>OX419687.1:5000000-7500000 GCA_948474745.1 Oligia latruncula
TGAGGATGTACAAATAGCCCAGCTAAACAGCCGACAACCTAGCCTAGGTTGACATGCGAGTCACCATTTAAAAAACAGAGCCAGTGAAGTAGAGGTTAATAAGAGCCAAAAGAAGAAAATAGTACAAGAAAAATGGCTCCGACAAATTAAATGTATGCCAGACAGACTACAGAAAATAGCAAACTAACGTGTGATTTATTCAACGAACTTCTATAGTATACTTCTTGGTTATAAAAAAAATACAAATATACTGTACCAAACAGCAGTAATTAGTCTTTTACGATTTCATTCCATTTCTAAATAAACGCAGAATGCTAATACAATAATTATCGTCGCCGGGAATGCAAACACCTCGTAAGTAGTATTTTATACATTTCGGATGAGCTCATAGTATCGAACAGTTCTAGATATTATTATTTAATAAAATATAAGTAGAACCTCCTTTTTTGAAGTGGGTTAAAAAAACTTTACAAAAATTAAATTAAAAATTTAAAAAACCCCCGACAAAAATAAAATTAAGGAATCCCTACAAAAAGCATGAAATAAAAAAATCTTATGGAAGTCGGGGGACCGTTCTGCATGTGGAACAGCTTCTATTCTGAGGTCCCCCGACTTCCATAAGATTTTTTTATTTCATGCTTTTTGTAGGGATTCCTTAATTTTATTTTTGTCGGGGGTTTTTTAAATTTTTAATTTAATTTTTTATTTCATGCTTTTTGTAGGGACTCCTTAATTTTTGAATTTCATTTCTTTTCTTCCGTTTTAAGATTCTAGTAATTTGGTGTTTAATCAGGTTTTTTATCCGTCAAAAAATATTGATTAAGTAATTTATAATTGAAGAATAATTTTTAAGACTAAACAGATTTTTTTTGTTTGATTATATTTTTCAAGTTTTTTGTTTTCATTTCGTTAGGTAGTTAATATTCCTCATTCCCTTTCAATAAGTATAGTGTACATTATTCTACTTGTCAAGCCCTTGCATTTGATACCTATATTGAAGGAGTTGTGAAAAAAAAATGAAATTCGCCATTTTGTGGTGGCGGCCATCTTGGATTTGAAATTTTTAATAGTGTATAGTATTCTACTAGTCAAGCCCTTTCATTTGATATCCATATTGAGGGAGTTGAGAAAAAAAAATGTAATTCGCCACTTTGTTGTGGCGGCCATCTTGGATTTGAAATTTGTTATAGTGTATAGTATTCTACTATTGAAGCCCTTTCATTTGATACCCATATTGAGGGAATTGTGAAAAAATATGTTATCCGCCATTTTGTAGCGGCGGCCATCTTGGACCGATTTTCATCAAACATAGCTAAGAACACTCCCGACTAATACACCTTTCAAACAAAAAAAACTAAATCAAAATCGGTTCATCCGTTCGGGAGCTACGATGCCACAGACACACACACACACACACACACACACACACACACACACACACACACACATACACACACACACACACAGACACGTCAAACTTATAACACCCCGTCGTTTTTGCGTCGGGGGTTAAAAATGTTACAGCACACAGTTCTTTCTTCCTCCTGAAAGGTTACTTCTTTTACACTTACGAGGTATCCACTCTAAGGCGTCGATACATAAAGTGGCCCGGAACATAAAGGGCTAAGGAAGGAGCACGGGTGGGTTTTAGTCAGTAAGAGTCAAACACTCCCTTCCGCTCCACCCAGAGCGGGAGGGGTCATTTGATGATTTCAAATCCACAAAAAAAAAAACGTCGATAATCGATATCAATGCAACAATGTTTTTTAATTAACACCTACCCACTATGCAGTTACGTGTATAACTGTATTAGTAAATGTCTACATTGATTTCATCACTCCAACCGATACTCACTGAAAGTAGTTCTTCCCCAAACTTTAGAATTGCAGCTGTCGGGTAAAAACCGAATTAAGGAAAGCTATGCTTGCAATCGTACAGTCAGCTACGTCAGTCAGTTAGTACTTTAATTTTTTAAATCATAACTGAACTAGGGCTTGTGGCTAAGTAATAACAGCCGCACTGCCGCGGTTGGTCCGTAGATGGGTGACCATCTTTCATACCAAGACCCCTCCGTGCCTCGGAAAGCACGTGGTCCCGGCTGTCATTCGTGGATATTTGACAGTCGTTACGGGTCGTCAGAAGCCCGAAACTCTGACAACTCTCACATGATGAGAACTGTTTCCCAGCAGTGGGAATGTTATAGACTGATTATGTATGGTGGTGGTGGTCATGGTGATGAAATATCATCGACATTCCCTTATCCCAATTTATTTGGAGATCGGCACAACATGTCTTCTTCTTCCATACTTCTCATTAGTCGCCATCTCTGTAGCCCCCTTTCGAGCCATATCATCTTTCATTTCTTATTTTTTCTTTCTCTTTTTTCTTTTGTTTTTTTTTCTTTGTTTTTTTTTCTTTTTAATTTTTTTTTGTATCGAGAACATTTATTTTTATTTTATTGTGTATTCCTTTTACATGCTACTAGACCATAAATAGTCAAAAAACATACACCAAAATTCTAAATCCCTCATTAAAAAGGTTCGCACGGCTACAAATCAAGCTATACCTGCATAACCAGTATAAGCTGACTTCCGAGTGTAGGAAAAACCTATACAATACGAGGTCAGCTAAAACTGGAAATGTATGGCTTGATGTGTTGCCGTCAAAAAAAAAACACATTTTTGACAATATATCACCGTCGTACCTATATACCCACCTAATAGTAATAGATACTTTATAAGGATAGGTCAATGAGTAATAGTACCTATTACCTAGAACATTAGATACATTAACCATTGCGACATAATTACAAACTGTTTAGTCAATGTCAGAAACCACACGGGTGAGATGACACAAGGTTTCAGAAACATGGTTAATATGGTCTCATGTGCTGACTAATATATTGTGAATAATGCTCAAGATGGCTCATGCTCAAGGCTTTCGGAGAACCATTTTCAGCATAATTTCGCAATTCTCTTTCGGTAAAGGAAATTGTAGAATTTCCTTAATTTGCGTAATTGCGTAACACTCTAACAGGAAGATTGGTTTCAATTTTGACAGTTCAACAACATTCATTGCGTTATTTACGTTGTTGAGTTCTTAGACAAAAATTTCGAACATGACATATGAAGCAATGGATTAGCGATATCCCTCAAAATGATTCAGATTGAGATTGATATTGTATCAACTTCCAGTGGAAGAATTACCATTGGCATTGGCAGTAAGTGATACTGCCCAACTTTTATCATTGTGGTTTTAAATAATTAAATTCGCGCAGAAAGACGTAGCGTGAAACGTCTCCTAATAAAATTGTTCTCACCTCAAAACGAGAACAATCAAAAGCAAAAAACTAAATGTTTTTTATTTAGTTAAAGTGCTGGTAATACGTTTAAGTAACAAGTAGGTACTTAAGTATTAAACTTAGGTATAACATTTTATTTTTTTGACGTGACAACGTCTTAAATTAGGTTGCGGCTGGGAGTCACTTATGAAAAAGTGTAACGCTCGGTAACGTTACGATGAGTCACCGAACGAGAGAGAGGCCCGCCGAATGCCTTGCGTCTCTCTCCCACTCAACTATCATTCAATTCCTTGTTCCTATTGTGCAATTTAATTATATTCATATCAATAAATATTCTACCGAGAAAAAGACGTTGTCACGTAAAATCTTCGCCCGTAAAACCGACTTTACAGGCAACCATTTTTTTTATTAAGTTTTAGACTTTTTTTTTTGAGTTGCTCCTAAATACGATCAGCAACAATCAATTTATATGATGTGTAAAAACACATCATATAAATTGATACGAAGTGATTTGATAATCTCCTTTTTAGCTTTCCATAAACTTTACTTCTGTTTCGATTCTTGCGCAATAATTAAGATTTAGAAAACTGTTGTGTTAATCGACCTTAGTTGATGACTGTATCTAAGTATTAAACTTCGGTAAGTATATCTTAATACAACGAATTTTCTTATACCGGAAAATATCACGCAATTAATTACTAAACGTACTACTACTGACTTCATCATAATTCCAGTAACGTTAATTTATACTGCTACTTGTCCTGTTCAAATTCTAAGGAAAATGCAGTACTACTACGCAGCATTTATTTTTATTTATTGTGTGTGGTATAATTATTGGATTGTTTAACTCTTTTATTTATCTGAAAAAATAAAGATTGGTCCTTGGCAGCTCTGCAGGGTAATTGCGTAACACACTATCAGTAGCAATGGGTTTAATTTTGACAGTTCAACAACATTCATTGCGTTATTTGCGTTGTTGAGCAGACACATTTTTCGAACATATGGAGTAATGGATTAGAAATATGGTTCAAAATTATTCAAATTGAGAGTAATAGTGTGTTACGCAATTAGGGTGCTGGTCTATCGATCGTACATGAGTAAAAATGCCAAAAAATCGTAAGTAGATACGATTAAAATCGTACATCTGGCAGCAAGATTTATACAGTGTGTTTTTTATACTTCAAAATCCTTACTTTGTGAGTGTTGAGCCAGTACGGTTCACACTATACAGGGTGGCAGGGGGCATCGACGCGCAACTACCACAGATACAGTAGGTACATGATTCTAAAACTTTGAAATTTTTGTATGGTTATTAAAAAAAATGCTGTTCCATACATTTTGACCGCTTAGGTATGGCGCTTGTCTATAAAACAGGTGTTTTAGTCGTAGACAGAGGTTACACGGTTATCATCGATAAGTTTCCATCATGGGCTAATCATGTGCTGAATATTCATGGTTACAGTTTGCGCATAGATATAATATATCAGTCTCTCTATATTTTTTTAATAATTAAAATCGATATGATAATGCACAAAAATCTACTAAAGTTTACAATAAACCCACTATTCACTATTTGCTCGAATAAGGATGAATGTAGAAATACCTAAGCCAGACAACACCATCGCAAAAAAAACAAATAGGTAATGGTATACTAAGTATTCAGTCGGAAAACTCGAAATCTTAGGTATACCTAGTTTGATTTCCTCAATCCATTGTTTGTTAAAGTTTTTCTCTTTCAAATTCGAAAGGCTATTTCATTATTATCACACAATGGATATTCTTAGAAATCAGTTACAAATACTAGGTACTGAAATGTTTAAGTATAAACAAACCGTATTTCGTCTGACCGTGTTTTTGCGTTCACCTTGGAAGCAAATCCCACATTTTCATGTAGGTTTATTTCAAGATACTAAAATGAGTAAAAAAAATACTTCTCTCTGGGTCTCGTTTTTTTTTCTGAGCCTACAAGCTCCACATTTTGAAATTGGAATAACTATCTAAACATTTCGGGACGCACCGGGATAAGCTGCCCCTGTTAAAATCTGTACAAATATGCTTTAGTAGTGTAAATACCAGTTTAACCCCGGAAATAGCAACCAGCCACTAATACACAAAGTTCACAAGACCCTTCTTAAATCATCATCCCGTGTTTCATTGATCGGGAATGCGTGAACCCTGACTAACTTGAGCGGACAAAGGATCGCTCGAATTGCTGACTGTTGAATCATCAAGTTAATTAGACGTGTACAAACATGAGGATCTGACGATGCATTTGCGTTATCCACCTTCCATTGACTGCTTTGTGTAATGATGGGCACGCAGTCTTGAATTTACAACGCATTGGATGAGATATGTTAAGTTAATTGCTTTTTTTGTGATAAAGTGAGACATCACTTCAAGGAACGAGATCGAGGTCACGTAAGGTTCATGTATTTGTTTGTATTCCTTCATTGTGTCTAGAATAGAGTTCCCTAGCTGGACAGTATTAGTCGTACATGAAGTTCTACTAATACCTACAAAATAAAGCATTTTTCACTAAAATAGAATACCGAGGTCTACTATTTCGTTTTGTCTGAGTGCGACCGAGGCCGAGGTCCTTACTGAAGTTTTTTTTTTTTTTTTTTTTTTTTTTTTTTGTGTTATTGAGCCTTCTGACCTTTTATAAAGTTAAAAGTTTATTGTACGCGGTGAATAACACTACTGAGTACTGACCTATCTGTTAAGAAGAATCAGCCAAAGGTGCTCTCAAAGACCGAGGTCAGGAAAAGTAAACAAACAATGTCGCAGCGCGAGTAGTTGTAATCGTCAGTAGTCGTTGCTAAGCAACGCTGGGTTATATTCTCTTTGTTGCTAAGCAACCGATGATTGGCGCGTAACAAAGTTTTTTTTTCATAGTAGAGTACATTCCTAATTCGATACCTTCTAGGCTATTTATTTTTTCACAGATGTCATAGATAATCCTTTCAATTTTGATCGCCTCCATAACCCCCTAATAGGTAAGTACCTACATCTTGCACAAGAAAAAAAAAACTTGCGCAAGGAATCTCTGTTTGCCTGTTTATTTTCAGATAAACAAAAAACTCGTTTTTTTGTAGGTACAGTCAACAAAAGAGATAAGTATGCAACTATGCAGGATCGTCGGATATATTTGAAGTTTAGTAAGAAACCGATGGATGTTCTCGAATAAAATGTATTAGAAAACAAACAGCTCATTTATCAAATTAAATTTCAATCGACAACATCCATTGGTTTTTTCACAACTATATCCGACGATCCTAAATACTTATCTCTTTTGTTGACTGTAAATATTGCTTCATCAAAGTATAAAATAATAATAAGTAAGAATTATTATCAATTTGACTTCCGCGTCGCAGTAAAATAAACTTGATTTTAAATTGTAAATAAACATGATGTAAATAGTAGTATTGGTGTTCCAGGATTTAGGTATTTCAAAACATTATGGTAATAATACTATGAGTCATTTATGAGTAATACAATATAGGTAAATTAAAAAGTTACGTGGTATAAAGAACAGTGTTTTGATAACAAAGATGCAGTCGAATGATTGATAGCGCCCGTACCTAACTCGATTCTCGGTAGGTAAGTAAGTAAGAAGTTTTAACGAGCTACCAAATAAAATCTATACTAATATTATAAAGCTGAAGAGTTTGTTTGTTTGAACGCGCTAATCTCAGGAACTGCTGGTTCGAATTGAAAAAATATTTTTGTGTTGGATAGTCCATTTATCGAGGAAGTCTAGGCTATCACGCTACGACCCTTAGGAGCAGCGCAGCGTGTGACACCGCGGGGAACAGCTAGTAATACTACTTATATTCCGCTTGTGTGTTCATTACCTAGATACTTTTGCACTTGTACCCTGTAGCTCTATGAAATATTAAAAAAAAATCGAATTTCGAAAATTAGTGACCTATAAATAAATTGCGAGTCGACCCACATGAACCAATATAAAATCATTCAATAATTTGTATAGTTCCGGGTTTACATGTAGGTATGTACAACCGGCAATCGTAATTAATAAAACTACCACTACCTACATGACTACCTGCTAGACTCGTCAGTTCGTCACTATCATCACAGCTATCATTGCATTGTTATTGTTACCAAACCTAATGCTAATAGGTAGGTTGAATGCGCAGTGGTAGACCGCAAAATTCAAATTTTCTTACGTTTTTTTGCAATTTGCAGGTCAGTGTCAGGTTGTAGGTATCTTGATTAAAATATGATTCGCGATTATGTATATATTTTGATCAAGATGACCTGACACTGACCTGAAAATTGTAAAAAATGTAAGAAAAATTTTATTTCGCTCTCATGTCTCGTAAACAATTCAATGAATTAAATTTAATAGCGTAGCTATCTCATAAAACTAAAACATTATTTTTTAGTTATCTTTTGTACCTCATAATATTTTTCACCAACTTAACGTGGCTAAAGCAAAATGATTCTGCCTCGTCGAATCAGTAGGTAGGTGGTATCAAATTAATTATCTATCGCCTTGCCCAAGATAACGCATGTAATTTAAGTTAGAGGACAAACTTTGGTTACACTTCAGTGCCTAAGTCTAACCAGCAGACCGCGGGGACTTGAGACATATCGAATGTCGATCGATACAAGACTACCTAGTATGAAGTCATGACACTTCATTATCTACCAACGTGTTTATAATAAGGTACATAAATAGATCGTAACATTTACCTAATGGTACTGACTGAAAATGATGAAATACCTACTTCGCGGGCAAACATATTAAAACCAAACATGATTTTGATCACGTAGGTACCTATAAACTTTACATTCATGCACTATCACCTTTGTTTAATAAGTAGCTTGCTTCTCCACAAGTCCACAACACAATGTAAAGTCATGAAATAACAAAACGCAAAAAAAGTCTAAACTTGTAGCATATTAAATTACCTATAATTAAACTAAAATAAATTGTCATCAACAATAGTATTGAATTCTATCGTAGGTGTATTTTATTAATAATTTATTGAAACTTCGAAGGTAAATGTGTAATAAATAATAATAAATATATTACCTGGCTCTTGTGAAAAATATTGAAACAAACGTTCGCGATTGCATTGCTAAACGTAAATGAATGGTGACATTCTTTCCTTTTCTTTGAAGTGTCTGTGCGGTATTGTAGAAAGAGACATACATACAGTTATAGCTTCGTCTCTTTACCGCGTGGCGTATTGTAGCGTACTACGCAAGCTGTCGGTGTGTCGACATTGGACGTTGGTTCGGTTGCCGGTCCGAGGCTTCGCGGCGAGCGTCGTCGTCAGTCTCGCAATGGCGTTAGTGAGAATAGGACGTGTGTTCGTTTAGTTTCACAACAACCCGAGCGGACACCGGCCCAAAATATTGGCCGTCTATCAGTGCATGAATTACTTGAAGATACTTCCTGTAATTCCTCACATAATAAAGCGACTTGTTCGTGACCACGGACAGTCAAATTTTGGTACGATATCCACTCAGGGCGAATCATTTCAAGGTTCGTACTTTATTCGTAATTTCCCCTTACTAAATAACGTTACTAAATCGTGTCGATTGTCTCGTTTTGATTCAAATTTTGTAACATCGCCGGTGCAGTGAATTTGCAAGTGTCACAAACGAGGAATTACTAATAGATGGTTTTCGTTTTGTTGCAGATCATGTTCATCTCATCGTAGTTCCTTCATCGTTAATTAGTGTTTGTGTGTGTTTGTGAACATAAGTGTAACGTGACAGTGATAAGTGTTAGTGATGGAACCAGGATCACCATCATTGCTGTGGCCGCTGCGCCTGAGCAAGCCTGCGGTGACCGTGCCGGTGCCGGCTAGCGGGGAGGACAGCAAAGCGGAGGAGAGGGCACAGTCACCGGTGCTGACGGACCGACTGACGGCAGCTCCGTCACCGGCCAGCCCCCCGGCGCCGACCAGCCCGGCACCTCCACCTCAACACCAGTTCCAAGCGGCGCTCGTCGCTGAAAAATATCTCTTATTGGAACAAGTTGAGGGCTCCTCGCTTTGTCGGTGTGTGGATGTGCGAACGCAAGAAGAGTATGTTTGCAAAGTAAGTACTTATCTAATCTGACTTGGACTAAAGCGATACGATAGATAAAATTCATTATAATGCTCCTAGGACCTATGTTAGAGACTGACGTAAGTGCAATGACTCCCGGAACCGCGACGAGTTTAGCAAACCTACCTACACATGCACCGAGATGCTGTAGAGGAGATCGAGTTTGTTTGCCACAGTAAACTTGCGCTATAAATACCTGTAGTACCTACGTAGGTATCAACTTGGCTCTCGGGTCCAACAACTTTATCGAACGAACTTGCAAAAGTTTATGCAAATGTTTCGAGCTATGTTGATATTCACTTTGCATCTGTGTTTTTTATTCGACACACACCTACGCCTAATTTTATTGTGATCAGTGTTTTTAGGATGCAAACTAAGTAGGTAAAGTCTAAATAAAAATTGACAAACATTAGTATTACTCGGAAGTTTTGATATCAATCATAAACGCACGTAACATTTTTTTTTTCAAAATTCGAATTGGCAAAGAGAACAATCTTTATTTCTCGCGACGACGCGGCTAGGATGCGTAACGTGTGCCGTGTCGAAATTGTGCCGGGTTTCAACAGCCATTGCGTGGCTTTGTTTGATTGATATAGTGCGTAATCTCTTGTTTTAGTTCGACCTCTTAGTACACAAATCTAATTAGCTAGTCAATTGGTTGCTCCTTTGTTAACAAGATTCCGTATTGAGACTCCGTAGATAAAACATCTGTTAGGTAATTGAATAACATTAGAAACATACAATAACAAACTCAAAACACCATATTGGTATAATTACTCACAAAGGCAATAGCTAGCAAAATATTTAGTAAAGGGTTCTCACTATCCCACGGGATTGGACCCCATGTAGAGATAAGCCGAGAATCAATAATATGCCCACATGTCGTGTCCCTTCAATGCAATGATTAAACTTTACCAAAATTAACCATTAGTGACTTCTGACAGCCAGTTCTATTTAGCAATTTATTCCGTCATATGTATCGAAGAACCCTTGCCCTTGGCTAGTTGTTAGTTGTTAATAAATAAATGTAATATTATCACCCCAAGAAAAGATCATTTGAATCTCAAGTCAAAGATGTATTTCCTAATCACTCCTTGTAAGTAACTAATGGTTCGGCTGTGAGTACATATTTCGATAATTAACTTTCAATAGTAGTTTTTTCACGAGTCTCGCGTGCATTGTTCATAGCATCTTGTTCAGAACCGATGTCATACTTTATACATGTCACGGCCCCGCGCGCTGCTCGATCGCACTTGTAGGCCACAGCCATCGCCGTTTTTACAATGTCATGTGTCGACTTTCGCAATCAATAACCTAACAATAACGGCAATTATAACGCTAACAACACACTAATTGTTGCACTACACTAGGCAAGTTATCGCGCACTTCGTAAACTATCATTAGGCGAGGCTAACATTCCTAACTTGCTCATTTTTTACGTTTTAGAGCCTTATCCTTATTGGCTTTTGTGAATCATGAAACAATCCATAGAAACTTGTTTAAAAACTCGTAATTTCAAACGTATTTCAAGTATAAGCTTCTGCCTACTAGATTTAGGCAATACAGGATACATAGGAGTACTAACAAAGACCTATACGGGTATTGTCAAGGCACAGAATAGGCACTTCCCTCGTGAGAACTTGGCAAGGTTATAGTGTGGCAACGTTATCGTTGCTAAACGCCGAGCGTATTTACAACACCGACTGTTGCCGACACGACTGCCACGTTTATGTTTCACATTCATCATGTGTGATACCGTCTCACTGAATTTGTTTAAAAAAAAAGTAAATTACCATCCATATTAACCAAACCAGACTACTCAAACTCGTAGCGTCACATGTGATCGCATCAGGTCGAGTCGAAAATAGGCTTGACCTTCTCATTGACATTGTGAAATAGACGATTTGATAACGCGCCGATCGCCGAATGTCATAGCGAGGCTAGGGGCCCCCCTCTTTTCCCCCCCTCCACGAAACAACAACACTAGCGGCATTAACAGCGAAGCGCTTATTCATTGCTGGCTTAGTAGGTCCATTAAAACGAGTATAGCAAACATAGCCTCCAATAAGCAGTTACACTGAGAATGTAGTACTCAAATCAAATCATATCATTTCTGCCTGACTGCAGTCAATCTGCAAACAATCGAGACAGCCGCCGTATAGGTAATCTACCATTGTAATTTAGCCTAGAACGGATGAAGGCTTGCGAATTTGTTATGCCTCTTAAACATAAACAACTTGACTTAGATTGATACAATGGAACAGGAAATTCATCTATGTATTCCTATTTTACGTATGAAGTACTCTGCCATTGTATAAGGGAATAGAAATAGGATTGATTTAGAGCTGGGTTATCGTTGATGGGAGAGTCAAAGCCGAATTGTGGCTACATCGCCGAAGAGTGCGCTCAACAAATATTTTGCAATATACATACCTTGTGATTATACAAATATTGATAACGGTTAAGTAGGTTAGCTCCCGTAAAATACGTTCGATGTCAAATATTATCAAGTGTTCTGTCAACATTGCGAATTCTTATCAGTACCTCATGTTTTCGCAAACACGTCCACAAATGGGTCATGTTTTATTTTCGTACAAACGCCCAGCATTAATAGAAATGGAAAAAGCGCGACGCCGTGTCTAGCTAGTGACTGCGCTGAAATAACCAACAAACTATTTATACAGTGCGAGTCAAAAAAGAAATGGTTCGACGCACGCGACGCGACGTGATTCATAATTCGTGAGTCGGGAAATCAGATTTGGAATTTGCGTTCACAATGTCGTTGACATTTGGTGGCCGATCGCACTGAGCACCGTGCACACAGCACACACGGATCGATGCAATCGTTTATTTAAAAATAACTGTACAATTCCGTGTAGCCGACCCGCTAGCGGTTCTAGAAAGCTTAACCGGCCGTTGCCGACAACTCTTGCCTATTCACTATTGAAAAATGTATTGCAACAATTATCTTGTCTGTTTCGTTTGATTTCTACTTTGTCGTCACCCAAGAATTCTGTTTGAAGTCGACCGGGCTAGATTTGCAAAGGAGGGTTAGCCACTCTATTCACTAAACGTTTCAACCTCGTTATTCACATTAGAGTAAGCCCTTTTTAATCATGGCCGCTTTGAAATAGAACCCCTTTGAAAGTACAAACATGGACAGTGATTTTATCTACGCTATTTTTTTTTATAGGTTTAGTATTGTATGATCTGTAACGTTCTATATGTAACTAAATATGGATTGAGCTAGATAATATTGTGAATAATGAAACAATAAGCCAGTAGTGACACGCGACGAAAACTAGGTCAACGATAAAAGGAAAATAGTTAGGTACGACCCCAACAACACTACGTCATTAATTGAATAATGCAAGGAGCCGGCCGGATATACAAGAAACGTAATTTTTCCCGGAAAGCACCTTCAAATCGATACCGTAGCCTGTAGGTACTGCAGTGCAGACAGACATTCGTTTGTGGAATTGGTGTGTTAATGTTAACGTTTTCCTCTAGGTGGTGTCAAGAGACTGCAGCAGCTTACTCCAAGCGCACTATCGGCTCGATGGCCATCCGCACGTCAACCCCATACACGAAGTCCTAGTCGGTGATAAGAGGGTGTACCTTATCTTCCCCCGGTCGCACTCAGACCTCCACTCATACGTGAGGGCGAGGAAACGGCTACGGGAACACGAAGCTCGTAGACTGTTTAGACAAATGGCAGAAACAGTGGCCGCGTGTCACGAACAAGGCATCGTTTTGCGGGATCTTAAGCTGAGAAAATTTGTCTTCGCCGATCCTCAAAGGTGAGTCTCTTCTTTATTTCACTGTGTATGTTAATCTACTGCTAGGAAAATCTATTTATTTATAAAATCCGTATTATGTTGTGCGCCCGAGCCGGTTACAAAGTCGGACCTATTGCAGCAGCATTTTATCATTGCCAAAAATCTAAAGCAACATTTCCTTAGCAACTGCTATCGGCGACGATGGAGCCGCTTCAAATTGATCAATCGATTACTTCCTTGGTATTTTTTTTACTGCTAACGCCCCCACTATAGAGATCGATCGTGAGAAAACAGATGAGTTAATAAAAAGGTCGGAAGGGAAACGGAAATGCTCTTTGTATTTTAAGTCATTTCCTCCGTGAGTCAATCGCCTTGTGCTACTGCTATGAACTGTTATCAAGTCATTCATTATGACGATTCACATGCACTATGTGTCGCTCTAGAAACGTCAGTTGTCGTTCTCGATAAAACTAAAGTAGATATTGCAGGCACGTTGCACCACTCTGGCGCCAAAGACGCATCTACTTTAAGATCTCGGACAGCTCCCTTCTATGCTTAATCATTCCTCGTATGACTAACAAAACAAGTTAAAGGTATACTCACGACTACTGAAGAAGTTGAATATTATAAAAGGACAATCGTACAATAGGATTACTCAACGCGTTTATTAATTACGCCGGTCTCGCGTCGACCGGTAGGAACCAGCGGATTTTCAAACTTTTGAAATGTTATCTGGCCTCCATTGTTGCGAATATCTCCGGCAATGCTAGCGGCTCAAGGCGAACGGTGTCATTGCTGCGTACAATACTGCGCGCGCCGCAATCGGGTCAAGGGTCCGCGGCAATGCGCTTGCGCACCGCCCGCGCCGCGTGGCGTGTACATGTGCAACACATCACCCTTTCTAACCCCTATGTTGTGTTCAGTTCAAACTTCATGCGGGTACCTGCCCTTATGCGATAAGGTGATCCTGAGAAACTCCCCAGAAAAAGAAAATAATATTTATGCACCCCATAACACGTAATATTAACGACCACATTCCTTTAAGATTTCAAATGAATTCTATTCACCTGCCCGTATTCCGACCCTCGGTATTTGCCCGTTTAATAAGATTCATTAAATTGATTCTTTATTTTCATCAGATAACATCAAAAGGCGTAACAAAAAACGTTATATTCTATGATACTACTTTTTATATTAAAACCGTAAAGCTACTGTAAGTCAGAATCTCGTCTATTGTAGTTATAATTCTCTCGGACCCCTCCTCCCACGTCGCGCGTCGGGGGCAACAGCCAACCTTTTGTATATCGGATTATCTTTCTCGTCCTCTCTGAGACAATATTCAGTACGCCTACCCATTTACCCAAACTTGAAACTTTGCTATGATGGTTTCTTTGACCTTTTCGACTCGTCCCTAGTGACATTCACGTAGCGAATTCGAATATGCCTTTGACATGACCGCCCAACCGCAGACATGTTCGAAACGCAATATACGGTACAAACGTGAACAAAACGAACTCCATCTGTGTATTTGCGCAACAGTATTAATTCAGTCCGCTTTCCAGTGGACACACAGACAGCGAAAAAGGTAAAATTTAATACTCTTTTCAGCGTAGCGTCATCAAAGAGAGTGTTGTCAAAAGCGTCGGTACGCGATGCGGAACGGGAAGCACCGCGACCGTACCTCTAATGTAAAAACTTTTGCTTTACCCTTTCCGTAATAGCGGAGTACGCTGAGACTTGAGAAGCCTTTTCCGAACTTGCCTCTCAAAGCAGGAATGTTTTAATTTGGTTATTACACAGAACCTCTAAACAGTAAAGATAAACTTTTACCGCACCGACCCGACCGTCTGATTCTGGAATGTGTTTTTATTCACCAAGAATGTAGAGAGAACTCATTGAATGGCAAATTTGCAATAGCGTCGATAATGTCCGCTGGACATGGCGTGTACAAAAGACTCTAGTTATTGGGCAAACGGGACGCGCTCACTCGCTGCGTCTGTTTTGTCTGACCGTTAATATAAATTAAGCAGGATATTGCAGATGTGTTTCCAGTTTTGCCATGTGCCGGTGTCGGAGCGGAAATATCGCTTTTTGTTCTACTTAATGATAACGGACCTTTGCGTGTAGGTCAAGCAGGTAAACAGCTGTTTTGGCAATCTGTGACCCGAGGCTTTCGTTTAATTAATGACCATGTGTGTCACTTTCCCAGAGGACATCCTTTATACAGAGTTAACGTATCTGATTATTCAGATGGTCAAACAATCCCCTATTAACATAAACGGGCAGCTGACCTTGTCCAGCCCTAATAAATTCTAATGATTGCACATGTCGCGTCGGTCACCATTCCCCAGCTGTTGTTCGCAATCGTGAGAATGGTGTATCGGTGAAGGTGCAACTTGAGCAAGTGTCCCGCCCTTCGACCTCCGTTCTCACGTCTCGACGCGATATAAAGGCACCCCTGATTATAAATTCGAGTCATCCGGCGGGACGCCACGATCAACATCCCGGGCACCGCCGCCCGTCGTCCCGTCTCAAAGGTAAACAAGAACATTAATATTGATTCCGCACTCTCTTTGACGCTTTGAAATGGATTTTCTTAACACTCGCTCGTAGTTTTTTCTTGTCCTTTGAGATGAAAACAGATTTCTCTCTGCTCTTCTTTGAGATGAAAATTAGAAAAAAAAAAAAATAAATAAGTGAAGAAACTCGGCATGAAAACATGAGCTAACGTTACAAAATCCAAGACTTCAATGGCTCTGTGCTATCTAATCTAATTGTCATGAACCTATTATGAGCCGAAATTGAATGCAGGCCTAATAGGTTGGAATAACTTGATATATTTCCATACCGTACTTCAAAGAGATTACAGCTGCGGGGGGTGGCTTCGACTTTCTCTGATATCAAGTGTTACAATAGATAACAAATGAGAAGTTCGTGTGTAACTAGAAACTATCAAGAGAAATCTCGGGCGGTGTATCCGGGCGCAGGCCTTGGGGGAGGAAAACGAGGTCGCCGCGATAACACAGGTAGAGATCCTCATGCCCTACGACAACACGCACAGAGTACGTCACAAACGTACCAATTATTATGACGACATATAGGTATCATTAATTGGATAATGGATACTTCCTGAAAGGATGTCATAAGCCCATCACAATATCAAAACACAAACGACAAAATATATAAAAATAAATCACCTTGCTGGTGACATCACGAACCTGACGACAGAAAGCCGGATGTTTGACTGTAAACTACCTTTATACGAATAACGCATTCTTAATTTTGGCATTGCCGACAGGATGTAACAAAGCGGAAACACATTCGCGTGACAAAAATAGCCTTTGTCCGCTGTCGGCGTGGTGTCTCTAAAAATCTAATTTGCTTCGCTACTTTGTAGAGCATTAGCTAAATCTCATAACGTACCAGACAGGCTGGAGCCCATTTTCGGTCGGCCAAAGTAGTCTCGGTCCTTTGTAAATAAGCTCAGGTACAAAAATTGTTCCAAAGTCATTGTTCGGGCGCATCCCGCCCACCCCCAGCCAAAATAATAACTTCGTCGAATGATTCCACCAGGTAACAAAACATAACCCGAGTTTTTTGCGTAACACGGTGCACAGAAGATAGATCGGATGATCGAATGTATCGCAAACAATGACGACGATCCAGTGGCATTCGATTACGCAACTTCGCATTTGCTCGTCTACGCTCTGCGTATCCATATAGAAACGAGCTTTTTAAACTACCCGCATGATATCACCCATAGATGTTTATTTTGTCGACCGGTTGGTAAATGCACTGCAAAAATTGAAGGCGACTCTTGTTTCGCCACGAATACATCTGGGTGGTGTATTCGCACGTTTGTCGTGTTTAACGGGACGGGATATTTACGGTGCGGGCTGAGCCGGCGCTCGCCAGCGGATGTGCCAAATTGGTCCTCGATAGACGGCCGCCTCGCCACCCGGCAGACGCCGCTGCGTCGCATGCCCGGCCACCGCCTCACAACATTTCCTTCGAAATCTGTACGTAATTTGCGACCGATTCGTATGATTACTGGACCGACACGCAACCGCTCTATAATTTCAAAAAAAAGATGTGCAACACGATAACCCAAATAACGCCTCGAGGTAGTTGCCGATATCTCAGCAGCGGTCGATCAGCGCCGCGTGTACCTGCGCGCCTACGCTGACTATTTTGAAAACGTTTTGAAACTGAGTTGCTAAAGCTTCGTGGTGCAAGAGACCTCCACATTACAGCGATGTATTTGCATAATACTGGGCGCTCGGTAATATAACCAAACGTCAGTTTCGCTTGTAGTATATTGTATAACTTTTGGTGCAGTCGTACTTTGCCATTATTGTCTGGTTTGCGTAATGGACCTTTTATTTCGCTAAGTGCCTCTGCACTGCGTAGTTGGCATCCGCTGCTGGTATTTTTCGCGCGGGTGTGGCCGCTGGCCGCTCGTGTTAGATAAACGAGCGCGCATCGAGTGCTAATTTGTACGGCGTGATTCAGGCGTGCCGGAATTCAAGCGCACTGCTGTTGGTTCTTGTTTTGGGGCGTTTATTCGCGGCCTCGATCGCGACTAGCGCGGCGTGGTGAGGTCGCGCGCAACTGTGCCAATGTCGCGTGGCCGCCGCCGACGCCGCACCGCGCCGCCTCCTCGATCGTGCGGAACCGATGCCACTGCAGCGTTTCAAAAACTCGGATGCCATTTCGAGTCTTATGAAAGTGACTCATCTTTCACCTTGAATGAGCAAGACATTCCCGCTCGGACATCTTTGGTTGCTCCTCCGGCTGCCATTTCAACCGTGAAATAACCCGGAATGCTTTCGAGTTCATGACGCCTACACTTTTCCCTCATTCTGAAAATAAATGAATCGGCGAGGACTACGCAAGCATTCGTCATGGCTATAAATAACGCGTGTTCGCACCTTTTTTGGTGGTACGAAAACACCGGATGCGACTACCGGACGCAGGCGATAGTGCAATGCTCTCAAGCGAAAGTCGCCTTTACTTGTTCGTAGGACAGAACATAATGTGTAAGCGATGTTCTCAGTCATGAATTACCGGACATAGGTGTCATCCATACAAAAGTACTTAATCCGATTGTCAGTAGAATTCAAAGCTGCGATTGATGTGTTGAACTGTTGAGGTACACCTTGCTAAACCGGGGGCAGATACACAACAGGTTTATTGTTATCTAAAGGGCGGAAACCTTCTTCTTCCTTCCTCGTTTTTGTTACAATTTCTTTGTCAATATCGACTTTATCCTTTTGTCGCTATTAGAATAATTTTGTACAATTTCTCAATTCGGCGTCGTTAATTTTGCTATCGGGTACACAGCTGAGAAAACGCACGACTAGCTATTAAATCGATCCGGTTGCGTAAAACAAAGGTCTGCGAAACCTTGTGCAAGCGGCGCGCCCGCGCAGCGCCGACATATCTGCGGATTTGCGTAACCGCGCACTTATCCGCCGATACGACGCCCGTGTGTTGTGACACGCTCCGTTTGCCTACATCTGCACAACCTATATTTAAAAATACTTTGTGCCACTTATCAGTAAATAAGTTTTCAACTAACACAATATTCATATGCTCTACGTTCTTTCTTACACGTTTTCTGAACAAGAACAAAGCAGCGTCATAGTGATGCAAAATAGCTTCGTTCAATGTCAAGGACAATGCAAATTAATTTGGCATTGACCAGCTCTACAACATCCCATTTTAAGCGCCGCCGCTTCCGCTCAAGCACCTTGTTCTTAATTAATTTTACTCTAAAATGGCGTTCCATTTCTGCTAGTTATCTAGCTTGCCTTCCACATATCTCATGGAAAACAACGGTGGTGTCATGTCATGATATCACCGGATGACTCACGGCGGTCGTGACTCCAGCCAGAGACGTGAACGCCGGATAAAGGCAACTTGAACTGACTTAACCTTCTCAGTCGGGAGCATAAGGCACGTCCATTAAAAAGCTCTGCAAAAAGTTGCACGGTGGTCGGGCGCACGCGACCGCTCCCTGCAAGAGATGGGTGCATTCACTTCGCACTACAGGCAAAAAGTATGCACGTGCCAGCAATTAAATAGGGACGAGACAGTATAATTGCGCCCTCTCTTGAATATTCGTCTCACATGGCCGGTCAGGGAGAACCAAGTTATGTCGAAGGTGGAATCACTGACCGTCGACACACGCGCCAGCCTGTATTTCCATTTTCCGTCGTTCCGTCCCGTTCCATACGAGTTGAGATTAGTTTTTAACGAGGTAGCAACAAAGCTCGTTTGAGTGCTCTAAAGCGGGAATTTTATTCAGCGCTGCAGTTTTTTATTGTGTCGGTTGCATTTAAAACCTGCTCGGGGCGTGTGTTACGTCGTTTTGGAGGCGTCGTCACCGTCGCTATCCGCGGACGCATCCGCGTCGCGAAGGTCGCTGACCGCCGAAATCATCCAGCGTAAACATAACAGAGATACAACATCACCCGACAGTCGACACGTTATTGTTATAACCGCATCGCTTTATCGAATTGTCACAATTCGAGATGATGGGGTTTGCGAAATCGATTTTGTATATAACCAAGTAAAATAAATTGGTACATAGTTAATGCTCATTGTTCAACAAAAGCGTCACCCTTACCGATAACACGTTATCGGTACGAAACGGCAATGAGTTCGGTGAACCTGTCCAATTCAAGAACGAGCCTCGTTACTGCTCGAAGTACTTCACCTATTTTCATCATTAAACAATGGAAGTAGCATTTATTTAAAAATACTTTCCGCGTTTGTCATCAAAAAAGTAAAACTCACTATAGCAATGAATCAGAAGTGACAGAGCGATGATGAATCCCACACAAAACAGCGGTGCACTCGATGACGTCACCTAAGAGGGAAGTTAAACATGTAAGGGTAACAATGGAGGGTGTAGGGATGAATCATAGGAAATTTCTATCGGGTCACTAGCCTCGCACCCTACGCAGCTAAGTATATCCCCAAAATGACTCCTAAATATAACTCCATGAATACCTTTTATAAATAGATGAACATACCTATTAAGGCCTTTGTAAATTGGAGATAATTTTAGACGTGTTTGTAGAGAATTATGTATAAACTGAGTTGGGAGTTAAATACAGTCTATTTATAAACCCTGAGTTGATACGTGGTTTCTGTAGCTTGGTCTATATTATGCATACATTCAAGTTTGCTATTCTTCTGGCAGCCAACTATATAACATCGAGTTGCGCTACAAAAACATACAAAACCTGAAGGTGCATTAATTGCCGGAGTCCTTTTACACTCGCCAACGCACGAACGAAAATAAAAACAACTCCGAGACATGGTACACCGGGGCCTACTTGTGCATGCAAAGGAAACGAGTCCGCAATAATAAAAATATTAAACGGTGACCGAGAGAAAGCGAACATAAAGTTTCTTGGGACTGGAAAAAGCATACTAGACTCATACGTTCCTGCTGAAGTGAGGTGCAGGCGACTGACCCCGGTTACACGGATCCAATATCGTAAATCTTCTGAGCCGTTCTTGCCCCTTACTGTCAGCTTTTTCCTGTTTCGCTTCAAAGTTCAACAACTTTCAATATTCTGCAGACGAAACTTAATATAGAGAGCCATCAGACTTGTAGTGCGGACTGTGCGGTAGCTGGCAGACTTGTGTGTTTTTATTTTTTTTGTCAAACGCATTGATTCCACAGCGCGTAGGCCGGCTCGCGTGGTACAGACACGTTTTACAACAAACCCATTACTAAAATAAAATACTGTTCGTTCTATTAAATTAAAAACGGAGGCGTTGGCAATTTGGATGCTCCTTATTTTTAATCCAATATCATTTGTTTGCCACCTACATAGTACATTTTCGGGAGGTTAGTGCGCAAAATATTTAAAAGCGGGGGCGCGGAGCCAAACATACAAAGATACACAGGGATATTATGTCCTGACAAATATTCAACCTTCACGTAAACCGACGCCCACACTTTCCTAAAATAATCCCGAGTTATTTGTAAGTTCGTAACCTTTCCGTTGCCCTGTTTACCGGTGAATAAGTTGACAAGCTTGTGACTTATTTGTTAGCTTATTTCCCTGTGTTCGGAGCGTTTACCTTGCGAATCTTGCGATGCAGGCAGGCGTCTGACTAAAAAGTAGGTCCAAACCGGTCGGGCGCAGGCCAGATAACCCTCAATCTGCAGTTGTGATGCTCCCACTAAAAATACTTGCCGTCCGTGATGCGCGCTTGGTTATACATTTTTATTATTTTCTTGTCTTTAATTATTTTGTTCACTCAATGGCTGCTATGCGAGTGGGTACAGCAGTCAGTACGATGCTAGTAGGTATATTTAGAGTGCGTTATGTGTTTAAAAACAATAGTCGTTATTACTATTAGCTTGCCAGTCACGGGCGTCAGTCCTACGAGCTTCCTGTTATGGTGCACTGTCACGATTTTTTGATACATTAACCTCGACATTATAGTGTTAAATTACCGTTTTAGTCGTAGTCTCATTGGTAACAAATACAATTTCTGGCCACTGTACCGTTCCATTGATCCATCTCTCAATGAAGAGTAATTTTTTGTCACACCTAAAATTCTTAAATTTCGTGGTACTTACTTATCTATTTTTATACAAAAACGCTGGTGTAAGATTTTGTGTAAACTTTATTTTCCTTTTGGCACGCCGCACGAGTTCTTTTTATTACACATTTTCCTTATTGATAGAATATAAATTTGTAACATAAACTTTTCCTTCATTTATCGTTTACAAACACAATTCCAGTGGCGCACAGGCGCACTAATGATACTCGCCTAAATAAACAACTAATATGGTACCTAATTAAACTTGCATGATGTCACTCACAAATTCCCCTAAATGCTGTCATTTACATACGTTTATCTTGGTACTACGACGACACATGTCACTCCTAACCTTAATGACTAAGCTTATTAAATACCCAGCTAAATTTCGTCTAAAATGTAGAATTGAATGATTGCATGTTCATGTTCGTATAGGTTCTAATTATAAAAGTGTAGTGGGAGCGTCCGGGGCGATCGTTCGCCAGATACGAAGTGTAGGAGCATCCTAATCTCGTTCCGAAACTCTGACGCTGACGTAACTCGGTTCACGGTCAACAAGAGGAAATGACGCAAGCGTAGCGTTGCACACACAGCCAGGCAAAGTTACAACACCTTGCCGAACACAAACTTGCCAAAACGATTCACGTTACGAAAATAGACGAAAAAAAATTAACTTGTACAGATTTTCCGAGATTTTCCTTCTACGTCATGGGCTCATAATTTTTCTTTTTTTTCGTCTGTGTCGACGTAAGCAAGTCCACGTTTAGGGTTGCTAGCGAACCATTAACGAGACCTCATAACTCTCTTGACATTGGGAGTTAATTTATAAATACACAACATGGTTTGTTCACAGATCAATGCAATAAATATGGTCATAGTTTTAGATTATGGGGACAAATAACTTTAATTGGAAATGGTTATCATAAGATTCTGGTAAACTTAATAAGATTTGAAAACAAACTGTACCAGGCAGGCTAAAAAGCTTTGAAGTCTTGTTATTGTTAGTTATTATTTTTGTACGTGTGCGTTCAGTTATCAGGAACGTTTACACTGACATTGAAATGAGTTGCGAAACGGTACTCTTTTCGTGGTTCTGGCCTTGCAGCGCGCCGCGTTCGAGATTGAAGAATACGTATATAATAAATATGAGAACTGAGAACGGATCCGACCTCCGTTCGCGGTCACTTGTTGTGTAACCCACAGCAACAAACAATACTGTGATTTTGGAGCTGACGTAACCTCAGAATTTGCATTTGATTGTTGCTTTACAAAATGGAACTTGATTTTTATTGACACCTTCAATATTAAAATTAAAATTGCACATGCGTGGACAATGCTAATCAATATATTGTGTGCGATACTTTGATATTCAGACCTCTGTTATCGCGAGGTTAAACAAAAACTGTTCATTAAGAGGAAGGCATGAAAGCTATATTATATGTATAAACAATTAAAAAACAGTTTAATTGACCGTTGTCAACATGTGACGTGTCATTAAACACAACCCGTATACCGGGCGAGCTATCTCAAAGCGATTTGGAATCTTAATGTAGTTAACATTAAAGTATAATTTACATTGAACGTCGAGAGAGGGTCGTGACATTGTCAGTGTGATGATCCCATATCGACGTGAAGTCATCGTCGTATATAAAACTTACGACAATAAGACTGGCGACATTAGCGACACTATTGTGTACCCACACTTGTTTTTCATTGTACGATCGATATGTTTGTACAGATTTCATGATAATTTGCGCAGTTGTCGAGGCCCCGCACATTGGCGACGCTCTGATGTAATCAATTATGTACCTAGTACGATGAGTTCACGTGCACCGACTAACCCCTTCACGCGCTTGCACGATGGACACGCTTGCCTCGCGACAGATTGTGTCAATCAAACCTTTCATGTGCTGAACTCATATAATCAGCATGAATGCTGCACGAATAAGTCCTGTGCGTAACTAACCAATTTAATTTCTCGCCCGATTGTCGCAGAATAATAGTCGCATTTACGTAAGCAGATACTTTAGGGGTTAATAGTCAATTTATATGTATACGAAAGGAAGCTGTAGAAAATTCATTCAATCTCCCGAAGAAAATTGTTTGTAACTGTGAGAAACGTGGGCGCCCACCCAGTTATTTGGTTCATACATTTTTGAAGTAGCGACCTTCCCACGCGAGGGTAGTGCGGGGGCTTTATAGGCCGTAGCACGTGACCCGTAGCAACCGCTACGAGGTTACGTAGCATTGACGTCAGAGCGGCAAAATTACCCCGCGAGTGGGATACTGGAGTGACGCACCTCACGCACCTAATGATTCTCCGTCGCGTGCTATCGATTAGATCCATAATTGTAGGTATGGATTCCAATACTATTCATTCGCTGCTGTGAGTGTTGTGACGTCAACGGTACACGGAAGCGTTGCGCACGGTCGCGCCGCGGCCGGCTCGCCGGACCGTTGTATCGGCGTGGTGGAGCCGTGGCCAAGGACGCGCGGACCCCGCACACGGCCACCGCCTCTTGCGACACCGCGATGCGGCACCGATGCACACGCCACGCACCACGCGCCACACATTCACTAGATCTCTTCAACTATGGCTTGCACGCGCATGATAGGCCAAATTTACAATTTCTGCAATAGTCAGTACGTTTATTGAACGAGTGTCGTCTCTTATAAAGTTATCTTTATAAATGCGCATCTCGCTCGTAAAGCCAGTTGATCCATGATTGACTTTATTCACCTTCTTGCTGGTGAATGACACTTGACGGTGACTTCGCCGCCGCCCGTCTGTTGAAATTAGCACCCACACTTGCGAATTCGTTACTTGAATGACGTAGACTCGTGCTTTATTTCGACATTCATTGAAAAACTGAGTTGTTTACGAATGACGCGTTGGCAAAGTTTTTTTACATCAGACTGTTTAGTATCGTTCACTAGGTAAACAGGGTCGGTGACGACATGGCTATAATTAACAACAGGATGAGGGAAAATACACATCAAAACAAACGAAACGTATCACTCTCATGATATACTCTCGCTCGTGTAAGATTTCCGCGTTCGAACAAAACGTGTTGTTACACATCACATCCTGTTAACGAGAAATCTTTCGTATAATGGAAATGTTTATAGTATACAACTTGCGGTTTTCCTCTTACGCATCCCTTTAATTCGCGCTAAAGTAAGTAATTAATAAATAAGGAAAATTTTCTGTCGGTACGAAAAGATAAAGCGATAAGTAATTAAATTATTGTTAAACTACATAATATATGGATATACAAATCGGGCGGGTGGCCTCGGTCTGAAGACTGCCTCGTTTCAATGTCAGTTGCGCAAGCGCCACTCTTCCGCCTTCCATTCGGCCGCGCCGCCCAACCAGGAACGAGAGAACACTATTCAAATTTAAATCGTAACGTTTCTTGCCCTGAATATGGTACGTGTATTATTTTAGTATAGTGAGTAATGTTCGATATTATATGTATTTATTATGTATGTTAATTTAATTTCCAACGTGCGTGCAAGCGTGAACGCGTGACAAACGTGACATGCGACTGGAAAATCGTAATAATTATAGAAGATGTGGCTCTTTTTGCGCGTGTGAACATCACGTTCTTATGCAATTTTCATTTATATTGGCTACTAGTTTTCACTTGAAATTTGATTATTATCTTTCATCATGGTGACATTGCATTTGAATTTTAAACTAGACTTAATTATAACAACACCCGAGGCAGATATTTCAAAGACAACAAAATGTATGGCCCTTCTGAAAATAAAACTGCGCACATTCTTACAATGTTGCGACTCGTTAACTACATTACATACCTAACTATTGATAAAGATAATTTATTATCTAATTATTCAACATTAAAGTTGTTTTATAATTTATAAATGTCAAAAAATTGCACCTTCGTAATTACAGCGCATCCATTTCGAGTCAAACTAGACACCATCCAATTTAAAATCCCCGGAGCTTCGCCGGCTGTAACATAATTAAGTTAATATACCTTTGCCATGTGATGTGGCCGGACGGTGAACACTTAAACTTTTTTTAATACGTTTAGCTTTTTCTTTTGTCTCTCTTGATACAATGTCGGCCATCTGCCGTGTAAACTGTGCAGTTCTATTTTATTTGAAGTCCGTTTCCGGTCCCGTTACATCCGGTAGTCGAGAGTACTTGAGAATCAAACTCGTGCGCATACGCTCCCCTAATGATGAAAAAATTTTCAAGTACCATGGGAAACGGTACTGTACCGTAATGGCTATTAAAATTTAAAAAAAATTGTGATTGTGACACGGTCATTGTACTTCGGCCTTATCTACGAGACACCTAATCATTTTAGAGGTCACAACAATCTGTTATCATGGGCAGATAACGTGGTAAGGTCGCGGTATGCCGCAATGTGCTCCGTGTTCGTGCAACACAACCTTACAGCAAGACCAATACCTTGACGTTCATTCAGGATTTTGGAGAAAAAAAGTCAAGGTGTTCCAAATTGTATTGTTGTCGCTCGTATCGGGTTAATCTTCCAACAATTGCCCCAGCGACGTTACAATGCCGACTTTTTGTGGACTTTGCCAATTCTATACCCTCGTCACGATCCAACACGAACAGATGTTCTAGTAAACAAATACAGCCATTATACTCCTCTCCTACGCATGATTTATTCGTTCTATATCTTCGCTGAATCGATGATGGGACGACAGAAAACTACCGTCCATTGTGCAAGGATTCACCCTATTCAACACTAAGAAAACACCTTTTTGGAGCAGACAATGAGTTGCACATGTAAGGAGTTTACCTGCACGCACGTGTTCGATATTCGCATTCCGCACAGACAATAATGAACTATTTTTCTCCCCAACCTGTCATTTCAAAAGGATCCTCACGAATTAATAACAGGGTCGCAATTCCTCTGCCTCAAGTTGAAAAAGTGCTAGCTCGATAAATCTGGCATCTCGTAAAGGACTTTAATAGCCAACAAATTCTCGGGTTTATAGCCCTGCGTCTATATTTGGTATACTATGTTGTTTTGCTAGTTTCCTAGCATCGGCGGCAGATTGGCGTACTGTCATTAACAAAAGCAATTATAAGGAAAGTATTCCTTTGTTGCCACGCGCTGTATCACCTTTGCTCTGTAACTGAACCGTGTTAAAAGACAATGGGTGTGCATAAACAGTATGTTTGGACACGTGATGACAACTCTATCTGTTGAAATGCATGCACACGGCCCGATATTCGATACAACGGAAGGTCAATAGAGTTTAGTTACTATCGAGAGGCGATGTTTATTCAAATGCACTTACAGCCAGCTCCAAGTTTGGATTTCAACATCTGCCACGAGGTCAATATTTGCCGTTTTTTCGAACGTTCCTTTCTTTATAATATTCAGAGTCCCCTCTGTTGGTCTTTTCATAACTAGCTTTTGTTTTTGAGGTCCATACGAGTCGGCGGCAGATGCTAGCAAGACTAAATGGCTTCCAACATTTGCGCGGAAAACAATTTCATTGAAAACTCTGCGGAGCCTCAATAAATGCGCCGGACAGGATATTACGCGATCAGAGTAAATTGGTTTTGCCGTTATTAATTTTGATAACTGGGATTCAATTCGTTTCTCTCTTTTGTAACAAAGGGAAACCATCGTAATTAATTTATTATAGTTACGCGGCAAAACAAAGCGTTCGCGATTGGCGTCGAAATTAAATTTTGAATAGTTCCGCGTAAAAGTGGGCAATACGAGGCCGTATATATTATTCATGATTAAATTCGTTGGGTGTTGACGATGTTCTTTAATCTCGCAGTCAGATTTTTTTATATCGACATGTGCTCGGCCATCTGTTCGGTCAGATTAAAGTTTTTTTGGATTTTTACGTAAAACATATATTGATATGAAAAAGTGACACGCAGCACATGGCACGATAACGTCCTCCAGGTTTCTACCTGCCTTTGTTACAGACACAATGCGTGCGCGCACATCTGCCGGTGCCGCCCGCGCACCGATCTCTACTCCAGCACCTTTGTGCATCTAATGCTTAGCTTAAATTCCATAATCAATCATTTTCGTGTCATCCACACTGATGTTGCAAAATGGGCACATACCATCGAGTACGATTCCATTCGTTTAAAGGTCCGTAATTAACTAATTATGCTTGGCTTACTTTAATTTCAAATTGCTTTGGATATTTAAACTAAATAGAGGCGAAATAGTGGAATAAATTAAGCAGTGGACTTGCTTTATAATACCATTTATAGGCCTGCAAATTTCGAGGTCTACCGTTTACTCAATAATTGCTAACCGCTCTAGAGAGATGTTATAAATACAAGTTAGTTAACTAAATGCAACTAAGGTCGACTTCTCACATAACTAAGGGTACGTTTAATTGCAAACACCAAAAGCTATCCATTCATTAAAATAATAAACCTTTTCAAACCGAAGGGGCGATTTTATTATGACTTACAATATGTCCGAGCAATTTATAAGTGTTTTACAATAATTTCAAAGCTGAAGTACCCTCACGTCTACTACAATGGTTGTTGTATGAAACAATTTCTCAGTTCGATGTTGTAGGATAGGAACAATTAATCGAGTGGTCCGGACGCTGCGATGCGAGTTGCGAAAGAATCGACCATGCAGTTGCTAAACAGTTGTGTGCTACCGCTTTTGAAATTTTGTAATACATCTGGATCGTTTTGAAACTTATTAACCTGTTTGTTTTGCACTCAATTGTACTACACTTAGTTTCAAAAGCCTCTCAAAGGACGTTTTCATTATTCCTACAGTTACGCTCTCTAAGTACTGGCACAAAGGGACGTCCCTAACGATCAAGTTACTTTTGTTTGTCCGACACTAATTAAACAAAAGATGTCGAGGTTCTGTTTGTGTCTGGCCGTTGTAAGTTGTAACTGTCGCTGACAGGTGAACGAAATGGAAGGCTATTCCAAACGTATTCCAAATAGAGCGGTTCGTGAAAAAAATTGCCCATGTTCATCATCCAGACGTTGACAGACTGAACGTCGACGTTAATTGAGAACGAACATTAAACCAGCGGAATAACAAAAGGTTGTAATGGACAAATGCAGCGGAACCGGCGGCGTGCAGTTAGCTCATAGTAACCAACGCTCGGCGTTTTGGAGCGGAGACTTGCCGCAATAAATCCTTGATGGAACCTTAACCCACTTGGATGATTACGAGTGCGCCCGCGCCGGACGCCCGCACCGCCGACAGCGCTGCAAACGCTTTTTGGTACATTTTGTCATTTTTGCTTTGCATCAATATATGCCTACTTTAGCATCATTCGACATAAATAATTAGCTTCCACCATTAATCTTCGCATACAAAAGGTCGATTAGCAGGTGCGGATGACACCAAATTCCTGAATTTACCCTTTCAGTTTCTGGAGTTCATTAATAATTCATGAAGTACCTATGTCGTGGGAGCTGCAACGGTCGCTGCAGTGACCGGCGCGTACGCAGGTGCGCTGGCGACCTTGCGCAATGGCACATATACTCGGGTACATTATCTAGCCGCTAACAAATGTATATCGGAAACCGCTTGCGAGATACTTTGTATGCGTTTCGACATCGACTGTTTATGTTCAGCGCCCTAAACGTGTCGAGATAGAATTCTTAATAATATCGTTAGTGGAATGATTCAATTGTTGAACTAATATGCACGTTCCAAAACGGTGACATCATCCATCGCAGGCGATCGAGCCGGGTGCCACTAATGACTGCGGCTAGATGGAAATATTCTTTGATTGACGTAAAGAAATCTGACGGCCGGTGCCAAGTGGATCAGTGCGCCAATGTCGGGCTTATCATAAAACCATCGCTGTGCTACATACTGGTTAATTATAGTGCTAATGTGAGAAATGGTAGCGTTTGTTTAGTGACTGTGGTCGTGTCTCACGCATGTCATCAATCGAACGTCAGCACTGCACCGGCGGGCGTGACGGCCGGAATACTGGGTCAAGTACAACGGTGCTTTGCCATTCATTGTCACCGGCGACCCGCCCCCTCCCCGGCCCGCGCGCACCTCCCCCTCTCTCTCCCCGCCAGCAGCGTTTGCGCTCGCGCATCGGCCTCGCGCCCACTGAACTTGACATATCGCTTTTTAACATATTTTTTGCCAATTATTCATGTCAGTGCTAACTTTAGTAGGTTACTCACATTTCTGCAAGCGTTTCTTTTTCGCATGTGCTTTGTTAAATTGTTACGAATATTGCAATCTTTTGAGACTTGAAGACCTTGTTGCAAATTCAGTGTTAATTCCACACTGGTGCCATTATTTCTTGCATATTTTGTATGTAAAAATAAAAATGTTCCATCTATTATAAATAATGTTTCCTTCAGTTGCACAGTGCACACATTACGTCAGCTTTGTAATTGCAACAAACAAGTGTGACAACACTCGTTACTTAACTCATTGCAGTCTCCAATACAGCAAGAGTTTGATGTAACGCTCTGTGTAACCTCTTCGCGGTAGGCTCGTGATTTCGCATCATAAGTTTCCATCCCGAAGGTATTATACATTATATCACAACTTCGCAAGTGTTGCCGATCGCGAATTACACATTGGCTCGTCTGACATCACCCGAGGTCGTCGGCCGGCGAGCCTCAGCGACGCAGCCTGCGGACTCGAATGATAAAATGTTAATGGATAGAGTACATTCACCGCGTTAGAAAACCTACTTCAGTTCCGCACTTTCTTTATTGCATCACCGGCGTGTGCCGTTTCGCCGCACTCTCTTCCGCTGCGCCCGCCAACATTGTGCAAGGGACCATCGCACCGCATCTAATGTGAATTTGGAATGCGACCAGTTCCAATTATTTCAAAATCTCAATCGTTTTGTCTGACAGACGCCCGGCGGCGGCGATGAAACTAATACTTACAATTGTCAGTGCGCACGATTTATTATTAATTTGATCGATTTCCGCACTTTCTTTGGTTACATAACGCGGCTTTGTTTCGCTCCCCTCGGATATGACAGGTGAAGTTTCGCAAGTTCAGTGACCTCCCCCCACTCTGCGGTGCATCCGCGAGCGAGATGCCCGGAATAGTGATATAATAAGTCGCCGTGTAATTCTGTTGGTGTTTAGAAATTACCATTTCCGCACTTTCCAAGTTACATCATTGCATCTAGAAAAAAGTATGCCCCTAGATCCGCGGGGTGAACGGCCGCATAGACGGCCATCTTAATTTAATGTTGTTAACCATTGCCTCTTCGATTCGAGGGAGCGTTGATCCTTACATGATCTCATAGTTCGATGTACCTTCAAGTATAATAAAAACTAGACAGACATACTTTATGTATGAGCCTTATAAGTTTTTGTGCTTACTAAGCAGAAGTGAACACCTGCTTTTTGCGAATTCTGATTGGAGTAGCTAAATAGAAATGATGCCACTGTTTAGGAAACTACTACGCCATAAAATTAGCACTATTTGGTCACTCTGTATTAGTCATTTGTAGACATAGCCGGGTGTTATCGATCTCGATATCGTAGCGTTGCGTTGGCATCAATACTTTCATCGGCCTAGTACCATTTCGCTGAGGCGAACAGCGTGCAGCGTACCAATCAGAAAGTACCGCTGTTTGGCGTGCCACATTCGAACCGTAGCTGTAAACCTGAGATATTTTGCTGCTGTAGGTGCATAGCTTGCTAACTTCGCCACGTCTCCAAACATCTTTCAATAAGTATGAAAACACAAAGGGCATTGTCCGCGAATCCTAGAAGACTGTTTATTTATCAACCACGATCACTCGAAGCGTATTCGATCCACGTTCTCGATTCACACAATCGTACGGGTGTTTGAAATTCTTCGTCGTACCAGGTACTTTTACGCTTTCGATTAACGATGTGAAAAAATATGATGTGATAGTATCAAATAATTTTGAATTGTCTCTTAAAATCGCACCTTTTCTCGGTAATCAATAAACATGGAAACCCGTTCTGGACTGGTTCTCATTAGCGATGTTTACGCGTCGTTTTCAGCAATGCGTAACGGTAGAAACGAGTTCTCCACTCGCGATTTTTATCCCGCAAAGATAATTATTTATTTACAAACTTTTGACCAAAACAATTTTCATCATGGTCTGCGTATAGTCAGTATACAATTTCCTTGTATTGTTTACTTCGAGCACTGGTTTTACCGATCTTTTGTTGTTGTGTCAAAGCGTTTATAAGCTGGAACGAGCAGAGCACAACCTTTGTTCTAGATTCCTGACAAGTAATTTAATCAATAAGCAGTACATTGCCGCGTTTGCTTTCTGTAAACCATGTTAACTTATAGCACACGTTGTGATGTATATCGTGTGCCGCGATGAATTCTGTTCAAGTTGTAGGGGAATGTAGTAAATGCTTTTGCGTGTCTTATCGCGGTGAGCCGACATCGACAGTACCTGCGACGACATTGGGGTCGTACGGACCCCAGTACTATAGCTATTGTTCCTGCTCGATCGGAGTTCAGATAATGATCGCGGTATGTAAGCACCAGCACTCGGCGCGAGAGGCTTAGCGGTACCGGAGCAAGTAATTCTGTTTGCAAACAAGTTTTTTTGTTTACATGTTTTTTATGTAGACGTTGATGATAAAATTGATAAATAATGGCAGCGTTTAGCTCGAATCAAAATTCAAATGACGCGGTGGGACATGTTCCCAGAAGCCCGCCTACATAACGACAAAGCTCAGTTCGTAATAATATATAATATATAACAAGCACCGCTCGTGCAGCGCGCGACACAACTAATTTCCATACCAATGGCATCACAATAAGTGCATGTTATATGTAATAATATAACACATTTTCGCAACGACCGACCAATAAATAAGTTAAACAGATTGTGTAACACAAACAGTTCCCTCATCATTAGATTACAAAATATTTGCTTATCACTCACGTTGCCAACTAAACAAATAAACAAGTGGTGAAAATTTTAAGGATTTTTCTGTAGATAAGATATCAGTGAAATGCTGATAAAAATCGCGATAAACGGAGCAAGTCAGGTCGTTACCTCATTTTGTACCTTATACACGGTGCTGAAGATTTTTTAGTAGGAAAACAATTTGAGACCGTCACAAATCAGAGTATTCTCGACAGATTTTCCTTATAATTTCACTGGAAATTACTCAATTGTGTAGGTACTGCTATAAAAAGCTATTTTTACTTCGTAATAGTTAGGAATCGACGAAGATTAATCCTATTTGTCGTCCCACGCGTTTCTGCAATCACGAAGTAAATGTATTTCACAAGGCGAAATCGCAACATCGCTTATTTCGCGTTTTCGAAATCATCCTGCGTCATTCATTCCTGCTTTGTACTTATGTACGATTACATTCTGTTTATTGTCTTTATATGAAATGTTAAAACGGTTTATTGGTGTCAAAATGTCGCCATACCGCTTCGCGTCCATGTTAATGCCTGAAGTTTCATTATCATTTTGTTTATTATTCACGCTTGATTACATTTCGTTGTTTCGGTTTCGTATCGACAGAAACATGTTAATTCCTGATACTGACTAGTTTTTAGCCTAAATGTAATGAGTGCTTGTAACAAGTTAGTTGGAACAAGTCAGTCGACGTGTACGAGAGACAAAACGCGCGTTTGTTTCGACTGTTGTGCAAACCACATTATGAAATGGAGCGTAAGGACCAGCCGTTTAATACATTGCGATAACAGAACTATGCGAAACGTTCTGTTCCTAAGCGTCGGTCGCCGTTACAAAACATTGGATTACTAAAGGTTTTAGGTTGCTCTGCTCCGCGCATATAAATCAGCCGTAAAATCAGCGAAGCATTGTCTCGTTTCATTTTTCCATACATTTGCGCCACTCACCAGATCCAATAGTTAACTAACTGTTTCAGTAATGCTCGGCATTGCCTCGCCAGTTCGCAATACTCTACTCCGTTCGCTACATATCGCAAGCTCTTGCGTCGTCCGACCAGCGGGCATAGCTTTCATGATTAATCGTCGTTCTAATTTCCATTGCCTGTATCGCAACCCTTACAATGTGCCAACTGCTCTAACCTATATTGAATAACATGTGTGCGGGCGAGCATTCATCTCGCACCTTTAGCACTTCCGACTCTTTGTAATGAGGAGGAAACGATTGCGAGTGAAACAATCGGCGATTCCGGCTGCGTGCGGCGGAAGCTGTGCGGACGCATACGGATGCGGATTTGCTCTTTTTATTTATCGAGCTATCTAGACCGCATCTGTCGAGCGACATACATGGTACAGCTGCCCTTTATGGTGGTACTGGTACTCGTTAAACAGCCTCCGAGCTCGCCACGCGCACCTGTCGCCAGGTGTCCTCACATGATTGCAGTCCGATCGTACGGTGAAACGAGACATTACTTTTTGTGTAGTTACGTGTCATCGTTAGCGTGAAAGCTATCGTCGTAACTAATCACAGCCTGTCGCACGATAATCTTATTTTTCTTTCTCCACGTAATAGTGGTGTAATGACGATGATTACTCGTCCGCGATGTGGGAGCACCAGCTTTTTACTCGCACGTTTCCCAACACTTGGAAAAGTCGGTTTAAAACGTAACAACGAGTTATGAAAGTGAATACGCAAACGTGCTAGTGAGCCGGTTACCCGTTGATTCTTCGTGTAATATCCTGCACGACAGAATTCCTTAGTTTAAATTAGACATGAGCAGCGTTACGCGAGGTATTGCGACATTCGGGTTGTGCACGGGCGGCGGGACCCGGCGCCAGGGTCTGCGACAATGTCTCAAGCGTATCCAACAAATGGCCCTTAAAGATGAATGGTACTGATGCAACTCGCTGTTTTTTCGATGGCCCAGTGTCCTCACACGTGTGCTACGTCGGCGAAAGTATTTCGAAACGGACAACGCAGTTATATCGGGAAGGAGTCAATGAACGGAAGTGTTTCACGAGTGTGACATGCGGCGCGCTTTATCGCGACTTGCGTAACGCGGGGCTCACTTGCTCAATCGCGCCACACGCGGGACAATACTGTTATACTAAGCGGCTCGTGCTGCTGCGGTTGCAGGAGGCTGCAGGAATCTTGTTAACACCACTGTCGTAAGCCTCTCCCTGCGGTTAGCGGGTGGTGTACTGGTGCCGTGGCGTGGCCGGGCGCCGCGGGTCGATGTACGCTTTCTACGGCGCTCAGCGTGTCTTTCTCCAGCGCCAGCGGTGCCGGCGTGCGATTGCAAAACGCCGCTGAGGTCGCGCTTTCTTCGTTCGCGACGGCCGCTCGGAGAAATTGTTGCGACACGCCGCCGCGTACACCGACCCCGCGTTAGAAAGTCGACCGCTCACCGGATTTAACACGACGTCGCGTAACGGTGTAATTGCAACGATTCGAGACGGAATTCGTCGATATTTTGGATACTTTTTGCGCACGCATTCCGGCCGCTTTCTTTCATTGCACAATCGCCACGTAATAGAAGCGCGCGGGTCATCGAACGGTATCGTACGTTTCGTAAACGTCGCGCGCGTCGAGCACTCGGAGATGGTGCGCAATTGGCCAATTGCGTGCGGTAGTGCGTTTGCGCAACGGGCTCTGGAGTGGCGCCCGTTCCGCAGTCCGCGCGTTGCAACACGGGATTATTTCGGCGGAGGCGCTTGGACCGCCGCCCGGACTTGCAACATGCCATATCGCAACGCGGCTCATAATCCACGCCATTGTGACACGCGGTGGTGCGCGGACGCCGCCCGCCTGCCAAATACGGCCGCACCGCAGTTGCGCTACTCGATCTCCTTACTTCACCGACAGACCGATGAAATGTCACGGGTGTGACATCTCGCAGCCCGCCAGCGATCCACGGGCTAGGCCTTGCCACCATTGTCACTGCATTCAATTTTTCAACTAAAAGAATTTTGCAACCGATGTTCACATTAGCGTTTTCGCAAGCGGCCCAACGCTCGGTTTCAAAACTCAGTTCGACTTTCGTTATCGGCGCTCTGATAAAGCGAACTGTGTCGCTGCCAGCGCGGTTTTGAGACCTAAATTCTGGAATGATTGAGTGTACTTACAGTTGTCATGCGATAGTAGTTGGCGACTCTTATAAGTTGGTACATAAATTAAAATCGGCATATCACGACTCGCCGACCATGATAAGACGAGAGAGAAGCTGAGGTCTGATTGTGTTCCAATGTTGTTATCAATCAAGTTTCAGAAACATCCGCGGTTGCCTCACAACAGCCGATATATAATTGGGCATGGTCGGGATGGTTTCCCAACGTATCCCGGCGGCATCTCCGCGGTGTGGCAACTGGCATCGCGCTTACAACATCACATGTCCCTACAATGCGGGTTACGAAAATCTGTGACTAACCGCTGCGCCACCGAGCCCCACCGTACGACAGTCGGTTCGGAAACGGCTGATATCGAGCGTCAAAGTCGAATTATACATTGTTGACACGGCTATTAAAATAGAGCCTTTCGCAATCTGTGCAACTGACACATCGGCTCCGATTTGTGTACACTCGGTTATGAAGCGTTTCCTAGCGCTTGCGCAAGTATTCGTCATACAGCGGCGATACAAACTCGAGCAGGAAGTGCATGCATGTGTGGTGCATCTGTGTCTCGATGACTGCCATTGTTTGTTACGAAACTGTCAGGGTTGAGTTGAGCAATGGCGGCGGTTGCGAAACGCGCGGCGGCGCATCCCGCTAATTGTGGGCGATCTCCCACACCGAGCGCCGGCCGACACGCTCCACATGCGACGCGATATCGATACTACAGCATTCTTATCACGATCAATCTTAATAAACGACTGCGACATTGTACCGACACATTCAACTAACACAATAGTGCTCGATACATGAATTTATTGTCGATCCACCTGTAGACAAACTTGACCAAGAAATATTATGGAGAACGTAACTCACAAACGTGTAATTTTAACGAAATATTTCGTTAACACCGTTGCGAAGTTGTAAACGTGAGTCAATTTAGTAATAGAGACTGTTCAGTTTCGGGTAGGTACGTCACGAGTTCACGACTGCATTAGATATGGGGGCGGTGTGCAGAGCAATGGCTGATCTCCCGCAGTAGGCAGGCCTGCGTGTGCGTGCCACGCGTTGCGTAAAGCCGAGGTGTCCTTTCGCCTGCGGGCCGCAGCCCGCGTCCGAGACACCGCGAGAATCCTTGGAGGCCACCGCTCGGAACACGCTCGGAAATCCGGCCAACCTTCCGACCGCGTTACGACACCGTATAACTTATTTACACGTTGCGAAATTCGAATCGATTGCAACTGCAGACATCGCACTTTAGCCTTGCCGTTGTAGGGATTTAATTAGGATCAGTTGCGCAGCCGCGAGACCTAAACGGATACGAGGACGCCCTCCAGAGTCGGCTCCGCTCACTGATGGATTACAAAAAAGGGCCGGAGTGCAGTTGCAGGCTGACGTCACGCGTTTCGTCAACTAGTTCCCACAGCGGATCTGTTGCTACACCGAGCGATTAACTGGCGGCGCCGCACGTGCCCGGCCACGCACGACCACTGCAGCGCGCATCCAACTTGCATCTACATCATCATTAGAACAATTATTTGGACTTTACATAACTGTGCGCGCGCGCACGGCAACTAATTCGCGAGGTGTCTCGCTGGCCCAGCGCATAATATTTCACTTGATAACCGAACGCTGTTGCGACAGTCTTAACGAGAGTAACCTTTAGCGGGAGCCAACCGCTCCATATTGTCACGACACGATCACTTGGTAAAATGTGTTCATAATAAATAGCAATCGTTTATCTAACATCTAGAAGTATCGCAACGCGTTATTAATACCGCGCTACGGTCTAATATCCCTCGCTGGCAGTCTATTGGCAGTGCGATCTCCTTGCCGAGCCGTCAGTTCCAGCGAGTCTTGCGTACATCCGCAGACTATTTGTCAAACAGCTGAGACCGCAGCTCGTAGGTTTTGTAACAGCGCTCTGAGCAAACTTGATATTTATTGCCTTCAGCTTTCGGAATACGCACGGCCAATCGAAACTTACACATTTCCTCACAATCAAATGTTACAATTCGTTTCGACATTCTTACTAGACCATTATAGGGTTCGTGATGTATAAATAAATAGTACAGGAGCTGCTCTTCAAATCGTTTAAGCCCTCCATTCTCCTGTATATTATTACTAAGCCGGCTAAAAATACCTGGTGCATGTGTGCGTTTAATGCATATGTTGATTTTGCTGCATCGAAACCGCCCTGCGCGCACCTGTCCTGTTTTACCTTTGACGTAGTTATTAAATTAAAATGTTAGCAACTGACAGAACCTGGTAATGGTAAACAATTACCAGGTTCTGTAGAACGCGTGAAAACTGACTCAGCAAAGACTATAGGCTCGATGCGTTCCCATGCAACCGTAGATCGAAAAGTCCCGTTTGTCGCCCGATTGGAGTTAGTTTACATTCAATCATACACGACGGATCCGGTGTAATGTTTCCAACTGTGCATTTAATAATGCATTTCGAAACGATGCGGCCGCTCTGTGAAATACGAGGTCGCGCACGGTGAGCCTAAAGCCCGATGTGATGAAACAAAACCTATTGCATCACCGAACAGCTTTATGGTTCGCTATGTAATTATTTACATGACATTATTGTTGCATACGCACCGATACACCGCCGTATCCCCGAAACAATTTTGCAACGTGAACGCGAACACTTTTAATGTATGACGCTTTAATAATAATTAGCAGAGCGCTCGAATCATTAATAGTGTACCGACAAAGCTTTGTGCTCAAAGGGATCCATTTCGGACGAGCGCGTATTGCGTATTATAGGCAAACGATCGCCATTTATATGGGTCACTGGTCATGCACGTCAAACGCACGCGAACTGACAACGTATAGCCGGCTAAATGGGCAAGATGAATTATGTATGTGCACAAAAATATATATCCTACGAATGTTCCGCTCCAAAACTTCCTGGACCAAAAGACTAAACTCTGTTTATTATTGTTTCAGAACGACGTTAAAACTAGAGTCGTTAGAAGACGCAGTAGTTCTCGACGATCCTGAGGAGGATTTACTTCAGGACAAGCGAGGATGTCCCGCCTACGTGTCGCCCGAGATCCTCAGAGCTCACCGGACGTACTCCGGCAGAGCGGCAGACATGTGGTCCCTCGGCGTCATATTGTACACCATGCTCGTTGGAAGGTGCGTATCTAATACCAACTTAACTCCACCCTTATTCAAAGACCCTATTACCTAAAGAGTAAGGTCCGAAAACAAAATGTAGGTTAGCAGCTATTAAACGCGCATAATGAATGCAAAGGGCGCAGGGTGGGCGTCTTCACCTGCGAGGCGTGGGACTTACCGTTTGTCGAGATCACAAAGCGAGGGTCGCGGCGACCGTTGGCGACGGAGCCATGGGGATGATCACCTGTCGGCCGTTACGCGCCAACGGCTAACAATTATATCACCCACATATAAATGAGGCTCGTGAAATCTTCGCCGCACCTGCCGCGGTCATGTGGCGAAGACGTTACCCCCCGCGCCCCGCCTCCGCAGGCACCTGCCGTTCGCGAGCCTTTGTTTTCTACCTTTTTTGGACTCGCACCCGTAATTTATATACGAAATTCGGGATTCGGCTGCAATCGCCGCTTCACCTGTCGCCGGAAGGGTTCCATCGTACCTGAGTTTTTGTTTTGGTTTGCAGCTGCCCTTTCTAAATGACAATCGCATCGCTATTAATTGGGACCGCGTTTTGTAAAAACGTAGCGATTAGGGGCTCCACTCTCGGCCGATATTTTATGATACAGACTTATCTTTCCAAATGCGATATGCACCTTTTGCTGGTTTTTTTTGCTAGTTAGTGGGACAGATTCAATAGATTAGTAATCTATCCAGGAAATCCCATCGATCTCTTTGGACTATTGATTACCGATGATTAACCTTATGTTTTTTTTGTTCTAGGTATCCATTCAACGACTCTGAGCACGCGTCGCTGTTCGCTAAGATATCACGGGGTTACTTCGTGGTGCCGGAGTGTTTGTCGTCGCGGGGCAAGTGCTTGATACGCTCGCTGCTGCGGCGGGAGGCGTGCGAGCGGCTGAGCGCGCGGGACGTGCTGCGCCACCCCTGGCTGGCGCGCGACCCGCGCAACGAGCTGCCTCCGCGCGCCGCCGCCTCGCACGACCGGCTGGTGCCCGACGTGGACATATCCGACGACTGCGTGTAACGCTCCGGGCCGAGCTCCCGGTGCTGGCATCGGGCCACTCCGGCGCATCGCATCGCTCCCGGCTCTCACCGCGACGCGCCCTGGATTTCCTTATTTATGAATTTAACTTAAGTTATTCCGGCCTCCTGAGGCTTGCGGTCGTCCTCACTGAAATAGTCCTACGCTGTTCGTCCGAATAACCAACTTTCAGTAAGAAGTACCCCAAGCCAAATATTTGTCTCTGTCGAGATGTTAATTTAGTGATTAGGATCCGAGGGGATCGAGCGGCCGGGCGGCTGGCCCGTCCCGGACACGCGCTGCTAATTTATAAAACGTAGAAGCTCGGACTTAACAACAATAAGAATCGCATAACTCCACCGATGCTAAACAAACGCACTGTTACAATGCTACTACAGTTTTATGCGGCTTTTATTGGCATTATTTCGTTCTAGCTTTTACGAGCTGTGGTATAGTCGTAACGTTCATAATGACAGAATAAGTGAGACTGATATCGCGTTCTTGTGATCTATGCAATCGACAAGCGAACCATCCTTGCTGTGCAGGGGAGGGCGCTGCGGACCGACCGTCCCTCGTCGTGAATGAGTTATTTATATGAAGCATTCAGTTAACTACTATGTTAATTCCTCATAAGCCTAAAATAATCATATCAATTTCACATCAATATAGATGGGTATATTGCATTGAAGTTGTTGCTGTAGTGTTAGATAAATGACCTATGTATATTTTGTATTTATATAAAGTTATATCGTGTAATTGTGATCTCCACCGATGTTATTTAGCGATTACTTGATTGCCATTATGTTGTTATGCAGAAGTGATAGTTCTTTTGTTGCACAACGATCAGTTGCTTCCATCGTAGTTATTTTGATTATATTATTTTTGGTTATATTAAATCGTGATTATTCGGCTAATCAACATACGAAATTATTATTTTGTTATTTTATTGAACCAAAATGTTTGATAAAAGAAATATATTCACTTCACCATGTACCGGAAATGGTTGTAGAATTTGGTCTGTGCCATTTATTTAATTTAAACGTTATTTATTGTTGTTGTAATTGACGGTGTGATGTGGGCACTCTCTTCCTATTACTAAATTATTTTTTCCATTTGGTACTTGGTGTTGAGTATTTATTTTTGATCTAAATTTTGAGATCAATTTTAAGTTTGTTTTGTAATTAATCTGTTCAAATCAATCGGTAGTGTTACCATGTCAAAATTTTTGAATCGTATATCAATCACTTGTCTTTTTTATTTTCAATCATTTTGTTTAATTTTCGTTCATTCGGTTTTATGTTGAATGGTACAGTTGAAGTAGTCAAGTCTTTCATGATCAATGAAAGTGTGTTGTACAATAGTAGCTTACTGTGTAAAATAAACTATTACTACTTTAATTTATACAAACTGTAAATAGCGCTAAGATATCATAAGGATTATGAAAAAAAGAAAGAGATAGAGGGAATAAAATAATTTAGAAAAAATATACAATCCTTTAACCTTTTCACCGCCACGCCATATCGGTATTCCTATGCCCTGTACGCCAAGCCCGAAAATCTTAATTAAATACCTACAAAAAAATAATACATAAAAGTAATGATTTAATAGGTTTATTTTGTATTTTTCTGCGACCTGTTTTTTGTCGAGTATAGCCGTCGTTGGCGCACAGGGCACGCTTGCTCATGTCGGCTATAGCCGACATTGGCGTTCAAAAGGTTAATTTGACCATAACCTTACACACCAACGAGGGAAACACAAAACACATTAATTAATTTATTTCTATCATTTGAAATTGAGTACTTCCACAGTTCTTGGAAGTCGACCGAAATTGCACCTAATAAGAAATAAAATTAAACATGCAATAAACAAACGAAAGAATTTTTTTTTTTTTGGTAGCCTATACTGTCCCACTGCTGGGCAAAAGCCTCCTACAAATAATAATGTCGATAATTTATGGGAATGAAAAGAAGGTAAGTTTTATTTATTGTACTTTTTATTCGCCTAAAATATGAGCTCAATTTCGTTGATGATAATAGAACTAAGAAAAAAAGTAAGTACATAGATTGCACACACTTTAAAAAATATTCAACCAGTTAGCGGTTCCAGCACTTAACGGGCCGGCGAACTACGCATGCTAATGCATAGTTCATACAAACGTAATACCAAAATAATTTGTAAATCAAACATATTCTTAAGGTAGTGTGTATTTATTCCGATTGGATTACAGAATATCTAGGTTCCCAAATATATATTTTGAAAGGACTCTGATATAAAGACGAGTTAAGAGGAATTTCAAATTTCTATAGAAAACTTATTTTTTCTCATAAATTAGTGTCCATTCAAAATATATATATTTGGGAACCTAGATATTCTGTAATCCAATCTGAATAAATACACACTACCTTAAGAATATGTTTGATTTATAAATTATTTTGGTATTACGTTTGAATGAACTATGCTCCGCCGCCGCGCCGGCCCCTTTATTTATAAACGTAAACGTCAAAAATGTATGTGTAAACAGTCGCATTATAGAACAACATACATTAAAAAAACTAAATTATAATAAATAATTAATTAATGTATTGTACTTATTAAATTACATAACTTTAAGCAACGTTTATAAATTAACTCCTCAGACGGTTTAGGCGTTGTGGTATTAGGGCCCAGTTGACATCCTTTTTAATTTTTAACCTTAAAACACTGAAAAGGAAAACACTATTCGAGTTATAAACATTATAATACGCCACGGGAAGTCGAGATTAGATTATCATAATATCGATCTGCGTCACAAAAGCATTAGGTATTTAGATTAGAAGTGGTGACATAATGTCGTATAGTATCGAATTGGAAAAACCATTTAATGGGAATTATTTGAACTTTGGTTACTAAGAATAAAAAATGAGCAGTCATCTGCACGTCACGACAACAAGAGCAATAGACATGACATTGATAGCGCCATTATAGGAGGGGTTTGTGGCTAAGTACTAACAGCCGCACGGGTCGATCGATCAGGTTAAGCTACGCTTGCCTTGGTTGGTTCGTGGATGGGTGACCATCTTCACACACCAAGACCCCTCCGTGCCTCGGAAAGGCACGATAAGCCGTTGGTCCCTTATTGATCGAAGTTGATAGCGCCTTTATTTCGTGGTATTTTAGGACAGAAACGTATCTGGCTATATGTGGGAGTGCTATAGGTACACCTCTGCCTGGCCCTTAGGGGATCACAGGCGTGATGTTATGACGTGTGTTATTTAGGGCGGATCTCGTTGTATTTCATAGCAGAAGGTACCTAATGGCTGTTGTCGTAGTATTTATTTCGTAGCAGAAAGGGCGGCTCGCGTAGTGTTTCGTAGCAGAAAGGGCGGTTCGCGTAGTATTTCGTAGCAGAAAGGGCGGTTTGCGAAATATTTCGTAGCAGTAAGGGCGGTTCGCGAAGTATTTCGTAGTAGAAAGGGCGGTTCGCGTAGTTTTTCGTAGCAGTGAGAGCGGTTCACGAATTCTTTTGTATCACAAAAAGCAAATTCTCGTAATTCAATGTTTCAAGTGTCAAATTCAAGAATTCACGTCACCACAATCGATTACAACGCGTAAATTCCGTCAAGACTATTACTAAGGATAACGTTTGTGGTACCTAACTACAGTAGCTTTGTAGGTGGCAAAACATTTTACCTTCCGCTCATTTTCCATGGTTCAAATACGTAGGTTTCCTTTTCAGGCCTAGGCCTTCAAAGGAGACCAATGTATTTGTTTACCAATAGAATACCTACGTACGTTAGATAGTGTTTTAGGTTTTCAGTCAGTCAGGTCCCCTTGGAGTCAGGGTTCTGGACTAGAAATTAACTGGCAGGTAATTTCATACACATTGTGCGGCGTAATTGCGTTTCACACTAACAGTAGCAAAGGCTTTCATTTTGACAGTTCAACAACGTTATTTAACAATGACTATCTTACTCCAACAGAAACTCTTTACAAAAAAATTAAAGTAATGAATATTATATACCTCAAACATACATATATAACACATGCATACTAATTCGAAAAATACTAAATAAAAATATACACACAAATATAACCTTCACAAAAAATATAAAAAAACACAAAATGAAATTGAGACGTGAACAAGACTTTTTACAACTATACCCAACCCGCACAAACTACGGAAGGAAAACTATCGTGTATGAAGGATCTAAGTTACCGAGACATCAAAGAATCTAAATCCAAAACGGATAATAGTGGCCACTATTTTCCGTTTTAGTGATTATAATAAAACTAAACAATTTAAAACTACCGTTTATACTAATATTAACGTATAATTTTGTGGAGCACAACTTAAAGTGCTTATTTTCTGCATTTTCATTCTAAAATAAAAGAAATAACCAAACAAACGATGAGGGCGCCACTGTGCGCTCGGTGCAGCCTTAAACAATTTATAATAAAAAAATCACATTCCCTACAATAGTGTCGAGCCACATCCAGTTACCTTTGTTACATGGATCTATGTTACATGGATTTGGATACTTGTTTACGTGTATCGAACGAACTTTTTGTCTATAATGATTTGTAATCTACCCTCAAAACATTTTTATATAATCGATGTCTAATTTTTGTAATACCCCAACGTTATTGATATTTTTAAGTGTTTAGTTTTAATATTCTCATGTAAGTGAATTTTGTAATTCTTATGAGAATAAAATGATCTTAAACCGCAACAACATTCATTGCATTATAGTACGTTGTCGAACAGACCAATTTTTCGAGTGTACGACTATACACCGACAGACTGAACACCGACAAGACTTTACTTCGACGGGACTCTTCGCCGACAGGACACTTTGCCGACAGGACTCTTCGCCGACAGGGTCATCAGCGACGCAACTTATCTCCGATAATCAGATACTTTTTATTTTTCTTTTTGCGGATGGGAAATCATCAAATGACCCCTCCCGCTCTGGGTGGAGCGAAGGGAGTGTCAGACTCTTACTGACTAAAACCCACCCGTATTCCTTCTTTAGCCCTTTATGTTCCGGGCCAGCGGTAACCCTTTCGGACAATCCCGCTGACCCGGCAGGCTTCGGCCCTAAGGGCCTTTCCTTGATGCTGACATCTCTTTGAGGCGCGCGTGGAACACGTACGCGCCATCCAGTATGGGCCTGGTCCTGATCGGACGTTGAGCTACCCATTACTCCCCGCCCGCAGGCCCGCGCCTACGGTGGCCGGGAGTCGTCACGTGGCTCCCGAAGCCCGGAGCGTCCCCCGCGGCGGCTAGGATGGGAGGCCCTCTCCCTGAACCGTCCCGCCACCTCCTTTGCTAGCATGACTGCTTCGCAGAAGGAGGTGACTGCCTCCCACACCCTCTCGCCCCGGACCATGGCTTGCACCAGGGCCGGACGCGAGAGATCGCTGCCACTGCCGATCGCCTCTACGAGGACACGGCGGTGCTCCGCCCAAGCGGGGCAGACCTCCACCGTGTGCTCCATCGTGTCTAATAAAACGCAGCAGAGTTTTTTCAACAACTGAACATTCATTTATTTTACACATAGATAAACATAATATATTATTTCAATGCACAGATTAAATATAACACCACCACTCATTGAAATAAAAATAGCCTTAGCCTTTGTTAATATATCTATTCAAAGCTTAACTAAACCTAGTATCAAAAGAAATTTATAATGCCTAACACTTGACAAACTTTTTGTAAGAATATCAGCAGGCATATCTTCTGTATTTAAATAAACAATTTTTACTAATTTATTATAGACAGCTTCTCTAATAAAATGGAATCTAACATCTATATGCTTAGATCTTTTGTGATACATACTGTTTTCTGTAAGGTTTTTCGCACTCTGATTATCATTATACAGAATTACAGGTCCTATATCTTTTCCAGTAAGTTCTAACAACAGATTATTAAGAAATATTGCCTCTTTACTAGCTTCACAAATAGCCATGTACTCGGCTTCAGTACTTGATAGTGCTACTGTTTGTTGCTTCTTACATTCATGTGAAACTACTCCTCCTGAGAGTTTGAAGCAGAAACCGGTGTAAGACCGTCTGTCAACTGTGTTGGAAGCCCAGTCGGCATCAACAAAACCTACTAAATCTGAATTATCCTTAGTATAAGTTAGGCGATAAGACTTAGTTGCTTTTAAATATTTTACAACTCTCTTAGCATGCTGCCAGTGTGTTTTACCATAATTATTGTTAAATTGACTTAAGTAGCTCACACAATAGGATATATCTGGCCTAGTAAGTACCGACAGATACATAAGGCTGCCTATTAACTGCTGGTAAGGATATTTCACATCACAATCAACATTATCACATTTATCTAATTTTAAATTAATTTCCATAGGAGTATTGGACACATTTTTACAATTTTCCACTCCAAACTTTATCAATAAATTATCAATGAACCTTTCTTGGTCAATATACAATTTATTTTTACAGGTTTCAACTCGCATACCTAGGCACTGTTTTACATGACCCAAATCTTTTAATTTAAATCTGGCACTCAATTGACTTTTTACTTTTTCAACTTCGGTATCATTATTTGAAAATACAAAGAAGTCGTCCACAAATAAAGCTATATAGGTATTTTGACCTCCAGATGATTTAACAAACAAACAGGGCTCATATTGCGATTTTTTATAACCGAATTCCTGTAAACATTCATCCACCTTTTTGTACCAAGCTCGGGCAGATTGCTTAAGGCCATAAATTGCCTTCTTCAATTTTAGAACTTTATTTTTATATGCAAAATTCTGAGGTGGTTGCATGTACACAGTCTCGTCTAAGTCACCATTAAGGAAAGCAGTTACTACATCAAAATGAGTGATATTCATATCCAATTTAACACTCAATGCAAACAGTAACTTTAGAGTAGAATATCTAACTACAGGTGAAAAAGTCTCTTTATAATCGATACCTTGTTTTTGGGTGAATCCCTTCGCGACCAAACGCGCACGATACCGCAATTCATTATCACTATTTACCTTCTTTTTGTAAACCCATTTACACTGCACTATTGTTCCACTTTCTGGTTTGTCCACCACTTCCCATGCATCGCACTCACGAAATGACTGCAACTCTTCCTCCATTGCTTTACACCATTTTTCACGTTCTGTCCCATTCATGACATCTTCATAAGTTAAATTTTCATCACCAACACTTTCTACACAGATGGTACTAAATCCAAATCTATCAGGTTTCTTTCTCTGACGTTTACCTGAAACAGTAGGTTCTTCAGGTGTGGATTGTAATTCTGTTTCACTGACAGTATTGTAGAATTCGTCAGACAATGAAGAACTGCTACTTTCAGTTTCATCTGGTATGTATGTCGCATCCGAAGTGTTTATAACAGTTTCTTCTTCCTCTGTGGTATTAACATCCTGTTCATCTATAATTTCAGCTTGGATCACATCTGGATTGTTATGAGTATCTTCCATTATAATAACATCTCGGCTGGTGATGATCTTATTCGTCTTGGGATTATATAATCTGTAACCTTTTACATTATTCTCATAACCCACAAAAATATGAGTTTGTGCCTTCTTATCCCACTTTGCGGTTTTTATTTTTGGAATGTGAACCATGGCAGTGCTTCCAAAAACCCGAAGATGGCTAACGTCTGGCTTCTTGCCCGTCCAGAGTTCATATGGTGTTTTTGTTAGACCAGATGCTAAAGTCCTGTTTCGCAGATATACAGCAGTATTCACAGCTTCTGCCCAGAAACATTTCCCAAGTTTAGCGTCAAACAGCATACACCTAGCTCTTTCCACCACTGTTCGGTTTAAGCGTTCACACATCCCATTTTGCTCTGGGGTGTAAGGGTTAGTTTTCTGGTGAACTATTCCACCCCTTTTCAAAAAACTTTCAACCTCAGAAGAGCAAAATTCGCCTCCGTTATCCGTCCTCAATACCTTTAAACTTTTGCCAGTTTGTTTTTCGACTGAAGCTTTAAACTCCTTCAGGTAATTATAGACCTCACTTTTGGCCTTGAGGAAATAGACGAAAGCCATTCGACTAAAATCGTCGACAAAGAGCAAAAAGTAACGCGATGATCCAATTGAGACTTGCTCCATGGGTCCACAGACATCTGCATGAACCACCTCAAGCACATTTTCACACCTGGTACCTTTGTGTGAAAAAGGCAGTCTCACTTGCTTTCCTTCACAACATGTGATGCACTTGGATTTATCAATCACTGCTCTGTCAGAGAAATCGATCCCATTAACCACACCACTTCTCATAGTGTTAAGGTCTTTGCTGTTTATGTGTCCCAACCTACGATGCCACATCACACTAGTCGTAGCTGTCGCTGAGCCTGCAAACAACTCTGACTTGATGTTTAATCTATAAACTCCATTTACTAGTTCTGCTTTTCCCACCAGTTCATTATGCCGATTTCGTATATAGCAAACATCTTTCTCAAAATTAACTTTATTGCCATTCCGAAGAAGCTGACTAACTGAAAGCAGATTGGTAGTTAGATTGGGTATACACAAAACATCCTTCACAGTTATATCGAATTCTGAGTTGTTGACCACTGTCGTTATTCTAGTATTTCCTGCGCACAACACGGGTACTGTCTGTTTGTTGGCGACTACGATACTCTTTACCTTGTGGCTGAGTGAAACATTTTCCAAACATCTTTTGTCAACAACCATATGTGAACTTGCTCCCGAGTCAATATACCAATCCGATTCTTGAAATCGATTTTCAGGATTCAAGAAAGTAGCGCTGAATGCGTTATCTGATCTATTTTGACTATTCTGAGGGCATTTATTCATATAATGTCCAAGTTGTTTACACTTATAACAACGAACTGTTTTTGTTGACTTTGGATTTGAAGTTGTCAGTTTTGACCTAGACTCTTCTGTCATGTTTGTGTTCCTTTTGTTAGTAAAACCTTTTTGTCTTTGATGCCAACTTTTAGATAAAAGTGCTCCTTCTGTGTTACCAACATCCGATTGCATATCCAATAATTTTGCTTTAATGGCGTCCGTACTTATCACCATGCCGGAATGCTCTATGGCCATAATCATTGGCGCAAATTTTTCCGTTAATCCCGCCAACAACAATGAACCAATCCACTCATCCGTGATTTGGAAGCCTGTTCCTTTCAATTTTTGTGCTGTATCTACCATCTGGGTTACATACGCCGTCATGGATTCACTGTCTTCTAGTCTGATAGAAATAAGCTGACGCAACAAACTAATACGCCTTGTGAAGCCAGAATCGTCGAAGAGTGCTTTCAGGCGCTTCCATATGTCTCGAGCGGTTTTCTCATTCTTAATATGAACATATAACGACGAGTCGATGGTCATGATCAGCTTCGCTTTTGCCTTTTTTTCTTCTGTTGAAGTAGCTTCCTCCGCTGTTAATTCTTTGGTTATATCGACGCCATCGAGAATGAGAAAGTTTTCAGCTGCAAACGCCCACTGATCGTAGTTTTCTCTACCCTTCAGTTTAGGCACATTTACAATGTAACTACCGGCCATTTTTAAATCTCAGTAGGTACAACACAATGTCAGTAGGACTGCAAAATTATTATATCACTTTTTGATTGTTTTTCTTTGAACACAATAACAAAATACAGATAATCCACGATAAGGTAATGGTATTTAGGAAAAACTAACGACTTTAGCGAATTATTTAAGGGTCTGGGCCCATAACCTAATAAAACGCAGCAGAGTTTTTTCAACAACTGAACATTCATTTATTTTACACATAGATAAACATAATATATTATTTCAATGCACAGATTAAATATAACAGTGTCCTCTGGGCGATCCTGGCAATGGTGACACCCGGGCGTTTCCTCCCGCCTGATGATGTGCAGGAACCTCCCGAAACATCCGTGTCCGGTGAGGACCTGCGTCAGGCGGTAGGTGAGGGCGCTGTGGCGCCTCTCTAGCCACTCCTCAAAGAGGGGTCTTATCGCCGCTATCGCGGCGTTCCCTGCGCTGGGTTGCGACAGTCGCTCTTTTCATGCCACCATGAGATCGCGCCGGAGATTTTCCCGAAGAAGCTGATTTTCCCCCCGGTGTAGTACCTCTGCGCGCCACTCACACAAGCGCGCGAGGACTATCGCCTCCAGATCCCATGGCGGCAGCCGGCAAGGAGGCGCGGGAGACGCTCCGGGCTTCGGGAGCCACGTGACGACTCCCGGCCACCGTAGGTGCGGGCCTGCGGGCGGGGAGTAATGGGTAGCTCAACGTCCGATCAGGATCAGGCCCATACTGGATGGCGCGTACGTGTTCCACGCGCGCCTCAAAGAGGTGTCAGCATCAAGGAAGGGGCCCCTTAGGGCCGAAGCCTGCCGGGTCAGCGGGATTGTCCGAAAGGGTTACCGCTGGCCCGGAACATAAAGGGCTAAGGAAGGAATACGGGTGGGTTTTAGTCAGTAAGAGTCTGACACTCCCTTCGCTCCACCCAGAGCGGGAGGGGTCATTTGATGATTTCCCATCCGCAAAAAGAAAAATAAAAAGTATCTGATTATCGGAGATAAGTTGCGTCGCTGATGACCCTGTCGGCGAAGAGTCCTGTCGGCAAAGTGTCCTGTCGGCGAAGAGTCCCGTCGAAGTAAAGTCTTGTCGGTGTTCAGTCTGTCGGCGTAGTGTCTGTCGGCGTATAGTCGTACACTCCAATTTTTCGAACATATGAATCAACTAGCTGCGCCCCGCGGTTTTACCTGCGTAAATGTCGATCCTGTGGGAATATCGGGGTAAAAAGTAGCCTATATGTTAATCCAGGGTGTCAGCTACCTCCATACAAAATTTCATCAAAATTGGTCCAGCCGTTTGAGCGTGAAGAAGTAACAAACGTTAGTGTGAGGGATTAGCAATATACTTCAAAATTATTCTGATTGTCATTGAAAGTGTGTCACGATTTCATTTTGAATGTACCTATTTGTTGTAGACATAGCGACCTTTAGTCATTCGGATTCCCAGTAGAATTTTTCTGTTAGGTAAAACTGATACAATTTATAACAGGCGCCACTCAAGTTAGTGATTAGTATTAGGTACTGCCAAGTATCGTGGTACTCGAGATAAAAGCAAAAGGCATAGTCTAATTGTTTTTTCTTTTTGTAGTACCTATTCTTAAAATATTATACTTACTGGCTGCGTAAATAAAACACGCCATTTGGCATAATTATCTGCTGACTACTGAGTAATTAAAACGTATAATTACATGACATATAAGTTGGTACCTACCTAATTAGGTACTTATATTGCGCGTTTTAGGGGAATAATTGAATGAATGACGAAGAGAATTATATTGTTGCGTAATTTTATAATATTGACGCAATCAAGGAACATTTCAAATCATAACATAACATCACGCGTTTATTACCAGACGGTAGGCAGAGGTGAAACCACATCAGTTATGTAAAGTGGCGAAATGTGGGTTGTGTTGTGTATGTTAAGTTCTATGTAGGTACAGGGTCGAGCTTAGGTATTGCCATCAACCGGGCACAAATTCAGACTCCCGCTGAAGCTACTGAGAAATTCCAGTTGGAAAAACCCAATAACACCGCCTGACTCAGGAATCGAACGCAGGACCTCATACTCAGCAGTACCGCTTGCGAACATTAGACCAACGAAGCAACATTAAAATTCTAGATTATAGGCAAGTATACTTGGTTACATTTTCGGTTTTGAAACAATACAAAATGGCGTGCGTAACCAGCTGATCATCGAGTTCCAATTCCTACTTAATTCGATGAAACTATTTGACGTAACTATTATGTAGGTAGGTAGAGTTGCATCACGTATTATGCACATAGCCGATGCAATGTAATTACATTGTTTTATTAGAACGAAAGACAGTTCTACTTTCTAGTGTCGTCATGTTAGAATTTGTCACAAAAACAAAACAGAAAAGTCTGCTATACACAGGTGCGACTCATATTCAGCCTATAACGTTCCCACTGCTGGGACACAATAAGCCTCCTCTCTGTGACAGGAAGTGGGCCATAATCCACCCCGCGGGCCCAGTGCGGGTTGTCGGATGTCACATAATGTCTGCGAATTTTTGGTTTCAGGACCAGGACATGCCGGTTTCGTCACGATGTTATCCTACACAGTTTTGAAAGCAGTGGTGTTGAAATAATTTACACAAAGTAAAGTGGGTTCGGAGTTCGGCTGTGACAGAGTGGCGTCCAAGGACTGGAAGACGAGATGTCGGTCGGCCAGCGGCGAGATGGATGCAGACGGCATTGTTGTCATCGCGGACGAAATCTGGATGCGGTTGACACAGGAGCTTGGGGATTGGCACAAGAAAAGGTCTATGTACAGCAGTGGCCAGTGGGTGAAGTCGGGCTGTGTATGATGGTGATGATGAAAGTAGGTTCGAACCCACGACCTACAACTCGTAAGTCGCGGCCGTTCCCACTGGGCTACCCCTAGATATAAGACATTTTTCTAATGGGGCCACCATTGCTCATCACACCTATATGTAGGTAGGTATACCTAACTAGAACGTAAGACGACTTGCTTTGTATATAGGTAAGTACAAGAACTAAGTAATTAAGCAATTGTTGTGCAATATTTAGGTACAGAAAATTTTCCAACCTTTCTTGGCATCGATAAGAAAAATAAATAGACCAGACAGACAGCGCAAGAACACGACATTATACAAATACATACATCTAGAAGCGTACCTACATAACGAATGTTAATAATATGGCATCAAAACAATATACTGACTCTTTGGGGCAAGGCAGGGTCACGGGCAAAATCGAATAGGTATTGATATTACCTACTCGCAATCTTTTCATATTACGAGTAGGTACGATAGGTACCTATATTTTAAGTAACTACATAGCTGATTAAATTCGAATTTATTTATTTGTACATTTAGGTTTAATGTATAATAATATATAATACATCATAACATGAGGGTATAAAATAAAAAAATATGTTGTGGCACTAAGTATGTGCTGCCTTGCAAGGCGTACAAATATTGGTTACACAGTAGGTAATGGTAATGGGTGTATGTACTTGTAATTGTACAGGTGGACCTAATAGATTAATTACTATCTTTAGGTAATTTATGCGTTGTTTCATGTGAGATTTACCTATGGATAAGTTTATAGAGATGTATAACAAGTATAGTAAGTATATAATATCTATACATATATTTTATCTACTAATGGGAAGCTACAGTATTGCCCAGTGTCATAGGATATATTTTATACTAAAACAAGAAATTTCACGCGGACGAATGCAGGCAGAAGCCAGTGTACCAATAAATTCAACAATAAAATGTAATCAATCATCAAACGATATCAAATCGAACGTACCTAAGTATCTACTCAACGAAATAAACCATTTCGGTGGGATGGGATTTCCCAATGTTCTAATAAACCTAGAAGAAACACGTGACTTCTACCTACCTATCAGCTTTGAACTTGGAACTATCGAATGTATCAGGTAGATATAATATCGTACGTCATATTCTGTCTAAATATTTATATCCATCGGAATCTTATCAATCATGACAATTTTATTATGATAACACGACTAATTGATGAATGTATAGACAAAGCTATATTACCATTGAAATATTTCACGTGGAGCTCCGTGCCCTTCCTCATTATTCATTAACTTGCCAATATTATATCCGCTGAAGTCGGATTCCCCTGATTGTGATAGCCAGATAATTTCGAACTACACAATTTAGGTACCTATCTATTACCTGCTGTGTGGGTATTGAAGGCACTCTGAGTGTTACAGACAGATTAGTATTGGGTTCGTCACGTTCACTGTTAATTAGAGGGCGAACGTGATCGGTTTCTAGATATCCGAAGCCCGAATTTGTACTTTCAAAGGAAAACTTCTTGAGTGGGTAAGTAGGTACGAGGCTATCATGTTGATCAGTACCGGTTTTAGCACTACCAGCGCCCTGGGCGAAATTTCTACGGCGCCCCCTATCTGCCATTGAAACCCATACGAAAAAATAAGCAAGGGATATAATGAAATAACTATTAAAAAAAAACTAATAACATTTTAATTTTCTAGCCTTTCTATCGACAAACTAAGACATCAAAGTCTGTTTTCCGCAATTTTATTTTCGATTGACAAAGTTGCTAAGTTTGTCAATCTAGATATTGTTGATCGCAGATATATAGGTTTTTATCAGCTTATGCTTAGAAAAACTCCTTTCCCCACTGTGGCTACAGTTACAGGTAAAGTGATCAGTATTCGCAATGCTACCCATACATTTGGATACAGTTCTTGTAAGTTGCGATCTTTGATAAATTATAAAATAAAGACAGGAGTAACCAATGGGAGTAACCACATTCTGATCAGTGAGTTCATCGCACAACACATGATACAATCATCTATATTATCTGACTTGAGAGTCTACAGTTAATTTCAATTGGAAATCACTTTTGAGTTTGAGAAGGTCCGAAATCTTTTTTATATTGTACAAAAAAGACCAAGATTCCGGGTATTCATTTAACTGTTCAAATTTTTCATTGAATGAATTTATGGTAGTGTCCAAAAGACAGTTGAAAAATTCAACTTCAAATTTCTTTTCTGGAGAAGTTATAGTTTGTAGCTAGATTAAGGGAATTTACTAGTACGTCGGACTCGCTCTATGAACAAGCGGATATAAAGGGGCGCCGCAGGCGCCTCTTCAAATCTGGCGCCCTGGGCGATCGCCCAACCGCGCCCTGCCCTAACGCCGCTACTGATGTTGATGACCCTACGGAGTTCATTCACATGTTGGATTAACATTTCGAAAGAACAGTGCTGACAAAAAGCCGAAAAGTTACAAAATGTCTGGATGGACACTTTACCAGTGTCCATTCAACATTACCTATTAAAAATAAATTCCCTTGTGTCGAAAAGTACGTACAAAGTCCGGACGGGGGCCGAAAAGCCGCACTTGTCCGAGAAAATCCGGACGTATGGTCCTATTCACGTGTGCTTTAGAGACGGTCAGTCTCCATCGGTTTTAGTATGTCCGACATGACAAACATACAAACGTATTTAATCCAAGGTTAGGTACGTAGCATAATCAGCCTAGTAATGTTCCCACTGCTGGGACATAGACCTCTTCTCTTCGAGAGAGAGTTGGTAATCTACCACGTGGGCCCAGTGCGGGTTGGTAGATGTCACATGTCTTCGAATGTTTGGTTCTAGGACATGCCGATTTCCTCACGATGTTTTCCTTCACGGTTTTGAGAGCAGTGGTGATGAAATTATTTACTCAAAGCGCCTGCCTGGGTTCGAACCCACGACCTACAACTCGTAAATTGGGGCAGTTATCACTGAGCAACCACTGCTCATATTAGGTACAACTTGGAGTATCACACTAATATTATAAAGGCGAAAGTTTGTGTGTGTGGTGTGTGTGTTTATATGTTTGTTGTTTCTTCGCGCTCAAACGGCTGGACCAATTTTGATAAAATTTTGTATGGAGGTAGTTGACACCCTGGATTAACATATAGGCCACTTTTTATCCCGATATTCCCACGGGATCGACATTTACGCGGGTGAAACCGCGGGGCGCAGCTAGTTAGTAAATAAAAGTAAACGTGTGTACAGCTTTATACAGTCAAAAATATAGGTAAATCATATATAAAAACAAACATGTATCGCAGAACATATTTTATTTCTAATTACAATATTATACAAAATTAATTAAATTACTTGATCACCCGTATGCGATTAATAACGGTGTAGTTAATGAGTCACAGATTGTTTAAATATGAGGCAAATGATTTTAAAAACATTTATCTACATAAATATATTGTACAAGAGGCAAAGGCGTTGAGTATGCAGGCAACTTACAAGGGCAGCTTTAAGTTAGTAGTAATGTAGTGTAGCCTTGCCTAGTATACTTACATAATAAAATCTTATAAAGCGTAGTTTGACAAGGAAATCTTTATAAAATACATATTTCTAAGAGAAATATGAGGAAAAATAGTAAAATATCGTTTTAGAAATGAGTCCCGGGAAGATGATAAAAATAATAAATAACGATAGCGACATATTATCGGAGAGTCCGCTCCGTGACGTCATAATGACTACGTTAAATTTTGTTGCAATGTGTTGTGAAATAGAACTTCCTTTATTTATCCGTAATTTTGACTTCTCATTGTTTTGATGACTAAATACGCAGAATTCAAGGATGCAATTCCATAAGTTCATGAAATCATGATACAATAAAATATTTTCCTGCGCCTACTAAGTCATAAAAAACTGGCCAGGTGCGAGTCGGACTCGCACACGAAGGGTTCCGTACCACAAGGCAAAAACGCCGATAAAAACACGTTTGTTGTATGGGAGCCCCCATTAAATATTTATTTTATTTTAATTTTATAATTAAAGTAAAAATACAACTGAGTATTTTGTGAATATTTCAAGTGCCTACCTGTTGCCATTATTGATATCGAGCAAAAAAGGGCAAAAAAATCGCGTTTGTTGTATGGGAGCCCCCCTTAAAGATTTATTTTATTTTTAGCATTTGTTGTTATAGCGGCAACAGAAATACATAATTTGTGAAAATTTCAACTGTCTAGTTATCGCGGTTCTTGAGATACAGTCTGGTGACAGACAGACGGACGGACAGACAGCGAAGTCTTAGTAATAGGGTTCCGTTTTTACCCTTTGGGTACGGAACCCTAAAAAAATAATAATAATCATAGATAGCTGATTGCAGTAATTTATCTATGTTAATGGTCATCAAAGCGAGCTGGAATGATGCTGATACGGTTCAGAGTTAGTAATCTTTTGTTCCTCTCTCAATCCTCACCTATTTTGTTAAAAATGTAGGAGAGAAATGCCAAAACGATGGTACAAATATCATGCAGAGTCGGCCGAAAAAGTGGTCTACCGCTCTAAGATTAAGGAGTTTATTTATATTTAAACAACGTTTTATAAATAAAGGGGTATGAATCGTACGCGTCATAAAAAATTTGAGGGTTTCCCTCGATTTCCATGGGATCCTCTCATCAGATTCCAACTTGATGATAATGGAACCACCTCGAGAGTATACCCTTTCGAACAAAAAAATAATTTTGAAAATCGGTCCTCAATTGGCGGAGTAATCGCGTAACAAACACAAAAAAAACGTACCGTCGAATTGAGAACCTCCTCCTTTTTTGAAGTCGGTTAAAAAAAGACTGGATGCGTTCCTAGTTTAGTTTGTTGTCAATAGTCTGATAGACCATTTTCTTGGCTGACCTTACTCAGTTCCGCAATCATTGACTTGAAACTCCATGTACAGACGCCAGCACATCAAGCTACTACAATCAGTCAAATTTCTTTAATAGATTATCAACTTTATCGCTAAAGCATTAGGTTCAAAGTTGATTAGGAAAATTTGACAGTTTCGGGTAGCTTGATGTGATGGCAAACGCTTCAATCGCGAGAAAAAATCAGCTGTTCCCTACATTTTATGTTCGCCGTCTGTACAACGCTACAAGGTTATTGTGGCGCGTGGCCAAAATCGGAACTAACGCCGCCATCTTGTTTTGTCTATACAATTTCTGTCAATGTCATTCAGGCGCCAAAATATCCTTGTAGCACTCAATTCTATGTTCCTCGTCCCATCTCGCAACGCATTGCAACAAGGCATCGTGATACAAGCTAGTGTTGGTCTAGTAGAGGCGCTCTGCCTTGCTGGGCCCGTGCAGGCATGCGTATTGGGCCATGCGTCGTTCCAGTTCTGGTCTGAAGTGCCTGATGAGGCCTTGGATTGGCCACGCCGCACCGTCACCCAACGCGCAGATTGTGTGGCCTGCAGACGAAAAGTATTTAATTACTATTTGCATTTGTTATTATAAAAATGTATTAAGTATTAAGGGGAATGCGAAAAGGCAGCCCACAAAATTTAAATTTTCTTAAGTTTTTTGCAATTTGCAGGGCGGTCTTTTGATGTAGGTTGATTAAATTATGATTTGCGGCCGTAACAAATATGTATAATGTTGTTACATCATCTGCCTAGCCTTTTCCCAAGTAAGTAGGGGTCGGCTTCCAGTCTAACCGGATGCAGCTGAATGCGGATGTATTTTACATGGAGCGACTGCCTATCTGAACTCCACAACCCAGTTACTGAGTAATACGATACCCCTTGGTAAGACTTTCGGGCTTCTGACTACCTACCCGTAACGACTGTCAAAGATCCACTAATGACAGCCGGGACCAACGGCTTAACATGTTTTCCGAGGCACGGAGGGGTCTCGGTATGTAAAGATGGTCCCATCCACAGACCAACCGCGGCCAGCGTAGCTTAACCTGATCGATCGACCTGTGCAGCTGTTATTATTTTATATCATTGCAATCATCAATACAAGTCTCTTAAGTTATAAAGTTATGATTTCATGAAATAGCCATTCAATATCCGGAATCCGCTTCTGAACCGCACTAGACACAATTGCCATACTACACGGGCGGTTCCCGCCGCGGGAATCCGCTTCTGAACCGCAATAGACACAATTGCCATACTACACGGGCGGTTCCCGCCGCGGGAATCCGCTTCTGAACCGCAATAGACACAATTGCCATACTACACGGGCGGTTCCCGCCGCGGGAATCCGCTTCTGAACCGCAATAGACACAATTGCCATACTACACGGGCGGTTCCCGCCGCGGGAATCCGCTTCTGAATCGCAATAGACACAATTGACATACTACACGGGCGGTTCCCGCCGCGGGAATCCGCTTCTGAACCGCAATAGACACAATTGCCATACTACACGGGCGGTTCCCGCCGCGGGAATCCACTTCTGAACCGCACTAGACACAATTGACATACTACACGGGCGGTTCCCGCCGCGGGAATCCGCTTCTGAACCGCAATAGACACAATTGCCATACTACACGGGCGGTTCCCGCCGCGGGAATCCACTTCTGAACCGCACTAGACACAATTGACATACTACACGGGCGGTTCCCGCCGCGGGAATCCGCTTCTAAACCGCACTAGACACAATTGACATACTACACGGGCGGTTCCCGCCGCGGGAATCCGCTTCTGAACCGCACTAGACACAATTGACATACTACACGGGCGGTTCCCGCCGCGGGAACAATGTTGTTACATCATCTGCCTAGCCTTTTCCCAAGTAAGTAGGGGTCGGCTTCCAGTCTAACCGGATGCAGCTGAATGCGGATGTATTTTACATGGAGCGACTGCCTATCTGAACTCCACAACCCAGTTACTGAGTAATACGATACCCCTTGGTAAGACTTTCGGGCTTCTGACTACCTACCCGTAACGACTGTCAAAGATCCACTAATGACAGCCGGGACCAACGGCTTAACATGTTTTCCGAGGCACGGAGGGGTCTCGGTATGTAAAGATGGTCCCATCCACAGACCAACCGCGGCCAGCGTAGCTTAACCTGATCGATCGACCTGTGCAGCTGTTATTATTTTATATCATTGCAATCATCAATACAAGTCTCTTAAGTTATAAAGTTATGATTTCATGAAATAGCCATTCAATATCCGGAATCCGCTTCTGAACCGCACTAGACACAATTGCCATACTACACGGGCGGTTCCCGCCGCGGGAATCCGCTTCTGAACCGCAATAGACACAATTGCCATACTACACGGGCGGTTCCCGCCGCGGGAATCCGCTTCTGAACCGCAATAGACACAATTGCCATACTACACGGGCGGTTCCCGCCGCGGGAATCCGCTTCTGAACCGCAATAGACACAATTGCCATACTACACGGGCGGTTCCCGCCGCGGGAATCCGCTTCTGAATCGCAATAGACACAATTGACATACTACACGGGCGGTTCCCGCCGCGGGAATCCGCTTCTGAACCGCAATAGACACAATTGCCATACTACACGGGCGGTTCCCGCCGCGGGAATCCACTTCTGAACCGCACTAGACACAATTGACATACTACACGGGCGGTTCCCGCCGCGGGAATCCGCTTCTGAACCGCAATAGACACAATTGCCATACTACACGGGCGGTTCCCGCCGCGGGAATCCACTTCTGAACCGCACTAGACACAATTGACATACTACACGGGCGGTTCCCGCCGCGGGAATCCGCTTCTAAACCGCACTAGACACAATTGACATACTACACGGGCGGTTCCCGCCGCGGGAATCCGCTTCTGAACCGCACTAGACACAATTGACATACTACACGGGCGGTTCCCGCCGCGGGAATCCGCTTCTGAACCGCACTAGACACAATTGCCATACTACACGGGCGGTTCCCGCCGCGGGAATCCGCTTCTGAACCGCAATAGACACAATTGCCATACTACACGGGCAGTTCCCGCCGCGGGAATCCACTTCTGAACCGCACTAGACACAATTGACATACTACACGGGCGGTTCCCGCCGCGGGAATCCGCTTCTGAACCGCACTAGACACAATTGACATACTACACGGGCGGTTCCCGCCGCGGGAATCCGCTTCTGAACCGCCCTAGACACAATTGCCATACTACACGGGCGGTTCCCGCCGCGGGAATCCGCTTCTGAACCGCACTAGACACAATTGCCATACTACACGGGCGGTTCCCGCCGCGGGAATCCGCTTCTGAACCGCACTAGACACAATTGCCATACTACACGGGCGGTTCCCGCCGCGGGAATCCACTTCTGAACCGCACTAGACACAATTGCCATACTACACGGGCGGTTCCCGCCGCGGGAATCCACTTCTGAACCGCACTAGACACAATTGCCATACTACACGGGCGGTTCACGCCGCGGGAATCCGCTTCTGAACCGCACTAGACACAATTGCCATACTACACGGGCGGTTCCCGCCGCGGGAATCCGCTTCTGAACCGCACTAGACACAATTGCCATACTACACGGGCGGTTCCCGCCGCGGGAATCCGCTTCTGAACCGCACTAGACACAATTGCCATACTACACGGGCGGTTCCCGCCGCGGGAATCCGCTTCTGAACCGCACTAGACACAATTTAATATGGAAATTGTTCGCTGTATACTACACTGCGCGGTTTCTCACTTCCATATTAAATTGTGTCTAGTGTGGTTCTGAAGCGGATTCCTGCGACGGGAGAACCACCCGTGTAGTATGGCCCTAACAGAATATGAAATATCTTATTAAATCTGTTTCTATGGAAAATAAATTTAAAATCGATCTAATTCGGCTGTAACACACTATTTTTAGAAAATGTTTCTTAAATAACATTTTAGACCTTTGTATTCTGCTTATGCGTATGAAGTTTTATTAAAATCGGTTCATTCATTTCGAAAAACAAGGGCTTGAAAGTTTGTATGAAATGCCGTACGGCATAAGCGCTCTTAATCATGAATACGAAGCTATAACATTTACCTTCAATTTGTTTGGAGATCTCCCATAACATGTCAATTTCTTTGGGCGACGCGTTTCCGTCAACCATTCTGCAAAGGTACACAAACGTTCATCGTTAATATTATACACGTGGTAATTTATCTATAAGTATGTGAAAATCTATTAACCTTTTGAACGCCAGAGCATAAACGCACGCGCATGCCCTCCACGCCAAGCCACAATTTTAAATATTTAAGGTACTTATACATTTAAACACACAAAAGTAATGATTTAATTGTTTATTTCGTGATTAAGTGCACCGCATTTTTTGTCACATATTTATGTCGCTCGTCGGCGACACACGACTGGCGTATAGGGCACGCGCTTGCTTGTCACGTATATGTGACAATAGCGTTCAAAGGGTTAAAAAAGTTTGACAGATTGTAGTAGCTCGATGTGCTGGCGTCTGTACGTTCATTGGCGACGAGTAAATATTTAAAGTAGGGGAGAGTGGGGTAAAGTCGTATAGCTAAGGATTTAGGATTGTAGGTCATTAATTTAAAAACACAAATGTAACAAATCAACTTGTATTATTAGTCAGTCTCATTAGGTACATAATCACATCGATATACATATGAAGTCAGTCTCATTAGGTACATAATCACATCAATATACATATGATGATTACGATATTAATCAATAAAACACAAAAAAAGGAAACCTCTGCTCATTCCGGTTTTGTCCCGACCTCTGGACAAAACCGTATACTATGTACGATACTGCCCCGGAAATTACCGAGAGGTAACGCAGCCCATACACAAGAAATCATCAAGTTCCTCTGGGTCATAGCCTGTACAGCCACCATGAGCCCAGCCTTTGCAACCTGTGCATTGCACTCAACCTTCTTCTATGCGGCTTGTTCCGTATTCCTCCAGACAATATAGGCAAATGTTTTCATTCGTGGATTTTGCAGTTGTGGCTTTAGTTGACTAATTCAAATTAAGTTTGGCTGTTTTTTTGTTATGAGTGGTGGTTGTTCATTCTTCTTTGTAGGGAGAGGATGTGATGACAGCTGTTTTGCCTCTTCGACGATCGATTTTTCTTTTTCGATCCATGCTTATCTTGGAAACAGGCATTATATCGGCTGGAGACAGAGTTGCATAGACTAGTTTAACAGCAGGAGGAGTTAACGGTGCAGCAGAAGTTGATGACAACGGATCAGCGAGGGGTGTAGAGCAAGTGGATGGTACCGGGTCATCGAGTCACGCAAAAGAGGTAGGTGGAATAGGGTTATCAACTAGCAAGGGTTATCAATTTAATCAATCATTTGTAAAATATACATAGAATTAAGATTGTTGTTTTTTGATGTTTAGTTTATGTGGGAAGACTGTAGATCCACATTACTAATACTTGTTTTTCTTTTTGTTTATTTGGTTGTTTATTTGAGGAAATATAAATCCTTTTATTTTTACTTTTGCATGCCGTAAGGTAGAGCGTGTTGGAACCGTTTTTAGAATGTTTACATCTTATTTTGTACCCACATTCATTGCAAAATAAATGATTTCTTTCTTTCTTTCTAATGCGGAAGCAGTTGACGGCATCGGGTCACCGCTGAACAGCTTTTCACGTTCCCATTCTTGCCTGTTTGTCTTCCTTTTAAAATTACGTGGCATATTTGTAGCACCTGCAATGATAAATTACAAAGTTATCTCATATTAATACATGCGGGTCAAAATCGTATATGGGCCGGCTTTACCCCGAGCGGTGTTGCCCCAAGACTCGATTGTGTAAACATATCACTCACTACTACATACGCAAATCGTCTCGCCGGTAAAAACATTGTTAATTACGTGCAAATAAACATACTTTAACTTAGATAATTAGGGACTTACCTATAGCACACGTAGATTTCACAATTTGTTGTTTGAATTTAATCAAAAATAAGATCAAGACCACCAAAAAACAATCAAATGAAATATTTTACTAACGAGCGTGCTTGCACCGACAAGTATTTTTTGACAAATTGGTCTCATTGGTTGGTACAACTGAGCGGCCGTTAGGCGGGAAATTTGAATTATTGACCGAAATAAACGTGCTATACTGTTTTACCCCGGTATACGGTTTTGTACAGTTCTCCCCTATTCATAATAAACCCCACCTGTAAATAATCTTATTCATCCAGCCGACTCCCTCGCGGCACGGCGTGCACTGTCCACACGACTCGTGTTTGTAGAACATGATGAGGCGAGCGACAGCCTTCACGATGTCCGTGGACTTGTCCATCACGATAATGGCCGCCGTACCGAACGCTGATTGGGCGGCTACCAGCGCGTCGAAGTCCATTAGTACGGTATCGCAGACACTGTGGAAGGTACGATATTAATTTACGGACTTTAAAAGTACAATAACTTTAAAATGAGAAATGGGTACCTATGTACGAGGAAGTCTAAAAGTGGCAGTGGTGACTGAAAAGTTGTGTGGAAATCGGTTTTCATGGTATTGGCATGTGATGTGTGTGATGTGTCGTGAAGAAAGTTTAAAACTCAAACCATGTATTTCAATTAAACCGATTACAGGCACTTTTGAATTGTCGAGAGGTTGGTAAGTCAGAAAGATTCCAAATTCCCCATTCAGCATTCCAAAGCGTAATAGATTACTTTGGAGAAAAACGGGCAAGAAACTCCATGGACACTCTTTTAAATCAAAATATTAGTTACATCATTGTTGAAATTATACATCACTTTAAAGGTGAATTAAGAATGTCATCAAACAAAGCACACCCTTAAATTTGGCTGGTCTTTGAAAACTAACCCTGTATAACTTTAGTGGACGTTGGTGGACGGACGACCTAAAAAAGGTGGCTGGGATGGTCAGCGGGATTGTGTTGTTGAAGGGTTACCGCTGGCCCGGAACATAAAGGGCTAAGGAAGGAACACGGGTGGGTTTTAGTCAGTAAGAGTCTGACACTCCCTTCCGCTCCACCCAGAGCGGCAGGGGTCATTTGATGATTTCCCATCTAGACTCGATGCGAAAGGCGGAGGACAGGGTGTTGTGGCGCAGTCTGGGAGAGGCCTATGTCCAGCAGTGGACTGCGATAGGCTGAGTTGATTGATAACGTTAATGAGGACTAAGGAAGAATATTTGAAAATATATCCTTTAAAGGAGTTTAATAGAGGAAGAAAGTTTGTCATTTTTGCTGAAGGGAAATCCTATCGGGCACACGGCTTGTTCTTTTATAAAAACTGCGCCCCGCGGTTGCAGCCGCATAAGTTTCGATCCTGTGGGAGTATCGGATAAAAAGTAGCCTATTTGTTAATCCAGGGTGTCAGCTACCTCCATACAAAATTTTATCAAAATTGGTCCAGCCGTTTGTGCGTAAAGAAGTAACAAACATATAAACACACACTCACAAACTTTCGCTTTTATAATATTATAATGTGATTTACTTTAGCTGAAATGATCACTTACTGTTTAGGAAGAAGCGGTGTCGACGATCCTCCGGGGATGATAGCCAGCAGGTTATCCCAGCCCCCTAAAGTCAAATCATTTATTTCAAGACAATCATCTACCTAGCCTTTTCCCAACTATGTTAGGGTTGGCTTCCAGTCTAACCGGATGCAGCTGAATACCAGTATTTTACATAGAGCGACTGCCTATCTGATCTCCACAACTCAGTTACTGGGTAATACGATACCTCTAGGTAAGACTGATTGTCAGATTTTCGGGCTTCTGACTACCCGTAACGACTGTCAAAGATCCACGAATGACAGCCGGGACCAACGGCTTATCGTGTTTTTAGCGTGCTTTGTCTGCGGGCCCTATCAGATGACCAGCACTGCGACATTTATTTTTAAACGTCGCAGCATCATGCTGAGATAGGAGCCTTTTGGCCTCGTATAGGACTTTGTTTCATTTTTGTTTTGTTACTTCTTTTATATAACTTGGTTTTTTATTTTTTTTTACTGTGTTTTGTTTTGTTTGTGATCTTCCTGTACGAGTCTCAATAAATACTTTTTATTTTTTTCTTTCCGAGGCACGGAGGGATCTCGGTATGTAAAGATGGTCACCCATCCACAGACCAATCGCGGCAAGCGTAGCTTAACCTGATCAATCGACTTGAGCGGCTGTTATTATTTAATCACGAGCCATTAAAAGGCACTTTTGAAAGACACAAATTACAAAAAATAAAATAGAATTGCTTCTAGGTCTTCCAAAAGGTAGTTTCGTATGGAGACAAATGGGCAAGAAACTCCATAGTTACTCTTAAAATGTTTTAAAATATTTTGTATATGGGAATTATAATCAAATGTGAAGACGATGTGACTGTCCTGTCGGTCTAGTGGTCGGAAGCGCTACTGCTGAGAAATAGGGCCTGGGTTCGATTCCCGGGTTCAGCAAAGTATTATTGGATTTTTTCCATCTGGAATTCCTCAGTAGCATCCTGGAGCCTAGATTTGTGCCCAGCTGATAACAACAGGCTCGCCCCCAGTTACATGGGACTTGAACATAACTGACGAAATGTATATGTGCCAATGCATCTCTGCCTAACCAATCGGAAATATCATCATCATCATTATCATTTCAGCCGAAAGACGTCCACTGCTGGATATAGGCCTCCCCCAAGCACCTTCACTTCGACCGGTTTTGTGCTTCTCGCATCCAACGGATTCCTGCGGCTTCCACAAGGTCGTCGGTCCACCCTGTGGGAGGCCTTCCAACGCTACGTCTTCCGGTACGCGGTCGCCACTCGTTTCGGCCCCATCAGCCATTTTGTTCTGCGAGCAATGTGCCCTGCCCACTGCCACTTAAGTTTGGCAATTCTTCGGGCTACGTCGGTTACCTTGGTCACCCCTACTAATATCTTCATTTCTGATTCAATCACGAAGGGAAACTCCAAGCATAGCCCTCTCCATTGCCCTTTGGGCGACTTTTCGGGGAATATAGGCGTGATAATATAATGAAGACGACGTACCAATAACCCCGCCCGCGTGACGCTCGATGAGCTCCTTGAGAGGGATGCTCATCTCCTCCTCGACGGTGCACGGCGTGTTGACGTGTCCGGATATGTTGTAGAGCTTCGTGCCTTGGTTACGCAGGCGGCCGAACGACGCGAACCAAGCGCCGCCGCGACGGCAGATTGTCTATAGGGAAGAAAATTCAAAACAGTCAAAATATTTTGTTTCACATCAATACTAATATTATAAAGCTGAAGGGTTTGTTTGTTTGAACGCGCTAATCTCAGGAACTGCTGGTTCGAATTGAAAAATTATTTTTGTGTTGGATAGTCCATTTATCGAGGAAGGCTATAGGCTATTTAACATCACGCTACGACCCTTAGGAGCCGCGCAGCGTGTGACACCGCTGGGACCAGCTAGTAAGTAAATATACATGGACACTTTTGAAACTTCAGAAGCTAGGTTGCACGGTTCCAATTGGTCGTTTCCTATGGAGAATGAAGTTGATGAAGCGAGGTTTATTCGTATACATTTAATAACTGAAAATCTGAAACTGACTGATTTCAATACTTAACAATTTTCCATACATTTTGTCCAGGTATGACATAAATAAGCTGCTACTTTTCTTGCGATTTCGGTTTCCCATTGTAAAAGTTGATCATAATGATTATTAGGTAACCGTTCCGGGTTTAAGTTATTTCAATTACACCTTGAATTGGTTGGAGGGTAATCTGGGTCTACCACAAACTGACAGTACATCCTATTTTACTCAGAAACTTACCGGCGCAACTGCAATAGTCTCCACATTGTTGACAGTAGTGGGGCATCCGAAGAGGCCGATATCAGCTGGGAAGGGGGGCTTGAGGCGGGGCTTGCCTTGCTTGCCCTCAATGGACTCGATGAGCGCGGTCTCCTCGCCGCAGACGTACGCACCGGCGCCGCGGTGTACATATACGTCAAAGTCGTAACCAGAACCACAGGCGTTCTTGCCCAGTAGACCAGCTTGGTAGGCCTGGGATTGAAGAAAATGTTATAATTAATACTTTTTTGTATTTGAAATGTTGCCAGCTAGTGATGATGCGGTTGATAAAGATGCAGCTTGTTTAGAATTAATCACTTAGTGAAATAATAATAATAAAGCTGTTTGAGTTCTACTCCTAAAGCTGATTTCAGGCGACTAGTGCGCGTAGTGAAGGTTCATTTTGAATTTTTGCTCAGAACCCTAATTATTTTTCTAAAATAGGATAATACGCCTAAGTTACTCCTTATAACATTAGCTATCTGCCAGTGAAAGTGCCGTCAAAATCGGTCCAGCCGTTTCGGAGATTAGCCGGAATAGACAGACCGTAGACAAAATAAAAATAAAACAAAATAAAATAATAAAATGGCGGCACGGTTGGCGCAGTGGTTAAGTGATTGACTGCTGCGCTGCGTGTCGCGGGTTCGATTCCCGCACGGAACAAATATTTGTATGACCTACAAGTAGTTGTTCCGGGTCTGGCTGTTTGTGTATGTGAGTTTAAATGTTTGTAAACGCACCCACAATACAGGAGAAATTCCTAGTGTGGGGCAGTTTAAAAAAAAAAAAAAAAAGATGATTTTTGCTATAAGTACTGTGTATACTTTCAAATGCTTTTAGTAAAAAGCTGTTATTTTAACATTAAAAACAGACCCTTCACATTTTATTTATTTGTATAGATGTATTAGACGAATGTTCAGCCACTCCTTTCATTTTACTTTTTGATAATTTGGTTTGCAAGGGAAAGATATCAAGTGCCAAACATCATAATTATGATCGGTTTAATAATGAATTAATTTGTGACTTTTGATTAATTTTATGTTCAGACTTGTCACTGCAAGTGACAGACTCTGATGCCGAGTGATAGGCAATCACTAATATTTTAGAGGCGAAAGTTTGTGAGTGTGTGTGTGTGTGTGTGTTTATATTTGTTACTTCTTTTTTTCCCGATTTTCCCACGGGATCGACATTAACGCGGGTGAAACCGCGGGGCACAGCTAGTAATGAATAAAAAGTGCAGAGTCTCATATGTTGCGTGTTTAATCAAATACACAGATATCTTACCTCAGCAATAGCCACTTGCAGATTACTGGCCTCATTATAAAACTCTCCTCTAATATATATATAGGCTGCAATAGCGCCGATGGCCCGACCAGCGATCAGACAGCCTTCCACCAACTTGTGAGGGTCATGCCTCATGATTTCCCTGTCCTTGCAAGTACCAGGCTCTCCTTCATCAGCATTTACTACAAGGTACTTGGGACGTCCATCCGAGGGTTTGTTCATGAATGACCACTTCATGCCAGTGGGGAAACCGGCACCGCCACGGCCACGAAGACCAGATGTTTTGAGCTCATCTGGAAATTTTTGATTACTTATGTTTTATCGTTTCTAACTTCTTCTTCGTGTCAATGCGATGGCACAGCATTTTATTAAAGGGGTTCGAACTTTTGTGGCATATCAGACGCAAATATTACCAATCAGTCACACCCGTCCACACTGTTGACGAACAAGAAAAAAAAGTTCAGTTTGTCCAGTGTTGACGAACGGGAATACTTTTTGATTATTCCTGATCAGTAATACCCCTGTCATTAACATTGTTGACTATCGGGAAAAACTTCCATTCATCAACACTGTGGATGAACGGACATTTTGTTTTATTACTTGTTTAGAGACAATATTGCACACCAAATTATGCAGACATTGATATCATTGGTACTTTCAATTATAGGGCAGTTACTACTTATTAAATAAAGTCTACGCCTCTGCCTAACCCATAAGAGAAACAGGTGTTATGTAAATACAGTAACATGGCTTTATATTGCACAACATCATCATCTTCTCAAGAGAAAGTACTCCACAAAAGTTCTAAGTTATTCTTGGTGGACATGAGCCTTCACAAAACAGGGCCCTATAATTTTTTTCTTCTACATAATGCATTATTATGAAACTACCTTCAGACAATAACTTCAGTAACATCAAAATTTAGTGATTATAATTGTACTATTATCTGGCTCTAAGGCCTGTATTGCAGAATCTTACTCAAATCTAAAACCATTTAATTGGGTGAAACTAAATTTAAGTAGGTATGAATTTCATTAAACTAAGATGTTACTCATGAGGTGGCAGGTCGAAGGGAACAAAAACGGAACATGAGATCACACCATGAAGTTTTTGATTACTGATTGAGGTAAATATTATTTTTACTGCTCTACCATAAAGACTAAAACAAAACATCTTGACGGGGTAGTAATATTGTAAGATGAAGTAGTCCTGAATAGTACTCACTGACAAGCCAGTCGGAGCCCTTCAGCAATATTTCCTTGGTCTTGTACCAGTCGCCGCGACACATCGCACCCTGGAGTCTCCAGTCATGTCGCCCATACAGGTTTGTGAAGATTCTGTCGCAGTCAGACAATGGACTGCCCCGTTGTTTACCCTCTGGAGCCTTCTGCGTCCCTTGGAACCGGACTTGTACATTGCTGTTGCCGACAGTCACCAGCGGGCCAACAATGCCTAAAACGAGACGTAAAAATTATGTAAGTGACATACTACGCTTCCCAACAATAACAATTACTTGTATACTTGATAAGATTTTCAATCTTTTAGGAACTCAATCTATGATTTATGATTGAATATTTTGTGGTTTTTTAAGGTCTAAATATGTACCCAATTTCGGTTTTGTCTTTTGAATTACTCTCGCGAGCACACCAGCCATTTTTTCTGGAGATGTCAATGTGTCAAATACAATACTCAAACAAATGTCAAATGTGTCAATGACAAAGACAATGACTTTCAGTCTTAGACAAAGAAAAGTATAGACGGCGGGTAGCGCCATGCCATTTCATTTCCACAAAAAAGGGATAAAGTATTGAGTTATTATGTGTAACAGAAAAGGATAAAGCTATACTATTTGCGTCTCTCAGTGCGTGCCCGTTTTTTCAAGGCAGCTACATAAGTAGCCAATGTTATTTAAGTTAGTTTTTTGTCTCATGTGTGGCCACGCTACCCGATGCTCTATAGCTTTCTTACTCTAAGCTTTCAGTCATTGAGATAGGTTTTATAATAATGCAATGTAGCGGAGTCGAAGACCATAGACTACTATTAACGCCGTGATTACACTATCGTAGATTGTACACATTTTAGGAAGTAGAGCGAATGGACCTCCAATTTCCAATAAATTGGATCCAATCTATTCTAACTGCGATTACATCTGCCGATTTCCTAGTTAGCATTCCTTAAAATTGGATAATGTAATAGCGCCTTAAATCTTTAGGGTATATATCAAAGAGCCAAGCATAGTTTACACGAAGCCAACACTGTCTGCCAATAAGACTGGCCGCCAGCGGCAGCGCTGGCTTGATATTTGCCTTGTGTAAACAGTTTTTCAAGCCAAGCTAGCGCTGGCTGCCAACGCTGGCGAGAATAGAGCGCCCGTCTATTTTTCTAGCCAGTGACCTCCGCCCGCATACCCCTCGAGCCCCGCGCCTTCAAACGTGTGCACACCCCCCGAAGAAAAATCCGTGAATGAATGGCCTCGTCTAAACAACAGGGGACAGGCCAACGCTGGCTTGTCTGCAGGACTGGCGCCAGCATTACTGGCTTCGTATAAACTCTGTTTAAAATAATATAGAGGGAAGTATAATATATTATAATATGTTCTGTGTATTAAATAATAGAGAGCACAGCATTTTATTGTAGTCTTTGGAGCACATTATATTGTAGTCTGTCTTTGCCACAGAGCATGTAACCTTTTGTCTTTGCTTTTGGAGTCTAAAGTCTCAAAAGTCTGTCAAACTCAAACAAAGATCTCTTTGCTGATGCTGCATGCATTGACTTATAAAATCCTATCCAAAGACTACATTATGATGTGATCCTATCTCAATGCTTTGCTGCACAGAGTACTTTGATTTGCTGTCAAAGAAAGACGAACGAAAGTCGAAGTCCACCGATTTGATTTCGGAATACGTAATATCAGTAATCATTTTGTAAATTATTTATTTTTTTACTATTTACACGTGATTAATTCATTAACTTTTCACTGTTTTGCATGACGATTCATTGCTTTAAATAAACTGTATTGGTATTGGTGAATAACATAGCCTTTTTGACCCATTATTATTCAAACAGAATGTTTTTATTCGGTTACTTTGGTTAGTGACAATGAGATTTAAGATACTTTTTAGAAATATAGGTCAGTGGGTCGTCTTAGGGGCGATTAGTGAATATTGTGAGTTTGTGAGGATACCCTGGAGTGATATACTTTCACAGAGTACTTTTTGATATGTATACTTTATTTGTGTACTAAATCTGTGTACTATTTCTCTCATATATTCCTATTTCCCAAACTTAAATTACTTAGCGTAGTTCTGGTACTTAGCTGTTTGTCCTGTTGAACAGTTGAACCATGGCAGATATTATTCCAGCCGTGACCAAGCTTACAAATAGGGTAATTAGGATTCTAGGATGTAACCCAGGCGCTATGACTCTTCAGGGTACCAATACATATCTGTTAGGCACTGGAAAGAAGTAAGTACATACAAGTTAACAGCAGGATTACCTACCATGAAATAAGCCCCTCAATTATTTTAAATTTCAAATTCTAGCTCGTTTTTATTTATTTTTATTTAGCTTGAGCTGTCCCATTCCCTGGTCAAAGGCCTCCAGGGCTCCCCATTGCATGAACGTCTGTTATGTTAACATTGTTTTTTTTTAGCCGGATTCTTTTAGACACTGGTGATAAAGATGTGAAAGAGTACCAAAAGCACTTGGCCCAGGTGTTGAAGACAGAACAAGCAAACATCGAGCATGTTATTGTCACACACTGGCATCATGACCATATTGGTGGAGTTGAGGACCTATATGGCAAGATAGCTAGTAAGAAAGTGTTTCCATCTAGTTAGGTTTATTACTGGGAATGGAACAGTAATTTTACATTGATCCTGCAAGCAACTGGTGCGTGCACAGATTCACCTAGTCCTAATAACCAATGATGATCTTTTTCAAATTAAATCTATATTTAACTACCTACAAGAAAATAACATATCCTTTGAGTCACAATATCTGGATTAGACATGAAATTGTTTACCCAATTTTATTTCTATCATAGACAACCTGACAGCTTACTTCTACGTATTAAAACTTCAGAAAATGTCATACTTTTTACAGATTAGGTAAATTTAACCCACTATATTATTTCAGGAGACCCAACAGTGTGGAAGCATCAGAGAAGTGTAGAAGATGGCCCGGAAGAACTACCACAATCAGTACCAATGTGCTGGTTATCAGATGGCCAAGAGTTGATGGTAGAAGGAGCTACTGTCAAGATCCATCATACTCCAGGCCATACCACTGACCATGTGGTGCTGACTCTTTTAGAAGAGAACTGCCTGTTCAGTGGAGACTGCATACTGGGTGAAGGAACTGCTGTGTTTGAAGACCTTTACACATACATGAAGAGTTTGCAGAGAATTTTTCATTTAAATCCTGATGTTATTTATCCGGGACACGGGAATGTTGTCCAGGTAGTATGTTCTAGCAATTTAATATCTACTTTAACTTTTGATAAATGTTAACCGACCTTGTGTTGCTGTCTGTAAAATTTTAGAAAGTAATCCTCAGGTAATTTATCATTTTTTCTAGCTACCAATAATTCTAGTCTACCAATTATATATAACTAGCTTCGCCCCTGCGGTTTCACAAAGGTATCCTATGTGTTAATCCTGGTTATAAAATATCTGTGTGCCAAATTTCTCACAAACTTTCGCGTTTATAATATTAGTGTGATTTCAGGACCCCATAGATAAAATAAAATTCTACATAGCCCATCGGAACCAAAGAGAGGAACAAATCCTAGAAGCATTAAAGTCAAGAAAGGACGAGCAACTAAATCCAATGGACTTGGTTAAACTAATTTATACTGAAACGCCTAAAGATTTGTTGGCAGCAGCGGCATACAATGTGAACCATCATTTGACGAAGCTGGCCAAAGAAAATAAGATAACTTGTTTCAATGTTAATGGAGAATTAAAATGGCGGTATGCTGGGAATGTAGAGAGTAATTTATAATAATAGTTACATAACAAAGGATCACGCCTGTTTGTCGAAGGGTTGGACAGAGGTGTACCTATAGTACCCACGCATGTTATACTCTTCCAGTTTAAGCTGACCTGGCATTGTCGCAGGTTTTTTGTACACTCAGAAGTCAGCTTATACTGGTTATGTATGTATAGCTTGATGTGTCGCCGTGTGTACACCCACATTTCTCCAGATATGTTTACAATAATGTTTTTTTTTTTTTTAATAATTTGTTGTTATACTGGGAAGGATATTTTTTACAATTTATATACCTATTATTACATTATTTACCTATGTTTTCAGATGTGATTTTTTTTATTCTGGCTGGTATTACTATTAGGTAAAGCTGAATAGAAACTCTTGTTTGTTTAAATATTTGTTTTATTTTTATTTTAGATCACAACAAAAAATAATTCTAGATAATGTACTCTTTTCTTGCATAAAAGTTCATACATATCACTAACAGAATAAGGCGTATCTTTACGGGTTGTTGAACCGAGGACTTTGACCCATGCGGAGAAGTCTACAAGAGTAGCTGCCTCCATTGTAGCTCAGGGACTGGATTTCCACTACCCAGCGAATTAAAAATGAGGTATGGATCATGCACTATGTCCTGGGATGCACGACTGCTGTCACTTTTAAAAGTTTGAGTCCGATGTAAAAGGTTAAGTGACTGACCCGCTTCCTAACTGATAGCGATCGTCGCGTTCTTATGTTACTTTTTGTTCGGAAAACCGGATGGCGCTGATAGCGTATTCCGTATTCACGCGACGTCGGGGGTACCCTGCGTCCTAACAGAAAGCAATCATCGCAGGAATACGCGATTACGTGAGCGTTTACCTGAATAATGACGGACATACGCGACTTAATTGATCACGCGACTATTCATAATAAGCGATCGCGTTTTCGCACGATAATTCCTTTCCGTTAGGACGCAGGGTGCGCTTTCGCGGAGTAAAGTTAGTCCCAAAATATGTTTTCATTAGGGTTGGATTCCCATGTTTGGATGTCAGCTTCGTACGGTGTTTTTCTTACCCTTAGAGAAAATAAAAATTTGATTTTCATAAATTAACTATCCATACAATTTATTTCATAATGTTTAATACAACGTAACATTCCATATTACACAAAAGATAAATCACATCAAAATGTGAATTGATATTATACGATCTTATACTATATTATTATTACAATTAAGTAACTTATTTATTAAGTTGACATTAACAACAAAATGAGTTTGATAGCTTGATTGTCATCGTTATTGCTTTTACTTTAGAATCTGTTTTTGGTAACACCCCAGACCCCAGTAGGCAACGCACTAAACCACCTTTAATTCAAACACTTTCTTTTTAATTTATGTTATGATGTAGCAATACCGTCGCTACAATTTCATTATGATTTATGGTTTTCAATTTATTAGCTGCGTACGCGCAATAGTAATATTGAAGGGTAGGACCAGCCTACCCTAATAGCGTAACACACTTTAAACCACAATCTAAATCATTTTGAAGGCTATTGCTAATCCATTGCTTCATAATAAATTATATTCTAAAATTTTGTCTGATCAACAACGTAAAGAATGTTGTTGAACTGTGAAAATGAAAACCATTGCTAATGTTAGTGTGTTACGCAATTACCCCGCAGATAAACATTTACCGCAACGAAAAAGCGATCGCGAAATGAGTGAAGCCATGAAATATGGGTCCTAAACCTAGCTTGAATTTCGTTGAATTAGTGCTGTAAGTACTTTCGAGATACTGCCACACTTTTTTAAATTGTTTGTGTATGATCTTGATCAATGATTTAATTAATTTTATAATAAAATTGTTACAGTTCAAGTAGAATCAAATTGCATGAGTAAAACCTTCAATCAACAATAGTACTAGATGTCCGATAAGCGCATCAAAAACGGCCGGAAAAATAAGACCACAAGTAATGTGGTCTTATTTTGCAAACTTAAGTTTTTTTTAACCTTATTGCAACGAAATTATATTTTATTTTACCATACATATTTTTGTTTTTATTTAAAAATTACGTTTACTTTTCGATCAAATCAAAATCAAAATGTTGCAAACGATATTAAACTTTATATTTGAAAGTTAAGGTTTATAATCAAGTTATATGCTATACCGGCTAAGTTTGAGCGATGTCTTTTTGTTCGTAATCCTTAACGTAGTGCTATTGTTGATCGAAAAGTAAAACACGTAGTGCAACTTCAATATAAAAAGACAATTGTTAATGATCAACAAAGAAATAACACGGACAATCGCGCAATTGTTTATTACGTGTCGATAAAGTACAGAGGTCGCTATCGGCGCATGCGTTTGGGAGGCGGCATCATGTCTGAGTCGTCGTGAAACCTGTGGTTATCTATGTAGTCAAGTAAGATCTCCTTGGTTACTGGGTCCTTTATACTCTCGCAGACCGCTGGGGAAAGAAATAAACATTGTTAAATGGTGATGAAATAAGAATTTAGAGCAAATTATTTAAGGTTGGCGTTGTTAAAAAGTTACGATATTTTGAAGAGAAAGGTGCTGAGATATGTTTTGTGCTTATTATTGCACCTGTCTCCTACTAAAGTTAGGGTTTCCTAGGACTATGGTGAACGCCACATAGCGTCCGCAATTTACCGTAGCATGACGTCACTGAAACGTTATTTTGAAAGTTGAAGTCTTTCCCTAGAGAGCGTTTTTGACACCATAAAGTTAAACCCCGGTGCCATTGTCATGACTGCCGTAATGTGGCGGCTACCGCTCCTCTAGTAAAACCGTAACCTGAGCAAAGGCCGTAGTATATCCCGATTCATATGGAGATTTATTTCTGTACAAGTATGATAAACATTATACATGGGTTTATTCCGCGAAAACATGTCCGAGAATCTAGCCTAGATGAATGAAATTTATAGGCTTAGGGTGGATTCTCGGACTTGCGTTTCCGCGTATCCACCTTAGGGTGGATGCACGGAATAACCGTATACATGGTATATTACTGAACCCAGCTGTCAATGTCGCGTTTTAAAAAAGTTCGGCTTTGTAGAACGTCGTCTCTCACTCATACCGGTGTCAGTCTCTTACTAAAGCTCGATGTGACATAGCCCTGTCACTGGACGTACAGCGCTACAAAGGCATTTTGGCGCCAAAATCGGAACTACCGCCGTGTATTTTTTTTTTCAATATATTCCACAAAATTTTACCAACAACGCCACCTGACGTCACTCGAGCGCCAAAATATCCTTGTATAGTACTTTTACAGTTATTTTGCCTCTGACAGCTGCAACCCAACAGCAACCCTATTACAACCACAATTAAGATCACTATGCTTTTGACAGACTTGCAAGTTGCAGCATTGTCACGAGATTAAAGATCACTTTGATATTGACAGTGAGGCAAAATAAAAAAAAAACTGAATGGACTGTAGCAGTGTAAAGTTTCTTCAATATACTCACAAGCAGCAGTGTTATAGCTGTTAGGATAAGATTTGTCTGTCCGTTCCCTCATGAACACCCATCGTCCATTCTCAAAGGTGCACTCTATGATTTTATTGTCGAGGTGTTTGATATCCTTGTTCACTTTCATTGACGCGAAAGGCTGGTCCATTTTACCAACGTATAAGTACCCAAGTTTTGTAGGCAGGATGCTGAAATAAACAATTTTTGTTTTAGTTGAGGAAACAATGGACTGCCGCATTGTCTAGTGGTCGTAAGCCCCACTGCTAGCTTAGAACCTCCAGTTTGAGCAATGTTATTGGCATGATTAGGCGGTTATCACACTGCGGAAACGGCTCCGGTGTCAATGTGTTATATCCTGTGGTTTTGTAATCTACAGTCAAAGTTAAAAGCCCCAGCACCGCACCGGAGCGGTGTCCGGTGCAGTGTGATAACCGCCTTAGTGACGTTGACACAGTCCGTCTCACGAAAGAAGACTTGCAGACGCGGCTCTACAGGCACGCGATGGAGTCACCAATATTTTTATTTATCTCAAGATTATAAATTACAGGCACTCGTTATTAAAACGCACAATCTTAAATAGTCAAAGGTGTCTGAGGTACAGTCCGTTCACATTTCTTTTACCTCTGACAGTAGCAACTTATTGTAACAAAAATAAAGATCACAATGGTTTTGAAAGACTTGTCAGTGTCAGTACGCCAACAGCAACCTTATTACAATGAGTATAAAGATCAATCAGAAGTAAAATAACTGTGAAAAGATTAGGAACATTGCTAACTATTAGTTCCAATTATTGCCGGAGACGGACTTTGTTGTACAATTCTACCTATCTCTTCCAGAAATACAGGGGTAATATGTTTAATAAAAAAGTCTCTGAACTCACCCTTCTCCACCCTGTGTGACAATTTTTAGCTTAAAATCTACACTGTTCATATTACTTGGCTTCCACTTTAGCACGTCCTCGCATGGTCCTGCTATGTACCTCTAAAAAGCAAAATACATACACATCAGACAGAAATCGTACCATCAATATCCACAAAAGTGATTGTGAAGAAGTACATAAAATCTTGAGATTATTCACCCCTCAAACTCAAATTCCAAGCATTTCAATTAAACCAATTACAGGCTCTTTTGAATTGTCAAGGGGTCGGTCAGTCAGAAAGATGAAGCTAGTTGCCCATTCCAAAGCGTAGGTACCTATGGCAAGAACCACCATGGAGACTCTTTTCCTTTCCTTCCCTTTAACATCCCTAATGCCTTTTACCGTGCGGACATTTAACTTTGTTTTTTTTTTTAGTTGGAAGCCTTCCTTTTACATACTAATATTTTTAAATGCAGCTTGATTTAGCGTTTCGGTTGCTGTAACGTTTGGGGAAACCTATGTCCAGCAGTGGACATCTATCGATACGATGGCGAATAGCGTCGGCAAGCGTAGTTTGGGAAGTCCCCCCGCTAGATAGACCGACGACTTCAAAAAGTTGTCTGGGACAGGCTGGATGCGGATGGCGGAGGACAGGATGTTGTGGCGCAGCCTGGAAGAAGCCTATGTCCAGCAGTGGACTGCGATAGGCTGAGTTGATTGATTAAATAGTGGGCGAGTCTATTACCATCAACGGGCACAAATCCAGACTCCGCGCTGCTACTGAGAGTTTCAGATGGTGACTACACTCAAGCGCATATTACTGCCGCAACGCAGTGCACCGCATTTTCATACAAAAATCTGCGGAGCGGCCCGTCTGTAGTTTGCGTTGGTTCATAGAGATCGTACGAAAGTGATGAAGGAGGATTTTTACAATGCGCGGCGCGTTTAAGTATTAAGTAAGCAGATTTTTTGCAATTATTAACCCCCTCCTCCCCCTCGTCAGCAAAAGTAAGCATAGACAAGTAGGGTTGCCATGTGTTCAAACCAAAATTGACTGAATTTTGTAGAAAATCGAAAAAGTAACAAAATAAATACTGCTGATGTAATCACCATCCAGACCCCCCCATCCCCCATGTCATCAAAAATAAGCAAAACAAAGACCCTCCCGCCCCCCTGTAGTGCTTACGTAACAATTGAATGGCCCCTTTCTGCGTTAGCCTTATGTGTGAATTTAGCACAGCTCTATTCCTTATAATTTTGATTTCAAAGTACTAACCTCTTTAGAGGGCTGAAATATAAGTCCGTCAGGTTCATGCGACAGTGTCTTGGCGAATTTCTCGCCTAACAACTGTCGCGCCATTGGAAGCTCCCAGAATTGCTTCAGCCGTATACTGAACGGTTCCCGCTCTTTCTTAATTATGCCTTCTTTCATTGCTTGATGCCTGTAACGTCATATGGCTATTAGAGACTATTATACGGTATAAGTGACATTTCAACGTGCGCTTGCACATAAAGGGAGTCTAAAAGGGAGCCAATGTGACGCGAGGTTTACGTGGGGAGATAAATGATAACCACGTAAAGTGTCAACATAAAAGAACATATTCAAAAAAAGGTAAAAAACAAGAGTAAAGGTGTGGGTAGGTTTATGGTCACAAGGTAGTCCCTTAGGATCCCTTAGGAAATAAATGGGTGCGAAAGTATTTTTGGCTCCGAATTCATTTTTTATGCTTGATCTCTACTACCTAGAGCGAACAGGCAGCTTCTGGGCACGCTCGTTCCATCATAGACCTCGTCTATCGCTTTCCATCAGGCGTGATCGGGGTCAAGTGCGGGCTCGTTTAGTAATAAAAAAAAAACTAATTGGTATTCCCCAATTTGATACCTTCATCAGACTTGACCTGCTAAACACTTGCTAGTTTAGTTGACTCAAAGAGTAGCTTTAAAAACTTTGATTATTGACAATAGCTACGGAGATAAAATGCGCAATAAATTTTCTTCTAAAACCCTAATTAGAAAAAAAAAACAACCATCTTTATTCCTTACCTAGGATTAACGATTTCATTTTCGATGTAATTCAGTCTAGTTGGGTAGAACTCCATTCGACCCGTATCAGTTCCCTCGAAGCTTATAACGTCATAACATAAATACCGAGGTATGTCTTGGTGGTCCACTTTATCTATCACCATTTCCTGAAAATATCGATTTTGTTATTTGAATCAAATATGTTTATTTTATCTGTACTGAGGTTATAAAGTAGGTCTATAGTTAAGTAACTCAGTGTATCTCAGTCTCCTCTCTCGCTCGCACACTGCTCAGTCGCCTCGAGAGTGACGCGTCGCGCGGAATGAGCATAGAGCAAAGTAATGTTTCAGATCTAAATGATGCATTTGAAACGTAGTTACTGAACCAATCTTTTGAATCACTTCAATGATCCGGATCAGTGAGTCGGTTCCGTAAAGAGTTACACACCCCTTCAACACAAATATGTGTTGAAGGGGGAATACCCAAGTTAGTAACAAACTAGATTCTGCCCGCGACTTCGTCCACGTGAAATGTTGGTCCCCGACCCATCGCGTCGCATCCCATCGCTCGCCCGTGCTACTACTTCGTATCGTTCTTTCTGACTTTTTTTCCTTTTGCTTGGCTCCTAAGGGTCGTAGCGTGATGTTAAGTAGCCTATAACCTTCTTCGAGAATTGGACTATCAACTGCAAAAAGATTTTTTCAAATTCGACTAGTAGGATAAGACCAAATAAACTGGATGGATTGTGTAACGGTGAATTAGGTGATATGGCTAAAATTGGGAAAACTACATTTTTTTTTTCTTTGGTAATCCGCGATCAGTTTAATAATTTTAGTGTTTCGCCAGACTGGCAGGGCGGGCGCAAATATATGAACTTCCTTTGAGTGGCCGCAGTGGAGGCGCGGGCGGCCCGCGCGGGAACCGGGGTTCTCAAACTAGTTCAAGCTTTTTTCTAGTAAAAATAAGTCTTTTTTCATTCATATTATATTTTGACAAACACTAGACACAACAACACGCATAACGCAGCCGCGCTCCAGTGCTGACTGACAGCCCGCGCGCGTTCCCGCACCCGCCCCATGCCCGCGCCCCAGTCTGGCCAAACACTTAGAGGATGAATTTGAGGGTAAGCATTGGCAACTACTACGACTACAGAGATGACGACTAAAGAAGTATGGAAGGACATGTTGCACCGACCTAGAATAAATTGGAATAGGGCAAGAGAATGGTGGATTAGGTAATGGGGTGAAACCAGGTAATAGGGTCTTAAAACTTACGCCATCAAGTAGAGTATTTTTTAAATGCCTTCTGAGATCTTTTCTGTGTAAGAACCGCAGGCCGAACACTTTGAACACGCAGTTGTCACGATCCAACATGTACACCTCACCTTCTCCGTCGATCAGCATCATATATCTGAAAACGTTACTTATTAAAGTCTGGAAAATGATTGCTTAGCCAATTGACTCATCTGCCTAGCCTTTTCCCAACTATATTGGGGTCGGCTTCCAGTCTAACCGGATGCAGCTGAATACCAGTGTTTTACATGGAGCGACTGCCTATCTGACCTCCACAACCCAGTTACTGGGTAATACGATACCCCGTGGTAAGACTGGTTGTCAGACTTTCGCTTAGCAAATTGACTAACAACATTAATTGTGAACATAATTCAAGTTACAACTGTCATGCTTTGACAGTCGTATGGAATGGCTATAAGCAAATTGATGCACTGTGTCAATCTGTTAAACAAATAATTACCCCAGATAGAGAGATGCCCCATAGTACACTCTTCAAAATAAGCTTTTCGCCTGTTACTCATACTAGTCATAATGATGAAAATCTTTTCTGGAGCCGTTTAACCAAATGTTGGTCATTATGGTTTCCGTGCGAGAGATGGAATTATGCAATACGAATAGCGCCATCCCTTTTTCGCAGCAGAACAATGTTGGCTTTAAAGGTAACCCACAAAATTAAAATTTTGTTAATGTTCCTCTTAGAAAATTTATTTGAATTAACGATTAGTAATTATAATTCTGTGAATAATATATATTTATTACGGTCGCGAATCTTATTTTGACTAACATCAAACCTGATACTGACCTGCAAATTGCAAAAAGCGTAATAAAAATTGAATTCAGCAGGGATTATCGCCTTATCAAGGGTAGTTTTATACACTAATCAGTGTACACAGGCCCCTCTTTATCATTGGGCACTCTGGGCAAGTGCTCAGGGCCCCGCGATCTTCAGGGGCCCCGGTCTGCTCTCATAAAAACAAATTTGCAGCCGCCGTTCCATTCTACGCATTATTAGTACCCGATTCAATTACAAAATAAGTGATTTGCAGTGCGATTTACAATAACTTTCTAGCCCCCCATATAAGAAACATTAGTATGTTTCTCTTATTATCTCTTATCTACACAGGGCCCCGTCATCCTTGTGCCCAGGGCCTCCAATAGGTTAAAGACGGCCCTGAGTGTACAGTGTGTTTTACAATCGAATTGGAGTCACTAAGATACTTATTCTACAAGTGTACATACCTAACACCATCAGCCTTCCACGAAACCCTGTAGGGTTTCTCATGCAACTTCCTCAAATTCGTTGTATCCATAGACACAGGTTGCGAACCCGGGAACCCAGTGGTGTTCCATTCACAGAAGTGTTGGGTCTTCTTCTGGACCTCACTGAGTCGTGGTTGCGTGTCAAAAGGCTCTACACCTCGGACACCTGGCATAAATGTTGCTTTCTTGTGTGTAGTTTCTCTCCTCCCTTTGCCCTTGTGTTTGCGCGGGCTGAAATGTAATTTAATTGGTGAATTATTGTGGTTTATTCGAGACTAGCAGCGCCCCGCGGTTTCGCCCGCATAAGTGTCGATCCCGTGGGAATATCGGGATAAAAACTATCCTATGTTCTTCCCCGGGATGCTATCTATCTCTCTGCCAAATTTTATCGAAATCCGTTCAGTGGTTTAGGCGTGAAATTATAATATTAGGTACTAATCCATAGTACCTACCTATACCATTTTACAGGCAGAGGAAAAGAAAAAAAAAACTGCGGAAAGAAGCCGAACTGGGCGTATCATACGCCCCGTAGCGATCACGATTATACTCCTATACGATACGCCCCGATCCTATAGCATGGTGGCTTGATTTTTAACGCGTGCGGAACGGCAGTTTCACTGTTTTTTTTTACGAATTACTTACCTATCATTTGATAAACTACGGAATGGACAAATAAATTAGGCGTTTGAGGAGATGATTATGTTCAACCATACATTAATGTTTGACTTGATTTGTGAATAATTGATTGATTTTTGCAAGCATTTTATAATATTTAAAAACAATTTACCGCCGTGACCGCATCGCAAACGCCATTCTAAGTCTTAATTTTGCCTTACAGACTGTTAATAGGACAATAAATTAATATTGAAGGGTCTCTTCAAACATTATCTAATGCTATCACAACTTTGATTAATATTCATTATTTATCTATCTAATCTGTGTATGTATGCAAGTGCAGTAGCTCCTTGACAAAATGACTGAAATACAAAGCATAGTCAAGAAAGACGCATTTTTAACCGACTTCAAAAAAGGAGGAGGTTCTCAATTTGGATGTTTATATATATTTTTTTTTATATAAAAAAAAATCTTTATTGATACAAAAACCTTTGACATGTTAGCTAAAGGTCATACGGATAAGGTAAACCCTGACTCCTAAACTAGGTGATCCTGTGACTTAAGTATTTTTTTTTATTTCTCAGTGGTAGTGTTTTTTTTAGCAATAACAATAACATTGTACAATCAAGAAAAACGATAAGTAATCACAAACACTGATTATCAAAGATTACTGATTCCATTCTGTTATTTTACCTTTCATTTTGCATCACTGTCAAATCACAATAATCTTTATTCTCATTCTAATAAGGTTGCTGTTGGATTGCAGCCACTGACAAGTCTGTCAAAATAATTGTGATCTTTATTCTCGTTACAATAGGGTTGCTGTTAGGTTGATGATGTCAGAGGTAAAATAAATGTGTGCACCTTATAAAATCATGTTGTGTATAAGCTCAGTTGTCAAAACTCTGACTTTGTTTGTTATTGTGAGTCTGTTAAACAAGGTTTTACGCACACAATTAGTTGGCAAATTAGTTATCTATTTGTTGATATTATTATGTATCTAAAACTTACGCGGAAGATGACGAGTTCTGGGAGTTACTAGGGACATCATCGTCAACATCTTCTTCTTCCTCTGAAAGTAATAGAAATAATTTTATTGGACAAATACAAGTATCAGTGACCACAGTTTTAAGTTGCAGGAGCAGAACAACAGTTAAAAAATGTTTCCTATCGCTGTAAGTACAACTGTAAAGACATTTTTGTTTTTTTTTTACTTCTATGTTAGGTGGTACTGTAGCACTAATGGAGTGCTGGCAGTTGAGCAATATTACGTGTGGGCGTTAATAAATAAAATATTATATTTATTCCAAGGAAACTTCTACACTGTTGTTTCTTCGAAACAAAACCTAATACTTCAAAAAGCGAAAGCTAATTCTAAATTCGCTTGAATGTTCGAATGCAACCAGTGTCATTTTTCTGCCAGCCTGCTCGACATAAGGTCGCCTTTTGCAGACAACCTTTACAGTACTTTCGTTCATTACCTGACTTATGGCTAGCTCAGAGAAGATATAGCGAAACTAGCTTCCGTCCGCGGCTTCGCCCGCAAGGTATGTCGCAAAAAACTATCCTATGTCCTTCCCCGGGATGCAATCTATCTCTCTGTCAAATTTTATCGAAATCCGTTCAGTGGTTTAGGCGTGAAAAGATAACATACAGACAGATAAACACAGTTACTTTCAAATTTATAATATTAGTATGGATAAACTTACTACAATTAGGTATTTAGATTAAGTTTATTATCCTAACTATGTGTACGACAGAACTGATAGACACAAGGGTTGGACTGTAAGATGATATGGCTATAAAGGAAGTGCCTACTGAGATGACGATTAAAGACAAGTATGGAAGATGACCGCAACCGAACGGGGCCTTATATGTATGTCGTGTCGACAGATTATCGTGTCGTTTAAAGCGTCGTGGCTTGTGTATTTAAATAGAGGTGTTCACATAGAGGACTACACGATTAACTGTCGTCAACGACTTTTTTATTGCAGTGACGACAGATTGTCAAGTCAATGGGAACGGCTAGCACAACAGTCGTAAAACGATAAAACGTTACGACTTAAGGTGACGTCAAATCATGTGTCGTTATTGCGACTATCTATCGTAGCACGTATCACACAAACGACAAGGCGACTGCTGTGAACAGTAAAAATGTCGTCACGATCCAATGGGAGCAGCTAGATAGATACGACAGTCGTTCAACGACACAGTGACGATAAACAGTCGATATAATGGGAACAGCTAGAGACGACAGTCGTCCAACGATAAATTAATCGTCACGACATAGTGGGAACGCGCGATAAGAGCAAGAGGATGATAAGACTGACACAAGGGTAGAGCCTGTTGACACTTTGCGGGTCACTAAGCACCCCCAGACGTGATAACAAAAAAACTTCTATTGTGTCTCACTCCATGTCCTTCAACCAATTAAGATACTAATGGAACCCTAAAACTGGTCTAAGTATAGGCTGATTACTTACCATGACACCAATCAGGTAACATGGGGGCAGCTGGTGTCAGCTCCAGCTCATCATACCGACGGAACAACTCTTGCAAATAATCCTGTTTGTATATCCCGGGAGGCCTTAAAAATTAATTAAAATTAAATCTTTTACACAGTTATATTTTTATTTAATATAGTATATAATTAAATGATTGTCATAATTAAGTGGGGCATTATTTTATTGATGTCTTAGTGAATTAAAGTTAGGTGCACTCAATACTTATTTACATTGTTTTAATGAAAAAGACAAACCTCATCCTGGCAAATTCATTGATAGCTGCCTGAACGCTGCAGTCCAAATGCTCCACCATGTACGAGACCAGTAGGAACCCTGTTCTATTGAAGCCATGAGTGCAGTGTACTCCAATCAGCTCCAGAGGATTTTGACTAACAAATTTGCTAACTAGTGAGATGAATTCCCTGGAAATTGATTCAATGTTAAAGCAAAACAGTTTAATCTTCTTAGATATTGTAAATTTTATTGCAATTTGCAGGTCAGTATTAAGGTTGTATTTTGTATGTTGATCTAAATATGATTCACGGCCGTAACTGATATTTATTTTATAGAATTATAATCATAAAAATCATCAATACAACTTTCTAACTTCATATTAAACTATTCAATGACTATTTCATGAAATCATGACATTTGAGGCCAATTCTAACATAAGGAGTTCTATTGCTGATTGTAATGATTATAATTCTGTAGTCATATTTGTTACTAGCTTCAGTGGCTTCTGCCCCCGACTTCGTCCGCATGCAATTTCACCCTCCCCCATCCACCCTCTCAGGGATGGCATTTCGAAAAACCCTTTCTCACTGAATACCTACTCTTCACAAAGAAACCACCCTCCAAATTTCCTGTCTCTAGGACCAGCGGTTTAGACTGTGCGTTGATAATTATATCAGTCACTCAGGACTTTGACTTTTATATTTATAGATGGTTGCGAATCATATTTTAATCGTATCTAAATCATAAACACTGACCTGCAAATTGCAAAAAACTAAAGAAAATTTTAATTTCGCGGGCTACCTTAGCGCATCCCCCTTAATGAGGTAGTTAAAGAATGAAAGAAAAAGTTAAAGGCCATTTATATGCACACGTAAACAATATGGAATGAATTCAAATGATAGGTCAGAAAGGTAACATGGAAGAAGGAAGGAATTTCTTTTAGAATTGCGTAGTTATTTCCCCCCCGGAGTTTGTTTTGCAATGTTTTCTCAGGGGTAGTCAGATAGGAAATGTATAGTATAGTAGTAGTATAGTGATTCCGATATCCTATTTACAGAATAAACAATTTAATTTAGTTTTATCTTCATTCTTCCACTGTACAGTCACGAGCAAAAGTATGTATACACTTGGCTTTATTCAAAGTTGATTTTCTCCTTTATTATAGAATGAAATTTTATATCAGTAGGAACATAGTATTTTCGAACCCATAGGTATATGTGAAGCGTCGTATTTCAACGTTGCATTCGTTATTTCGTGAAAAAATCACAATTTAAAGTTGCCAAGTGTTGACATATTGGTGCTCGTGACTGTACATGATTTAAACTTCTTTAACTTAGTTCTTCTAAATGATCTGTTAATTAATAATAAAAAATGTATTGTTGGCAGGTTGTACGTCACTACCAATGTAAGTAGAACTCTTCTGTGATCATTCACTATTGTAGACATTACAACTCATCAAGAGCTGCTTGGTAATACCAACATTTCAGCTGAAAGTTGTCCACCACTGGACATAGACCTCCCCAAACACCACCACTTCAACACCAGTTCTGTGCTTCTCGCATTCTACAGATGCCTGTCGTCATCGCCAGCATATAATATGCCAATTCAAATTGAATTCATTCTTACCTAGTCTGATCTGGTGATGGTGTTTCACCATGGCCACGGCATGACATTTTCACATACTTACAGCCTCTTTCTTCTACCTCTCCCTTGTTATAAAACCGACTTGTGTTTGTGAGGTCAATCCATAGACCTAGCTTTATCTATAAAAACCATAGTTCTTTGTATTCCATTGAAGACTAACATTGCTTTCAAAGTACCTAAAACTTCATCTCCTCTTCCACATGTAAAGGAAAAATCAATGAACAAAGAGATTGTATTTAAGTTCATTGTGTAAACTCATTTGTAACATGTGTGGACATTCTATAATACCACTATAAATAGAATTTCGTAAGTAGGAGAACAATAATAATTTGTGTCATGGTATTTATAGGTCAAGTAGGTAATTCTTCGGATATTGATAATATAAGTTACACATTTCATGTAGGAAATTTAAAAATCAAGTAGAGTTGCATGTAATAAGTACAGCAATAAATTATTATTTAGAACAAAACAAATGCAAAAAACGGCTGACATTGAAAATGTGACTCACTTTCATACTTTTCATGTAAACAAACAACATAGATGGTGTGAAACGGTTTTCTTCAGGTACTTTATCATTGAATTGAGCTCCCAAAGGTGTCTTGAAAGCCATAAACTTATCAGCAACGAGTCCCGTAGCCTTTCGTGGACATCTCAACCACCTATTGGGTATAGGTCCCGGATCCCTTTGCGCCATTCTGACCAGTTTCAGGGGTCAATTTGCTACAAAACTAATGCAGTTTCTGCTTGCCACACATTGGTTATAAATATACACGATTTTAAGGTTTTTCTTAGGTAAAAACTAAACAAATCTGTCTTTGACAAGTCGACACAGCAGCATCATATTGTAGTCTTTGGCAGCATCTTCGTCACTAGTGTTGCAAGTATAGTATAAAACTAAAAGAGATTAAATCTAGTTTAATCGATTCAAAACTCTAGTCGATTTACTTTTTTAGCATTTATTTATTTAATTATATATGCTTTATTGTACGGACGCCAGCACATCAAGTTACTACAATCTGTCAGATTTCTTTAATAGATTTTCGACTTTATTGCTAAAGCATAAGGTTCAAGGTTGATTGGGAAAATCTGACAGTTTCGGGTAGGTTGACCTGCTGGCGTCTGTACAATATAATACAATAAAATAAATAAATTTACACCAGAAAGAACATTACAAAAAAATACGATTATTACTACAAAACATACAATGGCCGGCCAATTTAAATTTGAATAAATTAAAAACAGTTGAATTCATGTCAGCGTCGCGCGTTGTATTTTAATCCATACCATTTTTTAATTTTTTGATAAAAGTACTATATTTACTACTACTCATCCACAAATAAACCAAGACAATACAGAAAAATAGATCTCTCATGCTGGTACTAAAAGTGTGAAACTTTTAGTACCAGCATGAGAGATCTATACACACGGACGAATTTTTAACGCGACAATTTTTTAAGGCGGTCTTGGTTTTCAACTCTTGGTAGCTGAACATTGAGAATACGGTAACATACTGTTGGATTTTTTACACTCTTGGTGCAGTGGGTTGAAAATCCTAAAATCAGCCGTGAGTACGCAGGCTAGGTCATCTAAAACGAACATGAGAGAGAGAAATATCTAGTTTAGCCTAGTTATTTATTACCTGGGTAGTTTATTCAATGCAAGCTATATAGTGCTGCAAGGATCTTTCAGCGATTTAATGACATTAACAAAAGATCGTTATTGTTAAACTGACTGTAAACAATTGTTTTTTTTACAGCTACAGTAGTTCAGATTGTGGTCACGCGCCGAAAGATCCTAGTATACAATCATTATAATGGCAGAAACTGGCAGCTTCAAGTTGCATAATTTGATGATTGATGATACTGATGTTGAATATAAATTGATTATGTTGAAGTATCGTCGATGCTCATTAGAAAAAACTAAATCTTATTACTAAAAAGACATCACTATACGAATTGAAAGATTGAAAGTACATACAACAGATAACAAATAATTGAGAGTACAACAGATAAGTACAACAAATTGGACCCACTTTGAGAGTTTTTACAATATAATATTTAGATACATCTAACTAACAAATAAAAATTAGGAATAACCAATAGTGAACCTCTAGTGAATATTAATTTTGTATTATTTCTTCTTCTGTTTTCACTAGTGCTGAATACGTTCAAATACCAAAAAAATTTGGACATTTACATGGGTTTTTATTAGTAATTCTGCTAAGCTTAACTTTTATAAAAATGAAAACAATAAAACAAATCTAATCGTATTATTTTTATTTTCTGATTAAAATGGCACTAAATAAACATATTTGTGTTTTTATTAGGATTTTGAACAACAGCTAAACTATTTTTGGCTGTTGACAGAAGTAGCAACTTTACAAAATATGAAAATTAAATGTGAATATTGTCACTTCACTCTTTCTTTTTAACCCCCGACGCAAAAACGACGGGGTGTTATAAGTTTGACGTGTCTGTGTGTGTGTGTGTGTGTGTGTGTGTGTGTGTGTGTGTGTGTGTGTGTGTGTGTGTGTGTCTGTCTGTGGCATCGTAGCTCCCGAACGGATGAACCGATTTTGATTTAGTTTTTTTTGTTTGAAAGGTGTATTAGTCGGGAGTGTTCTTAGCTATGTTTGATGAAAATCGGTCCAAGATGGCCGCCGCTACAAAATGGCGGATAACATATTTTTTCACAATTCCCTCAATATGGGTATCAAATGAAAGGGCTTCAATAGTAGAATACTATACACTATAACAAATTTTGAATCCAAGATGGCCGCCACAACAAAGTGGCAAATTACACTTTTTTTTCTCAACTCCCTCAATATGGGTATCAAATGAAAGGGCTTGACTAGTAGAATACTATACACTAATAAAAATTTCAAATCCAAGATGGCCGCCACCACAAAATGGCTAATTACATTTTTTTTTCACAACTCCTTCAATATAGGTATCAAATGCAAGGGCTTGACAAGTAGAATAATTTACACTATATTGAAAGGGAATGAGGAATATTAACTACATAACGAAATGAAAACTAAAAACTTGAAAAATATAATAAAACAAAAAAATCTGTTTAGTCTTAAAAATTATTCTTCAACATTATTATATAATTAATCAATATTTTTTTGACGGATAAAAAACCTGATTAAACACCAAATTACCAGAATGTTAAAACGGAAGAAAATAAAAGAAATGAAATACAAAAATTAAGGAGTCCCTACAAAAAGCATGAAATAAAAAATTAAATTAAAAATTTAAAAAACCCCCGACAAAAATAAAATTAAGGAATCCCTACAAAAAGCATAAAATAAAAAAATAAATTTGAAAAAATCTTATGGAAGTCGGGGGGACCTCAGAATAGAAGGTGTTCCACAGAATGGTCCCCCGACTTCCATAAGATTTTTTCAAATTTATTTTTTTATTTTATGCTTTTTGTAGGGATTCCTTAATTTTATTTTTGTCGGGGGTTTTTTAAATTTTTAATTTAATTAAAACTGTGTGTGGTAGAAAGAGTAGTAAGATTGTATAATTTTTATGTGTTGGCTACATTTGAAGTTGGTATTTGCCAAGAGCCTGCCATTTTGTAAGATAGAAGGGAGATAAAAAATAGTTTTATGGTGTTAAAATTTTACAAAAACTCCGTTGCCATTTGTCTTAGGGCCAAAAACAAATGTTTAAATGGACGCATCGTCCATTATAACTCAGGTGTCACGGGATGACGAGCAATTAAACAATTATGGATCCGACAGAGGTAAATCCCAACCGAATTACACCTGTTACCTACTAGCATCAAATTAGAGCGTATAGTGTTACCTCCTCACGACTCTTAAATATCTGCTGATCGTGATCGATGTTGGATCAGTGGACTAGTGAACGTTTTGTATTCCTTGGGTTCCGTTTCCCGTGCGTGTGCTGTGAGGTAAACAATTGGATCGTGTGGACGCGATAACATATTTACAGCAACCTTGAGAACTTCTCTTCCCTTACGGTTCCACTGGTGATATTTATAAGGGCTTCCGCGTGTGTGTTACTGTGTTGGAGTGTTCTGATGTGCAATGGTTGTTTTAGGGCCATCCCCTGGCGGCCAGCACAATGAGGGGGATGTTACGCCGGTGTCGGGCTCTGCCCCGATGGGCAGTAAGAAGTCGAGCGCTGGCGGCGGGTTCCTGCGGTCGCTGCTGTGCTGCTGGCGCGGCGGGCGCGGCAAGGGCCCGCCGGGCAGCAATGGCGCGAACAGCATCGACGGCCGGGCCTCGCCGCTCCCTCAGGAGCGGGGGCTCCTGGTCATGGCGGAGCATGCCCCCCGACCGCTGCTACCGCCCGTGAGACACCAGGACATGCATAAAAAGTGTATGGTCATTGATCTTGACGAGACGTTAGTTCACAGCTCATTCAAGGTATGTGCCAATGTTTTTTTGCAGATAGTGTTATTGCTAATTAAAACTAAAATTCTGCCTCGGTCATGAACTTAGTTGTTAAATCTCAGCAAAAACAGGTTTTCAGTGTCTTGTGAAGCTAATTAATTATGCATTTTCCTGTACATTGACTGTATTTATACATCAATTTCTTGATATCACAGGAATAATAAGATTATTATTCTCAAAATTGGTACTTATCTCATTATCTAAATGGTGTGGGTTGTATCTGTAATGTGTAATAGTAATGTGTTTCATAATTTATCAAAAGAACTTATCAAAATATAATTATGTCATTTCTTGTATGAACATAACATAATACTTATGATTAAATGCTTAAATGATATCCTCATTACATTGGCTTAAAATATTTCAGTTATTTGCTGCAATTTAGAGTGATCAACAAACTTTTATCACGAATTTATGTTACGTGTTCTTAGAAAGAATTAACTACCATTCACATGTATGTTGAAGCTTACGTTGAGTAGGTTAATGACCAGTAATTACCCTAAATTCATTAACACAAGACACTCTGCTAAGGAAGCTGAGTCATGACTACCAACCTAAAAGTAGCTTTTTTTATGATTCTAATATAGGTATTCCATAGACCAAAAATTAAAAACATAAACATGTTTTCAAAGGAGTGAGCCTCAGGATCTGAAATGAGTCCAATGCAAGAATATTATCTCTGACACCTAATTAAAAGTAACCATCACATAATTTGTTAAAGAAAACACTGGCAGAAAGGAGGCAATTTTTTTTTTCTATTGTAAAGCACTAATGCTTCGCATTGTGAGTTGTGCACTCGTGCAATACAGTTAAAACTTTTGAAGTAACTTGAAGACTATTACCTGTAATTCCCCTATGAAGAAGAGGTATTTTTATAAGCCATCCATGTACAAATCCCAAGTTTTTTTTTAAATCACATACCAAAGTGGGATCTTCATAGTTGAGTACCTAATCTATGACTCACATAAGTAGTTTAAACAGACAGACAATGCAGCAATTATGTGATTAAATTCCAAGCTCAAATGCTCTACTCTTTTTATATCTACAATTATAGCAAGCAATTTTACGTAAATAATTCTTATAAAAAGTTGTAATTATGTTAAAAAGAATTGTAGGTAATAGTCTTCTTTTATTGTCTTGTAGTTTTATTATTATACTTAAACATCTCATGATTTATGTTTAAGAAAATGCAGTACATATTACATGTTAATTTATTAAAGGAATAAATCTGGAAGAAGTGCCAAATGTGTATGTTGCTAGTCTACACTTTCTTTCTGATCTCTTCTAACACAAAATGCTTACAAACCTCCTTTGATCAGAACAACAGCATAGTTCTTCAGTATTGACAGGATATCATAATTATGCTGTTTTGAAAAGATAAGTAGTAGGACTAATTGCCCAGAGACCACGGGTTATCAAGGTTATGTACCTTATTAGGGTTCCGTACCCAAAAGGTAAAAACGGGACCCTATTACTAAGACTCTACTGTCTGTCTGTCTGCCACCAGGCTGTATCTTATGAACCGTGATAGTTACACAGTTGAAATTTTCACAATGATGTATATCTGTTGCTGCTATAACAACAAATACTAAAAACAGAATAAAATAAATACTTAAGGGGAGCTCCCATGCAACAAACGTGTTTTTTTTTCGGCGTTTTGCCTAGTGGTACGGAACCCTTCGTGTGCGAGTCCGACTCGCACTTGACCAGTTTTTTCATGTCTCGAGCCAGCAGGCTCCTTTATTTCATCTCAATCTAAGACAACAGCATTTTAAGTCCGCCCCTTGGCTAAAGGGGGGCCCGAGGCTAAATAATAACAGCCGCACAGGTCGATCGATCAGGTTAAGCTACGCTTGCCGCGGTTGGTTTGTGGATGGGTGACCATCTTTATATAACGTGACCCTTCCGTGCTTCGGAAAACACGTTAAGCCGTTGGTCCCGGCTGTCAGTCGTTAATTGACAATCGTTAAGGGTAGTCAGAAGCCCGAAAGTCTGTCAACCAGTCTTACCAAGGGGTATCGTATTACCCAGTAACTGGGTTGTTGAGGTCAAATAGGCAGTCGCTCCATGTAAAATGCTGGTATTCAGCAGTATCTGGTTAGACTGGAAGCCGACCCCAACATAGTTGGGAAAAGGCTAGGCAGATGATGAAACAAACTCAATTTCTCATGCCTGTTTGTCGATAGATCTTGTGTTGTCAATCATTGAGAAATTATACAATACCATTATCAAATTGAAACAATATTTTAACACTGTTATCTTATAAAAACAGGAAATATGAATAATTTGCCTCACTGAATTAAAACTTCTATTTATTACTTTATATTATTAGTGCAGATTTAGAATGAATGACAAGAAAAACATGTTTACTACGATTCTTGTAAATGGTATATTTCATAAGAATTACGATAAACAGGAAAATATCCGTTGGAAAAAAATCGTTTTGTTTGGAAACTTTTTTGGCTTGTAAAACACAATGTTATTTTTATCATAAAACGAGTGAAAGTTTTCACCAAAATCAGCCATGGTTTTGTTCGCGAGCAACAAAACGTTCGGACAATAATCATAAAACCTGTTCCCTGGCCTACTTTTTACTATTTTAAAATAATTAAATATCGGTGGTTTAGTATTCGTAACTAACTTTTTTAATCGATTTGTTTTAATGAATCGCTCAATTTGATACAATAATTCATCCGAAACACGTCGAGGAAAACTGATTTTCAGTCGGTCAATGTTATTTGAAAGATTAAACAAAATACGTAGTCACTGCCGACTGCCATGTTTTATGTTGATACGAAAATATTATGAGTGGTGTGATGATGATAACCAATCATTTGTGTGGTCTTCCAACTAACTACCTAGCATTTGTCTCGCGTGTCTCATACCTACTGCAAATCATTCTTTCTAATCATAGTTACAGCAAAAAACTGCAGCACTCATAGAATGACATTGCTTTGTTTTCGTTCTTACCAAACTTATAATGTTAGCCATAATATCCTATTGATATAAATATTTTATCGTTACATTATCACTTTTTCGCTCCGACATTGCTGATAATGTATCTTTTATCACACCTAATTCATTCATATCGTGTTTGATAACCTTGAGAGCTGGTGCATCAGATTATTGCTGTAGAATTGTTTTGATTTTTCTATCTTAAATTACTGTGTTTTTATTATGGAAATATTTAATATTTGGATCACGTTTCGTGCTAATGAAATGCTCATACATAAGCCAGACAAACATACAGACAGTATTCCATTGTACTCTGTTCACAATGTAAATATATTGATATTAATTCTATTTACAAGATCAACATTATTACTTATGCAACTAATTATCAGTTTTGCCGTACGAGATAACAAGGCGGAAGTCCCTATCGTTGTAAAATAGTGCAACGCGCAACATGAGTTACTATAAGTTCTTCAAAAAACTATTAAACTACTCTAAACGTTTAAAAATTGTTTAGACATAAAAAATAATGATGTCGGCTATGAAACAAATTCGGCGTGCAGAACTGAACACTGACCAATCACAGATTCGTGACGGGAGCAGCAGTTAGTTAGTAGTTAGCTACCAACAACGTCGCGTGACGCGCCAACGTTTATGTACTCACACTGCAATAAAAACCGAATCTCCATATTGGAGACACCTGACTACTTCGGAGACGAGACGATATAATTTTATGATGTCATAATCTCAAGCCAAGGGCGCCTCATAGCTGCGCCTACGAAACATTCCAAGTTTGCATAACAACCTTCGTGAAATTATCGTGTAAACGCTAGACGGCCGTAATGAACGAATTGAATAATTTGTAATGTAATCACACCACACAACCGCGACACTATGTACCTATTACGTAGTATTTTCGATTCCCCTTATACTTCTGACGTAAATCCCCCAGCCATTGGTTTTGTACGTTATTAGTGTGGGAAATTAAATCTCCGTGACGCATAGGTATCGGCTGCTCTAATCTGCAACTTGCCCTTGTTTAACGCCTCATAGCATCCTTGCTTTCCCATATTTGGAATGTTACAAGTGCCTAAGCAATCAACACATGTATTTTAAGTGGCCAACAGGTTGCGCAAAGGAAGTGGAGATAACACAGGTAGCGATCAATTTAGTATCGGAACCGAATATTTTTTAGTTTCCTCTTACAAAAGGGTCATATCAAAGTTTTCATCTTCTCAATAGATGTGTGTCATCAATTTGCTGTAGATTCGTTAATAGCTTAATGGTTCGCTTTTAACGATGCTTGTTTCCTCATATTCGTCACTAATTGCGTCGATGATTACGCAACGTGGTCAACAAATAAATGCCCGTAAAGAGACCTGCGTCGAGTCAAAACGACGATTACGCAGCAACCACTGTGAGCTGTTGGCATTCTACATGAATGCCAACAGTTCTTGTGGCGAGGCAGGCCATTCTCTAACATCGATTGTTTAGAGAAGTACAAAGAAATGAAAATGGCGAATGAATGCGCCGCTGACGCGATCCCAACTATAATACCGATGACCCTAAAAACCCAATTACCGCCAAGTTAAATCAACAGCTAGTAAAACAAACGTTTTATGTTGTTAGAGGCCGGTATCCCAAATAATTACATTGGCCAGGAATGTGTACCACGTGAGTTGATTCGCATTTGACCGGTTTGTTCCCGTTCCAAAAGACTTGCTCTTTTTAACATTTCAGTTTGGGAACTAGAGCGTGCCGTCGACCAAGGGCTCGCAGCGAAACGGGAAATTGTCAGATTAATATTGTAAAACAGCTTTGAGATAATGTGAAAGTCTTCCATTTCACTCCGAGACGTGATTTAATTTGAAGCTTTGCCAATACCGAATTGCGTGATAAAATATACGGTCGAATTGAGAAACCTCCTCCTTTTTTGAAGTCGGTTAAAAACGGTCATCATCGTTGATTGCATGTTACATTAAGGCGAAATTACTGTAATGTATCGGTTACGAGAATGTTATTAGATTATTGAGAACGCGTTCTATCAACGCTTGTCATATAGGTACATATATTTTGTAACCGAAGAATGAAATGCTTTCTTTAAAGTATAGTGGATGTAAAAATACAAACACTGTGATGTAGAATTTGGTCAGCAAAGAGCAAAATATGGATTGATTCAACTTTCAGCCCATGTTACTGCTCATTATAGAAAAATATGATTGGGCAAAAAAAAATATCGCAGTAGATGTACATGCTCTCCCAGTCATCATCATCTCTATGACCTTTTGCTATAATCTCAAAACAAAGATGATGGGTAGGTACGTTAGAAATAATAGGCAAGTGTGCCATTGCCGTCTATTATTATGGCTACATTACGTCTTAATTGCCAATAAACTTATGGGGTCTTAAAGGTACATTAAATAGTATAGAAACGACTTCGTGTCTATAAACATTGAGTGGGCAGACCACAATAGTTCAATAGGTCGGTTTCTAACTTCCGATCGACAGTACACCGGGTACCCACCCACACCCATCTATTGTCGGTTCATACCTCGACGTTCCTTGCCTACGTAACGTGCATCAGTAGAGGAAAATGCTTTGTATCGATCTATCTTATGATTGGTAAACAGAAAACAGGAAAATCCATTAGAAATGTGACAAGTGGCATGTGTGTAAAATTGTTATGATTGAATATGAAAATAGATAGCATTACTCCCATGCTTGTGTAAGTTAAAAGTAAACATTGATTGTTTTGGCTATAGAGCATAGTATGCATCATGCAGGGAAATATACAGGGTTCAAATTAAATTAACGAGCGAAACTCCCCAGGGCAGATGGGTGATAAAACGAAAAAAAAAAAATTTTTTTGTGGGGTTATTGACCGCAGTTAGTGTAGCCCATTGAAATATTAGTTTAAAAAAAAATGGTTTTTGTGTGTAAACATCACAGACGTGTCATCATCGATACCTAAGTTTTTGACATTAGTTTGTCGGCGAGATGAGACTGCGACTAGATGTTGAACGTTTTAAATTACGATAATTGCCTTCAGATTTTCTCAGCTCATACTTCAAGTTACAACACTACCAGCGGTTGTTGTCCCCCGCAAAAAACATCTTTTTAGGGTTCCGTACCCAAAGGGTAAAAACGGGACCCTATTATCTACTAATACTCCACTGTCCGTCTGTCACCAGGCTGTATCTCATGAACCGTGATAGCTAGACAGTTGAAATTTTCACAGATGATGTATTTCTGTTGCCGCTATAACAACAAATAGGTACTAAAAACAGAATAAAATATATATTTAAGGGGGGCTCCCATACAACAAACGAGTTTTTTCGGCGTTTTTGCCTTGTGGTACGAAACCCTGCGTGTGCGAGTCTGACTCGCACTTGGCCAGTTTTTTATTATCATGTTTAGGTATGGATACCCATCACAGCTACAGAGTTACGCTAGCTAATTTAATTTGATACTGCGGGGCAATTGCGTAACAAATTATCAATCGGAATCGGTTTCATTTTGACAGTTCAACAACGTTCATTGCGTTATTTACGTGTTGAGCAGACAAATTTTTCGAACTTATGAAGCAATGGATTAGCAATTTGCTTCAAAAAGATTCAGATTCCGATTGTTAGTGTGTTACGCAATGAAGGTGCTGTAATACCAGTAAAATACACTTGTCTTCTCTTATTGAAATGATTACGTTCACCATAATCATGGCGCCAAATAAAATATACCAGTCATACTTTCAATCTAATCTAATAATAACTTGGATAGATCGTGATCATCATCATAAGCATCATAAACAGCTGTGATGAAATAAAACAGAAAGTTCCATTCATTCAAAATTACAGCCATTTCTCGTAGTCCGTGGCTATGGAAGCCTTTGAAATGTACGCGGCACTAAAAATACTTCCTGCTGCTCGAGTACCTACAAGCTGACGATACCTAGCTATGGGCGAGTTTGACGCGATTAGTTTAGATACTATTTTCATAATAAACTCGGGTGCTGCATAGGTGGATGGTGGTTTATTAGTAACTCTCCAGCATAGCTATCCACAACCTTCCGACAGGCTATCGTATCGAAAATTACACATTTTGATAACCTGATTTGCCTTGCCCCCGACAAGATTTTGAGATTTAATTTGATATAGACTGACAACATTTTTGGATTTTGGACTGGTGAACAGCGTTTCCCTCCCTCTCACTGAGAGGAGGCCAGTGTCCCAGCAGTGGGAACATTATAGGCTGATTATGGTATGGTTATGGAACAGCGTTTAGAGGCCTCCTGAGATAACATTTATTGATGTTCGATACGGTACGGAAGCGTATCGAGTGGTTGTGAATAGCTATGCAGATACGTATAAGAAACCACCAAAACATTTTCATGTAAAATGTTACCAAGACGAGACCACATATGGCTCGCACTGCCAAAAAGTTATCAGATCTCATGTAGAGCCAAGCTTCTAACTCTACACGCCCTAACTTCACAAACTCCTACACCTTATTCAAAGTATGAGGCTCCCGGAGCGGAAGGGAGTGTCACACTCTTACTGACTAAAAACCACCCGTGTTCCTTTCTTAGCCCTTTATGTTCCAGGCCAGCGGTAACCCTTTCGGACAATCCCGCTGACCCGGCAGGCTTTGGCCTCATGGGGGCGAGAGACCTAGCGTCTACGTCGAATTAGGTGTTTGATTTTTGATGGAATGAACACGATATTCATGTTTCAAGCGACATTTCGCTTGAAACATTCATATCGTGTAGCATAAGCATAATCAGCCTATAATGTTCCCACTGCTGGGACACGGGCCTCCTCTCTGTGAGAGGGAGTTGGCCGTAATCCACCACGCGAGCCCAGTGCGGGTTGGTAGTTGGTAGATGTTACATGTCTTCGAATTTTTGGTTCAGGACATGCCGGTTTCCTCACGATGTTTTCCTTCACCGTTTTGTTTTCCGTTTTGATGATATAATTTACACAATGTAAAGTGCCGGTCTGGGTTCGAATCTTCTACTTACAACTCGTAAGTCGCGGCCGTCACCACTTGGCCACCAATGCTCTAATATCGTGTTCATTAAAGTAATATCCAGTTTTTATTTAGTGATCAGAGTCGTTCGTTGCCTTCGCCGATTCAAGTATTTTCAAATCTTTGCCAATTCTCAATACGTAGTTATTTAAGCAAGACTTGATCGCTTTGGATGGTATGCGCTCAAAATTGCACAGACAGCAATCCGATTCATGAAAGTCTTAGTAATCTGATCCTCGCTTAAAAGAATTTGTCGATCTGTCGAATATTTTATCTTTATTTGGACAATGAGACTGTAATGTTAGGAGTAAAGTATCAGTCCTATAATATTCTATATTTTTTGCTATGGGTTCTTATTGTCAACAATTTGTTCTTTTACTGTCGCTTGTCACGATGAGTTCCTGAATTTATTTTTATCTATTGTTGTTGTCATATAATTTCGGCAATTTATCTACGCTGTTTTTTAACAGAATGCAAATCTAGAGATTGTACAGACGCCAGCAGGTCAACCTACCCGAAACTGTCAGATTTTCCCAATCAACCTTGAACCTTATGCTTTAGCAATAAAGTCGAAATCTATTAAATAAATCTGACAGATTGTAGTAACTTGATGTGCTGGCGTCTGTACAAATAATTTAACATAATGACTCAATTCTTTACTTGATACTTGTAGAATTTTCTCTGTCATATACGTTAATAGGTGCGCCCAGCGGTCTCACCCGCGTAAATGTCGATCCCGTGGGAATATCGGGATAAAAAGTAGCCTATATGTTAATCCAGGGTGTTACCTTATCTCCATACAAAATTTTATCAAAATTGGTCCAGCCGTTTGAGCGTGAATAAGTAACAAACACACATACACTCACAAACTTTTGCCTTTATAATATTAGTGTTATTCTAGGCGAATACAGTGGTCATGTCCTAATGAGTTGTTTATATTCTGTTGCTGTCCACTCGTCATCCATAAGGAGCACTACCATTTGTGAAATTAATTTTAATTCTGATGGCCTTATATTCCTATTACTTAAATGTTTATGAGTTATCACATCACTCCCACTTTCAGACACTTGGATACTACCTTATGACCTAGTGTTGTATCGTCAGGACTTCAGGAGTCAGATTAGGAATCGTACTTCCTTACAAGCTCGCTGTTCATTGCTACTTATTGCATGATAGAGTCTACCCGTCATGATCGTCGTCATTCGTCAGTCAATCTATATCCAGCCCGCCAGCAATGAGTTAATGTGGGTTGAGTGTAAAGATTCTCAGACTCAATTTTTGCTCTATTGAACTGACTGGACTATTTTTAACGTAACCCGGGTAGGGTGTGCACTGAACTTTGACTCCCACGTAAATAGACTGATTGGTACACTTCCCACCGCCGTTCAATCGTTTCTATGAGCTCTAACATCTAAACTTGTAGGTAACTAAGCAAAGCAAAAATGTGATTGTGCATACGTTTACTCGAGCTGGCGACTCGGCCGCTGAGTCTCGCTCGCCCGATCCGGCCGAGACAGGAATTTCATTATTATTAATATTCTTGAGTGGTGTTCCGGACTATATTTTTTTTAAGCAAATTTTGTACATTCATAATGAAAAACCTTAATGTTTATTTTATTTAAAATATGTATTATTTAATTATGTGTCTGACGGTACTTTGCCTCTAAAAAAGGATTCGTCCGAAACACCACTATACACAAAAATATTAATAATAATGAAATTCCATTCTCGACCGGATCGGGCGAGACTCAGCGGCCGAGTCGCCTACTAAGCCCTGGCAACTTTGCCCGTAGATAAGTGTGCGAGTACGCGGTATAGAAAATGAGGTGACCGACACCCTTCACTTCCGATCCCTAATGGAGCATTCGCTGTTACGTGCAGATGCTTAGAAAACGCAAAAACACTGCCTTCTCTTTAGAAATGCAATCTTGATAAAATAAAACGAAGTTTTTAATCACTTTATTTATAATCCAGACCAGCGCGTAGTGTAGAAAGTTTTTCGCCTCTTTAACTAACAAGATAAGTAAGTACGCTTTCGTACAAAATGCTGCATATTTGTATGAAAACTTGAATGAGTGCAAACATCAAGCGGAAAAGTTGGTCAATAGGTTACTGTCTTCTATTTACAGAGTCATTTATGTAGCTTAGCTTCGGCCATATTTGGCCAAATCCAAACAGCTAAGATTTTTAAGTAAAAAATCACGCACACATTACGTCCTAATCTCTTAGGTTTACAGAGCAAGATTTGTCGTGAGGTCTACAAGGCCAAATTGGCTAACTGATCCAACTGTTAATAAAACCGCAAATGTTGTATTGTTAGAACGAATTGTGTTCTATACCATATGTTAGTTGCCATTGTAAGTTCACTTTTGGTTAGCTCGGCCGTGTCAAGGCTTCGACCTTGGATATGTTTGGCTACACAATCGGGAATCAATTCTCATCCTGCACTGTGCACAATGTCTAAAACACGATCTACACGGTTTAAAACCAGTATACAAACCAAGGTGACCTTAAAGTTTTTGTTGTTGCGAGATGCCTGCTACACGGTTTAAAACCAACATCTTCTGTCACTGGTTTGCAACGCAGGCCTTTCTACCAAGGACGTTTAAAGGTCATACGAATTTGGTTTAAAACCACTGTCTACACTGTTTTAAACTTAGGTTTGAAACCACCGCGTATTTTCTTTCTTTCTTTAACCGTTTTAAACCATGAAGATCGTGCTTAACCGATAGTTCATTGTGAACCTTGAAAGTTGTTGAAGGGCATGTACTCTTTGAACGTTGGTTGAGGTTTTTATTATTTGTTTAGTTTAGACCAGGGGGCCTAAAAAGGCCACTTCAGAATCATAAAAGGATAACATTATGAATCATAATATGGCGAAGACACTCCGTGTTTTTCTTTTTTCGCTGAACTACGTAGGTATACCTAATCAAAGAGATTGGGATTGGATTTGGATTGGATTGATTAGTATTTTAGCACAAACAAAAAAAATAAATGAAAAATCCTTCACCAGTGGGATTTTATATGATTAACTTAACAGTTAACTGTCCATTATGATTCTGCCAAAGTGGCCTTTTTAGGCCCCCAGGAGATACAAGCTTCACTTTATAATAGTCTTTGACAGTATGCGATAAAAAATTTCCTTAGTCTCAGTACTGGTACCAAAATCTCTATTTTCGGCATATAGCTTCATTCTTTATAATATGTTAGAAACAGGTGTGTTACAAAATTTGCTCACGAGTTCACATGACCAAATATTGTTATTTCCTATCTCAGTAATAATTCTGATATGATTCTGACAAGTAAAAACTGTTAATAACTTATTTGGCAACAAAATGTCGTTACTATCTAGTTTTTGCAAAACGGCAGTTGTCGGACAAGCTTCCTTTATTACTTTACTACCTACCGTTAATACCGTACGGATCTGATATGAATATTGACCTGTATTAGCAACAATATAACGGTTAATTAATAATCTAAATTGTGTCAGTAATATATGGATGTAGGACAGGCGGTCTAGCAATCAGATTTACTTAAAGGTGACTGGGCTAAATTAATTGAATTGGATACGACATGATGATATAACTTAAAGACAAAAGGTCTGACAACGTTTTGACATGAGGAGTAAACTGTAAATTGGATTTGATTTTGATAAAGATTGAGTAGCTTGGATAACATGTAAGTAATCTAATTAAAAGTTATTTTAAGTGGATTTTAGGTGTCGAGTCATCAGTTGATCTATCGAAATGATTGCTTGTCCTTAGGGCACGTTGGTCTCGCTGGGTAATTGGTAATTACGTAATACACTAACCCCCTTACTAATAAACGTATTATATCAGATTAATAGTTACACACCGATTTCTCTCTTTCAGTCGTCAGTAATTTGACTTTCGAAAGAAGAAGACAGTGTTGTGTAACTATACAGACGCTATACAACGTTTATTAGTAAGGGGGTAACAATTGTTCCACGCGCGCCTCAATTGTTCCACGCGCGCCTCAAAGAGATGTCAGCATCGAGGAGGGGCCCCATAGGGCCGAAGCCTGCCGGGTCAGCGGGATTGTCCGAAAGGGTTACCGCTGGCCCGGAACATAAAGGGCTAAGGAAGGAACACGGGTGGGTTTTAGTCAGTAAGAGTCTGACACTCCCTTCCGCTCCACCCAGAGCGGGAGGGGTCATTTGATGATTTCCCATCCGCAAAAAAAAAAAAAAAAAAAAAAGGGGGTAACAATGGCTTTCATTTTGACAGTTCAATAACATTAATTGCGCTATTTACGTTGTTGACTAGACAATCTTTTCGAATATATGAAGCAATGGATTAGCAATATCCTTGAAAATGATTCAGATTGTGATTAAAAGTGTGAATATGCAATTATTATTAGGGTGTAGGTCAGCAAAAATGGAAGAAAAGGCCAAAAAGCAGCGTCTAGCGAAACTTGAAGGTTGTTCATACAACTACATTATGTTGCAGAAACAATAAAGCATTCGTCCTAAAACTTTTTTCATCATCATCATCATTATTTCAGCCGAAAGACGTCCACTGCTGGACATAGGCCTCCCCCAAGCACCTCCACTTCGACCGGTTCTGTGCTTCTCGCATCCAACGGGTTAAAACTTTTTTTACAAAAAAAAAACAACCAAATTGATATCCTCCTCCATTGATTATCATCCTCCTTTTTTTGAAGTCGGTTAAAAAGCTGGCAAGAAATCTCTCAGCCATGTGAAACGCGTAGTCGCCTTTGGAGCGATGAAGCTTGAAATCTAGTTAGCGGAGCAAATGATGCTTTCGTTCGGAAGCTTTATAATATCGATCTCTCGATGATATTAAAGAAACAACTTTTACTATTGGAACGGTATCCAATGTATCCATGCTTACCATGATTTGGTCTTCATCAATCGAAGGTACCCCAAGACTACCGTCAAGTTCTCCAAAACGTTATCTAGATACTACCATTCAATTTGGAATTGGCCCAAAGGTCAACCAGTCAACTACAAAACAAGAAGTTCAAGTCGTCCAAAACTAGATACGATTAGCATGGTACTCCAGCAAGTTGGACATGAAATTCGGAAGTTAATATTAGTACCTACACAGCTAATTCTTGCTACTCCATGTTTATCTCACGCTTACACATCAAAATTCTGGCTTCCGCAACTAAAATAGTGAGCTATCGGCTTCTGGCGTTATGTACTTACTCGTATGTTACACAAATAAATTATCTCCAAGTTATGTTAACCGTCACGTTGGTAATATTACGTGCTCTGAGGGAACATAATTTAGGTTTATGTTATGACTAGCTAGACTGTGAGATCACCGGCGCAGGCGTGGTGATTACGCAGTTCCTCTGTATTGATAACTTCGTCAGTAGTTAATGATCTTAGGTATAATATTTAGTGTTCGTGAGTTACGCTTGGACGCTAAGAAGTCGTTGGGTTTGATGCGTATAATTACATTTATTTTTGGAGTCAGAACTCGGAATCCTCGGGCAGAATTTGGGTGGAGTAACTTGTTTTTGCGCGAACTGCTTCACGCAAGTTCGTACTTAGATGGTCCAAATTCACGCCAAACGACCAAAGTTTGAAAGAAACTAGCCAATCAAACCTTCGTTGAAATTGAAACCTTTCTTCATTGCCTTTATCTAGAAACCCTGCCAGGATAAGTGTCTAATTGATTGCACAAACGCCTTGATAAAGTAATCATTGTCAATGAAGTGTTGTTAAATAATGTGATTGAGTAATTTACCAAGATTACTTTTATATTGGATTGATCGACTGGCTTTATTTAGCTGCGTTGTTTGTTTACCGGTTAGATCACTTTATCCTTTCAATCTTTACTGCATACAGCTTCATTGGAGCATTTTAGGGCTTCCCCGCATTAGAAATTGTGTTTTTGTCTCTAACAATCTTTGTATATATAGCAGCAAAAATGTCGGACACGCTGAATTGCTGGTTGTAAAAACGTTGTATGTAATAAAGCTAATAAGTAGTAAACTTTTTCCTTGAAGCTTTCTTTGACGTAATATAAATAAAACTAAGTTGCCTCGCGTCACGCAAATAACATGTCCAAGCGACCTCTACGGTTACTACGTATTAGGATTATGCAAATTATAAAATAATATTACTGTTTATATCTTCATTGTAAATATTACGATGGCATTCTTGTTATGTTTTATGTGCGGTATGAGCAATAGCGTATTTTCCAATGTTTTGTGACTGGGTTCCCCTATCTTTCTAACCCTTTCGTGCTCAACTAAATCCTTTTCGTTTTTGCGTGATAAGATATTATTATATTATGTTTGTTCGTTATGTTAAATGAGTCGGTTAAAAAGCAAAGTTATTTAAACAAGTGGTTTTTTATGAACACGTCATAAGTATTTAAGTGGAGGTATTTGCTGGTATTCGAACATAACCTGTAGGTCAGAGTTCAAAACAACATACATCAGTTTAAAAAATTTGTTTCTATGAGAACCATTGTATATTTTCTCTTAACAATGGATTTACTTTGCTGCCCTTATGTTTTAAAAATTTAGTAATATATTTACCCTTTTTCGTGTAAACTTTTAGACGGTCCTCTTGGTCCGTTTTGCTCTAAGGATGTCTTGCGCTAATTAACAAATGCACAACCGGGTGAATATTTCAGAGGGCCAAAATTTATGTCTCGCTACAATACTCATCAATACTAAAGAATTTCAAAGTCAAACATTTTTATTCCATTACTTAAATAAATTATAAAGATGCTATCGGAGCCATTTTGAGCTTTAAATCACACAAAATAAAGATATTCAAATATTACTTTAAAAATCGGCAATATTTGGCGTGTCGCCTGGGTATAGTTTCCAACATTTCGTGACATAAAAAATTCAGTGTATTGAATGTGATACATTGTGTGAATAAATATTAAACTTAGATAAATAAAGAACGTTTTTCATTACAATAATGTTAGAAAATTTTATTAAAAGTTACTTTAAAATGTAATCAAACAATGTTCAAAAAATAAGCGTCATTATCGGCAACAGTGTTGTGTGTAATTTTTTTACTTATAACGAAACGCGACCGGATAGTCAAATGATGTTTAAGCGACGCTTCACCCCGCGCCTCAGTCGGCTGACACGCTTTGGAGTGTAAGGACGTCGCGTGATTTGACCAGGAAGTATTTCATTTTGATTCTCCAAAGTTTGTCATCACAATCGTCATTCTTATTTTTGACTGTATCTCAATTATTTCTTCATAATGAAGTGTTTTTATGTAACAAAATTGAAGTATGCGTGAAACTAATACTGCATGTGGCACTCTCTCCGACGAATATACCTAATTATTTTGTAAAATGGTGAACTTTCTAGAATTCGTCATTATTGACAACATCATTTTCAGCAACGTCGCATGAGACGACAATGACACGTGTTGATAAAAATGATATTGTCTTGATTGAGCAATGACGGTTGTTACCGATAATGATTTTAGTATTCGACCTTATAGTTAGATATATCGTGTTTTTGTTGTTTTCCGTTAATTTCAGCATAAAGCTTGGTACAATAACATATTTTTTTGGCAAATTCGGAAAAATACACTTTTTCTTTTATTTTTTAACAAATTTATAATGAATGTATGGTTAATTGCGTTATTTTATTTATTTTATCTGTCTGCATGGTGCTATTGTTCGTTTCGAGGTTTTTTTTTATTTTTTTTTTGTTTGCATAACGTTTATTTGAAATTTATTGTCATTTTAGCCGAAAAATGAAGCTGACATATTATGTCTTTGTAATACACATGAATAGAATGTGAACGTTAATCAGTTCACCAATATTTTAGAAGATTTCGCATTTATAATTGCAACATATCAAGGTGGTCTGCGTAAGGCACTCTGTGAAGACCAGCAAAATTTGAAATTATATCGTAGCTACAATATAAACAATGAGTTTAGATACGAAAGTGTTCAAATTGAACTAGACGGTAACAGTCCGGAGCAGATACAAAATATGTACCAGTACGTAAAGGATTGGTCTGTGTGGTACCGGACTTAAAGAATAGCACCACCCCATGCTTCCCGTGGGTGTCGTAAAAGGCGACTAAGGGTCGTACCGGAGAATGGGCAGCAGCGTTCTCTATACATTCCACCACCATACCATACTGCGGTCGCCAACCCACCTGCCAAGCGTGGCGATTATGGCAAACCCCCCCCCCCCCCCGCAAGAATGACAAGCACAAAAAACTCTTAGCCCCTAGTACCCGGCGGCCCGCCTACCCTTGGCTACGGTAGCGGCCAAGGCCACGGTGAGGCAAGGGGTGCTAAGAATCCCCGGAAGAGATCCGGCTACCACAATCACCGAAAACTGGACCTGGCAACTTATAACACGCGTACACTCCGGACCGACGAGAAGATCACCGAACTTGAGCAAGAATTGAGCAGGTTACAGTGGAGTATAGTGGGGTTATCTGAAGTCCGAAGCGAGGGGAAGACTTGATAAGTCTCAAATCCGGAAACTTGCTCTATTTCCGGGAGGGTAACCAGCAGTCCCAAGGTGGTGTCGGGTTTATCGTCCATAAGTCCCTTGTGAGCAACGTGGTGAAGATCGAGAGTGTGTCGACCAGGGTGGCGTACCTCATACTCAGAATATCCGAAAGGTATTCGTTGAAGGTCGTACAGGTTTACGCCCCGACGTCGTCACACCCCGACGATGAGGTAGAGACCATGTATGAGGATATTTTCAGAGCCATGCATGGCTCTAAAACTCACTTTACCGTTGTCATGGGGGACTTTAACGCGAAACTGGGTAAACGAAACGATGATGAGCTGCGAGTGGGGCAATTTGGAGTTTTCCTTCTTCAGAAAACGTGAGCACAGAAAGTGGACCTGGCAGAGCCCGGATGGTGCATGGTAAGAGGCACATTGAACTTAAATATCAAGCTGGAAAGATCTCGACTGATGAAGTCTACGCTCCGCCCAGCACCTATTCAGGTCCAAAACCCCGAGAGCTTTCAGCTCGAACTTCAGAATCGTTTCGAATGCCTAGGGAGCTCCGTGGACGATTATAACGATGGGTTCGTGGAAACTGTCTAAGATCTTCAAGACCCGTCGTACGAATTTAGAAAAGAAGCTCTCTGATCCGACTTTACGGCTCATGAAGGAGAGGCGCGAGATGATCCTGCAGTCTTCAGATGATGCGCTAAATTACCGGCAACTCAATAGACGGATCTCTAAGTCCTTGAAAAGCGATCTTCGCCGCTATAATACGGACCGTATTAAGGACGCGATAGAGCGAAATAAAGGCTCCAAGGTCTTTGCTATAGATCTGTTTATTGGACAGAGCCAGCTTTCTAAACTGAAGACCGATGATGGCAGGATCGTATCCTCCAAACCTGAGCTGTTGAGAGAGATCGAGAGATTCTATGGACAGTTATAGACGTCAACAAGTAACCCAGTTACGAATCTGGCAAACGACCCAAGAGCTAGATTGACCCGACACTATAGCGAAGACATCCCGTACGTCAGCCTGTACGAGATTAGGATGGCTCTGAAGCAGCTCAAAAACAACAAGGCGCCGGGTGATGACGGAATTACGGCCGAGCTGCTGAAGGCCGGCGGAAAACCCGTTCTGAAGGCCCTTCAGAAGCTGTTTGGTTCGGTCATACTCGAGGGTAGAACACCTGCACAGGCATGGAACAGAGGTGTGGTGATACTTTTCTTTAAGAAGGGCAACAATGCCCTTCTTAAGAATAATAGGCCCATCTTACTTCTGAGCCATGTCTACAAGCTGTTTTCGAGATTCATCACGAACCGTCTCGCGCGCAGGTTTGACAATTTCCAGCGTCCCGAACAAGCCGGATTCCGTAAAGGCTTTAGCACCGTAGACCACAAACATACGCTACGACAGGTTATACAGAAGACCGAAAAGTATAACCTGCCTCTCTGCTTAGCGTTTGTGAACTACGAGAAAGCCTTTGATTCGATCGAGACATGGGCTGTACTGCAGTCTCTTCAACGGTGCCAGATCGACTATCGGTACATCGAGGTGCTGAAGTGTCTGTACGAAAACGCCACTATGTCAGTCCGACTCCAGGATCAGACCTCGAAACCTATCCCTCTGCAGCGAGGTGTGAGACAGGGAGACGTTATTTTTCCGAAACTGTTCACCGCTGCACTGGAGGACGTCTTTAAGGTTCTGGACTGGAAAGGGGCTGGCATTAACATCAATGGCGAGTACATAACGCACCTTCGGTTTGCCGACGATATCGTAGTCATGGCTGAGACTATGGAGGACCTCAGAGTCAGTACAATGCTCGATGACCTCAGTAGAGTCTCCGAAAGAGTGGGTCTTAAAATGAACATGGACAAAACGAAGGTCATGTCAAATGCCCATGTAACACCCACTCTCATAAAGATCGGAGACGCTACACTTGAAGTCGTGTATGTTTACCTGGGAGAAACTGTCCAGTTAGGTAGGTCTAACTTCGAGAAAGAGGTCAATCGTCGAATCCGACTCGGCTGGGCAGAGTTCGGGAAGCTACGCAATATCTTCTCGTCTCACCGCAGTGTCTCAAGACGAAAGTCTTTGACCAGTGCGTATTGCCAGTGATGACTTATGGCACTGAAACGTGGTCGCTCACAATGGGCCTTATAAGAAGGCTAAAAGAAGCTGTTTTTGCCAAATGTTAATTTAAATGTTTTGTCAAAAAATATTATTTTATTATAATATTGCATTTTATTTTCCTTGTCCATATCATAATATCATAACAAAATAATACCCAAAATAGTATTTAAGTCACATGTAAATTCATCTCCATATTTATAATACTTATTCAACTCATTGTCGGCAACATTGCGTCATTATTTTTTACAATAACGTCATTATTCTCACAATGTGACATTATCAGCAACAACGTTTTTTAATGATTTTGAAAAATATCCAAAATTAATGGACTGCTTGGGGTGCCTTCATTACCACATACTTTATATTTGATATATCTATACATCTGGCCTTAAATAGAAGCTCTGCCGCGAGGTTTATAAAATCTTAATTATTTTTGTCAAGAATATTGTTTTGAGGAGATCCGCCCAACCAGTTCCTTTACGCGTTCTTGATACGCCAAGTTTTTGCTTTTATGCGAAGCTACAAGCTTCTGACCTGTTTGAGAAACCCAATATTTGTAATAGGTGGCCAAGAAATACTAATTTCTAATCATATAATAATCCTTGTGCGTGCACAAAGACATGAAGCTCCTATCTAGGGCATCACACGTAAAAAAATGCTATAATTATAATAATATTTACTCACAATAATTTAAGATTATGCAAACATAAATAGATTCTACAGAGGTTGGATACAAAAGGTAGGTAGTGGGGTCAAAAGTCCTATAAGAATTAAGTACCCTGCCCCCCAAACTAGGAAAATCCTGTATCTTGGGAGGCAGTGACTTCGCATTACATTAAGGTAGAGCGATTGTTGTGAACATGTCTTTATTTATGTATTTAATTTATTTATCCTTCCACTGCTATCTGCTAGATTAATAACTGAATTAAGACCTAGGCGGTCTAATTTTCTATCGTGCATCAATTAGTCTAGAAGGCATCAATGGCCAACGCATTATGAAATGTTTTGATTATTTGAATAACAATAACAGCCACCAAAGCCTTCTCTAATGTTTTTTTATTTCGTGCAATCATCTATTCTAATCTATTAAAGCTGAAGAGTTTATTTTTGTTTTAACGCGCTAATATCTGGAAATACCAGTCGGATTTGATATTTTTTTTTATCACATCTATTCAAAAAGATCTAGTGTATTCTTCGTAAACAAGGACTAAAATAGCTCTTTAATCCCTAGGGATTAGTCCCTAGTGATTTGAATTTGGAATGTGGATATTGTTAGTAAAAGTTCCAGTCACCAAAGACATTAATCACGAACATTGTATGAACAAGTAACAGACTGTAAATGATAAAGAAAAACGCGCGCGAGCCAAATGAAAAAATAAAAGTTTGTGAAAAAATAAAAAACACGCGAAAAGCATTCTGCTTTCGTTCGTTATTGTTTACTCAAATTAGAATTTTACTTAGTTTTGTAAAAAATTAGTATTTTGTTCCTCAAGTAATTGTATGTAAATAAATAAACGTACTATTATTTTTCATAACTTGCGCTTACTTATTTTTTCATAGAGGATGATAAAAAGTAGAGTGTCCACCTCGGGAGCAACACTATTTTAAGCACGAGTGACGTACTTTGAATCCCTCGCTTCGCTCTGGATTCAAAGAAACACTCTCGCCTTCAAAATAGTTGTTTGCTCCCTTGGCAAACAATCTACTATTTGCATTTATTTTTTTACTAGCTGCGCCCCGCGGTTTCAGCCGCGTAAGTGTCGATGCCGTGGGAATATCGGGCTAAAAAGTAGCCTATATGTTAATTCAGCTACCTCCATACAAAATTTTATCAAAATTGGTCTAGCCGTTTGAGCGTGAAGAAGTAACAAACACACACACACACCCCCACAAACTTTCGCCTTTATAATATTAGTGTGATTACGCTGCGACCCATAAGAGCCTAGGAGAAAGAAAAAAATTCAGAAACAACACTAAACAAAGACGAAGTAGTAACACGGGCGAACGATGCGTCGAAATACTTATATAATTAAGATAATGATCATAAATTTTCATTTTATTGGGGTGGAAGGGGTGCTGGAATGTGTAGGAGAAAATACGAATTTCACACTACGAACGAAGTCGCAGGGGAAGTGCTATATGATATAACTGACATAAGAATATGACTGTTTAACGCAAACCAAATCATGTAAGAGGTACTGAGAACATTACCAAATCGGTTTCTTCTGATATTTGACACGAAGAAAACTTTGAATGAAATCGTTCTTACCATATAAGTTACATGGTTGCTTGTGCTGCTTAAGTTACCAGATTAAAATTCTAAAGTTACATGATTAGCCTGTCAGTTAGTTGTCGTTTTAAAAGTATCCTTACTTAACATTATGTGAGGGTTTGTTTGTTACGTAATAGGCCAGGCTCGGCTTTGCATTGATTTCTTTATGGCGACGAACTTACCCGTTCTTTTGGAAGCGGTGATTATGAAAACATCCTTTAGTTTTGGTAAATAAGAGGACCTTGTTCGGCAGTGGCCGTTTTATGGCTGAAGATGTTGGACTGCTGTGATGGGTTATGGCATTGCCCAGATTCATTCATCGTTTTTCTTATCCGATCGAATTTTCCACCTCATAGATCAGATTTTGATACAAAAGGATGCTGGATGTTAAACAAATAATTTTAATTGAATACAGTACAATAACACCTCATAATCAACCGACTTTATTTTGATATCTTCTTTTGAGATAGATAATAAAATACAATTGTTTAAAGACAATGACGCATGAGTAATCCTCTACACGATGAGTCATGAATTCACGATGTGTTGCGTGTAGGGCTTGTAAATATTCGAAGTTTTTAGATTTTCGAATATTCGAAGTTTTTACAGGCAGTATTCGAATTATTCGAATATTTATTCGAATATTAGCTTTTTCCTTTGAAACCAAGTTGAAACCTTGAAGGGACAACTTGCTTATACAATTAATACACAAGTTTGAGTTGAGTATTTTTATTATATGAAATTGAATCACCTTTAAGCAACATAGTTTGACATTATAATGAAAAAAAAAAAACAAATCAAAAATATTAAGGGGGAAGCGCTAAGGTAGCCTGCGAAATTCAAATTTTCTTACGTTTTTTGCAATATGCTGGCCAGTATTAAGTTGTACATTGATTAAAATATGATTCGCGGTCGTAACAAATATGTATTTACAGAATTACAATAATTACAATCAATTTGTTCGACGACACTACTTTTCATCACTTCGCTGCTTCCCTACGACTAGGCACTCCTTGCTGTTCTCCCCATCGCTGTCACTGTGGCGAAGATGTCAACAGCCTCGGACACCACCACGGCCTGTCTTGCAGCCGAAGTGCGGGTCGCTTAGCGCGGCACGCTTAGCGCGAACATTAATGACATCATCCGAAGAGCTCTTGTCACCGTCGGCGTTCCAGCTGTATTAGAACCCAATGGCTTGGGACGCGACGATGGCAAGAGACCGGACGGTATGTCTTTATTTCCATGGAAGGTGGGTAGGCCTTTAGTGTGGGACGCTACGTGTGTTGATAATCTTGCGCCATCCCATCTTCCTGGCTCGGCATGCTGTGCTGGCGCTGCTGATGTGGCTGCGGAAAACCTCAAGCGGCGAAAATATAATAACCTCATCGGAAACTATATTTTCGAGCCGTTTGGGGTTGAAACTCTCGGGCCGTGGGGTCCGAGTGCTCATGGTCTTTTTAAAGAAATTTGGAAACGGCTGGTTGACAATTCCCGTTACCCAAGGGCTGGCTTTTATCTTGGCCAGAGGCTAAGCATCGCCATACAACGTGGTAATGCCGCCAGTCTCTTGGGTACATTACCAGTCGACAGCGATGCGGATGAATTTTTCGACGCTATTTTTTAGTTTCTGTATAGTTTTAGTTAAGTTAGGATTTAATTTTGTTATTTTTAGTTTGTATAGCCAAATAAATATTTTCAAAGAAAAAAAAAAATCAGTAATACAACTTGTTAAGTTAGTATACTCCCCAAATGTCAAGATTTCATGAAATAGTCATTCTTGGGGATTACATGGTCTTAGAGAGTTGTGTTGATGACTTTATTCATAATAATTCTGTAAATACATGTTTGTTACGGCTGCGAAACCTCGGAGTGGCGGCGCCGGCACTGTGTGTGTACGTGTAAAGCGCGGTCTGTAGGTAACAACTTGTAAGACAGACGTAGTTCGTATTTTCAAACTGAACTAAAAATTATTCGAATATTCGAATTTAACATCAGTCAATATTCGAATAGCAAAAATGATCGAATATTCGCATTATTCGAATATTCGAATTACAAGCCCTAGTTGCGTGTCAAGTTCAATGAAAACCAACTTCTTTTTTTTTTACTAGCCAGCATGAACCTTAAAAAGTTATTCCTCTTTGGATAACTTGAGTCTGAAATAAGGTAAATAAAGAAAGATCTTTATCGGAGGGAACCGCCCTCCGATAAAGATCTTTCTTTATTTGGTAGACAGCAGTCAGTATATCAATATGTTCTTCTAACTTACTGTGGCGGTGGCAGACAATGATTTATTTAATTTATTAATGGAATGTTGACACAAGTGCCTGAAACATAATTGCCCGTGCGTGCGTGTGATTTCAGTTAATAAGACCATAATAAGTTCTTCGAAATTGTATGAGCATATAGAAATGTTCAATGATGTCAAATAAATATTAGTTTTTGTGAATCTTGTTTTGATTGAGTTGTTTGAGTCCCGTCTAGAAGATTGTGCAAAGGGTGGTTGAGGTCAGATAGAAGATGATGATGATGATAAGAAATCATTACTGTGTCCTCGGCTTTTATTTTTACCGCGGAACTCGTGCAAAATCATTTAGCTCCATGATAATTTGATGAGTTCTACCCAAAGAAAGTCTAAGCTTTTGCAAGCCACATTTCAAACCCTTTTCCTATCTTTCCAGCCGATAAACAACGCAGACTTCGTGGTGCCTGTCGAGATTGACGGCGCTGTGCACCAGGTATATGTTCTGAAGCGGCCGCACGTCGACGAGTTCCTGCGACGTTGTGGAGAACTGTACGAGTGCGTGCTCTTCACCGCTTCGCTCGCTAAATACGCTGACCCCGTCGCTGACCTATTGGACAGGTGAGTTGGTCTAATGACTGGACTATTAATGAGTGAACGCTAGTAGCTGAACTGGAAAGAAAGTGATGGCATTTTTTACTATTCACCATTCACTGTAACTAGGCAATTTAGATTTCGCTAAGCGAGCGGACGGCGGCGGCACTTGGACAGTTTTTCGCTATTCAGGATTTTGACAGGGTGGGAACAGCGCACCAATGAAGAATAAGCTAGGTTCCAGAGCTAAAGTTTAGATACCGTTATGGACCAACAGAGTCTTCAGGCCATGCAAAATGGATTTGAAAGAGTGAAACCTAACGTAATAAAATCCAGTTTGTATAAATGTTGACAAAATAGCAACTGCTATTGTGTAGTGTACTAGTCATACTTTCTATCCCAATTAAATAGTTAAGTATCCAAAATTAACCTACTCTGATGGGAGAACAATGCTGCCGTACATTGTTTAAAATACGGTTAAACCCATAAAGTAGTTTCAGAGATATCGGACAAAAACCTGCGAAATGATGTCTCTTCCAAACGAATAAAGATATAAAAATCTTTCTAACTCGGAAAGTAAAAGTCGTACAGTAATGGGACCCAGCACAAAAGATAGAGAATTTTTCAAAACGTAATGTGTGATTCAAAACTAAAAAATGGCAGTTTGAGGCTTAACCGTGTTTTAAGTAACGTACGGCAGAATGGTGAAACTTGGCCGAACTGATTCTAGTATGTACCTCCACAATGTTGAGGTCGGAGACAAACTCAATTATGTATCAATATACGGCTATGTACGCTAGTACGAACTTTGAGTATTTAGAAAGAAAGAAAGAAAAATGTTTATTTGGACTCAGTTCGTGAAACACAAAATACAAAATTAACAAAATAAAAATTATGTTTTCCAAAGACCAACCGCGGCAAGCGTAGCTTAACCTGATCAAACGAACCGTGCGGCTGTTATTTCTTAGCCACAAGTCCAAGTCTTTCTGTTACATTTTCACGCCTTAACGGCTAAGCGGATTTCAATAAAATTTTGCACATGGATAGACCATGACCAGCACCCTAATTGCGTAACACACTATCAATCTCAATCTGAATAATTTTGAAGGATATTGCTAATCCATTACTTCATATATTCGAAAAATGTGTCTGCTCCACAACGTAAATAACGCAATGAATGTTGTTGAACTGTCAAAATGAAACCTATTGCTACTGATAGTGTGTACTTTTAGTCCTTGTACTACTTTCCCGAAGTGATAATTTCCGACCACCACGCGTGCAAAGCCACTGGCAAAAGCTATAATACATAACTGACATTATACATAAACAATTTATAATAGCATGACAAATACACACATAGCTACGTAAAATATAATTCAATTATGTTAATTAGTTCGCTTTAAACGGTAATAAGGTATATAATTAAATTTTGTAATTAGAAAATGATTATGATGCGTGAGCGCTTTGCGTGTGAATCAGAGTAATGTACGCTACTTGTGTTATCTCTGACCATCTATTATACTGCAGTAGGCCAACTGATTGGCTTGAAAGATTAATTAGAAATTGAAATATCTTAAGTACAAAAAGTCTCAATTTAAGAAGTCAACTTGTATCCACATTTTTCTTCTTACCTGTCATAAAAGGCTAAGGTAGGACATTCACGATCGACGTAAAACCGTTAGTAAGTCATTGCAATGTAAGTCTTATCGCTGTAAGGTATGGTATAAATTAGAATGTTTGATAAAACTCTCGCCAATCATTCGAATTTATACTTTATGTTAATGGGATAACGAGTTACTTTGCAATGACTTACTAACGGTTTTACGTTATTCAAATTTGGCTACACTGGTGCAGCATAACCTGGCAAATCATAGCGGCTTTCACAGTCAAACAAATGTCAACTTTGTTTCTATTAAAATAAAGTCTAAAATGTTTCTCAGCTTCACAATCTAATACAAAAATAATGGTTGTTCCAGATGGGGCGTGTTCCGCGCGCGGTTGTTCCGCGACAGTTGCGTGTTCCACCGCGGCAACTACGTGAAGGACCTCAACAGTCTCGGTCGCGACCTCCGGCGTGTCGTCATCGTCGACAACTCGCCCGCCTCTTATATATTCCATCCTGATAATGCTGTGAGTATACCTGATAAAATATTAGTAACATTGCTAGTTTTTAAACTGCCTCGTTGGTTGAGTGGCCGAAACGCTACTGCTGAGAATGAGGTACTGGTTTCGATTCCCAGGTTGGGCAAAGCGTTATTGGGTTTTTCGCTCAGGAATTTCTTAGTAGCAGCCCGGAGTCTGGATTAGTGCCCGATTGAGGGCTATAGGCTCGCCCTCTAATCCTTCGAAGAAAACAGGCGTTACGCCCTAGTTTGTAACTCTTTACGTGTCGAATGACTAAAAATGTTACAATAATATTGTTGAAATGGAAGAAGACGAGGCTTTTGGTTCCTGGCAAGCCCAAGGTGATGATAATGATGATGGGGCTATTACTAGTTCCGTAACCTTTTGACCTCCACAGTCATGTATAGATGACAAACCAAAATATGCCCAGCATGCCACGGTTCCACTACACAAGACTGACGCCGAGGGCACGTTTTTGATTTTTTGACGTATGGAGGTCAAAAGGCTAATGAAACATCGAAATGGCCAAGAATGACTCATAAACAGCTGCAATGAGTGGTTATGCTGCTATTATCACTGAGAACCACTAACAGATGATTTGACTGCAGGCGTTTTTTTCTTTTAGTTACAACAAAGTTAAAAACTAAGTTTTACATATAAGTGCAGTTTATATACCAATATAGATAAATCAATTCATGGATAAGATAATAAAATAATAAACAAGGATTCAATACTTAGTACTTACGCGATGATTTAATCTTCATGTAATAGCTTGACCTGTCATTATCATCATATGCGGCATTCCACGGAAATAGATATGATCATACTAATAAGTTAATAACTAATACCTAAGTATGACGCAATTCTTCTCGTTAATACATTATCTTTTTATCTATATGTATGTATAAATAAAAATGAAATGCTGTCGTTGGTAAGCACTTAACTTGAGAACGGCTGGTTAAAATATTCGTAACTAGCTTCCGCCCGCGGCTTCGCCCGCGGCTTCGCCCGCGAGGTATGTCGATAAAAAAACCACGAATGACAGCCGGGACCAACGGTTTAACGTGCTTTCCGAGGGCACGGAGGGGTCTCGGTATTTAAAGATGGTCACCTATCCACAGACCAACCGCGGCGAGCGTAGCTTAACCTGATCGATCGACCTGTGCTGTGCGGCTGTTATTATTTAGCCAGACGGGCCCCTCTAAAATAAAAAAAATATATCTTGCACCTACTGGTATTTTGGACAGATATTGATATCGATATTTTTGTCAGTTTTGGTAGAGAGCTTTGTGTAAAGTTAAGATGTTGAGTCATTGGTCAGGCGATAGTGTTGTAGGGAACTAAATTGAATGATAGAAATCTTTTATGCCGAAAACAATGGTACTAATCAATGCTCATTGTCAAAATATCTCCAAAAATGAGTAATAGAAATACCGAATTCTGTATTATGACAAATGCCCCATAGGTATAGTATTTTGAACAATGCAGATTGCCTTATCTAGAAATAATCGTTTGCTAACTAAAGCTTGTCATTTCAGGTACCTGTCGCGTCATGGTTCGACGACATGACAGATTCAGAACTTTTGGACTTAATACCGTTTTTCGAGAAACTTGCAAAGGTGGACAGTGTATACACAGTGTTGCGGAACTCGAACCACCCCTACAACCCCACGGCGAACAGCTCGCCCGGCACATAGCGCGCACCCCGCACCCCGAGCGCGCCCGGGCCGCCCCGAGCCGGCCCGAGCACGCCCGACGGTCCCCGAACTGGCCCGAGTGCGCCCGACGCTCCCCGACAAGCCCCGGCCGCCACACTCCTACGAACACTCAAGAAAGGAGCGAACTTCGTCTTAAGTGCCAATTTTGCCTTCTGGATAGTGAGGACATTATTTCTACCTATTTTACATTTTAGGTATTTCTTAGTGCGTAAGTGGTCTGTATGATGGATTTGTGATGATAACCTTTATTTAACATTTCCACTCTCTGGTGAGCTTGCAAACGAAGTGTTCGTATAATATTTGGACGTAATTCTATCGATATTTTTCGGGCTGACTAACGTATGTTTAACGTGTATTTTTAAAATGCAATCGTCGTTCATTGAATTTCATTTTCATAACTATTCGACAACTTATATCGTGCTTGGGATCAAATACAGATAAGTTAGGATATTTTTACCGACGTGGTTGCAGTCTATTATGTATCGCTCACTTCTGGTTTTTTGTCAGAATTGATAGGAATCGATAAATACGACATGTCGCACCTCTATGATTTGCCTTCGTCTTTGACTACATATTGATGTTTAACTATAAATTGATAGACTTGTAACATATTCACGGATTCTAAAATTCGACTGGGATTTAAGCATCCAGCACTAGTGAAATGTGTAAATATTTTTATAAGAGAGTAAAGATGGTCGCCGCTTGAATCATGGTTAGAATTAATACGATTAATGTACATACATTTATATTATACATAAACAATTGTATTGTTAGAGAAGCGCTCGTGGCAGAACAATAGCACTTAAGGTGAATTGCGTCGCACTGATCCGTGACTCGTGTTACATTTGTATTCTTGATATATTACTACTTTTAATGGAGCTATAATTAATTAATTGTATAAGGTTATCGAGAGGTATGCGAATTATTTATTCAAGAAAATATTATTTTTATTAAATATGAATTTACATTTTCTAAGCAAAATAATTATTTACGGTTTTTTTTGTATTGTTTTATGAACTTATGAATAAAAGATGGACGATAGAGGATTGTCAATTATTAAGAAGTGATGTAATACGGGTCACTTTAAGGTTTGTGCACATTAGACAGATCAAGTATTGCATTATCCCACTTCATGTAACATATTATTAACTTTAGTGTGTACATACCTTTTTTTGTACGGTAAAACCCCCCTAAGTAGTTATTGGTGACAATAAGAAGTCAATCGCGACAGTGTCATAAATGAGTGTTTTTTTTTTAATGATTAATTATTATAAATAAAATACTTTTGATTAAATGTTACACACGGGTGAATGCAGTATCAGATCAACATGGCATCTAAAAACATAATTTATGTTGTTTCTGCTCTTGTATAGACTGTGACGTTGCTGACAAAAAGTTCATGTAAGATCCGGAAATGTTCATGAATTTCATTAATATGTCTTGAACATGACACGGTTCCTTTCTCTACATGAGCAGAAATCCATGCCTGCTTAAAATATTATAATAAAATTCGTCATCTCAGTATTAACCTAGCTTTGTAGTATTTGATGCCATTTTTACAAAAAACTAAAAAGAATATATCCTATGAATTTTAACGAAATATTTTTTATGAGGGCAATATTTTTGTATGTTGAATTATTGGGTGTCAGGTATTACCAACGTAAAGTTGCGACTGCACACGTGAGGCGACAGCGATAGAATAGAACGTGTACAACGGACGAAGGATTTTAAACGTAATTTAAATCAAACAAAGCCCATCTTATTGGATAAAGAATCCTTTTATTTCAGGCCAAAATTTGCATTTATTGTGTCGTGAAATTGGCTTAGTAATGCATTTATTTTGCATTAAAGTGGAACGTCCGGAAAAAGTGTCGGTGAAGCTCAATATTTCCGTCTACCTTATCGAATATCGTAAATAATCTTATCGCATAACCTTGCCTCAAGTGTGGTCGAAACCTAAATACTAAAATTTCAAAATTTTCTGACTTACGTAAGAATTGATTAAATTAGGTAAATACTAAATGGTGCTTTCAGTATTAGTTGATTAAGCAGCTCGAAATTATTGACTGTTATGTAAACTACGCACATTCGGTTTATACGATTGGTATACAAAAATTTACATACTTGCTGAGAAAATCAAAAATTAGCAGACAAAAAGTAACGTTATGTAAAAACTCCTTGGCTCATTCACGCCATGTATTTATTTGTTTTAATTGCTTAGCAAAAAGGTTTTATTGATTTTTGTATTATCTTTTGATGTCATACTATTATTGTTTTGTAGGAGCTTGTAAATAAGATTTTTATTAACTTAACTGAATGAAATTGATGATTTTTTTAAGGATATCAATGTAGATGATCACTTTCTCTTAATATACGCGTTAGTTTGTTATTTAGTGACTACACAGGTGTATGTATATACCTTATACATATGTTTAGGTATATTTACGCTTAATGCTAGGTATATCCTTGATATAGGCAGATTCACACAGTGCGCTTGTAATCCACGTCGTTACACGAGGCCATATAAGTTTAGACAATTATAGTCCTCCGGAGCAAACAACCGTTATGTCCTGAACCGTTGACCTGACTCTTTGAGAAAACGGGTGCACATTCTATTAGGTGTCCAAGTAGAATTAGTATACGTAGAAAAAACGACTAAAGCAAACAATGGCAGTATGAAAACTTACTCTAGGAAATATGTTAAAAGGAGAGGAATGCGCGTACGCATGATGAAATAGAAATAAAGGTATTGTTAGTCAGCTAGTTTCGAAAAGATCAAATCGAGTTATGAAGACTATCTAAGAAGGTAAATGATTGGATCTTACAAAATGATAAATAAAAACAAATGTGCGCCCGTTTTCAAACTATGTGCACATGATTGAAAACGAGCTTTAAAAATTAAAATCTACATTCGATAAGCATATTGAAACTTTAAAATAATCTTAGTGTTCTTGTAATTTTAACTTGAACAATTTCTCATCAATGTGGACGCGGCTTTTCAATCTAAGCTATGTGGATTACACATTTAGCATATTATCACATATTCTCACGCCACCATAGCCCCACGTAGACAGCATTTATTTGTAAGCATTAACATAGACATAGGATGTTATAGTAATATATACGTTGATTTCTATAGACTTAAGGATTCTGTTGTTTTAAATGACGCGTTTTCTTATAAAATAAATGTATTTAGCTTGATAGGAACACCTCCCTGTGACCATCTTATTTAAAAACTTTTATTGTCAATTTTTTTATTATTATTATTATCGTATTTTTTTTTTATCGTCCAACAATGTTATTTAGGAGAATAATTGTTAACGTTTATTTAAAAAAATGCATGCAATAAAATTCGATTGATATTTTGCTAATAATATCGTATTTTTTAATAATGGGTATAAAATAATAAAAATAATACTTTATGTCTAACATTATAGCGAGATTTGGTATCGTTGTTGTATCATTAATTTGGATTTTTTATGTAATTTAACATTGATGTGTAAGGACTTATGAAATGAAAATGTATAAATATGCAATAACTTGTTTTTTTCTTTAATGTTTCTGAATGAGCTTATTCGTTGAAGTAATTTTTTGAGATTGTTTCTATCGGTGCTTTTATGAGTATTTTGACGTAAACGACACTCTGGTGTTTACTAAACAATCAATCATTATTACATTGCGCACACCTAGATCTAAACAGCGATTAACTCAAAAAAACACTTTTTTCAGGAAAGTTGAAAAACTGATTACTATGTCCATATGCACTGCAGGAGTTTGCTGTATTGATCAATACTTTTTAAGTTGAGTAATGGAACTATTTTTGAATCTGTTTTGTTGGTCGCTAGGTAGTGAGTTAGGGAATTCGATGGTATGCATACCTACCTCAAAAATTTAGATTTTAGAGTTAGCTCTCTTTAGATCTAGGTGTGCGATATGTGCGTTATTTGTAGTTAAAATAAAGCTGCTTCCATACCTAATGTATCGTGGTTGTTAATAGTATTCGAAAGATCTAATAAGTGCATACTGAAGGCCGAGTATCAGTTACGTTTTAGTCAAATTGTTGCAGTTGTAATGGCTGGTCAGTATTTTGAAACGAATGCAATTTGAGTCGCGTAGTATGTTTCGTAAGATAACGATTACTAATTAAAGGCGTTTTACACCCATTGTCATCACGCGACAAGAATTGCACTGCAGAATCTACTACTACCACTTGCACTCTCAACTTTAATTGCTTGTAAACAAAGTACAAAATACAACAGCATTGCTGGTTTAACGTTACGAACAAAATGTATGAGTCAGTTAATACGATTCTTAATGATAAGGTTGTGCTTATGCTGTACCACATATCTTTTGTATTCGAGTCGATCGGTCATCATTCTTGCCTCTAGGAAGTAAATTATGTAAAGAAATGCTCTCGAATTTTTATACACATGAGAAACAATAGCTACGCACCTGTCACTGCCTTAGACAATGAGATTGCCCCAAAATTTTAATCTGTACCTAGAGCGGTATTTATCAAGTTTATATTCTTAGGAAATATTTATATTAAAATGCTGAATATTATAAATTATAATAATATGTTCTGCAATACTAGAATTCCTCTTACCGTGTAACTGGTAATAGAAAAATAATTTTATTCAAATTAATTTTACATCTATCTAAAACATTTTTACGCGGGGCTTGTGTAAGTTAATTCAAGGTGGGTTTTTATTATGAGTTGCGATGAAGGGAGGGAAAACAGGTAGCATTTCTTGCTAGTTTTCCTAAGAAGAATATGTTCCTTCAACGCATCTCATCACAACGCCTGTTGATCTCTTTACCGCCTCGCTACGCAAATAAATTGTCACCCAGACACCTGATACATTTTTAATACTCAAAATCTTACTTAGTTTTAATCTTATTTCTTAACAAATTAATAAATGTTTGACGCTGATGTCCAATCTCGTCCGTGGCGGTGAAAAGATTAATGTTGAATAGTATTTTATTTTAGTTCGGAGTTATTCTGTGCCTATGTAATTACTTGAAGGTGGTTTATGTGATAGATTATAATTCTAGCCTCGCGCAAAAATGTTACCTACGTGAATTTACCGCTCTCACCAATACAAATTGTATATTATTTATTTGAGATTTTATCATATATCCCAGAATTCAATATGCTTAACGAATGTAACTTCCAGCTTAAAAAAATAAACAATAACAGTGCAATATTCTTCCTTTAAAAATATACATAAAATGTATTCTGGACTTCAAAGCTTTATGATTAAGGTTTAATTTCACGTAACAATGAATTTTAACATGTTGGCATATTGTAGATATTGTACAGCATTACGGGGGACTCGTTTTATAGAAATACCTACAAGGCGGTTGTAATTCTGGTGTGTTATGTATTTTTATAAAGTTGCGTCCGATTCGGCATTGTGAACATTTTGTACCTACAAACTAGGCACGTGAGAGGACTATAATTATATTTATGTAATAATAGCCATGAAAATAATAGGGGAGACACGAGAGTAACTAGGTAACATTTACCTGAGACGAAATTTATATAATGGTGTACATTTTTGATATGACGTTGTACAAAAGAGACATTTGGTATGTTATTTTATAGGAATGAAATAAATAGCCTTAATAAATTATGTGTGTTTTAATTTCCTCTTTAGGTCCGTATAACAGAACAAACTCGAGCATTTTTAGTACTGACGTGGCACACATCAAACTACCCGAAACTGTCAAATTTTCCCAATCCACTTTGAACTTTATGCTTTAGCGATAAAGTTGAAAATCTATTAAAGAAATATGACAGATTGTAGTAGCTTGATGTACTGTCTGTACTTACAGTAAAGTTAAGAGCCCTCTTACATTTTGGTACTGAGTCATTGACCTCTATCATACAAGATAATACAAGTCTGTACTGAGCGCACATCTTTTTTTTTTGTTATATAAATGGCATCTCGTGCTGACTTCTTGAGAACCGATATTAATGAAATCATGGATTCAGATCGCGACTGTACAGTCAACAGCAAAAGTAGATGATCAAAATCAGAAATTCAATACTAATGAACGGAGTTCGCGTCAGAACTGTGTGGCGTCGAAGTAGGTACTACTACTTAGAATACTTGCTACGTAGAATACTTCTGAATCACTTCGACGCCACACAGTTCTGACGCGAACTCCGTTCATTAGTTTTGATCATCTACTTTTGCTGTTGACTGTACCTATGATGGAAATAAAAGTCGATATTTTCCTGCGAATTTTATTAAATGTTAAATATATATTTTTCAAATATTTAAACACACACTTCACATAAGACAAAGATACAAATATAGTAATTAACATATTTATGTAACATTAATGATATGGTACTTATCAATTGTCTTCAACAATCGTTTTGATCATACATAACAATTTACATACATTTCATGGTGTTTTAGCAAGAATGAATAACTCGCTTTGGGTGCTCCATGGATAACAGTAAACGGCGGCGGGGTTATCATATACAGAATTGTATCATTCTTTTTTCTTTTTTTTTCAGTGGCAAGGTTACTGAAAGGATGGAATTCAATGCGATGAAAGTGATTTTATTATCAAATGTATGAATGAAGTGATAGAAAAGTCGCTGGCAACTTGCCTACAACATTACTAGCTACAAAATAAAAACAATTTCACACATAGCAACAGAAAAAGGTCAAATAAAAAAATAACAATTTGTTCGCTACATAACAATTCTCTTTTGTACTACCAGACCTTTGGATTATTGCTTAGCATTGTTAACCTATTTAAACATATTTCATATAATTAAATGGAATGGTCTTAAACACAGTGAGTGGACGAGTATCAGTTTCATTTCTTTTATTTTTCACTAAGAGATCAAATTTCTACAATTTAGCTAGTTTCTGCATACCGTATTATTTATATCTAAAAGTAGTTGCTATGCGGTCGAAATAATTAACCTGTCAAAGAAACTTCATTTGAATCATAGCCTAATTAGCCTATAATGTTCCCACTGCTGGGACACGGGTCTCCTCTGTACGAGGAGTGGGCTATAATATACCACGCGGGTCCAGTGCGGGTTGGTAGATGTCACATGTTTTAGAAATTTTGGTTCTAGAACATTTTTTTTGTTTCTTCACGATGTTTCCTTTACAGTTTTGAGAGCAATGGTGATGATGTTAAGCACCTGCCTGGGTGCGAACCCAAGTCCTCCAAATCGTAAGTCGGTGCCGATACCACTGGGCTGCCACTGCTCTAGGAAATTAGGTTAGATCGGTTTCACTCAAGATTCGCCTTTTCCTTATTTCCATCGCATATTATAGTCTCGTTCACTCACCACGTTTTATATAATCACATACTAAAGCTAAACAGCGTATAATAAATTTTGGCACTCAACGAAACTAAACTAAAACATCCTACATAGGAATCATTTAGTTATGATAACTAAAACAAAACATTATTAGTTAGGTACCTAATACTTTAAAAAATAAATACTTTTATAATAATATAAGTCTACAAGAGTATTCTATGCATTCAATGGTGTGTATTTAGTCTTCTAAAGGTGGGGGTTAATAAAAAATAAATGGAGTGCTTTCCATAAAAGAAGTCCAGCAGGGTAATTGCGTAACACCAAAAAGTAGTAATAGCTTTCATTTTGACAGTTCAACAACAGTAATTGCGTTATTTACGTTGTTGAGCAGACAAATATTTCGAACTTATGAAGCAATGGATTAGCAATATCCTTCAAAATTATTCAGATTGTGGTTGATAGTGTGCTACGCAATTAGGGAGCAGCTGTCTTGCATCGCAATGTTGCCAACCTCTGCAATTTTGGAATCTCTCTACATCGCGATCCACAAATAACTACATGACTTCTTTGTTGGGTACATAAACACTCGTAGTCACATGATATTGAATAATTACCAATACTAACACACAAATATTGGCCCTCACAATGGACTTACAATATTTTTTGTAAAACAGTAATAACACAGCTAAAACGCACTCTTTTAAAAAAATACATCTTTGTTACACAATACCAATATAATATATGAGGTAAATTAACAGAAATATGGCGTTTTAATAACACCATTATTTAATTCAATAAAAAAGGGCTTTGAAGATCCGTGGTATACCAACTGCCGCCATTTTGAAAATGGCTGTTTAAATCGATAGCTCACATCAATGAAAACCACCGACCAAATGACCGAATGGTGGCCAAGGTACGGCCAAAGAAACCAGGGCCGTCCAAAAGCGCGCCGGGTGGACAATATCGTCAAGGTCGCTGGAAACACCTGGATGAGAGACGCACAGAACAGAAAAGTATGGCAGAAGAAAGGGGAGGCCTATACCCAGCAGTGGGTGATTCCTAGAGATATAGATACACCTAGATAACGCAAGAGCAACTACTTCGCGCGCCCAGCTTACGTACAAAAATCGTAAGCCGCCACTTTCGCGCTCAGTCCTGTGTAGTGCTGGCTGGGTGAGGGTGATTTGATTTTACCATCACTAAATAGTACTAGTGACGTCACAGTTGGTAGTCAAAAGATGGCAAGCTTCATACAGATCGTTATACTTGCGTTATCTAGTTATATCTTTAGTAAAAGTGCGTAGCTCTGCACCCCAACCCCCTATTTCAAGTTAAACAAATATCAACTTTATTTCAATGATAATTAAGTTGATTTTAGAGTGACTAGCACTATTGAAAAAGTTATAAGAATTTTTTAAGTTGTAGCGTAAACTGAACTTGATTGTGGTGGAATGAAAGTTATTTTTCCATTAATTCATATTCGTTTACATTTTTGGCAAATAAATCGTGAACGCAGGATATATCTGTGGTGATTCCGGGCTGAAATGACGATGACGATGATGATGAATGCAAACAGAAAACATAATAAGACCAAACCCCGTAAAGTGTCACGTTTCTGAGATATTAACGTTCAAAGTTGATGATTGTGTCACGTGATCAAATTAGAACGTGAAGGTATCGATTTATACAGGTCTCATGCATGGCCGCCATTTTCAAAATGGCGTAACAGTAGGTATGCCAGGTTCTATATGAAAATCTTCAAACCCCTTTCTTTCTAATATGAAACTGTTGGAATTAAAGGAAACTTGGTAATTTTTGATACTTATAGAAATCAGTAACATATTGTTGTGCAGGAGATTTTATTTGAAGTAACAGGTAAACTGAGATCTCCTACACAAAATATGTTACTGATTTCTATACCAAAAATTACCAAGTTTCCTTTAATTCCAACAGAAACTAATATACATTACACTCAATAAAAATCAAATACGACTTGATTTATCTAGCTACTAAGTTTAAGACATAAAACGCTATCATATAACATTTTTAAGACATATTGTAGTGTCTTTATGTGGACACAAAACTAAATTGTACAAATAAATTAACAAAAATTACTATCGCAGTTAATGCATTACTACTTATTGTTCTTTAATTCATTATTAATTAAATTAATATCATGCCGTCAGATTCAATTATTGCGAGTGTATTTTAATGAAAAATACACGAAAGATCACACAATAGACTTTGTACGGTTACCTTTCCATACTACATATTACACATTTTATTACAATTATTTAACAAGAATTTCATAACAATTATCATAGTTAAGGACGTACACAATTTTTAAGGCTCTCCCCCACGGGCGCGTATTATTATCGGTCGATAATATCGGATGCGTTATTGCGATATCTGTTTTCAGCACATTTTCTATTAGGACGGCCACGAAGTTAGATACTGCTGCGATAATAACGACGCACTGGAAGTAGGATGCTTGCGTTCCTCCTTCCTGCGATATTCCGATATGAGTTCTTAGAACATAATTTGTATTAGGACGCATACGATCTTATACACCTGCGTTAATAACGTAGTAACGTGTAGTGCGGGCCGGCCTGCACTGTAGTTTACACGTACAATCGTACACGTTAGAAATATCGGACGATAAAAAACGCAGCTGTGTGGCAAGAAATCGAGACGCATTATTGCAATAAAGCATCCGATATTATTGACCGATATAACGCGCCTGTGGGGGAGAGCCTTTATTAACTTATAATTCAATATGCCCGGTTCGAATATTTTAAGGGACTCGCCCAACAAAACACTGGCAAAAAAAAAATGTGGGTGGTCTATACACTCTGTCTACCTACCTACAGTTCGCGTCAAATAACTTTGCCGCTCTGAAGTAGGCAACAAGTCACTGCGCAGTAGTTAATCCTATGAATACAACAGCAGCGCGCATGGCGCGGATTGGCGCGGCTAGGAAAGAGCCTAGTTTCAGAGCGGCAAAGTTATTTGACGCGAACTGTACACTACCTACACTTTCCAAATCCCTGACAGGACACTGAGCCAGTACGGTCAGCAAGTACAGTATTTTTATCTCACGAAGCGCCGCGAGCTGTACTTGTGGTTACCAAGTGTACAAACACGCCGTGAAGGTGTGTGTAAGCGCAGGAACTCTCGGTTCCGTCCGAGACAATGGCGAAATCGGAAGTGTTAAGGCAGAAACAGACTTATAACACCCGACGGCATCCCACGCTTACTCATTGGCCACTTTTTCATCTCGTTGAGCTATTTTCGTCATTTGGCCAATAAGTAAGCGGGATGGCGTCGCGTTTTAATAATGTGTTTCCGCCTTAAAAGTCTGTGTTATGCTGTCGCTACTCGTCTTCACGCACACATTCACAGCATATTTGTAAACTTGGTTACCACATGTAAAGCGCTATAATACTATACTGAAACAAATGCGACCTTTAAACACCGATACACACGGTTTGAAACCAGTCTACAAGCCAAGGTGTATTTGAAGTTGTTGTTGTTGCGAGATGCCTGATGCTACACGGTTTAAAACCAACATTTTCTTCTGCCACTGGTTTGCAACGCAGGCCTTTCTACCAGGGACGTTTAAAAGTCATACGAAATTGGTTTCAAACCACTGTCTATACTGTTTTAAACTTAGGTTTGAAACCACCGTTTTAAATCGTGTAGATCGTGCCTTATTGATACGCGCATTATAGAGGGGGATTTTATCGTATAATACAGGGTGATTTTATTTGTTATAGTAACATGTATACGTCCTTGAAAAATCTATAAGCTAACAGAACACCTAGCGAGGACTTACATAGCAAATTATTGCGCAAGCTACAACTAAACGTTACGCACCATACGTATTGCGAGATCATTCGTTATTATATAGTTGCTCCTAGTTGATCGACATCTTCTCTTGAAGGATTTGGAAGTAGCACGCCTGGAAACGAAGAAATTTATACTTAAGTGGGTGGAAATTAGGTTCTTATTGGCTTGAACATCATCTTATCTAAATGGTCATACACAATGGGAAGATCATACACATTATCCGTGAGTAATGTAGTCAGATCGGTAGATAATTTTACTGTCCGACCAAGTCTTAGAACTTAAAATTGTTCATTAAATTTCCTACCCTCAGTCTACCCAATAAAGTTGATATTATCTTGAGCGTTGTCACGTTTAAGGTAACCACCCAAAAACGCAAAATCTCCATTCAATTACAGACTTTGGTTTCTACGCAATAAAGGGCTTTGAAGATCCTTGGCATACCTACTTGTCTATTTTGTTTTTTTTTTCAAAACGTGTCCACGCATACATTAATGTCAGCTATCGATTTATATAAGTTGCATGCGTGGCTGCCATTTTGAAAAATAAAAAAAAACAAAATAGCGCAAAACTAGGTACCTATGCCTGGCTTCATATGAAAATCTTCAATCCCCTTTCACATTACCTTGAGCGTGGTGAACATAAGTCCAAGTTCACCATGCTGCATGGCTGGCTCCAGAAAGTCTTCAATGAAGTGTATCTCAGAGCCGAGTTGTAAGATACGAGCGCGGACTACGACGAAATGAAATACCGGAAACAATTCGTCCATGCTCCACAGGTAGTTTGAACCTGGTAAGGTGAAAAAAGAAATAAAGTTAAGCCCTTATAGAACGGGCAATTTTTTATGAATTTAAATTATAATAATACTTACAATGTCAATAATTTAAATGTAGAAATCAATTTCTACATTTAAATTATTGAGACAAATAAATAAGTATTACACTTTACCAAGTTTGTCTGGTATTATTCTTCAAATAGGACGTACAGTGGCGTAACTATACCGTTTGGGGACCGTGGCAAATTCAAGGCATGGGGCCCTCCCTCAGTGTAAGCTCAACCAACGTTATAGTTTTTTTTATTAGTACTTCTCCCGCGTAAATTTCATATTTTCCCCTACAAAATTTAACACCTGACTGCTTCTGTCAGGATCCTCCTGTGCCGGCCCTCTCTGGCTGGGGGCCCGTGGCATTTTGCCCCAATGCCAATGCCACCCTATAGTTACGCTACTGAGGACGTAAGACTTAGAACTGGCGAAATATGGCTCTACTATACACATACCCCTTCAATTCAGGGCAATATTTTTGGCATAATTCATTTCTACAAAATTATTAAGTAAAACTTACCCAACTCTTGTTGAACAGCGATAGTCATCTTCTGGAAGGTGCTTCTGATAACAAGAAGCTTCTCTATGGGGGAGAAGGTGGTCTTCAGTTGCTGCAGCGTCTCCACGGCTTCTTGGAACAGCTGCTCTTTAACAGGTGATGTGGGAGACAACTGGTTGTTTGGACCAGTGTAGCCTACCCAGAATTTTCTAGAACAAAGAAGAATTGCTGTAGGAAATGGTAAGGAAAGGTAACAAAATATTGTTCACTTATATCACGACGTCTCGCCGATGTCATGTCATACGACAGATGCAGAATGCCGCAGTATCACTGATGACTGACACTGACTTATAAGTTTTTGGAAAACCAATATCCAGGTGTGATCCAAAAAACTCGCCAAGTACGAGTCGGACGCGCACACGAAGGGTTCCGTACCACAAGGCAAAAACGCCGAAAACAAACACGTTTGTTGTATGGGAGCCCCCCTTAAATATTTATTTTATACTGTTTTTAGTATTTTTTGTTATAGCGGCAACAGAAATACATCATCTGTGAAAATTTCAACTGTCTAGCTACCACGGTTCATGAGATATAGCTTGGTGACAGACGGACAGTGGAGCCTTAGTAATAGGGTCCCGTTTTTAATAATAATAATAATAATCATTTTATTTTCAGGCAACTAAGGCCCATAGATAAAATACACAAAATAATCTTATATAATAATAAACTAATACATAATTAAAAACCTTAAAACTATGAACTATACACGTAACATCGGCGTCGTGTTTCGCTGCGTGGTGTCGCGTAACCGTCCACGGAAACGTCGATATACGACACCTTTCGGCCAAAAGTCCTCTTTCAGACAGGTCTGTAGATGTTGGGTTGGAACTCGTACCACAAAAGACTTGAAGTTGATGTTGTGGCGCGATTCCAACCTTTCGACCCTCAGAGTCCAATTGGTCTTCACCTTCAAATACTGCACGACTTCCTCAGTTGTCGTGGAGTGATGCAGACGTGAAAGGTACAGCTGCGTCGTAGGCACAGCAGGGCGCAGCAGCATGTTGGGTCCACTCGGTGCGGTGCCACACAGGTTACGAGAACAGGGCTTCTTCTTCTTCCTTTCCACTTTCGTGAAACCCTCCTCATCAACCTGGCCGGCTCTTGGCAAAGAGCAACGGACCGCAGTCAGGGCAGGTTGAGCACCCTTTACCAGTTTTTCCCCTTTTCTGGTTTGTCGCTTAGGCTGCGACGCATCTGATTTGCCGCTGGTGACAATAGCAGCGTAGGCACGTTTAGGGGTCGACGTACCTACTCGTGACGTTTCCGCAGCCGGTGTTGTGGCGCGGGCGACGGCGGCGGCGGGCGGCGCTTGCTCAGCGTTATCGGCAGCTAGTGACGCACTTGTGTTCGCCGATTCAAAACTGCCGACGGATGCATTTTGCGCGCCTCGTCGTGTGTTCACCTTTGAGGCCTCAGGTGACCCAATTACCGAACCAATGTTGCGCAATGATGCTATTTCTGCACGTAGTTCAGTATTGGTTTTTTCCGATACCTCCATTCTGGACTGCATTGGTCATCTCCGCCTTCAAGGAAGTGATGTCCTTTAGCAGCCGCGTAACGTCGACGTGATCGAACGTGACGGGGGGCAGTTTACTCAGCTGCTTCGCCACGAAATCTGGCACGTCGTCCGGGTCAGTCTTCTTCAACATATCGATGATATCTTGAATACTCTTCTCGGTTCCATCTCTGCGGCGAGACGGCATCTGGTCGAGTTTCCCAAGTGACTGGAACAGTAACAGTTTTCCGCTGCTGATCTCGTCCTCCTTGTAATTCGACCGGCATATCTGCAAGATGCTCACCTCGTCCATGTAGTCGATAGCATGGACCAGGAATGCCAGCAATTCATTGACTATGAGTTGTTTGGAACTCATAGTGTATACGGGCAGCGGCTATTGCCGCGCAACACGCGAATAAAATTCGTGCCGTGCACAGTGAAAACACGTCCGTGTTCGAGCGCGCATCGCACTGCACTTCCGTGCCCTTTGGGTACGGAACCTGTAGTGTGTTAGGGTAGGTTAAGGTAAGACCTATTAATTAAACACTACTTTATAATAAGATATAAATGTTTATTAACAGAAATAACACTTATTAAACTAAAACAATTAATGCGCGGCGCGAGTTAAGAAAAGGCATGCATTCGCCGTAGAGGTTTCTAGCGGACTAGTGAGGGCGTCCGAGGGGCGCGGCCGTGCGCGGGAGACGCAGCGGCGCGGGAGGCGGCGACCGATCGTGTCATGTTTCACGAATTCGCCTCGTCGTCGCTTCGTAGCTATCAACGCTGTACGACACAGCGCGGGCGCAGGGCTCCGCTGGCCGGTGGCCGTGGCGCGCGGTCGAGCGGTAGGTAGGCAGTAAGGCGGTGTACAGACATGTGAAATTGTTAGGCTGTGTACACACGATTGTGGATATATAATTAATATGTTATTATTACTGTTGTGTGTATATGTATGTATGTGTTGTGTGTAATATATATGTATGTATGTGTTTGATATTATGTGTGTTAGTATGTATAGCCTACATCACTCCCCCGCTGAGACCGGTTCACGGGCGATAGTGGCGCGGAAATCTTACGGTTCTTCCGCTTCTCGTTTTTACTTCAGGTGATGATGGTGCTTGCGACGATGGTGGTGGTGGTGCTTGTGGTAAAGGTGGTGGTGTTTTCGGAGACGAGCCATCGTTGTCGGTAGCCATGTACGCTGGTTTTAGCCTATCAATGGTTACGGTTATGTGTTTTCCATGGACGTCTATTGTGAATGTCTTTGCTCCTCTTTCTACGACTTTGTGCGGACCGGAGTAGGGTGATTCCAATGACTTTTTTAACGGTCCTTTTCTCAGGAAGACGTAGCTGGCTGTACAAAGGTCTTTAGGTACATAAAACATTTTCTCACCGTGGGTGGATGTTGATGCAGGTGATAGTTTTGTTATGTGTCTTCTGAGTCGAGCTGCGAAGTCTGCTTCATCCACTATGTCATGGGTGGTCGATGGTTTTAAGAACTCACCAGGTAATCGAAGTGGCTCGCCGTACACCAACTCAGCTGCAGAAGTTTGGAGATCATCCTTCCAGGCGCTCCTCATTCCCAGGAGTACAAGAGGAAGTACCTCCGACCATTGTGCGTTGTTATGGCACATTATGGCGGCCTTGAGCTGTCTGTGCATTCTTTCTACCAGGCCGTTGCACTGTGGGTGGTAAGCTGTCGTGGGACAATGGTAGGCACCTATAATTGACGAGATGCACTGGAACAGTTGAGAGTCAAATTGTTTTCCGCGGTCAGTAGTAATCTTCTCTGGACACCCGAAGCGCGCGACCCAGCCAGTAATGAAGGTGCTAGCGCAGGTCTCCGCTGTGATGTCTGCTAGAGGGTAGGCTTCTGGCCATCGAGTATACCTATCAATTGCTGTAAGGCAGTACCTGAAACCAGAAGAAGGTGGCATAGGGCCTATTAAGTCAAGGTGGACGTGGGAAAAACGGTTGGAAGGAACAGGGAATAATGACAGAGGAGAGTGGGTATGGCGGGTTACTTTGTTGCGTTGGCAATCAGTGCATTGTTGAGCCCATTTTCTGCAGTCTCGACGAATCTTAGGCCACACAAATCGTTCTGATACTAGTTTAGCTGTTGCGTTGGGGCCTGGATGACTGAGATTGTGTAGGTTGTTGAAGATTGCTTTACGAAAAGTTGGTGTTATGAATGGCCTAGGACGAGAAGTAGACTGGTCGCAGTATATGTATCCGTCCATAGCTTTTGTTCTTTGTAACTTTAACGCTGTGTTGCTATTTAGCAAACTTTGTAACTCACGGTCATTTTCCTGTTCATTTTGAAGTGCTTTGTAGTCAATGGTAGTGTCGATACTTTCCAGTCGTGAAAATGCATCGGCGACTACGTTGTGATTTCCTGAGATGTGATTGAGGTTGGTTGTGAATTGAGAGATGTAGTCAAGATAGCGGTGTTGACGAGGTGAGCAATTGTCTCTTTTTGTAGTGAAGGCGAAGGTGATGGGTTTATGGTCGGTGAACACTTGAAATGTTCTCGCTTCGACCATATACCTAAAGTATTTTATTCCTTCATAAATGGCGAGCAATTCACGGTCGTAGGTGCTATACTTTGTTTGAGCAGGAGATAACTTGCGGGAAAAGAATCCTAGTGGTTGCCAGCTGTCATTAGTTATTTTTTGTTGTAAGACAGCTCCGATGGCCACGTCTGAAGCGTCGGTAAAAAGTGCTAACTCAGCTTGTGTATCCGGATGCGAGATGAGAGTGGCTTTTAATAAGTTATTTTTGCATGCGTCGAATGCTTCTTGAATCTCAGGTGTTATAGTGATGGGCGTGTTTCCTTTAATTTTTGGGCCACTTAAAGCTTGATTTAGCGGGCCTTGTATTTGAGCGGCGCCAGGAAGAAATTTTCGGTAGAAATTTATCATCCCTAAAAATCGTCGTAACTCCTTAGCATTTTTGGGGAGGGGGTACTCTTGGATCGCTTTTACTTTTTCAGGCAGGGGTCTTATACCAGCTTCAGATACATGGTAACCCAAGAATGTTATTTCGTTAACACCTAATACGCACTTATTAGTGTTGATTACCACGCCATACTTTTTTAATTGTTCAAAAAGTTTTTGTAGGTGTCCGATGTGCTCTGTCTCCCCTTTTGAGAACACAAGGATATCATCTAAGAACCCGAACGTAAATTCGAATCCTTGCAGAATTTCATCGAGGAACCTTTGGAAGGTCTGTGCAGCATTTCTTAAACCAAATGTCATTGCGGTGAATTCAAAAAGTCCGAATGGTGTTGTGATCGCTGTCTTTTTAATATCGTCTTCGAATACTGGTATTTGATTAAATGCTTTTACAAGATCAATTTTTGAAAAGATTGTGGATCCTGACAGCTGGTATGCGAAGTCGTGGATGTGCCTCACTGGGTACCGGTCAGGTATTGTGCGTGCATTTAAAGATCTATAATCGCCGCATGGCCTCCAGCCGTCGTCTTTTTTAGGTACCAGGTGTAGTGGAGATGACCATGGACTTTCTGAACGACGAGCTGTGCCATTTTGTAACATTTCCTCAAATTCTTTCTTCGCGATCTGTAGACGATCTGGTGCCAAACGACGCGGTCGTGATGTTACTGGAGGACCGGATGTTGTCCTAATGTGATGCTTTGTGTTATGTATTGGTACACTATTTGAACCAGCTGGTCTGGTTATCTCTGGATAACATCGTAGTAGATTGAGATAAGTTGTATTGCCAGTAAATGTTTTTAAGGACAGCAGTTCGTGTGTTATTTCGTGAGACGAAGGTGCGCCGACGGTCAGGTTCGTAATCGAGTCGATCAACTGTTGTTGTCTGCAGTCGACTAATAAATTGTAGAAACTTAAAAAATCGACGCCTATTATAGGTTTAGAAACATCTGCTATGATGAACTTCCAAGAAAACTCACGACGTAATCCAAGGTTAAGATTAAGTTGGTATGTACCGTAAGTAGGTATCGGAGTACCATTTGCAGCGACAAGTTCATAGTTGCATTTATTATTATATCGCAGCTGATTACGTAATAACGATTTAGGGTAGGCGCACACGTCAGAACCTGTGTCTACAAGAAACTGTATGCCGGTACGTTTATCTGAGATAAATAGGCGGCCTTTACAGGTAGAGCAGTCGTCAGCCGCCATTACTGACTGCTTTTGCAGTTTTCCGGCTTAAAATCGCAGGGCTGAACACATTTGGTGGCCTTCGCACCAAATTTATAGTGGTACCAACATGATGGATATTCCTTATTTCGTGAATGAGATCGGCTGTGGCGGGATTTTGATCGGTCGTCACGCCTTGTTGATCGGCCGGCGCGGGAAATATTGTCGACTTTTTGAGTTAATAATTGCACTTGTTTCGTAAGTTCAATCATTTGTTTAGACATAGTTTCCATATCACTCACCATATTTGCTGATGTCGACGCTACTTGATGACCTCTCGGCACGACGTCGTGAATTCTGTCTGCAAGATCGGCTAATTCATCCAGGCGCGCGGATACCTGAGACGCAATTATGGACTGTATGTTACTAGGCAGCCGGCTCGACCATATTGTTCTTAAAAATTCTTCAGGCACTTTAGGACCGGCGAGGTGCTGCAGGTGTCTAAGAAACTGCGACGGCTTCCTATCACCCAGCTCTTCGTGTGTCAGCAGTTGGTGAACTTTCTTCTCGCGGGATTCTGAGAGTCGCTTTATAAGTTCAGTCTTCAATTTGCCATATTTATCGCTCGCTGGTGGATTCACGATGATATCTTCGACCTCTGTTGAATATCGCGGGTCGAGATGACTGACGACGTAGTAAAACTTTGTTGTGTCCGCCGTAATATTCGATATCGCGAACTGGCCTTCTATTTGGGCGAACCAAATCGCGGGCTTCTCGGGCCAAAATGGAGGGACTCGCACGCCGACCCGAAATACGTCATGTGATGCCGGTGATCCAGACCGCTTCGTATCCTCCATGACCTGTTCGGAATCACTCATATTGTTCTGAAACGTTCAGTTTATGTTCACTTTTGAGTCCACACACTCCGCACCGCACTAAAGTTTCAGGTAGCACTAGCACGTGTTTACTGTTCGGGGTCACCACTGTAGTGTGTTAGGGTAGGTTAAGGTAAGACCTATTAATTAAACACTACTTTATAATAAGATATAAATGTTTATTAACAGAAATAACACTTATTAAACTAAAACAATTAATGCGCGGCGCGAGTTAAGAAAAGGCATGCATTCGCCGTAGAGGTTTCTAGCGGACTAGTGAGGGCGTCCGAGGGGCGCGGCCGTGCGCGGGAGACGCAGCGGCGCGGGAGGCGGCGACCGATCGTGTCATGTTTCACGAATTCGCCTCGTCGTCGCTTCGTAGCTATCAACGCTGTACGACACAGCGCGGGCGCAGGGCTCCGCTGGCCGGTGGCCGTGGCGCGCGGTCGAGCGGTAGGTAGGCAGTAAGGCGGTGTACAGACATGTGAAATTGTTAGGCTGTGTACACACGATTGTGGATATATAATTAATATGTTATTATTACTGTTGTGTATATATGTATGTATGTGTTTGATATTATGTGTGTTAGTATGTATAGCCTACAAACCCTAAAAATTAACTAATAAAATCATCATCACAGAAATAAATTATTTATCATTTATCATCATCATCCTACAGCAGTCCACTGCTGGACATAGGCTTCTCCAAATGCACGCCATTTAGCTCGATCCTCGTCAACTCTCATCCAGCTGCTACCAGCTACCCTGCGAAGATCGTCGCTCCACCAGGGGGTCTACTCCGAAGCGGTTAACGACTGTATCGGCCGAATGTTCGGTCATTTTCTACTACCATTAATTTCCTATATTGACTATTGGTCCCGACCAAACTGTGCCAATCCGAACCTTTTTAGAACCCTTAACCCTTTTTTTACCTTTTTTTTTTTATTCGTAGTAGGACAACAATATTCGAATCAGAAAATCACCGAACATTCGGCCGATACAGTGGTTAACCGCTTCGGAGTAGACCCCCTGGTCTGAGGGCCTCCTACCACGACCCTGGGTGCTGGCCGGTCCTGGGCGTAAGCAGTATAAATATATTTTTTTTCACAATGGATCCAACTTTGGAATACCTAGCGAAGAAAAGAAGTGTGAGTAGTCAGTCGGTCGGACTTTAGACCCGGCTATTGGGTAAATTTTGCATAGTTGTACATTTTGAATATTTCAGAATACACAAAAACTCAAACTCATAAACTCTTTTAAATTATATTGTTACAAAATATAAGTAACATCATTAATGTTGAATTTATAATCACAAAGACGTGCACGTTAACCTTTTGACCTCCACAGTCATGTATATATGACAAACCAAAATGTGCCCAGGACGCCACGGTTCGACTACATGACAGACTGACGCCGAGGGCACGTTTTCGATTTTTTTACGTGTGGAGGTCAAAAGGTTAAAAGCGTCCAGGGTAAAAGATAAAATAAATAAAACTTACTGATCAATCCCCAAGAAAGCCATGAGTGTAAGATCCGGCTGTCTGTTCCACTTGAGCAGCCTTCTCCAATACAGATCATCTTCCCTCTTATTATGGAGGGCATACAGTACGAATAGTGCCGGATGCACTCGCGGCAGTAAGGCTGGTTGTAGAAGAGATGCTGCTGATACCACTTCACTGGAAAAAGATGAATATAAACGGTAAATCATCATCTGCCTAGCCTTTTCCCGACTATGTTGGGGTCGGCTTCCAGTCTAACCGGATGCAGCTGAATACCAGTATTTTACATGGAGCGACTGCCTATGTGACCTCCACAACCCTGTTACTGAGTAATACGATACCCCTTGGTAAGACTGGTTGTCAGACTTTCGGGCTTCTGACGACTCGTACGACAAAGATCCACGAATGACCGGATGGTCATCCATCCACGGACCAACTCCGGAAAGCGTAGCTTAACCTGACGGATCGACCCGTGCGGCTGTTATTACTTAGCAAACATAGCTTTTATTTTTGGTTGAGCCCAACCAATTTTGGTAAGCTAACTTTCACTCAAAGAAAAATGCCACACGACTGCGACTCGAATCGCCAGCAAATAGGCGTTTTACTATTGCCCAAAACCTGTATACACAACGTCGTTTCTGACCGGCAAACTTCAAATGTAAAACAGTCCCGTGACAGCTATAGCACTGAAAATCCCATGACCATGGCTTGATTTTGCGTGATGTACGGCGATGCGATGTGAATGGCTTAGGCTTGGGACCAGCAGGGTAATTGCGTAACACACTATGCGCAATGGGTTTCATTTTGACAGTTCAACAACATTCATTGCGTTATTTAGGTTGTTGAGCAGACACATTTTTCGAACATAAGGAGCAATGGATTAGCAATAAGCTTCAAAATTATTCAAATTGTGAGCAATAGTGTGTTACACAATTAGGGTGCAGGACAAAAAATAAACATTAGTTAAAAACCTAGACTCACCCATCAATAGGATTGCTATCTTCATGGTGCAATTCCTGTCCATCATCCCTTTTCTTATAAGGCAATACAGCATCAGTGCCTTCTGGTGGTAACGCCGGGAACAACAACCTGACAACTTGGTACAACCTAGTGGTGATACTCTTGAGTTCTTTGACTGCATGACTGAGGAGTAAGGGGTGCACCCGTACCCCACCGTATGTGGTGTTGAAGGCGTTCGTGACGCCCATGACAAGCTGGCCTAATGGGTGGTGGCTCGACTCGCAGGCCTGTGGATATGGAGCAAGCTGTAAGTAAGTAAGATAAAAAAGGAAAGAGTAAGATAGGTAAGTGGAAATTATGATCAACGAGTCAGCTTTCTGTTTAGGTAAAGTTTACAAAGAAGTGCAGCTTAGTTCTATAGACAATAGGATACATACATTTATAAAATATCTAGTTTGTTTTAAGTCGTATGCTGCACTGGCTGACGTCATCACGTCAACGCCGGCTGTCGCTGAAAACCAGCGCTGGGGCTCTGTCTCGTATAGGGTCTTAGCATTATGCTGAGCGATGGCCGTTTTGCGTAGATGTAACGCATACTTTCTCGCAATTTTTTATTTTGTTTTTTTTTATGCGTCATGTTTGCCGCAAATAATCGTATTTTCTTTCTTTCTTTCTTGTATTGTATCGCCAGGGAAACATCGCCAACAATTTCTGTTGTTTTATGTTGTATATTTTACCTTTTCATTTAATGTTCTTATAGTGCTGTGTGACCTGAGCCCGCACTTAAGTCAGCTTTTCTGTGGCTTAAGCTATCCATTTTTACACATAAAAGCGTGACATAAAATAGTATACGATACGTGTGTAGTATTAATGCACGGCGTTTAGCATCTCGCTATGGACTACTTAGGCCCCTCGCCCACGGCGACTTTTTGTAGCGATGCTGTCGCGCGTTTCGTAAACGTGCGACAGCATCGCTACTAACGCGCGTTAGTCGCATTTGCAACGCGCTACTAACGCGCGTTAGTCGCATTTGCAACGCGCTACTAACGCGCTACAGCATCGCGATTGTATCGATGCAAACACGCGACCGTGTCGGATGACATCGGGGAGAGAACGGAGGGAGGGTGGCGCGTGAGTGGAGATGTGGAGAACCGAGTACTACTGAATCGCGTTTGCATCGCGACAGTATCGCGTTCGCATCGCGACTGAGAATGGTGGTGTGGGCGAGGGCAAACAGCTAGCGACCGCATCGCGACTGTATCGATGCGAACGCGCGACAGCATCGCTACAAAAATTGCCGTGGGCGAGGGGCCTTAAGTCACACGTATCGTAATGCACTATGCGAGCCAAATAAGAATAGGATCGCGCTTGCTGCCAACTTCACACGATAGCTGTCAAATTAGTACTGCCAGCACAGCAATGAAGTTCGCTGTTCGCGAGTATTGCGGAACAAAATGGCGTCTTGACAGTACTATTCTTATTTGGCTCGCATAGTACTATTTTTTGACATAATCACCAGTGGCGCTCTTCTTTCTATATTTTATTCTGGATTCAAGAAATCAAAGTTATTTCGCCTATAGTCAACAAAATTTGAAACAACTATGTAGACTATGTAGTAGGATAAAAAAATAAACTTATACTATAAATTAAAAACATGAACTCACATTGTACAAATACTGCTGCAATTCCGCATAACTTTCCAAGTTGAGCGTCTTCTGTCCAAACTGTGGTATAACTTCCAAGCAATCAACGGACTTCTCCAAATCGCTTCCTCTTTTCCTCATAGACATTTTGTTCCTCTCTTTGTGCGAACACGATATGGCAACGGCAACATTCTGCCAGATTTTCGAGTTGTCTATGGTGTTGCCAGACGGACCATTGGCAAAATGGTTGCCATTTGGTGTAAGAATGGATTCTGAGACGCCTAAGCATTGGAAACATTGGCGGAAGAGGGCGTTCCATTTTTGAATCGGCGCTACGCTCAATTTTCCAAATGAGCTGAAAGGAATGGAAAATAAATATAAAGTTGGTTGGTAACCAATTGATTTAATGAAATTTAGTAGGATATAAATAAGTCAGATAAATGACAAAAGATTCATACGACTTTCCAGGATAACAAAAACATGAAAATTTTAATTATACATGTGGTCTTACTGACCAAGTAACGCCTCAAGGACCTCGGAAACATCAGTTGTATAAATTCAACCTTGTAACTATTGAAATAAGGAAGTAATTACTTTCAGTGCAACTGTATAAACAAAGAATTTTAAAATAATTCTCTAAATATATTTGTTTAAGTAACCACTATTTGCAATTATTAGCTTGTTTTATAGAGTAGATATTTTAGAATTCTTTAACGGCAGAAGACAGCAAAGAAAAATCAACTTTAAATTCAGCTCACTTAGGTTTAGAGCTATTCGTTGGCAGCACCGGATTGGATACGTTCAAATGCATAGTAGCGTTTGATATCTTGACTCCTTCAGTCCACGCACCACTAAGGGACCCTTCGATTTTGTCTCCACTGGAGAACGTAAGGATGCCCTTTCCTGAGAATACGCCAGCTGATCGGAACTCTCCTTCGTAGTGGGTACCGTCTTCGAATACCATGACACCGTGACCCTGGAAGATCGGAATAAAATAAAATCCTCCAGACCAATCTCAGCGGAGACCAGCCTTCGGCGGGGGAGATATTATAGTGCACAAGTGTGTGCGCAGTTACAGGTACTCTCTCTTCCCTCATTCTCATTGTCGGATGGGACGGCAATCCGACACGACCGGAGAGAGATCAATCGGAGGACCAAAAGCTTAACGTGCTTTCCGTGGCATGGGGGTATCACAATGCCAACTTTCTAACTCCGGACTGTTACTAAGAAAGTCCCAATCGAAAACCCCAAAAGGTTGATAGATACCTATCTATCAACCTTTTGGGGTTTTAGATTAATACAAGGGAATTAATGGTGGAGCTTTTAAATAAAAAAATATATAGTATCAACGGATTTAAGTTATGATTTCGTGGATTTATTTCTTCGAAAAAGAAAGTGTGAGGTTTCGACGAATTTTCTGGCTTTGAACATGGTCTTCCCTTGCGGTATTGTTATGGAGTAAATACATTTTTATATGCAGAAACAAGTTTAATAAATTCATTATCTGTACACTTACCGTCAAAACATCCTGCATGAACAGTCCTTCGTAATAAATCCCATCCAAGGTCACAATCAAGCCACACCCATGCTTCTTGTTATCACTCCAGTTACCCAAGTACTTCTCCCCCTTCCCAATGTCATCCATGACCCCATAGCCTTGTCTGACCCCACTGACCCACTCTCCTGTATAAATAGTGGCTGATGATGAAGTAAAGTCCCCTTGCTTTTTGATCCCATGGCCGTGGGGGTTGCCATCTTTGAAATAACCTTCGTAAATGTCGCCAGTTGTGTATTTCATGACACCGTAACCGTTTTGGAGGTTGTCCTTCCATTGACCTTCGTAGATTCCTGTAAATTTATAATGCGTTGTTTTGAAGTGAAGGCAGGTAAAGTGAATGTTTTGTTGCAAATAATGAGTGTGTTTGTTGTTTTGTAATTACTTTATAGGCGCCAATGTGCTCTTTTATCCATGCGGTTAGCGCAGTGGTTGAGCGATTCGCTTCTAGGATACGCAATTTATAATATTCATGAACAAGAGATTTTTTCATATTTTTTTGTTGTTGAATGGGCCTGCTCTTGTCTTCGTTCACGCCTGATGGAAAGCGATGGATGAGGTCTATGATGGAACGAGCGTGCCCAGAACATGCCTGTACACTCTTGCTTTGAAGGCAAGAGTGAACAGGCTATTTGCCTATAGGCTAAAGATGTTGCTTTGTATGTGTTTGTAAAGGCATCAACAAACAAAGAGATTAATAGCGAGAAAAAAAAAATACGTTTCTAGTCATAGGCCATAGGTCGTTTATCATAGGCTGGGTACCCAGCCTATGATAAATCAATGAGGAACAATTTGGTGAATAGTTATCAATCGTTTTATTTACGGGTATAATTATCTAAGCCGGACTTCGCTCGCTATAAATACGTGACGTGAAACATTTAATAATCGTCGTTTCCAAAATAATTATTATCCTTTACTTAAATTTTGTATTTTCCTTCAGTTATAAGTAAAATCAAATGCTCTTTATTTGCAGATTATTACCTACTAAATATGGGCCTCTCAATGTCTAATTTAATTTATATAATGAACGGCTAGAGGGGAAATTCCCATATAGGTTATCTATGGTTAGCAGTCGGATCGGGATTCGGGACACGTCAAAGTGTTATCGGGTTTTTCCATCAGGAATTTCTCAGTAGCAGCTCGGACTCTGGATGCCCGATTGATGGCATTGCGCTCGCCCCCCTATTCCATGGTCCCCTTATTCCTTAAACATAACTGGCGCATGGGCCTTAAACGTACCTAACTGCGGTGCTATTCTGTAAAAATCTCACCGTGAAAACTTAGGTAAGTGAGCGTGGAGTGAGCTGTCAATAGTGTCAATTCCTAGCAAAAACAAACTCACTTCATCTAAGTTTTCACGGTGAGATTTTTACAGAATCGACCGGCTGTACTATGGGTACACCTCTGCCTAAACTTTCGCGTATTACAGGCGTGATGTTATATATGTATGAATACAGGTAGAACATACACCTGTATACCTACAATGTAATTAAAATGTTAGCAAATCGTGAAGGTTTGTAAAAATTTCGCAATACTGGCCTTAGCACTAAAATTTGCGTATTTGTAGTACCTAAGTATACAATAGGTATAGATACCTACTTAGGTTACGTAACGTGACAACGAAAGGTATTTTCGTTTAGCTTCTGCCCGCGGTTTCGCTCGCGTTGATGTCGGAAATTATCCCACGGGATCTTCGATCTTGCTACCGGGACAGAAAGTAGCCTATGTCCATCCCCAGGATGCCTGATATCTCCTTGCCAAATCCGTTCTGTGGTTTAATTGTGAAAAGGTACATAACATTATATTGGACTAGCTTCCGCCCGCACCTTTGCCCGCGAGGTACTCGTATGTCGATAAAAACTATCCTATGTCCTTCCCCGGGATGTAATCTATCTCTCTGCCAAATCTTATCGAAAATCGTTCAGTGGTTTAGGCGTGAAAAGGTAACATACAGACAGACAGGCAGAGTTCCTTTCGAATTTATAATATTAGTATGGATTTTATTTTTTTTGCGCCTGAAGTGACTCAGCATATCCGGCTAAGATACTCCGGGACTTTCACTGGCTGATGTTTTCAGCTATCTATCAGTGTAAGTCCTGTCAATATCGGTCCAGCCGTTTCGGATATAAGCCGGAACAGACAGACAGACTGAGAGCGAGACAAAAAAAAAAAATGTTTAGTCTGTTATAAATGCCGTATATACTTTCATAAGCATTTAGTAAAAAGCTGTTATTTTGACATTAAAAACAGACACTTCTGTTAATTATTTGTATGTATAGCTGCAAATGTAAGTGGAAACGCCGGTATAATACGCCCTAGATCTATGAACAGAAATCTCTGTCAACAGTGCTTCCTATGGACCGAGATATCTATAAACAATGTTTTCTATCAACAAAGTTTTCGGCGGAACGTGCTGTCTAAGAATAGAGATTTCTATGAGCTTTGCTTTCTGTATGTAGTCGTATCGTACAAGCGTGTTTCTAGCTTAGGTTCCACACTCATGGCAGTTAAGTCTTCAGAGGAATATAATTTGTATTACTTAGGGAAAGGTAATTATCGAGATGACGACTAATAGAAAAGAGAGGTGTGGAAGAAAATACATGTTGCACCGACCCCAAAGGAATTGGGATAAGGGCAGGAGAATGATGATAAATAATACAGGGTTATTGGTAAAACATTAACAACCTCTTAACAGGTCATTGTACTCATAATTATGAACAACTTTTCCCGACATTTTGACGAGTTATACGAACATAAATGTAGGGAACAGCTGATTTTTTTGTTAATATTTTACCAATAACCCTGTATACAACTACGAATTAAATAACTTATTTAATTTTCTATCCCCGAAAAGCGGGACCGAGTCTGTCCCGCGGGAGACCACAGCGGGACATTTAATTTTAGGCTACAAATCGGGACGTCTGGCAACGCTGATACCAGGTGAACCTGATGAGGAAAGCAACAAAGAGAGTATGTAAGGACCGTAGCAGGTGGCGTTCTGTAGTTTCTACCTACCCTCATGAAAATGCGTGAGTTTATGTATGATGTATTACGTTCCGATTATTATGTAAAACGTGTTTTCTTTATAAAAAATATTTGAAACTCTAGACTGAGTAAGGAAGAGATGTGATTATAGATAATATGAAATGTAGCACACTTGTGAATGATAGCGCCTCAAGAGAGTCACGCTCTATCCCCTGTGGCGACTAGACTTTGAGTTGTTATGTACTTACTTACTGATAATTCGGTTTACTCTAATTAGTGATTCTAGTGAACACCGCATTAAGCCCCTAAGTACTTATGATGACAATAGATATGTTTGTCTTGTAAATGATTCCTGATTGGCCACGATGGATTTAAATTGATATTTTCTTGAATTTTTTCCCCGCCATCAACATCATCATCTGCCTAGCCTTTTCCCAATTATGTTGGGGTCGGCTTCCAGTCTAACCGGATGCAGCTGAATACCAGTATTTTACATGGAGCGACTGCCTATCTGACCTCCACAACCCAGTTACTGGGTAATACGATACCCCTTGGTAAGACTGGTTGTCAGACTTTCGGGCTTCTGACTACCCGTAACGACTGTCGAAGATCCACGAATGACAGTCGGGACCAACGGCTTAACGTACTTTCCGAGGCACGGAGGGGTCTCGGTATGTAAAGATGGTCACCCATCCACAGACCAACCGCGGCAAGCGTAGCTTAACCTGATCGATCGACCTGTGCGGCTGTTATTATTAACTAACAACTAACTAACTCCCCCCCTCTCTCTCTTTAACTTTTTCCCCGCCATATACCGTAGATAGCTCTCCTATGTCGCCCACGTGTCGATTTTTATCGCGGATTTTCAACTGTCGGTGTTGAGCCGAGCATTGAGAATCCAGGAGAGTGCTTCCTAGCGCGTCGAAATACACTGTTGGATTTTCAACCCTCAGCGCTAAAGCAGTGCGTTGAAAATCCAGTGCGTGATAAAAAAAACGCCAGAGGCCGCGTGGGTACGAGGTGTCAGTATTTGCTCAACAATTTATTAATAACAGTTACCTAAGTACCTAAGTTTTTTTTTGTTAGCCTATGCTGTTCCACTGCTGGACAAAGGTCTCCTAAATGCTTCCAGGAACTCTTTTGGCAATTTTAAGAACGTTCACAGTCTGATCTCAGTCTCAAATTCTCAATCTATCAAAAATTTATCTAATTTCCCTACATTTTTGACATTTGTTTGTCGCCAAGATGAGACTGCGACTAGATTTTGAACGTTCTAAATTACGAGAAATGGCCTTCTGGTCATCTCCCTATCTCTTTCTGGGCCGGCCTCGGGGGCGCCGTCAACTGCCTTCTTTCCTACATCCGGTATGCCCGTTTTGGAACGCAGAGTGGTGATCCGAATTCTGTCCTGTCTTTTTACACCCAGAATGTTCCATCGCTCTTTGGCAAACTCCAATGCGGCACTTATGAGACCTACCTACAGTTAATTTAGAATATTTCATTTCATAGTGATTTTAGTGTTTTACCCGCTAAATATCCGCAATACTAATTTGGTAAGTAGCAGGTAACTATCGAAAATAAATGTCTGCGTAAGTACCTATATTGTGCCATTTATTCATCGTGAGTAAATATTACCACTCATGTAAACTATGATTAATATCGTAATCATTCATAAGTCACACAAATATCAAGAATTCGCGCCCTAAATGATTATGGCGCAGTTATTCGCGTCAAGAATTCCTATTAATAAACCGCTTAGCTTGAATGATGATGGAATAAAAGGAAAAATGCCCATAATGAAATACCAAGCTTCCTAAACCATTAACCGCAGAATAGGTAGATAATAGTAAAGAAGTACCTTTACGACCTATGTAGATTGCTAAGGTAGATTGACGGTAGTGTACCGTTTAAGGAACTCCGGCTTTCCCTCGGCGAAGCCACGCGAGCGAAAGTTGAAAAACGTACGTCTTGGGTAGCCTAGGTGCGGCTATGCATAAGCTTTGCCAAGTAAAATAGGCCCTAATACAAAGATTTTATAAAGCCTTTGTGATCTACAACAGCAGTAATGATGGGGTGGATGATTACGTGTTTTGATTTAGGCTCGTTTCTTCCATTATCCTAAACATTTCCGCAAAGAAATACAGCATATAAATATAGTCAAGAAAATACTTTTAGAATTCTTACCTACACTTGGCATTTCCATTTTTCCATGTCCACATAATGCATTCAGCTGAAATTGGCCCACATATAACTTCCCATCAGGCCATTCCACCTTTCCACTTCCATGGATTTTCCCATCCAACCATCTTCCAGTGTACTTCGCTTCTTTGTAAAAAGCATTTCTATTTGAAAAGGTGTGACTGGCAGTCCTTACAGCCGGCGGTTTGAAATTGTCCTTGTTTAACACAAGTCTTATCGAAGTGTTCAAAGAATGCGTCCATTCCGTTTTCTCCTGTTCTGTAGTTGTAGTAACTGATATCATTTCTTCGGGCGTCGTGAGCTGAATGACGTTTTGGAGGGAGTCTGTGTTCGGTATCGGTTCAACCCATAAAGTCTCTAAAGGATGCAAGTTTGGTGTACTTCCACTAACGTGCACAAATAGATCGTTAAACAGGACAAACCAGTGCGACGAAAATCGTCCCGGATTCACCAAATTCAGCTGCCTAGATTTAGATTCTCTAACTAGCCTTCGTTCAGGCGTTCGGTACTGCTCAAGGCTCTTTCCTACTGTCTCCCAAAATAACTTTGTGACGTCTGCTTCCTTCCGTTTCTTTTCCTGTTCGTCTATCAAAGAGTCCAGAGAGGCTATTACTTTGTTTAATCTTTCATCTATATTCGACTTCGCGTCTACTTTTTTTCTTTTTGTTTTGTATCTCAATAGCGATTGAGCTATGCATTTATAAGAGCTCAATCTTGTTAAAGGTTGTACGAACGCGAGGCCTACTATGGCTTCCAAAGTCTTTTTATTATTCTTCTGTTTGTTAGTCGGGAGCTGGTCGCTAAACAAACCATACACAGCAGACGGGACATCAACGACACTGTTAATCTGCGCGAAACCGCCGATAACTATCAAATTGCTTACAGCTACGTAATACTTTCTGTACAAATAAATAAACTCTTCTAAATTTTTTATCAAAGAAATATCACATTCGTTTATATGCTTCTCGGCGTACTGCCACATCGAGAGAACATTCAGAGAAGTTATGTTTAATATGTCACCAAAAATATCACAAACTGTTTCGTAAATATTGGAATGTGAAGTTACAGCTTTACTTTTCTTTAGAAAAGGTTTAACTAGATTATGATATATCAAAAGCATTTCCTCTAGATATCTTTGAGCAATAGACAGATCTTGGAATTCTGGACATATGGACATCTCTTCTAATGAGCAATAGCTGATGTTGCCAGAAGATAATATTCTCCAATGGTAGCACATATTTTGGGGTTTGGTTGTATAATTTTGAGAATCAGTCATTTTTACAGTCATGTCTGTTTGATTTTCAGTTTTGTCTTGATCTTTCTTGACATTCAAATTAACAATAGTGTTTGTGTACCCCTCAGTATGCTTGCCCATGTAGAATATATTTTCATTGTGGGTGTAAGCCAAAGTGTGGTGATCAGTAGCTATCATGTCTCTTACTCTATCACTGTCAGAATTTTCTGTGAATTGTTTAGGACCACTTTTGTCTTCTCTAGTATCAAAACTGACTTGATGAAATTGGTTGTAGCCCCACATGAAGAGTCTCCCATCTAACGTTAAAGCTGAACAGTGCCATTTACCACAAGATACTTTTTGAAGTCCAAAACCTGACAATGTCATGACCACCATTGGTTTTATTCTTTTCATTGTATCTCCAACACCTAATTGCCCATATGATATGTCGCCCCAGGTCCATAATTCCGTAGCTAATATATTCTTACCAAGCTTTGACATGTTTTTGAGGTTCTCAGTTTTCCTTGCAGCTTCGAATTCCTTTTCACTGCTTAGTGTGCTTGTGGAAAAATGCAAATCCTCTAGATTGCAGTTAGAGGTACAGCTATACATTAGAGAATTTAATTCTTCATGGTGACTTTTCATTTGCATTTCCACAATATCATTATTATCACTGCTACCACTAACATGTCGTGATAATGTCGCCACTTTGTCTCCTACAGTTTTTACTCCTTCATAAACAAAGTTGGTAAGGTTTGATACATTCTCTTTTATTATTCTAGTTGGTTTCTCTGTGTATTCTACTAAATAGTCCTCACCAGCTGATACCCAAGAGAGCTGTCTACTCAGAAACTGTCTAGCAGCATCAGTGTTTATAAATATATTGTTTATTTTGTCTCCACATGCCTCACCTGTCTCACTTTCTTTGTCTGTGTGGTCATCACCATCTTCTGTTGATTGAGCATCTTGAGAATTGTGATCTTCTTCTAACTTTGTGTTTTTATGTGAGTTTGTTCTTGCAATTTTTGATTCCTCAGATGAGGGACTAGAATCCTCTGTTAAACTATGAGCATCAACATGCACATCAGTTTGAGGGGCTGTAGTACTACTTGAATCTTCACTAGACTTACTAATTTGAACACCTAAAGGGCAGGTTTCCGATAGAGATGGCACGGATGCGGGGGATGCAAGGCCTATTATTGTCTGGCATTGTGAGCAGTTTGAAGCAAACACTTCCTCGTCATCATTATCACTCTCTGTATCACAGTTGCCAGATCGTCTGACATTTTTTCTAGCTATCACTGCAGCAAAGTTTTGACCTACAGAAGCACTATACACAGTCCTTCCTTCAAAAAATGGAATTTTCTTAATGCTACTAGTGTCTATGGAAAGTTGGGGCATAGCACCAGAGCCCCACAGCTGCCCATCACTGCTTATAAACAGCTGTCCAAAATCACTTGTAACTACATTTCTAAACTTCACTTTATAACTGGAACTTTTAAAACCATGAGGACAACATTTGGCCTCCTCTTTAACAATAATTTCTTCTTTGTTTTTAAAGCTAGCATTTGTCTTAAACAGCCGCCCATGTACATCTATAATATAAAGGATATCATTATGATATGATATGTCTATTGCTGAAATGCCACTGATTTTTCTAAAGTTTAAGGAGTCCTCAACTGTTTCGCAGTGGTACAGCCCATGGTCATTTCCTAACACAATGAAGTCTGGGCCTAGAGCGCAAAGTTTTACAATTTTATCAGGTACTTGCTGTGACGATGGCACGTTCAACGGTGTTAGTCCTCTCCAGAAATTATGCTGACTCATTATTTAATGATCACTTCCTTTCTTCATTGGATTGAAAGTAGGAGTATCATCGATTTAAATCAGGGCGGAAGAACTAATGCACACTGTCTCAAGTCGAAGTCGCACATATTACGTTGTTGAATGGAGCTGTTCACTTTAGGATACATTGACAACTAAATATTTTAGTTAACTACGAAAACACTGATTTATTTATCTTTGTTTGATAAGATTTTTTAATACAACTTTTGATTGCTTGTGATTGACATTGACAAATAATAAAATTGACAGTTGACAGCTGATTATTTCAAAGACAAGGATAGAGTAAAATAACTAAAATATCTGGAATAGACAACAACAGCGACAGCAATGCATAAAACGCGTAGCAATCAATCTGTGTAGCCTTTTTCCAACAACAATGTATACATACAGACGCATAAGGTTCAAGGTTGATTGGGAAAATCTGACAGTTTCGGGTAGGTTGACCTGCTGGCGTCTGTACATTGCTTGGCAAAGCTTGTATGTTGGGGTCGGGTTCCAGCAAAGAGTATAATAACTAAGTATATACAAGTCTAACTGGATGCGGCTGAATACCCGTATTTTATATTATGGAGCCTATCCTGACCCCCACAACACAGTTACTGGGTTGTGTTGTAAGGGATATCGTGCTCGTTATCCCAAATAGGGATGATGAATTTATACCATCAACCATTAAATTAAACTAATCTATGATAATCAATAAACAAAATTAACAAGACTAATAACCTCCTTTTTTTTGAAGTCGGTAAAAATATCATAACAACTTCTTCGGCGCTAAATTGGCAACGTCAAACAAGTGTAATTATTACAAATAATTGCGGTCGGTTAATGGTTGATTTACGTTGTTAACAATTTCAACGTGCATTCTTATAGCAATGTTCTAAGCGTGCATTAGATAATAGAATATTAAACTATTCGACATGTTGTAATACTTGAATCTGGGGGCACGGGAGTGCCCCCGCCAAGACGAGCCAAGCGAAGCGCAAGGGCACTACCTACCTTTTCTCGAAGCACTTCGTCGTATTTTTGAACCTTCATAACTTGGGTTTGGATTATACCAGATAAACAAAATTTTCGGGATATGATGTCAGTGGTGGACTTATTAAACCTTTATAGTTTCAATTGCATAGCTCTTATACTTTAGATTTTATTGATATCTAAAATACCCCGATTTCGTCACTGATTCACTTACTCACTGACTCACTGACTCACTGATGATCATCAATATTCTAAGGTACTTCCTGAAGTCCTAGAAAGCTGAAATTTGGTATGTAAGCTAGTAATAGTACACAAACAACAAAAAAACTCTAAAACTTGGAACTTTTACCCTCCAACCCCTTAAAATAGGGGATGGAAGTTTGTACGAGACTTCCGCAGATTTTGATGCTAGAGTTCTGAAAATTGATATAGGGACTTCTTGTTATAAATAATAAAATACGTATTTCAGGATTTTCAGTAAATAACCCCCCAAACCCCCAAAAAAATATTTTTTTATTTCATACGCATCAATATTCTAAGGTTCTTCCTGAAGTCCTAGAAAGCTGAAATTTGGTATGTAAGCTAGTAATAGTACACAAACAACAAAACAATTCTAAAACTTGGAACTTTTACCCTCCCACCCCTTAAACTAGGGGATGGAAGTTTGTACGAGACTTCCGCAAATTTTGATGCTAGAGTTCTGAAAATTGATATAGGGACTCCTTGTAATAAATAATAAAATATGTATTTCAGGATTTTTAGTAAAGAACCACCCAAAAAAAAAAAAAAAATTCATAAGCAACTTTCAAAAAGATGTGAAATCCCACCAAAAACATTTTCATGTAAAATGTTGCCAAGACGAGACCACATATGGCTCGCACTGCCAAAAAGTTATCAGATCTCATGTAGAGCCAAGCTTCTAACTCTACACGCCCTAACTTCACAAACTCTACACCTTAGTCAAAATATGTGGCTTGGCCGTTTCGCTACCATCACATGGGCGTAAGGTGAAAAATTTATTCACTGTTCATTACTTTTTTGTTATACAATTAACGAAACGGCCAAGCCTCATATTTTGACTAAGGTGTAGAGTTTGTGAAGTTAGGGCGTGTAGAGTTAGAAGCTTGGCTCTACATGAGATCTGATAACTTTTTGGCAGTGCGAGCCATATGTGGTCTCGTCTTGGCAACATTTTACATGAAAATGTTTTTGGTGGGATAGAATATTTTCAACCAATAATAACATCGATATTTTTCCAATAAACAATTTCAACCAATATTCTCATCCCTCCCTTGATAAGACTGGTTGTTTTGTTAGACTTTTGGGCTTCTGACTATCCATAGCGACTGTCAAAGATCTACGAATGACAGCGGTCCTTCTGAGGCAGAGTGGTCTCGTTATGTAATTGACGGTCACCCATCAACAAATCGACCGCGGCAAGCATAGCCTAATAATCGATCAACTTGTGCGGCCTTCCAAAAGCATCTAAACGGGGGGCTGTTATTATTTAGCCACGAGCCCCTCTCAACGCGAATAAACCACCTAACATCTAGTAAATCTGTGGTTATTTTTTATTTCGTGATGGTAACATTGAAATGTAAAATGTCAAAACGCTCAAAATCAATCTAACCTTTCACAAAAATGGCGAACCGCAGTGGGCCTGCTAGGCGCGTTCCTGCTGAAACCGAAGCCACTATTACTTACGTTCAGTGCGATGGATTGGTATGTACACAATTCGTGATTTACGTAGCATTTTTTCATTAAAATCTACACTTTGGACGTTAGTAATAGTTGAAAAGCTTTTCCTCGTCGACACGTCATGTATTCTCTGTTTTTACAGTTTGTGCTGTAATTGCGCATTGTTTGGCATGTTAATCGTGTTTATGAAGTGTTACTTGATAATAAGATGCCTATTGTTCTTAATTTACCAACTTTAAAATTAGTTTATGATTGACAGGATAGGTTATGTTTTGAACGTAAACTTTAGGATTCGCTTCCTGGAAATCTCAATAGACTTCCAAAAATCATCACTACCCTCATTTTCGACCCACTATTACTAAGAAAAACTCTTTTCCCATGTCCATAGCATTTTTGGTGAATGTACTGTTTTATTAGAATTTGTTTACCATGTGAAAGTTTAATATGAATGAGTCACGCACTCTTTTCGGACATTTACCTCGGTGACCCGACTGCCCGCAGCCAGTTACAGAGATGATCTCACTGTGTGACATTGAGTAACTTTGGCAGGATACATTAGTATCTGGAAACTGTGTACTTTACATGTTTTTGGCTGTATTCATCAGTATGTTAGCATAACATAACAACTATATAAAAAGCTCCATGTTTTGTAAACAATGATAACATCAGAAATTCTGCATTTGAGTTTCATGTAGATCTGATCATAAATTAAAATAGCAATGACACATTTTATGTGACAGGACTAAATGATGGCAGCTGTATTTGGCGCATTTTTACTGTTGATTAATCTATGACAGTTAACTGGAAGTGAAAAACAACATTCTTTGTTTGCTGTTCATCATTTGTTTTAGCTATGCATCACCATTTAGCATTGCTGCTATTTATTGTATCACAATGGGCTGTTTTTATGATCAAACAAGCTGTGCCCGCGGTTTCACCCGCATAAGTTTTGATCCCATGGGAATATCGGGATAAAAAGTAGCCTATATGTTAATCCAGGGTGCCACCTACCTCCATATAGAATTTTATCAAAATTGGTCCAGCCGTTTGAGTGTGAAGAAGTATCAAACATATAAACACAGACACTCACAAACTTGCGCCTTTATAATATTAGTGCGATGAGACCATTGACCTCAGAAACTAGTATATAAAAAAATAAATAAATGGAGTTTGTTGGTAAGCGCTTCTCTTGAGAACGGATGGAACAATGTGGCTATTTTATGTTTTAAAATGTTATAATAGTCCTAATTAGGTTCTTTTTATCAAAAGATAAATTGGAAGAGTTTCCCGATCAATTTTCAAATTTGGGAAATACTTAACACCCTTTTTTGTAAGGATTTTTGTATAAACTATTGAAATGTTGACAGGACAACATCTGTTGGGTCAGCTAGTTTCAAATAGAAATTCGATTTTTGATTCTACCCTCAATAATGTAATTTCTTTTATAGTAACATGAAATTCATGTTTTACTATGTTTATAATCTTAGTTTTTTATACGCTGGGCTGTTATTGTTATGTTTGAATAAATTATATTATGGACATGATAAGTTGACTAATGATACAGACAGGCTCCTATGTAGGTGAACAGATAACTTTAATTAGAGCATTATAACCTTTATAACTTATAACCTTTTGTCTTCCTTTGTTTAAAAACTATTTGTATGAAAGCATGATTTTCTAGTTCCCACAATTTTTTTTCTAAATTAGTTATGCTTCGACAGGAATACATTTTGTTAGTTGTTGGTACATATTTACAAAAGTAAATTAACATACAACTAACTATACACTAGGACATCATCATCATCATCTGCCTAGTCTTTTCCAAACCATGTTAGGGTCAGCTTCCAGTCTAACCGGATGTAGCTGAGTACCAGTATTTTACATGGAGCAACTGCCTATCTGACCTACACAACCCAGTTACTGGGTAATACAATACCCCTTGGTAAGACTGGTTGTTAGACACTAGGTACTAAAATAAATTTTGTGTTAAGTAAATGGATGACCAGATACAAGCGCTAGTCTTTCATCAAATATATTAGACGAGGTCTTAATTCGAATTTTATTAATTTCCAGGCTGTTATGAAAATAGTGAAACACTGCCATGAAGAATCATGCAGCAACATGGAGGTGGCTCAGGGAGCCTTGCTTGGTCTGGTTGTTGAGAACCGCTTGGAGATCACCAACTGCTTCCCGTTCCCGAAGCACGATGACACCATGGACGAGGAGGAGTACCAGCTCGACATGATGAGGAGACTGCGCCGTGTCAATGTTGATCATTTTCACGTTGGATGGTAAGGAACAATATTTATTTAATAACTAATGCTCGCGGTTTCGCCCGCGTGGATATCGTAAATTATCCTAGATATCCGTGATATGCATTATAGTATAGTAGACAGGATCGTAGGTACTACCAAGATAAAAGTATGCTATGTCTCAGGTAAAGATTTACCTGTTCGCCTTTCATCGAAATCCGTTTCATCAAAATCCGTTCATCCGTTAAGGCGTGAATAGGTAACAGACAAAGTTACTTTCGCATTCTATGTTCTATGTTAGGGGTTTGGTTTCCGCACTTAGTCCTTCAGTGGACCATTGGGCGTGGGCCATGGCGGCCGTCAGTGGTTGTTCCAAACAGCCCACACCTCCCTCCAGAAGCTGATCAAATCTCCTGGTCTGCTAAGAACATCTGTGTACGATCTGGGTGTCCCGAGGGTTTCTGACCTTATCTGGGTGACGCCTGTGCATTCAAAGAGCACATGTGCAATGGTTTCATCAGCCTCCATGCAAGCCCTGCACAGGGGACTGTCTGTTATGCCTAATGTGTAAAATGTTTATTTACTTTCGCATTAATAATATTAGTATAGATAACCAGACCTGGTTTAACGCAAGTATGGCTAGAATTGTAAGCTGGTATGTAAAATAGGCTGGCATAGTTGAGAAGCGAGTTGAAAAGAATATTTAATTGTTAAATAGGTGCCATCCACCTACCAATAAAAACAGTCAACATCATAAGAGGTAGTTTAAATTCCTGCGTCTTGTTTGAGTCTTCTCATACAATAAAGAGCAGTAAGCAGGTCACCACTTACTAAACTTCCGTTTTGCAGTTAACTCAATCAAGATTAGTGATTTACTTTTGGCGTCTTGTTCAAAAACAGGAGCTCACTCTATTATTACTTGTTATGCAAAACTATTTAGTTTTAAGCCTGTAATTACTAGATCTGGCCTTGGAAGCAGAATGCAGCAACACCCTCCCGCCGGTAAAAATATTCACACGCAAAAATATGCACATGCAGAAGATGCGGTTATTGTGATGCTAACATGCATATTTTTGCAGGTGAGCGGGCAGTGCAGGGCACTAACATTTACAGTCATGGATTTAAAAATTGCCACACTACAATTATAAAACTTAGTTTTTTAAAATTAATTAGATTGATTGTTTTCTCCAGGTACCAGAGCGCAGATGTAGGCAACTTCCTGAGCCAGTCACTGCTGGAGTCGCAGTACCACTACCAGACCTCCATCGAGGAGAGTGTGGTAGTCATCTATGACACCAAGAAGTCTGCAAGGGGATTCCTAACGCTGAAGGCTTACCGCTTGACCCCTCAGGTTGGTTGGAAAAGATTTTGGCAAATATTATGGCACTTTTTTACTGACAAAGTATACAAAAGATTAGTCATAACTATGTTCTACAGCCTCAGTAAAAAACATTAAGGCATTACAATAAAATCACCACGCAAAAAAGGGAGCAAAGCATCTTTCTAAAGAGCGCTAAGAATTCTGTTTATAAAATTGGACAACTTGATGTCCACTAAAAAATAGTGCGCGAGTTGACTAATTCTGCAACCAAGAAATTAAATCACAATCTTCGTTGTTTTCGTGTCATTTAAACGCGTTCAATGAAGATGTAAGTGCTCGCTTGCCATGACCGATGACGGTTTCGTGGCCACTTCTTTTCACACTTTTTCGCCCTATTAGCTAATACGTCTCGGAGAGAGAGAGAGATAGAGAAATGGGAAAATACGGGCGGATAAGTCTAGCTCAGCCCTGTACTTGGGCTGAGCCAGAGCTTTAACTAATTAATGTAAAAAAAATTATTGTGAAACCCATTTTTTTAAAGTGTCTATGGTGTTTCTTGGCCATTCTTCTTCGTACGAATCTACCTTTTGGAAGGGGCAACTAGATTCAATTCTTCTTTAATCTTGTAATATTTTTACATTCAGTGCCTTATAATGGTCTTATTGAAACATATTTGAGTGACCTCAAATTTTTGACCAAAATGACTTACACAAGACCAAGTTGGTCCACAATGACCACATGTTTCTTTACTCATAATAATTGTTTATCAATCCATTTCAGGCCATTGCCATGTACAAGGAAGGTGACTACACTCCGGAAGCTCTCCGTAACCTGAAGATAGGTTACGAAAGCCTTTTCATCGAGGTGCCCATTGTGATCCGTAACTCACCCCTGACCAACATCATGATGTCAGAGCTCTCCGAGATGATTCCAGAGGAGGAGGGATCTAAGTTCCTGGATTTAGGAACTGCTTCAGTATTGGAAGGTGGGTTGTTATTATTTTTCTAAGAATAGTAGAATATTTAAACTGTGAAAGTAATTTTAAGGGCACCCGTAAATAGCATAACGATGTACGATGCGTGTCTTCGCTGCCGCGCTGCTCACAGAATAAGCAATGAATAATACTTATAATTATATTGTATGCACTTTGACTAGAGAAGCGAAAATAACGGTTTTTGATACGACGCGACAAATATTCTGCAGCTTCGATTAATCGATCCTAGGCGACTTACGTTGATGCAGTCATGCTAGCAAAGGAGGTGGCGGGACGGCTCAGGGAGCCCCAGCCGCCGCAAGGGTTGTCCGAAAGGGTCACCGCTGGCCCGGAACATAAAGGGCTAAAGAAAGAACATGGGTGGGTCAGTAAGAGTCTGACACTCCCTTCCGCTCCACCCAGAGCGGGAGGAGTCATTTGACGATTTCCCCTCCACAAAAAAAAAAGCGACTTACGCTTAGGATTGACTAATCGGCCGTAAGGACATTGAAGGCTGGTTCGAGGTGGCGCGGGAAAAGAGTTCCTGGAAGGATTTGGGGGAGGCCTTTGCCCAGCAGTGAGACAGCATAGGCTAGCAAAAAAAAAAACGACATTGAGATTGCAGGGTACATCGAAACCTACAAGCTTTAATATAAAGATCCATAGGGCTCATTGTTACCATGGTGGGACATTTCATATTTTATATGCTACTAGCTTCCGCCCGCGAGGTATGTCGATAAAAACTATCCTATGTCCTTCCCCGGGATGCAATTTATCTCTCTGTCAAATTTTATTGAAATCCATTCAGTGGTTTAGGCGTGAAAAGGTAACATACAGACAGACAGACAGAGTTACTTTTGAATTTATAATATTATTACGTACTAGCTTCTGCCCGCGACTTCGTACGCGGATCCTGATGGTTATGCCAGCGACAACGGGGTAGTCAAAATCGAAGATCTGAAACGTCTGATGTCGAATTCTAAGAACCCGGGGACTGGATAACAACGGGATGCGCGAGACGATTCGAGACGTCATTTTCAGGCAATAATGAACCAATAGGGTGGTAACCTTGGCCTTGCACTTTGAATGTTGGCATAAATGGGCCTTCTGAAATCTGTTTCGCAACAAAAGATGTCATTTGAAAGGCATTATTGTACGAACGTATGTTGTCCAAGAAATGTTTTGACTGTGATGGTCACCGATTAGCAGTGATCTTAATATTTCTGGAGGATTTTGTAATATTTCAATATGTACTTTCCCACCTGAGCAACACATACCGTTTGTTTCTTTTTGCTATTTAACAGCTTCACAAAAAGTAAAATTTTTAACCATACCTCAGATGGCGGAATATGTGGCGTAGTCAATCATAGGAGTATACGTAAATGCACTCCGTTCCTTATCAACCCAAGGAAGGTCGCCATGCCCTACGGCTATATCTTGAGAGACATCCGATTCTTCAGATGATATCGACATTCTGTTCAGAGAATGTCGAAGTCGATCAGAATTCAAACGTTCGTTGCGCTCTTCTTAATCTGTCTCTTCATGCCGTACTCCAGCAATTCTTTCTTTCTCACTTTCTGATTATGAATATTTTGTTGTGTGCGTGTTCGGAACAATGTATGATAATCTCACCGTATCAGCGGTCAGTCGCGCATCATATTCTTCACTGATCGCTAGAGATCTGGATGTAGATGCGTAAATACGCTGAGAACGCAGGCGCGCTTCGCGATCCGAAGAGGTTTCCACGGAGCGAGTTGCAGCCTGATGTTCTCAAACAGCATCAAGTCTCTCCTGACGCTCTTCGGCACATTCTTGGGATCTTATGATCCTCAATCTTTTAGCTCCTTTGGAACATTGGGAAAGATTTGACCTTTTTCTAGGCATGGTTATAGTTTTATTATGAAGATACCTGATCAATTAAAATCTAAGTGACTGCTCCCCTACCAAGGGTGCCCAGACACGGGATCGTCTGGCGCCCATGTGCTGGTTTGGTCCCTGGGGTGGTCACGGCTTGCTACTCGTATGTGTTCTGGTGCGCCGGTGATGGGGAGTACTCCCCAGCGGAGGGTCCGATGACGGACAGCCGCGGCGGGTTCACGGATGAGTGCTAACGCGTGCCCATGTTCCCGCCGTAAGCGGCAGAGGAGGACACAGTGGAGTTTTAGTGGGTTAGAGTCCCACATAACTGCACTATCTCCCCGTGGTAGTGCAGAATGCATGAGCATTTCTTCACGTTAAAAAAAAATAAATGGGAGTTTTGGCCAGTAGAGTCAAATTTTCAATGATATCCACATCAGATGTTTCTGATCTTCGATTTTTATAAGTCAACAGGAAATGCCCATCAGACCGAATAACTTTTACTAAGACGTCATTCCTTTAAGTGTTATGGTGTAGCTGGGCTCTTGGAGTTCCCCATCAGGTGTTCCAGATCTTCAAATTTATTCTCTCAGCAGAAAATCCTCATCACGTGGAACAATTTTTGCTATGGTACCATTTTTGTATCTCTTATAGTTAAGCTGGTCTGTTTCGATTCTGCATCAGGTGTTCAAGTTTCCAAGAAAAATTATAGCCTGAATGTTGTCCAGACATATAATAACTATACAACAAAAAAAAATCATTCAAATCCGTCCAGTAGTTCCGAAGATCGGACGCGCAGGCCCGAGGTGTGTACGTACTCTGATAGAATACCTTAACAAATGTTCGCCGTGATTCTTTAAATTGACATAACTTTTTTATTTATGAACCGATTGACATGAAATAAACACTAAATGTTAAGTTAAGCCTACTACAATATATTAGTGCCGCAAACCGCAAACCGCATCTAAATCGAATAAGCCGTTTCTGATATTAGCGTGCACAAACAAACAGACAAACAGACAAAAAAAAAATTAATTACAATTTCGGGTTCGGAATCGATATAATAACAACCCCTGCTAATTTTTTTTTATATATTTCCATTGTACAGACACCACTTTTCTACAAATTTATTATATGTATAGATTATCTTGAACTGTTGAAATTGTAACTTTCACTCTCTCCTTTCACAGGCCAACTCCGCAGCCTAATGGAGCGCGTCGACGAACTCAACCAAGAAGCTATCAAGTTCAACAGATACCAACAGCTGGTGGTCCGCCAACAGCAAGACAAGCACCGCTGGTTGGCCAAGAGGACGCAAGAGAACCTAGCCAGAGCGGCTAAGGATGAGCCTCCCCTACCCGAAGAAGACGTGAACAAACTCTTCAAACCCCACCCCGTTCCGCCTAGGCTCAACCCTATGATTGTCGCTGGTCAGATCAACACTTACAGCCAACATATAAGCCAGTTCTGCTCCCAGAGTCTTGCTAAACTGTATTTGACGCAAGCACTCCAAAATGCTAAGGAGTCGAAGCAGAACAACTAGTTTTGTATTTGTATTAAATTGATTGTCACTTGTGGGTATTTCTTTTATTGTACGACTTCCTAAATTCAATTATTCTTAATATGAATCAGATTGGAGCTGAAATAGGCCGGGTGAGACTCTGGCAGGGCAACACAAAATATTAGTTGCTAATTAGTCAAAATTTGTCGCCGAATATCAGAATTTGACTGTCACTGGTCAATCTGTGACTTGGCGAAAAATTGCGACTAACTGGCGACAAAATATGCGAGAAAATAGATTTTCGCTAGGTGCCCTAGTTTTTGAAATATAAATGTATCTCAAAAACTAGGGCACCTAGCGAAGATCTGTTTCTCTCTCCAGATCGGCCACCTATAAACCCTTACATCTTTTCAACCAGTGGCCGCAAAATTCTGATATTTGGCGACAAATTTCGACTAATTTGCGACTTTTTTGTGTTATCAAAATTAAATTCCCTGATGGTGGCCCTGCCAGAGTCAGTGACACGGTGAGACATACAGCTATGAGTTTCATTAATGCCGAGAAGTAACAGGCGCGGTGCGGTGCGGTTGCCAGCGCCACATAAATCCCGACCTAGCGCTCGATGACCATAAAGGCGAAAATAAATTGCACCTCTGCCTACCCCTTAGCCACCGGTGTTGCCAGTTGTCTAAGTGTGCGTACGCGCAGCGGAATGTTGTTGAATTTAAAGGCGCGTACGCACGTACGAACACGAACATAGCGAACATAAACACCAGACCCGAACATTTGGTTCGTACGTATGGACGGCATATTCGAACACGAACGCAAACATAGTTCGAGTCGAGTTCGCGAACAACAGTCGTGAACTCTATCTTAGTAGCCATGACGGCCCAGATCTAGGTATACGAACAGTTTTGTTGCGTAACATTTATTAAAGCTCTTCGAACACCGTCCATACAGAACACACTACAAGGATCGCCGCGAACATGTTTGACGAACAGAGTGTTCGATGTTCGATAGTGGTACGCACGTGCGAACCAAGTTGTTGCGTATCATGTAACGCAACAAATTTGTTCGTACGTGCGTACGCGCCTTAAAGATTTTAATTATGCAGATATTTAGTGTATGACGTCGTATAATTGTGTATGGTAAAAAAAAAATTGTGCACGCAACCATTGTGGAGAAATTCACCAAAAACTGATTCCGCTGGGCGAACGTTGTCCTGGCGGAACTTTTTTTAATCCATAGACTTTAGAAGAAAAGAGATGTGTCCAAAAATTAGTGTGTATTTGTGTGTAATTGTGTATGTATGAATAAAACTAGTGCATGCATAAACTTCGGAGAAATTCAAGTTTCCGCTACGCGAACGTTTGGCCATTAGCTAGTTTTCATATAAAGCGCTTACATAGAGAGCTGTAGATTTTTACATACGTTGTTTTGAATTTGTTTATATTTGTTTAAAAAACAGATTTAGAAAAAATCGTAGGGCTTAAAAGATAAAAATATAAACGGAAAATACGCTTATTAGGTCTTAGTTCTTAAAGTATGCACTTTGGGGTCTAGATTTTCACGTTTATACAAACCGGACCTAAGACCGACAAGACTGTCCGAAAACACGTCATATTCGGGAACGGGCGCCTCGTCAGTTGAGACTTACGGGGTGTCCTGCGTGAGCGACGAATACGACGCGACGCGACGCGACACTACACGATGCAATGCGACGCGATGCTACACGCGACAAATGTCCTACGTGATTTTGGTCATTACTTCTCGAATAATGGAGAAGTACAGTACAATTTTGTTTGATTGTTCATATTTAAAATTTAAAAATGTTTCCTATAATGTTGAATATTTTTTGGCCCACAATAATCTTTGATCACGCACTGCGGCGATCAACGCTTTTGAATCAACCATTTCGTAGTTCGTGGTGTCGCGTCTGGTAGCCGTCAAAACAAGTACGCGTTACGTCGCGTCCTCTTTGGTCGCGTCTCGCCGCAGAATGCCGCCGTTGAGTCACGTTGAGTTGATCGCGTTCGTCGCGTTCGCAGCGTCGCATCGCGTCGCGTCGTATTCGTCGCTCACGCAGTACACCCCGTGAGACATCTCTTTACTTATAGGGCTTGTTTTTTTTAATTTTATAGGTATATAGAATTGTTCATTTTTACATTGTTCGCAACAAGTAAAAAAAACAAACTTATCGTTACCCAGAATTTTGTAATATCCTGATTTGGAAGAGCGTCCTTGGAGTTTCTTGCCTGTTCTCCATAGAAATCTACGTTTTGGAGTGCGCAATTAATTTCAACTTTCTGACTTGCTTGGTAACTAACCGACTCCTTGATAATTAAAAAATGCTTTGAATTTGAGTTTTGAATTCAATAAATACACTTTCTAGATTGTTTTTCTAGTCAATTCGTTTTACAACATTAATTTAATGTCTCCTCAATTCAGATTAATGACATAATTCGATTATTTCCTCCCATTAGCCTACCACAGGCTTCTATAATAAAGGCAGTGCATGGATTAACCGCCAAAGGATAATAGTGATAAATTGAGATTGTCCCTCAATTGCCACAAATTGCTTCATTTTCGTCCCGACGTCGCCCACGTGTAATTGGGGTATCTGTCTCTGTATAAATTGAGTTAATCATATAGTTGGATGATCTTGTCATTTATTTTAAATGTCGGATTAATAATTTTGCCCTTGCTAGTCCTGCTGTGTGACCTTGCTAGTATCTTGGTCAATCTTTTAAAATTTTCTGCGATGTAAAGTCCAGTAAAGTCGATATCTGCTTCGTAGGTCTAGTAATCTAGTTGTCGCAAGTACCTACGACTGGTGAGCGCGGGGTCCTGGGTTCGACCCCCAAGTCGGGCTGTGTTATTGGGTTGTTACGTTAAGATTTTTTTAGTAGCAGAGTCAAGCCTGGATTTGTGCTTAATTAATGGTAACAGGGTCGACAATCCCCTTTTACCTACACAGCAAAACACCTTTGTGTCGTGAAACACAGGTCTTAGGTAGCCTAGGTAGGTATCTGAATGGTCGAGAATTCTATATCTTCCAAGATACTAGATACAAGGCAGAGGGCCTAACATCAGATGCTGGCCCATCTGCCGCTTCCATAATTATTGCAAATAATTAAGTAATAAAAAATAGGCGATATTATTTCTTTTTAATTAATAAATACATCACCCTATGGCGGCTAAGCACCGCACTTGTTTGTGTGCCCCAAATGCCCATTCACCTGCTTAAAAGAGGTCTTAATAAGGCCTTGCCCACCGCCGTGTCTACTGGCTACCTGCTGGGCGAAGGGCCAACTTGACAATATAAGTTTCACAGCTGCCATGTCTTAAATAAGCGGTACCCACTAATTTTTAGTAATTAAATTCATTGCAACTATTAGGAACATAGTAGGTAAATATAGTGACGTAAAAAAATACTTCCATTTTGAAATAGCAGGATTCGTCAACAAAAAAATAAGATAAGATAAAAAAAATTTTCGCTACAATGTTTAGGTATTTTTTTTCAAATGATCAAGAACAATACATAATTATCTAGGTAGGTACTAGTTTTAATTATAAGTACTATGGGAGTGGGAGACTGGCCAAGGCGCCTGGCCTGTATTTCAGGACACCAAGAAGTACTTGGATACCTACATTTATTTCGGATTACGCACTCGTACACAAATGTTGTAAGTATATAAAACCAGAAATTAATAGGTACCTATAATAGTAATAGATGCCTGCGACAGAAGAAATAACGACAAAAAAAAGTAATTTAAAAAAATTAAACCGACTTCAAAAAGAAATCAACTCAAATTTATGTTATGTATGTTTTAAAGTTATTTCATAATTTTGAGTTAATTTCTTTTTGAAGTCGGTTTATTTTTTTTAAATTACTTTTGTACTTTGTAATTTTTAGTTTTTGCACTAGAATTTGACCAAGGTTTTGAAATGTTTTCCCTTTGACACTACACCCGTAGCTCGTATCAATAAGCCAGGCCGTCACACTTACACGTATTAGTCCATATCTTGAAAATTACTGAATCGATTTTGATGAAACTTGCACTGTTCCCTAAGTTGAAGTAAATGGAAGCCTTAGTAGATTGTCATATGTGAATATAATGCAATTCCAATAATATTACATACATAGGTAGGTACGTGTCGAATTGATAACCTCCTTTTTTTGAAGTCGGTAAAAATAGGCAAACCCTTTTTCATTCAGCCTCTATTACATTACATCTGTGTTCCATTTTGGCCTGATGTTGTGACAAGCTTCCTAGGAAGGGCTTCGTCAACAACAACACAACCTGCGTTGATGGATCCGTCGACCAAGCGTGTTGATTTTGGTAGGTAGGTAGCTACCTAATGCTAATGACCCTTTGGCCGTTCATCGTAAGTTGGGTAAATGAGGCTATTGTCAGCAGTTGACTTAAGGGAAGTAAACGTATCTATCCAAATATCCCAAAAAAAAAAAAAAAACATATTGGGCCCTTGTCTCAACTCAAGCCAGATGCGTGCTAGAACTCATACAAAAAATGTCACGATTCATAATTTTGCGTGTAAATACCAAAATTTTTTATACTTACCTACATAGGAAAAATTTTATAAATTGAGTATTCGCGTGCAATCGGTCAATCATTAAGTTGTTTCCTGACAATATTTTCATTCAATAAAGCCATCAAAAAATATAGATGTCGTTTCTAAAATGGCGTAATTTGGGTAAAGATTAGACGTTCTCAAGGATCGAGGTATTAAGCCTAACCGCAACATCTGTATGTCTATAGGTACTAATTTTTAGATAATTTACTTGTAGGTAAATATTTCGAGTTAGTGTGGATGGTTTGATTGGCATGGTTTTGTGCAGCCGTATTGTGGTAACATTAGATTATAATGATAGGATCGTGTAGCGATATTTCGGATCCTTTTCACGGTATTTTTAGACCCTACAGATAGTTGCACAAATGACAGAGGCGCAGGCGCAACTAGAATATTTAACATTGAACTTTGTACGATCAAAACAATTTGTGTCGTGATCAAACAATAAAGAAAGTCAGCCTTGAATTTATGCGATCATTTCCCGCCGTTAAAATGTAGGCACGACAATTAAATTTCACCTTTCCCTTTACATGTTATTTACATTATGTGGAGATATTTTAGTGTTGTTTTAGTTTTTAATTGTTCATTACAATTACAACCTTTAGGGTTAATTGCTTAATATAAGACTAGTGGTAGGTACTTTGTTTATTGTAAAATGAGACTTATTTTCAATACCTAAGTAATTGCTGACAAAACGGTTAACTGTATGTTTAACGTACCTACGTTGTAGGTGTGTTACGTACCAACCGTTTGAATCAAGCGGCTCTTAAGTGAGTATCTAAGTTTAGACTTCAGGCAATTTAAATATATACTTAAGTATATTTGTTCTGTAGCAACGTTTTTAATAGTTTTTTGTAGGCCTTTACAAAACCTGGCTGCGTTACAAAGTAGGAATCCAGAACCTTAAGCCGCTAACAGAATGCCGCTAACAGAATGTAAGTAAGTAGGTACCTACGTAGATTCAGTTCTTATTTATTAGACGTTTTTAAATATATGTACCTATATCTTTCCATAGCCAACAATTATGGACTCCTAAAAACTAACAGTTTAACTAGGTACGATACAAAGTAAACGAATCATATCTAATAACATTTCACAAAACATGTAAAATCACCCAGCGAGCACGTTTTGCCCACAAACAGAGATGAACTGGGCATCAATTTTATATTGTAAAGTAATTGTGCAGGGAAACGGCCGCTAATTGTGTTGCCCGTAAAAAATAAATTATACCCGAGTGTCATTTGTGGGAGTTTATTAACAAACGCTGGCAACATTGTTCCTTTCACTGATGATTTAAAGTGCGCCGTCTGAATGCTTTGACAACGTTTATTAGATGTAATTAATACGTTGTGTGTGAATAGTATAACTAATTGCTTGTACTTAGGTATTCTTACATGGGTTACGTAAGCGTTTACTGCGTTGCATTGTTTCAGCTTACATTGTAGGGAAAATCTGTGTTAGGCGCTTCTAAAAGAGCTTCTAAACGGGCCACACTTCGATACAAAAAAAAGACATATCTAACAACTATTCATATCATAGTTATTAAATTTTATTTACTAACAAAATTAATTTTACTATATTACTATGTTTATACTTAGGTTAAGGTACGTATATCTATGGGTCTTTGTTACCTGAAAATAAATGGTTTATTATTTATTATATTATTACGCCGTTATCCCTAAAAGGGTTAGGCAGAGGTAGGTAGCACTAGGTACTACCACATTTCACTGTGTTGCTAGATTAAGTTTGATTAACAATATTTTCTATACAAAAGTTGTCAAACCGCAATTTTTATTCCTCAGTTATAAGCTTTTTGAAGATTGAAAAATCGGCCATAATAGACGAATCTCTCATTAGCTAGTTAAGATAGTAGCGACTAGCCGCTACATAAAATAAGAAGCGATACTGAATTTTCGCTATTTATTTTAAGAGGTCGTAAACGGAGTGCCACTGTTTTTTTTTCATAAAACTACAGCTGATCTACCTATTCTGTAAAAATGTCACTATGAAAGTGTTAGGTATATCCCGAGGACAGCCGCACACATCCACGGGTATTTTTTGAATCGTCTTAAAAACAAAACACGCGCGGTGTTGCTTACGGTAACAGCGGCGCGAAATCGCAAAATGGATTTTCCAATTTCAAAAAATGTCCAACGCGCCTAAAGAAGTTTTCACTTCAAAAATGTTAGGGAACGAAGTTCAAAATGAAAATTCAAGATGGCGGATGAGAAATTTCAAAATGACGAAAAAATTTGAAAATTTTCTCAACCGCCATCTTGGATATCTCTATCTGTCTGAATCTTTCTTTTATATATAATAAAGAGTCCCATTAAGGGGGCATAACGCTTTTTTGTTACGTGACGAATTTCTACCAAGTTTATATTCTACCCTTATTCAATTTTGAAACTGATTCTAAATTCGCTGAAGTGGTCGATTGTAAACACAGTCATTTTTCTACCAGCCTGCATGATGCAAGATTAACTTTGATAACCTTTACAGTACCTACCTACCAATGTGCAACAAATGATGTGGTAATTTACATGGAAATACGGTTTTACTATCTACTATTAATTATTAATATTGTTGTTTAATTACGGTCTTCGCCTTTTATGACGTGAAAACATCACATAACACATTGTCATGGAATATCAGGTTTTGTTCTTAATATTTATAAATGCTAATAGTATTGGAAATTAGCGGCTATTATGAAAAAAAATATTTATCATTTCTTTACGTAGAGGTAATTGTCCAAAGGTTCGTAAAATATTGTAATTCTCTTGAATATCTGCTGCGAGGGGCCCGTGGCTACATAATAACAGCCGCACAGGTCGATCGATAAGGTTAAGCAACGCTTGCCGCGGTTGGCCTGTGGATGGGCGACTATCTTTACATACCGTGACCCCTCCGTGCCTCGGAAAGCACGTTAAGCCGTTGGTCCCGGCTGTCATTCGTGGATCTTTGACAGTCGTTACGGGTAGTCGGAAGCACGAAAGTCTGATAACCAGTCTTACCAAGGGATATCGTATTACCCAGTAACTGGGTTTCGGAGGTCAGATAGGCAGTCGCTCCATGTAAAATACTGGTATTCAGCTGCATTCGGTTAGACTGGAAGCCGACCCCAACATAGTTGGCAAAAAGCTAGGCAGATGATGATCTGCTGGAGGGAACTAGCTATATGTCAATCTGCCTAGCCTTTTCCCAACTATGTTGGGGTCGTATAACCGGATGCAGATGAATAACCGTATTTTACACAGAGCGGCAGCCTATCTGACCTCCACAACCCAGTTACTGGGTAACACGATACCCCTTGGTAAGACTGGTTGTCAGAAATTTTGGGCTTCTAACTATAAGTATTCCAGGATAACTAACTAAGTATAGGTATTCCCGGATAACGACTTGCATCAAAACTATAACTTTGCAGAATGTTTGCTAACATTAGCATATAAGTTTTTAAACAGAGCGATCTAACATGCATTTGCATTTAATTTTAGAATATAAGCTCTCTAATTGCTCTGGCAACATTACACTCACATGTTTTAAAATGTTGCCAGTTAAGGAAAACTCCACTTGTAAGTGGGAGGAGCGAGCTAGAGCAGTCTGTACTTTATAATGTAATGGCCGCAAGCGATGTGCTGAGCCCTAAGTGCCTTGTTAGAGTGGTCTGTGACACGGGTACTTGCTAAATTGTTTACTCATTAGCTTGTCTTGTTATTACATATTATACAGGGCTGGTAAATTGATAAAAACGAAAGGGACCTAAAAAGGCCACTTTGGCAGAATCGTAAAAGAATAACATTATGAATCATAATGGACAGTTAATTGTTACGTTAGTCGTATCAAATTTTCCATTGGTGAAGGGTTTTTCAGTTATTTTTTTTTGTCTTTGCTAAAATACCAATCAATCCAATTCAAATCCAATGCCAATCTCTTTGATTATACCTACCTACGTAGTGCAGCGAAAAATAGAAAAACACGGACTGTCTTCGCCATATAATGCTTTTTAGGCCCCCAGTACCTATTATACTATCTAAATCATTTTATTTACTGTCGCGTTGGTCGAGCGGTTGCAAGAGCTATTTCTGAACATGAAGTTTTGGGTTCGGTCGAGGTCGGGCAAAGTGTTATAGGGTTTTTCTATCTGGAATTTCTCAGTAGCTCGGAGTTTGAATTTCTCCTCGGTTGATGGCAATAGGCTCGCCCCCTGTAGGAATTACCTAAACGATGAAATGTCGGTGTCCCATAGATACACCTCTGCATAACCATTCGGAGAAGCAAAGCGTGATGTTAAGTTAAAATTATATTCAAATCATCTGCGGTGTTATTCTGTATAAATTTCACCGTGAAAACTTAGGTGAAGTGAGCGTGGAGTGAGCTGTCAATAGTGTCAATTCCTAGCAAAAACAAACTCACTTCACCTAAGTTTTCACGGTGAGATTTTTACAGAATCGACCGGCTGAACTCTGAATAAATGTCACTGGCTTGGTTTGTTTCTACAGCAAAACCAATGTCAGTACCTACCAACTCTGTGTATCCCAATTTGAGATTCGATACAAGAAATAACAGACTCGGATTACTATTAATTATTGTAATTATTACCCTGCGTCATTAAATTAATTAATAACGACTCCATTAATTGATTTACTGAGAAAATGCGCTCTGGAAATAATTGTTCCGTTATTAAATATGTGTTGCCCATTTGTGTCTTCTTAAGGATACATTTCTAAGAAATCATCCAGCTTGCCTTGAAGTAGCAGATCTAGTAGACGCAGGTATCGTAAAATGGAAGTGGGCAGGGCAATACTTCACAAGCAAAATAGGCCAAAGAAGACTCTACTAAATGGTATCCTAGAGAGTATAGAGAGGAAGAGGAAAAGAGGAAGTCTGGTGCGGTGGGAGGATGACCTGAGATCTACAGCAGGTGCGATATAGACAAGGAAAGCTCACGATCGAAAATTGTGGAAGGGTCTGGCGAGGCCTATGCTGGAAAGCAAAACAAACTTCCCAATGTCATAGACAATGGTGCCGACTCTGTTGTTCACAAACTAAACTAAATTTAAGTTCAGTGCATCTTTTTCTTTCTATTTAATTAAGAAAAGGACAGCAGATAAATTTTAGTTTAGTCCTGTCAAATTAATCAACGCCTGACACTACTCCATACAAGTTTAGATGTAGGTACTTAAAAACTTGCCTACTAAAATTACTTCAATTGACGTCAGTTTGACAGGACTAAACTAAAATTTATCTTTTGTCCTTTACTTATTTGAATTTGAATTAGAAAAACTGGCCAAGTGCGAGTCGGACTCGCACACGAAGGGTTCCGTACCACAAGTCAAAAACGCCGAAAAAACACGTTTGATGTATGGGAGCCCCCCTTAAATATTTATTTTATTTTGTTTTTAGTATTTGTTGTTATAGCGGCAACAGAAATACATAATTTGTGAAAATTTCAACTGTATAACTATCGCGGTTCTTGAGATACAGCCTGATGACAGACAGACGGACGGACGGACAGACAGCGAAGTCTTAGTAATAGGGTCCCGTTTTTACCCTTTGGGTACGGAACCCTAATAAAAACCATTCACCCCTTAAAAAAAGAAAATCTAAACAACCCTAATCATTTAACCATAAGAAGTAGCCCAGTTATGTAAAATCTATCGTTCTAATGTTTCAATGCATTCAGATGTAATTGCATATAAAACGCACTGTTGTACGGACGCCAGCACATCAAGTTACTACAATCTGTCAGATTTCTTTAATAGATTTTCGACTTTATTGCTAAAGCATAAGGTTCAAGGTTGATTGGGAAAATCTGACAGTTTCGGGTAGGTTGACCTGCTGGCGTCTGTACCTAATACGGTAAAATAAATTAACATAGATTTAGTTCGTGTGGTATTAAACAAGTATAAAATATAGGCTCTTGGTAATAGCGGTCAAGGAAAGCGTTTCTTCAAATGAATAATTATGAAACATTACTAATTATTTCGTTCTTAGTGATAATATTCCGTAATTATGTTTTTAATTTCTTGAAAATAGATATGTCGTGATCATCCCAAGTTAATTTATTGTAATAAATGTTAGTAATTATGAAGCAATTAGGAATTTTATTCGGATAGCGATCACGAGAATCTTTTTTGTGGCGTCTTTTCACGATCTTCTTAAAACGAAAAAAGTTGTAAGTATTTATTTCTATGAAAATTGCTACTTAATAAATCTAAAATTGCGTTAAAAATTTGTGTAAATTTCTTCAGCGATTAGTCGCAATTATCTTCTTCATCGGTAGAGTACTGTTGAAAACTACCTAAATAACCAATCGATTACCGTTGGGTACGGAAAATTCGATTAATAACCGTTGATCGAATCAATTTTGTATTTATACGGTAAACGATGGCTGCGTACCTACTTTTTATAAGTGCGATGTTCCGAGGGCCGGTGCCGTAATTTCATTATGCAAATTCAGCATAAAGTGTTGCCATACATAATCGCTCAAAACTATTAGCCAGAGACAAGAGCGCGGGAAAATTGTTAAGCTAAAAATGGCGGGATTATAAATTGTTTTGTGTAAGTAAATAATATGCTATAGCATACAGGTATACCTATGCAATTTTTAATATTTATGTAGATTGGTATGTAGATAAGTACAAGTAGGTATTCAAGGAGTTGTCTACTTTTTCATATCGAAATAGTATTTTTTTTCTGCTGCTTCACATTGATGAACCTTTAATGTTAAGGAAGCGGTAACTTTTTTGGACATGTTTTTTATCCGAAAAATTAGGATCGGCAGTTTTAATTTTAGATCATCACGTATTATTAAATTAGGTAGGTATAGGTACATAAATGGTCTTAATTTGCTATAATAAGTACGTTGCTAACAAATTGAATCAATGTTTCGGAATTGAGGAAGCCAAATAAAGTAATCTGCGTTTGCGATTTACTCGCCAAACATGTAAACAAATATGAGTTTAAGGAAATATTAGTTTAGGTCCTGCACAAAGTAAAAGTAAAGTTCAATTTACGCTAAATCGTCTAACATTTTTATAACTTTTTCAACAGTGCTAAGTGCTAGTCACACACTCTGAAATCAACTTAATTACTAATACTAAAATAAAGTTGTTATTTGTTTAACTTGAAATAACATCAATTGGAAACATAAATAATAGACCTTAGTTATGTTATCTTTTTCATCATTGGCAATCGGCGCCAATGATGAAAAGATAACTTATCTATGGTCCTGTCAAATTAAGATACTCCATAGACAAGTTTAGACGAGATTAAAAAAATTGGCTACTAAAAATACGTCAATTTACGTCGTGCGCTGACTAATTTGACAGGACTAAACTAATATTTATCTTCTGTCCTTTTCCTAATGAAATAGAAAGAACGAGATGCACTGAACTTAAATTTAGTTTAGTTTGTGAACAAAGGAATCGGCGCCAATATTTACTTAAATATTTTAATTTCAGAAAGAACCTTAATTGTTGTATCAGGAAATCGTAGAAAAGTTTTGTTTTTCAGGAATGTAGCATAAGCATAATTAGCTTATAATGTTCCCACTGTAATAGTAAGAGGGAGTGAGCCGAAATACACCACGCGGGCCACATTTTCCAGGACCTTACTTTGGCATAATTTAATCAGTAGGTACCTACCTAATTATTGGATTATCATTAGAGTAATCTCAATTTGACTAAGTGTCCAATATATATCCAGTTTAAGATGCTCTGGGGATTACGTGTAAGGTTTTTGTCCCAATTAATTGTGATTAGCGTCATAAAAGCTTCACCTGCTTAGCATAAAAACAGTCTAGACCAGAACTTCGTTATCGAAACACAAAAGAGGAGGTCCATACGTCATTTTATCTCCAACAATCACTAATGGCTGAACGTGGTCGCGCGCAAATTGTCCTCGCGAAACTATAACAGTTTGATAACATTTAAGTATTGGTTTTGGGCAAATTTAATCAAAAACCTCGGCATAACAGTTATTACCGGGGTCGGGTTAATTTCAAAATATACGATAAAGAATGGAAAAATAATATTTAAGGGAATTAGGGCTCCCGATGTGTTGTGGTGCGCAATTTGGTAGATTGCGCCGGCGCCGCTCGCTGGTGCCCGTTTTCTGTGAATTTTTTAATTAAATTACGAGCCCAGATGCTGTAAAGTTGATGGGTAAGATTACTCGGACACCCTGACCTCACTCGGAGATGCACACATTAATTTTATTGTTGGATTTTGTTTGGTTTACAATCCTAAATTGAGATGTTTCGCAGTATAGCGTGTTAATTCTTATTGGCTTATTATTGAAATAAGTTCGTAATCGTTTGATTCTTGATTTCAAAATGTTTTATTCAATTATTATTATTTATTGAATTGTTTTAGGTGTAGATTATTTTTTTAAAACGTTGCCCCACACTAGGAATTTCTCCTGTATTGTGGGGGTATACAAACATTTAAAGGCACATACACAAACAGCCAGACCCGGAACAACTACTTGTAGGTCATACAAATATTTGTTCCGTGCGGGAATCGAACCCGCGACACGCAGCGCAGCAGTCAATTGCTTAACCACTGCGCCAACCGTGCCGTCAAATTAAATACTAAGTTAAATTAGATTCTTAAGTTAAATTCCATTCTAATTTACTTAGATCTACACTACTAAGTACGTCTGACTAAGTATCAGCAAACATAGTAGAGCATTTATAAAGCCTTTACAGAGTCGAATTCAAAATAAAACATTTCAAATTGAAATCCAGAGAAAGTGCAAACACGTTATAAATCTAGTTACTATGACTGGCTTGGGTAGTGATAAACCCAGGCGCAGGCGCATATTTCACGGTAAGTGCACGTAATGTAATAATTCTAGGCTTATCTGCTCACTTTGTACTCGCCTGATAATATGAGCTTCAAATCTGGACAGGTTGCAAACTTTTCAGATTGGATTTTGTAAAAAGGATTCATGGGCTATTGTAGGTACAGTCAGCGACAAAAGTCGGTTACCATTGCTGCTTTTATATGCTGCTGCTACATCATCTAAATTGACACACAATTATTTGATAAATTGTATTTCAGCATTTCATACAAGCGTTACAGTTTAGTAATTTTTTTTTCTTCTTTTCTTTCTTTCTTTTAGGCGCGTTGGGCATTTTTGAGATGGGAAAAATCTATTGAACTCGCGCCGCTTTTATCGTAACCGCTTCGGAGGTGTTCGGCTGTCCTCGGGATGTACTCGGTTTTAATGTATATCCGATATGTCAGTGAGTGATGGCTAAGTATTCTGTTTGTGTTTTGTTTTCACCTCTGTCTTCAATCCTACAGTGCACTTTTTTTTTCGTCGTAAAATTGTAAAAAATTTTGTCGGTTCAGATTATCAGAATACGTTGTAACGTGTTGCGTGTCGATGTTTCTGCCATCCTGTACGAGTATAATAGCTAAGAGTTAATATTCTTTTAATTTAAATCTGGTCCGATTTTAGTTGAATATTTAGCGTGCTTGTTAATATTGTTCATTGAACAAAATGTCAAAAAGTACAGAAGTAACTTTCTACAAGTAAAAGACATCAACGCAAAAAAAAAGTGTTAATAAAAAAAAATCGGTAATAAACAAGCTTAATCAGCCTATACTGTTCCCACTGCTGGGACACAGGCCTCCCCTCTGTGAGAAGGAGTGGGCCATAATCCTCCACGCAGCCCCAGTGCGGATTTTTGGTATTATTTCTAAATTTTCGGTAAAATCACTTTAAATCTACGATAACCTAAATCCATGACAAAAGTTTTCCAAGTATCAATAATTTTACAAAAAATGATTTCAGAGAGACTATTTTAACAATATTACGAGTACTTACTGAGCACAACCTCAGTTTAAAGTTAAGTGGTTATAAACTATCCTACTGGCACTCGCTACTCTTTATAAGGACCCATATGGCTTATGAAGGATAATGGTACACAATGCTATAAGCTTTTATGGCCTCCGTAATGCTGAACATTGCAGCACCAATTTTGTAACTATGTTGGTTAAGAAGAATGTAAGAAGATGAGCGTCGGTAATGAAATTATATCGGTTATTTTGTTATTTTCAGTGGCTAGTGTTTTGTTTCAACTAATTTTGTTGTGTCGTTGTTTTAAATTCAATAATGTTGGGTGTAAAGGTTCTAGGTTGTGTTTAAATTCATCCTTTATGTACATATTTGATTTTACTGTCCGATGATTCATGTTGGGCCGTTGTATCTATGCTAGTTGCGCGGTAAACTCTGTTTGAAAGATGCAGGATTTTGCGTGACGTCAGTATGACGCGTTGTTCGCATGTGGCTTTGTAGATACCGCTACAGAGTTTTATTACTTTTGCACATTAAAATGTTAGTGTGTAAACTTATTGACACTAAAAATGTATAGGCCTTAAGAGCGTTTACGCCGTACGGCATTTCATACAAATTTTCAAGCCCTTGTTTTTCGAAATGAATGAACCGATTTTAATGAAACTTCATACGCACAAGCAGGATACAAAGGTCTAAAAAGTTACTTAAGAACATTTTAGAAAAATAGTGTTACAGCCAAGTTAGAACGATTTTAAATTTTCCATAGAAACAGAGATTTCCAGTTATCTTTTTTAAATAAGACATTTCGAAGTTCCCTAGTCTATGGCCATTCAATTTTCGAATCACACCAAAATCGATATCTCAAAACTGTTCAATCGATCTATTATAAAGCCTTCTGTGCAAACTGCTTCATTCTTAAACAACAGGCTCGAAATTAGCGATTTATATCGATTGATATCGGTAATTGTTATTCGGTACGGGTGAGTGCAGTTTTGCGATTCGCTTCACTAATTTCTCACAGTTCTATCGATGTAATGGCGGTATCATTTTTGCGTTAACCGTGTAATCATTGCTGTGGGTAATTCGGTGTTAGCACGTCGTAATTCATCACGATTTTGTGCTGTGTACCGTTTCCATTCTCCAGCGTCCACCGTGGAATTTATGAGGATTTTTTGCGGTGTCCGCCTGTAATTTTTGAAGTAGGTAGGCATAGAAGTTTTTCTTAGAAATTGTCATTTGTTGTAAAGTTGCTGGTTAAAAAAGCGATTCATGCTTATCATCGTCAAATCAAATATTTACTTTAGAGCATCGAAGCTTAGCTTTAAGAGCAAGCAAGACGTATTTTAATGATTCATGAACATTTTTTATATACAAACTAAATGTGCCCAAATGCCAAGATTTCACGTTATGGATTACATAATGTACTGTTGCTCGTTTTATTTTGTGGTCCTTAGAATCGTATTAAGATCTGACTCTAAGAACCAAAGACATACCAAATTGAACTACCCAATAGCTCATTACTTCACTGTCCTTTTTATTTACGTAAATATATTATGTAGGTATTATCGTAGATATAAATTCGACGCTTTTAGGACATTTTTTTATTTAATGAGAAAGTAATATAAAATTAAGGAGTGCCCTTAATATATTTTTTCCCTTAACAAGGCAAGCTTGATCACTTTATTATTACCACTAATGACTTAATGATCACTCACGATTTTTGCTTTTGGTACATCATCAATAACACCTTATGGGGCGCAGCGTACGTGCGCTTCAATCACGTGACTACGCGCGACACGGCCTACTTGTCGCCGTTTCCAACAATTCCAACGCCTATGGGAACACAGAATAAAATAGTTTAGGTACGAAAATATAAATGAAAGTGCTCCAACCAAAATATGAACCCTTATTTTAAGATTAGATGCTCCGTGGCTAAATAAAAACAGCCGCACAGGTTGATCGATCAGGTCAAGCTACGCTTGCCGCGGTTGGGTTGTGGATGGGTGACAATCTTTACATACCGAGACCCCTCCGTGCCTCAGAAAGCACGTTAAGCCGGTCCCAGCTGTCATTCGTGAATCTTTGATAGTCGTTACGGGTAGTCAGAAGCCCGAAAGTCTGATAACCAGTCTTACCAAGGGGTATCGTATTACCCAGTAACTGGGTTGTGGAGGGCAGATACTCAGATAGGCAGTCGCTCCATGTAAAATACTGGTATTCAGCTGCATCCGGTTAGACTGGAAGCCGACCCCAACATAGTTGGGAAAAGTCTAGACAGATGATAAAACATTGAAGAAGAGAAGAAGTCCGAGAGTCACACGAAACACGTTTACTGTTTTAATATTGCTTAAAAACAGTTTTATGTAATATTCATAAATCTAACTAGATATTCGATATCCATAGATTAGGTGTTGACAGATATTTTTTCCATAATCCCGACCTTAATTTGCATCTTATTCATATTCCATAATGGGCTGGCTACACACTTGCGATTGTCAGTCGTCAATCGCGCAAGAACAGTCGGCTTCGGCTATCACCGGTCGAACCACGGTCGAACCGTGTAATCAGTGAGTTCGGTAATTGCTGAGTTCGCACGTCGTATGTCAAGTGACCGCAAATGCCCTAAGGCGATAGTCACTCGATTAAACCGCTGATTGCGACTACAGTATAACGTGTCGCAAGTGTGTGACACTTGCTATTGCTTTCAATTAATTTCTACTAGTTTGTTGATAGCGACATAAAACCTATTACTGTTAACTTTTATGTAGTCACCGTAATAACATCGATCTAGCTTAAGTAAACCTTTTCCTTCTTTTAATGGAATTAAACATTTAATAGGCAATTCTAGGGAATTTATAATCCATTTTCGGCTGTACAAAATTCTGATTATGCTGCAGATTTAGCCAGTGGATGCTAGGAACACTGAGAGAATGATTAAAATTCGACGTCAGTGATTTTAAAATTAACTTTACGCAGTCTTTAAAAGACTCTTGCGTTTAATTTCAATTCCCGACAAGGTCGTGAGTCGTGACTAGTTTTACGCCATCGTGATCCATCAATCCCAAAAACAAACTGTGCCGAGATTAATCCTCATTCAAATTAAAATATTTTGACAGTTACGATTTTTAATTTAGACTTATGCTTACGAAAGCAAGCGATGGCGATTTTGATACGTAGTCGATCATCAACCTACACTAGTTTGGCCTCAAATGGGCCGGCCGCAGATAATGTCCCCGTGTCGCCAGGTCGTAACAGTTAGCCATGCAAATTGGTTTATATAAATGGCCCATAATTTGATTTTGTTTTTATTTATCAGCACACCATCAGGCAATAATTCAAATTATGTAAGACAAGTCCTACGGTCGTTATTAATTGGCTGTCAGCTGAGTGATTTGATAGTTAATTATACGTTTATATGAAGTAAGTAAGATATAACTGGTTTGGGTATCGTTCGCGACTCCTTGATGTGAAGCATTAACTTGAAAGGAATAACGACACCTTTTTGATTAATATCGTGATGTGTGAAGTATGATGTCCATCACAGAGAAGGGTGAAGACATTGATTGGTGAAAGTATTAAGGTGCTGGCTGCTGTTCCTCGGTGACAAGCAGACATAGCGGACAATGGCTTTGTTAGTTGTATTTTTATTTAAGTATATTATATTTTTTTAGTCGTTAGCTATTCAAAGGGTGCCATTGGAACCCTATTACTATTGGGTAGTTAGTAGTTTGGGTAGCTTGATATGCTGGCGTCTGTACTTCCATGGACCAAAACACATAGGTACAAAGCTTATCCTGTCACTTCACCATCTAAAAACCTTTAAATTCTGAAACGCCAGTACTCCACGCATCAAAGAAAACTAGTTAATAAATCAGAGAATTACCATCAGACTTGACGTCACTCGTCGCTAGCCGAGCTCGGGTCGCGGACGGGGCCCGGGGCCAGGGGCCCGCAATTACTCGTCGCAAACTGCCGCACCAACATTATACAATTTAGCCTAATTAACTACCGGATTTTGTTGTGCTACCCACAACGTAATTGCCTCCCATAACACGGTGTACCACTATTATTAGCCCCAAGTTCATTTTGTTGCTAATACAAGGGAGAAGTTGTAATTGCCTCTGAATTTGTTTAGTTGCCGATCTCGTGTTTTGGTGGGAATCGTAAGTGTTTAATTTACATGGTGTGTAATCGCTGCGAAGTTTTGATTAACGGCTCCTTTGATTTGCGGTTTTTTATGAGGCGAAGAGAAACTTTTTGATGAGCGTCAACCGGTGGCGGTTTTTTTTTTAATTGTTGCCATGTTAAAAAAATTGATAAATTATTTCTTAAAAAAAATTGTAATTTTTGTTTGTAGGTACGATAAAAATGTATTTACAGTTTTTCTTCTAACGACATCAATAAATTAGCTATTGAGAAGACTGCCTTCCGGCATCATACTCTTGAGCAGGAAAATGTAAATCAAAGGTACTTACGAGTAGATAGTGCCATAGTGTAAATCATCATTATTCAGATCTGAAGATCTAAGTATGATTTACCTACACTAACTAATATTGATACAATCAAGATTATTTATCTGGAATATCAAAGTCGAGAGAGTTAGCGCCTGCCTAATCGCCTATTTGCTATAAACATTTTCAAAAATACTACTGGATGTTAATGCCACTTTCTAAAGAAGACCTCAAAATTAAAAGTCTTATTACGTCAAAACCTCACGGCACGCGACAATTTTTCAAGAACCCAGCTCCCATGGTGTTTCCGAGGTAACATTAAGTAAACCGTCATTACTCGGTGCCCTCATTCGGTGCGAAATTATTTAAATGTCAGCTAAATTGCTTTAACAGTCCGAGAGCAGTAATAAGGTGTCCATACAGCCTATAATTTGCTCTCGCATTCAATCACTCAGGCACAGGAGGCGCGTCAAGCCATAGACTAGGAGTTTACGAAGTGTAAAACCTTTGTGGCTGATTTAAAAACGTCAGTGTCAGTTTGAACAAAAAGTTCAGTTTTTTTTGCACTCTGGGCAATGGATTTAGTACTTGTAAGTGCAGTGAGAAATAAAAGAAAAAACGTCGTGTATCAGCTAGATAGAGCCTGTTAAAGATCAGACACAACATAATTACATCAACCTTGAAACCATGTAAAATTGCAACTGTATTGATACACCGTAATTGATGGCCATGTAATTGAATTATACACGCCAACATACGAAAAACCGTTTTAAACGGTACGAGACGAGAGCCACAACACTATGGCTTTTTTATCGATTCTTTGGCCATAAGTACAGCATTGACTTTCATCTCGTTCAACCTGTCCAGTGGTGTTGTGATAACTTTTAATATAGCCCGCAATCATAACCCTATTAATAAAGCTTGTGGCAGAGGCGTCTTCTCGCTTTAATCAACATTTTCAATGAGATTATTAAATGCCGCCAGTTTCCAATATGGCGTCCGTTTATGCCCACTGATGAGTTTTATGATGTGACCGTGTTCGGCCACAGTGACGTATTTATGATGATATTGATGTCGTTATTCTTTTGTTTTTTGACATTTATCGTTTTTCTGGAAAATATGATTAGGGCGGGAAACTACTGTCTTTGAGTTCTAGGTGCAGGCTTGAGTTGTGAGGTTGATGTGTTTAGCGATGATTTGAGATAGGTTGAAAAGCGACAGGTTTTGTATAGTGAGTGGCATCGCTTCTAAGACGACCCACTGACCAATCTTTTTTCCTAGTAGTCATCGTAGTTGCCAACAGGTAATTCTGTTTCGACCGTTGGAAAAACTGCAAGGGGTTAATCATTTTTACTGTCTGGCGAAATCCAACCATTTTGAAGTCAAGTAATTTTCACCTATCTTTTTCTTGTAAAGAAGAGCACATTTATTACGAGAAAAAACACTACATTTACAAGAAAAAGATAGGTAAGTATCTATAACCCTTATTATTTACATATTTATTATTCATAATATAATTACTTTTTATTTGTTTTTATTTACCGATGCACGGTAGAGTGTGTTCATTCCTCGTAATATTATTTAACAGCAACGTTTCTTATTAACAAAGCTGTGTCAAATTGAAAACGGATCAGTTTTTTTACCATTTAGAATGGAAGACTTTGATCCATTTGTAAAGAATTGCCAATATAATGCCTTCGTATTGAAGGCACGAGCGTCAATCGGGAGCGCTCGTGTGTCTTCGGCGCTGTGTCATGCGCGCGCAATCTGCCCCTGCTGAGATGCGTTCGCGCCGACACTGACAATGTCTCACTTGATACTGTCATAGATTAACATAAGTAAGTAAGTCATAGTAAGTATGTTAATGAGTCCGCACTGAGGATGATCACAATTCTAACGAAGATTTTATTGGTCCAAGAACTAGCTTCAACTTTCTGACTAACTGACAGACTATTTAATTTTGACAATTCAAAGGTGCCTGTACAAGGTTTAATTGAAATAAATGCTTTGAGTTTGAGTTTGAGAGAAACGAAAATGAAATGTTAATAGTCATTTATTGCAAGGTTTGCAGGGTTTTTATCTTACAGTGTTTGAGTCCTTATTTTTTTTTTGGTTACTTTTCTTCCCTTGCGTATCACTACAGCCGTCCTTCTTTTGACATAATATAACACGTATCACCCTAAAAACAGTTAAGACGCTGCCCCCCAATCATTCTCTATATTTTTTTAGCTTTCTTTTCATGGTGGTTGCCCAGCTTGGAACAGGCGACAACATTCCCATCCATGGCTTTGAATCGCTTCAAGAAGATAAGCAGTAGTAATTTCCTGAGACAAAAATACCAGTACTCATTTAACAGCCAAGAATTTACCTCGGTGCAAGCTCAGACCAAAGTAAAGTGAAGCCGGTTTCGTAAACATGTGTGCACATAGTGAGGTGTAGTTTGATTGTAAATGGTTGTAAATTTGTGCGTGTGAGTGGTATGCACAGAGCGGAGGTGTAGTTTTTGCATGCTTCACTGTATTGTTCGCAGCGCTATGTCTTGACTTTTTTATTTGGTCTGAGGTACAAGTCAAGTGTTCTAACCAATCCTATCTACTACCAAACATAATCTATGAACCATCGGCAGCTAACCCTTTGCTATTATGATTCCTAATTGAAATATACCTATAAAAAGTAGCGGAAAGCAGTCTGTACACGATACAACTTCATTACAAGCCGGCTGAGGTTTTGATTGGTCGCCACAAGACGCCATTGTGCGTATAAATCAAATAAAAAAACGCGTCGAAAGTCATGATCTAATTTAAAACGTAATGAAGATGTCTTGGTACACTTAACTGTGTGATTGCGGTATTTTGTGATGGTACCTATATAATGTAAATAAATTGATATATTTTTTTAAAACGTTCAAAATCTAGTCGCAGCCTCATCTCGGCGACAAACAAATGTCAAAACTTGTCAAAAAATTAGGTAAATTAGAGGTATTTTTTGACAGATTGAGACTCAGATCCGAATACCAATTCTAGTAATTAAAAACGTTCAAAATCTAGTCGCAATCTCATAGCTCAGCGACAATCAATGTCAAAAACTTGTCAAGAATGTAGCGAAATTAGAGGTATTTTTGACAGATTGCGACTGAGATCAGACTGTGAACGTTCATAAAATGACGAGAATTGCCCTTCTGGTGTCTTAAGATTACCTCTATGGTTTAGTGATCGCAACCGCTACTGAAGAGCATGAGGTCCTGGGTTCGATACCCAGATCGGGTAAAGTGTTATTGGGTTTTTCCATCAGGAATTTCTCAGTAGCAGCCTGGAGCCTGGATTTTTGCCCGGTTGATGGCAATAGGCTCGCTCCCTATTACATAGGACTAAAACATAGCTGGCGAAATATGGGTGTCCTTTAAGGTATACCTACATCTGCTTAACCCTTCGGGGATCACAGGTGTGATGTAATGTGAATAAATTAAAAAAAAAAAATTGCTGAATGGGTCCGCTCTTTACCTCAATCGCGCCTGATGGAAAGCGATGGATGAGGTCTAACATGCCTAAGGCAATGGAACTAGCAGGCATCGACGAAACACTGCAGGCTGCTTGACACCGGACTCCGGTGGGATGGGAGGTGATCGCAAACCAGGCAGGCGTTAGCCCTACCACTGCAAGGGAAGAATTGGCCAGTCAAATAAGGTGTTGTGTGTGACTGTCCAGGATGCGCCGAGCGCTCGGTTCAGTTGAGTAACTGGCGGAACAAACTACGCAACACGAGGGCCTTGTTCATGCATCCCAAATATTTCGAGCGGCACACAAAAGCTCCAATCACTTAATTAAAACGTACTTAGATATGTTATTGAAAACCAAAATGACGTGTAGATAAGTATTTAAAAAACACAATCTTCATACTTAATGCTATTAGCTTACTGCTTACTCACTTGCTTGCTAGGCTGCTACTTACTTGTTTACTTGCTGTTGACAAATCTAGCTAGTTGTGGTTAGTTTTTGGTTTGAAACTAATCAATCAAATAACTTGACTAAGGATTTAAAACAGATTAAATTGAAGAAGCTTTCTGAATCTGAGAGCAGCTTTCTATAGCTTTTCTAAGTTCCATGTTCAAGAATGATAGAGCAGTTTTTGCCTTTTAAGTAAGTAGTCGATAAAGTAGTTTACAACAAGGAAGTTTAAATAACAATTAAAAGTAAGTTACAAATATAACTCTTCTAATATAAGCACCGCTGCACCGCAAGATATAGCCCCCATTTTCTTACAGGATGTTGTAATTTATCTACAAAAAGGCCGAAAGGAAATTGGATATGCCAACACTATCGGGATTGTCATCGATTTGTAAGCAGGAATCACTCAGATGTAAGTTATATGGAACTTCAGCTTACTTTTGGGCATTGATCACTACGCTTTTTTTTTTTGAGGGTGTGAATCTGCTAAAAAAGCTCTGGATGGAGCGGAAGGGAGTGTCAGACTCTTACTGACTAAAACCCACCCGTGTTCCTTCCTTAGCCCTTTATGTTCCGGGCCAGCGGTAACCCTTTCGGACAATCACCACGTTGCTCAGGACGGGTTGGCGATTTCAGACTTGATAAGTCCAGGTTTCCTCAATGTTTTTCTTTCCGGTCGAAGTGGCGGTGCTTGGGGGAGGCCTATGTCCAGCAGTGGACGGCTTTCGGCTGAAATGATGATGATTATGACGTCAGTAGTCAGTAGTCTTAGTAGGCACTCCTATGTTATAGTCTTACGTTTATTACATCTCATAAACCTTTTCATTGTATAGGCGAAAATTCTGACCGTTCAGAACTTCATCAAAAAGTTAACGTTGAAAACAATAAGTCACTGTCAAAACGGAATACCTTGTTGATACGATGTATATCGCTGAAAGGCCTATTAAACGGAGACACGCTATTCGTTTACTAATTGCAGAAAACAACAGTGAAACCACAAGACAATGCGATAACCCTACCCTTTTTGACGGACCAGCTATGCAAGACCTTTCTTACGTCTTAAAAAGTACTGCTAAATTGGGCACAGAGGGGTGAGTTCATACATTTGCAGGGGTCAAGTTAGCCTGGTGATGTTAATAGTTAAGAACCAAGCTGGGAGGTCTACCGGTCATCCAGCTAATTGAATGTGTCAATCATTTTAACAACGCAAATGAATAGGGCATAGAACTTAACGCATCCGTTTTACTAAGACCCTTCTTGAATGCTACTTTGCATACGAGGGGGAGGTTTTCGAGTTTGGTTGACGAATGCCCGGGGCAGGCTATCGCTCACCGCTGTGTTATGCCTGTTTATATCGGACAGCACTAATTGTGTAATTTTCTGTTAAACTCATTAGCTGGCACGTGTGGCTGTAGGTAGGTAAGTTTTTGGTAACGAATCTGAGTTATGAGGGTCGAGAGAAGATTTGTTTAAGTATGTATAAAAATTCTACTTAAACAGAATAAGGACGTAGAAAGCGTTAAATAATTACCTTTAGTAATAAACCAGCCGGTCGATTCAGTAAAAATCTCACCGTGAAAACTTAGGTGAAGTGAGTTTGTTTTTGCTAGGAATTGACATTATTGACAGCTCACTCCACGCTCACTTCACCTAAGTTTTCACGGTGAGATTTTTACAAAATAGCACGCCCGCCCTTCACCACTTCCTAGTGATTTCTCTGGGAAGAGAAGTGGCGCAACAAACTCCCCAGCAGCACAGCTGTCTGTTCCGTTAGATATACAATAGTAGGTAGGTATGTGTATCTAGTAAAACGTAATAAAAACAAAAGCAAATCAAATATTCAAATAAACAATATAAGTATTGATCTCCACGTTATTATTAAATCAAACGCCAGACTTTATTTACATTACAGATGAATGTGCATGAGAAAAAAAAAGATAATATGTTATGATAAATCATAGACAAGCCATATTTCATCGTCGCCGCATTCGAGTGCTTTGACGTGTCTCATTACAATGTTAAATTAAATGAATATCTTTGCCGCCGTGGTAGATTGTCTTTAGGCTTAGTTTGTAGATATTAATAGAAGAGAGGCTTTTAAAGCTTAGAACATGAAACTAACATTGTCCAAAACATTTGATTGAGAAGGTAAATTCATCAGCTTAATTTTTTTGCTTTGAGAGTTGCATTGATGATTATAATGCTCATAATTCTGTAAGTTTCTACATGTTTTTTACGGTCTCGAATTACATTTAGATTAACATATTATATACACCACTGACCTGCAAATTGCAAATAACGTAAGAAAATTTAAATTTCGCGGGCTACCTCACCGAGTCTGATAAGAATAAGAACGCTGAGGTTTCCAAATTACAATGTGTCTCAAAAAGATATTGTGAAACTCATGTAGTCTACGTCTCATTATCGAAAGACCGTTAATTCCAGCGATCGTTTATAAGCGTAACTTTTACCGACAAGACCAGTATGGAGCTATGACGACTTGTTGTAACTTTGTACGACTTGACGTGTTGTGTGGGCTTGGCGTGGGGTCCTGGGTTTGTTTCCCGGGTCGGGCAAAGTTTTTTGGGTTTTTCCATTGCGGATTTTTTAGTAACTGCCCGGAGTTTGGAAGTTGGCGGTGTGATACCCCTGTGCATCGGAAATTCGGAACGCACGTGGTCCTGCGCCTGACCTCTCTCCAGTCGTGTTGGATTGCCGTCCCAACGGACAATGAGAGTGAGAAAAGAGAGAGGGCACCTGTGTCTGCGCACACATCACTTGTGCACTATAATGTCTCCCGCGCCGAAGGCTGGTCTCCGCTGAGATTGGCCGTCATGGCCGAAGTACTGGAGAACTTTATTTATTTATTTTTAATTGGTGAGAGAGATTTTAGAACTTTAAAACCGACTTTTCGGTTTTATAACCAAAACTGTGGTCCTGAATCATCTTACGATAAAAAAATGCGTAGCAATGAGGTAGTAGAAGTTAAAATAAAATATTTAAAGGAATGAGGTATTCCTCGAAACGGGGTATTCCTTGAAGAGCACCAACTTTGAAACGCACCAAATGAAACGTCTATCGATATCATTTATTACGAATCCTTCATGCTCTTCTCTATGTTTCATCGTTGATGCGTTTCGAGGAATAAAATTATAATATCTATTTTTATTTTGATAAATATTTAATAAAAAAAAAATCGAGGAATATTTTTGGTGCGTTTCAAAGTTAATACCCCAAATGAATAGGTGCTGCGTATGTTTTTTGTGCTGTTAATCAAGCATATGTCTGATAATCTAAGGCACCACCAAAATGAGGTGTTGTGTAAGACGATGTAAGTTACAAAGATACTGCAACGATGATTAATTGTTACAAAGTCATCAAGAAGTAGAGATCAGTGGTTGCTTTCAAGTTTCGGTAGGTGCTTTTATATACAGACATAAATTCACGCTTTCCTCCCATGGGGGTAGGCAGTTACAGAACGCCACCTGCTACGATCCTTACATAATTCTTTTGCTTCGTGGTCCACGGATATAGATAGACCTTTTTTTTTTTTTTTTTTGTTGTCGGGGGGAAACCTTCAAAAGGCACCCAGACCTCCGGGGAGGGAGGTCGGGAGTGTGGGATTTTTACCTCACTAAAACCACCCCGGTGATCACCATCAGCACATAGGGGTGGTCCCGGTTCCTCTTAAAAGACCAATTCCGGGGATATAGATAGACCTAGATAACGCAAGTATCACGATCTCGATGAAAACCAAGCGTTCCATTTTTGACTACCTACTATGACGTCACAAGCACTATTTAGTGATGGGAAAATCAAATCGAGTTAAAGACGCCGCCGCATGCGTCACCCGTCTCGCCCCCACCCCCGGGGCCTAGCACCAGCGCTCACGCTCACCCAGCCAGCAGCGGTGCTATTCTGTAAAAATCTCACCGTGAAAACTTAGATGAAGTGAGCGTGGAGTGAGCTGTCAATAGTGTCTATTCCTAGCAAAAACAAACTCACTTCACCTAAGTTTTCACGGTGAGATTTTTACAGAATCGACCGGGTGTACTCAGGACTGAGCGCGAAAGTGTACGTAAGCTGGGCGCGTGAAGTATTTGCTCTTGCGTTATTTAGGTGTATCTATATCTGGGGTTTGGTCATACACCCACAGGTGCGAGTAATACGCATCTGACCTTTCTGGAGATACACTTTTACATATTTCTTTTAAATACCTATGCCCTGGAAATAGTACAACGCCTATTAGGTAAACGAGATCTGGCTACTTCTAACTTTAATTGATTAAAACCGCAGGAGATTGTAATAATATGTTATTAACTCCTTGACATTTCTCTAGTTCGTTGATGTTGCAAATTATAGCCCTAAATACCATTAACATCGATTTTGTCGATAATGATATCATATTTCATACAAAATATATCGAAAGCTGTATGATTAGCTTTTTCTAACAGTAACCAACATTAATTTAATCCTCAAACATAATATCCCAGGTAATCATACAATATTTTTATCAACGAGTTAACAATATATATGAAATAATCATTTCAATCTATTAATATTTAATAACATCATCAGCCTAAAAATGGTCGAAAAAGTATTGGAGTGAGTTTTTTATCGATAAAAATATCATTATTTGCACCTGCGAATCATAATCGATTTCGTCTGGGCACATCTCTTTGAATGTGTAGCGACAACAGACGTCACGCGGCGCGCAGCGCAGGCGCACCCCTACCGTTACACACGAATATTAGTTCTTTATTAATACCGCATTGATAGTGTATCGATTTAGGTTTTATTATCAAGTAATCGAAATATGAATGGTTCTCTATTGATGTAAAAATGACAATAAAATCATTATTGGTCAGCATACCAGTGGAAGACCCATTTCAGAGAGTGTATTTTTATTCTTGTTATTATTTTTCTTATCAAGTGAATTTTAATTGAATGATTTGTTGGTCCTAAAGTACTAATAGGAACTGGTGAAGAATCCCTTTATTCAATATTTTCTCCACAACGTGCCTTTAGTCGAATAAAGAGAAACAGCAGCAACAGATTATATGTATTTGGCTGTAAGTTTGTAAGTAACTGTGTTAGTTACAAACTTACAACCAAATACATATAATCTTATATGAATAGATGAATGTGACCTTACGTAATGCCCAAATTCTTCACCCACGGACACAGTAATTTATACTGTGCCACGGATCACAAAAACGTTCAAATTATAATACAAATCAATTTTTTGTATGGACTCCTTAACTTAATAAGTGTAATTCATCACTCGCTTGGGAGCCAATCGGCTACCTACAGTCTATTCGAACAGGCTGATTGAATTAGCCTGATCAATCATTTAAATGAGGCCCTGACCTTACCTGGCCGTGTGCTGGGGTCTTAACCCGTCTTTGTTCGCATTTATTCTGTTATTGTTTTTGGGAGAGGAATTTCGAAGGCTGAATAGAGACTGAAATTTCCGGGGAGCTTTTGATGATTAGACCCAAATATATCTATCTATAGGTATCAAAAACCTTAGCACTAGAAATACCTCTGGTTGACTTCCAACTCTTCAAAATCTGTGGATCAGGGACATTTTCTGCCTTCGTTATTCAGGTCCTAGATTCTGAGATATGGTTTTGTTCCACGTTCAAAAGTACCTTATAAAGGCTCCTACAAACAGGCGCGACTCGCGATATAATCGCGCCGCAAAAAAAGGGTTGCGCGACTTGCGGTGTCTTTGTGTCGGGCGCGATTTTATTGCGTGTCACGCCTGTTTGAAGGAGCCTTTAGGCAGAGCAGGGGCCCCAATTCTGTATAGTAATTTTTATTCCCCGCGATAATCTTACCACGTGACGTACGATTGACAAGCGTGGTATTTTGACAGTTCAAAACTTTAAACCACGACAATTTCCCGGTCATTTTGCGCAGTTTGGTTCATTGTGTTTTAAAGAATACGTTATTAACAGATGTCATGATAAGCTATGAAATTGACGTGGTTTCGAAGTAAGGAATGATAGTGAATTTGGGTCCAGAGCGCAGAGCTTTCAAGAGCAAAGATATTTTGAACCGCCAAACTCATATTATCTAATGCCTATAATTTAGCAAGATCAGTCAGCGAAAAAGTTATTGATTTACAAACAAATACTGGTGAATGATAAAGGTATTTAGAAAGCTGCTCTAAAATAAAAATAAAAAGAAGAGGAAAACAAATGGCGCCTCGAACAATACAAACATTCGGAATTCAAATTCCGAGCGCGAAAACAAACTGCCAATAATATTGATTAAAAAACAACAATAGCGTGTCCACGCATCGTAAGATTATTTCGGGACAGTATTATAATAAATTCTGGTGTTAATTATATCGTGAGTGGGTCGTGCGGCGGCACAAAGCGGACGCGGCGCGGGTACGCGTGTTGATTTTCAGTTTATTTCATTAGATCTGCACAGCAGGGTGCGCGGGAGTCGACGCCGGGCTGTAGGGTGAGTATACGAGAGGCTAGGCTTGGTACTGCAAGGATTCGTTTCACAAGAGGTCCGTGTTGAGAAAGATTAAAATATTCATAGCGAGGTTTGAATCAAGGACATTTTAAATAAAACTTAATTCCCGGGACCACTTTCAACTAATATTCTATTCTCTCTTCTTTTTTAAGTAATTTTAGTTAATTGTAAAACAAACAACAACATATCTAAAATTAATTCAAATCGACGTCGCACTAAAACTCTTCAAGGAAAAGACATAAACGAGAGTCATGTCCGGGGTATTTTTCTGTATCCAATAATCAAAAGTTTATAGCTTAGGTAATAACAACAAAAACCGAACTAATTTCCACAAAGTCCACATACAAACAGTAATTCTCCATGCTCAACATTATGGTCACCCTCCGCACCGCCATAGGGTTCACCTGTCCGTTTAAAAATTGTAAAATATAGCATTTTTAATGAAGTAACCTTTTCAATTTTCGGCTTTACGGCCTTTATCGGCGTGACATCGGCCCTAATCAAGCTCGTTTGCTTGTTTCTAAATGTTTTTGTTGATTTTTTTTCCATGCATTATTTAGTACCAGGGCTGATTACCTTTCTTTTTTAATTTAAAAAATGTACGCGCACCAAAAATATTGGATAATTGAATTTTTTTGATCGTTTCATGAGGTGTAGTTGTGACACGATGTTAGTAAATGACGTACTAGTAGGCTTTTTTATTCCTCGTTAACTGGTGGGGTTGTAATAAAACGCTTGTTTGATATCAGTGTTGACGTCAGCCCCTATGATTGCGTGTAATAAACGCGTAATTAAGTTTGACGCGTTTGATTTTTAACGAACATTTACACTGATGAGGAAGACAATTAAATTAATTGTGACAGATAAAATATATATCAAAGAAAAGCTTTTAAGTATATTTCAATTTTTCATCTGTTAATAAGAAAATAATTACGACGGAAATGTAAATCTCTTTCATTTCTTTTATTATTGTCTATGACTATGAGGGACGCAGTACAGGCGTCTTTCTCTAAGCTTATAAACGTTGTAAAACAGTGTACTTTTTATGTTAGTAATAAAATTAAATGGAGCTCTAAAGTTTGATACGATATAAGGGTCATAGGTTGGAATATATTCAATTTGATCGACAGAAGGGTAAATTATTAGGAATTTATTTAAATCCTGTTACTGATGTGGGCGGGCGTCACAATGTGGGATGTAAGAACTGATGGCGCTATGGAATGATTGAAAGAAGTTTGTTTATACGTTCTATTCCGCTTCCATTGTTTAGGCTTCCTGCGTTTCTTTAGAAACACAACTATGTATGTTTTGCTTTTTGTTTATCAATCACTAGCGATTCAACCCTGCGTCGCACACTACTACAGGAGTAATGGCAACATGTTAAAATAATCGAGATTTTCATGCTTTTGTAAGTTATTTATGTACAGTCAACAAAATAGATAAGTATGCAGGATCGTCGGATATAGTTCAAGTTTAGTATAGTAAGAAACCGATGGATGTTGTCGACTGAAATTTTATTTTATAAATGAGTTGTTTGTTTCCTATTAAGAGCCTATACTACCTCAGCTAAAATTCACTCTTTATCTCGCTCGCACGATACTGCTCGCGAACTGTGTGAAAGCGAGACAGAGTGCGGTGCTGGGCGGGAGGCAGCGCCAATAGTTTAGGTATTTGCTTTTTACGGTGAAAATAAAGGTATTTCAAAAAAACTAACTAACATAAGACCTGCTTTATAGTTAGTTCAGTTAGTATGCAAAGTTTCATGATCTAATTTGAAGTATTTTTTGAATACCAGCGGTTTATTGTTCGGTTTGGAGGTAACATTGGATTTTTTTTCTATCGAGAAAATTTTATGTAATCGTGTTTTCGTCTAACATAAGACCTTACATTAATCCTCAACTTTAGCATATATTTATTTCAAAATTAATGCTGCAGAATTTTCGAAATAACGGAGGATCATGTTAAGCCATTTGAGGTAGTATAGGCTCTTAATAAAATAAATGTTATTCGAGAACATCCATCGGTTTCTTACTAAACTTCAACTATTCAGGAAGGTGTATGACCTTCCTGAATAAATGCTGTTAATAATGGCGAAAACCACATCTGGGTTCGAACCTACGACCTTCAACTCGTAAGTCGCGGCCGTTACCACTGGGCCACCACGGCTCTCTATACGATATACTATAGATACATCTCTGCCTAACCCTTCAGGAAATACAGGCATTTTATGTTATGTTTATTATTGCATGATTAATCCTATTTGCCATTCCCACTATTTCTATGAAAGCCTAGTCACACCACCTAATCACTGAACAGACATCTTCATCTACTGCACATAATAATATCAAAATAATGACTCGCACTGTACTTAGCAGTTTTTGTTACAATGTATCTGATAGCTTTCCTACCTACCAGCGATGATATTACAATTTTGCATTTGGTCAAGTGACTTGTGTGGTATGACGCGAAATGTCGGGGTTTAAATGTGATTAGGATCGGATAATCTGCATTTGGTTGTGTAACTTAGGACTATAGTCGGACTTTTAATTAGCTGCAGTAAAATGACAGCTTATGTGTTACTTAAATGACTGAAATTGGCGTCTTTTTGTTTATTCGCGGCCATCAACCAAATCTTGTTTTTTTAGTACAGAATAGTGTAACAAACGAAACTTATTTGACATGCATATCTCTAAACTCAATCCGAAATGAGTTATTAAGAAGTGTCATTTTACTGCAGCTAATTAAAAGTCGGACTATAGACCTGCCGTGCTTATCATTTCTATGACAAGCACGGCAGGTCTATAGTCCGACTAAGACCCTTACACACACGTTTTTCTTGCCGTGAAAAACTACAGTTTATTCGCCGTGTGTAGGCACGCTCGTCAGTGTTGTATGGATCACTATGGAAGCTTGTTCACAGACACGTTTTTTCTACGGCGTGGTTTATACGCCGTACCGTAAAGAAACTGTGCCGTGTACAAAGGGCTTAAGAGCGATCCTGATGACGGCTATCAGAAGCCTATGGCCAATATCAGCATACCTTTTCTAAAACCAAATGGATTACCCTGTAAAATTCAGTGAATTGTGTTTAATTTTCTATTGAATAAAATTATAAGAGCGTCCTCCTGATACACCGTACGTATTTAAGTCTGATTTACGCAGATTTTCAGAGCTTGGCATTTATGAGAAATCGTATGCCAGCCAGCATGACTGGGTGGTTGTGACTTAGTGAGACACTACCCAAGAAGCGCCAGGTATAACTTATAAAAGTATGAGGAACAGGGTGTAAAGTTCACTCAACCTCCATAGAAAAGGGAGGATTGTCCGACCAGACGGGTGTTGTGTCTGGCGGGCAACTGCCCGATGATTCATGTCGGGCCGTTGTATATATGCTAGTTGCGCGGTAAACTTTGCTTGCGAGATGCAGGATTTTGCGTGACGTCAGTATGACGCGTTGTTCGCATGTGGCGTTGTAGATACCGCTACAAACTCATCGTACTCCTAGAGGATTTGCTGAACATTTTCAGGTGCATTGAAAGCTTCACTCTATTGTAATACATTTTGATAATAGAGGTTCGTTTCCATATTATGTGAATTCTCCTATCAGGCTGTCCAATACTCCATTAATTTCCTCAAGATGTTGTTATTCGAGCATTCACATCACATCATTTCATTCTCTCTAATTTCCTTACCCGTTAGCCAAGCTTTGCATTTCTCCAGTCTCACGTTTTTGTCAGTTTCTCTAATGTTATTCATATTCCGCTGATGAGATAATTCATTATAGATAAATAAGTAAACCGTAATTAACCTTTCCATGTTTTAATATTGATTTAATGGTTGGGAATTGGTTCTAAAGTATCGATTCTTCATTTGGGTTTTCCATTTGCCTTACTTAAGCAACTTGCTCATTGGTAGATATATACATTAAATCTTGGGATAAATAGTTTTGCTTGATCTTTTTCTTTTATCATTGTAGTGGGACTATCTCAGGCAATTATTTCAAAAGATATAAGTCAATGATCTCAGGCGATATTTTTGTAGGGCTAAAATAAGATTGCAATAATCTGAACATTGCATGTAAAGCGTAACGTAGCCTAGGGTAGCTTGCGAAATAAATTTTCTCTTACGTTTTTTTTTTGCAATTCGCAGACCAAATATTTCATGAAATCATGTCGGTTGAGGCCAATTCTAACTTAGAGACTTTCTAGAGAGTTGTACTGATGATTTTAATGATTATTATTCTATAAATACATATTTTTTACGGTCCCGAATAATATTTTGATCAACATACCATACAACCATGTTACTAACCTGTTAATTATTTGTCAAAAGACGTTAGAAATTTTGAATTTCGCGTTCGCCTTCAAACGAAGTTTACACATTATGCAATGTGCATTTCCTAATAATATTTCACCTAAAGAAAACCTTCACCAAAAGTTGGTTAATAACATTAAGGAAGGGAAATCAGTACTTAACAGTAATTGCCGAGGTTTTACGATTCAAATTGCACTCAGATGTAAATTAACGTTTACATCTTGACAAGCTATAACCATAGGTGTCAATATTAATAAAGTATTGATGAAACATTAAAATGTTAGCTAGTAAAATATCTGAGTTTAGGTTTTAGTGTTAATAAATTAAAATAGGTAAATGAGCCATTTTCTTAGATACTTTTCTCCCGCCAAAAAATATTTCAAACGTTTGTATCTACTCTCTGAATAACTGTTTTCTTCTAATTAGTTTCCTAATCCTTAATATAAATCATTTTGATCTGTAATTCAAAAATCCTTTCTTCACCATCTAAACCTAAAAAAACTCTTAATTCCATTTCAACATTAATCCTCAAGTCTTCAAAACTGAGAATATAACGACATACCGATGCGTTCCCTAATCGCCAAGGATCCCCAGCTGTGAGGAAATCATTAATTAGTCCAAGACTTGCCTTCGAACCGATGAAAAAGTCTCGAATAATTTAAAACTCCATAATTGGATGTTAAAACAAAAATATCGCATTTAAAACTGGCCCATTCAATTTCAACCGACCTCATTTGTTACTGTTTGTCTATGGTGGTTTTGTTTTAAAGTCTACGTTGTCTCTGGTATGAGATATTGTTAGCCATTTGTTATTTTAATTTAGTGATGTTGCCGTATTAATATTTGGATAGATAATTTGTTTTATTTGAAGGATGCTTTGTGCATTATATGTGGTTTGTTTAAAAAATAATGTAAGAATGTATAAGTAAGTAAAAAATATTTCGTCCTTTCTTAATTTCTAACAAAATGGAAATACTCAGGTGCTGATCAGTCGTCAGAACATAGCCCAGTTGAACCGACGATATCGTTTAATCTCTCTTCTGGAAAAAAATAAACAGCCGAATTGATCAGACATGCTTCCTGAAAAAAATGGATTCATTCGACCGAATCGAGTGCTGCATCTTTTTGTAGAAATACTCTTAGGCTAAAACTGGCATTTGCAAGACGACTGCAAGAATGATCATACTTGTCATAATAAAATTATTCTATCCATATAATAAACGCAGTTGCCAAAGCAGACTGACCTAAAAAAATTACAGCTTCATTAATTAGAAACTTAATAATTACTTACTCAAATTAAACAATTAATTAAATTCCTTGTTCTCAAAAGTCTTTCACAAAGTTCCCACAATTAGATTCTCAATCAAATTATTTATTTACTACAAAAAAATCTCTGATCCAAGTCGTGATCGGCTCCATTACGCGCCCTGCTCTTGCGCAGACGCAGCGCTGATAAATCATTGTGGCGCTTCTTGAGGTTCATTGGATGCAGCTTTGATTGATGGAGGCTGGAGGTCCAGTTTATCGACTGTTTAAGGTGCAGGACCCGCGTAACACAGTAATGATGAGCGCTGATGAGTTTAAGAGGAATCATTTGAGTTAGTTGCTTAACCTTGTTTGGGTTTTGTGGTTTCTTTGTCTTAGGTGGTTCTTACCTACATAATGAAAGTTTTCAGGCTGTTTTCTACAGTTTTCGTTAAACATTAATAAGTAAGTAGCATTTTTTAGCTATCATTGGCTTTTTGGCTACCTACAGGCTTATGTTGAGCAATGCTGTCAACAAAAGAGAAAGTATGCAGGATCGTCGGATATAGTTGAAGTTTAGTAAGAAACCGATGGATGTTCTCGAATAAAATTTAATTTTATTATTAGAAAACAAACAGCTCATTTATCAAATTAAATTTCAGTCGACAACATCCATCGGTTTCTTACTAAACTTCAACTATATCCGAGGATCCTGCATACTTATCTCTTTTGTTGACTGTACGTTTCAGTCCTGTGAATTTCAGTATCAAAAGGTTTTTTACAGGTCCATTTTGAAACAAACTACCAACCGATCATGCTCATAGCTGCATAGATGGCAAATAAGAAACTTTTGAAAATGTAAACATTATGTTTAGCCCAAAATTTACGCGCGAACTCGAGTAACTCGAGTTATTGAAACAGATTTAAATGTACAGACGCCAGCATATCAAGTTACTACAATCTGTCAAATTTCTTTAATAGATTTTCAACTTTATCGCTAAAGAATAGGGTTCAAAGTTGATTAGGTAAATTTGACAGTTTCGGATAGCTTGTTGTGCTGGCGTCTATACCAATACCAAATATTTACCCACTAAATAATTTGCAGCGGTGAAGGTTACATTGACTAGTCGTATCGTATCGTCCGTACACAATGCTAGCAACTTCGCAATTGAGTAAATATACGTGATTCAAAATTAACAAAACCCACTCGAAAGTTAAACTTTACCATTTTAGATACTACAACGTTTACTTTAATCGGCGATTTTTTCTATAATTTTTATTAATCGTCAATAAAGTTTTATTTCATCGATTCGCCACGGTCATAACGAAGCGTACAAAATCTATTATTTCGAATTAATTTTATTGTATAAAATCACCCATCGTTTAGTTAACGATTCGATACGAATTATTTAGTTTCGCGACGTCGGAATATTTTAATCGAATCGCACGCGCATATAATACTTTATTTGGTTGCTAACAAAGCGTGCATTATGAGGATTTCTATCGATTGTCGTAACCGTTATTTGTAATCGATATTCGGATGTTAGTATCGTGATCGGGCGTATCGATTAATTATGAGAATTGATTAGGAGTGGGCGTGGTTCGGCTAACGAGACCGGCCGATCTCGTGTTTGTTTAATTACTGGAGATTCCGCCTCCCGCGTCGTCGTGGTGCCCTGGTACTTTGTAACTGAGCGCTTGCTTCTGGTCTTCAGATAAATTGCATAAGATGTCTGTACTTAGTAGTTACCATATCCATGTACGAGTTATGTGTATTTACGAAGGACTTATGGTAGCTATTCACGGTTTTAGATTATTTTAAGTTATTTTAATTCTTCTTGAAGTTAGCTTTCAGGATCGCGCTAAGTTTAATTTTGTCGACGGAAATAAAAAAAAAAAAAAAAAAAAATATAATTATATCATTTTAAAAATTCTTGTTCGCTGCTGTGACCCCTGTGTAAATAAATCGGTATAACTTTTAAACTAAACGAAAAAAAACCAAATAACAGGGCATCCTCATAAAATAAAAAGTCAAGAAAAAAAAATCACCCTCACATTAAGCTGAAACAGTGAAAAGTCTCTTTAAAACCGCAATACATTACTGCGTATTCATTAAGTGTATTAATTATAAGGCGTACGACCCATACCTAGCCTCACAATTAAGACACTGATACAAGGGACCTTGTGCCTTTTCACAATCCTCCCATAAAATGATAATGGCCTGTCACAACAGCCAGACGCCTGTTTCACACGGGCAAATTCTAGGATAACATAAAACATACAAAAATGCTGTTTTCTCTGTTACTTTTTGTGTGGTTTCATAATTAGATTTGGCGAGGACCCACCCTGCACGGCAACCGCGAGTTGGTTTAAGTTGTAAGCGTTTGCATTGGAAAACACTTTTACTTTCGTTGTGCTAGTTGCCTTGATAATAAAAGAAGAAAATTAAAACCTAACGAACTTAGAGCGTTTACGACGTACGATATTTCATACAAACTTTCAAGCCCTTGTTATTTGAAATGAATGAACAGATTTTAATGAAAATTCATTATACGCACAAGCAGGATACAAAGGTCTAAAAAGTTAGTTAAGAACATTTTTCGAAAAATAGTGTTACAGCTAAATTATAAATCTAAAAATAATCTAATATTTCCATAGAAACAGAGATTTCCAGTTTTCTTTTTTTAAATAAGACATTTCGAAAATGATCTTTACTAACTTTTGAGACCTTTGTATCTGTATTCTGTATTCTTTGTATATCTTTTAGGTATAATTACAGTCACTATCCTCTCCTTTGATAAGAACCGTTTACATTATGTACAATAATGAGATTATGAGATCATGGCAATCAACTATACAAGGTTAAAATTAAGTCGTACTAGACCTCTTAAGGGGTCATTGTACTCATCATTATGAACAACTTTTACTATGGGACCAAACCTGAAATCGCGAAAAAAAATCAGCTGCTCCCTACATTTTGACGAGTTATGCGAACATAAATGTAGGGAACAGCAGATTTTTTTTTCGTTCATAATTTTTGTTCATAATGATGAGTGCAATGACCCCTGAAGAGGTCCAGAACGACTTAAATTTAAACGTGTATACGCAACAACGTGTTAAACACATTGTATCTCTTCTCCGCTACCGCTTATAACGTGAGCCATCAGATAATAAGCGGCTGTCGGGAGGCGTTCCCTGCAGATGAGTTCGGGGGGATAAAAATTCGATTACAATTAAATTAACCGAACTCATATTTATTTTTCATTAATATCTGATTTTGGAACTCGTAGAATATAATTTATATGGCTATAAATATTCTTGCTACGGTGTTTTACGAAAATTCCAAGTGCATTAATTTCTGAATACAAATTAATTTTTTTGAAAATTTTTTGACGGGTTGACTGGTTTCCATAACGTTACTTGGTCCCATCAACTTATATTGAACTCCACTATGGTACAGATGAGTCCTAGGAACAATTAAGTCATATCGACATTGTAACATAATAGTGCAGTTCATGTGGTTCGTAGACATACCTACAGTTTTACATGCAGAAGCTTAACTTGGAACGTAGGCGTTACTTGGTTTTGTGCCATTTATGTCCTAAAAACCAGGGCCAATATTAGTGACCCGCCCCTGGTGAGCACGGTCTTTACCACTTGAAAAAACTTCGAGATTTGTTAATATAAGTTTAATATTAATGTTTGTAATCCATAGACTCCGTAGAAGATGGCGGGACGAGCTCGACAAAACCAACGCAAAACCAACGACCAGTGGTCCATTTTAGCCCTGGATCGAAAGAGGTGGAAGTCATGGGGAGAGGCCTTTGCCCAGCAGTGGGATGATGCAGGCTAACAGTAATATTAATGTATTATACACATAAACCTTCCGAAATAAATTATCTAAATAATGGTAAAAACTGCATCAAGAGTAGTTTAGAAGAACAACGCGGACACACATTATAGACACGAAAAGTGACTTCTGTTATTCCGTTTATTCACCCCAAAAAATCCACCCTAAGGTGGATACGCGGAAACGTATGTCCAGGAATCCACCCTAGGCCTAGTGGGATAAACGGATTTTATAAGCTTGGGGTGGATTCTCGGACATGAATTTTCGCGTGTCCACCTTAGGGTGGATTTTTTGGGGTGGATAAACGGAATAACCGTTTATAATATGTAAAGATATAGATAAAGAAGCTGATCAAAAGCCAGCAATGTTATTTACTTAAAAAATATACGAAATGTCATTGTAATTCGTCATCATCAAAAGATTCGCATTCCCGGCAAGAAATTCAAAGTACCATTACTTTATAATTAGACACAGTCAATTTCTCCGCTAGCAAACAGAAAGTGGCCATTAAAGTTTTAGTAGAAATTAAGAAAAAAAACTAATAAACGTGAGTCACGGCTTTCTTTCAATCAAACGATGCTAAATCATGAGATAATTGAATTTTAGATTAATGGTTAATCATGAGCCAATCGGAAACGTCCCACGCACCGAACTACCCACGACGGCATCCGATATAATTGCATGTTATTGAATTACAATTTAATTGAATTCGATTATGTAATTAATGTGCAGCCATTGTTGTAACGTTCCGTGATGAATGACCTGGCCCTCAAACAGTAAGCTGCCATATTTTTCAACTTCTGACGTGTAATAAGAATGTGATTGATGATAGAGAACGTTGAAAGGTGAACATTATTTCTCTGAACGAAAGTGCTTATTGAACTAATTGAATATTTTGAATGGTTGTCTGTTCGTGTGTTTGATCGATTTTGGCGTACTACTTCAGTACGCGGTGTAATTGCTGATCAGATGGGAGATTTGGAATGGTTCATCGACTCATTATTTGTCAGACGAAATGGCATTTCATAAAAGTTGTGCAATAGCTACTGTTTTGGTAACGCAAGAGTCCAATGAATCACTACATGATTTGTTTTATTTATATTATTAATGAAAGGTGATTTGGTAGTAAGTATGTACATAACAACCTCCCACAAGGTGGACCGATGACCTTGTGAAGGCCGCAAGATTCAGCTGGATGACACACTGTCAATCACAATCTGAATAATTTCCAAGGGTATTGTTAATCCATTGCTTCATATGGTCGAAAAATTTGTCTGCTCAACAGTGTAAATAACGCAATGAATGTGGTTGAACTGTCAAAATCAAAGCCATTCCTACTGTTAGTGTATTACGCAATTACCGCGCAGGTCGTGGCGGCGCATGTCCAGGAGTGGACGTCTTTCAGCTGAAATGATGATGACATAATAACCTCAGTCTTGAACTTATAGATCATCGTTTATCAATGTTCTTACTATAGTGGTAATATGTTCATGTAAAAAAAGAAATACTTAAAAGGTTTCAATACTTTTATTTTATACAAGATAATCCATAATGATGTTTTTTAACCTTTTAACAAACAGTAGAAGCGAAGACACTGTGGTTTGTGCAGCTATTAAAATTTTCTCTTCAACCATGCAGAACGTTGTGGTTTACATTCAATCCTCTTTGGTGCAACTTAATATAACTTACTTTTTCCAAAACAATACAAAAACGTGTCAATTTTGAATAGTTATTTTTCATTAAAATGGCAACCGACACCATACCAAAAACATAGGTAGGTACGCAATCCCCACGCAAAACTCATACTATTTAAAAGAAAAGTAGTTTTTTTATGTACGAATCGAATATCTATTTGTTTTTTCAAAATTGATTTCACATTTCAAGTCTACGGGTTTATTAATTAGCATAATTAATGTGAAGTTTCACTAATAAACCAAAAAGAAAACCCTGTATTAATAAAGTTTCTCTTCAAACTTAAAAAAAAACTTTCGGTTATGATATTTTTTACTAAATCAGATTTACACCAGAACTAATATTTACATTATGAATAAATAACTGATAGTAACTTGTTTATTGTCCTTACTTTTTACGTATACTAAAACAATTTTTAATACTTTTTTTGAGTAAAGGCACGAACAAGGCATGGAGACTTCCCTTAAGTTCACAATCATCACTTGAAAAAACTTAAAATTAATAAGTACTTATCCTACAATAAATAACAATAAGGCCTATAATGGACGGATTTGAAGTTACTACATCTTATATTAAAAGTATTTAATAATATATAAATGTTCTAATTTTTACTACAATAGTTATCTTACACGGCGTTTAGCCAAAATATAGTATATGTAAATATTTTAAAGTATTGCTCACTGAAATAGGTTTTATACATTAAATTCATTTCCAGAAATAAATGAAACCTATTGTAAATAAGTAAGTAGGTACTGAGCCATTTAATTTTGCTGTCACTTTTTACTGTTATCTTGAAGAAATATTTCAAGGGCTCTGCCAACCGAGTTTTTAATTACAATTAAGATATCTAACTGGTTCTTGGTTTTATTTATTTATTTAATAGCCTGGTTAACTATTTTTGTTCTGGTCACTTCAGAGTTTAATCTGGAAATGTCAAGACTGCAAAAGACGCTATAGATTAAGTGTCATAAGTTCTAAGAAATACAGCCAAATAAAAGGGAAACATAGCTAAAGTAAACATTCTGACAAAATATCAACCGGTAAAGTGACAAAAGTACCTAAGCAAGAATTCAATTTAAGTTAATTCTTCATAATCATAACAACCTGATTCCCGACATTTTACAAATAAGTAACATTCAACATCTCTAGATTCGCAAACCAGCCTTGCCGAAGGTTCAAGCTTCAATTAGGAAACCGGATTTGAGTTCTCCGAAACGGAGGGCAACTCTGCTCAACTAATCAAATCCGTGTGATGCCTCTGCCTTAGTATTTCTAATCTCAATTCATGTTCCCTTGCGGCCATTCGTAAGGCAGCAATGCTTGAGCTTCTTCTTTCTATTTCTGGGGCCGAAGGTTGAGTCGGGGGCGACTCGCTTCCTGGTGAGATTGGGGGTGAGACTTGTGGCGGGTCGGGGGATTGTCGGGGGTGGGCGGCCAGGCCGGCGAGGAGCGAGGGGAAGGGGGGGCTGCTGTACAGGCTGTGGGGGGCGCTGAACAGCGGCGGGCGGGGGAGGTGCCCGCCAAGGTACTGCGCGCCCAGGACTGGTCCGCCGGCGTATCTGTTGACAGAACAATGGAGACAGTTAGGACGGTGTGAACTTAACAACTTTATTAACACATGTTGAATTCTTTTAGATTTGTCGGAAACATACCTAATTTATGATACAATTTTCTTATTTGTTTTTTGTATGTACCTAATTTGTTCGGATTTCCACCCCAAGGTACAGACAATCTCCTCGTTTGAGGCTCGCAGTCCAAACTGTTGCCTATTATTTACGATTGTTAATAAATACATAACACCACGCATGAAATACCCGAAGGGTTAGGCAAAGATTTACCTATATAGAGCACTCGTATTTCTCCAGTTATATTTAAGTCCCATGTAACAAGGGCATATTCAGACTCCGGGATGTTACTGAGAAATTCCCGATTGAGAAACTCAATAGCTCTTTGCCTGACCCGGGAATCGAACCCAGTAAATCATGCTAAGCAGTAGCTCTTGGGACCAGAAGACCAAAAATACTTTCAATAAAAAAAAAAATTAACCATATGCAACTCACCTAAACTGAGCCAAGGCGTTGGTATCAAAAGGCTTCCGGAAGCCAAAACCCAGCTGTGAGAAAGGGTTCGGCATGGAAGCTACGACGGACGGAGGGGGCGCCCCTCCCGCCCCTCCCAGGTACGGATTGTAGGGGTGGGCCTGAGGACCCACCTTCTCTTGTTTGCGCCATTTTGCTCGACGGTTCTGGAACCAGACCTGGAAAAGACGGTGAGGCTAAGTATTTGGAGTATGATCTTTAACTATTTGAATGAATGAGATGCGACTAACAAAAGTCATTTGTGGTCACAAGGCAGATGTAAATAGAAACGCCGGGAGGGAACGCCCTAGAAGGACATAATTATAGTGATCTTATTGGTGATGTACAGATGCCAGCACATCAAGCTACTACAGTCTGTCAAATGTATTTAACAGATTTTCAACTTTGTCACTACAGTATAAGGTTCAAAGTTGATTGGGAAAATTTGACAGTTTCGGGTAGCTTGATGTGCTGGCGTCTGTACCTACTAGTCATCTCGGTAGTCACCCCCTTTCTAACCATATCATCATTCACACAGTCCGTTCATCGTTTCTTTGTAAAATCGGCTTCTCTGGACTGGTAACTAGGTCCATAATTCCTTAAACAGATTCCGCACGAATCTACCTCTCACTGCTAGGTACCTTACCATTTTATGAGTTAGTTATAATATGAACGTAACTCAGCTACCTACTTAGTTTCTCTTGGTTTGCTAACCACGCGTGGTTACGTTCAGTAATAGGTGTTAAATGCTTTTAAACTTACAGTTACCGAACACGCAGTTATACTACTACTCGATAAATAACGATACAAACTTCACGATACATCATAATTAGAAAGACAGGACTGTTATTTTTTTTTAAGCTTTTATTTTATAAGTATAAACACTACTTTTTTTGTCGGATATAAAATGGTGGCATGTATAGTTTATGTGCCTCTAAGAAGGCTTAAGCAGTGATGGCCTTAATGGCTGTGAACGGCTGTGACTTCCAAACCCAAGCAGGAACTTTACTATGTGTAAATTATTTCATCGCCACTGCTCTCAAAACAGTGAAGTGAGGAAACATTGTGAGGAAACCGGCATGTCCTAGAACCAAAAATTCGAAGACATGTCACATCTACAGACCTGGAATGGGCCCGCGTGGTGGATTACGGCTCACTCCCTCTCACAGAGAGGAGGCCTGTGTCCCAGCAGTGGGAACAATATAGCCTGATTAACCTAGCACTTATAAATCCTTGACTATGTCTCGACAGCATTGATCGATAAATTGAAAACAAGTATGTTTCGTCAGTATGTGTCCTACATCGCCTTGAAATTTAAATTTGTTTACACACTCCAGTGTACCCTACAATGTCTTTATAAATGCTGACTAATACAATACCAATGAGATCATTCAATACATTTTATTGAATATCTCTTTAATACAATGTATTGAACAGATCTTTAAACTGTCTTTTACATTGTAGGCCCGACATACGTGTCGTAAAATATTGCACCCAAAACGATATTTATTATATTATAACAACAATAAATTATTGTTCAACAAACTCATGTTTATTTCATAATTTCGTCAGATGTCTTTTACAATTATTTATGTGCTGGTCCTGAGAAGAAAAACATCGGTCCTTTGCGCCATAACTGAGTTTTTAACGAGGAAAAATGTATGAAAAGAAACGATGTTTCTTACTGTCTGCACCTAGCCTTATCCTAATGCGAATTAACTAACTTAAATGTGTTTTCTATCAAGAAATAGATCCATTTAATAAATATAAAGACATGAGCTGCGTGTCGCGAGCCTCGCTAGATTTATTGCCCATTCAATGAGCCAGTAATATCATGACTCTATCGACGCAATCAACTAGAATTTGTAGAATTATAGGTACCCTACGGTGTTATTAAGTTTTAATTGCAGCATTCAAACTGACAGATATCATATTTTATTGGCAACAAAAATCCAGCTTTTTACAGCAAAAAGTTTACAATTCAATACTTTAGTAAAAGGTCGATTATCATAGCATGAAATATTTATGCACGTACAAAAATGTTGAGACACGAAAAAAATCGTCACGAACCGTACAGCCATTATGTAAACTGTTATTTTTATGGCAATTTAAATTAATTCACTTATGATAAATGGTGTATTGTAAAAAATTAAACGCGTTTCTGTAAATGTCGATGCGGTTTTAGCGGATGCTGTGATAAACAAGAAACGTTTTATATTTACGATGATGGTTGGCGTTTTATATTGAGCCTTAATGGGTAGTGTTTATGGTTGGAATTTGTGTATGGTGGTATGATCTATTAAGTTTACAATGGCCATTACGGATATGACTTCATACGGCGTTGAGGCCGCGAATTTATAAATGTTGTAATTGGTGTGGGGCTGGCTGACGGTATGCGGGTCCGGTGGGTGCAAAAAGGCACCGACTGCGTCCCAGGTGCCGTGTTTAATAGCTTAACAGAGTCGCGCATTAAGGTAATGACCACGTCGGCCGGTCGGCGCTGCGATCGAGTGTGCTGGAGCGCTAAAACTGTGCTGGATGCCTTTGGGTAATAAACTCGTTGCCTAGCGTGGGCGCATTGCCTAGACTTTTGGGATGCACTTTGGACAATCCCAAAGAGATCTCTACTTCTTCTTTTCGAAACGGTTTATCGTAGTATCAATAATGGAAGGAGTGTACCTACACTACCTACTTAACTGAAAACTATCTGTACGTGCACTAGAAACCTGCATTCTCAACTTTGTCTATATGTAACAGAAACGCTCATTCTCATATTTCAAAATCAATGCTTTGTTTTGAAAAGCAAAAGCGATTTTTTTTTACAAAATATGTAGCTATATAGGTACCAAAATCAACCAAAGAAATTACCAAACAAACAGAAAAAAAGTTAATAACTTGCCGACACAGTGTAGGCTCAAAATCTACCGATTTATTTCCACTTTAGGCATGTTAGCAAAGCGCAATCTTAGTCCCCAGCCGCACCATGATCGAATCAGCTGGTAATAATACAAGAAAATTGCTAATGACCTCATTTAATAAACAAGGGTTTGAAAAATACGCGCCTATTACGTAAATGGATGGTAGCTGTTTGGTCTGAAGACTTCGTAATATCTTAAGAGCGTCGTCTCGTGTAAAGTGTAAAGGTATGTAAAGATGTCGCCTCATTCGGTGGGCATTAAGTGATGCTGTATATTAAAATAGCTTTGGTTTATGGCTTTACAATATTTGAGGTAAATGTCTTTAAGGTTTATCGTACAGACAGTGCAGTTTAGTGGTTTTGCCAAAGAGTTGTGGAATTAGTTCTATTGGGGCTTTAACATGAGATTAGAGAGATACATAATCAGCCTATAAAGTTCCCACTGCTGGAATACAGGCCTCCTCTCGGTGAGAGGGAGTGGGCCGTAATCCACCACGCGGGCCCAGTGCGGGTTGGTAGATGTCTTCGAATTTTTGGTTCTAGGTCATGCCGGTTTCCTCACGATGTTTTCCTTCACCGTTTAGAGAGATAATGAGGGGTAATTCCCTCAATTTTAGTCACAATCCCTTAGTCTCATCTCTCAAAAATACCTCTAGTTTACCCGAGATGAGATTCAAACAATCAACTCAGCCTATCGCAATCCACTGCTGGACACACACATACATGGGGGGCGTCGCACGTTACGTTTGTCGATACGTGGTCTCCACTCCAGGACTCTCCTCCTCCGTCCGGCCAACATCGGTCCTTCGACAAACATGGCCGCTTTTACAGATAATTTCATTTCTGGTTTTATCCTTCAAAGCAACTCCGAGCATGAAATTGTGTGATTGGTGAGATTGTCATATTTTGAACGTTTTCAAATCCTGAAATTGGCCCTCTGGTATTGAACAAAACTAGGCAAAAGATTTGTAAGTGTACCTAATGAAAGATTACCCAATAAAATATAGTCAGTAAGACAGTATACACAAATAATTATGTTAATTAGGTAATAATGTTTTTATTGATACCTACAATATAATTTAAGGTAATAAAACACGTGGCTAGTAAACAAGTTTTTGTTTTTTCTATAATAACAAGGTACTTACTTAAAATAATTAAGACCAATTAACATTTAGCACTATACACTAAATATTATTATTTATTCTCTGACTATACTAAAAAGTAAAGATATGCAACAGTGTATGTATGAATAAAAATACTCTTTAGTGGTTATAAAGACGGTAATTTTAAAGCATAATTGACTGAAACTTTTGTACTGTTCAATTCAAGTCTAAACGGTTCCATTTGATGGAACTATCACCACTACCTGTTTCTACTCTCACTTTTCGTGAGGAGTTGTTCTTCAGTCAAAATGAGGGTTGTCAGCTATCCAAAATGGCTGCTTACTCGGTTAAATAGCCATCTTGGAAAGCAGACTACCGGGAGAAGTCGCAGCAGTTCAGCTGCAGTTTCAGTCATGTCATCTGCTTTTGTTAAAGGAAAGACTGTGATCGGACTTCGTGAACGTTGACATGGCTGGAAAGGGAGTGACTACTGAGATGACGACTTATAGAGACGTGGCAGAAGAAGACATATTGCGCCGATCCCAAATAAATTGGAAGCTACACCTTAATTGTGTAACACACTATCATTCTCAATCTGAATCATTTTGAAGGATATTCCTAATCCAATGCTTCATATGTTCGAAAAAATTGTCTGCTCAACAACGTTTAACGCAATGAATGTTGTTGAACTGTGTAGTGTGATATGCAGTTGCCCCGCTGTTTTCCCTGGACGATTAGGTAGAGGGTTTGTAGTACACCCACATTTCTAAAATGTATTTTTACAGTTCACTACTTTGCTCAAAGGTGTATCTTTTAAGCTCACGTTCGAACGAGTGTAAAAATATCGCAGCAGGATTTTGTCGCGTACTGGATTTGAAACTCTCGGTGTTGAGCCGAGTGCGTCATCATCATCATCAGCCTATAGCAGTCTACTGCTGGACATAGGCCTCTCCTATTATTGCACACCATTCAACTCGATTTTCGGCAACTCTCATCCAGCTGCTACCAGCCAAACTGCGAAAATCGTCTCTCCACCTAGCCTGAGGGCGTCCTACCTTACGTTTACTGATTCGCGGTCTCCACTCAAGAACACGTCTACCCGAACGGTCATCGGTTCTACGGCTAATACGGCCGGCCCATTGCCACTTCAGCTTGCTTATTCTGTGAGGTATGTCAACAACTTTGGCTCTCTGTCGGATCACCTCGTTGCGGATCAGAGCCGAGCGCGTCAAAAAAACGAACTGTTGGATTTTCAACTCTGGGCGCTTAGCAGTGCGTTGCGAATCCAGTGAGCGTAAAAAAGTCGCCGCAGGGAAAACCGCCCGAGCGTACCTGGGCTTATAGTTACGAAGATAGAAAGGCTTGTTCAAATGAAGTTAGGTAGGTATATAGCTTGTGACAATGAGCAGCTGAACATAGAATAAACATGATACAATACACACGCCATTGTTGTAATTCGTAGAGGATATAAAAACATTATTAAATTATTTAGTTAATAAAATGTCAAACTCCAAAACGGGTGACTAGCTAGTTTGTAGTTTGAGCATTTTATTAATGAACTGCGCTCGCGGCTCCGTTCTCGAGTTCCTTTTTATATCGATCCCTTGTACCACTCGATTACTTTATCCTGTGTACCATTAATTTGTATTCGAGTAATCGCATCGATTGTGAACAAAATACACCGTTGCGACAAATAAGTGTGGGTTTCGTTCGATTATTAAAAGATCTCGGGCAACAAAGAGTGAGGAAAGTGACGTGTTGCAAAATGGACGAGCTATTTTAATTATTGTGATAATGCTGCGGGGTAATTACGTAACACTCATAAAATGACAATTGATAGCATTTTCTTCGTTTTGACAGTTCACCCACGTTCATTGCGTTATTTGCGTTGTTGTGCAGACGAATTTATTGAACCTTTGAAGCAATGGATATCTTTCAAAATTCTCGGATTGTGATTTTATCTGTGTTACGCAATTATGGTGCTCTTTTTAAAACTATTTGTAATTTTTGGTAACTAAGTACCTAACCTAAAAGTTTTCTAGATTACACAAAATTATTGTTGCACGGTGGTAGATTAAGTAAAAAAAAAGTTCTCTGAAAGACTCTGAAATGCGATTATAAGAATGAATAATACTTTGTAGGACCATTGAATGAGCAATAGTTACAGTAAATGGGGACACATTAATTATATCTAACACTTAGCTGTGTTTTATGTGCGCTCAATCAATTAATTTGATGAGGCATGTGTCAAGCGGTAATTTTATTAGAAAAACCATTCAGGAATGCTCATTTAATTTTATGACGTCCTAGATGCAAGTTTAAATACCTATTTACCTTATATTTATTTAAATTAGTAGTAAAACTCAGTCATTTACGACAGAACCTCGTGTGATTTCTGTTTTTTGAGTTTGTTAGAGAATATTAAAACAACATTAACTATCCAAATGACATTGGCGCCGATTCTGTTGTGTCACAAACTAAACTAAATTTAAGTTCAGGCATCTTTTTCTTTCTATTCCATTAAGAAAAGGACAGAAGATAAATATTAGTTTAGTCCTGTCAAATTAGTCAGCGCCTGACGTAAATTGACGTATGTTTAGTAGGCATTTTTTTAATCTCGTCTAAATTGTCTATGGAGTATCTTAATTTGACAGGACTAAACTAATATTTATCTTCTGTCCTTTTCATAATGAAATAGAAAGAAAAAGATGCATGAACCTAAATTTAGTTTAGTTTGTGAACAACAGAATCGGCGCCATTGTAAAATGTCGTAAAAATTAAAAATCAGCCAATGGCACTGCGGGGGTCACACTATCAAGTAAGAAATATCGTATAAATTGGCATTTTAAATTAATATTAATTAATATAATAAACATTTATTCAAATAATTATATCAGAATCTACATTTATAATTGAAGCTATCATAACAGCGAGAATATTAAGTTATTTATTAACATAGAACCTTAGAGGCTTACTTAGATGATTAAATTGTGATTTTGTCGCCTTGTTAGCCTGTTGTATAATTAGTACGTTTATGACGTGGGTATAGTAATATCTAATTAATAGTCCTCTATAACGAATTTCGGTCATGGAGACTCAGCGGAGATTATCCTCTAAGGCAAATCTACGCGGATGCTAATCTACGTAGGAGATGTTATAGTGCACAAGTGTAGTACCTACAGACACAGGTAGACTCACTCTTCCCTCACTCTCAAAGTCCGATGGGAGGCCAAGCCAACACGACCCGAGAGACTTAAACATAACTGGTGAAATGCGGAGGCCAATCTCAGCGGAGATTATCCTCTAAGGCAAATCTACGCGGATGCTAATCTACGTAGGAGATATTATAGTGCACAAGTGTACCTACAGACACAGGTAGACTCACTCTTCACTCACTTTCAAAGTCCGATGGGAGGCAAAGCCAACACGACCCGAGAGACTTAAACATAACTGGTGAAATGCGGAGGCCAATCTCAGCGGAGATTATCCTCTAAGGCAAATCTACGCGGATGCTAATCTACGTAGGAGATATTATAGTGCACAAGTGTAGTACCTACAGACACAGGTAGACTCACTCTTCCCTCATTCTCAAAGTCCGATGGGACGGCAAGCCAACTCGACCCGAGAGACTTAAACATAACTGCAGTTATGTTTAAGTCTCTCGGGTCGATGGTGAAATGTGGGTGTACTATACCTATAGTACACCCACATTTCACCATCGACCCAAACGACCCAAACGGTTAAGCAGAGGTGTACCTACACCTCTGCTTAACCGTTTGGGGAATACAGGTGAGAGGTTATGTTATAATTGACGCTGCTTTACTTTATTAATAACGCAAAGTATGTCCTTTCTTTGGTATTGTTCGTCGAATCGTTGAGCTCCTTAAGTCTTGAGTTGAGCTGCACGATTTTTGACAAATGCGTGCACTGACTGGACAGGTCCTCTCAATCTGTCTGGTTCTTTCCTCAAAAGACCACCTCAGACATCGATCTACATGGTCTTCATATAACCTGACCAAGATTATGTCTGGACTTTAAAAGAGACTGTGACCTCTGAGTTTGTTTCGGCCTTTCTTCTCAGAGTAGTCAGATAGGAAACGTCGACTTCATCTAGTTTAAAAAAAAAACATGATTGACGTGTAAAAGTGTTTGTACAAACCTACTTACAAAAAATAAAATCATTTCATCATTTCATTTCATCATTACATAATTATGAATACAATTTTATAATACCACATGAAGGAAATCATCATAAAGAAACTGATAAAAAGTCTGACACGTGTAAAGATTGAATGAATTAATGGTTATTCATGATGTGTGGTTAGAATACTACACCATAATAAAGAATCATGAATGGTCGCCTTTGGTGACACATTTCTATGAAAAAAGCTGAGAAAGCGAACGTTTTTGAGCACTAGTTTCCGATTGGCTTAAATTTGCACTGATTGTCGCGTACAAACTCTTCAAAATATTTTTTTCTTTCGAAATATTGGCTAAGCGTAGTTTGTAGTAAGTGCAAGCAAATATAGAACAAGGTGCTCGTTTTTATATTTCTTTAATTGTTCACACTTATTTGATATAATTACACATCTAATATACCTATATTGATTCAACCAGTGCTCGTTTTAGAAAAGGTACCCCCCCAGGCTTTACCTAGGGAAGAACTAATATCCACGATAATGATTATGTACATGTAGTATCTAACGAGTAAAATGCCTCCTCCATTCGCGAGCACACTTCGTTTCCCGACTCCATGTCCGAAGTAGTTTATTATAGTTATCACTGCAGTCGTTTCTGTGTCTCATTCGATTCGGTCTGGTCTGATTGAAGGTTTCGCGACAGGTCCTCGGAACTACGGGAATTAGTGGTATCTGGTCTCTGAGACCGTTTCATAAGGACTCGTCCGGATTGACGCGTCGTCAACTGATTGAACAATATATTCATCCTATTAATTAATAATCACACTAATATTATAAAGGCGAAAGTTTGTGAGTGTATGTGGGTGTGAGTGTGTTTATATGTTTGTTACTTCTTCACGCTCAAACGGCTGGACCAATTTTGATGAAATTTTGTATGGAGGTAGCTGACACCCTGGATTAATATATAGGCTACTTTTATCCCGATATTCCCACGGGATCGACATTTACGCGGGTAAAACCGCGGGGCGCAGCTAGTATTATTATAAACGCGAAAGTTTGTGAAGATGGATGGATGTTTGTTACTCTTTCACGAAAAAATTACTGAACGGATTTGAATGAAATTTGGCATACGGATAGTTTATAACCAGGAATAATACATAGGATACTCTTTATCTCGATATTCCCACGGGATCGAAACATATGCGGGTGAAACCGCGGGGCGCTGCTGGTAGAAGAATATTTACCAAATTTTATTTATCATTGGCATTGTATATGTGCCAATATGTTAGGTACAATGTACACTACGTCATTTTGCCGTGTTATAGCCATTTTATACAACTGTCAAACTGTGCTTTGAATTCACGGACAATTTAAGTTGGTAGTTTTGCATAAGAAATGGTTTCCCTGGCTAACATGTTGTATTTTAATTTTTTATAAATTTTTCTAACGTAGCCCTAATGAATTTTCAATAGCTACAAAGTTCTTTCTCTTTCCTGCGTTTTTCACAACTAACTATACATATCCCTTTGTCTTCCCCATAATCGGGTAACAAGTAAAAAATATATCTCATTAAAAAAGAACTATCAGCTGTTTTAATGCCTGTTGTTTACAAGGAACAGGTCTATGTTTATGTAACTGATTATCTACTCAACGCTGATTGAGGTAATGTATTCCTTGCTGCGCCTGCGCCTTGGGTGCAGGTGTAGGTAAGTTAATAAGCGGTAAACTAGCCTTAGATTCTAGAACATTTGAGCCTAGACTAGTGATAACACTAAATCTAGATCTGTGATTACGGCAACTTTAAAAGGGTCATCGACTTTGTTGTTTATTTATTTTATTCAATTAGTCTTGTTTGCATATCAGCTGATTTGTGCAATGTAATTCAAATTCAAATTCAAATTCTTTATTGCGAACTAAGTGTATAGAATTGAAAGATATATGTATTTAAATATCTTGGATAAGGCCTATAATATACTAGCAAGCTCATAGGTGTAGTTGTTACAGTTACAATTTTTAACAAAATATTTTCATCTTTCCATACTTTAGAAAAAAAATACCACTTCGTCCAGTCGTAACCAAAACCCAAAGAAATTACAGTTTTTTTCTTAAATGTTTTCAAAATTCATAGAGCCAAAGATTTAGGATCCCTAATTGTAATATCTAAGAAACCAGTTTTCCTTCAATAACAAAGTTAATAGAACAGCAACTTTTCGTGCAATGGCGCGTTTTTTGACGTCATCGCGTCAGTCTGCCGCTCCCCTTACGTCGCCACGGATAATTAACAAACGGAATAGGTAATTTTCATTAATGCGAACATGTCCAACGTCACAATTATTGTCTCGTAATAAGCTACCAGCTGAATGTTATTGTGTGTTAAATAATTATGTGGCACACTTAATTTTATGGGACTAACAAGAATATTTTTAAGTTTATGAGTTATTTAGAATTCGACCTCGCTTTTTTATGGTAAGATGGAAGGTTCATGACAGGTTTAATATGTGGTTGGTGACAAGTGTCCTATATTTTGCAAAGAATAAGGACGATGATCAGTAGGTAGGTACGATATTGTACTGTATTATTTCGGGATGATATGGCAGTTTCATACCGTATTAATAGTTGGATGTTAACGTGTGATCCCAACTTTTAACTGTAAAATGTCGTACAGAACAGCACCGTGTGAATAGTCATTAGTCACCAAGTTGTACAAATGAGAAAACAAACATTTCCAGTTGAGATGAAAAGTATACGTTTAAAAAAAAAATAATTTCACGTCGGAAAAAAAATTAAGGTATGGAGTGTTACCTGTATTCGCGCTTCTGTTAGGCCGATTTTCATAGCGAGCTCCTCTCTGAAACAAAAGGGCATAGAGTTCAAAACACAGTTCACTTGTCAGAAGTTGTCACAATATTACATTAAAATTGATGTTATTTTAATGTTGCCCAATTTACACTAGAAGAGGAAAAACGGCATCTCTGTTAAAAATAAAACAAACTAAACATGTATATCCATCTCTGCATCTGGTTCAGCATGTAAACGAAGTAAATAATTATGTAAGTACAGTTACAAGTTACTTGCTTAGTTAACTAATTATTAACTACATGGCTACATACCTACCTGCCCACTAATGAAATTGTTAACTAAATTCTTAACCAAATAGATGTTGTCAGTTTATTTCGTCGTGCAAGAATGTCATCCTGGCGATTAAGGCGGCAAAAATGCCGTTGACAGTTGTTTTTTTTTGTACCATAGACAAAAAAAAAACAAACTATTATCTCTTATAATCCGTGTGTAGCCTATTTATTGTTGCTATTGTTATTGTGTAAATGTACATAAATGGATGATAAAACGTTGTAAACTTCAATTCATTTTACGATGGATTATGATAATCCTGTAGCAATTAATTTGCTGAAGAACTTAATGTCTGTAAAGCAGTCATTTTATCTTCATTATTCTATTATGGAATAAGGAAAAGGCGGATTATTTGATTGATAAAGTAGTAATGTTTTCACCGCACCTTTGTGATTTCATTCAAGAATTAATTCAGTATTAAAGAGGATCAATTGGTGAGGTGATTTGATACCTAGTAAGGATTTTGCAGTTTTTGGAATTTCAATGCAATATCAAGTCAAGGACACGTTGTTTTAGTAGTTGTAAATTTGTGCCGATGATGGAATACCGTAACCTCCATAAAGGTCAAACAAAACTATAGGTACTTAGCCAGTGCTGGCCAAAGCTCTATCTGGTTAAAAAAGGACCGATATACACAACCTTAGGTACCTATGTGCATCTACTAGTTTTTCCTCATAATTATACAACTCACCTTGTAAAAACATCAGGATAATGTGTCCTGGAGAAGGCCTTCTCCAACTCTTCAAGTTGGAAACTGGTGAAGGTGGTCCTATACCGTCTCTGCTTCCTCTTGGGCGCAAACTCATCCGCATCGTCACTGTCTGCGGACCCTGGAGGGGGACGCTCGGAGGGTGACTGGTCAGCTCGTGACAACTCAGGGGTTGTTCGAGGAGAATCGTCCTTTGGGGGCTCTGACACTCCCATGGCGGACGCGTACTTTTGGTACTCTTGGCTTTGGGTGAAGTAATCTGGAAAAGGAGAAGAATGGTGTTAAAAACGCTTTGGTAAAAAAGAAAAAAGTAGGTAGGGAGCTATATATAGCTTTATTTGATTATATTTATTTAGTGATTTAAAAATGAAACCAAATTGTACAAATAGTTAGTTCATTGTTGTAGGTACCCATAAATCATGATTTTCAACGGAAATATTTTGATAATAGATAGGTACGCATAGGTATCATTATCAATAAATAATTTATTATGATCAAATCCAATGATAGCTAATCAAACTATTAATAGATTTTAGCCGTTGTTTGTATTATTTTTCTAGATGGTCATTATCACCTATGTGTGTAGACGTAGATAATTAGTTTTAGGGGAGTGCCTTCTTTGTTCACTCCAGTTGACATCCTTGGGAACTAAGTGAACTCTCCATTACCTAATCATTTGTTCAAGAAATCATCATGAAGATATTTAAAAATAATATAAGGTATTTTGAAAACGAACGGTACTTTTAACAAATTTTTCAAACCTCCTTTTAATAATTTCCACAGAAATGACGCAAAACAAAACTATTATAAGATTAATGTGGATTAACGTCACTTTGACAGTTTTAACATTGTTTGTAATAGCCCTGTAATTTATAGGAAGGCAATTATATCAGATAATAACCTAGTCTTGTGAACCGACAGCTACAGGCAACAGCTTACTTAAGCTGTCAAGTGAAAAATGTATTGACAGCTGGCTATAGAGTATAGAGTTCTAAGCTGTCAAGTTTTTTTTTTAGAAATAATAGAGATCTAATGTTATAGTGTTTTATTATACCTTAGAGACAGTTTCACACTCGTCCAGTACATATAAATGAGCTTGTACTGATGTGAAATGAGTTATGTGTACAGTTAACTTAATTATGGCAAAGTTGTTGCCGTGATCCGAATCCGAAATGTCGAGGATTTGATTCAGAACCGTTTTATGTATTTTTGTCCAGATATTTTTATTGTATCTGAAAAATATTGGGTACTTACTCCCTTTTAATAGGGTCTTAATGAAGTTATAGTGTGTTTAATTTTAAACGAGATGTTTAAATAAAAGAAATGTTCGAACAATAAAAAAAAAACTGCATATGACGTCGTATTCGTTACCCGCCTACAAAACTCTTCTATCGTGTGGACTAGTTAGATTAGCGTTGGAATCAATTTGTTTGGTAATTACCGGTGGTCGGCTTGAGCGCCGCGTGTCACGACCAGTACAAACGCGGCGATGAATTATAAATAAGGTTTGCAGCGAAATTGACGTGTTAATCTTCAGGTAAATGGCAGTTGTACGGGGTTTTCATTTTGCAGGTAAACGATATTTAATTCAGTGTTTTTTAGATGTGGCAAATTAATGTTTTGCTACGACATTATCATGTTGTGGTCAAAGGATTAACAAGTCATGCATGTTTGGAACTAGAAGTGACACTTTAAGAAAGAGGCACTTTTAATATAAACTATAGCCTATACTGCCTGTGGTCTGGAAAGATTTTGGTCTCTCAAAGAAGTCATGAAGAATCCACATATACCATGAAGGACGAGACTAAAATATTCAATTCTTGTCTACTGCCATGTTTAACCTACGGATCACAAACCTGAGCCCTCACTAACACACATGGAGATTCACTTAGAGTCTGTGAAAATAAAATGGAGAGAAGGATTCTAAACATCAAGCTATGAGACAAGATCAAACTATCAAATATAAGACGTAAGACCAAAGTTACAGATGTGACATTGACAGTGAAAAAACTTAAAGGGAACTGGATAGGCCACATGATAAAGAAACAAGAGAAATAAATGGTCTAAAAATGTCACAGGCATCCTCGAGAAAGAAAAAGAAGGAAAGGGCGTCTAAGAATGAGATGGGAGGATGAAATTAAAAAAAAAAACGGCACGATCACCATGGAGAAGAAAAGCCAGAAATAGGAAAGTATGGCACACTCTGAGGCCTTTGTCAAAGGGCTAGCTAATACGAATGGTACCGATGTCGAAAATTAACAATAATTTAACAATAATTTATGAAACCAAATAATTTATACCCTCGGGCCGTGGGGTCCGAGTGCTCATGGTCTTTTTAAAGATATTTCGAAACGGCTGGTTGACACTCCTGTGACCCAAGGGCTGGCTTTTACCTTGGCCAGAGGCTAAGCATCGCCATACAACGTGGTAATGCCGCCAGTCTCTTGGGTACATTACCAGTCGACGACGATGCGGATGAGTTTTTTGACGCTATTTTCTAGTTTCTGAATAGTTTAGTTAAGTTAGAATTTAATTTTGTTATTTTTACCTGTCTAAATAAATAAATGTCAGGAAATATAATAATGTAAGGAGTAAAAAATAATTTATATCAATATTTATTTTAATTTAGATAATAATTATGAAATTAACATATGCATGGAATGTGAATAAATAAGTAAATAAAGTGAAAATAAATTGGATAAAACTTGTAATAATGTAAGTAAATCACAGTTTTTACTTCATAAATGGAAATATAATTACATTGTACAGCTGTATTAGAAATAAAGGCTATTTGAAACTGAAATTTGAATAGGTACTGCCCTGTTTGGTCAGGTTTGTATACAGGGTAACTTTATTTTTGTCTCCTTCATGACCTTTTCTGTGGACTATCCACAAAAAAGTAGAACTTACTATCAAAAGGCACTGCCATATTATAACCTTACTACACAAGCAACTTCAATCTATTTATAAATCCTACATAAAAAATACTTATCGTGATTTCAAACGATTACTGATAATTCCGACCTCCGTTTCTAGTAATCAATTGTGTCATTTAATTCAGTTAAAGGCATTAAGTTAATTGGTCACTGATTATGGTGTTATGTCTATAATTGATCAGTTATAATGGAGCTAGAAGAGAACAACACTCTCGTAATTGTTTGTAATGATTTTGCTTGCTCTTAAGTGAGTGATTTTGTTAGTATTTGTTCTGTTCTGGTAGCCTAGTCTTTGAGATCGGATTGATGGGTGAGTAGAAGCATTATTGTAGGTAACATTGAAGATTGAGTGTAAAGCTAGTTTCCGACGATGACGAATGACGTCACTAAAACGTCAGTTGGTGTGTTTTCCTAGAGTGCGGTTTTTGACACCGTATAGTCAAACCCCGGTTGTAACATTTTCATGACTTCCGTCACTGCAGCCGTTGTGTGGCACCCATTGTGTCACCATTTGTAACATTTCTACGTTTATATCTGTAATTTATATATGGTGTACATAATAAAGCGTATTTTATTCTATGTGGCGGCTACTGCTCTTCTGGGAAAGCGAACCTTAAGTGGATTGAAATAAGAACACAAGTTATAAGTTAAGTGGAAGATCAATGACGCAAGACGTCTATTTGAAAACTTTCTGTTCTGTTAGTCTTTGGTCTTTGAGTTTGGATTAATGGTTGAGTAGAAAGTGAGCAAAAGTATTATTGTAGGTAACGTTAAAGATTCGGTGTAAGTGGATTGTAAAGAGCACACAAGTTATTTGTGGAAAATCCAATGACGCAAGACGGACATTTAAAAAACTTTCTGTTCAGTTAGTCTTTGGTCTTTGAGGTTGGATTGGTGTGTGGGTAGAACTAGAAAGTGAGCAAAAGAGTGGTTGCAGGAAACATTAAAGATCGACCACAAGATCTTTGCGTAGTAGTGGATTGAAAAGAGAACCCAAATTATTTATGGCAGATCCAGTGATGCAAGTCCTACATTTAAAAACTAATTAGGTACAATCTAACTATAATTTATATTAAAGTTTTATCGGCTGGCCAAGAATGTCATATTGTTCTGTAAATGCGAGAATTTTTTCGGCGTCATCACTAATATAACGAGAAAACTTACAAAGAAATTATAGCTATATTTTTGTAACGGAAAAATTCCAAACGCAATATACGCGCTTGGACGTGGAGTTCAGGACACCAGCCCGATCCCTTCAACTGTCAAGAAATCTTCCTGAGACTGAGATTGGTAACTATAGAAAAAGTAATTGTGTCTCATCATTAGTCACAGTTGAGCTACTACACAGAAAAAATTAAACATCACAAGACTGAAGCTACACAAAATCGTACAACTTTCTGAAAATACATAGGTACCTATTGCTATATTATAAATTGTCATAGGAAATAGGAACAATAACGTTACACCGCAAGCAAATAGTTCATATCAAATGACGTAAACCGACGGAAATCAGTTAAAAAGTAATATAAAAACAACTAAATCCAAGTAAAAGAGATCGCGTGCGATTAAATTAACAAATTGCAGAAATAAACTCGCAGATTACCGCGTATTCACGGAAGTCTTTATTTTAATTAAAATAAGTGAGACTTTTATGCTTTAATTTTAATAATTGAATTGCTGAAGGTAGCTGTGGGATGGACTGGCTTTAAAATGTGGACACCACATACCTATACTTATCCAAGGTATGGCCTATACTTTTTTTTGGGGCTTTCCGTAAATTCCCGGGAAATATGCCTAACAGGCTACATGGGAGACAAAAATGAAATTATTATTTTTTCTTCTTTAAATGAAATGAAATTGTTTATTCTGTAAATAGGATATCGGAATCACTTTTTAAAGTCAATATTATAAAAAAAAAAACCGGGCAAGAGCGAGTCGGACTCGCGCACCGAGGGTTCCGTACCATCATATGTTTTTAAATTTTCACCGGCGAGCTACTTACTAGATCTCGTTCAAACCAATTTTCGGTGGAAGTTTACATGATAATGTACATCATATATTTTTTTTAGTTTAATCATTCTCTTATTTTAGAAGTTACAGGGGGACACACACACATTTTACCACTTTGGAAGTGTCTCTCGCGCAAACTATTCAGTTTAGAAAAAAATGATATTAGAAACATCAATATCATTTTTGAAGACCTATCCATAGATACCCCACACGTATGGGTTTGATGAAAAAAAAAAATTAGTTTCCGTTCTAAGTATGGGGAACCCCCATAATTTATTGTTTTATTTCTATTTTTTTTTTGTGAAAATCTTAATGTGGTTCACAGAATACATCTACTTACCAAGTTTCAACAGTGTAGTTCTTATAGTTTCGGAAAAAAGTGGCTGTGACATAGGTACGGACGGACAGACATGACGAATCCATAAGGGTTCCGTTTTTGCCATTTGGCTACGGAACCCTAAAAAGCTAGATGGAGTCTTCATTTCCTATCTGACTAGACAAGTGGTATTGGTTTGACTGGACTGTACTTACACGTATTTCATAATTTTCATTTTATTTATTTCGGAATGCTTGTAATCATCACTGAATGGCGAACAAACCGTCGATGTAATAGTTGATAGTAAAATTGGAAATATAAAAAAAATAGTGGCTAGTACAAAAATAAATAGGTCATACCTACTTCCCCGTCAGTAAAATTAACTTTAACAAAACTATAAATCACGAAAACCTTTTTTTTTTTGCAAAAAAATCACAGAATCGTTAATCACCGTTTGACATCACAAATGTCATGAATCACTCATTTTCACACACTTCCACGTCACTTGTCTTTCTTTCCTGCACTATCCTTCTTGACGTAGCACAAAGATGATGGCCGGTTTGTGAATGAGCAAGTTCTATGAAACAATGTTGCGATAAGCCTTGATATTGCAATTCCTTTGTGATTTTATCATAGTTAATTCGATTACGTATGTATATATTATGTAGCTGTTCTATTAATTTATAATTGCTTATCTTTAGGACGTACCTACTTTGCGCGGTTAAAATTTGTGACGAGTTTAAGCTGTGTTTGTGACGAGTTTAAGATGTGTTTATGACGAGTTTAAGCTGTGTTTGGCGCGGTCAGTTTGTCGATTAGTGATCATTTTGTAGATATTTAGACTGTTCTGGTAAACTGTAAGCCAACGTAGCTGAATAGATCATCCATAGAACAGACTGACTGACCTATTTTTCAGTAGATTTAACAGAAAGACTGATTCACAGATTCTATATAAAATCAGTTTCAGTGATAATAATTTTATTATGACATTATGCTGAGCTGAGGCCCTTTTGGCATTATAATCTTTGTTTTCTGTTTTTATAGTTTTGCTGTAATGCCAATAAACGCATATTTCATTATTTCTTTCTTTCCTTACGGGCTTAAAATATCGCGGCGGGATTTTATCGTGCACTGGATTTCCAACTCTCGGTGTTGAGTCGAGCATTGAAAATCCAACGGAGCGCATCCCAGCGCGTAAAAAAACACACTGTTGGATTTTCAACTCTATCTGTAGTGAGTTCGATACAGATGTTTCCAGAATATAAAAGAAACTGCATGAGTTTTTTTTTTTTTTTTTAAACACAATAGGTACCTAATGTGACGTGACTGCTCGCGCGTACTTAACTCATTAGGTACCTATTTGCACAATAATTATGTTCATTGTAACTATGAAAGTTTTCCCTAGGAACATTTTATCGTGTTTGCTAGCATAATGTTCCCACTGCTGGGACACAGGCCTTCTTTCGGTGAAACGGAATGGGCCGCCCACCACGCTGATCCGGTGCGTGTTGGTAGATGTCACTTGTCTTCGAATTTTTGGTTCTAGGACATGCCGGTTTCCTCACGATGTTTTCCATCACCGTTTTGAGAGCAGTGGTGATGAAATCATTTACACAAAGTAAAGCGGCTGTCTGGGTTCGAACCTACTACTTACAACTCGTAAGTTACGGCCGTCACCACTGGGCCACCACTGCTCATAATATAATCATAATCATGCGTTTGTTTATCTTTTTTGCGTTTGTTTTCATTTACTGAAACTATTTACCCAAAGTGCAACGTAAATAGGCAAGTATCGTCATAGTACAGTCAACAAAAGAGATAAGTATGCAGGATCGTCGGATATAGTTGAAGTTTAGTAAGAATCCGATAGATGTCTAAGTACTGAAATTTAATTTGATAAATGAGCTGTTTGTTCTCTATTAATAAAATAAAATTTTAATCGAGAACATCCATCGGTTTTTTACTAAACTTCAACTATATTCGACGATCCTGCATACTTATTTTTTTGGTTGGCTGTACCTAATAACCTGTTTTTTTTTCTCACTCCCCTTCTTCCATCTTTCGCGAGCCCACGCGTCCACGTCCTTCTTCCAGTTTTGACGCAACTTATCCAGAGGCCTTATTCCCTGTGACACAATGAACAAAACCACGTGAAATGAACGCGAGATTGGCGGGAATAGCTAAGGAATTGACGTGAAGGAATCATTAAGAGGTCATAGTGAATTAGGGCCCAGCTCGTCCCGCCATCAAGTACGTAGTCTGCCGCACCCCGCCTCACTGTCTCAGGGCACCAGTTCTGATACCAAATAGCATTGTACCCGCAGTTCGTTTGATGCAGCAAACATGTCCTGCCCAGTCCCATTTATGTCGGGCAGCCACATGAGCCAGGTCAGCCATCTTTGTTTTGGACCGCAGTATTGTGTTTCGAACACGATCCGTTAATTTAACGCATAGCATACTGCGTTCTACTGGTCGTTGGCAGATCTTGAGTTTGGATGTCTGACCAAGAAGACAAAGAGCAAGTCTGTGCACGGGAAGATGAAGATACACATATCTATGTGCGTGCGTTTCAGTGCCATAGGCAACTCACCCTTGAATAGTTCTTGATAATTATGCTACTTAAAACTACCAAGAGCAAGAGTCACGATTGTACTAATCAATCTTAAAACTAATCTCATTACATTCAATGAATAAACAGATCATAGATTTGCCAACATTAGATTACATAGACCATTTAATACATAACATGGTAACAATACGTGTCCAATTTAGATTTATTGTAGATAATCCATTAACAATAGTTTTTGTTTAAATCAACACACGGAACTCTAAGACATCTAGCCATTATCAAACAAGCGGCGCTTTTATTTATCTGACAAACCAAGTTCGTGTTATCACGATATTGATTAACCAATTAGGCATCGCAAAGATACTCGTATCAATCTAGATTATCAATTTTATGATTAGTTATATCTGGGTAATGCAGTATTCGATCTAATTAAGTTTACAAATAAAATCTGATCAAACAACAAAAGTACCGAAAGATAAAATGTTTTGATAAGATGACAATACCGATTGTAATCGGTGATAACATATTTAGATTATATCGAGCGATTTGCCAACGTTTCGGATCTTGAAAATAATAGAATCGACTCCTGATATAGCGATTGGGAACCGATAACTGAATTGAACATTTATTTTTATTTAATTTACATTTTTTATTTCGGTTTCCATTTGTGATATCATCGAGGAATCGGGTCGATTAGAAAAATCAATTAAAAAAGAAAAATCTTTTGATAACTAATTACGGTGGCTGATGTCAGATTTTTATCAATGCGTGAAACGAATTTCTTGTTACATATGCCATAGACCAAAGGAACGACGGATGAACAGTGTGAAAGATGATATGGTTTAAACGTCGACTGCCGAGATGACAAATAATAGAATACTATGGAAGAAAATGAAATGTTACCGATCCCAAATGAATTAAGGGCAAGAGTTGTAAGTTCGAACCTAGACAGGTGCTCTGTGTAAATTATTTTATCATCACTGCTCTCAAAAAGGTGAAGAAAAACATCATGAGGAAACCGTCATGTCCTAGAACCAAAACTTCGAAGACTACCAACTCGCACTGGGCGGCCCGCGTTGTGGATTACGGCCCATTCCCTCTCACAGAGAGCGCCTGTGTCTCAGCAGTGGCAACATTATATGGGCTGATTATTATGTATGCAGAAGTTTTGTCTAATATACACGAAACGTGTCTGAAAAGTATTTCTAAACAAAGTCAGGTTGTATTATTACGAACAAATTCTCAATCAACCCTTTGCATGCTACTGTCATATCAATATTGAATTTATGACATCGAATCTGTAATACAAAAGATTGTAAATACATTTTACGACTGAGATTACATCGCCGACGTGGAAAAACCATTCGAGAATAATCATAATTTCCCATGTTCGACAAAAAGTAAGTAATTGTAAGTAACATAATATAAATGAGTTTTCATTTAATTTATATAACAGAGAGAAAGTGAGATTAGTACCTAAGTGAAGTTCATCAATACGAAAGTAATGCAAAAACCACTAAATAGATTTTAATGAAGCTATCTAATTATGGGAAGAACTTGAATGTGTATTTGCGATGTTATCGTTAGAGTGTAACATTATATGTAGAAAGTACCTAAGTATAATACGGAAAATGTTGTGAAAACATTTTCTCTTGACTTTTCCGTAAGCCACTTCTGTCTGATTTAAAAGCTCACATTGGAGGTCATCAAATATTAAGAATATAATAAAAAAAAAAGAAATGGTAGGCAACATAATATCCCGCTATGAAAGTATTTCCTGAAAGGTTGGACAATGGTGTACTCAAACCATTTATTTCAATTAAACCATTCACAGGCACTTTTGAATTGTCAAGAAGTCGGTCAGTCAGAAAATATGAAGCTAGTTGTTAGTACACCGACATTCCGCCAGTCGCCCCGTATTAAATAATAACAGCCGCACAGGTCGATCGATCAGGTTAAGCTACGCTTGCCGCGGTTGGTCTGTGGATGGGTGACCATCTTTACATACCGCGACCCCTCCGTGCCTCGGAAAGCACGTTACGTTAAGCCGTTGGTCCCGGCTGTCATTCATGAATCTTTGACAGTCGTTACGGGTAGTCGGAAGCTCGAAAGTCTGACAACCAGTCTTACCAAGGGGTATCGTAATACCCAGTAACTAGGTTGTGGAAGTCAGATAGGCAGTCGCTCTATGTATAAAATACTGATATTCAGCTGCATTCGGTTAGACTGGAAGCCGACCCCAACATAGTTGGGAAAAGCCTAGGCAGATAATGATGCAGTAGAAAAAGAAGAAAATGGGTATACGGCCATCAATTGTTGATCATACGTCGATTGTGTCGATCTTGGCGTGCTGGGTGCTACCGTGTGCCCTGTCCAACAAAGCTATATGTCGAATAATAGTACCTATATAGCGCATTTTAGTGTTGCTGTTAACAATATGTCTACAAAAACTTTACCAAGTAGAATTAAAGACTTTTGATTAAAAATCTATATTTAGCGAGTTTCCTGTTTCTTATTTTAATTATACGATGACGTGTTTCAGCGGAAAATGTTGATGACGCGTTAACTATTTCTGCGAAGTGAACAAAATATTTCCTCGATTGATTTCTTTGTAAGATAAGGGTTATGAGTAAGATGCGATATTTGTTAAGAATCGGTGGAAATGAGTGATGGACGTCACCATTATTATAGCAAAAATTATTTAACTTCGGCATAATTCGTCCCCAATCCCATTTTTATGCCCGTACAATCACTTTCCATTCCAAGGCTGCCTGGAAGAGATAGTAGAAAGCGATAGAGTGATAATTGTATTTTTCGTTATGTATTTTCTGGTGTACAATATGTACATATAAACTAGCTGCGCCCCGCGGTTTCCCCCGCATAAGTGTCGATCCCGTGGGAATATTGGGATAAAAAGTAGCCTATATGTTAATCCAGGGTGTCAGCTACCTGCATACAAAATTTTATTAAAATTGGTCCATCCGTTTGAGCGTGAAGAAGTAACAAACATATAAACACACACACACACTCACAAACTTTCGCTATTATAATATTAGTGCAATTAGTGTGATAAATCTAATTAGTGAGATAATTCTTTGTGTAAAGGGCTGATTTTTCCTCACTTACCACTCCACTTTACCAGGTTGAACTTACATCTTCCCACTTGTGTCTGGAGACGGTTCAGAGACTTCCAAGTGGGCCAGGGAAGAACCGAAATAAATTGGGATAAGGGCTCGAGAATTATGAAAATCTTTGCAAACCTTCACACAGTCCACTGGTGATTACCAGTTTTGCTTGGTTACTTGATTAGTGTACTTACGAGACAGCTGTGAGTTGAAACGCCGGGAGGGAACGCCCTAAAAGGACACATACAATACGACCGACGTTACTTGGCAGGCCTGAGTATAGCCTTTGCGAACTTTCGCGCATGTTCTCTCACACACACTTGCCTCATGTCACCATTTGGTTCCTAAAAAATCTTACTGCGCAGCCTTTTGCGCGAAGTTTAGGCCTGCCAAGCTACGTCGGTCGTATTGTACCTTATTGGTGATGTTCTTCAGAAAGTCATTTGCGGAGTACTCGCAACTGTCGTGCGAGTATGACTATATGTATAAACTTAAATGAGGCAAAAGGAGTATGTAAGGATCTTAGCAGGTGGCGTTCTGTAGTTTCAGCCTATCCCCATGGGAAGAAAGCGTTAGTTTATGCATGTGTTGATTAGTGAACTCAGAAACAATTTTTTCATCATCCTCCTGCTATTGCCCCAATTTAGGATTAACAGTGATGAATGCCTTCTTCTTCTTCCATACATTTCTAGTAACAGCCTTCTCAGTATCTATCCCCTTTCCAGCCAGTATCATCTTTTCCACATACCTTTAATCGTTTCCTTGGTCTTTGGGAAATTTGAAATAAATGATTTGACTTTTTGATTTTGACTTCCCCTATGCTTATAGCCATCCTCATTCTTACATCATGAGAGGTATCAAACTCCTCTCCACTCCATTCAATGCTTATTAACTAAGCCACTTAGAGGTCTCTCTCTACCTTGCCTTCACCTTCTGTTGCCTCATGTTTCCCGCAAAAATAGTCTTTATGGTGAATCAATATTTTACCTAAGCTACAATCTTGAATACTTAGTTAATATAAACACAGAGTCTGTCTGCCTCAGTTAATAGCTGTGTATGAGTCATAACTGGTAACCTAGTTACCTACTTAGCTTGTTCATTAGATTATACTTCCTTTATGAGTGATACCTGTCGACAATTATCTGTTGACAAGTTGGCAGTAATATCTACAGTCGGAAATGCAGTCATGATTGCCAAGAATTAGAGTATTATTTTATATTTAAATAGATAATTAAGGAATGGGCTCGTGGCTAAGTAATAACAGCCGCACGATCCGATCGATCAGGTTAAGCTACCTACGTTTGCCGTGGTTGAGTCGTGGATGGGTGACCATATTTACATACCGAGACCCCTCCGTGCCTTGGAAAGCACGTTAAGCCGTTGGTCATGGCTGTCATTCGTGGATATTTGACAGTCGTTACGGGTCGTCAGAAGTCCGAAAGTCTGACAACCAGTCTTACCAAGGTGTAGTAACTGGGTTGTGGAGGTCAGATAGGCAGTCGCTCTATGTACAATACTGATACTTAGCTAGCTGCATCCGGTTAGACTGGAAGCCGACCCCAACATAGTTGGGAAAAGGCTAGGCAGGTGATAGGGCTTAAGCCGATTGAGGATTTAAGCCCTGTGCCAAAATTCTTTTGTATCGTTTCAGTCCAGTTCAGGCGTCTCAGAAGTACCTAATAAAAATAAACCTTTTTAGATTTATGATTTTGTATGAAAGAGTTGCCAAACTTAAGTGGCAGAGGGCAGAACAGATGGCCGATGGGGCCTAATGATTCTGGAGTGGCGACCGCGTACCGGAAGACGTAGAGTTGGAAGGTAACCCACAAGTGGCGATACTTTGGCTGAAATGATGATGATTATGATAAATTAACTTGTATAGGAAAAGTGCGCAGTGCTGCACACCCTACCCTATTTCAAGTTAAACAAATATCGACTTTATTTCCATGATGATTAAGTTGATTTCAGAGTGTCTAGCACTATCGAAAAAGTTATAATTTTTTTTTAAGTTGTAGCGTAAACTGAACTTTAATGTGTAGAAATTAAAGTTATTTTTACATTAATTCATATTTGTTTACATTTTTGGAAAAGAAATCGCGAGTTTTGTATAGTTTGGCTGGCTATCTCACCAACTCGCGCGTTAAATGGAAAAAATCGAAAAAATAAAAGCGGTATAAAAATGCAATCACAAATGTCAAAGCCTGTCCTCATTCCTCAAATAGATATTATCTCTATTAGGATTACAATTTTAGATATATGTAATTATCCTGATAATGCACTTGACATAATGTGGGGCAATTTGCAGCAAATAGCGCCACAATTAATGTTTGATTATATATTCCTAGTATTCGACTCAATCGAGTGCTATCAAGCAATCTTGTTTGTTCTCTGTATTTTATTACTGTAATTAATAACTGACTATCATTGCTGAATCATTTGTCTTTTTTTCCAACTTTGTAGAGAGGTTACAACTTTGTGATCAACGTACACGTGGATGATGCTGACCTTGTGCCTTGACTCTCAGCTAAGGTCAACCTCCTCGGCTGCCCCATTTCATTCCATTCATTCATTTCATTTTTTCATTTTCCATTTCATTTCCGTTTTTTTCTTTTGGCCGCAAGGTGTAATGTTCCGTCGCTTCCGCGGACAAGATCCACAAGTGCCACACGATCGCACAAAGACAGTGCTTGAGTGAAGTGAGTTTTACTAACATAGTTTTATGTTTATACACTAACACACATTGTATTATTATAATATATATGTTAGTCTGTAAGGTATTTATCTATGGGCCAAAGTAGCCTGAAAATAAAAGTCTTATTATTATTATTTCAAAGCCAAGTAGAAATTTTACAGGAGAGCGCATAAACGTAAAATAGGTCAGCCTATGAAAAGTATTTATGTTACGTAAAAAAATGCTGTTAGTTGTAAAAAATACTAAATAATGAATACATAGTACTAGCAACATTTTAATTCATGTATGTATATATTACATATTTTAAACCCCTTACTAACTTTGATACCTAATTGGTATGTGTCGTATTTGGTGTTTATTTCAAAAACCTAATATGGTGCATCGACCATTTAAAAACCTAGCAAATCCAGAAACTTACTAGGTTTTAAATTGGTTAAAGTGACTTATTAGGTTTTAAACTGGTTAAAGTGACTTACTAGGTTTTAAAGTGGTCACGAGGGAGCGAATGGTGCACTTACTAGGTATCGATGCTTAAATATATGTGGTGAGGTTAAAACGCTGGTGTTTTTGTATTTAGTAGAGACTTACTAAGTTAGCAAGATTATGCAATAAAACGATTTTTGTAAAAAGTGTCCCTTACTAGGTTTTGAAATGGAACAGCCGTTCTGCAGAGCATGGGTTGACTATTGACGTAAATAACTTCATTAGCGCAAATAGCGATAGCAGTAATCGATCGAGGTTAAGCTACACTTGCCGCGGTTGATCTGTGGATGGGTGACCATCTTTACATACCGAGACCCCTCCGTGCCTCGGAAAGCAAGTTAAGCCCGGCGGCCCGGCGGTTCTGGCTGTCATTCGTGGATCTTTGACAATCGTTACCGGTAGTCACAAGCCCGAAATTCTGACAACCAGTCTTACCAAGGGGTATCGTATTACCCAGTAACTGGGTTGTAGAGGTCAGATAGGCAGTCGCTCCATGTAAAATACTGGTATTCAGCTGCATCCGGTTAGACTGGAAGCCGACCCCAACCTAGTTGGGAAAAGGCTAAGCAGATGATGAGTGATAGCAGTGAGTGAGCAATGGTGGCCCGTTGGTAGCTGCCGTTATTTACGTGTTTTACGTAGTAGGTTCGAACCGTGACAGGCATTTTACTTTTGTGTAAATAATTCCATCACCACTGCTTTCAAAACGGTGAAGTAAAACATCGTGAGGAAACCGGCATGTCCTAGAACCGGAACCCGCACTGGGCCCGCGTGGTGGATTACGGTCCACTTGCACCTCTCATAGCGAGGAGGCCCGTGGGAACATTATAGGCTGATTATGTAAGTAAATATTGATATCCATACCGTGCGTCGATAGAAGTCAGCTCTTTTAAATGAAAAACGTTTTTTTTCAGGTTTGGTCTGACATTCACTAGGTCTTTAGATGAACTACTTAATTGTTTCAGCATTATAATCCATATTTGCATAATTAGGAATGGAGAATGTTATGGACACCCCACGCTAAACAAAATGTCTTCCGATCCAATGCATTGTCTGCAATGACTCGTACCGACCTTCACCAGGTCATCAGTCTACATAGTCACAATTCCACATTGTTGTAGCAAGTTTTAATCGAGATAATTATATCAGAGCGATTTTATATCGAGTTTTCGAGAGCAAATCGTTGGGGTCTTTGTCGGATGCGCGTGGGCAACGATTATTTATAATTATTTAATTGCGAGCGTGCGGGTCGTGACACCGGCTCGCGAACACCATTTTCCTTTGGGTTTTTACATAATTACAGTTATTCCTAGTAGATTGTACGTTTGTTTACTAATTTTTCCTTTATTTGATATAATTTAATTATATAAAATAGTGCGCATAGGGTAAATAGTTATTTATAATAACCTAGATGTAAAGTTGGGTGTACTTTTTTCATCGTTTTACTTGAGGCACGTGGCTAAATAATAACAGCCGCACAGGGCGATCGATCAGGTTAAGCTGCGCTTGCCGCGGTTGGTCTATGGATGGGTGACCATCTTTATATACCGAGATCCCTCCGTGCCTCAGAGAGCACGTTAAGCCGTTGGTCCCGGCTGTCATTCGTGGATCTTTGACAGTCGTTACGGGTAGTCAGAAGCCCGAAAGTCTGACAACCAGTCTTACCAAAGGATATCGTATTACCCAGTAAATGAGTTGTGGAGGTCAGATAGGCAGTCGCTCCATGTAAAATACTGGTATTCAGCTGCATCCGGTTAGACTGGAAGCCGACCCCAACATAGTTGGGAAAAGGCTAGGCAGATGATGACTTGAGGCACGTGTTGAGATAAATACCTTAGTACCTATACGTTCATGTAGTTAATAGTTCTAGAAGTTTCATTGCCTGACTATTCTGGCTATTGTAAAGTATGTATTTTGATCATCCCAAACTTTGGTAAAGTAAGTCAGGAAACTGCTTAAAAGCTTACAAAACTGGAATCGTGGCCATGTAACGCAACTGAACTCGGAAAGAAGTGTCTGCATTGTCATATTTTTTGTATTCTGGTTTGATTGAATCCGATCGCTAAAATGGGCATTCAATTTCCAAGTATAATTTTAGACTAAGGAATAACACGTAACACCGTTTTATTTAAATATATAGCCTTTTATGGACTTTGGCACCAAATTATATCTATCTATATAAATAAAAAGAAAAGTCCTGACTGACTGATTGACTGACTCATCAACGCCCAGCCCAAACCCTTGGACCTAGAGAGCTGAATTTTTGCACAGAAGTTCCCTTTATAATGTAGAGAAGGAATAAGGAAAGATTTTTAGAAATTCAAACCCCTAAGGGGGTGAATGGGGAGAGGGTGAAATTTCACGCGGACGAAGTCGCGGGCAGAAGCTAGTGAATCATAAGACTTCTTCGTTGGTCTAGTGGCCGCAAGCGCTACTGCTGAACATGAGGTCCTGGGTTCGATTTCCAGGTCGAGCAAAGTGTTATTTAGTTTTCCCATCAGGAATTTCTCAGTAGCAACCCGGAGCCTGGATTTGTGTTCGATTGATGGCAATAGGCAACAAATCCGGAATTAGAAAGTTTATAGTGGACAAGACAGAGATCAAAACAGAAGTAGAACTAGCAGAGGATCGAAGAGGGGGGTAGGAGGGGGGGTTCAGGGATCAGACCGGAATAACTCGGCGAAATGTGGGTGTAGGATATACCCCTGCGTAAACTATTATGAAACACCTAAACGAGCCGTCGTCGCCGCTTCTAATTATTTATATAACACTGCTGAATATAAAATTAACAAATCGCCATCATTTCCATCGTAAATTATGCCTTAATAATATGCGGGCTTATCTCTGCCTAAGACATCTACCGTACACAAACTCATTTTGCTGACAACATTCACGTTTATTACTCTTAACAACATAACAATATGGTTTAGATTTCATTGTTTTTAAGTTGCAAGGGTCTGCTGCTTATTTGGTATCTGTTTGTAATAAAACAAAGGGAATGATACGTGCAAGTTAATTACGACCAGAAATGTAATTAGGTCTAATCAAATAACGTGATCTTTTTATACGTTTTTGCTTTATCGTAGCGTTTTTGTTCCTTCTATGTTTTTGCAAGCAGAGGTAATAACGTTTTTGTGCGAATGTCGTAATTGAAATGTGTAATAATATAATAGTTAGTTTATTTATATCAATCGGGATAACGATAGGTCTGGGACGTTTAACTGCAAAATTATGGAAGATAAATTTAAACAATAGGTAAAGCCACTTTTTCTCTAGGTTCGGTTACAAAATACAGAGAGTACAGAAGGCAAAGGGAAGTACGTACAACAAGTACGTACTTCACTTTTCATACTTACGCTCGGCGGTCGCGCTATGGTTGTCAACTTTGGCTTATGTACAAAAAACTATCGTGGTAGTGGCACTCGTATCTAGTTGTTTGATTTATTGTTGAGCTTATTCTACAATATTAAAACAAAATAATAAACATAGTATTACAATACAAAAAGTTTACACAGCAAAAACATATAAAATTTTACATTTGTCAATTTTCAATCAAAATCAAAATATTTTATTTCACATAAGCCTACTTCTCCATAGGAAACGACCAATTGGAACCGTACACGTAGCTTCTGACGTTTCATAAGTGCCCATGTAGGTTTATGTGAAATAAAATATTTTGATTTTTTTGATTTTGTGTTGATAATTTTTTTCTCCACATTGTAAAATGGCTTCTAAATAGAGCTGCACCCTATAATTGTGTAAGACACTCAATCTCAGTTTGAATCATTTTGAAGGATATTGCCAATCAATTGCTTCATAAGTTCGAAAAATTTGTTTGCTCAACAACGCAAACAACGCAATGAATATTATTGAACTGTCAAAATAAAGACATTGCTGAATTACTGATAGTGTGTTACGCATGTGTTACGTATTTACCCCGCCTGTTCACGTTATACCACGTCACGATAGCTGTCGTCGGCGATAATTTTACAGTGTTGTTTGTTTTAATTAAAGCTTGAAACGACAGTCGTCCAACGATAAAAGTCGTCAAAAGACAAGTAAGTACAAACGATGCCATGGACGAAATTTATAACACTTTTTCAACGTTTTTAAAAGACTTTATAGGCACATAAAGTCAGGGTAAAAACTAGGACCAGCTTAAGTAACACTGGAAGTACTAAACGACGTCATAAAACATAACAAGTCATAACTTGCAGATTCACAACAAATAGGAACTGTCGTAAAACGGTTTATGTTCTTTTATAAACTGACGCAATAATAGTTATTATTTTAATAATTTAGTATCTACTATATAAAAATATACTGTATTATGGTAAATGCATCTTCGTATAATAAATGTAATAATATCTACATCAGTAATTTGTATCGAATTACGTGGTAGGGTGTGCAAAAACGCGGGAAAAGTGGGACTTTCTCGATGCAATTATAGATTGAGGAAGAGATAGTGCGCGTACGCATGATTCAAAATGGCGGCGACGTTAACCCTTAGCTTACGGGGTCAGGTTGACAGGTAAACATAACTTATTATTATTAATATTTTTCCGTTGGTGTTTGTGTAGTAAAATTGTTAAAAAATTGCGTGAAAATTAATTAGCTGTACAAAATGCGGATTGTGAGAAGAGGTGCCAGCGAAACAAAAAGATTACGGAGGCAGTGTAATTGGAAGGGCTGATGGTAGCCTGACGACATATTGATCTAGTAATCTGCAAGGCAAATTGATATTCCTCTCAAAAACATATTTTCGTAACCAGCTGTTCCATGATAAGTTCTTGTTAAGGTGATACTCAGTATGTTAATTACAGATAAGTAAGAAGACCTTCTACAAGTGTTAAAACACGGTAGTTATCGTAATGGCCCAAGTCTAGATGTAGGCGTTACCTTCGCATTACACACCTTTCAGCGCTACTTTTATTGTTTTATCTTATTAACATTGTTACAAAGAGATACCGCGTACTTGCTGGCGCCATTACCGTTGGAGATAACAACCGATGTTTTTTTTTTGTAAAAAAACTTTTTTTTTTACTTTTTTTTCTTCGTGTCTGCTCATGCATTTCATAGAGAATAATATTTAAATAAATTTCCGAGCTGTTTTTTTTTTTGTTAAAAACCGTATCCTACTCTGCGCTTACGCACTTAATGTTCCTCATTTAAATTATCGCACTATGAATAAATGAAAAATAATACTTACTTACTTGTAGATAATATTTTTAAATCGGTTGTACACCATTTAATTTCATGGTAGACCTGATAGCAGTAGAATTACATTAATAAACTAGCAGCGCCCCGCGGTGCCACCCGCTTCTCAATCCCGTGGGAAGTTCGGGATAAAAAGTATCATCCACGTTATAAACTGTCTGTGTGCCATATTTCATCCAAATCTGTTCAGCCGTTTTTGCGTAACAGACATCGACATACAAACTATCACATTTATAATATTAGTAGGATGCTTACCTTGCTTCCTACTAACCTATTAAACATAATAATACCGTACGCAAAATACGCGTATTGACGTGTGGAGTTGCGGAAACCAGCCCGTATTACCTATTACCCTACATAATAATATAATAGCAAAATATTTCTAGTCATTGCGCATAGAGTAAACATGTTATCTATCAGTGTTGCTTTATACAACTACACAGTATTTATCTCTTTTAAAATCTAAATAGACTTCAATCACTATATTTTTGGTGATAAGATCGTATCGTACAATAATTACTAAGTACAAACGAGCTACCGATTCAAGGTATATACCTTTATGTGCCGACTTTCATAAAAGTAAATGTACATGTCCTGTAATTAATTAATTGATAACAGGATCTTAATTATTTTTTATTAAATGTTTTAAATTAGAGATAGGTATTGTATAAAATGGAACACGTAGCAAACGACCAATTTAAAATTTTAATTTATTTGATTTTTTAACGGTTTAAAAGCATACGACTAACCGAGCGAATTAAAGTTATTTGCCAATTATTTTAACTAGAGAACGCGTTCCGGCAAATTGCAATTATATCGATTAAAATACAATAAAACGATAACCAACTGATATTTATCGGAGTTAATAAAACTGATTTTCAACGATATGACGTTACAAAACGTGAAATAATGAATAAAAATATAAAAGTTTTATAATAATAAAAATAGAAATGCAACCGGCGTAGATGAACACATAAGTAATTTGTAAAAAAATTGATACTGCTCACTTGGAAGGAAATTAAATTCCCGAGTGCGTGTGTTGTCGCACTAAATTAAAAAATAATTCAATGAGTTCTAATTGCGGTGCGCGGCGCGCGCAGGGTTGATTTTATCTTCACTATACGTTGGTAAAAACATTGATCGATAGTTCTATACACTCGTCTTTCAAATAATCATAGACATCGTTGCGTCATGATTTTTATTAAATTAAAATCGAAACAGGAAATAAGATATGTTTAAAAAAATATTACAGTTCAAAATTACACTTGTTGCATGCAAATGTTGACCTATCCGTAGTACATCTCATATGTATGTAAATACGATATCTCTTTTTGTTTTAGCACTTCAGTTTAAATAAATTATAACTACAGAATGCGGTGTTAATGGACTCCAGTGACATAAATAAGGTGAAAAATGAACATATTGTCTAAGACAATCTCGTCTGAATAGTCAATTAACCCTTAAATGGCTGCTATTATTATTCTGTCACTATTAAAGCTGGTCTCATAAGCGTTATTAATAACATCATTAAATCCTTCATTATTCGCGGCGCGATAGTGTTGTGCCACGTATAAAAATAATTTCACAGTAATTCGATCACACGTCTAGCGTTCGTGCTAATCGACAATTACGGCTATTATTATTTTTATTTGTTCCACACGCGGCCAAACAAAGGTACGGACACATTTGCAATTTCAAGCAGCCATTAAGTAATGTACACTCTCACGGATGTCCACAACTGTTCGTTAATTGTTTAAGGTGACAAGAAATATTGGTGCTTGGAACACTGCAGGGCTCATCTGCGAGAAAAACACGCTAAAGTGCTTGCTCATAGATAAAGTTAATTGTTATTACAGGCTAGATAATTATTTCAGATACTTAACAATGACAAAGTAGCTAGAGGAGTAGATATTCTGAAAAATATGATTGTTTTTTTTTATTTACAAGCTTCGCGTAAGTGATTATTAAGTCGTTCAAAAGTATTTAAGGCGTTAAAACTAAGTGCCGACTACTTAGTCGATTGTGTAATAGTCAGTCGTTGCATTTTACTTAGGACATTTCGATTATTGTCCTGAGTGTTGTAAAAGTATTTTTTTTTTACTTTTTTGATAAAACGTGAAAGCAAAACTTTTAATGGACAGCTGCATCTTAATTGCGTAACACATTATCAATCTCATACTGAATCATTTTGAAGGATATTTCTAATCCATTGCTTCATATGTTCGAAAAATCTGTCTACTCAACAACGTAAATAACGTAATGAATGTTGTTGACCTGCCAAAATGAAACCCATTGCTACTGATACTGTGTTACGCAATTACCCTCCTGGTGTTACTGTAAATAAAAATAAAATAAACATACTATTATTAATCTTTAATTTTTAATTAATTAATCTAATGCTAATTTGATGCTGAGGCATCTAGCACGAGTTACTCATATTAATATAAGAATATATTAAAAAAGTAATTGGTCATTAATGTCTCTGCAGCTATTTACTGGAAAAACATGTTAATTACATTAATCTTCGACATAGCTGAAGACAAGCACTAAGGCTTGCGTGAATCATATAATAAAATTATAATAGGTAGGTATATACCTACTGTTTCATGAAAAGGGGAATTACCTGAACATAAACTAATTATCATGAAGTGTCGTACGTACAATTTTAGGAGGAAGTCCATTGTTTTTAATCAAATATAGAATCAATCGCAGTTCATTTGTTTTGAACTAATTAAGTAGGCCCTGCACGTCGTAGTAGGAAACGCGATTCAAGTTCAAAATTAAAAGAAAAAAAATTGGTCATGAAATCTTTAAGAGCTATCATGGATCCTTTTTTCAAGTCGGCAAAAAACATAGGTACAGACGCGCCAGCACATCAAGCTACTACAATCTGTCTTTCTTTAATAGATTTTCAACTTTATCGCTAAATTATAAGGTTCAAAGTTGGCTGGGAAAATTTGACAGTTTCGGGTAGCTTGATGTGCTGGCGTCTGTACCTGGATGATTTAATTTAAGACAATATAATAAGATAGTAGGTAGGCAATTCATTTATCACACTTATTTTAATCATCATCAATTCATCAGTTTTGACGAACTGTGCGTACCCGCCGGTGCAATTTAACCCTAGAATGCGCGCGGAAATGTCAGTCGACATAGCGGCAGCTGCGGGCGCTCCCGGCCTCACTTTCAACTTGGTACTTTCGCGCAACCATAAATTACCGACGACGTCCGGACATCGCCTTCCCGTGCGGGCACTAATTGCAAACAAATATCGCCCTTCGCGCCTGCGCACTCCACACCCGTAATTATGGGATCGTTTGCCCGCTACGTAAGTGCAGCTTTGTGTAAGGACATTAGATGCGCACGCTGACTTCACATTGATACTTGCTATTGCCTTCGAGCATTAACCGTTCGCTAAGAGGGGTCGACCGGTTTAATCTACATAGCCTTTGTAGCAAATTGAATTGATGAGGAAAATAAGTTAATCACTGGTTTTTTCTAACAATCACGTTTTCTAAGAATATGCTTCGAATATGGATGTTGTACAACTGTTTGGATATTGTGTAGGGCGTGAGGCGATGTGTTAGTCACGCTCCCGGGGCGATTCGAGCGGTGACGGGCGTATTATCGGCCGATATGCGTCAAGTTTATGACGCGCATAAATCTTGCAGGAGAGGCCGATAGGGCCGATAAGGGCGACGCGGAGAATTGGCGACTCGGGCCTCTCTAGGTGGCCCGGCCATTCACGGGTTGAATAGTATTGCGTGGTCACTTAGTAAACGTGATTTATTATGGATGATTAATATTTATTAATTTAATTGATTGAAACAAAGTGACCCTGACAGATAATGTTCAAGAGTATTCTGACATTTGAAAAATTATGTTCCGAGTAGGTACTTCCAATTATTCCACTTATTATGGAAAGGCAGTTAAAATAGCTAACGTCAGATAGGAACGTCGAGTGAATACAAAACGTTTAACAAAATAGTCTATTTCCACCATTTTATTTTATTTAGATCACTATAATTATACAACATTATTTTTAGTATAGGTATGCGGAACCAGAAACACGTGTCTAGTATTTTTAAGTAAAGAATGTACATATTTCAAAACTGTATCATGAAAAATCACAAAGTTATAAGCTTGTTAAGTTACCTGTTTGTCCGTACAAAAACATGCTCACCCGCGCCGCTCGCGCCGCGCCGTCTTGCGCTCATTGATAATAGTACCTAGGTACCTAACCTGTCGGCGCGGAGATTGGATAACCTACTTAGTGTCGCTCGGTGTCCAACTTTAAATATTTTTGGGACAAAATATAACATGGGGTAAAAATTATTGGAATTATTGGAGTTACTTATTCTGAACAAACTATATTCAGGTTTCGCATATACTAAAAGTAACGTTGTATATACCTAACATCACATATCAAAGTTTACTCAAAGTAGTTTTAAGTTATTCATTTATTTTGTTAAAAAAGGAGTAATGCACCGTTCACATGATTCCAGTCCAGTATTCCAGCGAATCAATCCAGTCTACTGCTAGACTGGTTCATGTTGTGTCGTTCGTGACCGTCAATCCAGTCACTGGACTGGATTGTCCCGGTTCAAATTATTCCAGTAGCATAATTATCGTTGGACTGGAATTTATCGTTATGGCACATACGTCGTTTTATTTCAGTAGCTCACTATAATTATATATATCATCACTCCCGTATTTCCCAAAAGGTTAGGCACAGGAGTACCTATAGTACACCCACATTTAATTTAATTTTATATTAAACTCCCATGTAATAGGGGGCGAGCCTATTGCTTTAACTGAGCACAATTCCAGCTGCAATTGCTACTGGATTAGTTAACTTATTTATAAGGAAAATTAACCTTATTTAAATTATTATTGCAATAAAAGCTAAGATTTACCAATGGCAATACGAATTTCTCATTTTTAAGGGGCTTACAAGACCTAAACACAAAAAACGCAAGTTTTAGAAACAATAAAAGTTTATGATTGATTACAGTACCTAAACATAATCAGAAAAATATATGATATTCTTCAGGATATATTATGCTAGGTAGATTGTGTGTTGAAAACATAATATAACTAATTTAATATGATAGAAAAAAATCATGAAGATACCTCCAAAAACTTTCTTTTTACAATAAAAACCATATTAATATACAAACGATCATTATGATTTTTTGTCAGATTGTTCTACAAGCAACATACTAAAAGACTAATGTTTTAATTTTTTAGTCCAAACAATAGATTTTTAGTAAATAGATAATTGCTTCATATTTTGCAATAAATAACCAGCGTTGTGTCATCGCGCTTCTCTTTCTTTTCTATGCAGTCCGACAAAGACCGCGCTTTAGGTCATGTAGTCGCCTTAAATAATATTGAGTCGCATAATCCTTAACACTGCCAATGCGACCGTCGGTCTAATCGGCTGGCGCGACGTTAATCGCCTTTGCCTCGCCAACCAACTGATTTGCAAACATCCGTATTTCATATTAATAATCCCAACTTGCATAAATTAAATAACGTTCGCTGACATAACTGGTGTTAGTGTGAGTCTGTCTGTGTGTTCAGGGCTAGAAATAGGATCATGACTTTCACTTTGGCATGGGATGGTTTACAGCGTAAACTGAAGTAAAGTTTAAGTAACTTTCTTCAAGTACATTTTTATTTGAGAAATATTTAAATGATCCTCTAAAAACTTGTTGACCTTCTAACGATGCAGCCTTTTAAAAAAATGAATGTGCGTCTTTTTAACTTCCAAAGTTGGGACACCACGACCAAATAGGTTAGGTTACTATGACCAACCATCATCCAAGTTGGTCGCTGTTAATTGGCTATTTCATATTTTAATATTATGGAAGAATAAAACAGGAATTTTTTGATGTACATTTATTATATTAGAGTGCCCATTGATATTCTTTGTAGGTACACTAAAAAGGAAAAGCGTACATCACTATAAGGTCAATACCTGTTTTTAAAGTCTCATTTAAATATTTCCTTTTTTCAGAATACAGATAATGTAGATTCCTATATAAATAGTTACGCAGGAAAAAACTCGTAGAATAAATCAATTTATGCCAGAAAAGAGAACGTTGACATTGGAAATTTTCAGACTAATTTAGTTGCAGATATAATATAATTTTAGGTGACAATGGCCTAATAATAATGCTTGGATGTTGTATGCAGATAATCACGCCATAATGGACAATAGACAGGAAAATTATTATCCTGACTATTCAATATGTGAGTGTGCTATTTTTATTATAATAATGATTATAATAAATTGATGATGAAAGGGTTAACTGAAACTACGTTTTTTTAAATGTTGGTGTTGATTTCATACACAGTAGAAAGGTGATAACCAAACCATAGAAAAGAAATAGAACTAACTAATTAAGAGTTAAACTTTAAACAGAAGGTCAATTCCCGTAATTAAAAACGTTCAAAATCTAGTCGCAATCTCATCTCAGCGACAAATCAATGTCAAAACTTTGTCAAAAATGCAAAGTTAAAAAACCAATTTTTATTGACACTCAGATCAGACTGGGAACGTACTTAAAATTATGAGAATTGCCCCACTCATTTCGAAGATACCTCAGAAAATGCCTTTAAACTATGCTAAAAAATTAACGTGACCAGAATTTTCCGAGTTTATCTGGAATATTATTTAAATTTATTTAGATGCACAGTTTTATTTCTGCTCAAAAGCAAATCATAAGTTGCCTAAGCCTATAATAATTTCTATTAATAAACTATTACACTGCTGACTGTACAATCAGCTGTTATCAATCCTATTAATCATAGATTCATAGAACGTTGATTAAACACGTTTAATTATGCATGTTAATTAAATGATTAGCTTATAAATAAAATGTCCGTCGTTTTGCGGTGTCATGGAAATTACTAGTAGGGTGTTAGTTGAGCAGACTTTGAAATGAATGGTAGGTTGAAGAATGTTTTTCCGAAGACTGGGAAAACATCGTGATGAAACCGGCATGTCCTAAAACAAAAAATTCGAAGACATGTGACATCTACCAACCCGCACTGGGCCCGCGTGATGGATTACGGCCCACTCCCTCTCACAGAGAGGAGACCTGTGTCCCAGCAGTGGGAACATTATAGGCTGATTATGATGATTTCATTTCGTATTTCCTGAACAGTCAGTGAAAGTTAAAGTCTGTAACTCTGTAGGAATCCCCTAGATTCGCACTAGTCCCTGAAGCCTCACATTTCATGGTGATATAGAGGCCATTGCATATCAAGGGGTAGACCGGGGGCACCGTAATGGTAGGGAGGACGTGCCCTTAGGATTGGAAAGGATAGAGCCGTACCGAATATGCATCCTAGAGTAGACTTTGGACTAGTGGAGAGATTGGTGATATTTATCTAGTTCATAATAAGTATAGTAAAATGAGTTAAGTTGATAAAAAGCTAAAATACTTTATTATGTTCATCCTAAAAATTACAGATACTTTTTTATATTAACGACCTCTTAAGAGGTCATTGTACTAATCATTATGAACAACTTTTACTTTGGGACCAAACCTGAATTCGCGAAAAAAAAAATCTGCTGTTCCCTACATTTATGTTCGTATAACTTGTCGAAATGTAGGGAACATCTGATTTTTTTACTATTCACAGGTTACAAATACCTTCTTTCCTTGCAACTCAGTTGTCGAAAACTCTGGTAGTGATTATAAACTTGTGTGATAATTTACTTCTAAAAAAAAAATACGCCAATGATTCGCTTTAAATGAAAAAGACCTAATCATGACTAAGTTACTTTCGCGTCATGGTTTTTTGGCGTAATTGTGTATATTTTTTCTATAATTAATATAAATACGACAAAAAACAAAACAAAGGCCATGACAGTGGTGGATATAATGTACAGACGCCAGCACATCAAGCTACCCGAAACTGTCAAATTTTCCCAATCAACTTTGAACCTTATTCTATTGCGATAAAATTGAAAATTTATTAAAGGAATTTGACAGATTGTAGTAGCTTAGTATGCTGGCGTGTGTACAATGTGTACATTACATCGTAAAAGAATATTTGGACTGTATCACTAACCAGGGAGAGAACAGAGGATTACGTTAGTATGGAATGAACGTCAACAACCACTGACCGCGTTTCCTCTTAAAACAAAAATCCCGAGGTGCTTCCCATTTTCCTTAAAACTAGTACACAATAATAGAAAATAGTAACATTAATAGGCAAAATTATTAGTAAACTAGCTGCGCCCCGCGGTTTCACCCGAGTAAATGTCGATCCCGTGAGAATATCGGGATAAAATGTGGCCTATATGTTAATCCAGTGTGTCAGCTACCTCCATGCAAAATTTTATTTAAATTGGTCCAGTCGTTTGAGTGTGAAGAAGTAACAAACTTATAAACACACACACTCACAAACTTTAGCCTTTATAATATTAGTACATCTAGCCTAAGAGCGTTTACGCCGTACGGCATTTCATACAAATTTCAAACCCTTATTTTTCGAAAGTAATGAACAGCAGGATACAAAGGTCTAAAAAGTTAGTAGAGAACATTTCGAAATGTCTTATTTAAAAAAGATAACTGCAAATCTCTGTTTCTATGGAAAATTTAAAATCGGTCTAATTTGTCTAAAATAAATATCCTATTCAACGATTGAATGCATTGGACGTTGATCAGTCTATTTATTATTATTATTGAATATTTATTATAATTTATAAGTAGTTAACAGAACTTGTAAAGCTAATTGAGTTAAGTGCTCTTGAGAGTTCTTGTGGATGCTGTTGATGGCGTTATTATAATAATTAATAATTGTTCCTTATAATTTTATTGCCGCAATCATTTAAGGGTTAATTAGTGATCGATTGATTTAATTCGAGGCAAGAGCAATTTGTCTTAATTTGAAAGGCTATAAATATTCATATTGTTCTTGTGATCCTCATTAAATGGATTTTTTTTGTTCCAATAAAGATTATTATTATTTTTAAGGGATTTTTTAGAATCGGAAAAATAAATACTGCTCTCTGTTTTGATATTTTTAATAAATTGTGACTAAGACGATTAATGTAGTTTCCTCAATAATTATAGGTAACAGCTTATTAAACACTACACTTGTTCTTGACTTCATCATCAGCCTACAGCAGTCCACTGCTGGACATAGGCCTCTCCAATTGCATGCCATTTAGCTCGTTCATCGGCAACTCTCATCCAGCTGCTACCAGCCATCCTGCGAAGATCGTCGTTCCACCTAGCCTGAGGGCGTCCTACATTACGTTTGCCGACTCGCGGTCTCCACTCAAGAACACGTCTTTACTAATGGTCATCGGTTCTACGGCTAATATGGCCAGCCTATTGCAATTTTAGCTTGCTAATATGGCCGGCCAATTGCCATTTCAGCTTGGTAATATGGCCGGCCTATTGCCATTTCAGCTTGCTTATTATGGCCGGCCTATTGCCATTTCAGCTTGCTAATATAGCCGGCCTATTGCCATTTCAGCTTGCTTATTCTGTAAGCTGTGTCGACACTCGACAACTTTGGTTCTCTGTCAGATCACCTAATTTCGGATGAGGTTCTTGACTAACCTACATTGAATTTTCAAAACGTGCTTTACATATTAATTAGAGCCATTTAATTTAACCCCTCTGTTTATAAATAAACTTTTTTCTATAGCTACTGACGTTTATACGCAAACAAATTTATTCAAGCTACCTTTACACACATAATATTTTTTTATAACCTTAAAACCGGTTTAAAAATATACACGCAACATTGTCTACACAAACGGAATTAAGCATAATCGGTACTCGTCGAAAAAAAAGAAAACAAGTTTTATAAAAACTCTTTTTGACAGCCCTTACATAAACTGGGCTGATCCTGCGACAAAAATTTATTGCCATCAATACAAGCAAATTCACACCTTATTGCTTTGAAATAAAGGTCGTGGGAATATTTTTGGGTGGTATGTTAAAGTGGTTTTATTCGCGATGGGATTTGTCAGTCAATAAATTATTATTGAAGTCGAGATTCTGGATGACAGTCTGTGTTTTGACAGGTTGCAATTAATGCATTCTGTGAAGTAAGAGGATTGGCGGATTTATAAATAAAATAATGTGAGACAATGCTACTTGGGTGAGCCTTATCGAGTTATTAAGATTTGAAAGGACGTGCTGATTTTTGATGATCGTCTTATTCCTTGTCAGTATTCCAGAAGCTTAGGCAGTCCAGGAGTTCGCGAGGAAATAAGAAGAAAAAAATATAGGCTATAAGGTTGGAAGGTTGGAAGGAAAACATCGTGAGGAAACCGGCATGTCCTAGAACCAAAAATTCGCACTGGGCCCGCGTGGTGGACTACGGCCCACTCCTTCTCACAGTCAGGGGAACATTATAGGCTGATTATGCTTATGCTGTATGGTTGTGTTCTGTTGTTAGCGTATACGATGTGATACCTATTTGATTCTAGCTAGGTATTTACTAGTTTATGTTCGAATCTCAGGTTCCGACTTTTGACTTATGGTTATACATGTAAGTACAATACTTCCGATATATATAAGAAAAAACAATTTGGAAAAATCTCAATTAAAGCAGTAGGTACATCAACTTTATTTTCAGGATTCAGAACACAGGCACTTTCTAAGCTTAATGCAACATGCAAAACGACAAACAACACAGCTTTTTAGGAGTCAATGAAAGCAATGCCCACTTGCCCAGTACACAGGGTTATTGGTAAAACATAAACAACCTCTTAAGAGGTCATTGTACTCATCATTATAAACAAATTTTACTATGGGACCAAAGCTGAAATCGCGAAAAAAAATCAGCTGTTCCCTACAATAAGTTCGCATAACTCGTCAAAATGTAGGGAACAGCTGATTTTTTAGAATCGGAAAAATAAATACTGCTCTCTGTTTTGATATTTTTAATAAATTGTGACTAAGACGATTAATGTAGTTTCCTCAATAATTATAGGTAACAGCTTATTAAACACTACACTTGTTCTTGACTTCATCATCAGCCTACAGCAGTCCACTGCTGGACATAGGCCTCTCCAATTGCATGCCATTTAGCTCGTTCATCGGCAACTCTCATCCAGCTGCTACCAGCCATCCTGCGAAGATCGTCGTTCCACCTAGCCTGAGGGCGTCCTACATTACGTTTGCCGACTCGCGGTCTCCACTCAAGAACACGTCTTTACTAATGGTCATCGGTTCTACGGCTAATATGGCCAGCCTATTGCAATTTTAGCTTGCTAATATGGCCGGCCAATTGCCATTTCAGCTTGGTAATATGGCCGGCCTATTGCCATTTCAGCTTGCTTATTATGGCCGGCCTATTGCCATTTCAGCTTGCTAATATAGCCGGCCTATTGCCATTTCAGCTTGCTTATTCTGTAAGCTGTGTCGACACTCGACAACTTTGGTTCTCTGTCAGATCACCTAATTTCGGATGAGGTTCTTGACTAACCTACATTGAATTTTCAAAACGTGCTTTACATATTAATTAGAGCCATTTAATTTAACCCCTCTGTTTATAAATAAACTTTTTTCTATAGCTACTGACGTTTATACGCAAACAAATTTATTCAAGCTACCTTTACACACATAATATTTTTTTATAACCTTAAAACCGGTTTAAAAATATACACGCAACATTGTCTACACAAACGGAATTAAGCATAATCGGTACTCGTCGAAAAAAAAGAAAACAAGTTTTATAAAAACTCTTTTTGACAGCCCTTACATAAACTGGGCTGATCCTGCGACAAAAATTTATTGCCATCAATACAAGCAAATTCACACCTTATTGCTTTGAAATAAAGGTCGTGGGAATATTTTTGGGTGGTATGTTAAAGTGGTTTTATTCGCGATGGGATTTGTCAGTCAATAAATTATTATTGAAGTCGAGATTCTGGATGACAGTCTGTGTTTTGACAGGTTGCAATTAATGCATTCTGTGAAGTAAGAGGATTGGCGGATTTATAAATAAAATAATGTGAGACAATGCTACTTGGGTGAGCCTTATCGAGTTATTAAGATTTGAAAGGACGTGCTGATTTTTGATGATCGTCTTATTCCTTGTCAGTATTCCAGAAGCTTAGGCAGTCCAGGAGTTCGCGAGGAAATAAGAAGAAAAAAATATAGGCTATAAGGTTGGAAGGTTGGAAGGAAAACATCGTGAGGAAACCGGCATGTCCTAGAACCAAAAATTCGCACTGGGCCCGCGTGGTGGACTACGGCCCACTCCTTCTCACAGTCAGGGGAACATTATAGGCTGATTATGCTTATGCTGTATGGTTGTGTTGTGTTGTTAGCCTATACGATGTGATACCTATTTGATTCTAGCTAGGTATTTACTAGTTTATGTTCGAATCTCAGGTTCCGACTTTTGACTTATGGTTATACATGTAAGTACAATACTTCCGATATATATAAGAAAAAACAATTTGGAAAAATCTCAATTAAAGCAGTAGGTACATCAACTTTATTTACAGGATTCAGAACACAGGCACTTTCTAAGCTTAATGCAACATGCAAAACGACAAACAACACAGCTTTTTAGGAGTCAATGAAAGCAATGCCCACTTGCCCAGTACACAGGGTTATTGGTAAAACATAAACAACCTCTTAAGAGGTCATTGTACTCATCATTATAAACAAATTTTACTATGGGACCAAAGCTGAAATCGCGAAAAAATAATCAGCTGTTCCTTACAATAAGTTCGCATAACTCGTCAAAATGTAGGGAACAGCTGATTTTTTTTCGCGATTTCATGTTTGGTCCCATAGTTAACGTTGTTCATAATGATGAGTACAGTCATTAATTTTCATTCAGAATCATTATACCGAGTCGATGGTAGTACCTAAGTTGCGCGTCCCTGCCACTGTATACGGGCCTTTGTTACCAGTTCTAGCTTTTCAGAATCATGTCTAGTGTGAGCGTTGGTCCCGGCTGTCATTCGGATCTTTGACAGTCGTCACGGATAGTCACAACTCAGAAGCCCGAAAGTCTGACAACCTGTCTTACCAAGGGGTATCGTATTACCCAGTAACTGGGTTGTAGAGGTAAAAACTGGTAAAATAAAAATACCCTCTTAAATACTGGTATTCAGCTGCATCCGATTAGACTGGAAGCCGACCCCAACATAGTTGGGAATAGGCTTGGCAGATGATGATGGTGATGATGTCTAGTGTGAACGTTCGTATATAAAATAAAAGTCAATACTCATTTGTATGTTATTCACACAATTCATTAAGTTATTTTTATGTCATTCTATAATTATTGTAAACACGTTTGTAACGTTTTAATGCTAGTTAATTAAACAAGCGACTTGCTCGCCTTAGCATGGACATACCTAACTGCTTGAGAAATGCGGTCATAATATTATTTTATTGAGTTATATATTAATTCTTGATAGTAAAACATGGGAAAAATATAGCCGTAATTATCTTTCTGTCAAATCAATTGAGCATCGTTAACTTTGACATCATAATTTGACACAACATTTACCTACTCTTTATCGAAATATTCGAGCAGCATTAACCTCTTTGTCAAAATATTTGAGCAACATTAACCTCTTTGTGAAAATATTTGAGCAACATTAACCTCTTTGTGAAAATATTTGAGCATCATTAACCACTTTGTCAAAATATTTGAGCAATTTGAGCAAAAACTAGACTGTACAAGTGACTTACATTCGTAGCTAAGTAACAAAGTATCTATTATTAGAACAATACAATGCAACAAAAACTGAAAAAATATCGGATCTTCGGTACATCATGTTCCATTACGAATAGAAGTTATTGTTCCATTATTCTTTTAATTAGACAAACAACAGGGGGCATTGTTCCAAAATCCGTATTTAATAAATCTATACCTTGATATCACTATAGTGGGAATAGTAGAAAAACTGTATCAAATGATAATATTCCCACGAGTTGGAGAATTCGAGAGAAATGTTATTAAATGTTGGCGTATGCTTGTAATGGGTTAACTACATCTTATTAGACAACTGTAATTGCAATGTATAATTGTAAGATTAGCTAAAGTATTTCTGTAGGGGTTTTAATTCAAATGTTATGAGTTTTTTGAGCTTCTTTTAAAAGCGTTTGTTCGGAGAACCAAACTGCATTCTAATTGCGTTAACAAACTTTCAATCACAAACTGTTTAATTTTGAATAATATAGCTAATCCATTGTTTCATATGTTCGAAAAATTTGTCTGCTCAACAACGTAAATAACGCAATGAATGGAACAATGAAAGCCATTGCTATTATACTGTTACTGTGTTACGCCACTAAACAGGATTCTTTATAATGGTTCTTCAGACAAGAGTCACACGTACATTTTACGGTCATGATGTAGAGCTTGGTAATTATATGTAGAGGTTTTTGGAAGATTCAGCTGTCTTTGTTTAGACGTCAATTTTCAAAAGAGTTTTCATCTCTAAACCAAGAAACTCCAACACCACTTATCTCGTCTCTGACGCGGGTTTAATTACAAACTGATATTACTAGATATAATGCTTAATCGTTAATAACTAGTTAATGAAGAAAATTATCCAATTAGTGTCGTTGCTTCCACGAAGGGAGCTCTCGCAGCCCCTTAACAATAGGTGTTGACATTTTTCATCTTTCCTTTGTTATCATTGACGTTGATAATCTTTCCGTTGATTGATACCTTTGGTTTATTAACGAATAATTACTGTCAATCATACTTTGTTGTATTATTAAACTTGATAAGGTAGATGAAACTGCTCTTTATAATAGGGTAGCATACAAAATTGCAACGCATTAAGTTCGAACGGGCGCCGTAAAGGAAAAAGTTAAGGAAACTGACTTCCTCTTGATCAGGGTTGTAATCAAGGGTATGAAGGAAATCTGATTAGATCTTGTCATTATCTTAATAGAGTTACAGAACTTGAATATTTTTAATAGTTCACAACAGTGAAAGAGAGTGAGTGTCAGTGTGTGATGTGTTTGTGTAAATGTAGTGCTTCTAGTAGTTTTGGCTTGAATAGTTTAGATTTAGATGAACAAAAATGGATCAGTAGATGAACACACAAAAACAAAAAAGATTGAAATAATTCTTGCAAGGGCAATTTTGTCAAAGAAGCGTTGAACTGAATTCAGCAGAAGTTGAAAATAACGTAGTATCGAACCAATGTTTAAAGAAACTAATGATGCATAAACAGCTACTTAAGCAAAGTTGACCATAAAATAAACCAAGTAAATGACAGGATGCATAGCAATACTAGAAGTCGTTACATTGTAAGCAAAACTCCAGCTAATGTGTAGTTAAACTTTAATTTAAATGCGCATAACTGTCAACATAAGGTGTTTTTAACTGCCTCTATAGCACCAACATACGTTGTTGAATAAAATATACCCTTTCATTCTTCTAAGCATTTGTAAGATGCAAAAACGTATGCGGGTGAGATTAATCATGAACATTTAAAATAGCATACCTAATCACCAAGAATTAGATCGTTAGATACAATTTTCCCATGTGTCTAATGGAATTAAGCTTTTTTAACTATCTTATTAGCCGAAAGGCGTAATCACGTTGGACTGGGCGACTCGGCGACTCGGAGTGGGCCATTCGCGAAAGAATCCACTCGCAATTACGCCAATCAATTATAATGGAAGAGGAAATTGCTCGTTTCCGCGGCCGCTTACACTGAACACAGAGTTGACATGGTTGCCACAAGATAAAGGAGAAAGCGAGTTCAAAACTATGTTTATAATTCAAGATTGTACCAATATAAACTTAAAAGTTTGCGATGATCGCGAATAAGAAAAAGGTGCGGTTGGTTAATCTTCTAATGGATAAAACCAAAATAATTCTTGGAAATGAGACCACTTCCAAAAATAAAGACACCGTTGACCAAATTCGAGGAAACCACGCGTTTTACAAAATATTTAATGCGTATGATAAAACACTTATGTTAGACAATCATAAACAAGAAAGAGGTACCTGTGTTGAAGTCATTAGAAGCTGTCACGAATAAAACCAAACACTACCTACATTTCTACAAAATTAACAAAGCCTGTGTTGGCAGTACATTCCCTGCCACAAACAGAACAATACACTACATTATTTGAATACAGCCACACCTTTTCGGCGCTGGCGGTACAACATTTTAAGACCTTACAAAGGCTCCGTCCCTATTGAACTCCGCTTGTCTTTTGCACCATACTGCTACTGACGCGCCCAGCACGCGACTACGAACGTTTCAACGGATCACGGCACTAGGCTCATCAAGACGGTGTCCTGTTCCAACATGAACAACTTCCAAGAACTGAAGACAGCGAGGGAATGGTATCGAAGGTAGGTCACAAGAAAGAAACTGTTTTTTACCAGATTCTTCGTGTAAAGTTGAAGAATTCTGACGATTTTTCGACAAAATTCTTGAGGCAATTAAGTGTAGCTATAATTTTCTATTTGTTTTTTGTGCCAGTGTGTTTGGTTTCGCAGTACTCAACTGTAGCTAATAATTGTTATAAATCAATTTTTGAACAAGAAAACAGGAAGGATTTATTTTATTACAAAGGTTTGATTCGTTATTTCCTATTATGCTGAAAAAATCGGTAGTAATGTCTTTGCGTTCCAATGTTTTAAATGCTGTTGAAATTTTTTGTCATTGGTTAAAAGATTGTCCTATACTTCCTCACGTTTAGGTTTGAGAGCGCAAACCAATTTCAAAGTAACCTCTACAAGAATTTCAATAGTAATAACATCATCGGTATACAACTACCTGATTGTGGCATTAAGCCTTCAAGTAACGAGTAAACAGAGTTACTGAGAAACGGTTTATTTAATTAAGCCGGGGTGCAATCAACATGCCGCTCCGATGTTACGATACCGCACGGAGCCTCACTTTTATATACTTTGTGTTTTTAGTTCTATTTGTAAGTCTGTAGTGTATCAACCTGAAGATGTAGTTGAAGTCAATGTATAATGCTACCGTTATCAAAGACCACAATTCAAGACACGATGAAAAGTCATCTGGATGACATATGTTTTAAGGACCACCGCATTCTTGGGTAACGTTAACAGACTTATGACCAAGTAGGAATTGATTAGATGCTAATCTATTTTGTAAAAATCTCTCCGTGAAAACTTAGCTTGTGAGCTGGAAGTGAGCTGTCATTCCTCCTGATGCTGAGGAATGACGCTATTGACAGCTCACTTCAAGCTCCATCAACCTTAGTTTTCACGGTGGTAAAAGCTGGTGCTCTGTCTGGCTGGTGGTATGTCTTTCCCAACTCTACATTTCAAGGAACTGGCTCGGATGCGTAATAGCATCACGAGTACAGCACATGGAAATTCGTAGAACTATGACTTAAAGCGAAGTGTTTACTTATGGGACCGTAACAACCTTATAGGGACATCCGAGTTTGAAATATAAGAAACGATTAGATGTTCGTCTACTGCAGCCTAATAGATCAAATATTACCACTTGATGCATCTCTAAAGTGTTTTTAGATATGGAAGTAAAAATTGGACTGTTTTTTGACAGGTGTTCCTCTTTTCCAATTAAGTATTGATAAAGTGACAGTGATCATCGTTATTAATAACGTGCATGGTAATTAAGGTAAAGTGGTCTACACAAGAAGTTTAATTAGTCAGAAGTACCTTTTTCCGATAGGTATTGAAGTCAAGAGCCACTTTGAGTACTATTTATTAGAAACACTTATAGGTAATCTTGATGGTCTGAATCATAAATAAGTAGAATTTCGTGTGCTGTGGGCTTTGTCACTCAAGCATGAAACTAGAATGAGTTCAAGAGCTTTGGCAGATGAAGAAACAGTTAAACTAACTGCAAATTGTTTGTTATTAGTAAATATTCTTGGAAAATTAATTTTTTTGTAATCAAAAAATCCCCAGACAGCATAAACAACTGCAATCACGTTACTACAATACGGTGGGAATCAAATAATGACGAAATAAAGACAACCTAATCGAATCAAAATCAAAATTGTATATCATCGTATCTCCAATTTTATCTTTTGAACAAAAAATAACAAAATACCGGTACTAATGAAGACACAGCAGAATAAACATGAGGCTCGTAATCAACAAGCAAAAACATTTTACAATCACGACTCGGCGGCGGTGGGTGACAAAAATGCAATTTAAGTTATGCCAAACTAAAAACTCAATTCTGACTCGAAACTCTGGTGTAATGGCGACCGCGGCAGTACAAAAACTGTCCTTCGATCATCCCATAGCATAATTAGTCTCATGCTGAGCCGAGAAAGATATACCGATCTACAACTCAGTGTATATTGCTTTTTTCACCTATCGCATTGAATGCTCCCCGCAATTCCCATTTTATGTCGCCAATGTCTTCAATGATGTTTCTATCTTGAAATTTCACTTTTTCTTAGAACAATTTGCTGTTTTTGTCGGCAGTAATGATCATTGCGTTTACATCGAGATGTCTTATTTATCTTTGTAATTTATTTTTGTATTCTATACAGATGAGGTTTGCACGTGTGGCGCTTACTAAAGGTGTGAGTATAATAACGTTGCTATTAATTTCCGGGCTTTGTACCAGTTCTGGTATTTAGAGAGAATGGCTGGTGATATAAGAAGAGGAAATAATGTTTCCATTTCATTAATGTTCAGATGAAGATGTTTCATAAATATTAACGTGTGATTACTTCTAAGCTTTTTCAACCAACTTACATCCAGGATACAATATAACCTGCTCTTCTCACTTTCATAATTATCAGGAAAAAGTGGTTTTAATAGTATTTTTCGTGCAAATTGAGTGATTTAAGTCTTCAGGTGTTTTAACAGTGATGTTATATATAACATTAGTTTTTGTTTATACTAAACCCGAAAAGGGGTCTTTGTACTCATCATTTTGAAAAAAAAATTCTATGGGACCAAACTTGAAATCGCGAAAAAAATATCAGCTGTTCCATACATTTGTGTTCGATAAATGTGTAGAACAGCAGATTTTTTTTTACAGCTTAACTTTTACGTACTTTGAGTTCGACCTACAACTAGTTGTTCCGGGTCTGGCTGTTTGTGTACGTGACTTTAAATGTTTGTCAGCGCACCCACAATACAGGAGAAATTCCTAGTGTGGGTTCTAATAAAAAATAAAATAATAATAACTTTCATATTCTAACATTGCAAAGGCAATATTCGTAGAAACCAGTAAATGTTTAAGTGTTCTCAATAGCCAGGCGTTTAATTCTAAATGTTATAAGTCATATCTATCAGCTTGAATGTCTATATCAAATTGGTTGTCATTACTCCAACTCAATATCTAGGGGTATTTGTCCGTTTAAGTTATTTTATGCAAAAATAATTTAACCATAAATGGCAGTCCTATTCTCATAGAAAAGACAATTTATTGGCTAGTAGCGTTTGTCTGTGACATTGATATATGGAAGAATAATGGGTAATATTTCATAAACACTTACTGTAGATATAAACAGTGGAAATTTAAGAAAAGATATACAATACCTTGTCATTTTATCACGTCTTTCAATATTTGCATGATCAAGACCACCGGAGCGACAAGCAGAACATGTGCTTGTTTGGCGTACCTAATAAAGAATGCTCGACAATCTGTTATTTTGTGTGCTATAACCAGAGCTGGGCTCCCTGGATTCTTCGCGGAATCAGTTACATCAGCTTGACCACTTTTTGCTGCCCCGGGACTGGCCTCATACTGTTCTTATACATTTCAAAGAAGGTCCTAAGTACAATATTATTATTATTGATTTGTTGTTTATACCCGGATTGTGATAAGTCTTTTCAATATTGAACAGTCCCATCCAGCAGGGTGGCAAATGACTCCTTTTTCAATAGCCCCAACTGTATCGTCGATGCAGGAATTTATATCATGGCGAAACGCTCGCGCCTATAAAAACCAAATTCCATTTAATTATGGATGATTTTTAAAATCTGTGAACAATGCCAGCCATCCTTTGTGGTCGCACGGCAGCTTTTTTTATTTCCGATGAAACTAATTTGATAATTTCTTATTGAAATGCGGGCGAGTCCTTCTCTGAACGACCGATATAGACTACGTATAACTGGGTTTCAAAGAAATGAATTAATTGACGGACGAAACGGTAGCATTGCGTACAGCGATATGAAAACCAATTAATAGAATCAAGGATGCGCGAATCAGAAAGTGTTTTGTTGGCAATCGTCATGTACTGGGAGATATGGGGAGATTTATTAATACCTAAGTCTAGACATGTTGTGGAAGGCACTCGACTATATCCTACACGTTTTGCGATGAATATGTTATGATTGTATGAACTTGACCGTGTAAAATTGTGTACTTGTTTCGTAGCATTTTTTACTTGATCTATATGCAAAATGTTTGTTAATTTTGCGATTATATGGATTATATTCCGGGGCAGAATTAGAACATTAAAACATAAATTAACAATAATGTTGTAGGCCTACAACTAGTGTAAGTGGCTCTATAAGAAGAATTATGCTAATACGATTGCAGATGTTACAACAAAAAGGTCAGGATTTATATAAGCTAACAATATTGAGGTGCTAATTTAATCTTTTTTCACCTAATCTATCGTCTAACTTTAGCACACAAAATCCCAAGATTCCAAAACACAATCTCCTTCTTCCAAAATTCGCTAAAACCTTTTTCAAACTATCCATCAATATTGAGTCCCAAACTATCAGTTTTATTAATATATTCGCAATTAATATTTGTGTGTCGTCGCCGTAGCGGCCGCCGTCAGTTAGATATGTCAAGATTTATTGAGTGCGTCACCAGCTAAAAGGTTTGAGACAGAGTCCGTACGATAAGTAGTTACGTATAATTAGTGTGGGGACACGCGACCACCGAGACGTGGACGAAATACAAACAGATTGTGTGTTAAAAGATTTTTTGGTGAAATAGGTGAAGGTGAAATGTAGGTTAAGATTTGTGCATTGGCGTCTTGGTTTCTTTTTAGGAAGTGTTTTTATTTGCGTTATTTGGGTAGATTATGGGTCTTGAAAAAAATTTTTTGCCGAAATATACAGTGTTTTTCTATATACATACATTGGAGTATTTAGCTACTGTTAGTACTGTTTCTTTGTATAGATAGTTCCTTTGATTTTGGTTTACCACTGTTGCAATCATTTTCTGCAACGTCAATTCTGCTGTCATCATACAATTTGCTGAATAGCCTTTTCCTGTTGTATCATACGTCAATACAAATGGGATCAGTCATGTCGGAATCGCGTGACACGCACTAACTGGTGTATAGCCGAGATGGTTTGTAAAGAAATCGCCGATTCACGATAAGTGAACACATAATGCCGTGAAGCTTATACAGAACTTCGTGACATATAGTTTACACGTGCCTTTATCGCGTGTGGCGCTCAGCCGATCAGTTTGTCCGCGGTAAAATATTGCAGAATGAGCCCAAGGGCCCGCGCGCACATGGCGTTTTCGCGCCTTTCACTGTCAAAACGACATAATACCGCTATGACATTTGATGTCACACCTGTGCGGTGTAATTTTTCGAAAAAAGTGAACAATTTAAACTCTCATATTTTATTTTTTCACGTAACAATGTTAAAATTTATTGCCACCAAATAAATTACAACTTCAATTTCTAAAACGTGTTCGTACATATCGTGTTGCGTGTTAACCCTGCGCCTGCTACCCCGGTTGACATTCCGGCGGCGTGCCTGGGGCCTCCGCGACCAAATTGCCGCCTTTATCTTAGGCGCCTTCGACAAATTACGTCGGCCCCAAAAAGTCAACGAGCTTATCACAAAACGTTAGAGCGTGTGTTAGTTGCTTGTACGTCGCTGCTTTTAATTTCGCCCGTATAGTTTTTGTTATGTCCTCATTTTAGGGTTATCTCGGTAGGTAAGGCTGCATGCCTCTGTCACATATTTTCGTCTGGTGTCCTTTTTGGACTTTTGTCCGCGCTTGTAAGTGCTTGTGTTGATTGGAGTGTGTTATAACATGTTTTGTCGCAATGTTTGTTTGTCACATTTTATGTTTATGGTTTAATACACGCTTCTGTAAAGGTTGTCGTATAAAGTATGGTTGGACAGTTAAAGTCTTTGTGTGGACGATAATTTAGTTAGGTGGGCGACGCGGCTAGTGATGTGCACATAAAGTGCGTCTGTTCGCTTGAAGGCAGCAATTAGTGTTGTGTTTAAAGGTCGAAGTGCGTAAAAAGTGACAAGTCTAGTCACCGACATACGCAGTGGACTTTTATAACTAGATGATGTCGATGATAAACCTATAATGACTTATACATTTGAATTAGACCACCTTGGAAATACTAATGCGCTACTTTGTATGATAATTTTTGCAACATAATTTCGAAATATTATTGATCGATTTTTAACTCTATTGCCTAGTCAAAAATAAAGCATATTCATGAACCGTTTCACAAATAAACCAACACGAGTAACATAGCTAATGAGTTAGTAGTACCTACATAACTTAGACGCAATAATAATTAGACTTATAGGTTTTTATAAACGTGCCAACAGTATAACTGATGATACCATTAGTTATTAAAATAATGGAAGAGCCAACATACTGGACAAGTTTTAATAATACCTACATATCTAATAGGTACTAGTATCTAATGCTTAGACAGCAATGAAAACTAACAAATTAAACCTGTCGATTAAAACAGTTGCTATCATTTGTTCCTACTTAAGTGGGTATTTAGTATTCGTTAAGAAATTAATGCCTGTTTTCACTAACACTATTTAAAACCTAAATTAACTCTTTTATACGTATATATTATGGCACTTTTGGATTTTCAAAAGAAAGAATAACGTTTATTTGGCAACAATTGTGGCACAAGTGACACTCGGCGCTAAACTGCAGTTGAATATTCAACAGTTCATTTAGGCATTCGTTTAGGTGTCATCAAGTGTAACAGGAGGTTTATTCCCCTACCCTAGGCTCGAAATGGTCAAATTTCTTTAAGATATTTCCAACTTTATCGCTGAAGTATAAGGTTCAAAGTTGATTGGGAAAATTTGACAGTTTCCGTAGCTTGATGTGCTAGCGTCTATACATAATAAAGAGTATTCTGTCTCTCTATCTCATTAGAGTTCCTAACTTGGTTGAACTAAATAAAGAATAAAAAAAAAATAAAGCCTACACTTTTAAATATTATAATTTTATTCCTTAGAAACAAATGAACAAATTAGCAGTCTTGAATAGTATATGTAAAAAAAAATGCGTAAGAATTAAGTTCTATTTGTCCATTGTGTGTCCATTAACATTTTTCTAGGCAAGTAAGTCCGTCATTAAAGCTAACGAGTTAATAAATTAATATATTTGCAACCCAATACGGTCAGAACCCGGCTGTATAGACTACACAACCAAACACACCTTGTCGGTGTAATTTATCTGTTCGTTTTGCATTTACTATGGAGATAAAACCAATGAGTGATTTATTGTGTTTAGTAAAGTAACATGCAATCTATGTGCTAGTGAAATGGAATATGGATTATCAGTAAAGGGGTCTTTTCTGCTAATGTTACCACATAAAATCGTGCCTGTATTCCCAGAAGGGTTAGGTAGAGGTGTTTCTATGATAGATCTTACCACGCGCCAGGGTAGACCGCGAAATATTTTTTTTACGTTTTAAAAAAAAATAAGAAAATTTGAATTTTGCTACCTTATGCAATAGCGGCCATCCAAACTCCGGGCTGCTACTGAGTGATTCCAGATGAAAAACCCAATAACACTTTGCCCGGAATCGAACCTCATGCTCAACTGTAGCAGTTGCGACCACTAGACCAACGGGCAGTCCGTTAATGTTACCGTTTTGATGATTTTGAACTACACAAACAAAATGGACACAATTTTTCTAAGTTGAACTTTTTCGTGGTCCATTAAGCCCTCGGGCTATCCCAGTCTATCGAAGTCCTATTTATTTTCTATTTTTATTAAAACGAAAACAAATGATATATGGATTAAGTGGCCACAAACTGTTCAATTGTTCATGTATATTTTCTACCAACTTGAAAGGAGATTCGGCTCTGCAAGAACCAAGTCATCTAATCGAACAAACAAAGAAAAAAAGAATCATGACCAGAGAAAAAATAAACTGTTAAAGAATCCAAGATTTTATAAAAATAATAAAAGTTTTTTTATACACTACAGAAATAAGACACACATTACAGAAAAGGCACAAAATACACACAAAGCATCACATTCATCAAATAAAACTTAAAAGTTCGACAATTTACTCCATTGTCCAAGGGGTTTCTGTAAACAAATCCTCTATAAGGACCCTTCTTGAAAGTACATAAAATTTGCTATGCTGATATTTGCTGTCATCCGCTTTACAATATCATCTCTTGTCATGAGAAGCAGATAAATAATACATTCAGTTTTTCTACCGTTCTCAGATCATGGAGTAATTATTGATTGAAAAAATTAATTACTTCAAACTGGTTATTTATTACTTCAAACTGCCGATTTCTATGAAGGCTATAGCCTTCATAGAAATCGGCGCCTTGTTCATTTGTTACTACTTTAATTAACTGCAAATTTAAAGGTCATCGCTATACTTGCCTTCTGGCTTCCCAACTATATGTTGATTGAGTTAATTGTAAAGATGGCGGTAGGTGGAGCCACCTGTCATGACTTTCAGGTTGGCGTCAAGCCATCAGGAAGCCTGTCAAACTTTACTTCAGATAAAGTGTCATCTGCTTGGTCCACTAATCTACATGTCTTCTTACTAATTAATCTAAATGGTCCTCACATGATCTGACCAAGATTATGGACTCTGAGTTTGTTCTTCTAGTTTTAAAACATAATTTATTTTTGACGTGCAATAATGTTTGTTTAAACCTACTTGGAGAAATAAATCATTTATCACTTGTATTCACATGCAGACTATGGCAATGTGAAGTACTCATCGCCGTTCAGCATTGGATAGGCCTAGGTTTGGTAAAGGGGTAGACTGAATTAGTGATGAATGTGAGGATGATCGAATTTAAAATCATTAGATGATCATTGATAACCTTTTAAACATTACTGAAGAGGAGATAGATAAATCACAAGTTTACTCAGCACATTCCTAACATGAATTTATTCTGTAGTGGCCTGTATACCTGCTTATCTCTATTTTTCACTATTATAGCATTTGTTAGAATTAGAATTAAATATATTATTAATCAAACATGTAATACAATTTAAATACAGGCCATTAAAGTTTAATAATATTCAAATAATTAAATACAGTTTACAAAACAACATAATTGCGTTTAATTTATGCAAAGAAATAAAAAATAACTTATAAATGTAATAAAATCAAGGAATAACAATTAAAATTAAATTATTCATAATAGCATTGTTAATTGTATAAATCACATATATTTTTTTATATTAATGATCTATTACACAATTAGTGAAGTGTGTTCCCAGTTGTAATTTAACCCTTGACACCTGTCAAGGGTTAAATTACAACTGGGAACACACTTGGTAAAGATAATAAGAAATCACACGATAATTTATATTTATTTTACAATTTGTTGCTAAGCGCATTCACAGAGACTGTTTCGGGTAAAACCATTTCCGTCGGCAAACAAATAACATTAATAACAACGCATAATAAGGAAGATATCACCATCCATCAGTTTGTGGGATAACAATCGTTATTTTGTCTGATTAACTACCTAAAATTCTAATTAATTTTGCAACAAATTTAATTAAAATCAAACGTGCTGTGCCAATGTTATAATGCAATATAACGCAATTAATATAAATTAAACAGTTTTTATGTGAGCTGTTTGATAACTAACAACGTTAATTGCATTATAGCAATAGCTAATGAAAAAATGGAAATAAATAAAACAATATAATGAGAGAGAATACTAGAAATAGAAGTGAAAGATATATTTTTCGCACTCACAGTTAAACGACGGGCAATAGTCTCTCTTGCTGTAACACTAAATCTAATAAAGTTAAACACTCAATTTCTGATATGACCGAGTAATTAAAGAACAAGCAATTAAATGAAAACATCAATTAATTAGAAGGGGAGAGGCGAGCGGGCGCGAGGCTGCGGCACTCACAACTGGTTTGAAGAAACGAACGCAGCATGCCTCATCCATAATTCAAATAAAACATGGGGCCCAGACCCCGCCCCTGCGGTACGCCGGCCAATAGCTTACACATCGAGCACACTCCGCAACTCCGCCTGCTATGAACTTATTTCCCCACCTTTCCTATTTTAAATTAGCCCTATTCGATTTCGCCAATAAATTAATACGTGCCGATAATATCATCCCGCCGCAGTCGACGGTATCCAACGTCGCAGATGTAATTGCTCGTGGGTGCCGATTGATTATTTGCAATATTCAATTAATAACAAACGTGATTTCAATGATCACGACCGGAGCCGGTCTTTTTACTATAACAAGAGTAATTTTTTATGTCTTAATTGACAAATTGAATTTCTGAGAAGATAGAAAGCAATTACAACGTTCGATTGAATTTTTCGAAGTGGGTAATCAATTTCGAGTCGATACCGCTACCGGTAAAAAAACGCTTGACGTGGATCGGTAGCAAAACTAATTTGGCTTTGAACTTAGTTACTATTATACAAATGAATTCGGCGATTTGTTTTGACGTATCAAACAGGAAATTCTTGGTTACTAAGCGTTATTGCTTTATCAGTATCAATATTTTACAAAGGTGAATTGACACTCAGATAAAAATGGGATTCTGGCCTCGGCTCCGGGTTCACTGGCGGGCCAGTCACGAGCGCGACCACTTTATGCACATTAACTAATTTATTTTCGGAGATTTTGCTTGACGACTGACGTTCGACTTAGTCCTTGTTGATAAGAAAATTGAAATGGTTAAAAGGATTTTGATGCCTCTGCTGGATGATTATTCATCCTCGATTGTTTAACTTACACAATGTCTCCGCATTAAGCTCGATACAAATACAAAAAGGCTTAACCGATCGCTTCGTTCCTTTCCTGTATTCATACTGTCTTACACATGCAATTGTTAAGCGAAGCTTTCATTATGAATTGCTGTTTCAATTTCGAGTAAAATATTTGAAAGGTGGTATTAAGGACAATGATAAATAATGAATCCTTTATCATTATGCTTCATTGTCATTGCGAACAACAAAAGAGTTGCAGTAGGCAATTACTCGCTTACGTAAAGCTTTTTCTTTGTTGGCACCACTAATTCATTTTCGAGGGAGCTTCATTTTTTGCTTTTAGCATTGTTTGTTGGTACAATTTGTCAGTTTGTTGTCCTTTTGAGGTTCAGCCGATAGACGATGGAAAAAATGTGCCCCTTTTCGGAAGTTGCTAATGATAAGGCGCCAGGAGCTTTGTTGTTTATTTTTTTTTTCGTCTTTGGTGTGAATTAGACCTATGATTGCTTCGTATTTATTATAGGGTAATAAAGTTTGGTCCATTCTCATCCTTATATCAATGAGGATGTTAAAATCTTCGGGTTTATCGATCGCATTGGTATGTTGGTCTATATTTTGCGGTTTCTAAGTTGATGACACGCGTGGCGGCGATTCAACACACACTCCGCATTTAATAACAGAGCGCAGACCTCTGTCGGTGTGGTCCGGAAGTCAAGATTGTCATCATGAGACATTTCGGGAACATTTTTAGTATCTTCTTCCGGAGAATCGTTGTCTATTAAGTACTGATATTAATGTTATATGTAATATAATGTAGTTTTGATTATTTAGATTTCAAAATCGTGCAAATTGATTGCATTGCGTTTGTAAAAGTTGGTGGATGTACCTAATTATGGACTCATTTCGTGAATTCATAATTTATCTAGAATTACCTACTATAGAGAGTCAGTATATTTTTTTCAAATTACTGTTAGATGTATGTAACATTAGCAATTAGCAAAGACTCACATTAGCTTCACATAATAACATTTATTGTAAAACAGGATGTATTCTTATCTATGACATTTAAAATCAAGGGTTCGTTGTAATTACAATAATTTAAAACCAGATTCAGTGTTGGTGTATAATTGAGCTTTTTTATGCATTCTCGTAATGTTACAAGTGTAAACAGAATATTAACGGGAAGCTATCGCCCGGAATTAGTCTGAAGCGATTACACAGATACAGATCTCCACCCCTATAATTGTTATTTTTACTGTCGTTAACGCGCGCTACGTGAATTTAGACACGAAATGCCACCTCATTTACTTCCAACCCCTCAATGTCATTTACGGACATGATAATTTCATTTTCCAAATTACATTATAGATGTTTATCTTGAACAACGACAGCGGTAATAATGTTACGAGGCTAAATTGTGGGACCGTTAAAACGGTCGGTGCTGAAGCGACGCCGTGTTAAAAAGACGGTGAAAAACTAACTAAACTATTTACTAAAGCGTCACTAAATTTAGTCCAATAAAGCTTACATAGGCTGTAATGCAGAGTGCGGGGCGGGTGTGCCGCGCGCGGGCGCACGTCACCGCAGCCCGCGCGCCGCACCCCGCTCTGCCGCCGCCCGCTACCGTTCCGCTAAACAAACTTCACGCAGAGACGCCGAATCGATTCTCCGCGTTCGTATCTCGCCGCATCGTCCGCCTAATAATACTAAATCACTTTTTTATCACCGCCGAGATATTGTTAACGGATCGACTATGAAATTATAGCGGCAATCGGCGTCTCATTGTTTCCGCTCCGCTCCCAGAGGACCCAGCCGAACGGTGGAAATCTGTTAACTCATAAATTCATTATTTCCAAATCGGTTCTGCATTGTTTCTGATGAATATCTTTGTCCGCCAAATTGGCGTAGACGAATCCTTCCCTAAGTTAGGACATGTGTTCCGGCAACTTGCTGAAATTAGATTTCTGATATAATAACGAGGGGTTGGGGTGGAACTAAATAGATCATCAATATGTTAAGTATCGTCAGGTGACGTGATGTGGGTGTTCCGGTAAACCAGAGAAATGTAGAGTCACCTAATGATCGAAAATTGAGAACACCACTCCAAGTGATTACAAAGTTTATCGAACTCAAGTTTAATCAACTATTACTGAAAGAACGGAAAAACGAGGGTACATAAAAAACAAAGATGGCGGTTTGTGGGCAATTTGAATGGTCGTCCATTGAGCGGAGTGAAATGGAGCGGCGCGCGCGCAGCGGCCGCGGTGACACGAGCCACGTACCAAACAGAGATTTGCAACATTTTTTTACACCATTAATCATTTTATAGAACGCGATTTACTTAAAGACACATTTGATGCGCTGGAACTATGGCAAATTGGATGAAATATCGATTTCTTTGAAATATTGCATGAAGAATAAATAAATAAATACTGTAAATCATTCAGGTGATTTATTTCGTGACCATTAAGAATTTAACTGGCAATATATTTGAAGTTTCCTATTTAATCGGTCGTCGGTAAAAAAGTAAAGCACGCTATTTTAATGGGGTCAAATTTAGGCCGTCACGTCATACATTTAGGATAGTCATTACACTTATCAAAAAGCTAATTTATTTCCAATTTTTACTTTTGAGTTACTGCGGAATTGATTTTTAAACCTCGCTAAATTGCACTGTGTATAAAATGTTGAGACCCACTGCAACAATCACAAACGACTAGCAATACAAACACATTTTACATTGAAAGCAGCGAAAGAAATCATTTGAGGTTTGTTCTGCGCGTACGCACTAGATAGGCACACTTTTTGTTGCGCTTGCGCCGGATGCGGTTCAAGTGGCCCAAGCAGTACGTCTTCCCGTAATGTGTATATAATTTCAAGTTAATTGCTCGCTAAATAACTTTATAATACATGTCATTATAATTGTATCAACATTAGCACGGCGTTTGCTTCAGATTTGATGACATCATTTGGAAAAGATGTATTCGAGATCACGTCGTGATCTTCATGGGAAAATAAACCATTCAGTTTCATATGCTACTGATGGTCGATGCTTTTAAATGTAACTTTGTTTAAGAATATTTTGTACTGCATACATTAGGCGAATTACCCTCAGCTTGCTGACTTTAAGACTTTACGATCACCATGTTTTTTAAATCCTCTTCGTGTACAACTGAGCAAGCTTTTCAAGAAACCGTGTAATTTTTAACACTAGGTATATAATAGAAATGACAAGCAAAGAAAGTGAATTCAATTAAATTAAGATTTTATGAAGCTTAGTGATTTAGTTGAGGAGTAAATCGGTGTGCAATTAAAATTAATAGAAAAGTTTATGAACATTTATAACAAGCCGATAAATGGTAAATAAGAGCGAAATAATATCGACCCACGCGGGTTATAAATGTCGAAGTAGAATAGCTTAATAATGTAAGCTAAACTTTATAGTTATTAGATTCAGTGCTAGGAGCGAAAATCATAAAATTTCTGGTGTGCTTGTCCTCTCACGAAAGTCGTATGTTACGGTCGATTAACTGCAGGGTTTATAAGGGCAGACATCTAAATATACAAGAGTAGGTATATATTACAAGCATATATAGGTATATTGGTAATAACCAGGAACTTTTGGTGATGAACAGGAACGATATAGAAGATAAATACAATTTTGATGGTTTTGATTCTTCTAGAGGTAACGTCAAGATCATAGTAGTTTTAGGATAGAATGAGGAATAAAGAGAACCTTACTTAAGAACAGTTAACGAGCTGCAAACTACATTAGAGTAACAGATTACTACTTCGAGAGCTTTTAAATATTTCCGTTTTCAGGATAAAGTTTATAAATCAAATCCTATAGAAGTGGATTCTTTGCCAGTCTATTAATGTTTGGACACATCATCAGTATCTTTTTAAGTTCGTAGAAGTTTTTGCGAGAATGATTTTCTTCTATGTTTACATTAAATATTGTTCCGTTCTATTCTATTCGTATTCTTCGTTTTTTGATGGCCGACAAAATTCTCTATAAATTATTTCAAGACTTTTTTATTTTAGCAAAATAAGGCACATGTGCATCTTCAGTACCTATAGAGTCTCGGATAGTGGGTGTCAGCTGGGACACAGGTCTCCTCTCTATGAGAGAGAGCGGGCCGTAATCCACCACGGGCCCAGTGCTAGCTGGTGGAGGTCTGCATATGTCATACAAACAGCGCCCCGCGGTTTCACCCGCGTAAGTTTCGATTCCGTGGGAATATCGGGATAAAAACTATCCTATGTCCTTTTCCGGGACTCAAACTATCTCTATACCAAATTTCATCTAAATCGGTTCAGCGGTTTATGCGTGATGAGGTAACAGACAGACAGACACAGTTTCGCATATATAATATTAATAGTATGGATTAGGCTTAGAATCAACACTTTTTAAACAAAATTACATAAGACTCACCCAACAAAACGCCTGTTCTTCTTCACCACTTCCTAGTGCTTTAACAGGGAGTGGCGCAACAGACTACCCAGCAGCACTTCCCACCAGAACAGATGATTGTTTCCCTAGCATGCCAGTCATGTGAGCGTTGACTATTAGTAAAATACGAAGTTTTCCAGCCTTGTTTTCCTTAGTGCTCATAATTATGTTTATATACCCCATAATTTTAAACTTTACAAGGTTCTACAACATTAAACCGCTAACTACATACCCTAGTCTACTTAACAAACAATCGTTCATCATCTTTACTGTTTTCCTTTTCACAAGTTGGAAATGTCTTGTCCACAACCATGTAACATGTCTATAAATATTAAATTGTTATTGCTGTGGCACTCGTTGTATATCCGTGCTTAGTGGCCATTAACATAACATAGACATAATACAATCCTGTGGCGGTCAGCCAAGTAATGACTTATTTTAGTGAGTCCTTGATCAAATGAGGTTGTTACGTGTTGAGGGATTAGTTTCGTTTACCTTTTGTTGTTTTTATTTTTACGCCCAATTTGTTATTTCCTCGTTTCTTTTGCCTGAAATGTGGGTGAGCTCCTTTTTCGTATGGGGGCCTAGAAAAGTGGTAATCGTTTTCAAAGCGTTTCGGATTTCTACTATACGTCTTTCAATATGATTGACTTAAGCTTTTCGGTAACTTATGACAATTCAATACATTTTCAACTTTTCTATCATCAGAATGTCAATTTGTCAAGGGCTATTTATAGCAAGGAGTTTTAAAATTATGCAGTAAAGACAATAACCGATGAAAATACACCCGATGGGCATTTGTTTGAGGGTACAAAAGCTCCTTCTATCATGGCAATATTGACAAATTCTGTAGATAATTATTTGTTGAATTTATGGGACTTTGGGAGTACTAAGTTGAGCTCCGTAGTTTTAAGAGCGCTTTAAATAGGTTTCACCCCATGACTTCCAGCTCTTTCGATCCAGGGCTAAAGTGGAGCAATAGTCGTTTGTTTTCTCCAGCTCGTCTCGCCATCTTCTACGGGGTCTGCCGCGAAGCCTTCTAGCTGTGTCAGGGCTCCACGCACATTGCATTGCTCATTTATTTAATTTTATATTTTTCGTTTAAATAACACGAATAACATCTAGAACAACACTTTTAGGTTTGACATTTCTACCAACGCAACGTTTGAAATAGACACAAATTGTGTCAAAAAATGAACAAGTTATTCGAAAGCACTTAGCACACGAAAGTGTAAATTCCGTTTAATCCGACACAATCTATTTATTTATTACTATGTTCGATGTTATTTTTCACCATTTTATTATGTATGTAGTTAATATAAAAAAGTTGGCATTTCATTTTAATTGCCATCGGAACTTATAAAACACATAAATAATTTCGTAATAATTTCGAATAGCTCGTGACTGTATTACAGATTAAAATAATAATAAATGTATTTTTAATATTTCTCATCGTGTTTTGCTTTTCATACGTAGTTTCTCTAATAACTAGATATTAAAAGCACATAAAAATAACTATTAAAATATTTTATTATGAGATGAAGAAAATATTTGTTTCCTACGGACACTTTGTAACTGCCAATATCATGTTGACTGCAAAAAACTGAACCTATAAAATATTAATTTTATAGCTAGGCAAAATTCATTTGCCAGGGTTTTCTGCGCAAATCCTTGGTTGGAGGATCGTCGTAACCCTACCAAATAATAATTATTATTACCATCATTAAAATGTTATATTACTTATTTAATTTTAATAGCATATTTTTAAAATTGTTTAAGTATAGTTAATTTTTGTCCTAAATTTATTTTAATTATAAGAATTAATTTTATACTTTTTGTTGCGCCCTACAGGGTCCTTATTTGTGCCTTAGCTTTAAGCCATTGTAACACCTCTACAACATTATGGAATGCACATAAATATATGAATATGAATATTCGTCGGTCTTTCTTTATTGTTGGAGGCGTACCTACTGTTCAAAAAGGGATGTGAATTCAAAACACATAGTAGTTATTTTTAAATTCTCTAATAGAAAAAAGTCTTGAATATTCTCGATCACACGCGTCGGTCTAAACATTTTGGAACTATAAATACCTACCATATTGCCACATCGCCATAATAAGATACAAAAATTCATACATATCCCAACAGCCAATCAAAAAGCCAGTCTAATGCCTAATCTTCCAACTATTTTTATAGCCTCAATAAAGTGATATTACGAAAGCCAATAGGCTATAACAAACTTTCAAACAATAGTTACTATGGTTGTGCATTATTAAGCAATTTTGGGAGCCATTAATCCAATAACAGGGGTAATAATATATTTGATAACGATGTTATTAGTGTTATTTCTTTGATCGTTGTTATGATAAGTCCAGATTGGATTGGTTTGTGATCGAATATTATGTGATTATTGTATTGTTTCGACAGCGTCCGTAAAGAGGTCTAATTTCGCAATGATTGTGTGAAGAGAGCGTTATTTTAGAATCGGACCATTGGACGCCATTTTGTAATGATGACTTTTCGAGTTCACAGTTTAGAAATGAAATAATGTTCAGCACTAAACCCTTTGTGGAATGATTTCCCTTTAAAGGCCACAAGTTATGTTTATTTGGTCGATCGCGTAAGTCCATAATGACCGTTTTCACTCACACTCTCTTCTTCTTGGTTGCGTACTTCATTACAGAAGGCCGTGTCCCTGAAATGCCTTCGTGGCTTCGTGCCCACTTCGTTCCGTTCTCGGCTTCTCTCAGGGTGGTCGCAACAGAGAGTCCAGTGAGGGCGGTGACTTGGTCTGAACAGCAGTTAGGGAAAAAATCTCTCCGTGTCTATTCTCCTCCTCCAATGACACTACACAAAGGACATCTAAACAAATGCCTAAATAAAAGCATGCTGTTGGATTTTCAACTTTCTGCGCCAAACAGCGTAGAAAATCCATCAGCGCGCTTTTCTGTCGCCTAGTGTAAGTGCCTAAGTCATAGTAATATTAAGGTTTAGTTTAGAAGACTCTAAGTTATTTTTAGAACACAAAACGATAACATTATGAAAGTTAATTCTGTCGTTAACAAAATGCCAGACCCACCACTCTTAGAACATTTTATAACAACTTAAGTCCCCTTTTCGGCGCTCTTAAGCATGACACCATAATCATTCCCAAAACTTCATAATTCTATCATACAGGAGCATAATGGTCAACTGTTACGGTAAGCAGTAACTAATGTGCTTTTAATACTTGGATAGTTCAGTGCACGGCAATTTGGATGGCGAAAAAAAGCCATTTGGCTTCCAAAACGTGGGGCTTAATGGCTAACTAATTATTTGTCGCCATTTTGGAGGAAGGGTTAAATAAATGTGGTGTTTTGGTTGGGCTCGTGTTTTCAATTCAATTGTGGAGGTTTTTGTTTAACGACTACTTTATATGTTTATTAATTCATAGTGCAGTGACGCTGTTAAGTGCATATGTCCAGCAAAGTAAACTTTAACTAAGATGCAATGAATTCCAAAACTTCGAAAGTTTATTTCCATTTTTTAATTAAAGAGGTTCTGTTACGGTATTTTCTCGTCCAGCCATTAAGCTTATTTGAATTTCGCTGTCTCAACTATCCATTCACCTTAACGAAGATCAGCAGTTGGATTTGACTAGGATAGCTTACGCTTATCATAATTGAAACATATAGTCTTCCAGACCATATTTCGACCATGAAGGCCAATCTTAACGGACACTTGCCTAGAGATATTATAGTGCACAAGTATGTACGCAGACACAGGTGCACTCTAGCTACCCTCACTCTCATAGTCCGATGGGACGGCAATCCGACACGACCGGAGAGAGATCAGGCTCAGGACCAACACGAGGCACGGGGGTACCACACCGCCAACTTCCAAGCTCCAGGCTGTTACTAAGTAGGTAACCCAACGCTCCGCAGTCGCGCTTGCGGGCACGAGACCAAGCAACGCGACGGGGTAGTAGCATATAGAGCACACTAATCAAGCAATTTAGTGAGAAAAACATCCTGTATATAATTACAGAGGAGAACCAAGGTAACCGACATAGCCCGAAGAATTGCCAAACTTAAGTGGCAGTGGGCAGGGCACATTGCTCGCAGAACAAATGGCCGATGGGGCCGAAAGGTACTGGAGTGGCGACCACGTACCGGAAGACGTACCGTTGGAAGGCCCACAAGGTGGCCCGACGACCTTGTGAAGGCCGCAGGAACCCGTTGGATGCGAGAAGCACAGAACTGGTCGAAGTGGAGGTGCTTGCGGGAGGCCTATGTCCAGCAGTGGACGTCTTTGGGTTGAAATGATGATGATGATTATAATTACCTGCCTTCACTTTATTGAAATTAGATGCACACCTCATTCTGTTCAATTTCAGCCATCTGTCCGAAGCCACCATGCTGCATAAGTTTATCAAATAAAAAATAAAATCTAATGTATTCCGAACTAATAGTGATGTAACGACACAAAGGCCTGTAATTCGACGGCCATGCGTTTAGTGAGGTGCCACAAATTGATTCTTATTGTAGGTTCCGTACACTAAGTAGGAAGGGTTGAAAGTTTTTAGGGTCGATTTCGTGATTATACTTATTATGTTTTTTTGGGGTCTAACAAATGTCGATTCATGAACATGTTCATGGGGTAACAAATAAAAAAGGTAAAAGAGATTTCTTTTCATGTTCGGTTTCTTTGTAGACCTACAGGTTAATTTGATATAGGTACTTAAATTAAAATCATGCCATAGTCTAAATAAATTATATCCAATGTGTTTCCTTCACGATAATTATACACCTTCAGCCGTAAGCCGTAAAATTATATTAAAACTAGCAGCACCCCGCGGTTTCACCCGTATAAGTGTTGATCCCGTGGGAATATCGGGATAAAAACTATCCTATGTCCTTCCCCGAGATGCAATCTATCTCTCTGCCAAATTTTATCGAAATCCGTTCAGTGGCTTAGGCGTGAAAAGGTAACATACAGACAGACAGAGTTACTTTCGAATTTATAATACAAAGGATTGTAGGTAAGTACTATTTGAACTGCTAACTACTAGCGCTCTAGAGCAAAGAAAAACCTCATTAAGCAGAAGCATTGGACATGGTAGATACATTACCAAGCAAAATCCTGTCTCCAAATGAAATAGATTGGATTATTAACGCATTGTTGATATAAATTGCTATTTAATTTAAATACAGACCAGCAAACAAACAAAAATACATTACAATAGTGCTAGAACGCTGGGAATGAAAACCTAAGTAAAAACTTTGAATGTTTAATTTGGTCTGGATTTAGATTTTTGAAATAGATACAATTCTAAAGAGACTATAATAGAGATAATAATAAGAGACTTTTCAATTCTAAAGAGAGCTTTACAGTTTCCGGATAAGCACTAGCTACTAAATAAATTTTAAAATGGGAGAGAATTTGGAAATACTGCTGGAATAGCACCACCACAAGTCCGAAGAGAAGTTGCAAGCGCAGTGGAGAAACTCAAACAGGAATCTGATAGGCACCAGACACCCACTATCGGGCGCACAGCTAACAACGTAACGGCTAAATAGTACCTCCTCCTTTTTGTGAAGTCGGTAAAAAGCAGGCACAGCTTTTTAATATCGACAGCGTCTCTGTCAGGAAACCCGGCCGAAGCAAACTGTGACAGGATACTCTTCCCCTCCTACTTAATACTATCTATCACCAAAGGAGCATTTTAATGCGGGGTGTAACCTTCCGTGGTCCACTTAGAAGTCCCTGAACCTTCTCCGGACAAAAGTGGGAAGATGTAAGTCTAACCTGGTAAAGTGAGGCTATCTTCACGGAACGGCAGTACGGTGTGATTGTGAAGCTATATCGCAAACCATGCTCCACCTCCTATCCTGCCCTCTGTGTCCCAGAACTTGCAGTCAAAGTGACCTCTGCGCTGCCACTGACAACGCCGTGAAAGTGGCAAAGTTTTGGGTCAAAAAGATCTAAAATACAGTCGTGCCAGCGACACGAAGAAAACGACTTCTTCTTCTGCATATTTGGTTATTTTTTCTGGCAAATATAAGTATATTTGCCAAAAAAGTAACTAAATATAAAAAATAACCAGAGGTGGCAAAAAAAGGCGTTTGATTTCTGGGACTCAAACGAGCGAACCTAAAGCTAGTTAACACAACACAAGGCAACAACATTGACAGCCTAATGACAGAAACAAATGTGCGACGTTATTAACATCGCAATTGTATTTAATTACAAGCACAGCTCTTATTATGTGCACTCTTGACACTAATAATAATTCCGAACGGAAAACATGCCCTAGTGCAGAAGAACAATAATAATCAAGTGATTGCTATCAGAAACAGTGTGACAATCACGTAAGTCGACATTCATGTACTCTGTGCCAAATAGCATTTTAATTAGGAAGATAAGACTCGCCATTAGCTAGCAAATTACATGAGGAGCTGTTTGTTTTATTTTATTTCTGCTTATCTGTTAATGGTGCATCTTGTACTTTAAATTACCGGAAAACGTGTGAGGTGGCAGCGGGAGCGATTTAGACTACTGGCGGTCGATTCTGTAAAAATCTCATCGTGAAAACTTAGGTGAAGTGAGTTTGTTTTTGCTACGAATTGACATTATTGACAGCTCACTCCACGCTCACTTCATCTAAGTTTTCACGGTGAGATTTTTACAGAATAGCACCGCTGGAGTGATTTCATTTGAAGTTCACTGAAAATTTGTTGTTGTATACTATCTTAATCATGTCTTGTGTCGATTCTGTGTCAGGAGTTTTACCTTCTTTAAATAAAAAAGCTAACAAATTCCCATTGAGATCAAAATTTTCGATCAGAGATGGTCTAAGCAATCTAGAAGTAACAGTGGACCCGGGATATTTGCGTATGAATTTCCATTTTTATTTACAAAAAAATACATACAAATACCAATTGAGAAGGTTGGTTTTACTTTACTCATTGAAAGCAAAGTGCATATTGATGATATACCTACTTAAAAATAGTATTGGAATACATTACGCTGTGAGCAGGAAAATATCCAATACATTAGTAGAAACAATACATTTCCTCTAATTCTGGTGTCCAATAATGTTATATTTTCTAATAATAACGATAACACCAATAGATATCAATTGGAAGAACCATTTCCAAATAAGTACCTACCGTAATGATAATTTAAAACCAATGATATTGTGGATATAATTGCATTGAGTTATATGAAAACCATGTCCTATTCACTTTTAATCAATCGTCGCAAAAACTGCAAAAATAACAGTATATATGTATATTCCTAGTTTGTTGTGTGGTCTGGATTGAATTAGAACCATTCCCCTAATAATCAGGTGCCTATGCCCAAGCATCTTTACCATAATCAAGAAACTGTCATCTGTCAAGACAAGACGGAAAGCCAAACTTGCCAATGGAATCATACTCGATGATCACCCAGGAAGTGGAAATAATTATCAGAAAAATTGCAATATCCCTATTGATTTAAAGCAATGCATAACTAAATAAAACAACTATAAACGTGTATCAATTTGATGCATAGACTGAATTAACTAAACATATTCCAAGTCAAAATAGCCATTAAACATTGCACTGACGATTCCCGCCAATTTCCGCCCGCTTACGATGAGACCTCAATCCAAGATGGCGGCGGCAGTCATCAGACGCATTCATTTTACAATATTTTATACACATTCTATTACGTTAGTGTGTACATTTTTTACATCATTTAATTTCCTGTATGCGATGGAGATTATTCTGATGTGGTTGTAATGTGATTTTATTTATTTAGTTACGATACGTACAGTCAACAAAAGTAGATGATCAAAATCAGAAATTCAATACTAATGAACGGAGTTCGCGTCATAACTGTGTGGCGTTGAAGTACTATTACTTAGAATACTTACTACGTGGAATACTTTTGAATTACTTCGACGCCACACAGTTCTGATGCAAACTCCGTTCATTGGTATTGAATTTCTGACTTTGATAATCTACTTTTGCTGTTGACTGTACGATCTTCAGTTTTTTCTGAAGTTAGTTTAGTTGCAGCTATTCATAGAACTTTGTGTGGTATGCTTTGTGGATAAAGTAAAAGGCATAATTATCTAGTTATATTTACTAAAATCTTATTTGCATGATTGATTTTTAGGCCAATAGTTCTACTTTCGACAGTTCATTACAGTTTAAACAAGCTTTCTTCCATTGTGTCTGCTAATAACCGTTGTCTTATGATGACAGTTAATGAGCCCGTAAAGTACTCTTTCCTTTTTACCTTTTCAACTAACCAGAGGGCCCCTAAGACAATTGGCAATTGCTTTCAAAGCGTTTCGTATTTCTACAACGACTTTCAACAGGATTTACATGAAGCTTTTCGGTAGCTTGTGTCAGTCTCATACATTTCGACTTATTTATCATGGTTGTCGCTGATAGAATGTCACTTTAAGTAGATCCTCAGCTGACTTTCAGGTTTCAGGCTGCCAGCAATAGCCGTCGCAGACGTACTCTTAGAGGTGAGGCATAAAGGGGCCTTGATGTATAAATGCGACTAGCGCAACTCCATCATATTGACCTTCGTAGCTATTACTTATTTGGACACAAGGCCTTCATTTAGTTTCACTATTGAACCATCAATGAAAACAGTCCAAGCAATCTTCATTTACTTCTTGTCTTTTTGGGGAGTGGGCTGCACTTGAAAGTCTCTCAACAAAATTGCAACAGATAACGTAGGTACAGTCACTCACCCACAAGGAGTAGATGAGTGACTAAAGCTAGCACCTCTATGGTACTTTATTTTACGAACCTAACATTCTTCAACTGCTGACCACTATCCCTTATCACCGAGCTAGTACGGGAGTCCCTCCATCAACCATTGTGTAATGGTCAGACGGCATTATTTTTACGAGCTTCATAAGTGATCCTTTTTTTATTTATTTTTACTGCAAGGGACCGCGCGTGCGCCTCAAATGGGACCCCGTGATAACTCTCACTTTTAAATCCATGTCACTGTGTAAAGTCCTTTTCGAGAACAAAGGATTTTAACCCCTATCCTTCTCCAAATAGGGTTGATATCATTTTTGCATTGGTGCAGTACTTTAAATTCCAGAAACATAAGTCATTTGTTAAGTTATCAGCACTTTATTTAGAGTCAAGATTTTCTGAATATCAAAATGTTTGTTTTTTGAATCCGTGCGCGTGCTTCGGATTTTTAGAATGTTTTCGTTGTGGTTGTAAATTATTGTGGTGATAGTTAAGTAGCCGTGTTTTTGAATAATTGGATTGTAGACCAATAAACGTTTGGACATGTTTTCTTTAGAGGGTTAGTGCCCCTTGTCTTTGCGATTGTGATGGTCAAAACTTTCAACTTTTATTACTTCCTACTTATAATTTTAGTAAGTAAAGATATTTCAGTTTTGTTTAAAATTATTTGCTGATAAATAAAATGTTGAAAAGTGAGTTTAAATTAAAAGAAAAATTGCATATTAAAGTAGGAATCATAGAGAAAATGTAAATATAATATCCATTTTGTAAAATTAAATGAGGAATAATATTTAGTTAAATATTATATAATGGATTAATATCTAATTACTTACTGATAGCTAGGGGATTTAATTAGTGGACTGTAAAGATGAAAATATGATAAAAACACGTATTTGCAATAATATAAATTTATTAAGGAATGTTAGACAAACGGAACCTGACAACTGCTCAGACCTGACATGAACCAAATATCAGAAGAAAAATACTATATTTAAAAAACATGACATATTTACAAAAAAGGTCGCACCACAGCCAGTCGCCAACACTTACCTACTATTTATTTTATAATAATTTCTAACTACAAAACTAATTTTATTAACATCTGCACAATAATAAGTTACGATTTTAATTTTTTTTTAAATTATATTACGCCCGTTGGTTATTCTGATATCCATTTTCCATCATACAAATTACGTTACTTGAGTATATTTTTCAAACGTATCCTCATTTTAATACTCATTGAGCATGACTAGGACTACTTTACAAGGTAGGAAATGCATAATGCGGTTAATTACAAAATGTACGTTTGAAGCAACACCTTTACACGATAACTTCATTCATAATTAGTTTTCTTTAGAATTATATCAGGATACGCTTTCAAAATCGTGCAATTTTTTCAAGCCACCATTTTATTAGGAACCCTCACTTAGATTAACTTACATTGAACCGACGACGGTAAAAAGGAGGTCAGTTTATAATGGTGGTCAACACAATTCTGCAATATATTTCAAAAAATTTTAAAGTTTACTAGAGCAAAGGTTTTTTTTATTGCATAGTTCTAAGTATTTTTGTAATTATAGGTTGTTTCCCTCAAACCGTGTATTAAAGTTTGTAACATTTTAATAAAATATTAAAAAAAATGAAATAAAGATGTTTTAATGGCGTTGAAATAAGAATTTCTTACATTATTATGAGGTAGTCATTAAAATGTTAATGATTAGGTACATTCGAGTATATGTACATACATTCATCATTTTAATTATTCACATCAAATTAAAATTAACACCATTGTCAGTCTTAATAGCTTTTATATCAATGTATGTCCATTAAATGTGCCCATTAAAAAAGTAACGTATGTATATTGCTTATGTAGTATTATTTCAACATTATCAGTATTATGGTTACAACTTAATTTTGGAAAACAATAACTTTTTGTGGCCTAAGTACCTACCTATTTATTTGATTATTATTATTTATTTATATGTTTTAAATTAAAATTGAATTACAAATAACAGTTGATTAAAAATATGGGATACATGAAAAATACACCGTGTTTTTCTTCCGTGTGTAATATTTTCAATGATTTCCTAGATGGGATTACATTTATAATATTAATTCTGAAAAAAATAACCTTTGATCTGTGTGTACGCTGGTACAGAAGTCAGCAGCAAGTTTTTTTTTTTTTTTGTTGGAGATCCTAAAACTAAATAAATAAAAAATAATAACAAAAGCTCTTTAAACTACATCCTACCTAAACAGGTGTGCAATTAAGATATTTTATTATTACAAGAAAAAAAAAATCTATAAAAATTTAAGTTCAGTTAAGTCTTTAATTTATTATTACGTGAAATAAAATTCTTAAAAACAATGCTTTAAATGTAGACAGTAGAACAAAGGGGGCTAGAACTCATCATCTCTCTTGCGGCAGCCCAAAGGCTCTTTCTTTTTATTTTTATTGCCTCCTTGAAAAAAATGTTCCCAAACTACACAATAATACACGAACAAGGAACCATGTTTCAAGTACGAGCGAAACACTTATTAATTGATTGCGCGTACGCACCTGCCAGCCGTATATGTAAGAATTGTTACTTGCCTTTAATAACAGGCGCACGTACTACTAGTATATTATTAAAATTACAGCTGAAATTATTTCGCTTCTGTGTTTTTGTTTGTACTTACACGAGTACAGTCGTTTAGGAGAGGTTTGAGTTTTAATTTGATGATGTTGTTCAGCTGATTGTGGATCTAATAATTGATTAGTACTGAACAAATTAAAAGGGATATAATTATAGTAAGTTTTTTATACATGGTGTATTAAAACTACATTGAATATTATTCTGTGTCGAGGCAAACTTATTTTAAATTAGCCAGTTAATAATAATAAAAAAAAACCTACCTTTTTAATTATTTTAAAGTACCTAATAAGACCAAGATTCAGTTTAATGTTTCGAGCTCCCAAGAAAGCCACGAACTAGCCCAAAAGTCTGACTACTAAGGTGTGTCGTCGTATTACCCAATGACTGGGTTGTGGAGGTCAGAAAGACACACTCCATACTGGTATTCAGCTGCATCCGCTTAGACTGGAAGTAGACCCCAATGCAGTTGGGGAAAGGCTAGTCAGCCGATGATGATAAAATAGAGCCACGAACAATAGAAAATTAATTGGGTCTCATTAGTCGAAGCTTGTTACTAATATCATCTGACAATAATATCGATGTAGATACCACGAAGTTAAACTTATATGCTGCGCCCCGCGGTTTCACCCGCGTAAATGTCGATCCTGTGGGAATATCGGGATAAAAAGTAGCCTCTATGTTAATCCAAGTTGTCAGCTACCTCCATACAAAATTTTATCAAAATTAGTCCCACCGTTTGAGCGTGAACAAGTAACAAACATATAAACACACACACACACACACTTACAAACTTTCGCCTTTATAATATTAGTGTGATGAACGTTCCTGAGCCAGCATCACCCCAGCTGATCGATCGACTTCGCTTACCAATTAACGACGAGCTACGGTACTTCAAAGTGAGTAATAAGTCCTAATTGCATCAATATTATTGCTGCTCCAACTTAAGGCTCCCACAGACAGGCGCGACTTGCCGCACGACGCGACGTTTCGCATTGCGACCCTGTTTTCTTATAACTTTTTCTATGGGTATATATCGTAGCGTCGCGTCGTGTCTGTCTGCAAGAGCATTTACAGCGAAATACGAAGTCGCCCACAGAGTAACTTAGTTAATATTCAGAGGGTGAACTGAATTACCGATGTCATGAATATCTACAGTATAAAAAATACTGGACCAGATAAACTAGTTGGTTTCGTTGGGGGAACATCTGCGGATTGTGCTCTACTGTTAGGCTGAGTTAAAGAAATATGGCGGTTTTGTTTTGTCAAGCCAGGAGAGTGAGTAGAAAGTCAGGTGTATTTTGGATTGTAAGCTATTGTTTTCTTACTGTCTAGCATGGTGTAAAGCGATGATGCGGCAATAAAAGATTCTGTATCTCTATCATCATCATCTGCCTAGGCCTTTTCCCAACTAAGGTGGGGTCGGCGTCCAGTCTAACCAGATGCAGCTGAATGTCTGTCCTCTACAATCTTCTGCATCTCTATCTTTTTACTACATATTTTGACATTGTCCCCAAACGTGAACTCTAGTGATGCGTTCTGCTGTCGGATCGATTCAGTCTCCTGCGCGTGTTTATCGAAACATTACACAAAAACGGAAAAACACAGAGCCGTGGCCATAAACATTTGTTTATGAAGACAAGATATTTTTGTTTTCCGAGCTGCATGGAAAACATTGCCCGCGCGGGTGAAGAGGGGAAGGGTTTGTGTCATTTTCAACCGCCACGCGCACCGCGCACATCTAGCATTTGCATTTTGAAAGTTTAATTCCAACTGACATAAGTTTTGAGGTTATATATTGATATAACCTCAAAACTTTTTTTGATTTCAAAAGTAATAAAGTCAATGGGTTATATTGTCTTGTGAATAGTTGACACTAATCTAAAAATATATTAATACGCAGGAGACAGCCTGTGTATGAAAACAATTAATGTTTATGTATAAGGTTTTTTCACTCTCAATTTCTTTTAAATTTTTTTTATAATATTAATTATTTGCATATAGATCACTACTATTTTTATTTTTTCTATTACTGTTTTGTTATTTACTTTGATCAGGTCCTTGTAACTTAACAGACAGCTGTGCTACTGGGGAGTTGATTGCGCCATTTCTTCTTTCCAGCTAAAGCACTAGGAAGTGGTGACGGGTGCGCGTTTTGGGGGACTGTCTTATGTAATTAAGACGTTCAAAAAGTGCTGATTCCCAGCCTAGTTTGAATAAATAACTTTTAATTTAGATTTTTCATTGACATATATATTACTAGCGTAAGGACCGGGCTAACGGCGCGACTAAATGGCACCAACGCGCTGGCCCTAAAATGACGGTATTAGGGCCAACGCGACTCAGTTGACAGTGGTGCGCGCGAACTTCGAACTTCGAACGAAGAACTTCTATGAAAAATGTTCAGACCGGCCAGATGGCGTATCCTTACTTTTGAAATCATTGAGATTTTTTGACAAACCACGTATGGCGAAGTGGTCAAATGCCATAGACCACATCAATCGACTTGTACTGTGATTTACATAACTTTAAACAAACGGAGAGGAACAAATATGACAGGATTACAATAGATACAATCTTAATTATCTGAACCGTACACCTTGATCGTGTGTATCGTGACAAGGTCCTTAGAGTTTAATACCTTTTAAGAGTTTTGTCACGTTTGACAAGCTCCGTTTGAGAACTACAAGACACCATTTTGTTTTTTTATAAATTATGCAGTTTGTTCTCCTAGAATAAGACTATTTATTAAATCGAGGGGCTTTACCGCCGGCAACACAGGCAATTCCTGTATTTAAAAATGTTCAAAATCTAGTCTGAATCTCACCTTTTTTTTTTAATCACACTAAATATTAGTAATGGGCCAACTACGGGTTTTGGTTTTGCCGATCTTTGACTAGCTTTAGTGACTAAACTATTGGTAGTTTATTCACTAAAGCTATTCAAAACCCACATTTAGCCCATCACTCCTATTAAGTTTGTTTGACAATAATTAGATGAGTTTGAGATTAGGTAGATTTCAGTTTGCTTACAAAAAAATTAGTCTAGTATTATTCGAATATATTTGACAGATTTTTTGTATCAGACTGGGAACGTCATTTAGTTACGTTTAATTTATTGTCGTGTTATCGTTTCCACCTTGTATACTGCAGTGTATGTACTACTATAAACGCCCTATTAATTGTTCCTTATCAACATTAAAATTAACTTCAACACCAACAAATGATTACAAAGCATGGAACAACACGAATCGATTGTTCCTCGTAAAGTTCACCTGCCGAGTGTTCAATTTAGTTCCGGAAGCGTCTGGTTAGGGGAAGTGACGTCACGATGCGATGGTACCGAGTTACCGACACCAAGGGAAGTCGGTGTTAATCGGTTTGTGGACTTTATGGGTGGAAGTTTTGGTTTGATTTAAATTAGTAATAAGCACTTTTTTTATGACGCGAGCTCAGCAGTAAAATTATGATAAAACTGTTGTTCTTAATGATCGAGTCTCTCTGCTGTAAATTGAAGTTTTAATAGTATGATTTATATTACCCAATAAAAATATCACTCATACCATCCAAATTTAATAAAAAACTGCCAGAATAGCAGGGGGTCGAAGGTGAGGGGGAGGGAGGGGGTTCAGGGGATCAGACCGGAATAACTCGAAAAAAGTGTGAAAAATAGGCCTCTCCCAGGCCGCGCCACAACACCCTGTCCTCCGCCTTTTGTGTCATGTTTGTTACTTCCTTCACGCTCAAACGGCGGGACCAATTTTGATAAAAAAAATTATGGAGGTAGCTAACACCCTGGATTAACATATAGGCTTCTTTTATCCCGATATTCCCATGGTATCGACACTTATGCGGTGATACCGTGGTGCACAGCTAGTTAATCTATATTCTCGTGACAACTATATCATAGCAATTATTCTGAAACAGCCACAGTCAAGCTGCATAGTAAAATTGTGTCGCAAAAATACTATCTACCCTAAATCTAAGCCAATTAGTCTTTGCATAATCTAAAGCTTTTACTTTAATGAAAATTGTCGCAAATGTTTTATCAATTGGCGGTTGTGCAAACGCGTCATACATTATATTATCACTACATATATGTAAATCAAGGCTAACCAAGTACTCCTTATAAAAACAACTTTGCGACATCATAAATATAATCAACTAGCTTCTGCCCGCGACTTCGTCCGCGTGAAATTTCTTGTACCCCCACCCCGTCGCAACACTACGTATTCGCTTAGCGTTCATTCTGACTTTTTTTTCTTTTTGCTCGGCTCCTAAGGGTCGTAGCGTGATATTAAATAGCCTATAGCCTTCCTCAACAATTGGGCTATCAAATGCAAAAAGATTTTTTCAAATCTGACCGGTAGTTCCAGAGATTATCGCGTTCAAACAAACAAACTCTTCAGCTTTATTATTAGTATATAGATTATTATTAGTATAGATAAATAAGGGAATTATAATTAGTAATTTATTATAAAATAAATGATATGTTATAATAATTGCAAATGACATCACGTTATGTTGAATATGTCTTCAACTAATTTGCAAATTATGTTGCCAACATTGTACATTTATGGTCAGTTCTGTGACCATAAAAACACAATAAAATCATTGTAACAAGGACCACATGATGTCATCAGTCATCTGACATGATTTTATGATGGCGATGCCAATATAACATAATCGTAAAGTCAGTTTTTTCTAAGCATATAATTAGCAAGTATACAAATACATAATTAAGTTAATTGATTTGTGTACTATTATTATGCTTTATGTTATATTCTATTTATTACTGTATAATTGTTAACTAGGTTTTTACATGCGGTACGTAACTTGGCAGGCCTGAACATAGGCACTAAGAACTTTCGCGCATGTTCTCTCACTCGCACTCGCCTCATATCACCATTTGGTTCAAATCTTACTGCGCAAAGTTCGGACACAGGTCTCTTCTCGGTGAAAGGGAGTGGGGATCCACCACGCGGGCCCAGTGAGGGTTGGAAGATGTTACATTTTTTCGAATTTTTGGTTCTAGGACATGCCGGTTTCCTCACGATGATTTCCTTCACCGTTTTTGAGAACAGCGGTGCTGAAATAATTTACACAAAGTAAAGCGCCTGTCAGGGTTCGAACCAACGACCTACAGTCACGAGCATAAGTATGTATTTAAACTTGCCTTTATTCAAAGGCGATTTTCTCCTTTGTTTTTGAATGAAATTTCTTAATATTAGGAACATAGTATTTTCGAACCCATAGGTTTATGTAAAGTGTCGTATTTTAACGTTGCATTCGTTATTTCGTGAAAAAATCGCAATTTAAAGTTGCCAAGTGTTAACATATTAGTGCTCGTGACTGTACAACTCGCGGCCTTTACCACTGAGCCACCACTGCTCTATACTTACTACGTCAGCAAATGAATTCAAAATTCAATGATTATACAGGACTAGCTTCTGCCCGCGACATCGCCCGCGTGAAATTTCACACTTCACTCACATTCACTCTCTTAGCGGTGGAATTTCAAAAAACCCTTTTTTAATATAAAATATAAAAAGTACAGGATGCTATTTTTTCGGATTTTAGTCGGTTCGACTCCCGGGTGTGGCAAGCGTATTTTCAAAAATCTTTAAATGCAATTTTGTTTCTTTTTAAAAATAAACGAATGTTTCCTTTGAGTAAAATTGGCTGTCTTCAGTATTTAAAGTATTTTCCTTCCAGGTACGCTTCGAAAATTCCACCCTGTATAGATAGATGGATGTGTCTACTTTGGTTACTAGACAAGTCCGCAAAAGTACGGCTATCGAACATGAGGTTCTGGGTTTGATTACCTCGTTCACAAATTGCTAAATCTCAGGAATTTCTAGCGGAAAAGACCATCAATATAGGCATTTAAGGTCTTGGATTATTGCGGAAAATACAGTTTTACATCAGTACCTAAGTATGTAGGTAATGTATGTTCTCTGTCTTCATTACCGCTGTACTGAATGTATTTATAAATTATAGGTAATTGATGATAGTTGATGACAATGGCAACCTAGATGACGTACTACCAGGGGAATCCTTTCCCGCATCAGTTCATTTATTTGTATGACCTACAGATGTCCGTTCGGAGTATGATTGATTATAACATCAGGCTTAGGTACCTATATTCCCTGATGGTTTACGCAGAGGTGACAATTTCGCAAGTTTCTAGAACCATATCGAAGCTTGAAGTTTTTTTTTTTTCTGAAAGGACATTCTTTAACCTATTCTCCAGTAAAGTTAGCCCTATGTCGATAAGGGCTGATTTTTCAATAGTCAGACAACTTTTATATCCATCCATTCTAATACGAGTGTTATAAATGCGAAAGTGTGTCTGTCTGTTACCTCTTCACGCTTAAACCGCTGAACCGATTTAGATCAAATTTGGTATAGAGATAGTTTTAGTCCCGGGAAAGGACATAGGATACATTTTTATCGCGATATTCCCTCGGGATCGAAACTTGTGCGGGTGAAACCGCGGGGCGCAGCTAGTAGAGAATAAATCTGACAGTTTGACATAAATTCTCTATACAAAAGCTGTCAAATCGCAATATTTATTCCTAAAAGTTATCAGCCCTTAGTCAACTTTGCCTTAAAATAAATGCATCGGTAATATAACATAAGCAAACGTGAAACATGAAACTAGCGGCCTTAAACTCGGCCCCTAGTTTAATTAAAAAAAGTTTCAGGTTTTCACTTTTGAGTTGATTGGTTGATTTAACTTTTGATGTAGCTCAATAAAAAAAAAGAAAAGTGTTAAAATGAAAGATGAAGGATTAATGATGACGAAGAAGTTAGTCGAGCTATTAAATATGCCAGTAATTTTATGTATTATCAGCGGAATCTGCATAAGAGCAGTCGTGGCTCACTGACCCGGTTTGAACCCAGGCAGGCGCTTTACTTTGTGTAAATAATTTCATCACCACTGCTCACAAAATGGTAAAGGAAAACATCGTGAGGAAACATGTCCTAGAACCAAAAAATCGAAGACATGAAACATCTACCAACCCGCACTGGGTCCGCGTGGTTTAAAACAGCCCACTCCGTCTCGAAGAGAGGAGGCCTGTGTCCCAGCAGTGGGAACATTATAATGCTGATTATGCTAAGTATACCAACTTATCATAACTTAATTCAGCCTTGATTAACAAGGTGAAAATATAATGAAAACCACATCATCAACATAGATCAAGGAATTTATCTGTATCTACAAGTCTATGATTGGTCAAGAAGTTGCCAAGTTATTGAGTAACAACATCATAAATAACATTTACACTTATTGCGTTACTTAGGGAGTGGCTCTCATTCTAAGTGGGAACTTGTAAGTTGTAACAGTTTAGAATTAGCAACTACTTCTATGTACAGTTCGCAAAGGAGATTTGTATGCAGGCTTGTTAGTAGGCTATGCAGGTGATTTTAATTTTTGTTACAATAAGGTTGCTGTTGGCCTGTTGGGTTGTTGCTGGCAGAAGTCAAATAACTGTGAAAGGACTGTATGTGGAAGGTTTGTTAGCTAGGACCATTGGAACCCGTTTTCATCGAAATGGACGACCTATGCATTGACAACTATAATGACATTCCATCAATGATTCACTTCAAAAACATATTTCGATACAAATGAAAGTCTACCATCCGTGAAGGTTTGAACTCAAAACAATATTGTGTTCCGAACAAAAGACATGCAAACTCTGTCTATGTGTAATTTGACATTAGATTATTTAAAACAATTGCAATTTATATTTATAAAAAATATTTTTTTAAACTGTTTGCTGTGCTTTAACCTGCTTTCAGCCATTGTAAGATCTTTTTAACATTATGGAACGCAAATTAAGATGGATAGGAATACGAAGCAAAAGGAGTAGGTATGAAACATCGTGGTATGAAAGGCTCGCATCAGGTGGCGTTCTTTAGTTTATGCTTACGGGGGGTAAGCATAAACTAAAGAACGCCACCTTGTGTGAAGAAGGCGTGAGTTCATGTATGTATGTTTGACAACGAAACAGTTGACCTATTTGACTACACTCATAATCAATCAATGATTGACTTTTAGCACAATCCGATACAAATGAAAGTCTGCTCCGAGAAGGTTTGAACTCAAAACAGTATTATGTATTATATTATTAATAAAAACATTAAACGTCGCCTGCACAATTTTTTACGTCGTCTCTTTTTTTTTTTAGTCAATTAATTTTATCATAGTAGGATAAAAATTGGATAACACTGACTGGATAAAACAAAAAAAAAACTAACAAACTATTAGATGAAATAAAAATATAATATCCTAACAAAACAAAAATATGGCGTCGAAAAAATGTTCCGCATCGCTGTCGACTGGTAATGTACCCAAGAGACTGGCGGTATTGCCACGTTGTATGGCAATACTTATCCTCTGGCCAAGGTGAAAGCCAGCCCTTTTGTTACGGGAAGTGTCAAGCAGCCATTTGGAAATTTCATTGAACAAGCCATGCGCTCGTTAACCACGGCCCTAGGGTTTATGTATTTATATTGTGTATCTAATTGTTTTACCGTGGGTACCAACTTAAAGCCTCACATATCTTGAAGGGAGTGATAAGTATTCCACAGCCCGAGTGTTGAATACGTTAATTCAGTTAGTTCTGGTCGCCAAACACACTAGCATAGCAAGCAACACAAGAAAAGTATTATATTTTTTTTCTGATTATTGTGAATGTGAAGCCTATGTGGGTATTTTTTTTTCATTTCTCATGCTCGGAAAGTATTGTTTGTTTGATCCGAATAGCGGGTGGAAGACGCTGCTTCCCACCTTAGGGCGGGAACGACTCATGTAATTGCTTCCCTCTCTAGGGCGGGAATGAATTTTAAAAATAGAACTAAATTTGCTTAGCTAGTCAGCTACGTTTTTTTTTAATAATTAAGAAAGTTACAGCGGTCTTCTGAGTTTATAAACAGCCAGTGTTAATTTTTTAAAAAACTTAGTAAGTGGGACGGCCCGCCACGGCGGTGAACAGATTCTACCTACTTATGTGGCTGTGACGCGGTGTGTTCCATATTTCAAATTTAAAAGAGACTATTAAATATGGTATCTATGTTCATGTCATCAATAAATATTTTAGAAAAACTACTATTTTTTACTTTCCTTATATTCGAAATGAAAAGTAAAGTGTTTAACGCGGGTGAAAGACATCAATTCCTTTCGACCCTTGCATAACAATCTACTGTTTCTCAGTTGGTATGGGTCATTTTCTAGCAGTTTGAGTAATTTATGCGGCCTACCCAGATGTCCTTTCTTTGATATTGTTCGTTGAATCGTTGCTGAGTTGAGCTGCACAATTAGGCCGGCCCGGATATCTATGGGCCGGCCGCATACATTCTGATTCAGTTTCCTGAAACTTTTCTATGAAAAACAGCTGATTGTCTTGTTGATAACCGACGCAAAATGTCTACGCTAGGGGATCTAGAATTAAATACGCGGTTACAGGCAGTGCATGTCAGCATCATACCTATACAGAAGGTCCCTGCCGCCCTGTTTAATATTTCAAATGTCAAATCGAAGGTTTGTTTTCAATTAAAGTAACGTAGCGAAGTAACAGACACCAACTTGTTTACCGGCCGCTGAGACGCGAGACGCGTATGAAAGGGCTTCATACGTCAGTGGCCTTTAACAGTTAATAATTTAAGGGGCTTACATGACCTAAAGCGCGTTCACTGTTGGACTGCATAGAAAAGAAAGACAAGCGCGATGACACAACCCTGGTAATTTATTGCAAAATATGAAGCAATTATTTAATTACAAAAAATCTATTGTTTGGACTAAAAAATTGAAACAATAGTGTTTTAGTATGTTGCTTGTAGAATAATCTGACAAAAAATCAGCATGATTGTATGTGGTTTTTATTGTAAAAAGGAAGTTTTTAGAGGTATCTTCATGATTTTTTTCTATCGAATTAAATTAGTTATATTATGTTTTCACCACACTCTACCTAGCTAAAAACCTGATATCATATATTTTCTGATTTTGTTTACTGAAGTCGAACATTACTTTTATTGTTTCTAAAACTTGGGTTTTTTGCGTTTAGGTCCTGTAAGCTAATTAAAATTTCAATTCATCATGAAACATTGATTACCACTGGACGATTCCGAGCTCCTGTTAGGATGCAGAACTGTTCATACAACATTTTCGCATAATAATAAATACATATAATTACCAGCCCACATTCATCATCATCCGCCTAGCCTTTTCCCAACTATGTTGGGGTCGGCTTCCAGTCTAACCGGATGCAGTTGAATACCAGTATTTTACATGGAGCGACTGCCTATCTGACTTCCACAACCCACTTATTGGGTAATACGATACCCCTTGGTAAGACTGGTTGTCAGACTTTCGGGCCTCTGACGACCCGTAACGACTGTCAAAGATCCATGAATGACAGCCGGGACTAACGGCTTAACGTGCTAAATACCCGCCTATATTATTATTCAATATTCTCAACACCCACTGCTCTCAAAACGGTAAAGGAAAACATCGTGAGGAAACCGGCATGTCCTAGAACCGAAAGTTCGAAGACACGTGACGTCTACCAACACGCACTGAGCCCGCGTGGTAGATTACAGCCCACTCCCTCTCGAAGGGAGGACGCCTGTGTCCCAGCAGTGGGAACATTATAGGCTGATTACCTATGCTATTATTGTCCAACTGCAGGGCAAAGACCTCTCCTCATAGATCCATGTAAATTTAAGGCTACCGTAATCGCATTGCCAAAGTCCATACCGATTATTAACTCGATTACTATCAATGAGAACCTCCTCCTTTTTTGAAGTCGGTTAAAAATTAAATCGACCAAGTCTTGCGCAACAGTATTTATGCGCATGCGCAAACTTAGGCTCATTACTTATTCAATCATAATCAGCCTATAATATTTCACCGCTGGTTCTCTTAATCCTTTAATTATCTTAATCTTCAATATAATGGTTCCTGGGAGTGAGCAGTACCTAATCCACAGGGTGTAGACCATTCCCTATGGGTGATGGCACATGCCTTTTTTTTTTTTTAAGTATATGTTTCCTGACGATGTTTTCGTTCACCGTTTTTTAAAGCAGTGGTGGTGATTAAAGAAATTGCACAAAGTTGCCATTTTACACTAAGTTGCGGCTCTATGATCAATTAGAGCAAATTACCGTTGTATAAGACTAATCAGAATATTCAATGGCGTCAAATGTCAGAACTAATCTGTGTAATCATACCTACAATTAAAATTAACCTAAACATTAGAACAAAAAATATGTAGTCTAGTTGTTTGAAAATATTTAAAATAATGTAAATTTAGTAGGTGACCTTGTGCTATCTTATCTATAATATGTTGAATTAGTTCAAAGTTTTATACTAAATCTGTAGCTTATTGCAAATGCAAAATAGTTCAAATGTCAACAATTCAATTAATGATCCTGGGAAGGTTTATTTTTGTATTTACTACTTATAAAGTTACTACTATATTATTAATAAGTCGTTGCTCCAGTATCTCAGCTGGAGTGCGGAAGCTGCAGTGATTGTTTTGTTGTGTGTGTGTTGTTATATTTAATCTGTGCATTGAAATAATATATTATGTTTATCTATGTGTCAAATAAATGAATGTTCAGTTGTTGAAAAAACTCTGCTGCGTTTTATTAGGTTATGGGCCCAGACCCTTAAATAATTCGCTAAAGTCGTTAGTTTTTCCTAAATACCATTACCTTATCGTGGATTATCTGTATTTCGTTATTGTGTTCAAAGAAAAATAATCAAAAAGTGATATAATAATTTTGCAGTCCTACTGACATTGTGTTGTACTGAGATTTAAAAATGGCCGGTAGTTACATTGTAAATGTGCCTAAACTGAAGGGTAGAGAAAACTACGATCAGTGGGCGTTTGCAGCTGAAAACTTTCTCATTCTCGATGGCGTCGATATAACCAAAGAATTAACAGCGGAGGAAGCTACTTCAACAGAAGAAAAAAAGGCAAAAGCGAAGCTGATCATGACCATCGACTCGTCGTTATATGTTCATATTAAGAATGAGAAAACCGCTCGAGACATATGGAAGCGCCTGAAAGCACTCTTCGACGATTCTGGCTTCACAAGGCGTATTAGTTTGTTGCGTCAGCTTATTTCTATCAGACTAGAAGACAGTGAATCCATGACGGCGTATGTAACCCAGATGGTAGATACAGCACAAAAATTGAAAGGAACAGGCTTCCAAATCACGGATGAGTGGATTGGTTCATTGTTGTTGGCGGGATTAACGGAAAAATTTGCGCCAATGATTATGGCCATAGAGCATTCCGGCATGGTGATAAGTACGGACGCCATTAAAGCAAAATTATTGGATATGCAATCGGATGTTGGTAACACAGAAGGAGCACTTTTATCTAAAAGTTGGCATCAAAGACAAAAAGGTTTTACTAACAAAAGGAACACAAACATGACAGAAGAGTCTAGGTCAAAACTGACAACTTCAAATCCAAAGTCAACAAAAACAGTTCGTTGTTATAAGTGTAAACAACTTGGACATTATATGAATAAATGCCCTCAGAATAGTCAAAATAGATCAGATAACGCATTCAGCGCTACTTTCTTGAATCCTGAAAATCGATTTCAAGAATCGGATTGGTATATTGACTCGGGAGCAAGTTCACATATGGTTGTTGACAAAAGATGTTTGGAAAATGTTTCACTCAGCCACAAGGTAAAGAGTATCGTAGTCGCCAACAAACAGACAGTACCCGTGTTGTGCGCAGGAAATACTAGAATAACAGTGGTCAACAACTCAGAATTCGATATAACTGTGAAGGATGTTTTGTGTATACCCAATCTAACTACCAATCTGCTTTCAGTTAGTCAGCTTCTTCGGAATGGCAATAAAGTTAATTTTGAGAAAGATGTTTGCTATATACGAAATCGGCATAATGAACTGGTGGGAAAAGCAGAACTAGTAAATGGAGTTTATAGATTAAACATCAAGTCAGAGTTGTTTGCAGGCTCAGCGACAGCTACGACTAGTGTGATGTGGCATCGTAGGTTGGGACACATAAACAGCAAAGATCTTAACACTATGAGAAGTGGTGTGGTTAATGGGATCGATTTCTCTGACAGAGCAGTGATTGATAAATCCAAGTGCATCACATGTTGTGAAGGAAAGCAAGTGAGACTGCCTTTTTCACACAAAGGTACCAGGTGTGAAAATGTGCTTGAAGTGGTTCATGCAGATGTCTGTGGACCCATGGAGCAAGTCTCAATTGGATCATCGCGTTACTTTTTGCTCTTTGTCGACGATTTTAGTCGAATCGCTTTCGTCTATTTCCTCAAGGCCAAAAGTGAGGTCTATAATTACCTGAAGGAGTTTAAAGCTTCAGTCGAAAAACAAACTGGCAAAAGTTTAAAGGTATTGAGGACGGATAACGGAGGCGAATTTTGCTCTTCTGAGGTTGAAAGTTTTTTGAAAAGGGGTGGAATAGTTCACCAGAAAACTAACCCTTACACCCCAGAGCAAAATGGGATGTGTGAACGCTTAAACCGAACAGTGGTGGAAAGAGCTAGGTGTATGCTGTTTGACGCTAAACTTGGGAAACGTTTCTGGGCAGAAGCTGTGAATACTGCTGTATATCTGCGAAACAGGACTTTAGCATCTGGTCTAACAAAAACACCATATGAACTCTGGACGGGCAAGAAGCCAGACGTTAGCCATCTTCGGGTTTTTGGAAGCACTGCCATGGTTCACATTCCAAAAATAAAAACAGCAAAGTGGGATAAGAAGGCACAAACTCATATTTTTGTGGGTTATGAGAATAATGTAAAAGGTTACAGATTATATAATCCCAAGACAAATAAGATCATCACCAGCCGAGATGTTATTATAATGGAAGATACTCATAACAATCCAGATGTGATCCAAGCTGAAATTATGGATGAACAGGATGTTAATACCACAGAGGAAGAAGAAACTGTTATAAACACTTCGGATGCGACATACATACCAGATGAAACTGAAAGTAGCAGTTCTTCATTGTCTGACGAATTCTACAATACTGTCAGTGAAACAGAATTACAATCCACACCTGAAGAACCTACTGTTTCAGGTAAACGTCAGAGAAAGAAGCCTGATAGATTTGGATTTAGTACCATCTGTGTAGAAAGTGTTGGTGATGAAAATTTAACTTATGAAGATGTCATGAATGGGACAGAACGTGAAAAATGGTGTAAAGCAATGGAGGAAGAGTTGCAGTCATTTCGTGAGTGCGATGCATGGGAAGTGGTGGACAAACCAGAAAGTGGAACAATAGTGCAGTGTAAATGGGTTTACAAAAAGAAGGTAAATAGTGATAATGAAGTGCGGTATCGTGCGCGTTTGGTCGCGAAGGGATTCACGCAAAAACAAGGTATCGATTATAAAGAGACTTTTTCACCTGTAGTTAGATATTCTACTCTAAAGTTACTGTTTGCATTGAGTGTTAAATTGGATATGAATATCACTCATTTTGATGTAGTAACTGCTTTCCTTAATGGTGACTTAGACGAGACTGTGTACATGCAACCACCTCAGAATTTTGCATATAAAAATAAAGTTCTAAAATTGAAGAAGGCAATTTATGGCCTTAAGCAATCTGCCCGAGCTTGGTACAAAAAGGTGGATGAATGTTTACAGGAATTCGGTTATAAAAAATCGCAATATGAGCCCTGTTTGTTTATTAAATCATCTGGAGGTCAAAAGACCTATATTGCTTTATTTGTGGACGACTTCTTTGTATTTTCAAATAATGATACCGAAGTTGAAAAAGTAAAAAGTCAATTGAGTGCCAGATTTAAATTAAAAGATTTGGGTCATGTAAAACAGTGCCTAGGTATGCGAGTTGAAACCTGTAAAAATAAATTGTATATTGACCAAGAAAGGTTCATTGATAATTTATTGATAAAGTTTGGAGTGGAAAATTGCAAAAATGTGTCCAATACTCCTATGGAAATTAATTTAAAATTAGATAAATGTGATAATGTTGATTGTGATGTGAAATATCCTTACCAACAATTAATAGGCAGCCTTATGTATCTGTCGGTACTTACTAGGCCAGATATATCCTATTGTGTGAGCTACTTAAGTCAATTTAACAATAATTATGGTAAAACACACTGGCAGCATGCTAAGAGAGTTGTAAAATATTTAAAAGCAACTAAGTCTTATCGTCTAACTTATACTAAGGATAATTCAGATTTAGTAGGTTTTGTTGATGCCGACTGGGCTTCCAACACAGTTGACAGACGGTCTTACACCGGTTTCTGCTTCAAACTCTCAGGAGGAGTAGTTTCACATGAATGTAAGAAGCAACAAACAGTAGCACTATCAAGTACTGAAGCCGAGTACATGGCTATTTGTGAAGCTAGTAAAGAGGCAATATTTCTTAATAATCTGTTGTTAGAACTTACTGGAAAAGATATAGGACCTGTAATTCTGTATAATGATAATCAGAGTGCGAAAAACCTTACAGAAAACAGTATGTATCACAAAAGATCTAAGCATATAGATGTTAGATTCCATTTTATTAGAGAAGCTGTCTATAATAAATTAGTAAAAATTGTTTATTTAAATACAGAAGATATGCCTGCTGATATTCTTACAAAAAGTTTGTCAAGTGTTAGGCATTATAAATTTCTTTTGATACTAGGTTTAGTTAAGCTTTGAATAGATATATTAACAAAGGCTAAGGCTATTTTTATTTCAATGAGTGGTGGTGTTATATTTAATCTGTGCATTGAAATAATATATTATGTTTATCTATGTGTCAAATAAATGAATGTTCAGTTGTTGAAAAAACTCTGCTGCGTTTTATTATGTGTGTGTGTGTGTGTAATTGTTGTTGTAATTGTATCACTAACATTGTTGTAAGTTTATTTTATTGTTACTAACACTGTATGAGTCTCATAGTTACTCGAAATAAAGAATTTAATGATAATAATAAGTTTTTATAGAGAATCATAAAAGAAAACTTTTTTAATTCTGGTTCTGATGCGAACAAAATGAATGAATGCCAAATTGAAGTTGTTTTGGTGTTATAGGTAGATCTCGTTTACATCTCTATTTTATCCGTTGCTCAAATGCACATAGAAAACGACGAAAATATGCTCCACTTACCATCGCTAGGAGTAGGCGTATTGTCGGAAGGTCTATCCGAGTCTCCAGTCCCAACGAGGTTCCTGATGCTGAACGAGCTCGTCTTCCTCGACGTCGTCACTTCCGGTGTCACGGTGGTGACGTCACAACCGCTGTCCGTTCCGTTCACTAGCTTCCGGCACACCTGTTCATTCCCGTTCAAAGATAAAACGTCCCCGGTCCCTTCCAACATGTCCCCGCGACGAGTGGTCAAGTCCATTTTTGACAGCTACCTTGGCACAAAACAATTTTCTCAGAACAGTACTTTTGTTTTTATTTGACATCTTCGGTCACGCAGCGCGGGAAAGTTTGACAGATAATTCGTAATTGGAACTCATTGCAATTTTTTTTTAATAAGGCGAAAATTTTTGCACTTGTTTAGTCACTGGCCACTAAAGTTTTAGTCACAGTTGGCGAATTGCAATTTTTTTTTAAAGTTGCATACGTTTTTATTATGTCGATTGTCACAGTCTAATCACTGAAGTCACTCGGATGCGAATGATAAGAGCGTAAGGTTCCACTGGAGGCACGTATGTTCCCCGCCGGTAGTTGCGCGAATTTTTGCGACAGTCGCGCGCAACGCGCGGTGACTCCGCGGTGGTGAGGCCGACTGGTCCTCCGTCCTCTTCGGTCGTCGCACTCGCGCGGCCCTCCCTACGCCTCCGAAGGCGGGGCCTCTACGCCCCTCGCTTGCGACCGAGCGACTTTTTAGTCGTCAATGACTTCAATTACTGCGCGATTTTTTGCGCTCGATCGATTTGTTCTAATGAGTTCTAATTGCGTTTATTGATAAGTGCCAATACTTAAGGTTACAAAAGACACCGGTTGACGCAATTTTCTTAATGTGTTGGCATTTTTGTGTTACTTTTATTTATTAGGCGGTCTAGTTGTATTGACATAATTATGGCGGCTCGTAAGTAGGTGTCATTGTAATTATCATAATTAGACAAGCCGCGGCCTCCGGCTTGATGAGAATAGGTAAAAAATATACTTCTGTAATACCGATTCTAGCAATAGAACGTTTTGTCAAGTTTTTTTTTTAGTCTTCTTTCTTTATGTGCATGGCATTTTATTGTGTTAATGTCAAATAAAACCTAATTTATTATGTATTCAATTGAGATTGTCTAATACTATAAAAGTAACAGTAAAGTACCAGTCTTACCAAGGGGTATCCTATAACCCAGTAACTGGGTTATGGGGGTCAGATAGGCAGTCGCTCTATGTAAAATGCTGGTATTCAGCTGCATCCGGTTAGACTGGAAGCCGGCCCCAATATAGTTGGGAAAAGGCTAGGCAGATGATGAATACCATAAAAGTAACAGCCACGTGCAGATTAAAAACCTATTTATATTTTTAAACACTATTTACAAAACCAAATTAGTTTTCGTGTCATTTCATTTAATTGAAAAGTACTAAAATGCAACAAGTCTGGTATAATACCAATTAAATTCCTAAAACGAATAACACAATTTATACCTACTTACTACTTAGATAAGTAGATAGTAAATAATGTTTCAATTCACAATTAGCGGTAACAAATTCGCTTTCCGTTTATTTTAATTTAGTAACATAAATTGAGATAGCGTGGGACCCCTAACTAAATCAACTTCGACACTGAATGAAATAGAAATATGAAGAAAATGAATAGGGTTGTCTAATCTGTTCTAAGGAAAGTACTTTTGGCACCCCGGAATCTGCTACAAAGTGAGCTCCTTTTTCGTGCACTCATCATCATCATCATCAGCCTATAGCAGTTCACTGCTGGACATAGGCCTCCCCTAATGAGCGCCATAGCGTCCTGTCTTCAGCTTGACGCATCCAGCATTTGCCCTGCAGTCTTTCGCAGATCGTCATCCCACCTGGCCGGAGGGCGTCCCACACTACGTTTGCCGAGTCGCGGTCTCCACTCAAGAACTCGTTTACCCCAGCGGTTGTCGGTTCTTCGCGAGATATGGCCGGCCCACTGCCACTTCAGCTTGCTAATTCTTTGAGCTATGTCGATAACTTTCGTTCTCTGTCTTCTTTCGTGCACTACTGTCAAAGATTAGCATCAGGTAAGTATGTAACTTGTGTCATGTCTTTGAATTTTTGGTTCTAGGATATGCCAATCGGCCTATCCTAGATCCAAAAAGTCCACATAAAATCGTCACGATGTTTCCCTTCATAATTTTAAGAGCTGTGGTTATGAAATTATTTATTTATTTAAAGTTCCTATCTGTATACAAAGTTAACGCATAGTTAACGTATGTAACGTTTGTATAATATTATATTAATAGGGTACATTTTTGCGAGGTCGTCTCCGAGCCACATTTTTACTCATACCTACAGCCAGTACGTCTTTCACGTCTGAAAAACTACAGGAAAAATAAATAATGGCCCTGAAGAGATAATTGACGATTTTTACAGTGGTCATGCTTGTTCAGACTCTACATAGTTTTCGGAAAGGCACAGAATGTACAGACACTGTAAAAATTTTCCCAATCAACTTTGAACCTATGATTTAGCGATAAAGTTGAAAATCTATTAAAGCAATTTGACAGATTGTAGTAGCTTGATGTGCTGGCGTCTGTACAGGAAATCCAGGAGTTCATGACATACATAATCAGCCTATGACATTCACACTGCTGAGACACAGGCCTCTCTGTGTGAGGAGGTTGGTTTTTCCTACTCCCTCTCACACAGAGGCCTCTGTTCACCACGCAGGAATAGAGAGGGTTAGTGGCAGGGAAAAGTAATAAGCATAATTGGTTTCTAAATTCTCGAACGGCCTAGGAAATCTTCATCCATCACATTCCACTAGGCGAGATCGAGGCCAAGAGCAGGCCCATTTCTTATTTTAAAAAAAACATTGTGAGACATCCAAATTGCCTTCGAACTGAGAGACAGCAACATGGCCAAACTGCAGCCTTATCGCGTGTCTATGGTTATTATTCCTTGCTAACAGAATTAGATTCTTCGCTCTTGGAAGAGAGGCTTATATCGAGCAGAGAGATACGAGACGGCATTATATCGGTGACATAGAACACGCTCCGAATTTCATGCCTCTAGGACCAGCGGTTTAGGCTGTGCGTTGATATATCAGTCAATCAGGACTTTGAGTTTTATATACAGGATGATTTTTTTACCGGTTCCAAATTTTTACAGGGTGTTCTACTATGAATATAAACAACTTTCACCACGGGACCAACTCTGAAATCACGAAAAAAAAAATATCAGCTGTTTCATACAAAGTTCACTCATAACATAACATCACGTCAGTAATCCTCGAAGGGTTGTAGGAAGAGATATTGTAGGTACCTACAGTACATCCACATTTCGCCAATTATGTTAAAGTGCCATGTAATAGGGGGCGAGCCTATTGCCATCATCCACCTGACACAAATCCAAACTCCGGGCTACAATTGAGAAATTACTGACGGAAAACTCCAGTAACACTTTTCCCGACCCGGGAATCGAAACCAAGACCTCATGCTCAGCAGTAGAGGTTGCGATCAATGAGGCAGTATTATGTAAATAAGCATAATTCCTTGTTAGTATTTATACTTAACAGGTAACCCTCACAGAACAAAATACGATTGTCCAAGCCCTAAACATTCTCTATTTGTCCCCTAGCAATAAATTCTAGTTAGGTCCTCGTCTACGGAACCGCTGCAGGCAATTGCGGATTTTACAGAAATCTGTCGCTCGATCGGTCCCCAATATTTATGGCACTGTTAATGGAAGCAGCATTTGATTAGCTATTATTTATTGTTGTCCGAAACTAGGCCTGATTTTGCAAGTTGATTGTTACTGATTAAGGCATAACATTACATTAGCGGTAAGGCCACCCTTTGTACTTTGGCTATTGTCATTTCCTGTTAATTGTGTAAAAAAAAGAATGTAATAAATAATACGTTTTGATTCCATTTTCATGAATAAGCTCGGAAATAATAACAAACTGCAATTTTATATTCTTCTTCTTTTGCCGGCGAGGCTTCGCAGACCCCGCGTAATAGCGTCGTAGACCCCACGTAGGACTATCGTAGAGCCCGTGCAGGGGCATTGTAGGTGCCCCGCGTAGGCGCGACGTAGACCCCGCGCAGGACTATCGTAGAGCCCGTGCAGGAGCATTGTAGGTGCCCCGCGAAGGCGCGATATAGATCCTGCGTAGTAGCATCGTAGACTCCGCTCATAACTATCGTAGACTTCACGTAGGAGCGTCGTAGAGCCCACGTATGACCGTCATAGGAACCCCGCGTAGCAGTATCATAAACATTGCATTAGCGTTGCATAAAAGCTGTGCGAAAGTGCAACGGAAGTTACGATGAAGTCAATAGCAAAATAGATTACGAAGAGGAAATGCTACTGTTAGTTTTGATTTTATATGAGACTAGCGGCCCACCCCAGCTTGGCACGTGTGCAATTTTTTTTTCGAATTTCCGAAATTTTCTTTCATACAAACCTTGGCCCGGTAATACTGCACACATCAATAAAAACAATTACCCAATTTGGTGCAGTCATTCGGAAGTTATGCGTGTACAGACATTTCGGTGATTCATTTTTATATAAATAGATAAGAAATGAAATGAAAAGTCTTATTATAGAGGACAGATTGTGGAATATGGATCAACTGAAAGTTTGTGACTAATAGAGAAGTATGGAAGAATAAAACATATTGCGCTGTCCTCAAATAAATAGGGATAGGGGCAGGAGACTGATGATGAGTACGGAGACAGCATGTCTGCACAATTTTATACCTTATGTACGTTCAATAACATAAAAAAACATCAAACAGTAAACTTAATCGACCACGCTAGCAATTTCTATTGATATCACTTTCATTACATAGTCCACCCATCCATACATACAGCTAATAACATTTTTTACATAAAGCTCTATCGATCTACATTTCCTAATAAACAAATATGGTCACATTTAATCACTATCTACCAATATTTGTGAAGCAATCATTGCGTCCAACACTCACATATATATTGCAGTCCGTGTGTCCGTTCGTTCGGCGGCCTCAAAGCCTCCAAGCCAGCGGGGTGCGGTACCCAATTATACGCTGGGCCAGCGAGGTTCTATTTGTATGGTAATGTTCTCATTACTGAAGACAAAAAGGGTGGGTCCCGATTCATGTGGAGAGAGGGTTAGAATCCTAATGTCTTGGTTTGGTGGTGACGCAGTGATGGGGTTAGTTTTTTTTAATTAATTGTGTTGTCGCGGTAGGTCTTTCTTTTTCACAACAACTACTACACATACACTTAAAATATTTACAGACTACCGTAACTTTGGCCATCACGATGCCATTGACACATTATAGTGGACCAGACTACCAATTATTACAATAGTCTTACTATGGCGTTTCAATGGCATTACAGTGGCAAGTCAATGGCCATAAATAATTTGTAGAATACCAAATGTCAATGACTATTCTATTGAGACACTACTGACACACTACCGACACACTATTGACAAGTTGGTTATTTTGCAGAATTGATGATGCCCCTGATGACCTGACAATATGTGAATGGCATAAGTAGCTACTTGAAGGTTTGCCAACACTGTCCTAGTTTTTCGTACCTATAAATAGTGTAATTTGAAAACATTGATACAATGTTTAACCGTGGAGTTTCCTGCCGGTTCTTCTCCGCGGGAAACCGTGCACCATAGCTTCTGATGTGTCTTATGTGCCCATGTGGGTATACATAAAATTAATGTATTGAATTGGAACTTGAACAGCTAATGAAATAATAATAAAAATGCTTTATTAATACTCACAGTATAGCATAATCAGCCAATGATGTTCCCACTGCTGGGACACAGGCCTCCTCTCGATGAGAGGGAGTGGGCCGTAATCCGACACGCGTGCCCCGTGCTGGTTGGCGGATGTCACATGTCTTCGAATTTTTGGTTCTTCTTTACTTTGTGTGAATTAATTCATCGCCACTACTCTTAAACGATGAAGGAAAAGAACCAAAAAATCAAAGACTCACTAAATAAAATTACAAAAAAAATACAGTATAACATTGACCATTTGAAACTCGTACTGTAACATACATATATGACCGACATCATGTCTAAAGGTGAGAATGAAAATCTAAACACACCAATAGAGAGGTCTACCTACCTCTTTGTGCATGTAGATGTAACTGTTCTATATCATTTTGTTCAGCCAATTACATACAAGACAAGGGCTTTGAATTGAGCGATAGTAAATGAAGATTTAATAAAAAATATAAAAATCAATTACTTACATACAGTTTTTTTAAGTAAAAGACAGAGTTTATTATATTTAAATTACATATATTTCAAACAATTAGATTGTTCCGCTGCCATCGTCATTAATGTAGATACGGTAACCACAAACATGATCAGAATTACTTTTCTACACCAACTACCTATAATTTACTTACTTAATTTAACGCTATTCTACAACTAATACATTTCTTATACGCTCTCATATCGTCTAATTTATGAACGATTTTCGATACTACAAAAAATACGACTCAAAATATATCAGCGACTAAGTATAAAAAAGGCTACCGCTAGTTATAATATCAATCGGTATCACAATGCATTAAAAGTACAAGCTGACCAATATAACTTGACATATCATGAGGGCGCCACATTCAAAGGCAAACTTCAAAACTCAATACATATTTCAGTGTAGTTCCAAATTCCACCGCAGTTCAAGACTTTTTGCCGTTAGTATATAAGTAGTCTTTTATATAAGGCGTTATATCGTGTATATTAAACCGAAACGTATAGTCATCGACGTTTAGTTAGTCACAAAGGAGCCGACGCGGTTACAAAGAACTACCGTTGTTTGTTTGTGAGTATTGTGGTGCAGAGAACCACTATTGAATCAATAAATAGATTAAGAAGGCGTACTCTGTAAGCGATATGCCGACTAGATTAAGTTTTGGGGGTCGGAAACTAGAATGAAGAAGCGGAATTTCGATTGGATTTTGATAAAGTTCATTCAAGAAGTAAGAGGAATACAGGGTCGAATAAAATTAGCTAGTTTCGTTAGCTATTTAAACCCGCGGGCTTAAGGCGAAAGCGCCAGGATAGCTTGCGAAATTCAATTTTTTTTTTCGTTGTTTGTAATTTACTGGTTAGCATTAAGTTGTACGTTGATTAAAAGATGATTCGCGACCATAACAAACACGTATTTACAGAATTATAATCATTAAAGTCATCAACACAACTCTAAGACCAAGTAATCCTACTGAATGAATTTTTCATGAAATCTTGACATTTTAGGATTATACTAACATAACAAGTTCTACCTATTACTGATTCTAATGATTATAATTCTGTAAATACATATTTGTTACGGTGTTAACGTACAGCTTAATACTGACCAGCAAATTGCAAAAAACGCAAGAAAATTTGAATTTCGCGGGCTACCGTAGCGCTTCCCCCGTATCGATATCTTAATACGATAAAACAAAAAAGAAATTAATTTGACGATTTTTTGTGGGGTCACCGACCGCTGTTAGTGTAGTCACTTGAAATATCAATTTAAAAATCAGCTTATTATAAGTAAACTTCACAGGCGTGATGGATATCGATGTCTCAATACGACATAATTAAGGAAAACAGATTTTCTCAACTCATACTTGAAGTAACAAAACATTCAGCGGTCGTTGAACCCCAAAAAAACATACAATTTTATTTTATAGTGTTTAGATGTTAATGCCCACCACGTCTGCAGTTTCGCTGGCTAATTTAATTGAAAAAAAAACACATATTCACACTAATATTATAAAGGCGAAAGTTTGTGAGTGTGTGGGGGTGTGTGTGTGTGTGTGTGTTTATATGTTTGTTACTTCTTCACGCTCAAACGGCTGGACCAATTTTGGTAAAATTTTGTGTGGTAGTCGCTGACACCCTGGATTAACATATAGGCTACTTTTTATCCCGATATTCCTACGGGATCGAAACTTATGCGGGTGAAACCGCGGGGCGCAGCTAGTTAAAAAAAAACATAATTTTAAAAATAAAAACATATTTTTTTTATTTTATAGTGTTTAGATGTCAATTATACCCACCACGTCTGCAGAGTTTCGCTAGCGAATTTAATTAGACCCTGTAGAGCGAGTACCAAAAGTATCGGTTTTAGACATTGTTTAAAATGTTTACGTCCAGTAAGTGTGTCTCAACGCAGTTCATGCATTTTAATACAGATTTTATTTTCTACTAGCTGAACCGGCAGAAAAAAGTCCTCCAAATCCTGTCCACGTTTCAATAATTCATCTAAAATTCCCATAGAAAATGTACTTTCAGTTTTACCCGAATTTTCCCATTTTCCCGGCCACTATTCAAACTTTTCTTTCCGTAAAACATTTGCCAAATCGGTCCAGCCGTTCTGAAGTGATGCGCTGACCAACGAAGAGCATTTCATTTTTTATTACCTATGATTGATTCTGCTATAGGCTCAAAAGCGCTTTAAGCCCATATGTTCCCAAAACAGGTAAGGCTAAACCAGTCTTTAGAATTACACTCTAACGCCATTTTCTCAATTAAAATCCAAAACGAGCGCAACAAATTGCATTCTATCCTTTCTATGACCGAAGAAATCAATTTCCCTGAACCCTTAAAATTTTACACATTAGAAAATTGAAACATTCTTGACTATAGTCTCTATTTTATCCTAATTTGTGAACGGAACATGATACAGTCGGAGGCCCGAGAGAAGTATCCACCCCACCTAGCAGGTTACCTGGTGAGGTGGATACTAACTTCGGATCATCGACTGTACATGTGGTGTACCCAATTTCACGGCGAGCCGAGCCGCAGGCGCCCGCGCAACGCGCAAGTCACTGGCGCGCAATCAACCGCGCCCGCGCCGCCTTTGTTTCAAACAACGCCGCCTTGTGTTGGCGCCAAAATATTGAACCGCTCTGCAGTGTTGCCAGTAACGATGTGGCGAATTTTGTAATTAGGAAAAATGGGATAGTTTGTGAATGGGATTTTTAATTTTTAATAGACAAAACTAATTTTCTGTTTAAATTATTTAATGATCTTTTCGTTAACAGTAGCTGAGTTTTTTTGGGTTGTTCAATTTGTTACGGGTTTGGCAATATCAATTTTTTTTGTTATTTACATAACTATAGAAATACTTAAAATGTAAATCTCTTTTGAATGAATGCACTTTGAGTTAGTTAGCCGTTGACGTGATACAGAACTACAGAAGTAATTTATTTATTTAAAAAAAGCACAGCCAAATTGCATACTAAACTTATGCTAGAAATAATCTTAATAACTAAATGACTAATGTACATAACAGTTACGGCATTCATAGCATTTATTACAATATCTTGCTGCCTTGAAATTGAATACACTAAACTAACTAAAACAGACGAAATAAGAAGGGTAACAAACAAAAACAAAAAGTTAAGAACTAAAAAATAAAAATTTAAATTAAGAATTGAAAGGGAAATTCAAAAAATAGGAATTCTCTATGTAATAACTGGTAGGTAATCGAAATGTACTAAAACAATACAAAAAATCGAATTGAAACTTCGAATAAAGAACGTAAAAAATATACAAACCCATGGCAACATAAATTCGTACACACAATCAAAAGTTAATATTAATTAACTGTCAAGCGATATATTGAGAAAATAAAATGGTTCAACGCTTTATTTAAAGAAATTCTACTCGTTTATGCTTATCTCGAGACGTGTTCCGAATTCAAATCACATTGACATGTCAAAATATATGCGCGGATAATTGAGAGCGCGAAGGTTTCTTATAGTGAATGTATTAAGGAAGAAATATATTATTTCCCATGTTTAATTTGTGGTAATTCGGCAAAGATCTGAGGCTGTATCAGTATACTTTTTATTACAGTGTCTTAAGCCTTAGCATAATCAGCCTATAATGTTCCCACTGCTGGGACACAGGCCTCTGTAAGAGGCAGTGGGCCATAATCTACCACACGGGCCCAGTGCGGGTTGGTGGATGTCACAGGTCTTCGAATTCTTTGATTCTAGGACATGCCGGTTGTCTCACGATGTTTTCCTTCACCGTTTTACGAGCAGTGGTGATGAACTCACGACCTACAAGTCGTAAGTTCGAACCTAGACAGGCACTTTTCATTTCAAAAGCCTTGACACCATTAATTTAGGACTCATTAACCAAACACATTTAAGGCCTCAAAGTCTTCATAGGATAGACCCTACAAAGAGTCGCAGACGCACCTACCTGTTAACCTACATAAATCTGACACGGTTGTTCATTTCTTTTGTCATCTCAATCATTTCTATAGGAGCGAGGAAATCCTCAAAGTGGTTCTAATTTTACCCATCAGAAAACTTTAAAATTCTTTAAAAATATTCCTTTTTTTCACCCTTATTCGTAGGTTGCAGAATGTGCAGGTGCAAAACCTAAAAAACAGAAATAGTTTTCGGACACATTCACGTAGGTTTTTTCCTTCTTTTTTTACGCTTAAGAATCACTAATAAGTCGTATCAGAAAGAGGAAATTCTGCCAATTAACTTCACAACACCTTTTCAATTTGTTTTGTCTTAGAAATTACTGTCTCAACATTAGAAATTTTGAACAAAATAAAAAGCTCATAACCCATCAAGATAAAACTTACTCAAGATTCATCTCAATTAATCTACCGCAAAGGAGGTAGCTAATCTCAGCATCCACAAACATCCACACGGTTAATTTTAACGATCGCTTCCGTGTACAGTCAACAAAGGAGTTAAGTATACAGGAGCGTCGGATATTGTTAAAGTTTACTATGAAACCCATGGATATTCTCGAATAAAATTTTAGTTTATTAATAGAAAACAAACAGCTCATTTATTAAATTAAATTTCAGTCCAGAACATCCATCGGTTTCTTAGTAAACTTCAACTATATCCGACGCTCCTGTATACTTAACTCCTTTGTTGACTGTACATATACATATACATCTGATGTATAGATGTATACAGGACTACCGACATCGGGTCGTGTATACGCCCACTAATTCAATTTACATTAATACATGGTGCCACAATGTTGCGGGTGAATGTTCTCCATGAATTCGATTATATTTGGGCTGTCATCATAATAATTATGATGGCGGAAAAATAACTCCTCGAGTTTAAATATGTTATTTTGTATGACCTTAATCCATACTAATATTATAAATTCGAAAGTAACTCTGTCTGTCTGTCTGTAACTATATGTTACCTTTTCACGCTTAAACCACTGAACGGATTGATATTTGAAGCTGTCGTCATTCAGTAAGGATCCAGGAGGAATAATGATTCGTTTCAAGATCTAACCTTCAAGGTCTAACAGGATACAGCTGAGTACCTACCAGTATTTTACATGGAGCGACTGCCTATCTGACCTCCACAACCAGTTACTGGGTAATACGAAACCCCTTGGTAAGACTGGTTGTCAGATTTTCGGGCTTCTGACTACCCGTAACGACTGCCAAAGATCCACGAATGACAGCCGGGATCAACGGTTTAACGTGCTTTCCGAGGCACGGAGGGGTCTCGGTATGTAAAGATGGTCACCAGTCAACCGCGGCAAGCGTAGCTTAACCTGATCGACCGACCCGTGCGGCTGTTATTACTTAGAACTAGCTTCACATTTTTCTGACTGACCTACTTCTTGACAATTCAAAAGTGCCTGTAAAATGGTTTAATTGAAATAAATGCTTTGAGTTTGAGTTTGCCACAAGCCCCTCCCTCCCTCCTCCTCAAGTTTTGTAAAGGACAATTTAGTTCAGAAATCCTGTTATTTCAGGGCTCAACGTCATCATCATCATAGTTCTCCTACCATTTTCCCAAAAAAAAAAAAAAAATATTTTTGATCAGCGCAACATGTCTTTTTCTTCCATACTTCTCTATTAGTCGTCATCTCAGCAGTCACCTCCCTTTCTATCCATATCATCTTTCAAACAGTCCATCCATCGTTTCTTTGATTTCAGAGCTAACCCTGCTGGCATAGCGGTAGCTAATCATTGCCATAATTAGTTTTTCAACAATTAATTATATTAAATGGCTGCTTCCGTGTAATGGTGCGTCCTCACATGGGGCCGGTACCGCAGTACCGCACTGCCGCCGCCGTGCACACGCCCCCTAATTCAATTTACATCGCTCTCTGTTACTGTACAGTCGAACACTATTGTGTTTAGGCGCTGATTCTTTTTAAAAGCTTTTATTCAACCTGTTTTAAACTAGCGACCGCTCGACCCGCACTGGGCCCGCGTGGTTGATTATGGCCCACTCCCTCTCACAGAAAGGAGTCCTGTGTCCCAGTAGTAGGAACATTATAGGCTGATTATTATGCTAAACTAGCGATCCGCCACTATTTTACCCGGTTTTTACGATTAGACAAAACATCGAAATAACTTTATTATACTTACTTAGTGAGTTTAATATAAATGTACCTATTACACATAAATCTTCCGGAATAAATTCCCGAAATAATGATGCAAACCGCATCAAAATCCGTTGCGCAGTTTAGACGAACAACGCGGTTATACAGGCAAACAAGAAAAGTGACTTTAATTTATAATATGTAAGTATGGATACTTATAAATAATTCACTGCGGTGACAAAAACGCGGAGGTAAACAACTGTAAAATAGACCACTTAGAAGCTTTAGACTTCATGCTAAGTTCGTGTGAGGTTGAGGATCACAAATCCGATGGTATTTTTCTTTATTCTTTACCTAGTTGAGCAAAACGGGTCTTTACTTTTTTCTAATTGCACGATTCGTGACATTTTTTTCAAACTTTTCACAACAACGTTATTAAATCTTTTTTTTTACAACTTCAGCCGACGGCGACGGTACAAATTCTGTAGAAATCTACCTAACCGTGAAAACTTAGGTGAAGTAACCTGTCAATAGTGTTAATCCCTCGAATCATTCAGCTAAAAACTGTATGAAGTAAGCTTGAAGTGAGCAGAAGGCCAATTCTGGTAATTTAAAACGTTCAAAATCTAGTCGCAGTCTCTATTCTATTCTATTTTTAATTATGGCAAGTAAAGCCGCTGTCGACTATTCTGCCAATGTCAGAAGTGACTTGGAAAAGCAAGTGTGCATTATGTAATAATAAAAAAAAAGATAATAATAATTATGTGTAAATATGATACAGTTGAACTTTGTAGATCTTGTGGGGTTAGTACTGGACTGAATAGTCGCAGTCTCACCTAGGCGACAAACAAATGTCAACCACTTGTCAAAATGTAGGGAAATTAGAGGTATTTTTGACACATTGAGTCAGTCTCAATCTGTCAAAAATACCTCTAATTACCCTACATTTTCAGATCAGACTGAATGTTCTTAAAATTGCGAGAATTGCCCCACTGTTATCTGACATGATGACACTCCCACTTCAAGGTCACTTCATCTAAGTTATCACGGTAAGATTTTTACACACTACACCGGCAGAAGTCATCACGTCAATGCCGGCTGTCGCTGAAAACCAGCGGTTGGGCTCTGTCTCGTCTATGGTCTAAGCATTATGCTGAGCGATGGCCGTTTTGCGTAGATGTGACGCATACTTTCTCCGAAATTGTTATTTTGTTTTATTTTTCGTTTGTGTTTTTATTTTTATGCGTCATGTTTGCCGTAAATAAACATATTTTCTTTCTTTATTTCTTTCAAGTATTAACGCTAACACCTTAAAACTTGACCGCTCACCAGTACGATGTTTGAATAAATGAGCGACGATGATTTGCGAAACAAGAGGCTGCCGGCCAGTATTAAGCTCGGTAATTATTATAGTACGACTACCCGGCGCCGCCCGTCCTACGACGCACCTACTATACAGGAGGCAGGGACATCAACGCGCGAAATATAACCATGAATTCAGCACATTAATTCTAGACCCCATAGCGTAGATAATTTTCTTCGGTTAAAAAAAATAAATTTGCTGTTTCATGGAAAGGTGCAGTACTGCAATAACATAGATTTTTTTTTAAATCTGCATCTGCCTAGCCTTTTCCCAACTATGTTGGGGTCGGCTTCCAGTCTAACCGGATGCAGCTGAATACCAGTATTTTACATGGAGCGACTGCCTATCTGACATCCACAACCCAGTTACTGGGTAATATGATACCCCTTGGTAAGACTGGTTGTCAGACTTTCGGGCTTCTGACTACCCGTAACGACCGACTGTCAAAGATCCACGAATGACAGCCGGGGGACCAACGGCTTAACGTGCTTTCCGAAGCACGGAGTGGTCACGGACCGGTATGTAAAGATGGTCACCCATCCACAGACCAACTGCGGCAAGCGTAGCCTAACCTGATCGATCGACCTGTGCGGCTGTTATTATTTAGCCACGGGCCCCTAAGATTTTTTATTTTAATAACCGACGAAAAGTTTCATCTGGGTAAGGTTTAGAATCATGATGGTAGAGAAACAAAGTTCAGCATTCAACTCGATAAAACTAAGTAAGTATATTAGTATTAGAAAATATAAAACAGGGAATTCAAAAAAACACAACCGTCTTGGCTCATCAACTTTCTGCGAAAAAAAAAACAACCGAGTAACTATTCCAAAATTAAAAACGAATAAAGCTTCCTATTCTCTCCTGTTTAAAAAAATACAAAGCTTCCTACTCAACCCAACTTTAATACGTCCTCCATTTAATTTTGAAGATTTCTGAAAACAATTTTGTTAGAGTTGCAAACTGTTTAGGCGAATTGAATGAAGTTTTCTTTATTTAATACGTGGTTCAGCCTAAGGCTGTGCTTTATCATTATGTCGATTGTCATTATGTCGGCCCGACTTATGGTAGTAGAAAGAACAATAGAGTTTTAGTCAGTAAGAGTCCGACATAACCCTCGGTTTATTGAACCAACCCGAGTGACAGCTTCTTCTGCCACTTGTATTGATAATGTTTTTTGTAATTGTGATTACTTACACAAAGAAATTGTAAATAAGTTGCCATCTGATCACAGTGGACAAAAAATAACATTTAGCTCCTACATGCCTTTACAAAAAATTCAAATAAGGTTTAGGACAATTACATGTAAAAAGTTAGAGAAATTAAATAATTCTTTGGCCAGTAAGTTATGTGATCAGAATTTTAATAATATAGGTGACCCAAATGAATTCTACGCCGAGTTCTTTTCAATATTAAACGCGCAGTTTAATGACACTTTTCCACTAAAAACTAAAAATATTCACACAAAGTTTTTATTTAGTGACTGGGCGACTCCAGGTATTCGTAAAAGCAGGGAAAAACTTTTTGAACTCTATGGCTTAAAGCAACATATGAATAATACAAACTTTCATCAGTATGTTTCAAAATATTCAAAAACTTTTAAAAGTGTGTGCCAAAAAGCTAAAGCTCTTTATATTAGCAATAAAATAAAATCAGCTGATGATAAAATAAAAACTACCTGGCAAATAATAAATAATGAAACAGGTAGGAAAAAACAGCCTAACACTGAATTTAATTTAGAGACTGCACATGGCCCCATCAACTCAGATGTAGAAATAGCTCAGGAATTTGAAAACTTTTTTTCTAATATTCCCCTTAAAACTACTGAAGCTTTAAATTCATCCCCCACGCTTTCTGCTGCCTTACTTAAAAAGAATGTAAAGGCATGCCCTTTGGAGTTTAGGTTTCAGCATACAAGCCCCCAGGCTGTTATAAAAGCTTTTAGAGATCTTAACATTAAATCAACAGAAGATCTCTGGGGAATGTCTGTAAAAGTATGTAGATCTTTTATCGAAACTATTGCGCCCTATTTAGCTTTCATATTTAACACCAGTGTTGACCAAGGAGTCTTTCCGGATCTTATGAAACATAGTAAAGTAGTACCATTGTTCAAATCCGGTGATAGTAAAGATCCTAACAATTATAGACCTGTGTCAATTCTACCAGTTCTCAGTAAGGTGTTTGAAAAGTTGATGCTCAATCAAATGTTACGTCACTTTAATAAAAATTCCATCTTTCATGAACACCAGTACGGTTTCACCAAAGGGCGTTGCACTACTGACGCCGGTGTTACCCTAATAAAGAACATTTTTAACGCCTGGGAAGAAGCACAAGATGCCATTGGAATCTTTTGCGACCTCTCTAAGGCGTTCGATTGCGTAAACCACGAGACACTTCTGATGAAACTGGAGCACTATGGAATTAGAAAAGCAGCACTTGACTTGCTAAGATCATACCTGAAAGATAGAAAGGTTAAAGTTCAAGTAAACGGCGTAAACTCATTAGGGTCTGAAATGACAATGGGTGTTCCTCAAGGTTCGATATTGGGTCCATTCCTCTTTTTAGTTTACATTAATGATTTACCCCAATTACTTCAAAATCAACCGAAGATGGTGTTATTTGCAGATGACACATCGTTAATCTTTAAAATAGACCGACGGTCACAAAATCTTGACGACGTGAATAACTCTATTCTTCAGGTCCAAGATTGGTTTACGGTAAATAATTTAGTACTTAATGAAAAAAAAACCAAATGCATTAGATTTAAATTACCGAATGTTAGAAGTAGCGAATGTGAAATCATATTGAATGGCCAAAAACTAGAATTTATTGATCAGACAGTTTTCCTAGGAATCACGCTAGACGAGAAATTACAATGGGGACCTCATATAACATCTATTGCGGGGCGGCTAAGCTCCGCCGCTTATGCTGTTAGAAAGATAAGACAGTTAACAGATGTAGAAACCGCGCGTTTGGTCTATTTTAGTTACTTCCACAGTATTATGTCATATGGCATTTTACTATGGGGTCGGGCTGCTGACATTGAATCCATTTTTATTTTACAAAAGAGAGCTGTCAGAGCCATTTACAATCTACGTCGTCGCGAATCTCTTAGGGAACTATTTAAAAAGGTTAATATCATGACGGTACCTTGCCAATTCATTTATGAAAATATTATGTATGTAAGAAAAAATCAACATCTTTTTAATAAAATAAGTGATCGGCATAATTTTAATACTAGAAATAAAGATAAATTAGATCAACCTTTTTTTAGATTATCTAAAGTAAATACATCTTTTATGGGGTACTGTGTTAAATGCTACAACAAAATACCTTGTGACATATTGCAATTAAATGAAAGAAAATTTAAAACTCATATTAAAAGTACACTTTGTAAACAAGGATATTACAAATTAGAGGATTATATCCAAGATAAGAATGTTTGGAAACATGCTGGTCCTGCTCCATAGGACAATCTAAAAGTTTAGACAAAATCAAACTTGTTCCTAATTTAATTTATATATATATTTTTAATTATGACATCTTATTCTAATTCATTTTTACAATCTGCGACTACAGTGGCTCACACACTTGTTAAAGTTCAACTACTTTTGCATTTTTTTTTTTATAAATAACTTGTAAATATGTGAGCACCATGTATCTATCACTTATTTGATTTACCTGTCATTGCTTAATTTTTAATTCTTTTTACCTTTTGTGGTAGACTAATTTTATTATGGGTGCATCGTGTTCACATATAATTTTTATTATGTATACAAGACCTTGTAAAACATTTTTAAAAGAGTAACGGTGGAGTTTCTTGCCCATTCTTCTCCATACGAAAACTACCTTTTCGAATGGGCGACTAGAATCATTTCTATTTAGTTTTTTTTTTTTGACGTTCAAAAGTGCCTTTAATGTGCCTATTTGAAATAAATGATTTGACTTTGACTTTGACTTTGGTTCTCCCCAGACGGAGGGTATCCATGAGCATTTCCCCATGGAATTTAAGAGTATTATCCAAAGTTTTGTGAAAATTTCAAATACTTTAATTTGAGAATAACACCATTAGGTAGGTACTGTGAAGGTCCAGACGTGAGACGGGTTCACCACAGTACACCATATGTGGTGTATAAAAGCCTTTGAATTGGAACTAATATATTCTTAAGAGAACAATACAGCTTCACGATAATTCTAGCACTCTTCGTACTATTATTGATCGAAGCACTCTTCCTATAAACTAAAACATCATATTAAAATATTTGACACACGCTTGAACGTTCGAATGGAACACCTATACAATTATAACCAGCCAGTGCCTTTTGCTAAAGGCAGGTCTCCACAGACTCTACAGTACCATGGTAGCCGATAGAAATGCGATGTTTGGCTAAAAATCAAGTCGAAACTAACAACGCTCTGCTCGTCACGAAAGACAGTAGGTACCTACCTATAGTACCTACAACTTACGCCTCTGTCCCACACTCAACATTAAGGTATACGCACCAACACTCAACCTACACCTAACAATCCACCATGTCGTCACGTCCATCCAAAACTAATTAAGAAAAAGCAAGGTAGCTGCACCTATTACCGTCCGGCAATAAATTGGTCCAAATTGAGTTATCGAAGATCTGTGGTTTTTTGCTGAATGTTCGTGAAGGCAAGGGTTGTGGATCGAATCGCTCGTCGTACGGCTTTTTGTTGAAGAATCAAGTTTAATGACTCCAAACCTGGCCTTGAGACGTCGCTGATTGAATTTTTGTTTGAACATTAATGTTTGGATTTATTTAATGTAGTTTTTATGAAGTTTTGAAAATCTTTAGGTACTTTATGCACGGGATTAAAAAAAGCTTAGAGATTTAACTCTTTATTGTATATGTCACGGCTAATAGCCGAAGTGCGGCTACACCTGGTTTTAGCCGGGTACAACTAGGTGCAGCCGGCCACATGCGGTTCGTGTGTACTTCGGATGACATCGCTTGCATGGTTGCGGTCGGTCGATAATCGACGTAGGATGCAAGAGCGAGCGAAGGGCACCCCGAGGTTAGGTTTGGTTAGATTACTTTAAACCCTTTACACAGAAATAGGAGCCCCGCTAAGCGGGGCTCCGTCGACGTAGGATGCACCTAGTTGTACCCGGCTAAAACTAGGTGTAGCCGCACTTCGGCTATTAGCCGTAACATATACACCATAAAATTACAAATATAAATGTAGAAATTTACAAGGTGTGACAGAACGCTAAAATAGTGATCTTTTAAAGACAAACTTTGGATAGATTAAGGCAGAAGTAGAGACAATACTGAAGATATTTTAGTGACGGAAAATGCAAGGTTGAGATTCTATGTTGAGAGTACAAGTTTTTCGCTCAGTAACCTGCTATTTGTCTATCTGAAACTTGAGTTGAATAGAAATAATTATACATTGACTGTTTCTTAAGTAAATCAAAAGTAAAACTATGTATTTAATTGGCCAAATAACATAAAAAACTGAATATCATGACCAAGTCAGTCACTACAACTGAGCTTTGGCTCCCAAATTTTTCCTTAATATTATAAATTCAAAAGCAACTCTGTATGTATGTTACCTTTTCAAACCTAAACCACTGAACAGATTTCGATAAAATTTAGCAAGGAGATAGATGGCATCCTGGGGAAGGACATGGACTTTTAGTCCCGGTAGCACGTTCCCTTGGAATCATTTCCGACAACACGCGAGCGAAGCTGCAGGCAGAAGCTAGTCTACAATGAAAGCCCTAAGTTCCTAAGTCCATGCTTCGCTGGCGAAATTGCACTAACAAATATTTTAATAAAACATATTACTAATAACGATTTATTACCCAATAATTGAGTTGAATAGTGAATTAAGAAACTTGATTAAAATTATTATTTATTTATTTTTTATTTTTTTGTTAGCCTAGTTTGTGTCCCACTGCTGGGCAAAGGCCTCCCCTTTTTCCTTCCAAACCTCCCTGTCTTGTGCGATCTCTGGCCATGTTGGCCCTGCGAATGTTATTAGATCGTCACGCCACCTTCGCCTTGGTCTACCTCGACGGCGATGTCCTGAAAATTATTATAATAATTGAAAATTATTATTCCGTCAACTTAGTTTTTTCATCATTTATTTTATAACATCTGCTAACAGGAAACTATGATTAAGATGTCATCATAATTATTTTTTATACCTGACTAAAAGACTGCACTGCAGTGTCTGCAGTGTTTTTTTTAGTTTTACGGAAATAGTGATTAGCACGCCTCTACTTCGGCAGAGCTAATTTAAAAAAAAGCTATGCCTAAATCTAAATGTAGATAATATATAAAACACTTCTCCAAAGTTAATTTAGAACGAATTCTAAATAAATATCGATTAAATCAAACACGATTGTGTTTCCATTCGATTAATCGCGAAGCACTTTAAATTCGCTTACAACACGCAAATAATGTTTTAATTCAAAACACTCTTTGGGAATTCGATAAAAGGTTAAAAGAAACATCGAAACTCGAAACAAATAATGCTGGCTGATAACGTTAGCACGAACCCGGGCCGAATCATCCGAACTGTACATTAGACACAATCAAATTCTAACCTTATTTTTTGTGCAATAAATTCTAAAATAGCTTACTAAAGGCAGTTCGTGACAGTTCTTAATTTTTTTCCAAAAACGAACCATTGGGTAAAGCTTTCCATTAGCGGGCACGCGCCGAAGTCGACAAACAAATGACATTTATAAAGAACTCGATTTGAAATTTGTTTGAAATCGGAACGTCTCGGCTGATACAAATGGCGTCTAGACTTTTGATAAGTTGGCCATGTAACCACAAAATAAAAATTTATTGCATTTAAATGTTTATCTATTTTTTTGTTTATGAGAATTCTAAGATGTAGGTATGGATGGCAAAACTGCCCGGAAGATTGCCCCCAATTCGTGCCTAAGAGCAAAGTTATTTTCACACACACGCGTGTATCAAATCTCCTAACATGCAATTTAGACAAGAAAAAAAATAGAGAAATTCAAACCCATTGTACTTGATTACCCATAGTCAATAGTCATAGAGTAGAACCACTTTACACCACAGATAATGACAGATAAGAGCAAAAGCAAACATCTCGATGGTTTCGATCGATTTGGCGCCATGATTGCGGTTACTCCGAGGAAGTCGCGTGCGATGGCAATTGATCGCGGTCGCAATCGTAATTGTTACTGTGAGCTACGAAATGTTGCGATTGAGTAGATAAATAATTTGAAAATAGATTTGTTTTCTAAGTACTATTTGAAGATGGGTAAATACTTAGTAGATTTGTGTTTTTCAGAAATCTTGGCGTCCTCTTACCTGAAAAACGCAGATTGGTTTGGTATGTATTTTTAAATACATAAAGATGTTGATGGATTGCTGGTTTCGTCCACATAGAGATTTAAACTTAATAAGGTAATCATGGACTTATTAACCGTTAAATGAGTAGACACATTACTTGTACCAAATATATAATGTATTAAGCGAAATTTATAAACTGAAACACATAAATACAGGGACACATAAATAAATGATTTTGTACGACTGTTATTAAAAAAAAACAGTAACACTCCGGGAGTGCCGACAGAAGTGAAAACAAAACACAAAAAGAATACTTTGCCATCACTCACTGACATATCGGATATACATTAAAACCGAGTACATCCCGAGGACAGCCGAACACATCCGAAGCGGGTATTTTTTTTAATCGTCTTATAAACAAAACACGCGTGGTGTCACTTACGGTAACAGTGGCGCGAGTTAGGCAGGATATAAAAGTCTAAAAAGTTAGTATTTTTAGACCTTTGTATCCTGCTTATGCGTATGAAGTTTCATTAAAATCGGTTCATTCATTTCGAAAAATAAGGGCTAGAAAGGCTGTATAAAATGCCGCACGGCGTAAACGCTCTTAACTAAATATCTAGTTAAAATAGTTTGAGTCTAATTATAGAATCTAAAAAAAGCTTCAAAATGTCAAACGAAATATTTTATTCAAAAAACAGCCATATTCGCTGGTATGGTGAACTACGCCGTAGCATAGTGTGAGCTACGCCGTAGCACAGTTTGACCTACGCCGTAGCACTCTCCATCCGTCTTACGAATTTTCGATCAGGCCACGTGTCCTGACGCGAGTTTAACATTTTTTACCCATTACAAAAAAAGTGTACAACGCCGCTAAAGAAGTTTTCACTTCAAAAAATCAGCAGTTTCCTACAAAAGTGCAATACCTACGCACCTACGCGGTCAAAATGTATGGAACAAAAATTTTCTTTGTTTAATAACCAACAAAAATTTAACTACATTTGAATTTCATAATCATGCTTCATTGAGTGTATTATGAAAGTTAAAGATTGAAAACACTTTCCAAACCTTCTTTAGAATAACAATAAATTATCACCTTCCTATAAATAAAACACACTAATAGCGAATAGCTTACAAAATCCTCATTTAAATACTAGCCAGATCTTTTGTAAGATAAATAAAGAAATGCCTTTTCCAATATTCTTAACGTAACGCAAACCATTTATGAAACCACAATGATATCGGTTTGTGTATTGAGGCGAAACAATTGCCGATCGGCAGCCATTAGAAAATAAGAATCATTGTTAGGACATGAAAATTATTATAGAAAATTATCGTTATGCAAACGGATTATTTGAAACGGCTATTTGTAGTTGTGAAATTTTATGCTCAGATGGATTATAGTTTTAGCACTGGTTTTTTGTAGAGTCGGCGCTAAAGACAAAAACTTGTTGTTATTGGATAATACATTATTCACACCTATTCTAAAAGAGCTAGAGTATTCTTCGTAAACAGGGACTAAAATAGCTCTTTAATCCCTAGGGATTGAATTGGGAAATGCTGTATGATAAAGGAAAAGGTGCGCGAGCAAAAAAAAAATTTGCAATAAAATAAAAAACGCGTGAAAAGCATTCTGCCTTCGTTCGTTATTGTTTAGTCAAAATTGTGTGTAGGTACCTAAATAAATAAACGTACTATTCATAGTCATGATAAAAAGTAGAGTGTCCACCTCGGGAGCAACACTATTTTAAGCTCGAGTGACGAATTGCGATTTTAATATCTACTCTTTGAAAGCTCTAGGAGAATACACTATGTACTTATATATCTTATTATAAAAACAGTGTTTTTTGTAGTAAGGGTCGAAGCTTCACAAATATCAGTGCACGAGCTACGCTGTACATTGACCTTTGAGGTAGTTTGTACGTCACACATTTCTTTATGCACATCAATATTGTTTAGCTGTGCATTCCTTCAACATAGCATTTAAGTAGAACAATTGTATAATTACATTCAGTAGTAATAAATCCATCAAGGGAAATCATTCGTCTACTCATTTACATAACATAACATAACGCACCTTACAAGTGCGTATCTTACATAACAAAACCATAACATTTTCACTGTTGGGAGTTACGCCCCAACAATCAGTATACCACTGATATTCGTAAAGTCCTTCCTACTTCTTTTCCAACCTTACTTTCAGTTATCGCCTGGGTGTCTTCATCAACAAAGCGCTACTAAGACGTTGTAAATAACGCATAAGTAATAATACGCAGATTGTGTTATTGCCACATTGGATGGCAATGCTGATTCTTTGATCTAAAATAGGCCCTCTGCTTACGTGAAGAGTCGAGTAACCGCTTGGCGATGTCCCGAAATATGTGATGAATGTCAATGTTAGTACGGAAAACACATTTTATCACACTAATATTATAAAGGCGGAAGTTTGTGAGTGTGGGGGTGTGTGTGTTTATAAGTTTGTTACTTCTTCACGCTCAAACGGCTGGACCAATTTTGATAAAATTTTGTATGGAGGTAGCTGACACCCTGGATTAACATGTATAGGCTACTTTTTATCCCGATATTCCCACGGGATCGACATTTACGCGGGTGAAACCGCGGGGCGCAGCTAGTAATCCGTAAGACGAAAAATAATGGCAACTATTTTTAAGTATTTTAGTTTTAAGGATTTGTCGAAATAAAATCTTGTCGTATTACGGTTTGTCGAAATTTAGTTGGTTAGTCTTGTAAAGTACCTAAAAGGGTTAATTAGTTTATACAGTTTTAATTAACCAAAAATCGTTTGTTCAGTGTTGTTATTTCTACACTAAGTAATTGAAATTTTCCTGATGCGAAGTTTTTAGCTGTTCGTTTAAATGGTACACCTACTTCATTTAAGTATTTTAAAAGCAATCTAACTTTTCCTGTTGACCTCTTTAACGGTGCTTGATTATCGTACAAGTAATAGGTTGTAATTAATATAAATAATAAAACAATGGTGCAAAATGACCTCGTCAGTGCGTAGACACCATTTTATTTTCATTCTATTGTTCGATTTATAATATTATTCCTTATTAATTAGAACCCGTAACCAAAAACCGTATTTCCATTGCTTAGAAGGCACCTTTTTGTTATTTTTTCAGCGTTGTAATCGCGAAAAAAAAATGAAATGACCGTTTAAAATAAATGAGAAAATAAATCAATGAGAGTGAGGGAAGAGGGAGTGCACCTGTGTCTGCGCGCACATTTGTGCACTATAATATCTCCCGCGCCGAAGGCTAGTCTCCGTTGAGATTGGCCGCCGTGGCCGAAATACGGTCTGGAGGACTTTTTATTAATATAACCTGAAATCGCGAAAAAAAAAAGCAGCTGTTCCCTACATTTATGTTCGTTTAGCTGGTCAAAATGTAGGGAACAGCAGATATTTTTTCGCGATTTCAGGTTTGGTGCCATAGTAAAAGTTTATTTTATTAATTTTATTTTATTCTGTTCGGGAAACCTACAGCTAAATTAAACAATGCTCTTAAACAATATGCATCTGAAGGCCATTTACAAGTTTCCACTAATAAAATTATTAGTTGTTCATAATGATGAGTACAATGACCTCTTAAGAGGTTGTTAATGTTTTACCAATAATCCTGTATAGTGTTACGATAGAGGGTATTCCATCTATCTATCTTTTAAAACAGTAGCAGCCCGGAGTCTGGTTTGGTGCTCGGTTGATGGCAATAGGTCAATAATAATAGCAACTTGCTCCCCAATTGCATAACACACTTTCAATCATAAGCCAAATGCCTACTAAAAATTCGCCTGCACGTCAACGTAAATAATGTAATGAATGTTGTTCAATACTCAAAATTAAATTGACAATTGCAATTGTATGTGTCCTACGCAGTTACCCCATTGATTCAACGGAATATTAATAAATCTAGCCTCAACTTAAAACAACTTGTGCACAACAGCAAACACAGTTGTGTTTGCTGTTGTGCACAAGTTGTTTTAAGTTGTAACGTAACAGAACAAACAAAATACACCTATTTCTTGTCTTACCACCAAAAAATCGTGACACAGTTACGTCTCATTCAGCATACCAACTCCAGTTTCGAGTTAATCAGGTAAACTACTAGCACAAGTCAACGGCTGCGGTTTGCGTCCAAATTGCTGGATCCCAGTTGTTAGGCGGCCATTAGTTGCGGTTAGTCTACTCGACCGGCTGAACCTGTGGTATAATGACGGTGATTATGCCCTGTGGTGGCTGTTTGAGGATTTTTGTGACAAAGATTTAGGTATGGAAGGTTGTACCTATCACCACCAACATTTTAAAAAAGTATCGGTGGTGTTTCTTGCACATTCTTCTCCATAGCAAACTATCTTTTGAAAGGGGCGACTAGAATCAATAGTATTCTAGATTTATATTAAGCGAGTAGAGACCCGTCTCTGCCTCGCACGGTTTTTACGACTTCGAGATTTCTTTATTAAATATTAGTTCAATATAAAATAGAATAGAATAATAATATGTGCCTATCTACTTACCTACCTAAGTACCCAAATTAACGAAGCAACATTAACAATGGATAACACGTTAATCAAATTCAAATTAAATATGATTAAAAGGTTAAAAGTTAAAACGTATTTGTATATCATTGTACATTTTAGACAATGACGTCAAACCCAAAATGTGCACATGTAATATTGATACAGGTCAAAGATCTTCACATGCTATAATAGTCGTATTTGTTACTAACAAAGCGATGTCCATAATTGGTTCATTCACAAATTCTACATATAAATAAATGGTAAACATGGCTATTGTGGATAGCCCAAGTACAGTGTGGAGAGACCCGTCGACTGATTCGTTGGTCTCGTGGTCGCAAGCGCGACTGCTGAGGGTTTTGGGTTCGATTCCTAGGCCGAGCAAAGTGTTATTGGGTTTTTCCATTAGGATTTTTTTTTGTAACAGCCCGGAGTTCGTAAGTTGGCGGTGTGGTACCCCCGTGCCTCGGAAAGCACAGTAAGTCGTTTGGCATCGCTTCATTTTTATAGCATGAACTAAGTTAGCGTTGATATTGGTTAGTTTTACACACATCCCTCGCTACGCATCCTCGCTCATCTCTGGTGGAAAGGCAGTCTAAGTCCTGCACCTCATCTCTCTTCGGTCGGATGATTTCGTGCCGTCCCATCGGACTATGAGAGTGAGGGAAGAGAGAGTGCACCTGTGTCTGCGTACGCACTTGTGCACTATATGGGACGGTGTTGCCTCCTTTTGCGAGGATGTCATGTCTGCAAAGGAGGCGGCCGAGCGGGAGAGAAAAGCCGCATCCCCTCTCCCCTCCCACTGGAGACGCACCGGGCGCCCGAGAAGGGCGCAAAACAACCTGCGACCTCCATGAGAGTCCTGCAATGCTTAAGCGAATCCCGCACCCCCGCCCATCATAAGTAGAGGTGAAACACCGCGGTGGTTTTAGCCGGGAAGAGTCTGTAATACCCCTCTGTCACCCCCACGAAGGAGGAAGTCCATGAGGATTTCCCGATGTTTTCCTTCACCGTTTCGAAAGCAGTGGTGATGAAATAATTTACACAAAGTAAAACGCCTGTCTGGGTTCGAACCTACGACCTACATACAACTCTTAAGTCGCGGCCGTTACGACTGGGCCACCAGAGTGCCACCACTGCTCTCCGACCGAGACTGACGTTTTTCCAATTCATAAAACTACATTACCTAATGCCGTAACAGGGTCCAGTGAGACTAATAAAAAACCCGTGGCTTATTTGGGAACAGCACATAAGCGCCGTTCCGAGCAGTGTTGATAGTTTTCTATTATGAATTCAATCAACATAAATTAGTTTTAATTTGGCCGATGACGACTCGGCTACGGATTCATCTTGTCCGCTTGTTAAGGTGGGAACACATTCAACCTAGGTGAGACTCTACATGAAAATATGTTGTCTATTTCATAAATACCTAACAATTTTTTTTTTTTTGCTTAACGGCTTACTCTTCCTAAGCCTAAGCCCCTCTAATTCATAAACGTTGCTTATTAAAGTTAAGTAGTGATTAGCGACTGTTTAACCATACATTTTGACGTTTAAGCGTCACTTAACTTTAATCATCGCTTATAAATAAACCCTCTACTGTTTGGTAGTTTCGTCAATTATTTCCGTAGAAATTAAATTTTAGGAAACTAGCTAGACTTTTAATTTATTTCCAAGATTTCTGTGTAAAAAAACTATGTACAGCACATCAAGCTACCCGAAACTGTCAAATATTCCCAATCAAGTTTGAACCTAATGCTTTAGCGATAAAGTCGAAAATCTATTAAAGAAATATGACAGATTGTAGTAACTTGAAACTTGGTGTGCTGGCGTCTGAACCTAAAGATGGTTTGTAACACTTTGTAATTTCTGTTCAACTTGGTCAAAGAAAAACTTGGTGTGGAGTGTGAAGTGAAGTGCTTTGTTACTCAAAGTACTTACTTATCTAGATACCTATTAATAATGAAGCTGAAGAGTTTGTTTGTTTGATTTTTTTAGTATTTGATAGTCCAATTCTTGAAGAAGGCTACATTACGTCACGTCAGGAAGTAATAGTAAAGTAATAATAAATAATAATAGCGAAGTAATAGCGCGGGCAGGTATGCTATGCGACGGGGTGGGTCGGGGAACAAGAAATTTCACGCGGAAGTAGTCGCGATCAGAAGCTATCATGGTGAATTTCTACCACCAACCACCAATCTCTTATGGAAAAGTGTTAATGGTAGAAATCTAACTTAGAAAGATGTGTTAATGATTCTAATGATTATAATTCTCTAATATGTACCTGTTATTGTCGTGAATCATATTTTGATCAACATACAACGTGGCACTCACTGACCTGCAAATTGCAAAAAAACGTAAGAAAATTTGAATTTCGCGATCTCAACTACCCATTCACCTTAAATAAAATAAATCATACCGTAAACTTTTTCTAAACCTGCGAAGCTGTCTGTGTATCCACACCCTAACGCGATCATTCGTTTTTGTGAATCCACGTTGATTATGAGTAATCAATTTTTTTGTTTATTTATAATTTAGTGTCGAAATAAACGGAATTGAGTGGATAATATATGTGTTACGTAAACATGTCCAATGTCAAAATTCGTGGGTTAACTTCTTGAACTATAGTTAATTGGAAGCAATTGACGCGAATAATACCTACCTATTGTATTCAAATAGTTTATTTTGCAATACTTACGTCAATTAGACTTGTTAATAAAGAAATAATTAATTCAAACAGGAAATTCTAGCAACTTACTTTGAAACTAAAAACTCAATGTTTTAAAAACACGTCATGAAAAATGTTAATCAATATTTATTATTTCCTAATTCAACTATTGTCTATTTTAAAAAAGCTTCCAGCGGGCCACCAGCTGCCATTTCCAGGTAAACCTGGAAATCTCTTAACCGACTAAGAAGCCGCTGCAGGGTGAATCCAATATTAATCAAATTACATTCGTAAATATTTAACCGCATTTATAACCTTTACCGGACCGGGGACCTTTACTGTGCGTGGTTCTACGCACTTGCCGTATCGATACGTTGGTAATGTCCTGAACAAAGAATACATACGTCCCATCACTACAAACTATGCAAGTGCCATTCGGGGACTGAAAACAATAACGATAAATTGTTCTACCGATCCGCACGTTACAAAATTTTGTTTCAGTGCGGTTAGTGGAAGTGCTCAGGTGCGGTTCGTCCAAGTGCGATTCAAATCAGTGCTCTGAGTGGAATACCTCCAACTTAGTGAGGTGATGAGCCACAGTGCGACTGTGGCGCCACATCGCAAACGATGCCTCACCTGTTGTTGTGCTCTCTGTGCAAACACACCTTCACTATGGAAGACCTTTGCGAGGCCAACGCTAAGGCCCTTTGTTCACACTCGTGTTTGTTCATACCGTGAAAAACTAAAATTTATTCGCCGTGTGTAGGCACGGTTGTCAGCGTTGCATGGATCATTATGGAAGTTTGATTACGACACGGCAGCACTACGGCCCGGCGCCGCCGCCGTCGCCGTATACCATACAACCGAGTCATATACAAGGTCATACGATATTTCTACGGTGCTGTTAACACGCCTCCCGTAGGAAAAACGTGTCTGTCAACAAGTTTCCGTAATGATCCATACACCACTGACGAACTTGTCTACAAACGGCGTACAAACCGCGCCGAAGAAATAACGTGTCCGTGTACAAGCTTCCTTAGTGATCCATGATCCATAGAACACTGACGACCGTGACTACACACGGCGAATAAACCGTAGTTTATCACGGCAAGAAATACGTGTGTTTGCATAGAGGCTTACGCTGTCGAATTGGCCGAATTCTGGTCGAAACTTATAATTAATGGAATCATCGATACGACGAAGAATCATCATCATCATTTCAACCGAAAGACGTCCACTGCTGGACATAGGCCTCCCCCAAGCACCTCCACTTCGACGAAGAATAATATTGCCTAATTAACTCCAAAATAACTAGCTAAATCTATGATTAGGCGGCTAGTTCGCAAAGTAGCTAATTTTACGATCGGTTAAAGGCTTAAGTATGTTTTCAAAGGCAATGTGAATAACTGAAACTGCCTATTAACAGTACCTTGCCATTTCTTTGTAAGTATAAATACTAGCGTCTGTAGATACCATTGAAGATCCTACAATTTCGTTTTTATAATTAGTACCTAAGTAGGTAGGTACATCATCATCATCTGCCTAGTCTTTTCCCAACTATGTTGGAGTCGGCTTCCAGTCTAACCGGATGCAGCTGAATACCAGTACTTTACATGGAGCGACTGCCTATTTGACCTCAACCCAGTTACTGACTGACTTATCAAGGGGTATCGTATTACCCAGTAACTAGTTGTCAGACTTACGGGCTTTTGACTACCCGTAAGGACTGTCAAAGAATGACAGCCGGGACCAACGGCTTAACGTGCTTTCCGAGGCACGGAGGGGTCTCGGTATGTAAAGATGGTCACCCATCCACAGACCAACCGCGGCAAGCGTAGCTTAACCTGATCGATCGACCTGTGCGGCTGTTAATTATTTAACCACTGACCCCTCAACGTACCTATTTAGTACCTGTAAAGGTAAGTTTTTAGAAAAATATTCAATAACTTAGGTACATTGTTTAAAATGTATGAAAACAGAGAAATATAAAGCCTGTTTCGAATCAAACATTGTTGCAAATTGCTATTGTATGAAATACTTTCATTCACACAAAAACTCTCATAATTATTATGGTACTGTAAAAACTCGGTAATTATTTCTATTAATTGTACAGGCGCCAGCACATCAAGCTACTGCAATCTGTCAAATTTCTTTAATAGATTTTCAACTTTATCGCTAAAGCATAAGGTTCAAAGTTGATTGAGAAAATTTGACAGTTTCGGGTAGCTTGATGTGCTGACGTCTGTACATGGTAGGCACCTTCATTACCTAGCTACGCAGCAAACTACACATTACGCTAATTTTGTACATTTTGATTAATTCATGAGCACTATTTATGCAAATTCGCAATTCTATACCTGTGACCCCTTGGCCGCTTAGCATTTAGGTATTACCAATACCTGTAATCATGTATCCTCAGAGCAAGAACGCGATACGTAAACTTGAGGTAAATGCGAACGATTCTTTAATCAAAAATACAACTATCCTATAAGTAGTATTTTTATTTTTTCAGCAAGCACAATTACCTTGACATTCACCAACCCGCACTGGGCCCGCGTGGTGGATTACGGCCTACTCCCTCTCACTGAGAGGAGGCCTGTGTCCCAGCATTCATTCAAATTTTAAAATCGTTCGAATTTGCGTTTTGTTTACTCCTCATGTTAGGCGAGGGCCTAGAGTCATAATAAAATTTGTTTTTGTGTAGACAAAACAGAATTTTGACTCTGTTATCCCACTGTCTTATAAAAATATCAACAACTGGCTTCTGCCCGCTTTCGCCCGCGTTGTTAAATGATTTTTAGTTTTTATTTGTTGATTACTACTTATTTATTTCCTAATTTATGATATTGGTGTTTTGGACCGATTTTTTTTTCGTTCTTAATTTTATTTATTTATTTATAAAAAAAAAAATACTACTTTATGCACAAGTAAAAGAAATACTGTACAAAGGGCGGACTTAAAGCCTGAGGATTTAATTTTATTGTTTATCAGTAGAAATGAGACCGTCAATTTCATATTGCTTAAGAATCCATACTAATATTATAAATGCGAAAGTTTGTTTGTCTGTCTGTCTGTTACCTCTTCACGCTTAAACCGCTGAACCAATTTAGATGAAATTTGGTATAGAGAAAGTTCGAGTCCCGGGAAAGGACATAAGATACTTTTTATTCCGATATTCCCACGGGATCGACACTTATGCGGGTGAAACCGCGGGGCGCTGCTAGTACTGTAAGTGCCCTGAATAAAATAAATACATAAACACACTATGGCACTTGGTGTAGTTTCTGCCAGTGTAAGAATATTACAAATCTGTCGGTCGATTCTGTAAAAATCTCACCGTGAAAACTTAGGTGAAGTGAGTTTGTTTTTGCTAGGAATTGACACTATTGATAGCTCACTCCACGCTCACTTCACCTAAGTTTTCAGGGTGCTATTATTTACAGAACAGCACCGCTGTACTTCCAGAGGTTATTTCCTACATGCAAACTTAACTTTAACTACTGTTACTGTTAGCTAGTATCATCCCACTGCTGGGCAAAGGCCATGACTTCCAGCTCTTTCGATCCAGCGCTAAAGTGGACCACTGGTCATTTGTTTTCTCCAACTAGTCCCGCCATCTTTTACAGGGATGCAACAACATCGTCAACTTAACTTTAGGTCTTTTTAATATTAGTGTAGGTAGACTTACAAACCCGACCTTTGCCAAGTTATTGCTAACTTAGAAAGCTCTAAGTTACCATACGGCGGTATGCACATGTATAATAGCTGTTGTAGGTACCTACGATTAAGTAAAGGTGGCGGTACCTTTCAAGTATAGGGCTTGAATCCATGCCGATTAATTACTAAACTTGCACATTGCAGGTAATTATTACAAGAAAAAGCGGCCAAGTGCGAGTCGGACTCGCACACGAGGGGTTCTGCACAACCGTACAATATTTAACACTAGGTACATATTTTTTTTTATAAAAATCGAGCAAAAAATGACGAAACAACACGTTTTTTGTATGGTGTAATTTTTAAGTGTAATTTATTTATTTATTATACTTACTTTATAAAAATACATGGCAACAAAAAAATTGATCGAACACTTTATACAATGGGAGGTTGACTGCCCCGTTGGTCTCGTGGTCGCAAGCGCGGCTACTGAGGTCCCGGGTTCGATTCCCGGGTTGGGCAAAGTGTTATTGAGTTTTTCCATTAGGAATTTCTTAGTAACAGCCCGGAGTTTGGAAGTTGGCGGTGTGATACCCCCGTGTCTCGGAAAGCACGTTAAGCCGTTGGTCCTGCGCCTGATCTCTCTCCGGTCGTGTCGGATGGCCGTCCCACCGGACAATGAGAGTGAGGGAATAGGGAGTGCACATGTGTCTGCGCGCACACTTGTGCACTATAATATCTCCCGCGCCGAAGGCTAGTCTCCGTTGAGATTGGCCGTGGCCGAAATACGGTCTGGAACTCTGGAGGACTTTTACAATGGGCGGCCTTATCGTTCGTCGTTGTTATAACAGCTATAGTCTACATATACAGACCTGTGACCGACGGACGGACAGCGGAGCCTTACACCGATTGTCCACCCGCCCGGACGTCAACTAGAAACGAGATTAATCGAACCGAGCATGATGTCCCGTTGATGGCGTGCCGTGGACACGCGGTCATAGTAAATATATTTAACGCTTCTTCGGCGCAGTCATCTCGTTCTCGTTGACGTCTCGTTGACGTGGCGGTAGACAAACGGATAGACGTTGGATACGGAACCCTAAAAACCGCTTTGAAAATACATTGTTGTGATAGTCAATGATCTAATGTGTTATTAGTAGTTAATAGTTAATTTATGGAAGAAGTTTTATGTGAAGAAATTGTAGGTTTACCTTGGCTGTTTTATTTAATGTTCTTGGTAATAAATTCCAGATTATTTTATACCTAGTAGTTTGTATATAATGATATAGTGAAGTAATACTTATTCATTTAAAGGGCTATTTTATTTACAAAGGGTAAAATGGCTTCAGGGAGCATAATCAGCAGCCTATAAAGTTCCCACTGCTGGGTCACAATCCTCCTCTCGGTGAGACGGAACAGGCCGTTATCCTTCAAACAAGCGCGACACGCGATAAAATCGCGCGCGACACAAAGGCACCGCAAGTCGCGCAACGAGCGGTGCCTTTGTGTCGGGCGCGATTATATCGCGTGTGGCGCCTGTTTGTAGGAGCCTCTAATTAGCCTACAATGTTACCTCTGCTGGTACACAGGCCTTCTCTCATGAGAGGGAGTATCCCGTTTCCGCTGGGCCACCACAGCTCTAATGAGAGTGAGGGAAGAAAGAGTGCACCTGTGTCTTCGCACACACTTGTGCACTATAACATCTCCTGCGTCGAAGGCTAGTCTCCGCTAAGATTGACCTTGACCTCCATGGCCGAAATTCAGTCTGGAAGACTCATCATCTGCCTAGCCTTTTCTAAACTATGTTGGGGTCAGCTACCAGTGTAACCGGATGTAGCTGAATATCGGTATTTTACATGGAGCGACTGCCTATCTGACCTCCACAACCCAGTTACTGGATAAAACGATACTCCTTGGTAATACTAGTTGTCAGACTTTCGGGCTTCTGACTACCCGTAACGACTGTCAAAGATCTACGAATGACAGCCAGGCCCAACGGCTTTACGTGCTTTCTGAGGCACGAAGGGGTCTCGGTATGTAAAGATGGTCTCCCATCCACAGACCAACCGCGGCAAGTTTAGCTTAACGTGCTTTCTGAGGCACGAAGGGGTCTCGGTATGTAAAGATGGTCTCCCATCCACAGACCAAAAGCGGCAAGTTTAGCTTAACCTGGTCGATCGGCCTGTGCGGCTGTTATTATTTAGCTATGAGCCCCACGGTCTGGAAGACTATCCATACTAATATTATAAATTCGAAAGTAACTCTGTCTGTCTGCCTGTCTGTCTGTATGTTACCTTTTCACGCTTAACCGCGGAATCGATTTAGATGAAATTTGGTATAGAGATAGTTTGAGTCCCGGGGACGGACATGATAGTTTTTATCCCGATATTTGACACATATGCTTGTGAAACCACGGGGCGCTGCTAGTATAATTTAATGGTTTGGTCGTAAAAAACCCAAAGAAAATCTTATCAATTTCAATAAACTAACGAGACATTCGAAAGCATTTCATATTTTCTGATGTCTTTCTCCTAATGAGACAAACAGTTCTTCCATTTCACAACAAAAAAAAAAAACTGATTAAAAACACAAACAGGAAACTATAACAGTTGCCACATCCCATATGTTACCATTAGCGATAACTAGACGTTTATGGCATATCGATACAATAATCGATATAAATAGAGAATCGATTAATTTCTTTAAAATGTTAATTCGATCATCAAACAGTATCTTGCTCGTTATACTAATCAATGTATAGTGCAATAAAAATTTATGTTTGGGTATGCTGTAAATAATTTTACGACTGATTGGGGTCGAACTAGTGTTCTTGTGTATTAAAACTATTAGTTTTGAAGTTAATTGCTTATTATTAGTGTTTATAAATGTATTATGACTTAATCGGGTAAGTTCATGTTTTTAGCGCAATATGTGAGTATTTTTTTCAGGTAATTGGAGGCACTTCGATGATAATTGAGAAATTATTTTTTTTCTGGTTTGCACAAACATTTTTACACGTCAATCATATTTAAAAAAAACTAGATGAGGTGTCCTATCTGACTACTCTGAGAAGAAAGGCTGAAGCAAATTCAGAGGTCACAGTCTCTTTTAAAGTCCAGTCCAGACATAGTCTAGTCTTGAATGAATACCACAACAAAAACGACAAAAAGAAGTACCTATTGCATCCCTTATCATCCCATTGCTGCTATGCATTGAAAAGGGTAAGTTTCTTTAGTATTGGTTTTATAGTTATCTCATGGCGATATCAGGGAGTGACAATATTGTACATAAGTAAAAAAAAAGTGAAATGATTCCTAACAGTCAAGAGGAAAGCGGCGGCGTATTAAAATTTCATGAAATAGTCATTCAATAGGGTTTTAAGAACGAGGTTTGTATTGATGATTTTAATGATAATAATTCTGTAAATACTTAAACTTGTTACGGTCGCGAATCATATTTTGTTTAAAAAAAAAAAGCTTTAAAAAAATTAAATTTCGCCGGCTACCCTGGCGCATCCCGCATAACTATGTACAAAAAAGTTTGAAACGAATTATTCAAAACAAACCTTTAGGGTGATTATCTATTGAAAAATGGCGCTTTTTCCGACTTGGCATCGTATCGCTTTCCAATAAAAAATTTAACTTTGTAGTTGAAAAACTGATAGCCAGGACTAGCTATTCACACCTAATTGGTGATACTAAACCGTCGCCTAGCTCGTAAAATAAATTAAATATTCATTCCATTTCAAATTAAACTCATCTAATAAGCAGTTACGCAGAAGATAAACGTATAGTACATAACTATAAATTTTTCAAGCGAAAATGGTGACGTATCTATAATATTTTAATGATTCTAAAGTAGATATTAGATTTGGATAATTTATTTAAAATCGAAGTTTTGATTGAGCTGGTGTCTCTTAAAATCGTAACTCCTTTTTAAGCAATCTGACAAAATATTCGAAGCGGTGATGTAAATCAGCGAAATTGGAAAAATATCGAGACAGCTATTCACGACGGAGGAAGAAAACAAACACATAAGTTAGAACGTGACACACAACGATGCCAAATATTAAAGCGAAATTGATTCAACACAAAGCTTATTATAAATACGGCCGCATTAAACCGTGAGTGTATTTAAAATAATTTAAATGGAAACGTCCCAGCATCGATGCACGTTCACAAAACGTCTTTATTCCTTCGTATAATTTACGACAAGCTATAAACTCGGGTACCTAAAGATCGGTGAATAAAAGTTAGCCAGGCGCAGGCGCTTGCACCAGCCGAGGATCCAACACTAAAAAATCAAACGCAATGGCGCGGTATTATCGATAATTGTATCGATAAACATTTGTATACCACGAATGGTTGTGGAAATCGATTTGACACGCCACTTATTTAATCTGTCTATGTAAGAAAATTCAATATAATAATAGGAGTGTTTAAATTGAATTTAGGAAATTGGTATGTGTGACCTTTGGAGCGATTTTCGTTTGTTAGTATACCTATTCAGTTGATCTTTTAAATGATTTGTAGAGCTGTTTCTTTGATGTGGGACGCGCACGTTTTCACTTAAATGTGGATATGGATTCCATTTTTTTTTTAATTTTCCCGTCCGTCTTCTCTATACCTACTCTTCTGTTTTAAAATTAGATTGCATTTTTACTGATTAGATACAGAACAATCAGCATTATACATAGCTTCAATAATCAGTAGTATTATAACAGGTAAGTAGAACCTTTCTCCTAAGAAGGCATCTAACAATTAGCATCTCAATTCGATATCGATACTAATTCCCATCACTAATCGCGGTGCGCTGGCCGGTGGAGCTCGTAAAATGTTATGATAAGCGCCATTATCATCACAAAGGATGCGTGTAATTGTTTGTCAAATAAATACTAATAAAATTTTGATGTTTATTAAATATAATTTTGAAAAGGACCCTTTTATGTATTCTTGATTGTCGTAAAGAAAATAGTGCTTTAGGGATTGCGTAGTCGATTGTGGAGGAACTGATCGAGTTGTGTGAGATTGCCAGACTATTCAAGTTTTGTTAAAAAAGATAATGAGATTATGATTCGGTATTTGGAAAGGGTGATTATGAAATAATTATGGTTTCCTTTTTGTGAGTATCTCGTTAATCTGTAAAATAATTAGAAATAATATTTATAATTTTACTCTTATGAGCGTTTACGTCGTACGGCATTTCATACAAACTTTCAAGGCCTTTTTTTTCGAAATGAATGAACCGATTTGAATGAAACTTCACACGCTTAAGCAGGATACAAAGGTCTAAAAAGTTAGTTAAGAACATTTTCGAAAAATAGTGTTACAGCCAAAGTAGACCGATTTTAAATTTTCCATAGAAACAGAGATTTCCAGTTACCTTTTTTAAATAAGACATTTCGAAAATGTTCTTAAGTAACTTTTTAGACCTTTGTATAAAATGATTTATTATTATTATAATAAAGCCAAGTTTCTTCACGATATTTTTCCTTCATCGATGTCAGCTCATCGCGCTCTATTTGATGTCAAGATTTTTTATATTTTAACAAAACGAGGACCATGTGCTTCTTCAGAATAGAGTCTCGGATACTAGCTTCAACTTTCTGACTAACTGACAAACTATTTAATTTTTTGACAAATCAAAAGTGCCTGTACAAGGTTAAATTGAAATAAATGCTTTGAGTTCGAGTTTGAGTTTTGATAGTGGGTGCTTACTACATAATCCGACCATAATGTTCTGACAGCGAGGACAGAGGTCTCCTCTCTGTGAGAGGGAGTGTGCCGTAAACCACCACGCGGGCCAGTGTGGGGTGGTATTATGTCACATGTCTCTCTGTCTGTCATTCTTCGAATTTTTACTTCTAGGACATGCCGCTTTCCTCGCGATGTCAGTGATGTTCAAGAGAAACTTAGAAAGTACAATAAAATAAAAACATGTTTAGGATTTTTTTTTTAATTAGGCAGCTTTTGAGGAACTTACTTTATGTATAAGGTATTTGTTGCACAAATTAATTTGTCTCTACAAACTTATTATAATTATTTGATTAAGTTTCAATTACTTTTCATCAAAATTAAAATAATTATTAGATAAAATACAACGAATAGATCAACCACTTTTATTGTTAATTAAAAACAGGTAGATACCAGTTTATTTTCAAAACTTGAAATTCAAATCTATAATAATTATGATCATATCGATTCGTATTCAAATCTGTATTAAATCGTCAATTAAATATATATCTATACTATCAAAATTAGGTAGAGGGGCTTGTGGCTAAGTTATGACAGCCGCACGGGTCGATCGATCAGGTTAAGTTACGCTTGCCGCGGTTGGTCCGTGGATGGGTGACCATCTTTACATACCAAGACCCCTCTGTGCTTCTTGTATGTATCGAATTATCTTGAAAATCGCAATCGGTAACAGTTAACCCCAAAACTGCAAGTCGCTTGGAGGCTTTTAAAGTTAAACTCATTGATAAATTACCAGTTTTGTCTATTCATGCTGATCCTAATCATCTTTATGATAATTTTTTTAATGTATACTGTAAACAATTTGATTCCACCTTTATTCCCAAGACTATTTCGGTTAATAGTAATGCATCGTTCAGTGATTGGGCTACCATTGGTATTCATAAAAGTAGAACACGGCTTTATGAACTGTACAATGAAAGGACTTATATTAACACTGATGAATTTAATTTGTATATTAGAAATTATTCAAAATTATTTAAAAAAGTTTGTTATATGGCCAAGTCACGTTATTTGGGTTCAAAGATTAAAAACAGCAGTAATGTAATTAAAACGACTTGGAATATTATTAATAGTGAAACGGGAAGATCTAGTAACCGAAATACTGACTACAGCCTGTCTATTAATGACAACATAATAAAATCAGACGCACAAGTCGCCGAGGCATTTGAAAATTTCTTTTCAGATATTCCCGTTTCAACTACTAAATCACTAAACTCATCACCTTCTGTTGCTGAGTCTTTGCTTAAAGAAAATGTTAATGGTTGCGATTCGGAATTTCATTTTGAATATATTACCTGTAGAGATATAATTAAAACCTTTCACACTTTAAATGTAAAAAAGACTGCAGATCTGTGGGGTAATTCTGTAGAAGTAGCCAAGTCTATTATTGACATTGTAGCGCCTACTCTAGCTATTATCTTTAATAGTTGTATTGACAATGGGGAGTTTCCTGACCTTATGACAAATAGTAAAATAATACCTTTGTTTAAATCAGGTAGTACATCAGACCCCACAAATTATAGACCTATTTCTGTACTACCTACCTTTAGTAAAATTTTTGAGAAATTAATTTTAGACCAAATGCAAAGATTTTTTAATAAACATAAATTATTACATAGCAAACAGTTTGGTTTTACAAGGGGTCGTTCAACTACTGATGCCGGCGTTGAACTATTAGGACATATTTATAATGCATGGGAAGATAAATGCGATGCCTTGGGCATCTTTTGTGATTTGTCCAAGGCATTCGATTGCGTTCTTCACGAAACGTTAATCAGGAAACTCCGCCACTACGGGATCCGAAACACTGCTCTGGATCTTCTTATTTCATACTTGAGTAAAAGGATTCAGAGCGTTGACGTTAATGGAAAAAGATCACCCGGATCTTTAGTAACAATGGGAGTCCCACAGGGCTCAATTCTTGGTCCTTTCTTGTTTCTCATTTATATTAATGACTTGCCGTACCTCATAAAGGATCATCATGATATAGTGTTGTTTGCAGATGACACTTCTCTTTTGTTTAAACTTAAACGTCAGCAGTTGGTTACTGACGATGTAAATAGCGCGATCTCGAAAGTAGTCCACTGGTTCAATGTTAATAATTTGCTTCTAAACGAGAAGAAAACCAAATGCATTAAGTTTACGCTACCCCACGTAAGGCAGGTGAAAACTAATGTGTTGATAAAGGGCGAGGAATTGAATCCTGAAGACAACACAGTATTCTTGGGCATAACTTTGGATGCTAAGCTTCAGTGGGGTCCACATATAGATAAATTGTCAAAAAAGCTAAGTTCTGCAGCATACGCTGTTAGAAAAATTCGAAATTTAACTGATATAGAGACTGCTCGTTTAGTGTACTTTAGCTATTTTCATAGTGTAATGTCGTACGGTATTCTATTGTGGGGAAATGCCGCCGATATTCAGACTATCTTTGTTTTGCAGAAGCGAGCTGTTCGATCAATTTATAAATTAAGTCCGAGACACTCTCTCAGAGACAAATTTAAAGAGATTAATGTAATGACTGTGCCTTCTCAGTACATTTATGAAAATCTTTTATATGCCCATAAAAATATAAAATTGTTTAAAAAATACAGTGATATCCATAATATAAATACTAGAAACAAACACAAATATGTTGTACCTACAACCAGGCTCAAGAAAATAGGTGGCTCGTTCAGATGCCAATGTATACGCTTTTACAATAAACTACCAAGCCACGTTCAAGATCTAAGCCTTAATAAATTCAAATCTTTCATTAAACGTAAGTTGTGCCAGAAAGCCTTTTATACCGTTAAAGATTATATTGAGGACAAAAAGGCTTGGGATTGAGCTGCTTCCAATTTCTGCATTTTGAATGATTTTTTTCTTTTTTATATACACATTGACATTGATTAATATTATTATTATTATTTTTTTTTTTTTAAACAATGACATTTGCTTACTTTGTAAAGTATTATATTATTTTTTCATTGTGAATGTGAAGACGATGTGGGTCATTTTACATACTTATATATATTTTTTTATTATTCTCTCTGTTCTGTTTTTTTTTCATGGTCTGGCAGTTTGAGAAATTTATGTGGCCTACCCAAATGTCCTTTCTTTGGTATTGTTCGTTGAATCGTTGAGCTCCTTAAGTCTTGAGTTGAGCTGCATGATTTTTGACAAATGCGTGCACTGACTGGACAGGTCCTCTCAATCTGTGTGGTTCTTTCCTCAAAAGACCACCTCAGACATCGATCTACATGGTCTTCATATAACCTGACCAAGATTATGTCTGGACTTTAAAAGAGACTGTGACCTCTGAGTTTGTTTCGGCCTTTCTTCTCAGAGTAGTCAGATAGGAAACGCCGACTTCATCTAGTTTTAAAAAAAAACATGATTGACGTGTAAAAGTGTTTGTACAAACCTACTTACAAAAAAATAAAATCATTTCAATCAATCATTTCAAATCAGTTTAGACTCAGCTGAATGGCTGAACGCATTATAATCGCAATGAGTAACACTATGGTAATAAATTAATAATATAGCTGTCAATTTAAAATTATTATTAGTTGTAATAAAATTTATATTATACGTATGGTTCTGCATTATTGATTAATTTACTGAAAGCGTAGCTATCAGCATGACATACGAAAAGCTGTCGCGGGTTCAGCTGTTTGTCTACATCACGGAATTTTATCTACTTATTCCGTGGTCTACATAATTATTGGATGCGTTCCACTAGGGATATCACACTAATATTATAAAGGCGAAAGTTTGCCAGTGTGTGTGTGTTTATATGTTTGTTACTTCTTCACGCTCAACGGCTGGACCAATTTTGATAAAATTTTGTACTTTTTTTTTTTGTTTGTAGGTAGCTGACACCCTGGATGGACCTATGACATATAGGATCCCACGGGATCGACATTTACGCGTGTGAAACCGCGGGGCGCAACTAGTTATACATAATTGTGGACATATACTTACATCCCATGCCTATTTCGGCTACGGTGACCGCTTTTTTTCCGACAGAGACATACATAGGTAGGTACATAAGGAAACACTATAGGCTGATTATGACTCCATCTCAAAGAGAGGAGGCTTGGATCCCAGTTTTGCCAATATCATAAGCTGGTTGTTGATACAAAGTGAAATTTTAATTTTCATCTTTCATCGTTATAAACAACTTTTACTATGGGACCAAACCTGAAATCGTGAAAGAGAAATCGGCTGTTCCCTACATTTATGTTCGCATAACTCGTCAAAATGTAGGGAGCAGCTGTTTCTTTTTTCCCGATTCCATGTTTAGTCTAATAGTAAAAGTTGTTCATAATGATGAGTACAATGACCCCTTAAGAGGAAAATGGTGATAAAAATTTCAAACCAATCAGGCCTTAAAGTTCATCTTACAAACATTACAATCCAAATCATCACAAAGCTATTTAAATCTATAAAACCAGACCAATTACCAAAACACACTTAGAGCTATATTTACGTACAATCTAGACTTAGCTCCAACCGCAGCATCTTCCCTATGCAGTATGAGGTCAGGCCTAATTGCGGCACGTAGAGCCGTCCCTTCACCGGCCTTGGGTGACTAATGCTAAATTGGTGATGATTGTGTGTGATTGACGGTGAATCATTGCGACTTGGATTGTGATGGGGTCGGGGTGCGAGTGATGACGTCTAGCGGTTTTTTGAAGAGCGCTGGCGGAAAAGCCAAAAGGGGGTAAACGGAGCCGGTCGAAACCAAACAAGGTTTTGAAAAGGCAGGGTCCAGAGAAGGACACGTGCGACAAGGATGGTTTCATCAAGGTGGAGAAGAAGAAGAAGAAGAAGCCTCCTTGTCAGAACCAGTGCGGCACCGGGCAGGCAGGACCCAACATGCTGCTGCGTCCAGCAATCCCGTCGACGCAGCTGTACGTGTCCAGACTGCACCACTCCACGAAGGTTGAGGAGATTGTGGAGTACATGCGTGTCAAGACCAACTGGACTTTGAGGGTCGAGAAGTTGGAGTCGCGTCACAACACGAACTTCAAGTCGTTCGTGGTGCGTGTTCCGACACATCATCTCGAGAAGTTCCTCAAGGAAGAGTTCTGGCCGAAGGGTGTCGTGTACCGCCGGTTTCGTGGCAGGCTACATGACACCAGTCAGCGAAACACGACGCCGACACTTCGTGTAGGTACGTTAGTTTTTAGTGTTAATATAATGTTGTATGTATTTATAGTATTTTTAAGTTATATTAATATTGTATTGTATGTGTTTATATGGGCCTTGATGCCTGAAATAAATGGATAAATAAATAAATAAAATAGGGTCGCAGCATAATGCTGAGCGATGGCCGTTTTGCGTGGATGTGACGCATGTTTCCCCAACCCTTTCTTATTATTATTTTTTGTTTAAGTTCTTTATTGCGTCATGTTTACCGCAAATACGTATTTTCTTTCTTTCTAAGAGCATGTTCTTGAACGCCGCCGCCGTTCCAATATTGTCGGTAACTAATCAGATGAGGCAGAAGCCATTTTTCTGAAGAGAGTCATGCTAAATAATAACAGCCGCACAGGTCGATTGATCGGGTTAAGCTACGCTTGCCGCGGTTGGTCTCTGGATGGGTGACCATCCATTTACATACCGAGACCCCTCCGTGCCGTTGGTCCCGGCTGTCATTCGTGGATCTTTGACAGTCGTTACGGGTCGTCAGAAGCCCGAAAGTTTGACAACCAGTCTTACCAAAAGGTACAGTACCTACTCATAGATTTTGGTTCTCAAACAAGCTTACTATAACTTTAACCTAACTCCCACTTATGAAGAAGGTTTAATTAGTAATCCTAACTAATATTATAAATGCGACAGTAAGTTTGTTTGTTACCCGTTCACGCTAAAACGGCTGAACCGATTCGGCTGAAATTTGCATCAACACAACTCTCTAAGACCATGTAATCCCCAAGAATGACTATTTCATGAAATCTTGACATTTGGGGATTACATGGTCTTAGAGAGTTGTGTTGATGACTTTAATGATTATAATTCTGTAAATACATATTTGTTACGACCGCGAATCATATTTTAATCAACGTACAACTTAATACTGACCAGCAAATTGCAAAAAACGTAAGAAAATTTGAATTTCGCGGGCCACCTTAGAGCTTCCCCCTTAAGCATAACCAAATGTGAAATGGTTTAAATTGTAACCTTTGCCATTGTTAGTGATACAATAACTAAAAAAATACCTACCTACTTAACACAGTGATTCCGAACACGACTTACTACAAAAGTATTATCTTGATAGACCGTGAATCACGCTGACCGCCAAAGACTTCAGAGGAGCACTGAGGTCATTCAACTATGCATTATTTTCATCTCACGCCTAAAGTGTCATAAACCTTGACCTACGTTTATTTTATCAGTCAGTTTCCTTTCAGTAGTTTTTATTCAGGCCTATTCAAATATTGGCTCGTTGCTAAATATGTCGATCGATAGTTAAGCTACGCTTACCACTGTCGGTTCCTGGATGGGTGACCATTCATTGCACATCGAGACCCCTCCGTGCCTCGGAAAGCATGTTAAGCCGTTGGTCCCTGCTGTCATCTTTGACAGTACGGGTCATAAGAAGCCCAAAAGTCTGACAACCGGTCCTACCAAGGGATGTTACCCAGTAATTGGGTTGTGGACGTCAGATAGGCAGTCGCTCTATGTGAAAAACTGGTATTCAGCTGCATCTCGTTTAACTGGAAGGCGACCCCATCATAGTTGGGTAAATACTAGGTAGATTGAAATCTATTAGCCCGCGTTGTTTGGCCCAGTCCCTCCAAATGACAAGCGGTCAGAGTCCAAACCTAATAGATGGAACATTATAGGCGGGTAATGTATTGTATCCATAAACTATTACACGCAGAACGGATGAGGCCGAAAGGTTACGTAGTGGAGACTGAATCCGCGTATTGGTAGCGTAGGTATCCCCCTTCCTAGATGGACCGAAGAGTCGAAGGCCAACAATCTCTATTCTGTAAAAAATCTCATCGTGAAAACTTAGGTGAAGGTAGTTTGAAGTGAGCTGTCATTAGTGAAGCAAGCTAAAGTGGCAATGGGCCGGCCATATTAGCCGTAGACCGTTGGGGTAGACGTGTTCTTGAGTGGAGACCGTGAATCGGCTAACGTAAGGTAGGACGCCTTCAGGTTAGGTGGAGCGACGATCTTCGCAGAATGGCTGGTAGCAGCAGGATGAGGGTTGCCGAAAATTGAGTTGAATGGCGTGTAATAGGAAAGCCCTATGTTTAGCAGTGGACTGCTGTAGACTGATGATGGATGTCATTAGTGTCAATTTCCATCGTCTTCAATGGCAGCTCCCTTCATTTAAGTTTTCACTGTGAGATTTTTACAAAATAAACAGAATTAGCCGATAACCGGTCAATGCCTACGCAAGGTCGAGTACACATACTTTGTAAAATCGCTACTCGCTACCAATAAGACCTTATCCCCACGTATTTCTCAGTCGAACAAATTGGTCGAAGCCATATTTTGCGGATGAAACCGTTGATATTAATTACATTAGGCTGTCATGGTGAGGTTTAAGTCATAATATGGTTATCCATGGGTAGAAACGTACGATTGATGACCTTTGGGGCTTGAGTCATCCTTTTCTATTGGATAATGATAGATTGTACGACGAGTTGTTTCTCTATGTTTAAAGTGGCCGTTTCTCTAAGTTTCTGGAATTTAGTTGATGCTCAATTGTTTTTCTTTGTAGCATTTTCTGGTTTTACTCTAGGTCCTTTTTTCACCTAGTTTGATTTAAATATTGAACTCAATGAAGAATAGTGATGTGCCTCGTCTTTTAAATCCTTTCAGAATATCGATACCATTGTGTTGTTTTTTGTGTAAAGAAAATGGTCTTTTGTATTTTTGTATATTAAGTGGGTAGATTTATTATGTGGTAGGCAAAATAAAAATCTATAGTAAAAATAACTGTATTTATTTATTTATAAGTAATACTTAATTACATATGAAAGGACGGATTTATGAATGGAAAATGGAAACTTAAAAACTAAAATAACATGCTTACTATAAACTTATTTACAAAATCAAAACTTACACGTCTGGATACCAAATCAATGTTTAAATTAAATCTATAGAGAAATATTTACATTACTATAAAGAAATTATATAAAAAATAAGTAGTTTCATAATCAACACATCATATCAGCTCTCTGCCTTAACAATTCAAGTCTAAGTTCATGTTCTCGAGCCGCTAGTCTCAAGGCAGCGATACTAGAAGTACGCACATCCTCCATTACTGGGTGCATATGCAAGCTTTCACTGCCTGGCGATATCGGCGGAGACATGGAAGGTGCAGGGGACCGGGTAACCTCGGGCGACAATCGGGAGTGATCGGACGACGGACGGGAGAGATCGGGAGATAGATGTGACAGTTCAGGTGTCGGTCGGGAGTGCTCGGGGGATAGTCGGGGCGGCTCGGGAATGTTTAAGTTTGCGAAGAGGGAGTGGAAATGCGCGGGCGATGTGGCGTAGAGTGGGGCCCCGAAGAGAGGCGGGCGCGATAGCGGAGGTAAGTACTGGGCGCCAAATAGTGGTGTGCTTGCGTACCTGTTGAAGAAAAAAGAACATTAGTATAGAGAAAAATAAGACACAACTGACACTTCTGAGTTTGGGATTTGAACTGAAATTCACGAGCAAAATCTGACAACCATTTGTAAAAATCGACCCAGAATTAAAATAAACAGAGTGAAATTAAATTCTTACCTAAACGAAGCCAGTGCAGCATCAAACGGCTTCCTCAGCCCGAAGCCAAGCTGTGACAGTGGGTGTGGTGGTCCAGGCAGAGTGGCTGACGTGGGCAGTTGCTGAGAGCCCCCAAGGTAGCCACTGTAGGGGTGAGCGTGGGGACCCACCTTCTCCTGCTTGCGCCATTTCGCACGACGGTTTTGAAACCATACCTGGTGACAAACGAAGGGGAATTTAGATTAGCTGCGAATAGAATGCTATGAGGGTTCATATACGCAACGATGTTTTTCAATCCTACTTCCTACTAATATTATAAACTAGCAGCGCCCCGCGGTTTCACCCGCATAAGTGTCGATCCAGTAGGAATATCGGGATGCAATCTATCTCTCTGCCCAATTTTATCGAAATCTGTTTGGTGGTTTAGGCGTGAAAAGGTAACATACAGACAGACAGAGTTACTTTCGAATTTATAATATTAGTATGGACTAGTATTATTATTTTTTTTTTTTAAACGTTGCCCCACACTAGGAATTTCTCCTGTATTGTGGGTGCGTTTACAAACATTTAAAGTCACATACACAAACAGCCAGACCCGGAACAACTACTTGTAGGTCATACAAATATTTGTTCCGTGCGGGAATCGAACCCGAGACACGCAGCGCAGAAGTCAATCGCTTAACCACTGCGCCAACCGTGCCGTCAGTATGGATTAATATGGATGTGAAAGTTTGTGAAGATGTTTGGATGTTTGTTACTTTTTTTTTTTTTCTTTATTTATATATAGGGGCTTTTACGCATAGCGTATGCCAGTCCCATCGTATCCTAAACAATTATACTTTCACAGGACGTGGGCCATGAATTTGAAGAAACCCTTCGCATCGTCGCCATTTGGTTGGGATAGAATTTTATGGAACATAGACATCAGTTCTGTTCAAATTCAGGGACCTTACTAAATTATTTCTACTGGACTCATATTGGACACATTCCATCAATAAATGTTGTAGGTCCTCGACAACTCCACATTCGTCACAATTGGGTGAAGTTATTTTCTTCATCATGAAAGCATGTTTGTTACTTAATCATGCGTAAACCGTGGAATAGATTTAGATAAAAATTGGCACATAGTTAGACCATTTCCTGGATTAACACATAGGATACTTTTTATTCCGATATTAAAAGGCAAAAAGTACAAGTTCAATATTAATAAAAACACTCATCAGCTTCAAGAAATTGTCAAAACAAAACATAACTTGTCATCGTAATAACAATTAAATTTAATTTTAAGAAAAAAACAGTCAATAATCAATTTCACTTCTTGCAACAAAATTAATTTAATGGCTTCACACTTATGCCTTACAATAAGATTCCCTGTGTCTGTGTTAAATGTAATTATCATTAAGCTTAAGCCACGGTTGAACTTTGAAAACGGGCGAATAGCCACCTGGCAACATTCCGCTTTTTCCTCAATTCCAAATTATTATCGTATGTTATGTGATGGCAACACTCACTCATTATGTACGGCTAATCAATTTCCACATAGATTTATAAGCTGTCTTTATAGTTCTAGTAGTTTTTAGGGTTCCGTACCTAAAGGGTAAAAACGGGACCCTATTAATAAGACTCCACAGTCCGTCTATCCGTCTGTCACCAGGCTGTATCTCATGAACCGTGATAGCTAGACAGTTGAAATTTTCACAGATGATGTATTTCTGTTACCCTATAACAACAAATACTAAAAACAGAATAAAATAAATATTTAAGCGGGGCTCCCATACAACAAACGTGTTTTTTTCAGTGTTTTTTTTTACTTTGTGGTACCTACGGATACCTTCGTGTGCGAGTCCCACTCGCACTTGGCCAGTTTTTTTATAATTCTACGAACATAATTAAACAATCAAGTAGAAAGTTTACGACCTATGGACAGTGTTATTAGTCTATAACATAAAATATAAAAAACATAAGAAATCTAACATAAATCAAAGTTAATTAAGAGTCAGTGCGTGTTGCTTGCAAAGGCCTAATCTAGACATAAATGGAACGTCCACTCATTAGCCGAGGTTCGATATTGAAGGCAAAAAGGTTTTAATTAATACGCGGTTAGCTATGTTACATGGACATGACTATTATATTATATATTTATTTATTGTACCTATAAGTAGTATAATCTATTGATAATTATTTTAGTGTAAACTATTTATATTTTAATTATATCGACGCCACAATCAACTTTATGGTGTCTATTAAAGAAATTGTTGAAAGATCTGTTTTCTGCGTCGTGACGCGAGCGATGAGTATTTTTTCTAAGCATGATTAAATTGTTCATTTAAATGATTAATGAAACAAATTGTGTTTCATTTTAATTACTATATCAATTTGATGATTAAAACATTAAAAAAAAACGTTAAATCATAATAAAATCGTACAAGTTTAGTGACTTCTGTCTAAGAAATAATTGTTAATAGATTTAAATCTGTATGTGATTTATTATTTTTGGCAATCAATTGAGATTTTGTCAAAACTTATATTTCCATTTGCCGACCGTAGGTTTATTGATGTATTATTAAAAACCCTTGAGCAAACGATGTTGTAAATCAAGCTAAGGTTAGGAAAATTTCGCTGAAAAAATATCGCAAAAAAAAACACTAGTTATTTTGTTAAGGGCGAATTTCACCAAACTGTTGTTTAAAATTAAATTTTTGACAGTTCTTTCATACTCAAACTGTCGACGTCCATTTTATTCAACGGATAAAAGATTGACTTTGGTAAAATCAGCCCTTAGTAGGTAAAGTTGACAGAAATTCCATTCCTTAAAGAATTATATACTTACTTAAGTTACTAATTGTAAAATTTTAATATTACTGACACGTCTCATTTACATTGAAAATTGTGCATTGAGTCCTTATGGAGGCCTAGACTGCTTTCAATAGGAAAGATCGCAACCGATAAGTACATACAAATTGATCTAATCAACAAACGGAATATCATTCTCCTCACATTACAACGCAGTAATAACAAAAAATAAACCCTTTCCTTTAGAGACATTACGTCTATCAGGTAAAAACCATCAACGTTTTCTAAGTAATTGACAATTTCCAAAAAAGTCGTATTTCCAATTTTGCAGTGACTTGGACATTAATGAAAACATCCGACGGTCGCGTACGCCGTGATTAAGTGATCATTAAGGTGTCGTTCCACCGATATGTGTACGGGCGGAGCCACGTTTCCCCACATGTCTTATAAGGAAGCTTGACTTCGTACTGTGACCATACTTCGACGTCGTAATGACAGATATTAATCGTTTTAATCTCTTTTAATAGTGCACTTTAAGCAAAGTATGAAAAAACTAACTTCTTCATGTGACCTTTTTGAAAATTGAAAGTGGTTATGTGTTTTGTGGAATTCATTTTTGAGTAATTGAGTACCATGTTGTGAATTGTGACCGGAGTTATGCTTGTATAATTTTTGTAAGAGGTAAGCCGGAGTAGTTATGCTAGTTTTTGCTAGCTTATGCTAGTTTGGTCTTAAGGGTGCTGTCCGCGGTGGGTAGCTCACCGTCCGATCAGGACCAGGCCCGTGCCGGACGGCGCGTACGTGTTCCACGCAGGCCTCAAAGAGATAGCAGCATCGAGGAGGGGCCCCATAGGGCCGAAGCCTGCCGGGTCAGCGGGATTGTCCGAAAGGGTTACCGCTGGCCCGGAACATAAAGGGCTAAGGAAGGAACACGGGTGGGTTTTAGTCAGTAAGAGTTTGACACTTCCTTCCGCTCCACCCAGAGCGGGAGGGGTCATTTGATGATTTCACATCCACAAAAAAAAAAAGCCGGAGTAGATATCTTTAATATGATTATATTATTTGTCTGTAAAATACTGACTGCCATTTTTTAAAGGGAAGCCGATAGGAATCGAGGTCTATGGAACCTTCGCCACTGGTGTTTAGTGTTTAGTGTCTGCGGGGTTTCATTGACTAATTTAATATTTTCCCTGTATGGAAAAGAGCATTCCAATAGTGATTGATATGAACATTATTAACGTGAAAAAACATGTGCTAATGATGCTTTATTAGACACGTTTACTTCTTTATAAGAAACTAAGAATGCCTTGACTTATTATAAATCTATCTAAATCATATTTATTACAATATTAACACACAATGAGCGTTATTAGTTGTATAAGTAACTTCATAAAGAAATCATAAATCGTTGGTTACTTAACGAATTCCTGAGTAATTGTATTATTGTTTCTACTATCTGTTTATCTTGTTACGCAACTGCGATTGATTTCCTCAAGACACTGATACTGTTACAAGTCTGTAATATCGTTATTTTTTTTATAAACTTGCGTTTTTCCGTTGCAGCACCCTAATTTCGTAATACACTATCAATCTGAAACTTGATAATTTTGCAGAATATTGCCAATCCATTGCTTCAAAACTTTGAAACAACCGTCTGCGCAACCACGTAAATAACGCAATGAATGATATTGAACTGTCAAAATGAAAGGCATTGCCATTGTAAGCGTGATACGCAAATACCCCGCTGGATGCAAACTTAGGAATAAGGACACTTTTTAACATAACACAAGCTTTATGCATAGTCAATCGCACTGTAAATGGTACCTAACATTTGCACTGATAAAATCGCTCTTACTGCAACAACATAAAGGCGCTGTCAATTTCAAATAGTTAGGTACAGTCAACAGCAAAAGTAGATGATCAAAGTCAGAAATTCAATACTAATGAACGGAGTTCGCGTCAGAACTGTGTGGCGTCGAAGTGATTCTAAAGTATTCTAAGTAGTAGTACTTCGACGCCACACAGTTCTGACGCGAACTCCGTTCATTAGTATTGAATTTCTGATTTTGATCATCTACTTTTGCTGTTGACTGTACCACTAATGTTCGGTTGCAGTTCCCCTAGGATGCTAGTGAAACCGCAGGCAATAGCTAGTATAGTATATCATAAAATGACGGACGTCCATTCCTATTTGTCGATGCAAAAAGCTCATAAAATTACAGTAAAGTAGAATGTCAGAATAAGTTAAAATTAAGCATTTTTTACGCGAAAAACACTCAATTTAATCAAGTTTATTGCGAGTGTGCACCAGTATTTTAATGGAAATTGTCCTTTTAATTTAACGTTTAATATGGTTAACGTTATAAATGCGTACCCACGGGCGAACTTTTGTACGTGAGAGAAATATTTAACTTTTACAACTCGAATAGTTTACTTAATTGCGGTTTATTTTATTCTGCGGAATAATTAAGTACTTTTTAAGAAGTTTTATTCAGTAATGTGCTATACAGGGTGAATTTTTAAGATGCAATTAAAATACCCGAAAATGGAAATTATTTGAAAAAATAGTCTAAGGCCTTGTGTGCAATTTTGGAGAAAACTAAAACAGAATTTTGAAAATTTGATATAATTATCTAGTATCCATTTCCAGACTGGATGCGGGAGGCAAAGGACAGTGTGTTGTGACGCAGCCTGTGAAAGGTCTATGTCCAGCAGTGGACTGCGATTGGCTGAGTTGATTATCCATTTAGCGATTTTAATTTGTATAGTAAGTTAGTTAGTCATTTAATTAAGTCTATAAGAATACAGTCTAGTGTAAAAGAATACTTAAATAAAAATACCCAAAGCATTCAAATAATAATTACATGTTTTTTGCTAGGAACTAAATCAACTTTTCATTTGCATATGATCAATATGAAAAGTAGGGAGTTTTTAATTTTATTTAATTTCCTCTGGAAGTTCCTACGAGTATTATGCATCCAACAACTTTTCAAACAAGCTAATTTTAGGTTAATCAAACGAACTGATTGCTTGATTGGAGCAACACGCGTGGGACTGTTTGTCCGTATGTCATAACTTTTATTGTAACTTGTAACGTGTGATTTTTTACACATATATACCTACTTATCTTTAATTTATAGAGCAAAGGGTCCCTGTTTATGCTAAAAATAGCAATAACTCTCTACCAGTATCAGTACCTTTTTATTAACAAAATGTAAATAATTTGTATTAATTATGTATTTTATGCAAACTTGATTAAAGAGTGTTTTATTTATAAGTGTCTTTAATTACAATTAATCTGTTTGAAGAAAGCGAATTTTTGTGTAAAAAAACTCTTTTAGCTAACCTTCTTATGAAAAACCGGTGTATTTAGGTAGTAATTTAGGTATTTTAATCATTCAGTAGTAGACATAAATTTTTTACAACTCATTAGGGTTTTACCGTGTAAAACTTTACCGACTAAATAATTTAGAGAATTAAAACCACTTTTAAGTAGGTACGTAGTTAAAAAGAAACTACAGATAAAATTACAACGGGTTTAAGCGAAATATTATCTAATACTAGCTTCTGCCCGCGACTTCGTACGCGGATCCTGTTGGTTATGCCAGCGACAACGGGGTAGTCAAAATCGAAGATCTGAAACGTCTGATGTCGAATTCTAAGAACCCGGGGACTGGATAACAACGGGATGCGCGAGACGATTCGAGACGTAATTTTCAGGCAATAATGAACCAATAGGGTGGTAAACTTGGCCTTGCACTTTGAATGTTGGCATAAATGGGCCTTCTGAAATCTGTTTCGCAACAAAAGATGTCATTTGAAAGGCATTATTGTACGAACGTATGTTGTCCAAGAAATGTTTTGACTGTGATGGTCACCGATTAGCAGTGATCTTAATATTTCTGGAGGATTTTGTAATATTTCAATATGTACTTTCCCACCTGAGCAACACATACCGTTTGTTTGTTTTTGCTATTTAACAGCTTCACAAAAAGTAAAATTTTTAACCATACCTCCGATGGCGGAATATGTGGCGTAGTCAATCATAGGAGTATACGTAAATGCACTCCGTTCCTTATCAACCCAAGGAAGGTCGCCATGCCCTACGGCTATATCTTGAGACACATCCGATTCTTCAGATGATATCGACATTCTGTTCAGAGAATGTCGAAGTCGATCAGAATTCAAACGTTCGTTGCGCTCTTCTTAATCTGTCTCTTCATGCCGTACTCCAGCAATTCTTTCTTTCTCACTTTCTGATTATGAATATTTTGTTGTGTGCGTGTTCGGAACAATGTATGATAATCTCACCGTATCAGCGGTCAGTCGCGCATCATATTCTTCACTGGTCTCTAGAGATCTGGATGTAGATGCGTAAATACGCCGAGAACGCAGGCGTGCTTCGCGATCCGAAGAGGTTTCCACGGAGCGAGTTGCAGCCTGATGTTCTCAAACAGCATCAAGTCTCTCCTGACGCTCTTCGGTAGATTCTTGGGATCTTATGATCCTCAATCTTTTAGCTCCTTTGGAACATTGGGAAAGATTTGACCTCTTTCTAGGCATGGTTATAGTTTTATTATGAAGATACCTGATCAATTAAAATCTAAGTGACTGCTCCCCTACCAAGGGTGCCCAGACACGGGATCGTCTGGCCCATGTGCTGGTTTGGTCCCTGGGGTGGTCACGGCGTGCTATGTGTTCTGGTGCGCCGGTGATGGGGAGTACTCCCCAGCGGAGGGTCCGGTGACGGACAGCCGCGGCGGGTTCACGGATGAGTGCTAACGCGTGCCCATGTTCCCGCCGTAAGCGGCAGAGGAGGACACAGTGGAGTTTTAGTGGGTTAGAGTCCCACATAACTGCACTATCTCCCCGTGGTAGTGCAGAATGCATGAGCATTTCTTCACGTTAAAAAAAAATAAATGGGAGTTTTGGTCAGTAGAGTCAAATTTTCAATGATATACCATCGTCATCGAAAATCAGTCCTAAACTGTTACCGCCTTCACCGCGTGGAGGTGTAATTAGTGATAGCTTAGATTTCCACATCAGATGTTTCTGATCTTCGATTTTTATAAGTCAACAGGAAATGCCCATCAGACCGAATAACTTTTACTAAGACGTCATTCCTATATGTGTTATGGTGTAGCTGGGCTCTTGGAGTTCCCCATCAGGTGTTCCAGATCTTCAAATTTATTCTCTCAGCAGAAAATCCTCATCACGTGGAACAATTTTTGCTATGGTACCATTTTTGTATCTCTTATAGTTAAGCTGGTCTGTTTCGGTTCTGCATCAGGTGTTCAAGTTTCCAAGAAACATTATAGCCTGAATGTTGTCCAGCCATAATAACTATACAATAAAAAAAAAATCATTCAAATCCGTCCAGTAGTTCCGAAGATCGGACGCGCAGGCCCGAGGCGTGTACGTACTCTGATAGAATACCTTAACAAATGTTCGCCGTGATTGTTTAAATTGACATAACTTTTTTATTTATGAACCGATTGACATGAAATAAACACTAAATGTTAAGTGAAGCCTACTACAATATATTAGTTAAAACCGCATCTAAATCGAATAAGCCGTTTCTGATATTAGCGTGCACAAACAAACAGACAAACAGACAAACAGACAAACCGACAAACCGACAAACAGACAAACAGACAAAAAAAATATTAATTACAATTTCGGGTTCGGCATCGATATAATAACAACCCTTGCTACTTTTTTTTTATATATTTCCATTGTACAGACACCACTTTTCTACAAATTTATTATATGTATAGATTAACGAGCGAACATCGGTGACCAAACTCGCCGTCCACATCTATAAACAAAAGTGGTGAAGGAATGTTTTTGAATCGATACAGGTTGTTGTAGTTACAACCCGTAAAGGCGCGTACGCACGTACGAACAAAAACATGGTGAACACGAACATCGAACACTTTGTTCGCACGTGCGTACCACTAACGAACATAACCTGTGTTCGTCAAAAATGTTCGTGGCGATCCATTATGTTCGTGTTCACCATGTTTTGTTCGTACGTGCGTACGCGGCTTTAGGTTATTGTGATTACATGATCTGACCAAGATTATGTCTGGACTTTAAAAAAGACTGTGACCTCTGAGTTTGTTTCGGCCTTTCTTCTCAGAGTTGTCAGATAGGAAACGCCGACTTCAACTAAGTAGTTTAAAAAAAAATATGATTGACGTGTAAAATTGTTTGTACAAAACTACTTACAGAAATAAAATCATATAAAAGCATCTGGAAGTTCTATTATTATAATTAGTAAAAAACAATTTTAACGCATCTCACCCCGTAACCCCATTCTGACTAATTCCGTGGGAACCTAACAGCAGAACTCCTCTGATTCTCAATAAGAACCATCCCATTAATATCATATTGAAAATATCTCATTTTAAATATCCATATAATTGAATCCAACTGAGTAAATTAACTAATGTAAATGATTAGAAGCGGTACTTACAACTAAATTTTATGTGCCATTTAATAGAGTATGGAATGTGTAAACTATCCAACTGAGCGTGACTTGTGAAGCAGACGTCCTGTCGCGAGTCTGCAGGGGGCCTAACGTGCGACTTTTTGTCGCACCGCTCAAGAAAACGCACTTTGATTTTATTACTTTACCTTAACCGACGTTTTGACTGACTTAATAATATCGCCCCAATGAATATATGGATGATTCCGAAATTCATTAAAGTTTCAGAGAACCAAATTACTAATTTATCAGAAAAAAAAAACATGTAATTTGTATTAATAATCTCGTTCTTACCTGTATTCTAGCTTCGGTGAGGCCGATTTTCAAAGCGAGTTCTTCTCTGCAACAATAAAAATGTTTTATTAAAATTGCGACTTAATAAAGTTGTTGATATTTCGCAAGATGGAGACACTTAATTGTTTTTACTCGTTAAAATGGGGCTTTTATACGACATGTAATTTCGGGAACCCTTTGAATAATAAACATTTAATTTTTATTAAGAAAGCACTTTCGTTTGTGCCCGCAGTGTTTGGCTATGGGAAGCGATGAAAAACATACATATGCGAACTTCTTACTTTATAATAATAGGTATGGGATGGATTACATCTTCTAATCAATCAACCAGCCATAAAAATTTAATGAACTCACCTAGTAAAAACATCAGGATAGTGTGTCCTTCCAAAAGCCTTCTCCAGTTCATCGAGCTGGTAGCTCGTGAAGGTGGTCCGGTATCTCCTCTGCTTCCTCTGCGGAATATCCTCATCATCCAGACCGCTGCCAGACCCTGGACGCTCGTGTTCCATGGGTGGGAGGTCAGGGGTGGTGGAAGAACCAGGCTCAGAGACACCCATGATGAAGTGAGGGAAGTAGAAAATGATGAGGTAGTTGGAATTGAGTTCTGTAAGAAAAAAAAAATTGTTGGTTAATCTGGAAATCAAAATTGGCTTAAATGTTCAGACAGTACTTTGATAGAGAATCAAACTGAAGAATTCCACAAGATAAAAGAGGAATGAAGTACAGACGCCAGCACATCAAGCTACTACAATCTGTCAAATTTCATTAATAGATTTTCAACTTCAAATATCGCTACAGTATTATAGTAGGTTCGACCTCGTGAAGGCCGCAGGAACCGTTGGATGCGAGAAGCGCAGAACCGGTCGAAGTGGAGGTGCTTGGGGGAGGCCTATGTCCAGCAGTGGACGTCTTTCGGCTGAAATGATGATGATGATAAGGTTCAAAGTTTATTGAGAAAATTTGACAGTTTCGTGTAGCTTGGTGTGCTGGTGTCTGTACATAAGCAGGAATTTGACAGATGATCACATTGATGAGATTATAGAGGTATAAGTAACAGGGTCTAAAGTTTCTCATGAAAGATGACGTCTGAAATATCACATACTGAAAGTAAATTAAAGCATGTCATGAAATTGATGCAAAGGTAGATAATAATGAATTCACCAGAAAAAGTTACGAGCTTAGCAAGTGACCATAAACTTGACTTTATAATTGCGAAATTGATAGGCAAGTAGTAAATATCGACAAACACATGTACAAAGATGACTATCAGTAATTAAACCTGGAAACGCCACTATCATGTGAACCTTTCAGTTTTATTTACGTTGATTATGAACAAGATATAATTATATTAAAAGATAGAGTTGCCAGTTATTACAATGCAACGGGCTGTGTCGACCTGGGCGAGTAGAGCCCTTATGATCAAACGTCAAGCACAATTAACTGTCTATCATTATTGCCCATCTAAATTGCAATACCAAACATCCGCTTTCTTCATTCGCCATTGTTAATGGAGAATAAAATGTAAGTACCGATGGAGATAGCTGCCACTGAAACGCTTTTGGACGTGTTCATATTGACAACCGAGAAAGTAATGGCTGGTGATAAAAAAACATGTCGAATTTTAAGATGGTGTAAAAAGTTAACGTTTATGGAAATTGAATGATTATCTTCTGATGGTCTTCAAAACAGATATTAAAACAGAATTTATCTTAGTGTTCAATTTCAATTTAATATGGTTCCCCATTACAGCTTCGCAGTAGAAATATGTTCATAAGGAAAGCTCCTGGTCAGACAAAACTTGATGATAATAATGACCGATCTTATGGCATTCATAAATGTTATTCTAAACAAGTAAGAAACAATACTACTAAACAATTTGAAATAGTCTGTAATATTAGTAAGTTTCCAATGGCTAAATATACTCACAAATATGGCGAATAAGGAATACACAATAGCCAGGGCCCCTAGATCTGCATTTAAAATTAGCACTAACAGTAAAATAAAATGCTTTTTAATACCGTTTCGCTTGGAAGACTTTAACGAAGTTACCGCAATGTAAAACAGAAATTATCACCATTTAGTTAGAAAAAAGTGTTTATAACTTAGAATATTTTAACTTAACATTTTTATTGATAGCAATAAAATACAGCGTAAAAGATAATATTTTTATATTTATGAAGAGGAAGATAAAAAGTGAAGTATTGGTAGAGTAATTTCCTGTTTTGTCGATTCTGATGAAGAAGACATGATCTTTGATATTGTAACTGTGTTTAGTGGTCTATCCGACAGGCACAAGGCAAAAACTGGCAACTTTTTATCTCGTTGACACAAAATTCCTGTTCTCTCCGTAATGGTAATTAGCTAGCGAACTGTAGCACACGACGACAACAACGCTGATCATGAAACAACAAAAACAAAACTAAGAATTACCGTAATGTAGTTAATTACAGCATATTTTTCTAACCGGACTACGACAGCGATTCGTTATATCTGAGAAACAATTAGCACAGTTAATCAACTAGAGAGATCCTATTAAACAAGTGTTTAATTACATTTCAGTAATAATTAAACGCTATATTTTGTTCCAGCATTCAGCAAAATTGGAAAATGTGCTTTAATTCTTGGTAATTGAGTTGATTGTCGTTTGGGTGCTAAATGGTGCAAAAAACTAATTTAGTTTGCCTTTTGTGGTTGATAAGTAGCGTCTTTTGTTTTGGCGTTGTCTGCCTATTGAATTAGAAGTGAGACTGGATTCTTCATGGCGAATTTTGCAGTGGTAATAAATCTTTAACCCAAAAAACAGTATCCAGACTACAAAAAGATATACTTTTAGTAAGTGCTTATTCTTACCTATATACATATCATTAGGCTTAGACTCGAGGATTCGAATGATCAGATTTAATAATATGTTGGCTATATGAATAAAATATACAAATATATTTTTAAATTTTCACGTGATCAAGATGTGACAAAATTCTATATAATAAGAAATCTTGCAGCAACGTACTGCAAATCCTTCTGGCTGCTCATAAACATTTGTCGTTTTTAGAACATAAACTAAAGCTCAATAGGTACAGACAATACGATGATATTTAATAGGTACTTATTACTCATGTTCGTTTTCCATTTCCGTTCTCCTAATGACACTAACATCGTTTACCTACAAACATTACATTTGATTTGAGGAACCGACAATGTTTTTTTACCTACATAATATATAGGTAGGTATTTTAGGTACATTTTAGATGGGATTTTTATGTCAGTCGCTGGACATTTTTGTAGCACATAGTTCAATTCTTAAATATGTACAGCTTTGATGATGCAAATTGTCCTACACAGTAAAGTAGGGGGCCATTGATATACAATAAATAAGAACCCATATACACAAAATAATCATCGAAATGGAATTTGTGTGAGACACTGATTAGATAAATAATTTATGAGTACACGTAATTATAACTTTTAAAATGATTGAAACGCTCCAATAAATTCGAGCCACGTCGAATAAACGTTAATTAACCATGTAACATTTATAAAGAAATACATTCAAAAAACGTAAAGTGTTTTTGCTAATTAAGAAAAAGAGGCATTACACGTAATTATAGTTAATCAGTTAAATGAACCAGAACTCGAAAGAGATGAGCCACAGATTTAAAAAAGGTAGAAGCAGACAAGAATCTATAATTCCAGAGATAGCATCGATTGTCACCACCCCAACAACAAAACATAGATTATAAGTAATGACATAACAACACTTGAATGTAAGGAAACAGAAAGTAATTATTGTTATCTTTTCTAGGATGGATTAAGCGATTGTAAAATTAGGTGAGACTTACACAATATATATGAAAGTATTTCTCACGGTGAGTGACACGCAATAGACATAAAATCAATTTATATAAGTGTATCTGGTTGTAGTGTATTCGCAATTAACGGATTAACTATTCTTTTGTGGGAAAGGAAAGTCATTTGTGACATTGGCACAACAGTACAAATCAAAAGAGCTAAGTGTGGATTAAATACTTCCTATACTAAGTTCTATAGACAGACTATTATGGCTAGAAAGAAGGTAAATACATAGATGACCACAGAAGAAGATGTATGGATGAAAAAGACTACAGTGCCGAACCTAAATCAGTCGGCAAAGGCCCGGAGGATGATAATGATGATTACTTCACTTCAGTAAATATTTCATCTATTAGACACAATATGTTGTAATTCAAGGAAAACCCTAAACTTGGGAAGGTTATGGAAGTTTTGTTTATAAAACTATGTCATGACTACATGATGTTCATTTGAGGAAGGAAAATAATATCACAATTTACCGTTCGGTTTTGATTATTCGAATAAGTATCCATTATCCCATTAGACCGCAAATAAACTTAATTAACGAAATTTAGAACCATTTTTTCCCTATGACATATTATGTTGGACTTTCCATAAATATTTAGCATGACTGTAAGCATTCCATTTAAGTTCTTGTTCATCATAGATTTAATTTTTATTGAGTTCAGTTGTGGTTGGAAGTCGATCCTCAATAAAATTAGTAATAGTTCACGAATGATTAGCTAGCGCGGATTCGTCGACTGTCTATGGTCACTGTCTATCTGCTTAGTCTATGGTGCGTGACGACACCTGCGCAGACGCATCTGTCGCACGCGCCGGTAATCGCGATCTATTGCACACAAAACGTAGGTTTATTTATAGCCTGTGATGTCCCACTTTAGGGCAAAGGCCTGCCTTTCTCCTTTCTAGTCTTTTCAGTCTCCATTTTCTTTGTAGGCGTCAAGCGACGGCATTCTATTTAAAACTGTTTATTACAACACATCAGTCACTTGTCCCTAAAGGTTCTTTAGAAAACCAGCGTCAGACAGCATCTGTCTGGCATTCATTCCGAAATAGACTTTTTTGGTTTCATAACACAATCAGCCTATAACGTTCCCACTGCTGGGACACAGGCCTGCTCTCGGTGTTGCGTGAACTGTTGTCAAATAAATGTTATTCTTTCTTTCTTCATGAACTGTTGTCAAATAAATGTTATTCTTTTTTTCTTATCTTTGCAACTATGCTGCTAGATGTTTTCCTTGACATTGTGGTAGATTTAGTACAATATTAACTTAGCAAAAATAGATTACGTATACTTATTAAATATTTGAGTTATTGGCCCACCTATTACTAAGCTCATTCTATGTAACTTGTCTATTAACTTGAACATGCAATAGAAGTCTATCAACTCCTAATTATTATCAATTTACTTTTCTAAGTTATTTCTGCAAAAAATTCTAGTCACACATTTTACCTGTCATCTATGAGCAACGTAAATAATAACTTTTTCGTATCTAAGGGCCATGTCTAGGGCATATTACATATTTTTCCTTTGCTCCCCAGATGTCCATGGTAATAGAATTCATTTTCAATAAGGTGATTACTTTCAAGTTATATAAAATTGCCGCGTCTGCTATAAATTGAAATTTTCAACGAATAAAAATGTAATTACAGCTTCCAAATAATACAAAAATATTGAAAGGGCCACAGTGAAATTCGCGAACAAACTGTTAGAGAGCAAACGAAAAAAATAAATTAACCACCGACACGGTCCAGCGTTTCCTCTTTGATACGTAATAAACAAAATACTTTGGGTAAATTAAATAAAGCAATCAAGATGCAAATTTTAACGCTCCAGCGGTCTCGCGGCGAATATTGACGAATATTATCCACTGATTGGCTCTGCCGAGCGGGTAATCGACACATTGTTAGACAATTTTTTTATTTACACCTAGCGGTACCGAGCGTCCCGAGTTCGTTTGCCCCCACGACTGGTTAAATAAACCTTGACTTTTTGCTCCATTACCGGCAATTTTCAAGAAAACTTTCGTTTCAATAAGCCTTTTACAAAACAAAAACTGTAAGTTCCACATAATTATGACATTCAATCTATAATTGAAAATGTGTGAATAAGGTATACGCGAGTTTTAGCATATAATTAATTAACGACTCGACGTGTATAGCTTTTAAACGATATAGTGTTTCAATTAATTCCCGCGTAATAAATATTGCAAAGATCGTAATAATTTAATACACTATTGGATAACACTGGTCGTTATAGAGAATGTAAAAACTTGTAATGCCAGAGTTTAGTGACTTAAATGAACATGCTTTTGGAATAGCTAATGTTAGGGGAGGAGCGGGGGTTACCGTACACTTAAGGTAGAACTCTTATTACTCAATAATTAAAAGCCTTATTTGGTTTATCTTAAGCATTATCTGTAGGGAAAATAGTTGACTACTAAATGCTCGAACGAAATATAAAACCAGGTAAATTCAAATATTAGATTTATTAAGTTTAAAAAAAATACAAAAGTACGGAATCATCCGACACCTTCGGATGATTGCGTACAGTGTTGGTTCACCTATTTAGCATGACGAAATCCACAAATATAACCATTTGGCACAGCTTTATCGCTGCACAATGCATGAACCCATTGCCCACACAATATACATCGATACCAGAGCTCTCCATCTTTTCCAAATTCACCACAAATTAGACAAAGCTCATTTGTAACAGCCGTTTCTCCTTCTGCATAAAAGACGTTGTCGTTGTCATCACTTTCGCCTAGCATCAAAGACTCATCGTCAGAGCTCGAGCTGTTTAAATTTTTTATCTTGTGCGACTGCTTTCCATCTGCTTTCTTGTACTTCTTCAAAAATGTACGAACCCACCCGAAGCCGCCATTTTGGGAGAAATGTTTCAACAAACGAAAATTATTCGTGATTTCAATGAAAAATTACTGTCAATGGAAGCCTAAATCAATATCGTACAACTTAGATAAACAAATAACACAATTCAAGAAAAAATATAGTACTTACAGCGTAAATCCTTCACGGCACTTTTTATAAAAATTGGCACGAAAACGTGATACATGCTTATTCGCGGAACCTGACGAGTCACTGGAGCGGGCGGGAGGGGAGAACGCAGCAGTGCCGTGTTGCGGCCGTTATACAAGGATAGACCTAATTTCTCATGATTCAGTCCCCGTCAAAAACAATGTACGGTATCGTCCGCTGTACGGAATGTCCCGCCGCTCCCCTATATGTGAAGCTATAGGGCCTAAAGTGGTTGTACCATAATCGATTCACGTAGCGATATAATTGTAGACCGTGTTTGTAAGAATAAATTAAACTCCGTATCGGCGATGCTTGTGTGATATATAAAAAGTGTAATAATTTGATTTATACGCAGCCTTATAGAGTTAACAATACGGTGTGAAATTAGCGATGAATGATTTATAGAAACTATGCAAGACGTTGCTATACTTTACATTCAATGTTCGTTACACCTAAATCATAACCTGAATCTCAATTAAAAGAAGAAAATGAATAATCAATGAGAGGCGATAATTTAAAACTGGACACCATAACAGCGAAATACTACGATGATGTACAATAATTTTATTCTTCTCTTAAAGTATAGTTAATAGGAGGGTTAAAATTTGAAAACGTACGTAGGTACCTTATTAAACAAAAAGTTAGGAAAAGTGAAGGTACTAAGCAAGTAGTAGATGCTAGTACCTAGATAACTATGAACTACAAGATGAAAATTCTCTATTCCTACTACAGTAATTTCCTAGGTTTTTACAACATCCTCCGTGTTACCCAACACTAGGTATAAAATGATCAGATCTTCGCACCACTCGATTAAGTATGGAAATGTGAAATAAACTCCATAAAATACATGATTCTATGGCACAAGACCACGATTCTATTAATTCAATTACAAAATTAACGTCTATTTCCTGTTTAGTCATAGTAAAAAGTATGTTCGCAGAAAATAATGGTTTGAATAGAAAAAAGTACAAAGAAAAACAATTTAGTAGCGTTGATCCAACGATAAGCTATTATGGAGCTTTAATGTATGCAGATTAGATAACATTTCCTTTATACAGAGGTACAGTGAAGAATTATAATATAATAGGATTAGGAGCGATAGGAACCAAGAGGCGCCTGCTGGATTATTATTTTTTGTGTCTATACTAAGGCTTGGTGATAATCAACTGGTTTAGCCATTGTAAGTAAAGTTATCTATTTAAGCTCATGAGAACGTTTTTAAAGTTTGAATTATTAATGATTGAATTTATTCCAATCGGATATTTTTGTTTTGGGCTTCAAAACCTACAAGCACATAATTAGTATACCTATACAAGGTTCTCTTCTAAGCTATTGTATATCGTATTCTAACAATGTTTTTATTATGTGTTATATCAATTTAAGCAACACCTTCAATAGCATACACAAATATTTATCCAAACTTTGGAATCTCCATTCTGCACTTTATCCTTAGCTCTAAGAATTGAGGGATTAAACGTTTTTGTCCATTAGGTCTGGAGTTAAGTGTTAATGGCGTCTCGGATTATATCGCTGAGCTTCAGATAAGAGCTGCAAGTGTCTGACTCATCCGTCCCCTGACTGATGTCTGTCTGCTACCTGATAACCCTGACATTACCACGCTAATGCTATTACAACAAGTTGAAATTCCTCTAACGCATCATTCTTCACCCAACCCAGTGCCAGTCACTCAGAAAATTCTATCTGCACTTAACACAAAGCAATAAAATTCATAATTGTATGTTTTCCTGATTCTAGATTGATTTGATTATCAATTTAATTATTCTTTTGTTCCAACTGCATTAGTGCATTGCATAGTTTTTCCATTACTTTCTTTGTAACTCCATTGTCGGCAGCTAAATTATTATCAATTGGAAAAGCGTACATTTCTACATAATTCGTTTCTTCGGGGAACTTGGGAAAAAAAACGTCTGCGCGTCTAATAACATTCACAAAGCTAATATTATTTATCGTAATCACAATCTCAATAACATCCGATTCAATTTCATCACCCCATAACGAACAACGGAGAATCTTAAATTTTAATATTATGAACATTAAAAAAAATAATCAAGATACAAGAGGTATGGATGTAAATGGACATTCCTATTACGAACGCGGCTAGTAGCATCGAGTAGCGTGTAATGAGAAACCAGAATGTTAATTAAGATCTAATTAAGTCTAATACAATCAACAATGCTGCTCGCGTTCCGGAGGCATCCGCAAGTCATCACGAAGGTTTCGTATCGTCTAGTCTTTGGAGATCTCTGACCTTCGATGCGATGCTGATCTTCGGATCAATTTCTCATCGACGCGGGTAGCGACGCGGGTCTTTGTGACTGGTGATGTTAATCAAATTGAGATCGGCCAACCCTTTAGTAAAAAATCGGTTAAAATCACTCTTTCCAAAGGCTATTGTGATGTGAGAACTCAATTTAGTGAACATTGCAGCAATGTAGACGTGAGATCAGTTGAAAGGGTAATAAAGATATCTAACGTCTGTACGCGAGTTACAAATCATTTCTGAAGTAATAAATGTGACTATGAGGAAAAGTAATTACTCTTTACAACATGAAGATAGAAATACATAGAAATTATTATTATCTTTTCTAAGAAAGTTTATGATAATTATAAAACTGTTTTAAGTGTTATACATAATTAAGTTTGGATAATTCTGTAGCGTTACCCACTTTTGTTTATTTTTCCTTCATCCACAAAAGTAATTTTAAATTAACACAAAAGTAAATTATAATAGCCGTTCTTATTAAAGATTTGGGATGCCTTTAATTTTTGTTCTTATTTTTTATGCAAAATTATTCTGTTTTATGCTTATTACGAGCCTAATCGTAACCATGCTTCATATTCAATCTACACCACACTATGTGCCAGCCGTCGCCGCCGTCGGCAAAAAATATGAATAGGTTAAATATTTTTATTACAGATTTAATAGCAATTAAAAATAGATTTTATAGTTTTATAATTAACATACATGTAAATTGGACAAATTATGATCACGACATATTTGCCCACAAACAAGACGGCAATAAAATAAATGACACTACACGGGCTCAAACTGATAAAAAATATGAAATGACCCACACATTCCGCCGCGGAGGCTAATAAAATCAAGATCAATAACATAAATACGCTATTGTTGTCCATCTTTACAATATCTAACAACTTTTATAGAGCTTGAGATATGGGAATAACATTCAAAGCTGACCATAATACAAGCTATAAACAAAATTAACAACACAAGGCACCCTGCTGATTTCAATTTTGAGCCTGACATCGGCCCTAATTCAATAAAGCAATAAAATTCACCTAATTATGCAAATGCCTTTAAAATATCAGGTATTATGCCTTTTTTGACTCCCAAAAAATATGATGCGAGCCTTCAAATAACCTCGTGGGCTTTGATTAATGAAAGCCGGTCCTAGTTGTTATAGTAATGTCATTATTTTAATAGATTGTTGTAACGCATAATTAGAAAGATGGGAAGCGTCATGCAGATACTGTCATTAATTATTTCTAACTATATCATTAACTTTGTTATAATTATTGTCATTTCACTTTTTGTGACTGGAGAGATATTATTCTCTAAACATCACTTTGAAATTAGAGCGATGTCGAAGAGTGAATTTAAGATGGTAGAATTTAGGTATAGCCAAGTATGACGCGAATTGTGTACTAGTCAATTCAGTGAGCTTCGGAAAATTAACTTTACAGAATAGCACACTGTTAAACTGTATTAAGTACTTTGAGGTCATATAAATAAAAGCTTTTATAAATTGTTATAATTCAGGTAACCAAGTGATTAATAAATATTAGGTATGGGAATTACCTAGGTAAATGTCAAATGATTATAAAATAATATATTTATAATATACATATTTAAGACTTTTATGGCCACTTTCAGTTCAATTCAATTTCTTTACAATTCAGTCATAGTCCCATTCGATACATTGCGCAATATAGTACATTTTTATGGTAAATAAAATAATATGCATTTCAATATTTACACCCAGTTTTAAAATTATTTTCAAATTTTAAAAAAACATAGGAAAGTGATTAAAAGTTTATTTTACAATGACATGCTAATAATCGATTGTACTTCTTCCCATAAAAAGTTAATTAAACGTTTGCAATAAAATAATAATTGGAAAACACTTACCACACTCAATTCACACCGATGAACTCCGAAATAAAGTCCTTATTAAGCACGAGACGAAAGATAGTCAACACGAATAAATTGCCGTCAATAAAGGCCACAATTTACATGATACCCCGTGACGTCTCAAACGACAACAGAGCAATAAACTATAACACACCAACGCCTTCAATCGACTGGTAGAGAATAAAGCCGGCTACGGTCGCCTACGCACCGCTCGAAAAAGTATAACAAAAAAGTAGCGGGCCGAGACCACTCCCCTCGGGCACGCCCGGCCAATGGCGGCGCGCTGATATCACCGCCGCCGCGACGGTGGGCTGAATCACTTGATACGGTAATTGACTTTATCAACAAACTGACTTTACTGGCCGAAGTCACGATATATGCGTTTGTCTGCCGTGTCAAAAGCCTAACTGTGGCCCACTAGCGCTGTAATTAAGTATGCTGCAAGTTAATGGGTGATTTCAGCTAGAGAGAGATTATTTTGTACCCATTACAGACCCTAAGTGAAGGCCGTAAAGTTAGTTTAAGCTAGTACATGTCAGCGATAAAGGAAAGTAGTCATGATTCGGTCTTGTTGTTGTAATCTTAAAGTTTTATAATATATGATACAAATCCTATTCTTATTTTAATAAATGCATTACTCTAGAATTTAATTACTACCTCTAATAGTTTCTTATTCCAAATTCAGCATTATCACATTTGTAATTAAAATATATAACTATTTTGATTCCGTTTTTGGCCTTATTGGTTACTTTTTATTCTAAATGATGCCTTTATCCCTGTAGGACATATAGGACTCCATATTAGGCATCCAATTAGAAGCTATAACTTTATATAGCCGAGAGTACTATTTATCTGCGAGTGTCGGCTTCTTTGAGCAAATTGCATGTAACGCTATAAACCGGCCTCTATTGGTATTGCAACTAGCTGCAACTTAGTTAACGGTTACAACTTTGGCAGTCAAATGAATTCTCTCAGTGGTATAAATTTTATGGTCATGATAATAAACTATGCTTAAGGTTCTAAAATGTTGATTAATCTGAGTTACATTAACTGCGAAAGGAATTTTTTAGGTTGAATAGAGATAATTTTACTTAGAATTATGATAAATCTGACTGATGTAACCAGAACTTGCCTTTGGAAATGATATTTCAACAGGGTTGAATGGATCAAGCGTTCAGAGGGGTTAATTAATCGGAAACGGTTTATACCACATCACTTTAAAATAAAATGAGGACTACAAAATAGGACCTCTCTGTATTTCAGCTGTCAATATCTTAGATTTAAACTAATGTTGGCTTAACTCGATTTGAGGATACATCACGACTGCCTTAAGTAACCCACCGAAACTAAATTTCTAGTCTTGTTCTTACACAGTAAGAGCAGTCCAATGAAATTATACAACGTGTTGCAAAATATCCCGTAAAAAATATAATTAATTATCAAAGTAAAAAAAATTGTCAACCCTAGTAAGGTGTCATGTCAGGGAACCAGATTATTTAACAGAAAGGCCTACGTACCTATTTTACCTAATAATTGTCTACTAAAGTAAACTATTAAAATAGTTTTTCTATTTTTCATTCATAAATGTTTGCTACCTCAACACAAGGATGTCATTATACTCAAGTACTGGCTTCATAAAATGTCAAGTTGGAAAAAAGAATATGTTGTCAATTTCAAATCTTCTAATCGTTAACCTACAACTGTTTCGAATTTTGTCGTTCCGCCAATAAGGTTGACATTCTGCGTAGTTTACTCTTTAATTTTACTGAAATAGGGTTTGCACATCAGTGAAAATAATAATATTTTTGGGATATGTTATACAGCGTTACTACGGTTCTTAAATATTGTGTATGGCCTCGTTAATAAGGCCCCATTTAACTTCCTTTCGGCTTTACGGGTAGTTTTGTAACATCCTTTTTAATACAGTTGCTCAAAAAGTGGTGTATTGCAGGGACGTATAGCGTTCGGGAAGTGGGCTATTACATACTAGTGCTTTTTTTTTACCTTCCCCGAACTCGTGCGTGTCTCTTTCCCAACTGTCAAAAAAGAAAAACCAACCGTGAAGTTTTTACTAAAGAGTTTTTGTTATTCATATAAATACGTATATTTCTAAAAAGAAGCTACTAATTTATTTCAATATCAGATTTAATGATTTAATTGAATGAGTTAGGTTAGGTTTCATCTCATTAAATTTCATTTTCATTTCATATCAATAAAAAAAATATACTGAAGACTAAGCTGTATGGATAGTTCCTTTTGCCTACCAAAATCGGTGAAGAAAAAAAAACTCTGCTTATATTCTACGGTTGGCGCCATTTTCCAGAAATTTTCTTTGTGAGTTTACCTAGTTGTTTGTTGCACAAAATGAGTAATTTCGACCCTATTTTTTTTTAATTAACACCACCGGAACTCAGTATAATTGCACAAAATGCTTCGGAGAACATTTTACCGGAAAAGTCAAAAAGTCGTTACATATCCACATACGACTAATTTTTTGCGTGGAGAGAAGAGAAAAAAGCAATATTGTGTTTTTATTATTTTATTAAATTGCTTCATTTTTTCGCAACTGTATTAAAAATAGTCGTTCAGTACACCTGCGGAACCGTCATTGCAACTTGTTCCGACTGTCAACCCTCGCCTTCGGCTGCGCCTCGGCTCGGGTAGACATTTTGTCGGAACTCTTTGCAATGACAGCCTTTCCGCACTTGTAATGAAATATACTATTATATAAACCCGACTTAAAGGAACGTACTATTATATATTCTTAGACTTTGTAATTAAAAATGGCTTATGGTGCACTATTGAATATTTAAAGTCCGTGTTGTAAGATAGCACTACTTTTTTTTAAATTAGTACCTTAGTATTTCGTAGCCAACCCATACACTGACGGCCTGAAAATATTGCAGTGCAATTCAGGAGTTGTCTAAATATGTGAATGAAATAAAATACTTTCATTAGGAAGCTGCTTGTCTCTTCAATTGGAAGCAAATATTAATGATGATTTTTACTTGCTGTTCCGCTGTGTGGCGTTTTTCAAACTTCAGGCCCATGGGCAGATCTTCTTCACTGCTTTAAGGGGACTACATGACCTAAAGCGCGGTCACTGTCGGACTGCACAGAAAAGAAAGAGAAGCGCGATGACACAACGTTGGTAAATTTATTGCAAAATATGAAGCAATTACCTATTTATTTGCAAAAAATCTATTGTTTGGACTAAAAAATTAAAACACTAGTGCTATTTGCTGCTTGTTGCTTGTAGAATAATCTGACAAAAAATCAGAATGATTGTATGTATATTAGAATGGTTTTTATTGTAAAAAGAAAGTTTTTAGAGGTATCTTCATGATTTTTTTCTATCGTATCAAATTAGTTGTATTATGTTTTTAACACACTATCTACCTAGCATATATCCCGAAGAATATCATATATTTTTCTGATTTTGTTTACTGTAGTTGATCATATACTTTTATTGCTTCTAAAACAAGATTTTTTTGCGTTTAGGTCCTGTAATCCTCTTCATAAGCTAGATAAATTGCTGTGGGACCGTCAGTTACAGTCAGTTCAGATCAGTTTAATTCAACATAAGCATAATTTCTAGTTGACAGCTGTCCACTACTGGACATAAGCCTCCTCCAATCAACGCCACAATCGATCGGCCCTGAAAGTTGCAAACCGCATTTCAAACAACTTAAAATACTAACATTACCGTGTATTTATATTTACGAGACAGCATTGTTTGTCAAGAAAAATAGCGAACTGTTTAAGAAAGCTTCAGATCAACGATATAGATCGACAAGACAAGAATATCGTCATGAATCGTCTGAGACCTTCAAAGACCGCCCTTATGCACAAAAGCATCCTCTGTATGGCCCCGAAGATATTCAACAAAATACCAAATGACATTAAAGATCTTAACTTGACACAATTTAAACGGAGATTAAATAACTTATTGACTGAAAAATGCTATTATACCATTGACGAATTCCTTTTTGACAAAATGTAATAAGTAAACTAAATGATAATTATGTATTTATGCTTGACAATTCAAAAACCTGACTTATTAATTGTATTCAAAATAGTTATTATAAAAATAGATTGTATTCGAAGTACCTATTGAAATTTATGTTAATTTGTATGTAATATTGATTTTATATTCTTAAATCGCTAAATAGTGTATGCCCTAATGGGTAGTTTTTTGAGTTACCATATCCTAAATATAAGACCTATTGTATCACCAAAAAACACACTAATAAATACTTTGACTTTGACTTTGACTGTGGTTTTTGCATCTAGATTCCCTTAGACGTCAAAAACTAATAAAATAATTAAATTATGTTTTTATCATCACTATCCACACCCTGACTTCACCCAGCCCTAGAGTGTCCTATGCCCAGCAGAAGCATAGGACTCTCTTTGTTTGTGCCAAATTCAACACTCCCGTTCCAACCAAATCAAGGTTCTACCCGCAATGACAACAATATCATCCTCCTATCTCGCCGCCGGACAGCTGACACTTCTTCCAGTCCTTGGACGCGGCTTGGTAGCAGCTTGTCGTCACCACACCTTGCCAGTTGTCCACTTTCACCCAAGTTCCATGGCACGTGTTTTCTAACATTGTAGATTTTTATATCTTTTATTTTCTTTTATCTTTTCTTTTCGGATCTCAACGTTAGGAGTTCGATCTTCTTCTTGATCAGCCTCCTGCGTGAGCGTTTACAGCTCTACACCATATCTCATATAATTATGTAGGTACTTACTTGTTATTAGTAAATTGAAAGTTTTTTTTTATAATCTAGCCCAAACCAGTGAACAGTCAACAAAAGAGATAAGTATGCAGGATCGTCGGATATAGTTGAAGTTTAGTAAGAAACCGATGGATGTTCTCGAATAAAATTTAATTTTATTAATAGAAAACATACAGTTGATTTATCAAATTAAATTTCAGTCGGCAGCATCCATCGGTTTCTTACTAAACTTCAACTATATCCGACGATCCTGCATACTTATCTCTTTTGTTGACTGTACCTATTTTTAAAACAGTACCAATTTTGAACGTATTAAAATGAGCAATTACGAAACATTTCAATCACTACATAGGTACTTGTTTAGTTGTTAAATATATTTAAAGTTATTTAAACTTGCTAACGTCCTTCCAAGAAATAATTACATATAGGCTTCTATAAAGACACTCCTAAGCTTCATAAAGAAAAATCTTCCACGAAGAAACATTACCACGAGATTAAAGTAGTGTATAGTAATCAGTACGCAATTAGCCTCCCCCAAGAGATGTAATTAAAACTATTAAAATGACATTTGGCGCAATCCAAAGCCTTCTACGTGCAGTTCCGTGTATAATCGTATGAAATCGCTTTACGGGTAGTTATTCTAACATAATAATGTTTAACATAATTTTAAATTCAAACAAAGGAGAATGTTTCATTCAAAATTGTCGTAGAAAGTAAACTACACCACTTTAGGTGATTTAGATGAGTTTTGGTGTTGTGTGAAACTTTAAGCATGATTTTTACCTCATCATCTTGATTGCTGCCCGTTGCCTTTGAATGTGTTTTCATTTCATACAGCACTGGTTTGTGTCTATGTAATTCATCTTTAATTTACTTCCACGGTATGTAATTTAAATTACTTTAGTAACTTATTAGAGCGTTAAAATAGCTCTGACATCTAGGTTTCCTACGCTTTCATGTCCCAGCGCTATTTATTTTAATAAAACTAACTTCAGATATTAAATCAAGTCATGTTATTGTCGCTGAAAAACATGATTTCCGCAAATTACTTTGTACTTAACCTTTTTTATTGCAATACCGTGTTCATATTCAAATCTAAATATATTATAATGAAACACAATCATCATAATAACGTTAGATAAACAGGCACTGGAAGCTGATTGCGCATTACGTACGACTGATTACAAAACAACGAGGATTTCCTCCCACGAGTAATTACTGCTGCGACACAAATTACACAAGTAATAACACATGAATAACAAACAAGCGTTAGTCTATAATATTATAGTTGTTCCAAGTTCCAATGCTCGCCCTTGCCACATTTTGTTCTGAATCACACAAAATTATAACTAACTACGTAATTCCCGCTCCGAGAGTAAATTGGCCCATATTTAATTTTGGGAAAATGTAAAAATAAACGTTTTTATTTGTGTAAATAGCACAATAAAACTGCGGCCGCCATTACCGGGCGACACGAAATTTGTACGCGCACCAAATTACATAGATACGATCTGCGTCGATGTAATTGTTATTTTACTGTCGTTAGTGCCCCGGATCGCGTAAATTCAGTTAGGGGATATGATTTTTTTTTCAAATTCAATATTCAACTTTTTGTTATGACCGGAAACGGACGCGTTAGAAAAAATTACGCGCATCCGGTCCGGTCGCAGCTTTTGCGCTATTGCAATAACGGTAATTAGTTTTTGATGCGCACGTGATAAAAAATGATGCGTTTGCGATTAATGTGACAATATTAAAGAGTGTGCGGAATAATAAAAAAGTGATGTCAACTCAATTTATTCTGCCTTTACAGAGAAAAAGACCGTAACGTGCCAGAAATATAAACTATTTTGGTGTGATCGTGTGGTGTCGGAAATCTGGCTGTGTCGAACGGATGACCAATTGTGTCCATTTGCGGTTAACTAAATCAATCACAAGTCACAACGCATCATATTTTTTCTCGGTCAGCGGTGACTCGGTACTCCGGATGTGACTGTCCCTGATTCTTGTCTCGGGTTTCCTTCGTTTTTTCATTTCACCAACTCAATTTAAAACAAATTAGTTAGGACGTTCACTCCAGTTCTTGTCAAGTTTTCTTGTCCGACTATCGATTGTGATTTTACGTCGGTTTTTCAACAAAACGAACAAATAATTCGATTCGATGCTTTGTTTTATTACAAAAGGTACGGTTAATTGACTAAAGTCAACGGAGTCACTGACTTTAAACAGAATTGGCGGTCAAAGGAAACGCGATTCGATTCGGATAAGTGTTGTAACGTTACAACTGTTAATCTAACTAGTTTCTTGTTATTCAGTTTGTTTTGATAACTCTATTCATTGATTCCCAGAACTGGCAGATTAATTAAAGCTAATCGATATGAAATTAAAAAATTTCTTCATTCACTTCCCTCATAATAGTAGCAATTTCAAATTGATAAACGCATACCGCGAGTTTTTAAATATACATTTATAATATTGGCAATTTAAAAGCAGTAAATCATTGTAATCAAAGTTAAAATTGCCAATACCAAGCTTGGTATACATCAGACTAAATCCGAGACTAAATCCTAACTCAATATTTGTTTTAATGACAAGGTAATTGATTGTGCACGCCCGAATCGTGTATCCTCCCGTCCCGAAAACCGTCACGACGCTCTCAAAGTCTCAAACACGACCGAGAAATAACTTACTAACGAAATTTAGTCGCCTTTGTATCGGGAGAACAAAAAGCAAATCGAGTTACAGGCCGAAAACAGAGAAAATCAACAAACAAATACCATTACTACGGCCATTTTCGAACGGGATGCGCTCGTGATGATAGCGTTTTTCAGTGCGTCTCTCGATACTCGAAAACACGATTTATACACTACCACACAAAGAATAACCACAATCACTGCTGCATTTATTCGTAAATCATATCCCAAAGTCCATTACCAACCAGCAGTGAAGCCTCATCAGACAATTTCATCTCATTTTAACATTTTTTCGAGGTGATGCCACAGGGATTCAATTCACGACTCCTCTTTTTGGCCAGATTCGGTCGGGTTGTGGACTAAACAAACTCGGAGTCGTCTCTGAATCGATTGGTCTCGGCTTCGGCTTCACCAGTCAAGAAGTTAAACATCGTGTTTTTTTATGTCACTACATAGCTTGACGCGGGTGGTGGGAACAAGTACGTCAGATGGTACATAATGTGGCACAAATATCAAATTAAAATGGGTTAGGTACGGTTTACTGTTCCCTCCTCAGGATTAATATAGCCAGTGCTTTTCTTAGTTCAACAAAGTGACTTGGATAATGGAGACCCGAAGTAAAGGGTGAGTATCTACACAACCATACGCCATCTTTTCTAAAACAGCCGGTCTATCCTGTAAAAATCTGACTGTCAAAACTTTGGTGAAGTTAGCTGTCATTCCGCTGGGGATTGACACTATTGACAGGTAATTCAGCAGATTCCATTTTGAATCACTGGACGTCGGACAGACGTCTAAAAGATTAACGACCGAGTTGCTGTTGAAGAAAACGGGCCTAAGAATTGCAAAAATATTAAGCTAATTACTATCAAAAGAAAATAATACTAATTCTGACGAACCCTGTGTGTGGCTTTCTTCATTTGCTTTAACGACTTCCACTACATCTGATTGCTTAAATTTTTTGCTCCTCACCATCAGAAGAATCATGATTAATTATTCGTATTCACCTTAATCAAACTCTAGATGACGTTTATCGCTAATGACGATCGATTACCGACGTTTAACTACCCGAAACATACGACTAAGTATAATTACGAATCCAAACATAGTTTTTTCATAAAAAAAGGTACCCTCAATTCTAATCGGTGCCATTAATTACCAAACTGTCACTATATACATTAATCATATAGTAAAAAGGATTCGCTCAGTTAGTTATGTTAGTACATCGTTTTGTGTATAGGTGTCGCCGTTGACATTAGAAAGCTCGCCTGCGCCAAATCGACTTTTAATTAGTGAGATAAGAGGCTCATTACATCGACATTAGTTGTGCCAACTAAGGTTTTTATGGAACATATTTAGGGTACAGTGAGTTAAACAAATAGGGTAAACCATTCTGTGCTAGCACCCTCATTTTATGAGAATTATGTTATTTTTTTATTATTTTAATACCTTTATGCTGTCGCAGTCCACTACTGAACATAGGCCTCTCCCAGGCTGCGCCATAACTCCCTGATCTATACCTTCCGCATTCAGTCTTTCCCAGCTAACCTTCTTAAGGTCGTCGGACCATCTCGCTGAGGGGCGTCCCATACTACGCTTGCCGATATCGCGGTCTCCGCTCTCTTTAATCCCTATTTGATGGGGAAGTACACTGTAAACTTATCATTATCAACTCATATGAGTTCGATAATGATTTGTTTGCATCAAATCGGAAAATCCAATCAATCAATGAATTATGTAGCCAGATAATTAATTGATTGTGTGGATTTTCCGACATTTAAAAAAACAGTAAGCAGTTCTGTTTGAAATAGAAATGAGCATTTAGGACGATGATGAAGACTCTCTTAGGCGACATGATTAGGTGTGGTAACAAATCTACACCGTATTGTGAAATATATTTAGTACCTACTCTAATTGGAACGTTTTGTAGCACTTTTTTTTTTTTTTTTTTTTTTTTGGGTGGGAAATCATCAAATGACCCCTCCCGCTCTGGGCGGAGCGGAAGGGAGTGTCAGACTCTTACTGACTAAAACCCACCCGTGTTCCTTCAGTTGCCTGTGCCAGGGGCCACGGTATCTCTTTCGAACAACCCGCGACCCTGGCGGGCATCGGCCCTAGCGGACCCCGTCAGTTGGTGCTGACATCTCCTTGAGGCGCGCGTGGAACACAACGCGCCGTCGACCCGGGCCTGGTCCTTACCGGGCGGCGAGCTGCCCATTGCTCGCCGCCCGCAAGCCCGCGCCTACGGTGGCCGGGAATCGGCTATCGACTCCCGACGCCCGGGGCGTCTCCTGCGGCGGCTGGGGGCGTGAGGGCGCAAGGATTGCCTCTCCCTCACGCGCTCCGCCTCCTCCTTCGCGAGCATCACTGCTTCGCAGAAGGAGGCGATAGCCTCCCATGCACTCTCGCTCCGAACCATGGCCCGGACTAGGGCCGGACGCGAGAGATCGCCGCCGCCGATCGCCGCCGTGAGGACACGGCGGTGCTCTGCCCAAGCTGGGCAGATCTCCACCGTATGCTCCACCGTGTCCTCCGGGCGATCCACACAATGGTGACACCCGGGCGTTTCCTCCCGCCTTATTCGGAACAGGAACCTCCCGAAGCAGCCGTGTCCGGTGAGGACCTGCGTTAGGCGGAAGGTGAGGACGCCGTGGCGCCTCTCTAGCCACTCCTCAAAGAGGGGACTTATCGCCGCGATTGTGGCGTGCCCAGCGCTGGGTTGCGACAGTCGCACTCTCCATGTCGCCATGAGATCCCGCCGGAGCTCTGTCCGCTGCACCGCGATTTCTCGCGGCAGCGGAGTTACGCCCCGGCGTTTCACCTCCTCTCGCCACTCCCATATGTGGGCGAGGACTTTGGCCTCCAGATCCCATGGCGGCAGTCCGGCAAGGAGGCTCGCTGCCTCCCCGGAGACCGTGCGGTATCCCCGGACTAACCGGACGGCCATGACCCTCTGGGACGCGTTCAACCGCCTGGCTGGTCGCCGCCTCAGTGAACGCGCCCACACCGGTGCCCCGTAAAGGGCCATGGACCGCACGACCCCCGCGTAGAGCCTCCGGCAGGAGGCGTTTGGACCCCCTAGATTTGGCAGGAGCCGCTTCAACGCAGCCCCGGCCCGCTCCAGTCTGGGAGCCAAACGTCGGAAGTGTTCCACGAAATTCCACCGGCTGTCGAGGACAAGTCCCAGGTACTTCATCGTCGACTCGACGCCGATGTGAACCCCTCCTACCGTTATTTGGGAACCCGACGGTGGCGCGTTCCGAGGGCCATGAAAACACATGGCCTCGGACTTGTGCAGGGCCACCTCGAGTCCCAGTTGCCGGATCCTTTCAACGACTGTCGCAACCCCGCGTGTCGCTAGTTCCGCCGCCGCCTGGTGCGACCTCCCCTGCGCCAGGACCAGCGTGTCGTCAGCGTAGCAAACTACACTAACGCCGCTAGGGAGGTCGGCGCGCAGCACCCAGTCGTACCCGATGTTCCACAGGGGCGGCCCCAGGACCGATCCCTGTGGGACACCGCACGACATCTCTCGCCGATTCCACTCTCCCTGATGACCGGGGTAGATGACGGCCCTATCCGTCAGATAGGCCTCGACCACGCGACAGAGGTAGGTCGGCATCCGGTGATACCGGAGTGCCTCCCTGATGCAACTCCAGGGCAGGGTGTTGAAGGCATTGGCAATGTCTAAGGACACCGCCAAGACGACCCCACCCTGGGCAACAGCATCCCCCGTCGTGAGGGCTCGTACGCGCATGACAGCGTCCACTGTAGAGCGCCCCCTGCGGAAACCGAACTGGCCGTCCGCCAGATCCGGCCCCACCCGCATCAGCTGCCCGACGAGACGGTCTGCAATGACTCTTTCAAAGAGCTTGCCCACCTCGTCGAGCAGCACGATGGGCCGGTAAGCGGACGGAGAGTCCGCAGGGCGCCCCGGCTTCTTGATGAGGACCAGCTTCCCCGTCTTCCATCGTAGTGGGAACTGGCCCCCCTCCAAACATGCGCTTAGGAGCCCCCTCAGTCGAGGCCCGAGAGCCTCCATGGCCAGAACCCAGGCTTTCCCAGGTAAGCCGTCGGGTCCTGGGGCGGTATTTTTGGCATTCAGCCTACGTACCGCCACTCTCAACTCTACCTCGGTCACCTCCGGAGAATCGTCGTCGTCGTCGGGTGTGTGGTCCTCATCGGGCACCGCAGGAGGCGGAGCCATGGGCGGGGGTGTATGTTCCCCTCGCGAAGGGAACAGAGCGCCCACCACGTCCTCTACGAGCTGGGGCCGGAGACTCTGCGTCAGCGGGGGAGCCCATGGGCGGAGTTTATCCCGCACCATTTTGTAGGGGCGTCCCCACGGGTCCCTGTTCAGAGTCTCCAGCGACTCCTCGCGGGCCAGTCCCCTGGCCCGCAGGATCTCCGCTCGGAGGGCGGTCTTCGCCGCTCTGTACCCCTCGTACAGCTCCGCCTGAATGGCTTCGGTATCCGGAGGGCGGATACGGAGCCTGCGTTGCCTGGCGTACCGGCGTCGTGCAGCGACGCACGCCTCGCGCAGGGTCGTCAGCTCCGGCGACCACCAGTACACCTGGCGCCAGGCGCGTCCTGGCCGGACCCGGGGCATTGCCATGTCACATATTTCGGACATGGCCTCCCGGAACCACTCCGCCTCGTCGTTGATGTCAGCAGGCCTGTCCGGTGGTGACACCCAGGCCTGCACGATCGAGGCTTCCAGGAGGAGCTCCCGGTCCAGCTGCTTCAGCGCCCACCGCGGACCACTCGGGGCCTGTCGGACTGGCGCGCTTGAGGTCTGGGCGGAGACGTCGAACCGGATGTACCGGTGGTCGGAATAGGTCTCCACCCCCTCCATGACGCGCCAGTCGACGACGTGCGGCAACAGAGCGGGGCTGGCGAACGAAATGTCCACCACTGATTCACCCCGCATCCGCACACACGTTGGGACAGAACCCCGGTTTAGGACGACCAGGCCTGTCTCCAGAGCCCAGTCCTCCACCATCCTGCCCCGCGTGTCCGTATACCGGGAACCCCAAGCCACATTCTTGGCATTGAAGTCCCCGAGGACGAACACGGGGAGGGAACGGAACCCGACGACGACGACTCTCAGCTCCACAAGGGAGTTGTGGAATTCGGCGAGAGTTCGGCTCGGGGAGAAGTATACCCCTACCACAACAATCCCCCCGAACCGTGCTGCTACGCAACCCCGTCCCCTCTTGACAGCCTCGAGGGACGGGGTACCGGCGGCGGCCGACGAAATTAGGGTCACTGAGCCGCTCAGGTCCTCCACCCAGTAATCCCTGGGCGGGACAAAATACGGCTCAGCGACCACGGCGATGTTGATCGACCACTGCGCCATGCTCTGGAGCAACAGATCCTGAGCGGCGGCGCAGTGGTTGATGTTCGCCTGGAGGAGGCGTAATGGGGCCGTTATTGGCACTCCATCTCAGCCCCCTCCCTAACCCTCTGTGAGGGCCCTGCCGTGGCAGTTCCAGCGGCGACAACGGTGGAGGCGGCAGCGGCGGTGACGGTGGCTGCGGCTGCGGCGGTGACGGCGGTGGCGGAGGGCTTACCCTTGCCTTTGGCTCTGGCGGGTGGAGCGCAGGCCTTGCTCCCAACCCGGTGATCGGCCGGCTTGCCAGCTGCCGCACATACGAAGCAGTGCGGCGTGGCCTTACACGAGCCGGCCTTGTGACCGGGCTGACCACAGCGGAAGCAGTGACTGCTGCGGTCCACCTCCGAGGGGCATTTCACTCCCACGTGGTTGCCCACATGGCAGCGGAAGCACCTCAGAGGTCTGGGTTCCAGCAGTTTCACCTGCGCGGAAACCCAGCCCACCAGGAGCCTTCGGCCCTCCTCGGCTATCTTCCGGGCCGCCGACACGGGGCAGCTCACCGTAACGGCTCGCATCCCCGTGTAGTCAGGACGGATGGTGCCTGCCCTCACCTGCTCGGCAGAGCACCCCCCAGTCCTAACGATGGCGGCCACCACCTCTTCCGCCGTCGCGGTGTCGTCCAAACCCAAGATGCGCACATCAGCGCATTTGGTGGGTCTGGACACTCGGGCCTCGTTCGCATTTAGCGACGCCCTAAGCCTTTCGGCCAGAGCGTCAGCGGTCGGGCCGCTGGCCGCACCGGGGACCTCCAGCATCCGGGCACCAGTCGCAGTGACCCTTACCCGGACGCCACCGGTGACCCCGAGCTCCTCGAGCTTCACCGCCGCCCTCGCTTTGGCGAGCACGTCGCCGTAGGTCATGCCCTTCTTCTCCGCTTCCGGCTGTAGTGTGATCACTACAGCTGCGGTCTTCGGGGCACGAAGCCTAGCCGCGACGTTTCGGTCCTTGCGCCGCTGCCGCCTCTCCTTTCTTTTGGCCGCCCTTGCTGCCTTACCCGCCTTCCTCTTCTCCCCGACTACTAGCCATTCGGCGTCGGTCGGAGGAGCTTTCGGAGGCGGGGGCGGCTGTCTTGCCGCTTGGGTTGGGGCCCTCGCGGGTTCCGGCACGGCTCCGCTTTTGGCCTTTTGGCCGCTTTGGCCCGACGGACTCTGTTTGGCCGTGGTAGCCGCGGCGGCGGCATACGAAGCCGCCTTCTTCCGCTGGCCCGAGGTCGGCTGGCTGGCTGCTAGAGGAGGACGCAGGACAATGGCCTCGAGAGCCGAAAACCGACCCCGGAAGGCAGCCAGCTCCTGCCGCACCAGATCCAGAACCCGATCCTCAGCCGACACGGTCCCGCCCTGCCCATGCCGCGCCCTTCCCTGCGGCACCTCCCGGGGGCCCGCTCCTCGGAGCCTGCCCAGGTCCGCTCGGAGCTCCCCATTTTCTTTCCGGAGAAGCTCCATTTCAGCCTTCAGGCGGGCAACCTCCGCCCGCATCTCGGACATGCCGTCCGGCGGAGGCCCAGAGTAAGCGGCCTCTGCTGCCGCCATAATGGAGGCCGTGGCTGCCGATATGGCCTTGTCTTTAGAGGTTTGGAGCCTCTTCAAGGTCACGCTCTTCATAGCAGCCGCCACAACCTCCGCAAATTTAGTCGCGCTCTCGGGGTTGGAGTCCCCAGGGGCGTCCGGCCCACCGCCTGACGACTCTGAGAGGGCCGCCCTGCGGCCGGTCTCTCGCCCCTCCACGTCGCTCTCCCCGCGGGCTCCAGGAGTGCCGGGCCGCTCAAAGCGAGCTCCTCCACCGCGCTGCGCCGCACGACCTCGGCCCCTCCTCGCCGTCGACACTTTGGCAGCCGACAGGTTCTCCTCACTTGCGGTGCGACCCATCGACCCCGCTTCGTCCGAGTCTTCCTCGCGCGGCCTCTTTCTCCAGAATTTGGAGAGCTCGCGCAAGTCCTGGTCGGACATGGTTCGGTCCTCTAATGGACGGGAGCCTCCTCGGCTCTTGTTGCCATTGGCAAACGGAAGACATTCGTTGCCCCCCCCAGAATACGAGTGGGGGCTTGACGTTCCCGAAGGGAACGTGGCGGATTCTCCGACTGCTGAGCAGTCGGTACCGCCCTGGGGTAGTTTTTTGCCGTTTGTCTTATCCATTGTTTATTGTTCCTTTTTAAGGGTGAGGTCCCTTTTCGCGCTAACGGCCGGATCCCCTCCGGCCATTCATCCCCTCGGCACGCTAGACCTTGGGATTGGGGTAATTTTTTATAGAGGTTGTCTACCTCGCGGCCCGGGCCTCAGTGGCCCGGACCCCCGGTCCTGTCAGTTCAGGATTACGGGGTGACCGACGGCTGGGCAGAACCAACCGCCGCCCCGGCGTCCCCACGCTGCCGCCGGATGCCGGACAGACGCAGCGCGGGCATGGGACACCCTCCACCACCCACACTCTCGTGGGTACCGCGGTCGAACCGCCCCGTGACGGTCTACGCCCACTCACCTCCCTCTGTAAGCAGAGGGGGAGTAGACGCATGACCGTCCGTCTGTAGCCCGGTTCCCTTCACCGACCATCAAGGATGATCGGTGACTGGAACCGTGACCTTCTCCGCCTGTCGAAGATTTGCCGCCCGCCCCAATTGTCCACCCAAACCTGGTGGGCAATTGGAGCCGACGTTGCCCAGGGTGCGCCACGTGGAGGCTCTTCAACGTGCACCCCACGTTTTGTAGCACTTACTTATGGTTTATTCAAATTATATAAGAATTTAAGGCAGACAATTGAAGTTGAGAGTAGACTTTTGTAAGGAAATGGATGATAACTCCGACTGTGTTCAGTCAGATAGAGTTATCATCTGTTTCCTTGTTTTCAAGTTATAACTTGGTAAGTAGTAACGGTGGAGTTTCCTGCTCATTCTTCTCCATACGAAAACTACCTTTTGGAACTACTAGAATCAATTCTATTTAATTGTAATTTTTGACGTTCAAAAGTGCCTTTTATGGCCTATTTGAAATAAATGCTTTGACTTTGACTTTGAAGAAAGAAAGAAAGAAAGGAAATTATTTTATTTGCGGTAAACATAACGCAGAGATAGAGCACAACATAAAAAATAACAAGTTCAGGGAAAATAAGCGTCACATCCACGCAAAACGGCCATCGCTCAGCATAATAATGCATAATGCTACCCACGCGCGTTCTATTCCATCGTATCGTCTAAATAGATTCTGATACGTAAACAAATAATTAACTTTACAAATATACTATGTGCAAATCTATTATCGATAAGATATATTCCCAAACCTAACAATAATGTTTTAATCAACGGCCAAGAACTCCATTAACATCGACTCTACCAGCCGCGGCTTCATAAAATATCCACGGAGTTCATTCCAAAATCCACACGCAATCAAATACTGAAATCAAATTAAGTCATATCTCATGGTACCTAATATACGGAACCTTTATAAATACGCTACGCACCCGACGACGCTCACAAATTACGTCAACTTCGTAATATTAGCGTTTCCGAGCGCGGCAAGCGAGCGTATCGCGCCCGTAATGTTATTTTAACAGATGTTAATGGTATTCTTTCTTTATTACCAGCCGTGGAAAATGTCTGCAGGTTACAAAGAAACATCTAATACGAAATATAGGCAAATTCTAAGTAAAATCATTTATTTCAAATAGGAACATAAAAGGCACTTTTAAACGTCATCATTTACTAAAACAAACATACACTCGAAAAACTTAACCCTCCTTCTGGCGCAGTTGGGTAAAAATAGAATTGATTCTAGTTGCCCCTTCTAAAAGGCAGTTTCGTATGGAGAAGAATGTGCAAGAAACTCAACCGTTACTCTTGTAAAACGTTTTACTACTTATATTTTGTACACATTAGTGATTATGATATGTGAAGACGAACGATGCAATGGACTTAGAATGAAATTACTACAGGTAGTAATCGCGAAAAGAATATCTACTGTCCCATACAAAACAGCATAATATTACTTACTCGATCCAAATGTATGGGACGGCTGATACCTATTCTTTTGTATGTATTTTGTGTGTTGGTTTCATAGAAAAAGTTGATCAGGGGCCCAAGTCTGCTATTTTTTTATAAATTCGTCATTCCAACACGATCCCATTGTCATTTTTTTGCTAAAAGTTCGTAATCTGCTAAATTCATAATGGTCGATCATTGGTCGGTCAACGGCACAGAACTTAGACGATAGGTACTCGTAACGAATTAAAAGCAATGACTGCACATTTGACGTTCTAATGGTAAGGTCATTGATCAAAGGCACTGTCAAAATTTCAGCAGATTACCGCCTAAGTCAGTCATTCATTTGTCATTAAGTACGAGATTACCATTCTATGCCATTTCTTTCAATGGAGTGTCAGTGGTTGACCATTGGAAAGTCATAATGACGCCATTATATTAGTAGATTACCAAACTTGTCAAAATCAACAATTATGACATCAATGATAGACCATTCTGACACTATTGTAATAGCAGACTTGAGGCCCAGTTTAATGGTTTGTACCACCACCCTTAAATATGACAATACCTTTCTGATATATGCTGCATACTCATTCATATTCAGTAGGTATATCAAAGCAATTGTTGGGTCAGTTGCGCGTCGCGTGCGATTTATTGACGAAACATCTCGTAAACTATACCAGCCACCTGATGTAACAGTTTAGAATATAAAGGCCAGTATTAGCATTGAACTAAGGCACTTCGGTTCCTGTTTTAAACTATGTAAACGATGCAGGCGTAAAATGGAAAACGCCTAACAATCGACTGATACATTGTGCACTTTTAACGTTCATGATGTCAAAATAAATTGCTTTGAATTTTTATGATGCTATTGGACATCAATTTTTATTTATGCATTTTTAAAACATTGTACACACAGCTATAATTCATTTGTAAAAACAAAACAAGAATCAATAAATTGTAACGGCTAATTCAAAGATTACGCCCCATTACACGCACTTAGAGATGGAGCCGAACGAGGCAAATGATATGTTCGCGCAGTCCCACGGACGGGTAATCTCGCCAACACATTACGGGACGATTTTCACGGCTAGCTATAATTTAATATAATCCAAAGAAATAGTTGCACTCGTAACGTTTTCGAACTGCAGCATGCGATCGATACTCGATCAAATTGCCATCGCAACTCGACTCGTAAGTGGAATCAACTTCTTTGATCGACTTTATGGCCATGGAATACAGTCCAAGTTTGAAGATGAAATTGTATTATCTTATAAAATAAGCTTTATAGTAATTTTCATAAGGATATCTCGTGAAATACTAACGTTGCACACAAATGATCGTGATTTCGATAATCGGATGGTATGTTATCGATCACGACGCTAAAGTTTCGATTCGATTTGATTGTGGATCAATGCTTGTTTTGATTTCCAATTCGCGCTTGCGTCGTTTGACGCTAAATAGCGTCACGTAGCCGGCGTTCTCCTCTCTTATTACGTATGCTCGCAATTTTCGTTTTCAATTTGAAATTGCAATGTTGTGAGGTTTTTGGTATGTGTGATTCGGTTCTGTGGAACGATCAGAAATATATATATCAAATGGAAGAACCGAGAAGGAAATTAGGACCGTTGCTGTTTATAACTCGTTTGTTGCACCTAAATTGAAATAAAGATGCTACATAGATAGTGTTTTAATCTAACTCTTATTCAAAATGTACAGAAACTTACAAAAGGCAAACAGTTTCGTAAGATTCTCACAACAATCAGAACATTTAGAACAAAAGATGACCTTCCAAAGTGACAGCGACTACCAAAGCAATTTAATATGGAACTTATACCTCCAATTATTTCGAGTCAAACACACATTACCGAAATGAGATAAACGAATCGAATAGTCCTGCTTGATTATTAGTTATACAATAGCATTATGTGGATCGAAAGTAATAACGTGGTTCTTTTCAACCGAGAAACAGTTTTTACAATCGATTCTAACCTCTGTGTCGCAGCACTACGGACATTTTTGATTCGCTTGGTTAGTTTTCCCTTTGTAAATGGTGTATTTTCGTAATATCGGTCTCAGCGGCCTGACGTCGATAACAGGTTAAGTAAATGACACAAAATGGCGGCTAAGGGCAATAAAAAATAATTCGGGACGGACATCTCATATTACTTTTCGAAAATTCAATTTCATTTCCACGCTTACGTTACTTTTTTAATGCTACCCTGTACTTTTATGGCTACAGGAAACAATTGGTAAAGTCAATTTAGTTTTTGTACAGATGTCTTCATTTTAAATCCAACATTAAATTCCACCATTAAAGATGCATTTAGGTAATTTTAAACTATAATCTGGGGACTATTAAAAGTTGGTATCAAAATAAATAATCGCAGTAAATGAGTATAAATGAGTCAACATTATTATTTACGTATTAAAGTTCTGATCTGCTTTATGTGGATTTAAACTACTTACTTACTTACCTACTTATTTCAGGAATTCAGAAAGCGTAGTGTTGGTTTTCCAAAAGTTTTTTGGTATACAAATGAATTTATAGGAAGGATACCTATTTATTTAATGGTATTTATTTTATGATTGACAAATGAAAAAGAATAATAGCTTTTCCCATAATTTGCAAAGCAAAACGTTTTATGTTTTGGGTAGGTTTACTTTGCTTACGAGAAAAATCCGTAAATGAGAAGTTTATCGGAAAGGTTGTAGGTATGTCACACGAGGTGTTCTGTAGATTCTGCCTACCCCTATGAGAAAAAGGTGTAACTTTTTTTATAAACGGTTTTTTGCAAAGAAGCTCGACCAAAAGTGATAAAACTTTAGACAACTTCAAGTTAGCATCTTTTATAAAGTATCAACGCCTGAACTCTACTCAATAAAGATCCAGGAAACGAACAGACCTAGTTTTAAAACCTCCTTTAGTCATAAAACCCTGGTAAGGACCCGTCGAAACGACCATTTAAGCTGTTCCTAATACTTCATAACGAGGGACAAGACGTGACATCCGCCACATCCAACCTTCCTCAAATCATTTTTTACCAATGATACAAAAATTACAGAGGAAATGCTAAAGAAATTGATAACCGATACTAATGTGGTCCTAATTTAACAGAATTATGTTTATTGATTCATATACTTAGATATTGTTCTGAGAAAAGCAGTTTTTTGAAGGTTCTCGAACCTATTTTGGGATTTTAGTTTAGAAATTCATTTACTCATTCATTCAAGGATTTACCCACGGATGATTTACCTGATTTATTTGATTTACACGTTTTTGTTTTTCGTATTGGTTGCGCTGTCGCATGACGGAGGAGCTATGGTTTAATAGAGGTGTGAGGGAAAAAGGTGTAAAGTTCACTCTTCCTCCATAGAAAAGGAAGGATCCGCCGACCAGATGGGTGTTGTGTCTGGTACGCAACTGCTCGACGATTGATGTCGGGACGTTGTATACTTACATGCTAGTTGCGCGGTAAATCCTGCTTGCGCGATGCAGGATTTTGCGTGACATCAGTGTGATGCGTAATTCCCATGTGGCAATGTAGATGCAGCTACAGTCCAAAATAACCACACAGTGGGTCACAAAAACCAGCAAACGACAACGCAGCAGGCCCAGAAGGTGATAGCGGGACCAACTAGACTTTTTCATAAGGATCGCCCACAAACAGCAATAGATAGGGATAAGTGGAAGGAGGGAAGGGATCGAGGTTTTTGCCCTACAGTGGGATTCAATCGGCTTATAGTAAAAACAGTTATTTTTTGTTTGTTGGTAGCAGGTCCAAAACACCAAACAGATGGAATGGAGGAAGGACAGCGGTGACGATGACGTATCCATACTAATATTATAAATTCGAAAGTAACTCTGTCTGTCTGTAGGTTACCTTTTCATGCCTAAATCACTGAACGGATTTCGATAAAATTAGGCAGAGAGATAGATTGTATCCCGAGGAAGAACATAGATAGTTTTTATCCCGATATTCCCACGGGATCGACACTTATGCGGGTGAAACCGCGGGGCACTGCTACTCTCAAATAATGTTCAGCTCTAATTGTTCATGATTAAGAAGCTACGAATCAAGAGTGGCATCTTTTAAGACTAGATATGTGTAAACGAACTGTTTGTAGCAACATTTTGCTGCGTACTTTTCCAATCCACGGCTGCTGTCATCTATCCCTAGCTTGCTGTTACAAACTCGACTTACAATCTTTATATATAAAATTCAAAGTCCTCACTGACTGATATATCAACGCACAGCCTAAACCGCTGGTCCTAGAGACATGAAATTTGTAGGGTGTGTTCTTTGTGAAGAGTAGGTGTGCACTAAGAAGGGGTTTTTTGAAATTCCACCCCTAGGAGGATGGAATTTCACGCGGACGAAGTCGCGGGCAGAAGCTAGTGCTTAATAGAAATTTTTACAAACATTTGCTTGCATTGCAGATTTTTGCATACAGCGCAAAAAATATACCTACCTACGGATAATATTCATGCACATGCTCTATTCTCAAATGACTAAGCTAAACCTACTAGCATGTCGCCTTCTACCGACCAGACATGGCACTTAAAGGGTACTTCATGGAGATCACTGTTGAAGTCTGCACTTTTTATTACAAAAACGTAATTTTTATTGTTCCCTTTATTGTTTCGCGAACACACGTAAATACAAATTCGCAGCTGTTACAAACATTTCTAGTACCTACCTAGTGGTTAAACGGCACAGTTATCGAATAACATGGCCCAGTGACTTCGGCCGACTTTCATTGCAATGACGATTTCGGTTAAATAAATAAACTTAAACTGCTATTCATTAGGGCTGGCTGACCATTTGCGCAAGTGTGAGCCTTAAATAATTAAAACGTTCATTATTTTCTTTAAGTCAATATAAAAGAATGTTAAAAAACGTTGTCAGTTCTTTATCTTTTCGTGATAGAGTGTGACTAGTGTGTAAAGTTTGAAAAAATACGGCGATTTTGCTTCGAAACACCGCAAATTTATTAGTCCCTTGCTCTAATAGAAACGTTGTAAAGTATACAGCAGCTATTTATCATTCGGATATAAATGCGAAGGACAAGAACTTTACAAAAAGGCTTAACCCAAATGTGCTAAATTTACCCAACCGTATCGCTTGACTCTCACGCAAGTGAAATTATAGCTTCATAATATATTTTTAGACTTGCTTGATATTTGACGAACCCGATGATAACCTTTATTCATAATCAACAGAAGAATGGTGATCTTGTATATGCTAATGATTAATAATTGGTTTAAAACACTCGAAGAACACAAAAAAGACCTGTCGACTAAAAGAAAGAAAGACATCTATTTTTTCCTCGATGCACGCGAGATCTTTTTGCAGCAGTCCACCGCGTTATCTGGGTATGTAAAACTGACAACCCTAAGCTGACACGCAGTTTGAACACACAATGAAGCGAGGTGCAAGGGAGGGGAAACAGTAAAGGGGGGAGGTGTGAATTGCTCACGCGCATACAAAAGTTAAATAAACAATCCGTCGCAGGAACCACGCTCACTTGCGACTGAATTGCCCGGCCTTACTCCGTCAAAGCGGGTTCATAACAAATTGATTTTTTTTATCCAAACGACATTAGGACAGCCATTGATGTTGGGAAGGTCCGCTGGTGACAATTGTCGGGGATTTTATTTGAATTACCGTGCTTTCAAATATACATTAAAATGCGATTACGAGTTTGCCGGTACGTTAAATATGGTGTAGATGTGTTTCAACTGGCAAATAAATACAATATTCCTGTTAACATTAGAGTCATCATGTCGTAAATTTGGACGATGATGATGATGTAGTATGCAAATTAAATAAAAATCAAGAGGAAATGACAAGTGTTAAAAGTAGCTGGAAAACTGACTGTAAAATCAGGGAACTTGAGTAGTTTGACACACTTTGTAATAGTAATTTCAAACAACGGACAAAGAATGATAGCAGTCTAACTTTTCTGTACAAATCTCATCGTAAAACTTAGTTGAAGTGAGCTTCAAGTGAGCTACCATTCCAATCGTAGACAGAGTAAACTATAGACTGCTGCATATCTTCTTTTTCATTCGCACAAGAAAAAGAGAAATATATTAACGTCACTAGCAAAGAAAAGAGACAGAGTAAGAGTATTTCTGTCCCTTACTGCGTGTCGGCTAAGCACATCAATGTGCACAACAAGTTTGACGTTTATGAATGAAATAATAAAAAAACTACACCGCGATTAAACGGAAAATAAGATCTTTTTCGTGCATAATTCAATAATAGTAGGTACCTACATTTGCGCAACTGTGAAAATGGTAAGGTGCAGTGAAAAAGCTGTAAAAATGATAGTATGATGAAGATTGCCGGAATTTTTTGTCCCATTCTGTGACACGAATACCATGAGTCTATAGATTACTCTGTCTACGATTCCAATTGATGCTAGGCAGTGACACTTGACAGCTCACTTCAAGCTCACTTGATCTAAGATTTTTACAGAATAGATTGGCTGTTGTAATTTGAATATAGACCATTTAAGTTGATAGACAACCAAGTTCCTGACCTTTTCAATTAATTAATAACAGTCGATTAAAGATGTCCATCAAAGACAGTATCCATATCACTTGATTGCTCTTTGTCAGTCAGTGCACTTCCTTTTCCTTATGCCCCTTTTTACACACCAGCCCATAGGTCCCCTAGGTATCATCAACAGACTTTATCTGTCTCATTATAATATTATCTAACTCGTTTACGTAGATGGACACGCTCGATCAATTACAATATTTCCATAAACATTCCTTAACGATACGTAACAAGTTTTTATCACATCGTATTTTTTTTTGTTTGCGAACAATTATCTACTGTTGATACTAACAAACGAAACTTAAGTGTTAATTAAGTTAATGCAATTATGAGATCATATTGAACTATGTAACGGACACCATCGCAAACTTGCAAAAACACTCCAAAAATAAGCCACCAACCCTTGCTCAAAGCCACAAAGTTCAAAATTCAGTGAGAAATAGTTACAGAACTGTTGAGGTTCGCTTGTTTTTCCTGTCCTGCACAAGTGGCGAAGCCGACCTTTTCAAAAGAGGGAAAAAATGTTGTTGAACAAGTAAGTGAATGGTACATTCGTGAAATGCCAGCTGCCAAGTCGAATGGTGGCCATAATAAACGTATTGTGACACTGTCGGTTGGACAAAGGAAGCGAGTCAATCAGTCCCGTGCCATAATTATTACTTGCCGCACTGAATGGAAGCTTCTCTCTTGATTTTATAATTGATGGTGGCGGTTTAGGGTTCTGTGTGCAGTTTATTCTGTTGTGGTTTGCTGTTAAATATTAACTAATACCTATTATAAATAAGTGAGTTGGTTAACCAACTCACTTAGGCTCAAATCACACCAAAAGAGCGTCGAAGCGGAGCGCAGTTTCAGTGTCATATGAATTTTAACTTTATTTTCATTACTATAATACTTATTATCGCAACCGCTAGGTAGAGAAGGCAATTCGCCGGAATTCCAGCGGCGCCGCTGGCATCCGCGCGACTCGTTCGAGTTTCTCATGCGATAATAAGTATTATAGAAATGAAAATAAAGTTAAAATTCATATGACACTGAAACTGCGTTCCGCTTCGCCGCGCTTCGACGCTCTTTTGGTGTGAGTTGAGCCTAACACATTTATAATTTTCGATTGATCGGATTTCGATGAAATTTGACAAAAGGATAGACACATAGGATACTTTTTATACCGGTAGGATGTTCCCGTGGGATAATTTCCGCACTCCACGCATACGAAATTGCGTTCAAAAGCTAGTACGGTATATGTCATTACAGTATTTTTTCGTCTCGCAAATATAATTATTATTCCATACGCCATGTAGAGTGCGCGACTCCTATCGGAAGGACTGGCCCTCATTTAGGTGCCTAAGCCTTTAACAAACACCACCCTTCATCACTTTGACTTTGTCTTTGACCCCTCGTCTGTTAGACAAGCTTATTAAGTTTGGTAACTTTACTAACTCTTCTTCTTTGTGTCGCTGGCACGACTGTATTTTAGATCTTGTTGGCTCAAAACTTTGCCACGTCCACGACGAAAGAAAAAACAAAAGGCAAAAGACGAAGCGTGACAGTTGAGCTCTTAAAAAAGACTGCACATTATCGGAAGCCAATTGCATAAAACAGAAATGCACAAAAAATAACCACACCTGTATTTCTTGGCACATTAACTACCTCCAGTTTAGTATTCCCATTCGCATTATATCGGAGCCGTTATCGGCAGCTCGTTTTGAATGAGACATCAATACGAACACAATCTGTGGCAGGTTTGTAATGGCCGTCCGCACGCGATCTCTAACTATTGCGTTAGAATTGTTGGCCATAGGTTGAGTTGATATGTGTATTTTAGCGGTCTTTATTCTACTGAATTATTGTGGAGAATGTTCCTGGATGTTTGGATGAAGGAATACGGCGAGCTGCTGCCTTTCGTGGGTAAAATAACATGTGGTGAAGAGTCAAGAGCTCTTGGGCTCAGGATAAATAGGGCAGAACCAATGATTTCAAAAGTAAGGATACGCCCGTCTGAACATTTTACATAGAAGTTCTTCGTTCGAAATTCGAAGTTCGCGCGCACCACTGTCAACTGAGTCGCGTTGGCCCTAAAACCGTCATTTTAGGGCCAGCGCGTTGGTGCCAATTAGTCGCGCCGTTAGCCCGGTCCTTACGCTAGTAATATATATGTCAATGGGCAGAACTGTTTCCCTAACCTGAATCTAGCGACCCCAGTCCGATTGCAACTCAAACTCGCATATAAACAGTCGCATTATAGTCAAAGTTATCAAAAGCCTTCATGGAATAGATACTGCTTTAACATAATTTTGGTGTTTTGATAAAATCTAAAACTGTTCTGCCCGCAGACAAAATTGTTTTGACCAGTTTTGACTATAGCGCTCTGTCATGTTTAGATACTAATCCTGCAAACTTAAAAAATATAATAGGATAGGTAATTGTTATTTTGAAAAATAGTAGGTACTTACTTACCTACCTACTTAACATTTTATCAAGTTCATAGCTTAGTAATGGCTTAGTAGCTATAAATATTATGTTTACATAATTTTCACTCCATAATAAATTGTAAATTTTATCATTTTACGAACAACATAGACTGGCGGGAAAATTTTAACAATGGAACGCGCGTGTTTTTCTTTTTTAATCTGCATTGTGTTGCAATTTGTGTTTATTCTACAGCCTTTTGTAAGCGTTCCAAATATTTTGAAACAACATTATAAACACCAATGAAATTAACTACGAATCATTATTAAATCAATGCTACGAATGAATATTTTAGTTATGTATGCATGTTCGTAAATTGGGCATTTTTCAGGCAAATTGATATTTGAATAACTTTATTTCCGTAAGTCGGTGTCTTTGGATGTGTATTTTAGTTTTTCGCCACCTTCTTCCGAAATTAAAGTAATTTTTCACTTTGTAGTGTTTTTTATTTTTGTTAAAAAGTTTTTATTTCTTGCTTTTTAGTGGGTTTGTTTATAATTTATGATCTAAGTTACAATAGCCTAATGTCAACTTGCTCATCGCCTTTTACTAAATATTGCTTTTCCCGATGCAGGGACGTTAATTGTTGAGGAGTTCTCCTGGTATTTCACCATCAGCTCAGTTTCACCATTCGCATTGTGACGAGCATAAATTGCTTAGCAACCATATTAAAGTAATCGAATCGCAACCCGTGAAATACTTATTATTGAGTAGTTCCGGTGACCATCTGTGGTCTTCATCATCAGTTCCACTTCACCAAATGGTGCTTTCTGAGAGCAAATGCACGAGTAGGTACTACCTATAAAAAATACGCAAATCGCTATAGGTGTGCCTATAATATTTGAAGAGTTCCTTCGATTTCTCCAGGATCACATCATCAGACCCTGACCTGATGACAATGGAACCACCTGGAAAATATCCTTTCAAACAAAAAAATAATTTTTCAAATCGGTCTAGCAGTATTCGAGTAATCGGGGAACATACATAAAAAAAAGATTCCGATGAACTGAGAACCTCCTCCTTTTTTTGAAGTCGGTTAAAAAAGAATCTCTGCTAAGAATTTTAGTGACGTTTTTATTAAAACATTTTTTTTTGAGGCTGTTTGATTTCATGTCCTTTGCCTGCACAAAGATCTTTGGTTAGTAGATTGTCATTTTATTTTCGAATGGTTTTTGATTTTTTATGTTGTTTTCTAGTTTTTAGTGCAGTTTTATAGACAGTCTTTGCAGTTGTGAAACCTTTTCCACATCCGAAAACCGTAAACAATGAGCCATATTTGTCTCATTATAGTCGAACGCATTCTGTGTAAACGGCACACACAATGTGCTTTTCCTCATCCAACATAAGTTTTACGCCATTCAGCGGTAAGTTAAACGAAAAACTAGGAAAGCGTTCAAGTTAATTTTATTCGTGTTGGCTCAGTTAGTAAGCTATTAGTTAACTCTGTTTAAGTTTTACTCACGCGAAGTTAAGTTATAGTTATTTACGTTGGAAAACCAATGACAGGCCGCCATTGGAGTTTTTCGTTTTAGTTTTTTCAAAGTGGGTTTAAATTACCGTAGTTTTGTTGTTGAGTTTTATTTTGTTTGGTATGGCACGTTCTGACAGCATAACGGTATTTGATCGAGTTTGTTTTTTTAAAGATACTTTTACTTTATAGATTAGGTACCTAATTGAATTTTTTTTGCGCGGACCCCTGTAATTCTTTTTCTAAAATAAAAGTAGCCTAAGTTACTTTTTATAACATCAGCTACCTGGCAGTGAAAGTCCCGTCAAAATCGGTCCAGGCGTTTCGGAGATTAGCCGGAACAAACAGACAGACAGAAAAAAAAATGTTTTTTTTTATAAGTACCGTATTTACATGCATTTTATTAAGCCAACCGTTTTTACATGCATTTATTTATATATATGCATTATTATACATTCATTTATATGCATTTAGTAAAAAGCTGTTATTTTGATATTACATAGAAGTCTACGTGTCCTCACGATGTTTTTCCTTCACCGATATCAGTAAGGTCCAAGATAAGCCGGTCGAATCTTTAAAAATCTCACCGTGAAAACTTAGGTGAAATGAGTTTGTTTTTGCTAGGAATTGACACTATTGACAGCTCACTCCACGCTCACTTCACCTAAGTTTTCACGGTGAGATGGTTACAGAATTGCACTGAAGCTCAGAAAGTACATGATTATGAATTGAAAAAGTCACGTTGGCCCAACAGCTAAGCTTAATAAATACTCGTATATAGGTACAGATAAAGTGTAGGCAAGCCAAGAAAATGCGCCTATAATTTCCCTCCACCGAGCCCAATTACACATTTTCCAATTAAAGTTTCAGCGCGTTTCAGGCATGTTGGCAAATTAAATTTGTTCAGCTGATTAGCGGCGGTTCATGAAGTTATTTCAGCTGTTTATCGTCTGTTTGCATGCGCGCGCTTTACTCGAAAACTGTTCGTGGTGACGACGTAAATGTCGTTGGTTGGTGCAAGTTATAAGCTTTTATGTTTATTGGGAGCTTTCTTACTGTTCCTATTACCCCACTGCAGGGCAAAGGCTCTACGACTTCCAGTGGATACAATCCAGTGGTAATAAGGACCACTGGTCGTTTATTTTGTCCAGCTCGACCCGCCATCTTCTACAGGATCTGCCGTTACGCCTTCTAGCTATCTCAGGGCTCCACATAATGGTTATTTTGGCCCACAGCTCATTGGTATGCTCCATACGTGAGCCCAGTCGCACTTCAACTTTGCGGCTTTTGAACAACGTCAGTAACCTTTGTTTTGGAGCGCAGTGTGGTGTTGCGATTATGGTCTGGCCTAAAATCCTCGAATTCCTCGAATATCACGGGCTTCGAAGTCACGATTCTACCATCCGCAGTTCTTAGTTTCGTCAGCTGGAACCTACCTAATTACTGAGCGTACACTTTCGACCCTCAATTCTGCTCAATCGCGATTTTGATGTCACGGGTAAGTATTGGAGCACCGAAGGTCGCGTCGCGTCAACTTTCTCATTTTTAGGTTTAAGGTCCTCTTATCTTACGAAGATGGCTGCGTGGATGGCAACCAAGGAACATATTTACTCTAGGGGAGATAGGAACTCTCGTCTTTCCCTCATAAATGTGAGAGTTTCCGAGGAAAGTTTGGACACATTACATTTTCGCTATGAAGGGAAATGTCTACGGGACACGTTACGTGGTGCTTAGAAAGCCGACGAGGTGGTCCCTCGTCGGCTTTCTCGTCAAAAGTGCCTGTGGTTTCCAACAAGACGAATCGATTTGAAGTTCTAGTTGGAACTTTTGGATCCTATAGAGCGGCTTGGAGCTACGTAGGTCGGAGGGTAGGCCTCGTCGGCCGCACAGTAGTTAGAAAGCCAGCCAAATTTTGCACAAACCGCTTTCAGTCCACAACTCACACCGTAATGATTTCCTTATAATTGGTGGGTTAAAGTCGGCTTGTTCTTACAAATTGTTTATTTCGGTGTAACGAGCGGCCCAGACTGGCAACAGCTACGTCTAATTATGTAAAGTAGGCAAGTTATATGATCGTAACTAGTTAGCTTACGGCTCACCGTGAGAACGATGTTGAATAAGGTGCTAGGATTATTTTCGTGCGGATTTTATGGGTTATGTAAACATGGTCCTTATTTTTTATGAATTCCAGTTTATATTTGTTGCAGGACGTCTATTACTATGTTCTTTTAATTGGTCAACTTGTAGTTTACAGCTGGAGATAAGCAGGATTAGGCCAAGATATGCTACAAAATGTATTTGTAAGCTGCATGGGTGCAATAATGGGCTTAGTAAAATGATGCGTAGTACTAATCTCTTGCAGTCTATATTACTTTTTAATAGACATATTTTTGAGTGGAGTCCGTTGATGTGTTCCACGTTTATTATGAACACTTTGAAAGTTAGGCAGAAATACGGAACAAACAGTGATTTATAAAAAGAATAAGAGAAAAACGGTAGGCGTCAGATTTGGCTGACAAGCCAAGGGACTAAGAATAAAAAGGAAAAAACTTTGAACCATCTTCTAGGTATAATTATTGAAGTAACATGACAAACTGTCTGTGTTATTTACTCGTCCCGGTACTGAGAGCTCATATATAAAGCTCTCACAGTTCACATACTTAGTTCAGTTTTCAGAAGATTCTTCTCGTCCAGCCAACATTTGCTACGTTTTGAAGTGACTTCACTTAACTTGATATGAACTATTTTGAAATAAAAAAAAACCTTACCTTATAGGCCGCTAAAACCGAGGAATGCCTGCCTACCGCTCTAAGCTTTCCCCTAGAATTCGAAACAGTTTTTTTACTTCTGAACGTTTTTGGAAGAAGATTATAATCTAGCAATTAATACTGATTACATCTAAATGTGCAAAAGCGCTGCCAGATTTCTATTAGTAAATAAATCGTGCAAGTAATCTTTAACATCCCAATTAACGCATCTGATTATTAGAAGGCAGTTATTATCTACCTTTTTTCCTTTAATTGACTGATTGGACTGCCACATTGGTCTAGTGGTCGTAACCGCTACTGCTGAGCATGAGGCCTTGAGTTCAATTCCCGGGTCGGTAGGATAATCAGCCTATAATGTTCCCACTGCTGGGACGTAATCCACAATGCGGGCCCAGTGCGGGTTGGTGGTAGTCAGATGTCTTCCAATTTTGGGTTTGTTCAATTTGGTCTTGTCGGTTTCCTTACGATGTTTCCCTTTACCGTTTTGAGAGCAGTGCAGTGGTGGTAATGAAATCACACTTCACAGTCACACTAATATTATAAAAGCGAAAGTTTGTGAGTGTGTTTGTATGTTTGTTTCTTCTTCACGCACAAACGGTGGACCAATTTTGATAAAATTTGGTATGGAGGTAGCTGACACCCTGGATTAACACCTGTATAGGAGAAGAAGATTACAATCGCGAAAAAAAAACAGCTGTTCCCTACATTTTGACGAGTTATACGTTCATATTCAAAACACTTCGGAAAATTGCTAATCAAACTGTTATACGCAATGTCTATTTTGCCTTGTGCCAATCTATTGTCACATATTGCATTTCATGTTGGGGTGGTGCTGCTAAAACGATCTTAAAACCATTGGAGATAGCACACAGAGCAGTATTAAAAGTTGCTACCTTTCGCCCCATCATATTCCCTACTAATGAATTATACCGTAAATGGAATATTCTAAACGTAAGACAACAGTTTATCATGCATGCAGTTCTCTTACAGCACCAAAGAACGCCATATAGGACAATCGATAAACGTAGAAAGGACTTAATTTGTACTCTCCCACGTGCACGTTCCACTTTCATTAAAAGATTCTTTTATTTTCTTGGCCCTTCTTTATATAATAAAATAAATAAACATTGTTCAGTATACGGCTTAACACATTATAACTGTAAGAAAATGGTCTACTCATTTCTTCTAGACTACACATATGAAGAAACAGAAAAAATACTTACTTAAGGGTAAATTATTATTAAAATAGAGCATACCACACTCAACAAACGCACTTACATACACTTGTACACACAAGCAAACACAGCCTCACGCACTCACTCACACTCACACATACACACACACACACTCACTCACACACATACACACACCCCCACTCACCCACACACACACGCTCATTTACACACACATATGAGTACTCATCCATCACACACACATGAAAATAGTTTTTTTGTTTTTTTCTCTTCTTTTAAACAATTAGTTATACCATATTTTTATATAGCAGTCAAATACATAAACGCAAACAGTAAAAATACAAATCCTTGTAATCCAAGGGGGATCGGAACTGTCACTCCTTCATACAGGTTATACTGTAACCTAGTTAGGAGATCAGAACTGCACCCACTACAATTGTAGAAAACCTGTAATTTTTACCGACTTTTACCATGTATAATTTATATACCCATGTACTGCAATACTTTAAAGGATTAATAAAGATTTATTATTATTATTATAAATGTAGGGAACAGCAGTTTTTTTTCGCGATTTCAGGTTTGGTCCCATAGTAAAAATTGTTCATAATGATGAGTACAATGACCACTTAAGAGGTTGTTAATGTTTTACCAATAACACTGTATATTCCTGGTTCGGGCAAAGTGTTATTAGGTTTTTCTATCTAGAATTTCTCAGTAGCAGCCCGGAGTTTAGATTTGTGTCCGGTTGACGGCAATACGCTCGCCCCATTACATGGGACTTAAACATAATTGGCGAAATGTAGGAGTAGGTACTATAGGTACCTCTGCCCAACCTTTCGGAGATTTTTTTTTTTTTTTTTTTAAACGTTGCCCCACACTAGGAATTTCTCCTGTATTGTGGGTGCGTTTACAAACATTTAAATTCACGTACACAAACAACCAGACCCGGAACATCTACTTGTAGGTCATACAAATATTTGTTCCGTGCGGGAATCGAACCCGCGACACGCAGCGCAGCAGTCAATCGCTTAACCACTGCGCCAACCGTGCCGTCAATATAGGCGTGGTGTTATGTTCTGCTGTTTCCTTAAACAACCATCTGACTTTAGCAAAAGCTTAGTTAATGAGTTTGCCGAACAGGTTAATGACATAATGGTGAGCGATTATTATTTCACTTATCTCTGCCATATTTAGCAGCTAAATACTGAAGTTAATAATCTTTCCTTATCTACAAAAGTGTAACGTTAATGTTTAGTTTAACAGCTGGTAATTGCAGGTTAGCAGTCGTTTAACTACCTACCTTGCAGGATGTCTTGTGTATGGATATAAATAGATATTTTATCATACACTACCGGGCCTGACAGACGTTGTCCTACCGAACAGCGCCATCTACCGAGTCCAATTGTGAATCCAAACATTTCATCAAAATTGGTCTGATCGGAATGATTCATATAAAGATACCTACATACATAAACTCACGCCTTCCTCCCATGGGGGTAGGCAGAAACTACAGAACGCCACCTGCTACGAGCCTAACATACTCCATCATACTTTATCACTATGTGTCATGTATGTACCTACGGGACGAGACGGAACCAATATTTAATTGATGGTGGTCACTCTGAAATCAACTTAACTATCATTAAAATAAAGTTGATATTTGTTCAACTTGAAATAATATTAATTTAGTTCACTTATTTTCATTTGTTTGGAACAAGTCCTTCACTTTGCACAACATCCCATACCTGCACCCTAATTGCGTAACACACTATCAATCAGAATCTCAATCATTTGAAGCAAAGCTAAACCATTGCTTCATAAGTTCGAAAAATTTGTCTGCTCAACTCGTAAATAACGCAATGAATGTTGTTGAACTGTCAAAATGAAACCGATTCCGATTGATAATGTGTTACGCAATTGCCCCGCTGGTAGGTATTGGCTAATCAGTGCTTACCTACTACTTACTTCACTTCTTCCTTCCTTACTCCAAAGGCACCACCGCCGTTAAACCATTTGTAGATCTTTGACGGACATTACGGGAAGTCAGAAGTCTCTGTGCGTGAGAACTAGACGTTGTGCATGTAGACTAGCGTCTAACTGCTCATCACTGATACTAGCTCTGTCGGACACGATGCCAGGTGAGACAGCGTGCTTTTTGGCCATTACCACCAGTGAGTTCGAGCTCGTGCCCTTGTTGGCAAGAAACTATATTAAATTTCCTCCCGGTTAACCCCTTCATCCCTATTTACCCCGTTTGTAGATTCATGCTGAAACTTTTCTTCATTATCATAACTTTTACCAAACTACTTAGATAAACAGACCAATGTAGTACTAGAGAATATCTAGTATCGCAACTAAACTGTGTAAACAGACCATCTGCATATCTATTGACCCCTTGCAAACCTAGGTAATTAGCGCAGTAATATCGTAGCAATATTAATATTACTATATTCATAAAGCTAATTACTGACATACCTTGGTTATACAGCCTGGGTTGACCTATTTTATGTGCAGAACATCGTATCTTTAACGAGCGCCTAATAAATGTAATTGACATAATTATAGCATACTTTGTAAGTCGAAATTAAACTGTGTAGGATATTGAAACTGCTATGTTTAATTACTAGGCAACAAATAAATGTTTGTACGTAATGAAGCTCAATTAGGCAAAGAACCTACTAAAGCTCTATAATCTACGGAGGAAACTAGAAAACCTGATGAAATAAGTACCTACCTACTTAATTATAATTGATACCAACTTATATTAACAGTTTGCACCACACATACAAGTTATTAGTCAATATTAGTAATTCCACATGTCATACAATCATAAAAATAGGTTAAATGACATAATAAAACTGGCCAAGTGCGAGTAGGACTCGCACACGAAGGGTTCCGTATGAAAGGGCAAAAACGCCGAAAAAAACACTATTCTGTTTTTAGTATTTGTTGATATAGCGGCAACAGAAATACATCATCTGTGAAAATTTCAACCGTCTAGCTATCATGGTTCATGAGATACAGCCTGGTGACATACAGACAAACGGACAGTGGAGTCTTAGTAATAGGGTCACGTTTTTACCCTTTGGGTACGGAACCCTAAAAATAGTAACTTCCCCTGGGTTCAAAGTATCCCCATATTATAATGGATTAACACTTGTGTATAAGTTGTGGAATAGAACAGCCGGAACAAACAGACTATTTAAAAAAAAATGTAATCATTTATTTTTATAAGTACCGTATATACTTTCATATTATGCATGTTAGTAAAAAGCTGTTATTTTGACATTACAAACAAACATTTTTATTATTTTATTTGTATAGGTAAATAAAGATGTATAGACTTTCCCATACAATATGGAAACCACATATATGTAATAAATTATAAATAGAAAAAAAAAAAAAAAAAAAAAAACAGCTGTTTCCTACATGTTAGACGAGTTATGCGAACATAAATTTAAGGAGCAGCAGATTTTTTTTCGCGACCGATTTCGATTAGATGTGGAATAATTTATTGCATTTATGTGGTTTCCATACTGTATATTGGGAAAGTACACCTGCATTCTATCCCGCCATACAATTTTCTCATAAAACCAAAGAAAACCAATATACCCGTATTAATAAATGACTGTAACTCCTAACTCCACAGTTTATTATGATCGTGCGCCATTTGACAGATGTTATAACCCTCACTCGGCGACTGTGCTATTATAAAATTACCACAATAAACATTTGAGCACGCACAGCGTATACAATTATACAGGCTGAATTTTTCAAGTTTGCGCAGTTTACCAAATCCGAAACTCTAAATAGCGGAAAATACCGTTTTTTAGAGTTCCGTACCCAAAACCCGGTGCCTACGTAATAGGGTTACGTAGGCACCGGGTTTTGGGTACGGATTATTAAATAAAGTTAAAAATTAAACTCGGAAAGTACATACGAATTTAAAAAGTCAAATTGGTACAGCCCGGATTTGAACCTACAACCTCATACACGAGGCGAGGCTTTCGGTTTTTTTTTTTTAAAACAAACAATTTTTGTATGTTTTTGGCCAAAGAATCAGCATCGCCATCATCATCATCATCATCATTTCAGCCGAAAGACGTCCACTGCTGGACATAGGCCTCCCCCAAGCACTTCCACTTCGACCGGTTCTGTGCTTCTCGCATCCAACGGGTTCCTGCGGCCTTCACAAGGTCGTCGGTCCATCTTGTGGGAGGCCTTCCAACGCTACGTCTTCCGGTACGTGGTCGCCACTCCAGAACCTTTCGGCCCCATCGGCTATCTGTTCTGCGAGCAATGTGCCCTGCCCACTGCCACTTTAGTTTGGAAATTCTTCGGGCTATGTCGGTTACCTTGGTTCTCCTGCGGATCTCCTCATTCTTGCCATATAACGTGGCAAATGGCAATGCCGCCAGCCTTTTGGTCACTTGTACCGCTGACATCGATGCGGACGAATTTTTTGATGTCCTATGATTCTTTACCTACCTACCCTTGTTTTGTTTTATTTACATGTATATTATATAATTATTTTAAGTATATTAGCTTATAATATATTAAGTAAATATTATCTTGGTTGCGAATATTAATTATGCAGTATATTAAAATTAAATAGAAATTACTTGACCAACCAAGCACACTTAAAAAATACCTACAGCCTGTATACGAGAGCGAGCTTAATAAAGCAATAATCCGCTGGCTCGTAATTATAGCCGTAATATTGATCATTACACTACTATTACTGTAATATTCATTACAGGGGCTTTAATAATGCTGAGCTTAGCTACAAAGTATGCGCGTGATTCGATTTAATTAATACTTCGCTAGTCTTAGTACTAAGTTTTATAGTTCGTTTAGTGCTGGTAAGACTATGGCTAAATCTTAGCTTTAATGAAAATCGTAAACTGAAAAGCTATCTCTTTCTTGTTTTAGATAATAATATATTAAGTACTACTTAGATACTATTTTAGCTGCTTTTAATGGGGCTCTAATTGGTCTTAACTAGACTTTCATTTGGAACGTCAAAGTTGAAATTTCTAATCCTGCGGTGCTATTCTGTAAAATCTCACCGTGAAAACTTAGGTGAAGTGAGCGTGGAGTGAGCTGTCAATAGTGTCAATTCCTAGCAAAAACAAACTCACTTCACCTAAGTTTTCACGGTGAGATTTTTACGGAATCGACCGGCTGCACCTAATTTTGTAACATACAAATTCATACAATCAATCAAAAGCAGAATAATTTTAAATAATGCTGCTTATCCATTTCTTCCCATGTTCGAAAAATAAGTCTGCTCAACAACGTAAATGACGCAATGAATGTTGTTGAACTGTCAAAATGAAAGCCATTGCTACTGCTTGCTGTGTTATTTTTACCATTACACCGCTGAAAACGACTATAACATTATAAGTAACAATGTGGGTTGTAGCTAACAAAATGTTAGATTTGAGTACCTACAGTCACACCAAAATATGTTCGACACCTTCAGGGCTATTTTTGTCGGCTCATGGCACGATAAAATCTGCTTGGTTCTAAAGATCAATGGCTATGGCTGAATGTCATTCTGAGTATATTGACATTAGTCAATACCGCAGAATAACATTCAGCCATCTTTTTTACAAGTAAGAATTCAAAATGTGAATCTGACAGGCTAATATTTTTTTTTAATCAAACTTTAAAGCCCTAAACTCGACATTGGTCCAAGGTGCACGCTATTTTGATTTTTGATATCAAGTGATTAATAAATATAGTTTTAACTGGCGAAATGTAGGTATATTATAGGTGCACCTCTGCCTATAACCCTTCGAGGAATACAGACGTCATTCTTATGATAAGTAAATATAGTTTTCAATGCAACAGCTTATAGTCTTCTCAGTGCCTGAGCTTTAGAAGGTGTTATGTGACGAAGATATAACGACGACTGTACCTAATCCCATATCAGCCTATAATATTCCCACTGCTGGGACACAGGCCTCCTCTCTGTGAGAGGGAATGGGCCGTAATCCACCACGAGGGCCCAGTGCGGCTTGGTAGATGTCACATGTCTTCGAATTTTTGGTTCTAGGACATGCCGGTTCCCTCACGATGTTTTCCTTCACCGTTTTTGAGAGCAACGGTGATGAAAAAATTACACAAAGTAAAGCGCCTGTCTGGGTCCGAACCTACGACCTATAACTCGTAAGTCCGGTTCGTTACCATTGGGCCACCACAGCTCTCATATATCAATATGTTTACATAATATACCTTCACGGTTTCTAAAAGGCGAAACGTTGTTTCGTCTGGAGCTCACGGTATATAAATAACAAAGTTCAACCATCACCCAAACTTATAATTCTAAAAATAACCACTTTTAAAATAACATCTATAATCTTTTGTTATTTTTAGATATCTTATATTTTTTGTGTCAGGGTTATATCACAGTAAATAATCTTTAATTTCGGCAATCGTGTTAACGGCGCCGTGGCTTAGTTGGTTAAAGCGCCTGTCTAGTAAACAGGAGATCACGAGTTCGAATCTCGTCGGGGCCTAGGTGGTTCTTTTTGCACAAATATTTTCAACATATTGTTATTTGATTGCGGTGTAAATTATAGAATACTAAACACATTTACTATTATGTAAAATAAAAATAAGTGGTCTTAATTATACATTGAAGCAAAGTACACACACAATACTAAAATAGCAACCTTCTTGCATTCACCTTGTAAGAATAATTAAAGTAATTAGCGTAGAATACTAGTACATCCAACGAGCGGTTATAAGACCAACATAAAATTAAATTACTAATATAATTACGGTGTTAAATCCAAAAACAATACAAGAATCTTTTTATGATCTAGAAAATTTTAAAACTGCACGTCACGCGCCGTCGGCGGGTACAAACAGAGTCGTAAACGGGAACAATAAAGCTGGCTTTCGAACTAGGACACACGACGACACGATGGCAACACCGACTATCAGACTCTACGCCGTGGAAGGCGCGAATCAGTCACAGTGTCCCACTGTGTTCAATCGAGCGCCTAGTTGAAAAACATCAATAGCCCATAACAATAACAAGGGTAATCAAAATAATAAATGGCGGCCCAGGGCGGATCGCTTTTTGTGTCCAATTATTTTTATTGGTGTTCAGTTAATTACATTCTTTGGCGAGAGCGGTGCGCGCGCGCAACTTACGCGAGCTTAACTTTTTTATCAACCATATTCTGTGATCAATCGAAATTTGTTGGTTTTGTCTACATCTTCATGAGCATAAAATTTTCATGAGCCTCATAAATGCTCATACTCGTTTGAGAATGTAACTGTAGTTATTACAAACAAAAAGTATGTAGGTAAGTAAGAGAATGTTTTATGACTTGCCTGATTAGGTACCTGTGGTAATGACAGTTAGTAGAGAAAACTCCTTACGTGATTGAGGGCCTGGAAAGGGCCCACTAGTTTTTTTTTTAATTAGTTTGTATAGTGAACATAACCTTTTTGAACTTAGGTATGGGTTTTTTTATAGTTACTTCATAACTCATCTAAGGTTAGGTACTTGCTTACCTATCAAGACGTAATTCTTAAGTGACACAAGATTCTGGAGTCACAATAATTACTAAAAGTTAAGCATTTGGAGGAGCAGTGGTGGCCAAGTGGTAACGGCCGCGACTTACGAGTTTCAGGTCGTACGTTCGAACCCAGACAGGCGCTTTACTTTGTGTAAATAATTTCATCACCACTGCTCTCAAAACGGTGAAGGAAAACATCGTGAGGAAACCGGCATATCCTAGAACCAAAAATTCGAAGACATGTGACATCTGCCAACCCGCACTGGGCCCGCGTGGTGGATTACGGCCCACTCCCGCTTAAGAGAGGAGGCCTGTGTCCCAGCATTGGGAACATTATAGGCTGATTATGTTATATAAGCATTTGGAGAAGTAGATATACCTATAGTAGGTATTAATGAGTAAATAATGAAAAAGTAGTTATCTGTTAACTGGGCCAAAAATATAGGTACCTACTCAAGTTTTAATCTGTTTTTATCACTTGTTTAATAATAATCTATATTTATCACAATAATGCGGACAAGGTCACCTAATAGAATTTATCTTTTATCGGTTAAAATAAAAATCCAAGTCTTGTCCGTACCTTTTCAAATCACAACTGTCATTTTTTTTCTTTGGTGTAGGTATTGTCGGCGAAACTGATTGTTTAACAAATGGACTTGCAACTTGGTCAATGAGACAGTGATCCGTACCTACTTACATTAGGTAAATCATTCTTAATACCTTAGTCGTATGCACTGGCTTCGCAAGGCATGTTTCAATTTACAAAAAAATAATTTTCCCTGACTCTACCCTACATCTTAAGTGCGGTACGTTTTCTCTCGTACCCAGCACACTCTATATTGTATATACGGCCATATTTGCGCGTCCACCGACGCTTTGTGCTGCGCTCGCGCCGTTTTTGTCGCTCGATCACCCTTTATTGATTAAGCTATTTGGCCGACCGCGAAATTTTAATAGGCCCACTCTGTTTAAAGACGTACGTGTCGATGTAAGACATTTAAGATTAATTCAATGATTTTAAGCTATAAGTTTTAATTGAGGCGAAACCTCTTTTATTTATCTTATGACCAGACTTGAAAATCGCCGGAAATCGAAGGTTTGAGGACCACTTTGGGAGAGTCAATTTTATTTCTTGCGTTTTCTCGCCAATTGAATTCAGTTCTTTAGTGATATTGTTAAATGGAAATAAGCACCTACTTATTTACTTAAATTTCGGAAAATCTGATTGTTAATTTTTCAGATTGTCGTAGGTATGTACCTAATAGGACACAGTAACATGCACATTATAGATTACACTTTTACTTGTAGATACGGTGGTATGACGAGCTTCGAGTGACTCTGGAGAAATTAAACCCCCATGAATATCGACCATCAACTTCATCAGAAACATATACATCATACATTATAACAGGCCAGATTATAACCTAAAACTAAGTAACCTAACCCAGAACCCGTCATAATCAGCCTATAATGTTCCCACTGCTGGGACACAGGCCTCCTCTCGGTGAGTGAGAGTGGGCCGTAATCCACCGCGCGGGCCCAGTGCGGATTGGCAGATGTCACATGTCTACGAATTTTTGGTTCTAGGACATGCCGGTTTCCTCACGATGTTTTCCTTCACCGTTTTGAGAGCAGTGGTGATGAAATAATTTACACAAAGTAAAGCGCCTGACTGGGTTCGAACCTACAACTCGTAAGTCGCGGCCGTTACCACTTGGCCACCACTGCTCCAGAACCCGTAAAATTCACTAAAAACGATAAGTAGTAGTAAACTTGAAAGAACTTTCTACCAATCGTTTTATTACCCGTTTCCTAGTAAGTTTGATTAACCCGTGGCGCCTATAATTGTTATAGGTAATAGCTAATAACTCCGGCGTGGAAATCCGTGGTGAAGATTATTAAATGGAACTATTCAACCATGACATATGTAGAACAGGGTTAACCATTCAACTGTGAATGACTTCGGACACGATGGTAATGATTTATTTTTTGATTAATTAAGGCGCATGGTTTTTTATTGTTAATTTTATTGCAAAGATCTAGACAGCATGTTCATGGAAGTTTTTTGTCTTGTTTTGCTGCAATAATCTAATTAATGCTTGCTTATTGTATTTTTGCACTGACATTATTGTAATGTTGGCAATACAGTTTTGTTAATGTAGTTACGGAAACGAACAGGTAGCCAATACTAAGGCGTGAATACTTAACTCACTGGTATTATTTTCAGCAAGTGCTGTCCTATTGTAGTTTTTATAATCGTTATTTTTTCTCTGTCTAGCTGTATTGTTAAAACCAGCCAGACTTCTGGCCCTATTTCAGGTACCTTGGTACTATTTGTCTGACCTGTTGCCGCAGGTCTTCATCACCATTTCAGCTCGGAATCACCCACTTCTGGGTAAGGACACTCATTTCCTTATTTTCTTTCAACTTTTTCTTTTTGTGTTTTTTTCTGCGTCAATTTTGACACAAATACGTATTTTCTTTCTTTGTTTCATTTGTTCTGAAATCTTTCGTGTCCCTAAATCTTTCCACCTGGATGAAAGATTTCCCGCGATTTTGACGATATCGCCAACCCAACGCGCTTTTGGACGGCCCTGGTTTCTTTGGCCTAACTTTGGCGGGTTTTGACATCTTACTTACACAATTCTGTCTAGTTCTAGACTAGTTTTTGTATATTTCCGTTTAACCACTGTTTTTCCTCATAAAATCTGTGGTATAATGCGTCTTTACCTATAGGTGTCCCACGCAGTGGGTCCGAAATAGCAGTAAATGGTAACGCGGCAGGTCCTGGAGGACCAGGAGGAGATGGCTGGACGAACTCGACTCTATTCTAAAAGATTGAGCACATACAGAAGTAGATAGGGATAAGTGGAAGGAGGGATGTGAGGCCCTGCCCTGTAGAGGCCCTGTAGTCAATACAAACGGCTGATAATACCTACATGCTTATAAGGTACCTATCTATATAAGTCAATCATGTCATTTGGTTTGAATATGTTTTTATATATTTTTTTTATCTCTTACGGCGGAAGACGGAAATAAGATCAAGAAAGCTGCTAGTGTGATTTACAAAAAACCGAAAACATTGATAAAGCCAATTAACTTTATAATAGTAACCGTAGAATTACTTACCGGCTCTTCTCCATATTAGGAACCGTGCACCTAGCTTCTGACGTTTCAAGTGCCCATATGGGTTTATGTGAATTAAAATAATTTGATTTGATTTGAGTAGGTAAACCGGACCATCTAAATGGGTTCTTATACGAAACAACCAGATGTCTGATGAAACTGTGAGAAGAAACTTCACCAAACTCTTTAATACTACAAGTTTTTATACTACCCCAGATGGGAATCTATATAAATCAAATTAACTCATTTAATTGTGTAACAAACAACGTTTATGATGTTATACTAGGAACGGGCATTTAAGTGATACCACAAAACTGACGACTGTAAACAGATCTGTAACAATGATTGGGTCGTAAAGTCCAATCAACGGGATTGCGTTTCAATGGGAACAAAGATGTTTTTATTACCTAATTACCATGATTTGTTTTCTCTAATGAGTGCTCTATGTTTCATCGCACTATTACGTATTAAACCACCCTTTTTACCGTTAAAAATCTTTAAGCCACGGGATTTTATAGCTTAGCTGAGTGGCTATACGGTTTGGAGTAAAGTTTTCGAGATGGAAAAGTTATGTTGGTAACAATTTTATGATATTACGGTCCCCTAATTGGAACGGATGCTTTGTTTCAAATGTCATATTTTAATGTTTTACTAATTGTTATTATAGTGATATAAAAATGTTATAGTTTCTGTAAATGCAGAGGTACCTACGTCGGGTTTTTTTGTGATCGCAGTATTTACCTGACGATTTTATAAGGTAATAAAAAGGTTATTTTGCATTATATTTTATATCTTAGGTTGATGGTCGTTTCTTTGATTAAAAACATTATTTACTAAGTTAATTGGCCATTTATGCGACAAAACGTTTAAGTTCAACTTTATCTTAAAGGTAAAGACAAGCCTTTAGGTAATGTCGCTATGTGAAAGATTGAGAAGTAGTAGTTAAGATCATAAATTATGGCAAAAGGTTCATAATCAGCCCACAGCTGGAGTCCACTGTTGGACATAGGCCTCTCCAATTGCACGCCATTTAGATTACCGGCAACTCTCATCCAGCTGCTACCAGCCACCCTACGAAGATCGTCGTATAGTCACGAGCACCAATATGTCAACACTTGGTAACTTTAAATTGCGATTTTTTCACGAAATAACGAATGCAACATTGAAATACGACATGCTTTACATATACCTATGGATTTGAAAATACTATGTTCCTACTAATATAAAATTTCATTAAAAAATAAAGGAGAAAATCGCCTTTGAATAAAGCCAAGTGTATAGGTACATACTTTTGCTCGTGACTGTACAACCTTACGTTTGTGACAAAAGGTTACATACATAATCAGCCTATAATGTTCCCACTGCTGGGACACAGGCCCCTCTCTGTGAGAGGGAGTGGGCCATAATCCACCACGCGGGCCCAGTGCGGGTTGGTAGATGTCACATGTCTTCGAATTTTTGGTTCCAGGACATGCCGGTTTCCTTACGATGTTTTCCGTCACCGTTTTTGAGAGCAGTGGTGATGAAATCATTTACACAAAGTAAAGCGCCTGTCTGGGTCCGTCTGATCAGGACCAGGCCCGTGCTGGACGGCGCGTACGTGTTCCACGCGCGCCTCAAAGAGATGTCAGCATCGAGGAGGGGCCCCATAGGGCCGAAGCCTGCCGGGTCAGCGGGATTGTCCGAAAGGGTTACCGCTGGCCCGGAACATAAAGGGCTAAGGAAGGAACACGGGTGGGTTTTAGTCAGTAAGAGTCTGACACTCCCTTCCGCTCCACCCAGAGCGGGAGGGGTCATTTGATGATTTCCCATCCGCAAAAAAAAAAAAAAAAAAAAGACCTACAACTCGTAAGTCGCGGCCTTTACCACTGGGCCACAACTGCTCTGTGGCAAAAGGGTACTGTGGCGAAAATGTGTCAGTCTTTCTTTGTCATGCGCCTTCTTCCATGTGGTCTCTGGACATTTCATGTCTGACTTTATTAGGATGTTATTTAAATCATAAGTATTTGGCTCATAATTATCCACACTTCCCTATCATATTTAGATCTTACCTCGCATTTAGGTAACTCCTCTCATTTTCTAGTCCTTACCTATGCAAAACATTACAGATCTAAACAGTAGGTTACGAAATTGAAATCAATTCAAATACAGATCTAAATATAATAGTAAGCTATAAAATCAAAATCCTGTACCTACCTAAAAATAAAAATATAAAAACGTATCAAACCAAAAAAAATCATACCTTTTAGCCGAAACATACCTTCATTAATTTCAGCCGAAAGACGTCCACTATTGGACATAGGCCTCTAAGCACCGCTTCTTCGACCGGTCCTGCGCTTCCTAGGTACAGACTGTCAAATTTTCCCAATCAACTTTGAACCTAATACTTTAGCGATAAAGTTGAAAATCTATTAAAAAAATTCGACTGATTGTAGTAGCTTGATGTACCTACTGGCGTCTGTACCTAATACCTAACAATCAAAATGCCTCTAAATCAAAACCTATTGGTATAAGCAGCCTAAGGGTTAACGATCTAACATCGTATTTTATGAATCACTGTATCATATAATTGGGTGCGTTTGTTAGGGCTCTGATTCAATTGTCAAGCGCGAGGGGCGGGCGGCCGGCCTCCGCCCATCCCGCCCATAGCCGCAGGCAATGTGGTTACCGAGCTGTGGTACTGGCGGTGACAAATAACGTGTGTTGGAATTGTAATGGGTAAGTTTGTGGGGTACTGTAAAGTAAGCAGTTAAGTTATTGTATAATATTAGTTTTTTTTATTTATTTATTTTATTATTAGCATATTATAAATTATTCAGTTATCTTTAATTTAAGAGGAAATGCGGGTGGTCTTTTCTCCATAGAAACGCTCTCGCCTGTTTTCTTTCTGGTTAATGACCATAAAGCAATGATTTTTTACAGAATAATAAATATTAACTACTTGTATGTATGTCCCTATGTTTTCGTTTTTGACGATACATTATTTTTATAAGCACTAGAACCCTCAAAAAATACCGATTTAAATCGCTGTCAACAGAGGCCTACTGTCCTACTGTACAAATTTGACAACTATTAATGGAAAAAAACATAGGGACACAGTATATGTTTATGAAATATCTTTTAAATTGGTCGAATATTGGAGGAGGATATAAATAAATAAAAGTCCTCCAGACCGTATTTCGGCCACGGCGGCCAATCTCAACGGAGACTAGCCTTCGGCGCGGGAGATATTATAGTGCACAAGTGTGCGCGCAGACATAAATGTGCACTCCCTCTTCCCTCACTCTCATTGTCCGATGGGACGGCAATCCGACACGACCGCAGAGAGATCAGGCGCAGGACCAACGGCTTAACGTGCTTTCCGAGGCACGGGGGTATCACACCGCCAACTTCCAAACTCCGGGCTGTTACTAAGAAATTCCTAATGGAAAAACTCAATAACACTTTGCCCGACCCGGGACCCCACGCTCAGCAGCCGAGCTTGCGACCACGAGACCAACGGGGCAGTCAAATATATAGATATAGATAGCAGTTAAATATATAGATATATAATAGAGTATATCTCGAATTCGAAAATCGCAAGTAACTTCTACTATAAATACTATAGGTAAACAGACTAAGTATAATTCTTCAGACAATTTTATCTGTAAACCACTTATCTGCCCGAGCATACTCGTAGGTGCGACGGCTATAACTTAGGCCAGTCCTGATTGCGTTGAGCGGCCACTTAATGAGAGCCTTATTAAATAATATTATTAATTGCCGACGACCCGCTGCGCGCACCGATTGCAATACAAACTATTGAAATATCATTTAGTTTTGTAACTATCGAGAGATAAAGGCTTCATAGGTTTTTATAGAGTGAAAATGATGTTTGGGGTTTTTGTAATTGGGTTCGTTGGGGAGCTAAGGAGACTGTTGAAACTCTTAACCATGGCAACGCGGTTTTCTTATGACATGCGATGTCGATGAAGAGGTTTTTGAGAAAACTGTAGGGAAATGATTAAGAGCTGATTTAACCAAAGTCTATAATCTGTAAAAAAATTAGCAGCTGAAATTGGTTTTTTGTATGGATTTTTTTTTTTAAATAATAAAGTTATTCGCAGGATAAAACATATATACCTAGTATAAGTTTAAAAATTGGTCGAATTCGCCATTAAAATTGCTGCCGGTCTCTACAATATATTAACGTAACTATTTAACTGAAATATTAGCAGTAATTTCTGAACATCGATATTAAAAAGCAATTTACATCTAACACTGAATTAAATTCGCATAGGTAATCATGTTTTAGGGTCATGTGTCGCAGCCAACTGGTTAAATTAGCCGTTTAGTTAACCGCCTAGCCTTTGGAAGTAAGTAGTGCTCGCCTCGCTTCGCTCTCTCGGCTCGCATGCGGTTGATCACAGTTCTAACCTAACCCATTTGGTCGGGGTGCCCTGGCTTAGTTACTGCGACCAATTCGGCTCGCGCGTGATTGGTTACAGACTTCCAACCTAAACTATAATTGAATATCATTCAGGCCGTTAGTTAAACGGCCGCCATTTAGTTAAAAGGCTAGGCGGTTAACTAAACGGCTAATTAAACCAGTTGGCTGCGACATATTATTATGTACCATATTTATAAAAAAATAATTGCACATAGAGTCCAACAATTTGTTTGATTCATGTTTATATTTACGCAACATTAATACTTAAAAATTATAATTGATAAACTTAAATTATTAGATGATGCAGCCTTGTCTCGTTTATTTACTTTAAATTAATCATGTAACACATCACTCAGGGTTAAATGAATATTTTTATTTCTAATTAATGCAGTAATTAACATGATTTAGAACCAAAACTAAAAGTCAATTAGGTCACGAAATGAACGCGTAAAGTTAATTCATTACGTTCATACAAATCATTATGAGTACAAACACAATACATATATCTTTTGAAAAATTGTTTGTATACAGCATGTATCAGAAACCTCCCCGTTGGTCTCGTGGTCGCAAGTAAGACTGCTGAGCTGGTCCTGGGTCCAATTCTTGTGCCGGGCAAAAGTGTTATTGGATTTTTCCATTGGGAATTTCTTAGTGACAGCCCGGAGTTCGGAAGTTGGCGGTGTGATACCCCCGTGTCACGGAAAGCACGTTAAGCCGTCGTTGGTCCTACGCCTGATCTCACTCCGGTCGTGTCGGATTGCCCGGTTGTGTCCCATCGGCATAGGAAGAGTGCGGAATAGAGAGTGCACGTGTCTGTGCACGCACTTGTGCACTATAATTTCTCCCGTGCCGAAGGCTGGTCTCCACTGAGTTTGGTCGCCGTGGCCGAAATTCGTCTGGAGGACTTTATTTTTAATTATCAGAAAAGAGTGGTTTAAGGGTGTGGTATAGACAATCAATCTGAACAACTTTCACCATGGGACCAACATCTTAATCGAGAAAAAAATATCAGTCGTCCCATACATTTGATTCGAGTTGGTATTGAAGTTTTGTATGGGACAGTTGATAATTTTTTTTTTTTTTTTTTTTAAACGTTGCCCCTCACTAGGATATTCTCCTGTATCGTGGGTGCGTTTACAAACATTTAAATTCACGTACACAAACAGCCAGACCCGGAACAACTACTTGTAGGTCATACAAATATTTGTTCCGTGCGGGAATCGAACCCGCGACACGCAGCGCAGCAGTCAATCGCTTAACCACTGCGCCAACCGTGCCGTCAAATTTTTTGCGATTACGATGTTGGTCCCATGGAGAAAATTGTTCAATTTGATGGTGGTACCACAACCGTTTTGACCACACTTTTCTGATACATGCTGTATACATAAATGTATATTGTATAATATATCTTAAGGCGAAGTCTTGACTTATTGTCGGCCGTCTACTCCGCCGCCATTTTCGTATTGAAATTTAACCACAATATATTACGTTTGTTTGTTAAGTTAATTGTTAAATGGAGAGCCTCGTTATATTCTCGCGCATATTTTATTTGATATCGGCGCTTGCGCACGCTCGTATATCACGTGATTGTAAAAGATGCATCCGCTTTTGGTTTCTTTGAAAGCTCGACTCGCCCCAGGCCCGAGCGTGTTGCTCAATAATTCTGTTAATTTTCATTAAAATCATCGGGAATATCTTAAATTTTTCGGCCTAAACTTAAACTCCAATTTATGAAACAAATATTTTTAATTTCTCACAAATCAAAACTCAATATGTACCGATACCCAAAGGCGTTTAGACCGTCCTGGTATCTTCCAAATTTAATAACGAACGAAATTAGTCGTTATTTACGATATTAAAACTATGGCGCCTTTTTAAACAAATACCGGTCGGCCATTTTAGTACGGTCCCGTCGGCCATACATCGCGGCCTACAAAACATAAATGCCTGTAACGACCTACTTATGTAAGATATTTACTGCCAACTGTATCGTAAGAGTCCTCGAATGTAATTTTGTCCCATAACGCGTGCGTTCACGTCGAATTCCTAAAGTTTTTATTTCGAGAAGGTAACGTTAACGTGTGTGTTAACGAAATCTTTACTGATTTTAAATATCTGGAGACGTCGGCTTTGGGTCCTAAAGAATCACAATTAAAAGCAATAACGTGAGATGATTGGTTGGTTGGCATTAGGTACAGAAACGCGATTAATGTTTACGATAACAATTATTAGGGAATTTCATTAGGAATGCAAATATGGGGGAAGCTCGTATTCGAGCCTCGATTGGTCTGTTGGGTAATCTCAGGTTTAATTAGTAGGTACCTTTATAAGTGCTTTATTTACTTTGGTACAGTTATGTCTTTTTAATTGTGTCGATCAATAATTTGGTACACGCCATAATGTTGATCGGTTGATGTGAATTTGGAGAGTTTACAGAGAATTTTGACTGCAAAATCCTTTTTTCTCCTTTACTCTCTTCTTCTTCCTCTCCTTCTTCTTTTACTGTCTCTCTTCCTTATATTCCTCTTCTATCCTTTACTGAAACTAATCTTATCTCTGTCGGTGCAATAGAATTTTTTAAAGCGCCTAAATCGCGTGCTAAACTAGTGTAATCAACTTAAGATTGGGCAATATCGCCGATCCACAATACCTAACGTAATCAATCCACCAATAAAGCATGATAACATAAATCCATTCCATTTGATAGTCCATTCCAATTCAGGCCTTTACACAATCAGAATTGTTAGCACAATAGGTACCTACCTACTTTCCACATCTAAGTAATTAATATCCTGAGCCGAAGCAATAAATTAAAAGAACGAACTTCCTAATCACATAAAACATTAACAAACAGTATCCAGGCCTCAGGCCAAAAAGGAATTTAATTATTTTCGAAGCTGGCCTCAAAACATTTGCATAAGAAAACTATAATTTATCTATACAAGAAATTAACCTCTTGTCTCAACTCAATTACGCTAAACCAAAGCGCATACTAAAAGGGTTTAATAAGCTGGCGCGGGCTTTTAGGGTTCCGTGCCAGAGAACCGGTGAATGTGTTGAACCAACTGATTCTCCATCTGGTAAAGAAAACCTTGTATCAAATAGGTACCACAAAGAAGGCTATGTTTAAGATGTCTGTGTTTTGTTTTTTTAACTAACAATTTTTTACACTATCATACCTACCTACATTCCTCTTTGTCATAGGAGTCATAGTATCAAAGTCCGGGCCTGCATGGTGGCGACGAGACTGCAGCTCATGTGCTTCTAAACTGCCCGGTGGTCGCCACGTACAGGGCAAAGTTCTTTGGTAACCCAGGTACCCTCCGTTAGGTTGTCAGTAACGTCAAGTCGTTGCTGCCCTTCCTTGAGGGGGCTGGAGTGGATCGAATGATAGAATTCCCACCTGTACGCAAAATACGCGCATTTACGTGGAGTCGCGGACACCAGCCCGTATTACCGACCTTATATACCTACCAACATTATGAAACTGAAACTGACTTCTTTTTCAGGTTGCATTGAGAAGAAAAGTTAGGAAATCTCAATTGCAAAAAGACCCGAGTTCATCTCAGTTTCATATAGGTAATGTTTATGAATATGTACCGTAAACCAATTGAAAGAGAGCGTAAAATGTAGAATCGCGTTTCGATCAACATAAAACCATTTATTCAGGTTACCTGAGTTTCATTAATAAAGTCAACTATTTCTCTTATAACATCTTTTATCCGTGGAATAAAATTGACGTCAGACAGTTCTATTATAGAAAAACTGTCAAAAATTCCTAATTTATTCTCAGGATAAGAATTAATATGGGTAAGTATAAAAGTTTGTTGAAATTCTCCCTCGGTATATTTAGCGAAAACCCTTTCACAAAGACTCAACCCACGCTTGCACAGTAATTGTTTTTTCGTTGTCAATTTAAGATTTTTTTTAACGTGAAGCTCATAAGTCAAGCTATCAATTAGACAGAGAATCAGTAAAAGTTGCCTTTCGTGACAGACAGCATAAAGCTGGAGGCAGTTTGAGCGCGGACGAGTTGGCAGCGGGGCGGAAACAATTAATAAATAGGTGCAGGCTGCAAATCATCATAATTATGGGTAAAGTGCTCAATCTTGACTTGACCTTTGACCCCTTTATTCATAAACGTTGCTTAAAGTTAAGTAGTGATTAGCAACTGTTTAACCATACATTTTTGACGTTGAAACGTCACTTAATTTTAATCATTGTATAAAAAGAGTGAGTTGCATCAACTAACTATTAATTTCTGGAAAAGTATCGTCCAATATATCACCCACTCCCCGTTCCCGCAAGCTCTTAGATATACAGTAGGTAGATATTGTATACTTACTGAACACTCTGTTAGGCATTTTTCCATTAGATTTGCCTTTCGAGTAACTTATGGAATGGCATCCACGTGACTTAGGTCTGTATTGTACCGTGAAACTTACACCTTGCACTACCCACGTCAAAAATAAAGGGTTATATAAGACTAGCTTCCGCCCGCGACTTCGCCCGCGAGGTATATCGATAAAAATTATCCTATGTCCTTCCCCGGGATGAAATCTATCTCTCTGCCAAATTTTATCGAAATCGGTTCAATAGTTTAGGCGTGAAAAGGTAACTTACAGACAGACAGAAAAACAGACAGACAGAGTTACTTTCGAATTAAAATATTAGTATGGATTAGACTCGCTAATCGCTCTCTGCAAGACAAAGGCCCGAGTGAACGTTACCGACCGATGTGTTTAGATGACCCTGACTTTAAATTAATGGCATGAAGAATGATATTTATTAATTTTTAATTTCCACTCACGACTCGGTTTATTGGAAAGACTTTAGGTAGGTTGAATACAGGAAATCTATCTTTGACTTGCGAAATGTTGAGATGTGTATACCTAAGTACCTCATTGAAATTGGTTTTGGTGATAGGCTTACATTGAAATTGGTTTTGGGGGAGGCCTATGTCCAGAAGTGGAAGTCTCGGCTGAAATGATGATGATAGGCTTAAATATTGAATATGATTTGATTTGAACTTTCATATTTGTGACACGAGTTTATTTGAAAAGAATGTTGTGTCACAAAATGATGGGCAGCTAAATATACAGTATGTAACGGCTAACCTTTCATTGCATCATCTATGACGAGATACTAGCTCTACAGATTTAAGTGATACTAATTTTGAACCCCATTAAAGGAGTACCTACTTCCCACATGACCAACGGATACATCATTACGGCGCTATTTTCGTATACACGTAGAGTAACAGACCCATTTCCTTAAAAAGTCCAACTCCTAACGTTTGCTCAAGCTATGAATAATGCTTCCCCAAGAAACTAGGAAGTGAATAACCTCCTTTTTTTTGAAGTCGGTAAAAATAAAACACTTCTTTCTTCGCTAATCCTTTTCAGCGCCCTCCACACCAAAAAATTAACCAATCATACACAATCGTCCAAATCAAACACTGTCCGTAAGTTATATGGGTGAACAAATGTAAGCAAAACATCGGCCGGGTTGGCTGCGCCCGCGCCGGTAATTGGATCGCCCCAGGCCGCGTTATTTATGCCTCCATACATCAGAAGGCGAAAACAAACAAGCGGACAGACCGAATTTGTTTGTAAGAGATCCTGAAGAACTTATTTGTGTATGATGTCATGCTTATGAGCTTATAACACTCTGCAGTAATAATTCTCTCGTATTGGCATGAACTACATAATTATACCTATTGTGAGAATAGCTCTTTCCATAGTAATATTTTTACAATGGAAAGAGCAGCACCCTTATTGCGTAACACACTCTGAATCATTTTGAAGGATACCGCTAATCCATTGCTTCATGTGTTCGAAAAATGTGTATGCCCAACAACATAAATATCTAACGCAATTAATCTTGTTGAATTTTCAAAATGAAACCCATTGATACCGATTGTGTTACGCAATTACCGCTGCTCTTACATGACTGTATCGTGTAACAGTCAATGGCAATCAGATTGTCACCTAGCGGGACTGGTGCACCCAGGGGATTGACCAGGTTGCTCCGGACGCACTTTTAAGTATGAAAAATAGGTATTAGGAAGTCTTGAAGAGGAATTATACTAAACTGAGGGGTGATAATGTAGAATGTAACGATGATAAAGAAGGAGACGTTAGGTACGGAAAGACAGGAAAGAAAGGATCAGCTGATGACTCTCTATCCATTGTCCTATCGCAGGTATGCTGGAAGAGATTTTTTATGAAATAAGCATCATCTTTTTACCAATTTTTCTGTTCTGTTTTTTTTTAATGCGTGCTCTTGACCTCGATCATGCCTGATGGAAAGCGATGGATGAGATCTATGATGGAACTCCCACGCATTGACGAAATACAGCAGGCTGCTTGACACCGGAGGGAGGGTGGTCGCAAACCAGGCGGGCATAAGCCCTACCACCGCAAAGGATGAATTGGTCAGTCAAATAAGGTGTTGGGTGTGACTGTCCAGGATGCGCCGATCACTCGGTTCAGTTGAGTAACTGGCGGAACAAACTGCGCTACACGAGGAGGCTTCTCCATGCTTTTTTCTTGTCTGTTTATTTAATAATTATGTATGTACATAAGTGGTAAAATAAATAAATATCTGCTGTTCTACATAGGCTAATACCTACAGCTTGAACGTCTAAAAATAAAAGTAAGGTTACATTTTATTAACCTGGCACAGCCAGATCCATAGCAGAACTAGCACAACTAACATTGCAGTAGCAAATAAACTTTTACAACTAAAACTAAAAATATAACCACACTTACCTTTAAGGAAGTGTAAGATGACGTCTTAAGTGTAGTATGTAAATGTGATGCTGTCGGTGCGATGCGCGCGGCTAGCCGGCGTGTTGCGCAGCGTGACGTCACGCCCACTCCTGCGCAGCCGAGCTGCGGTAGTGACACCTATACGAGATTTGATCTTTGGAATCTGGAGTAGGATGTGGATGTAGACGTGTTCTGTTGGTGTTGTGTTGAGTTGGGATGTCTAAATTATTGTGGTACAATATTATGGAATACCTTCCTTATACGAAAATAATTCCTCACCTCAGTACCAGCTCCTACATAGGTTCCTGAAACTATTTAGCTGTTGGTACTATATAAGTACTTATAGTGCTTTTTGAAGCTGTTGCAGATAAGGCGAGGGTAAACGAGGTTTTTAAAAATCATTCTCCATATAGGTAGCAGGAAAGAGTCGGACTTTGCATATAGACTGCTTTGCAAGTGTTTTCTTGTCACAAATAGATGCCCGTATTAAGTTTATGAAGTAACTACCTATAACAGCTGGTTAAAATAGAAGGGCAGACAACAGTTAGCATTTCCAGCAAAACACGAACATTATTTATTTAACAAGAAAATATTAAGACTCTATTATTAATTGAGAGCTTACTAATGATTATTAAGACACAGTATAAATAAATTAACCCCATAAAAAAACAACATAATAACGACACTAAATTATGCAAATACACCGCCATTTAAATGAATTCGTCTATTATAGAAACGGTTCAATTTAAATAATACAGCAGTTAATATAATATTAATTCAATTGTCAGTTGTGCATCCCACGTATGGTAATAGTGACGGCGGGGTACGGCGCGTGCGCAAGCCGCCATGCTGCGAGTGCTGCGACACCGGCGTAAATGAACTGCCTTCCTTAACTACGCGGAGATTGTGACCATAGACATGGAACAGAGAAATAGGACACTCGTATACTACAGGTTGGGTCACAGCAACGCCAGTTATTGGGTTGTGAAGGTCATTATGCGACCTTCACAAGCCAATTTGGTACTGCAGTTGATCTTCTGGAAATCGGTTGCATCCGGTTAGACTGAAAGCCGGCCCTAATATGGTTGGAAAAAGGCTATGTACCTAGTTGATAATAATAGAAGCAATGGCGAACGCTTCGGACATGAGAGCGAAGCCAAATTCGGTTTTGATGCCCCTGGGAGGGCCCAGGGGCATCAAAACCGAATTTGTGAAAGTGGTTAGACTCATTGTGGGTCTTTTAACAGGGGTTAAAAGACCCACAATGGGTCCAACCACTTTGAAAGTTCAAAAAGTTGTAGGTAGATACTTATTGTGCGTATTGGTGTGGGAAGACTTGGGTCGATTCCTTCAGCAGCATTTTTTTTATGTAAGCCTTAGGTGACAGTCTTGTTAACAGAATCTTATTTGTAAAATAGGCTATTTAGGTTGCCGGTAACACATAAGTCTAATTGCCAAATTCTGTCTTTGTTCAGTTAGTTTCTACTTCAGGTTTGCCCTCAAACCTTCCCTAATCTATATTTCTATAGAACTCATGGAGTCCCTACAAACGCTACCTATATGGTGGTAATGTGACAATACGCGTCCCAGTATCCTTACATCTGCACATCTATCGAATGAATAAACAATTGTGCGCATTGCATCCATTTTATTCGCGAGCACGGACATTACTTTATGAATTTACTACTATTGTAAAATATTTTGATGTCAGCAATGTGGGTAGGCGCTTTCTGGTTTTATTATCATTGAATTTTAATAAAACATCTCTTTACCGGACTGTACTTGGATTGTGTACTGTTGAGCGCAAAAGTTAAACCAGTGTTTCCGTGATTTCCATGAGTTATGCCCGACTCAGACCTCCATTATGCTTTTACTTCAAGAAAACAATACAAAGGGTCTGATTGGTAACTACACCTACCATCTTGGATTCATTTTCATGCCAGGGATGGGCCCACTGCTGCAGAATGATTGATCATTGAGTTTGCGTAGCTAGCTAGTTAAACAGAAGATACAGACCTAAGAATTATGTCCCACCAGATTTTTAACAACAGCCTGTACCTAGGTAGGTGAGTAGGTATAGTAGGCGTACCTACCTGCGACCGCAGTCTACACATTAGATTCACTTATATAGAAGTCAGTAAAGTTCATTCCATTAGACACTTTAATAAATGCATATATCGGCCCCTTTTCACCGCATACAAGGGTGATTGTTACCAATTTTCCGCTCGATTTACCCCAAAACTGTAAACGTCCTATTATACAAAGTACAACGTCATCGCGGGAACAAAGACAATTAAAAAAAAGCTGAACAATGCGTTCTCTTTGTGGGCGTTTAATTAATTAGTTGTAAACAAGAACGATGATTTTCGTAAATGTAAATAGTAGAAAGGAATGGACGCCGTAAAATTAAGCTTGTCTGTTGATTTTTAAAAGTTTTTGTAAAAGTCAATGAATCGGGTTTATTTGATGGTGTCGGTCCGGACAAAGAGTTGTTTCCTTCCTATTTCTATTGTTGTTTTTAATAAAGTTCGCCTAGTTGGGTTCTTGTTAACGTTATTAGGATGCAGCTGGTCTTGGGAACTTATTTATGCCTATTAAGGTAGGTAGGTACCTACTTATCATCATATAATTTAGGTTTTAGAAGTTTGACTGTTAACAAACTTAAATAAATGTAGGTACGCGTGTATATAATTTTCAGCTCGAATGCCCGATTTTGTTTTTTTTTTTTTTCAAAAAGAAAGAACGTTATGCAAGTAGGTACGTACATACCTAGGTACATTGAAAAAAAAAAAAAACCAAGGTCTACACACGTAGGTACTGCAATGGCCCTACATTGTTTTTCATAAGTTGTAAATTCATTCGATATATTCTAATCAAGAGCGAGTGAGACTGTTTACGATATCGAATAGTTTACATCATTCGATATTGTACCTAAACAAAAAGCTTCAGTAACTCCAGCCGCTAATTGCCATCACCATCATTTTGGAAAAACGTGGTTTGACGAATATCTTGAAAAAGAGTTTGAACGCGTTAATCTCTGGAACTACTAGTCTGATTTGATAAAATCCTGTTTGCATTTGATAGCCTAATTTAAGATCACGCTACAACATCTTAGGAGCCGAATAAAAAAAAAGCCAGAAAGAACGCTAAGTGAAAACGAAGTAGATACCTAATAACGCGGACGGGCGATGCACGATGTGATGCGACGTGGTGGGTTGGTGACCGAAAGTTCACGCAAAGTCGCGGGCAGAAGCTAGTACTAAATAATAGCCGTACCCAAGACAGCACGATATAAGAGAGGTATACAACGCCATCTATCGAGGGGACGGGGGAACTTGAAATTGAACTAGATAATTTAAATTGCAGTAAATCAATTTATTAGGTACTCATTTCAGTCTCTTTCAGAGACGCGTTTCAGATGTAAAGTTAGTCGTTATGCTCATTTCCCCATCAGTCTTGATATCTTGTAGCTGTTATTTATTTTGTACACCTGCTTCATATGAACTGAAAGCATAAGTGGCACCACTACCTAATCTGCATATTCGTGATTTAATTGCCAAAGATGTAAACAAATACGAGTTTATGGAAAAATAACTTTAAATCCTACACAATATAGTTCAGTTTACGCTACAACTCCAATACATTTTTATACCTTTTTCAATAGTGCTAGTCACTCTGAAATCAGCTTAAATACCATTAGAATAAAGTTGATATTTGTTTAATTTGAAATAAAAGTTTGAATAGACTTTACATAAGCTCACACCCCTAATCCTATTATGTTGATAAGGAACTATTCATAACACTGCCTTGTTGGTGTAGTGGTCGCCACCACTGAGCATGAGGTCCTGGGTTCGATTCCCAGGTCGGGCAGTGTTATTTTTCTATCAGGGTTTTCTCAGCAGCAGCCCGGAACTTAACAGTTAGTGGTGTGATACCCCGTAAAGCCGTTAGTCCTGCACGATTTGTCCCCGGTCGTGTCGGATTGGCGTCCTATCGGACTTTGGGAGCAAAGGAACAGAGTTCACCGGTGTCAGTGCACACACTTGTATCTATTATCTTCTGCATACCTGGCTAATTTCCGTTGAGAGTGGCCGCCACGACCGAAATTCGGTCGGGAGCAGTGCCGGATTAAGACTAATTGATGCCCTAAGCAATCCACGCCTGTAGGCTGTAAAAAAAATACGAGCGCACATCTCTAGCTATAATGACTTTTGGGTCTTGTAATATCTTGCTGATAAACAGCCTTGCCTTTCATGTGCTAGCAAATACTGTTTAGGTGCTGTTTCTGCCTTATGGTGCCCCCCGAGACCTGATGCCCTAAGCAATTGCTTTATTTGCTTATGGGCTAATCCAGCACTGGTCGGGAGGATATTATTTCATACAACATAACATAACGATGATGCCTGTACCCCCCAAAAGGTAACACAGAGGTGTACCTACCCACATGGTTCACCCACATTTCGCCACTTACTATTTCAACTTTCCAATAACATAATTGAAATCAACACCGTGTATAAAGGTAGCCTCACAATGGCGGCGCCACGTAAGGCGTGGTCGCGACTTGCGAGTCAGCGTCTGACGATTACGCAGCCCCGCCTGCTGACGTAATCACTGCGTTACCTTGCACATTTTTAATAAATACGACCTTTTTTCTGTTAATTGTTTGCAATGATAGAAGGTAGGGAGTTAGTTGCGTAAAATATTCGTTTGTTTGCTTGACTTGCGTATTGAAGGGTGTTTTTTTTAATTTAAATTCAAAATAATATATGTTATCTCATATAAACTTACAAGGGCACTCTCTCTCAAAACGGTGAAGGAAAACATTATGAGGAAACCGGCCATGTCCTAGAACCAAAAATTCAAAGACATGTAACATCTACCAACCCGTACTAGGCACGCGCGTTGGATTACGGCTAACTCCCTCTCACTGAAAGGAGGTATGTTTCCCATCAGTGGGTGGTTATAGGCTGAGTATGTATGTGATGTGTACATGGGCACTTATGAAACGTTAGAAACTAAAGTGTACGGTCCCAATTGGTCCTTTTCAACGGAGAAGAGCCGGCAAGAACTCTATGGTTACCTACCTACTCGTAAAAGTAATTGGTTTTATGATTTCAAATTACACAGTTAATAGGTATGGAAGGTACTTAACAGAATAACTAACTAAGTACTTAACAGAATATAAAATAGTCAAGAAATCGAAGCATAGAAGTCTTTTGCTTTGGCAACAGAACAGTGTATTTACACCCACATGATTGGATGATTGTGTGTTTTATTACATAAATAAGATCATATATTACCAATTTTATATCTGATCCCTATCCAATGATAATAATAATACGACCAAATAGTTAAGTTGTGTAAAAGGTGCAGCAGGTGGGTTGTTTAAAGAAAAATAAAAAAAATAAATTCGAAAACGTATATACCTTTATTTTATCTACATATAAACATGTGTGTATGATATTGCTACATCAAAGGTACTTATACTAGGAGACCAGTGCATTACACAAAACGTTAATTTTTACAATCAAAATAAAATCCTTCACCTTAGTCTTTGGCACATTATCTTTGAACAGGACAAAGACTCGACTCTAACTTTCAGTTCTTTAATAATTCTTAATATCTATTACTTTATACACAATCCATTTCACAGGTTTTATACAAAGGTGATTTATTTTGGAATAGGCATTCATTGCTAATATGCAAAAGATCATACTATTGTCTACGGCAAACTATCTGACATTACGTGGATGTCTTTCGGCTAAAATGATGATCTGACATTACTGATTCATATTATTGACACTTTAAATAATTCATCTAAAGGTGAGAGCATTTACTTGAAACAGAACATACGAGTATTCGCCGTTTTATTTTAACGAACCGCACTTCGAACATGACCCTCAATGTTTTGTTACAACCTTATTTTAAAAACCAAGTGTATTGGTGTAACATTTTATCGAGCAAAGGCACGAGCGGTACCCGCAGGTCCGACCTTTCAACAATGAACGCAAAGTGGAAAGAAATGTTACAGGTATGCTCAATCGCCGTGAGCACTACGTCGAACGCAGCGTCGAGCATTCGCAGAAACGTTACATTACATGGAAATGCTTTTGGAAACTGAGCTTTTGCCTGTATTGTACCATACGTAAGACCGTTACATTACATGAAAATGCTCTAGTGTGCTACTCACCTTTATCAAAAACTACCTAATTCATATTTTTTTCTTTAATAATAGAAACACTACAAAAACATATATTTACTATTCCATTATATCGACATATACAGTAGAATAAATAACCTTTGTTCTCAAAACCAATCGCCGTTGTATAAAACCAGTATCTACTAAGAACAACAATGTTGTTTGTGATTATTACAAAATGCATATTAATTATAAAGTTTATGAATAATTTCAAATCAGTGGTAACACAACTCCAAGAGCGAAATAAAAACTATTACGTATAATGTGAGTTGTTCACAAAAATTATAATATTTATTATTAAATTGGCAGCAAAACCACAACGTGAAATGTGAACTTAAACATAAAATAATAAGAGCTTTTCTTTCTGTAAACAAGTTTTAACGAACAATTTATGTATGTTGTTTTTTCACACAAAGACATTTGTAAGTGCTTATAGCAATCAAATCAATCGACTATTCAGGTAGTTTGGTTGAATTACTTGTATGAATTATATGTATTTTGAATGAAAATTATTGAAAAAAGAATTAGTGCATTTTTATTCATCGAAGCAACTTTGATTTTCTTTTGTTTCATACAAATAAATGCAAACTTCGCCTCAAACGAAGTTTGTCAAAATTATGCGAAGCAATTTCAACTACATTAAGTATTTATTCTTCAGGAAATTAATTACTATAGTATTAAAGCAAGAAGATTAGAGCGCCATTACCTGACTTCATATAATTGTGAACAAAAAGAAATAATTACGAGACACCAAGCCTAATCAATAATAAAGCATTCATTTCTGATAAATTATGAAAAATATACTAAACACAACACTAATTATATAATTCTTATAATTACATATAATATTATACATCATTATTGTGACTTATATTAATGAGAATTGACTATATTTAAAAGTGACGAGAACAAAATTAAAAACTAGAATATAATGTAATAATTATAGTACCTATGTGAGTATTAGAATTCCATATCGTTTAGAATTCGGTGGTAAAAAAGATATGTGAAAAATATTTACAAGTTTCTTTTTTATTTCATGAAAATGAATGAATATTTTGTGAATTTATTATTAATTTTGTAATGTTTAGCGTAAGCCATTCTACAAATGATTTCAAACTTGGTTGGGTGACTTAAATTTTAAGGACAGTGTAATAAATGGTTTTATTCGTTGCCAAGACGTTAATCTGTATACAGTTTTAATAACCCACGCTGCCAAAATCGTTTGTAGTATGCCTGCATTTAAAATGATGATGATTCTTATAATTGATGAAAATTCATCTAGAAGTCAAAAAATATACGACAAAATTCCTTATCATATCACTGCACACGAGTCCACGAGTCTATTAAGAATTCAAAAGTTTTAGAATAGTTTAAAACCTACACAATTCCTAAACAACGCGAAACTCGTCCCAATCTATCACGATTTTTTTTCTTACACTATAATTAATTATGGTGCAACAACACACTCGTAACATGCAATGTAACTTGTGGTGTAACACAACATAGTGATGACTGGCGAACGTAAAACGATCATCACCAGTCCAGTGATACAATCACATTTATTATACACCCAAATTGAATATAATATATGCAATAATGTTGCATTACAAGTTCGGTTACATTTCATGTTGCACAGTGTAAATTCACTATCAGGTAAGGACAGTTCTTATGCTAATTTTGAATATTACGAAGTGAACAAACCCCTTCAATTACTTAAGTATTTCACGGCCGTGTTTTAATTCGAGAACAAATCTACTTGCTTCTATTTCGCGACTACTTAAAAGTAGGTAGTTCCTAATGACAGACGCACAGCCCGAATTATGGTACAATCACATTCGTGTTACAACTGGCCCTCTGAAGGTTATGGTGTAAACCAACCAGCTTTTGTTAAGAAAACTTTGATATTAATTAAAATTGACTTTGGCCTGCGCCTACGCATAGCCTACAAGATCATTAAGTACTGATCTTGACTTACTAAACAAACTAACTTGAGTTCATGAGTTGTTACTAAGTATCGGTATTTAATTAACGGATATCAAGACAAATGAGGAGACTACAGAGGGAAAGTAAAAATCGAGAAAAAATAAACGAAATACATATTTTGATCTAATATAGTGTCCAGTCCTCAAATCCCCTTGTATTTTAACACCTGTCTCGTATCAAGGGGATTCGAATACTTCATTAGGACTATCTACTCATTGACCATCGAAGTAAATACTAACATACTTAAGGCCCGTGCAATTCAGTACTAACTTTATAACTTCAAATTCAGACTATGCCAATTTGCTAAGACACTTCAAGAATCTACTTCGGAGAAAGATGATAGTACACTGTCGAGCAGAAAATGACCCATTTTAACGGAATCGCTAGAGGATTTAAACACCATACAATCGTTTTGATAGTCAAATTATTCTAATGACACGTTGCTTGGAAATTATTTATTGCTTCTTTTGGAAGTGGTCAATATTTTGCTCGCCAGTGTAAAGAGGCACTTCGAATAAAGACGTCATAACAATTTGTCTACTTACGCGGCCTATACAACTTGTGTAAAATGTTTCATAGAAAATTCACTAATAAATTCGTGTATTGTGCATTTATTTAAAGCACCTTATTGTGATGTTTGCTATTATGTACTACATCGCTGAATTGTTTATTTCTTGTATTGCTTAACTTTTCAGTAAGCATCAGACCTTCAAATGGTACTTATGTTTGGGCCATTGGTACCATTAAATGTCATGAAAAATTTACGATGTGCATAAAAGTCGTATTGCACAAGAAAATCTTACGCGGTAGAAAAGCAATTGTAAAGGATACGCTTTCTACTTTTTTTTTCTTTTGCCTCACCCGACGCTGTCATGGGTTTATTAGTATATTTTATTTAACTTTATGAAAGAGAGCCTATCTTACTCTTTGAACATTTTAATCTAACTTTTTTAAACCTTTTTTTATAGTTACAAGTTACTTATGTCATCGACATAAAATCCACATAACGTGAAATGAAATGTTTTAAGGGGACTACACGACCTAAAGCGCGGTCACTGTCGATTTATTGCAAAATATGAAGCAATTACCTATTTACAAAAAATCTATTGTTTGGACTAAAAAATTTAAACACTACTGCTTTAGTATGTTGCTTGTAGAATAATCTGACAAAAAATCAGAATGATTGTATGTAAGTATATTAGTATGGTTTTTATTGTAACAAGAAAGTTTTTAGAGGTATCTTCATGTTTTTTTTCTATCGTACGTATCATTCGTATAATTCGTTGTATTATATTTTCAACACACTATTCAACTAGCATAATATCCTGAAGAATATCATATACTTTTCTGATTTCTGTTTACTGTAGTCTATCATATACTTTTAGGCATTATATGTACAACTTGCGTTTTTTTGCGTTTAGGTCCTGTAGTCCCCTTAATAGGTAATCTGTTCATTCATAGATTAACGTATTGTGAATTATTCTAATTCAATATTGACATACTAATTTAATTTGTTCATTTGATATTTGGACCGTCTTTCGATTCCAAAGTTAAAACACGTAATTTTAACTTCCTATATCGTCGCTTAAGTTCTAACACCGCGGAAGTCATTTTTTTGACAAAATACGTATTGTATGTCATTCGATAGAGAATCGCAAGGCGCATCGTTTTAAAATTGGATGTGTCTACATGAATTAAACATATTTTAATTTCTATATTGAATAAACCTAAATATGAACAGTTGTTTGAGGCTAAATAAAACGGATTTTTTGCTCTCCTGAAAAGTTGCGTATTTTGACTTCCGCGGTGTTAGAACTTAAGCGACGATATGGCTAACTTGCACTTAGACATTATAACTGAAAAATTACCGATATATGATCGAAACGGTGCTTTGGCGTATCTGCCAACATTTGTGACACTTTTTTTACAGGAAAAGGAACATTTACTTACATCAGTGTAAAGATATCAGTATTTCAACCATCTTGAATCAAATTACGAGACTTATCGTTCATTAGACTAGTTCTATAATGCCTAGCGCATTCGGTAACATGACGTATGCAACCGCAATACGTGTGATAATCGCACAAAAGGACATCGCGCCTACCGAGCTTCATTCAAATGTCATATAGACGCATTCATTAAAAAACTAGATCAATTTGTACATCCAAACTCACGCTTTCAACCTCTCCAAAGTCGTCGTAATCCACCATTATACACCAACGTTCGTTAACAGCAACAGTCATAAAACGGGAGAGCGAGATGACACGACACTAATTTACCGTCCTTCTCGCACGTTTTATGACGGCGACGGCCACGCATGTTCACGTTTCGTGTAGTAGTTACAGTGACAGTCCGGACATGGGCGCGAGTGCGAGTTTTGGGCGCTAGGTGGCGCTAGCGACGGCGTGAGGTGAAACGCGCAGGGCCGCGTGTCGCCGAAGCAGTTCGGTTACTGTGATGGCCACTTGGACTGTTCCTTTCCCTTCGAGCACGTCGGCTGCGCAGCACATTAGTTTCTGGAAGAGATTGGTAAAGGTTAGGAGAGTGTAATAGGGCTGCCCAACGTCCGGTTTTAACGAAATTATGTTTTTTTTTTTTTCAGTTCTGCTGCATGCCATTGAAGATGTGTTTGAGTGAAAAGTACATAAATATGCTTGCAGTTGGAGTCGTCTGAAGATAGCTAGCGTGCGATCACCAATCACCTTGAAATACCTTGTGAAAATAGCGTGATCATAACGTTTGCTGACTGAAAATTGAAAGCAAAAAGGATCTTATCCTAAAGTATATAGAGGTATTTCTACCTGTTTCGATATGCCTTGAATATGTTCCAAATAAACGGTTGTATCTAGGTTTAATGTATTATGTATTTGACTTTACTGAAAATAAAACACAAGGGTTGCCAATAAGAAATTTATTTCTTTAAGTAGTTGAAACATTGTAAGTACATACAAAAAAAGTACACTTTAACCATTTTTCTCTATAATAAAACTATGACTAATAGCCAAAAAATATTTCGAAAAACTTCCACATCATGTAGTTTCGAATAAACATAATGAAATCTCTCTCAAAGTGCATTATATGAAAAATGCGTGTAATTAAATGCAAATTACGTCTAAAATATAATACTGAATTTTAGTAGAAAATGTTTAGAAAAAAAGATAAACCAATCGACTTAAAATTTAATTAAATATAACGGGAATTAGATATTAGACTGGTTTTAATATGTAGAGATTGGCAAGAATTAGTAGAGTTGATATGGGTTTGTTTATTTAAATCGGAAAAAGCTTCCAAAACAAACTATGTTGAGTATATTCGAGCGTGAAACTTTTGTATAAATTCCTATAACACTATTTATTTAGTGTATTTTTAGATCGGTCGCGAAACTCGTTTGGGCTATTCACAAGACGTTTTGTTCCTATTAAAGTTCCATTCTTAAATACAAATAAATAGAAAACTCGATAAACAATCCAAAAACAAAAATACGTCCAAATATGGAAAAAAGCAGCCATTTCCTGTCCAAACACACAAACTATTCAAACAATCTTGGACACACAAAAATAGGCGGGTAGTTGCAAATATTTAGGTCAAATTAAAACCAGTCACTATAAACTACGTAAATAAGTACCCAAGCACCTCAAGCTAATAAATATATGTACGCTATATGCTTTTAAATTATATATTAAACATCTATTATATCTCTTAGTTATATAATTATCGATAATTAGCATTGTACTTGCGACTTTAAAGCTCAAAAATAAGATTATATTAAGAAGCGTAGAAAGAAAATACCACACATATACAAATAGCTCATGACCAGAATAATATTAGAATAAATAATACGTTTTGCTTTTTGGCGTATTTATTGAGGATATTCTTGTTATATTTCTTAGAAGGAAGACTTGTGTTTTGTGTAACTGATTGTGTAACATAATTTAGTCATTTTAGACGTAAACCTTGCTCTCGTCAACTTAGCACATATTTTTAAAGAGGTATATTTGGCTTTCTTGGAGTGATTTCAATGAGTTAAAAAATACGGCCAAATAGCAAAACTATTAGAGAAAAAATATCATTTCGAGTGTACGTTACAAAATTAGCAAGAAGTATGTAAAACAGCGACATTAAGTGTAAATAATGTAAAAAGAGATTAACAGAAGCTACAGTCTTTATCAACACATCTTTGGAATGGTTACAATATAATAATAATTATACTTTTTATATATTTACGAATACTTTAAACTTGTCATATTCTGTTACTTTATAAATGCTTAGAACATCATTATTATCATATATAAATATAATAAATTTTATACTGATCTTATTGGCATCAATTTTGTTTGGTTGGCGTCGTTAAGGAATATCGGTTGATTAGTATAAGAACATTTTTGTAAAACTTGTCTTTTTATATTTCTTTCATAAAATTGTTACGCAAAAAGCCTCGAAATACTAAATACTACTTCGCTACCGATGAAAAAGTTGCCTACTGGAGACGCGGTGCGCATTGCTTCTGAACGTTGTCTTTTCTTTTTGTCTTTTGTTGGAGCGCAGCACACAATGTGGCCGAGTAAGAAGGCTCCGCTCGTATCGATAATGAGTCGGTCATAACCAAACTCTTAAGGAAATATGTCGTACACCGATTATTCACCCAGTTTCTAATATCTCCAATAAACTAAATATGTGACACAATTCCCTCGCTTTGTATAAGCAACTACCACTTCATCACTTTCTCACCATTTTTAAGTGTCAACTCATTCACCCCTCTTCACAAAATAATTCTTAATTTAATCGTTCAATACGCAATGCGCACCCGCGCCAAACTTTTACCTAAAAACCAAGTTAGCTTTTGCATTAATAATACAATAACGATATGATGTTTCGAATAAGGCATATAATTCTTATTTGATAAGAAGTATCGAGTAAACAGCTAAGCTACGTTATCAGTATAATATATAAGTTAATACATTTCCTTTCATCTCAATAATACTTCATGCACCATTGTTTTAAGAGTATGTTTATTGTACTTTTAATTTTGAAATACGATGTGTTATGTGATTCGACAAAGTCTTTTAATGCTATCGCAAACGATACTCATGTTTTCGTGTCAGGATTCCTTTCGCAAAGCGAACTCACTTCTTTACCTGTTTAAGGGCTGAATTTCAATAGTGCGGTAACTTTTGTCTGAAGAATAAATATGACATAATTATTTTCCACACAAAAGCAGTCAAATAGCAATATTTATTCCTCGTAAAAAAGTTATGCGAGTATTGCCCTAAGCCCTAAGTTAACTAGCTATGGTTTGGCATTCCCTTTATAGAATTCCAAGCACAAGTACATCTAGCTAAGTTTTGCTTGGAGTGGGTTCAATAGTGCAACGGATGGGGATCAAACTCATGACACCTCGTTTGCAAGTTCGCGCCATTGCTCGTATTATTATGCTATTGTTCCTTTTTAATTGTATCTTCTAGTTTCCTATAACCAATTGATTCTTCAACCCCGCTGATTTAAATCTGTGGTATACGCCCCATTTGGGCGCCACCAATTAATCAACCAATTAAAGTCAGTTTTTAGGGTTCCGTTGCCAAATGGCAAAAAACGGAACCCTTATGGATTCGTCATGTCTGTCTGTCTGTCCGTCCGTATGTCACAGCCACTTTTTTCCGAAACTATAACAGCTACACTGTTGAAACTTGGTAAGATGTATTCTGTGAACCGCATTAAGATTTTCACAAAAAAAAACACTAAATTATGGGGGTTTCCCATACTTAGAACTGAAACTCAAAAAAAAATTTTTTCTCAAACCGATACGTGTGGGTGTCTATGGATAGGTCTTCAAAAATGATATTGAGGTTTCTAATATAATTTTGTGGTAAAATGTGTGTCCCCACCCTGTAACTTCTAAAATAAGAGAATGATAAAACAAAAAAAAACATATTATCATGTAAACTTCCACCGAAAATTGGTTTGAACGAAATCTAGTAAGTAGCTCGCCGGTGAAAATTTAAAAACATATGATGGTACGGAACCCTCGGTGCGCGAGTCCGACTCGCTCTTGCCCGGTTTTTTTTATTGAATCACACAACACACCAGCTACTAAATAGGCTCAAATGCCCCCATAATATTATATGAGAAATTCCTTTATTTGTTAATTTCTTTACTTATAAACAGTGTTTAAACACTACACATTTAATCAGAGATTTATTATCATGTAACAAAGTTTATAAGTAAAGAGTAGTTCTAACTATAACGTGAAAAGTCGTATCGTATGTTGGTGCAAAAAGACTACCTAATCTTACGGCTGCTACGTATAAGAATTGCATTAATAATTGCATTGCATTGTTACGTAAAATATAGACAAAAAAAAACCTAAATTATACTTAATAGCGAATCACTCTTCAACACAACAAACGATGAGATCTCGGGAATAATAGTTCTGCAGACCGTATGATAGCTGTTACAGTCAACTGCTCGTTAGCAGTAATATTTTAACTACGAAAATCGCCCTTGCTGCTTCGAAATAAAAGTGCTGGCAGGGACAAATATTACCACTGTCGTGCATTTGACAATACTTGCGCAGGCGCATATCCAGCCATCTGTCTTTCCCGATTTTATGTGTATTATACAACTCATTTTAGTGCATATTTTACAATCAGCCCAAGAATGTACAGTCTGCAAAACGTAATACAAAAACCAAACACGCAAAAATAGCCGACAATAGCAACCAATACACAAACCAATTGGCAAAAAATGTAAAAATATTAATAAAAAAAAAACTAATTAAAAATTTAAATGCCTCAATTGGGAATGAACATATAACAAGTGGAATTATACCAATTAATAATTATAAAACTATACCAATCAATACTAACAAAAAAATTCACTGCAACCGTAATGTCTTTATAAAACAAGAAAATATAAATTCCATTGTATAAATACCGTCCAATTCCTTTCAGACTTCTAGTTCAAGATCAATCTAAAAAGCTAGCCTCAAAATTCGATTTCAGACCACAATCACAGTCAGACTGTGTTAAAGGCATACAGGTAAACTTGACCGATGTTGACAAACCCCAAAATTATACATTGTCTGCGTATGGAAAAAAATAGGACCGACTTTTTTAAGCATCATACTTACTTTGATGCGCTTGCACATTCTTATTATTCAATCACGTCAACGTGCTCTCCTTTGAGTGACTCAAATGATAGCTACAACGTCATAATCACAATGGGGCAAAAAGTCAATCTTTTTTCTTATTTTTATCAAATTATACTGTATAATTGATAATTATATTGTTTCAACAAATGGAAAATGAGGTCTCAAAAGTTCGGTCTGTTACAAATCACAATATTATCAAGTAAAGTTTACAAAGGGTACATGATTAGCAAAATGGTGGACACGAAGAACGTGCCAAGGCATAGACAAGTGAAAAGAACTTTGTTCTCGTCCTCCTTAGGAGCTTCAGTCTCAGTAGCAATCACACTGTTCAGATTGTTCTGTATATCGAGATTCATTTTACCCCTATCATATCTTTCAGCATCCACTTCTTCCCTCATCAATTCTGTGGGAAAATCAACTTCATCTGTGTCGTATATTTCGAAATTATCGCTTTTTAGTACGTGGTCTTCCTTGCAGAAGGGCGTCACGAATTGGACTCTATTAGTCTGGTAATAGGGTCCTCTATTCCTTAGCTCGTTGGTCCCGTATACTGGTGAGTAGTGAACGTTTGAGTCTGTGTTATTGTTTTCTGTGTTTTGGTACTCTTCGGATTCGTCGATGGTGTAGTGTTGGTTGTTGTCGGAGAAGTTCATGTTGCTGATGAAGCGTTCTTCTGAGTATCTTCTGAGCTGCCTTTGGTAGTAGTTGACTTCTAGTGATGATTCGGGGTCCTCTGTCTCGTCATATTCGCCGCCCGCGCATTCCTCGTGTGACTGTTCGAAGGTAGTGTAGTAGGGGTCTGTTGGGATATCCCTTGGCGGGCAGTGAGGCGGCGTGGCGTGTGTGAGGAGAGCGGTCACTGTGCGAGCGAGAGGCACGATACTCTCCTCTCCGTCGCTCTCCAGGTTTCCCAGTATGTCTTCGGGCGAGCAGATGACCTCCTGCAACACACGCCACCCGTCTCTTAGTTTCATTACAATAATCTGTGTTGCTCGCGAAAGGATATCTTACAAGACCCTGCAACACTCGAAACGGACACGGCAGGAATGTAAAGTTAGAGCCGATTTTAAAATATGAATCACAATAAACACCCACTTGAAATCGCGTAAATAGGTCAAAAAATTATCAAGGTAAATAAATAATTATCACAACTTAAAACGGTTAAATAACGTAACAAATAAATAAAAAACATATTGTAATATCACTCACCTCTTCAACTCCAATTTTTCGGCACGCTTCTAAGAAATTGTCCACGTTTCTCCTACATCTCGCCATTGTTAGTTTGGGCTGAAACAAACATTCGTTTATTATACACTGTCGACTAACAGCAATTTTTTTTTTTGGAAATTGTTTTACGGAGTTGTCGCAGCTCGTGCATAACGTATCTTCATCAATGCTTACACTCAAGCTCAGTGTGATGATACTCTTTAGCTGGTTCTCTTCTTGCGCTGATCGCAGGTGCTGGCATTGGAACCTAGGAATGCCACCTGCTACGATTCTTACATACTCATTTTGCTTCGTTTACCTAGGGTCAGAACACACCGCGACGCGATGCAGCGCGCAGTTTTCAAGATAGCAATACAATTATAGACCTTATCTACTAAACAAAAAGGTACACAGTGCAGTGAGGTGGGCCGCGCGGCGTAGCTCGACGTAGTAGACATTACCTCACTGAATTGTGTATCTTTTAATGTAATAAATATGGACTAGAATTGTATTGCTATCTTGAAAACTGCGCGCCGCGTCGCGTCGCGGTGTAAACTGACCCTTAGTGTGAGTTTTTTCACTCACGTTCGATTGGGAGCGCGTTAGAATTTTATATGGAAAAAATTTATAGGGCCACCTGGTGGTCACTAGAAGAAACCTACCTAATTTCCCATACAAAATTCTAACGCGCTCGCAATCGAACGTGAGTCGAAAAAACTCACACTAAGGCCACTGGTCATACACGCACGCCGGCTTCGTTCCTTCCGTGCGTTTCCACTAACACCTAGTAAATTACTACCTTTTGTTAGTCGCTTTTCATTCATACTTTCAACAAGACCAACCCATGTCAGCATAGCCTTTTCAGTTTTTGTCACTATTATCTTCTTTTAATAAGTATATTATTGCTATAAGAATAATTACTTTAGTGGCTACCTGCGCAGGCGAGGGCACGTGTACGGAGGCGACGGAGCGCGGGCGCACGTGGTTGGCGAGGTGGCACAGCACCACGCCGTCGCACAGCACCGGCGCCAGCTGCTCCGGGAGGGACATCTTCAGGCGGGACTCGATGATCTGCGATACAACAACAGTTACTTTTAATAAAAGATGCGGGAATTACTTTTTCAGCTCCTTTAATCCGAGATAAGGAAGTCCATATGAAACTGGCGATATGATATATCAGATACGACAAAAATTGCGGGTTAGAAATGGACACTTAGAGAAAATTATCACTCGTTTCAACTGTGAGATTTATTGACTAATTAATTATAGTTGTTGCATTTCTCGAGCGATCGTATAAGTCAAATGACATGCGCTTGTGATTTGCAACGACTATAAACTTGAAACGTTACTCAAAATATCGTTACGCGTAGTTCCAGTACCGATAATTTGTACCGTTCCACCAGGATCGGAACAAAATTAATTCCTTGGCTATAACGATACTGACAAACGGACTGAAATCTCAAACTGTTCACTAACAATATGATCAATATATCGTTATTAGTATAACGATATAATAACGTTACTTATAATATTGTTAACGTTTTTCTTTGTACCTTTATTGATATTTTTAAATTTTAGTATCGTTACAAAATTTTGGAACGTTACACGATAACATTAGTTCTAACGGAACGAAATACATTTCGTTTTCAAGTCCCTGCTATAAACTGACAATTGACTAAAAACAAAATAAAAACTCACCGATCTTAACTGCGTCAGCAGATCCAGCTCTTCCTTCTGCTTATCGAACTCTCTCTTCATAGTAAAGCTGAGCTTGTCAGCCGGAGCGTCCTTGTTCCACGCCATCTTGCCCGGGGGCTTCGGCGCTGCACCTTTCAGAAACGACACACTCGTCGTCAACAACTTAGCACTGTCCCCGTTCACTTGCCGCGGTATACTCGACTTCCCTAAACTGTTGTACCCTATTGTATTTGTAGGTGATTTTGTAGGGGAATTAGGCTTTATGTATGCGTCTGTTTGACCATTGATGCGTCCGTTGTAGTCGACATTTCCGTTGACACTCGAGTATATCTTGCTATTGACATTTCTCGATGGCACAACTTTTTGTACGGGCCTTTTGTTCTCTTCTTGTTTCTCTATGACTCCGTTCCCGTTCGTTGATTGGTTCTGGAATCTTCTGGGGGTGGAGTGTAGGAGGGGGGAGTTTGGCACTTGGGAAAGGTTAGGGGATGAGGTATTGGATAGTGTACTGTTATTGGAAGAGGCGGTTTTGTATAGACTAGGAGATACGTTACTACTGTATCCGTTGACTGGGGAGTGGGAAGGTTTGTGGACTGGGCTCTGGCTGTTGGAGTGCGGAGACGAGTCCAGTTCGGGGGAAGGCTGGTCGGTGCGGGGGCGGTAGATGTCTTGCTGACGTTGCTGTCTTAGGGCTTCTTTGTATTGTCTGGAATATTGCAAAAATATAGTAAGATTTTATCTTTATGGACATGTGTTTGAAGGCACATAGATTTCGTTTTACAGACTATTACCTATAAATCAATACAATTTGGATTATTTACATCAACCCAAACAAAATAACAATTTATTAGTTACTTTCAACTTTTTCAAAAACATTATCGCTATACGTTAGCCCACGCCTCACTAGGAAGTACAAAACGAGTACTAGAAGCACTTCGTTCATTAAAGCGAGTAGTGTGAACTTTTTGTTAGTACTGCACCCGAAGTCGGAAGTTCGGGAGACTCCAATTAGTGTGTTTACGGAAAAACGATACCGTGCATGCTATTAGTAATATTACCCATTCTACTGTCGTATGAAGTAAGAATTGTTTGACTTTATATACAGGATTATTGGTAAAACATTAACAACCTCTTAAGAGGTCATTGTACTCATAAATTTGAACAACTTTTACTATGGGACCAAACCAGAAATCGCGAAAAAAAATCAGCTGTTCCCTACATTTATGTTCGTAATCTCGTCAAAATGTAATTTGTTGTTATAGCGGCAACAGAAATACATCATCTGTGGAAATTTCAACTGTCTAGCTACCACGGTTCATGAGATACAGCCTGGTGACAGACGGACAGACGGACAGTGGAGCCTTAGTAATAGGGTCCCGTTTTTACCCTTTGGGTACGGAACCCTAAAAATCCTCACAGAGAGGAGACCTGTGTCCTAGAAGTGGAAACGTTATAGACTGGTTATGCTTATGCATTCTAAAAAACATGACATACGTACTTGTACAGTCACGAGCACTAATATGTCAACACTTGGCAACTTTAAATTGCGATTTTTTCACGAAATAACGAATGCAACGTTGAAATACGACTATTTACATAAACCTATGGGTTCGAAAATACTATGTTCCTACTAATATAAAATTTCATTAAAAAATAAAGGAGAAATCGCCTTTGAATAAAGTCAAGTGTATACATACTTATGCTCGTGATTGTACTTAGTACCGTGTATTATAAATTCTAGTAAGTTGTATTAATATCTAACAATACAGCTCTCCAGTTGAATATTTCCAGCTACAAAAATGTTGACCTACAATTTATTTTCCTTAGAGGAAATTCTATCCATATTAAACGCGCACGGCAAACAATAAATTCAAAGTGTTACCATCTGTGATGAAAATAGAATTTATTGGTTGTTCCGTTCACCGTGTAGTTAAGTAGTAGATAGATATTTTGGGAGGATATCGTGAAAAGTAGATGTGTTCTGTGTTGCTTCACAAGACTAAATTAACTGACGTCGCGTCGGGTTAAAGCGCTGAGAAGAATTTATGATAGACTATCTTCCGCCCGCGGCGTCGCCCGCGAGGTATGTCGATAAATACTATTCTATGTCCTTCCCCGGGATGCAATCTATCTCTCTGCTAAATTTTATCGAAATGCGTTCACTGGTTTAGACGTGAAAACGTAACATACAGACAGACAGAGCTACTTTCGAATTTATAATATTAATATGGATTTATATAGTTATAATATAGGTAACTAGCTTCTGCCCGCGACTTCGTCCGCGTGAATTTTCACCCTCCCCCCATTCACCCTCTTAGGGGTGGAATTTCGAAAAACCCTTTCTTATTGGAGACCTACTCGGCGCCAGACAAGCAAATTAATGAATTACGTAAAGCGCGCGGGGGCGGCGGCGGCGCCGACTCAAAATTACTTAGGTATACTTACATTAGTTTAAGAACTTTGTTATTAAGGTTAAATAAAAAAGGTTTTTATTTTTGCTTTTCAGTTTTTTCGGCGGTTTAATTTTTTTGTTAAAAAGTTTTTATTTCTCGCTTTTTAGTGGGTGTGCTTATCTGCTTAATTGTTAGGCACCTTCGCCGGCGCGCACACAATAACTTACCAAAGTTTCATCACAATCGGTCGAGCCATTTTCGAGTTTTTGCGAGACTAACTCACGCCAATTCATTTTTATATAAATATAGATAGACTGCTAATAGATAAAAGTTTTTAGTAGAGTGATTAATTAATAGTAACATGCACGATTATGTATCGTAAAAAGACAAGTAGGATGTTGTTATAAACAAGAGCAGTACATACGTTTATTCGTTTTCTGACTAAAAAGCTAGATATTTATTAAATTATATTTTTCTATGTTTTGATACATTATGCCCTTTTTATAACAACAACACCACAAACTACGAAATCTATGTGACATCAAACCTCATTAGTAAAACCACATTCATATCAAATCCAGTGCGTATGTTAGTGAATGTCGTGCGTATGTGACAATGTACCTGTAGGTTTGTTGATGGGCTAATTTACTCTTATCGTCGCCATTGGACATGTTTCCATCGGGTGAAATACGGACGCTGAAAGGGACAACACCGGGGTTAATAAAAAAAAGAAGGCGGAAGTTACAACGATATCTGGGTCGAGTCGCTGTTCAGAATAAAGGTGTTTCATTTTTTTTTACTTGACCTCGATCATGCCTGATGGAAAGCGATGGATGAGGTCTATGATGGAACGAGCGTGCCCAGAAGCTGCCTAAGACACTGCAACTCCCACGCATCGACGAAACACAACAGGCTACTTGACGCTGGACTCCGGTGAGAGGGTGGTCGCAAACCAGGCGGCCGTTAGCCCTACCACCACAAGGGAAAAATTGGCCAGTCAAATAAGGTGTTGGGTGTGACTGTCCAGGATGCGCCGAGCGCGAGTGTTCAGTTGAGTACCTAACTGGCGGAACAAACTGCGCTACACGAGGAGGCTTCTTCATGCATCCCTAAAACTATCCAATAATCGCATTGCAAGATTGTTGTTCCTGCATGTACTGCCAGTGTCAGAAATATCAGCAGAAAGCTGATATTTAGCTAGCTCCTAAAGCTTTGTCCCGATATAGCTGACGCATAGTGTAAATGAAACTTTTTGGTTCAATTTGTGATTGTTGCAAACAATATGTCGGTTTTAAAAGTCTATCCCGAGACTCGATACTGAAATTGTTTTCTGTTTTTCAGATTCATTGACCTAGCACCAAACTATATACAGAATGAATTTTCCAAGTGGGCGTGGATGGCCAAATCCGAAACTATGTCATTACTTCCCAGAATTTGCTCCTTATTAGGGACACTATCGAGTGGTGTAATAATAGTGTTTTTTTATCAAAACCAACGGGTTCGATTCCTGGCTAGAAATATAAATTTTTCAAAAATCCTACGATGCAGTTTTAGTTTTCATCAAAATCGAGCCCGCGACTCCTTTGAGTACTTTTCGCTATTCCTCATAGTTTAGGAGTTGGCCATCCACGCCCACTTGAAAAATTCACCCTGTATAATATACAGTATCGTGCAGCTTAGCAACCCTGAGTCAGCCATAATTGTATGCTGTTTTTAAATGAGCCATCGTCTGACCATCTGTATGGTGGATAGCTTAGCAATACTCCGTTAGCACTAACTCATGTGAAACATCTATTTTGAACAGCGTCAAGTGATATCGTTGCGGAAACATGAGACAGAGGAAAGGGGTGAAATAATGGCTGTGAAGAACGGAAAAAGATTCAAGTTTACCTCTGTTTCGGCCAATGCGAAAAAAATAAATATATACTTAAGCAACTATTAAAGTCTACACAGTTATAGAACACCCAGAATATTTTTAAATTAAAGCACTCAAATTAATTTATTTCTACCAAGCGAAGGCGAGCTGAGCAGATAATATTTTGTATGTCCGAAATCTGAAGTAAATGAAAATACTAATTCTAGAATTATCTAGTGTTTACTCTGCTAAGCTCGTTTCCGCTATAAAAACTGGTAATTGTAGAAATTAAAATTGTTTAAAACTGTTACTGTAATAAAAAAGCTATTAATATTAAACACAGAATTCTTCAAAATATTAAAATGAATACCAGTGCCATGATGAAAAGATTCTAAGTTATTTTTTAAAAGGCAAGGAAAAAAAATCGAGTCACTGGTATTCACATGTCAAAAAAATCTAATACTTTCTCTTGTATTAGGTGCATATTCCAAAATTAAAACCAGTAAAAAAATCATTATTCATTTTCTCTACAAGCCACCCCAAAAAAAAGTCCCAATTTTTTTTATCAAACTTACCCAGAGTGTAGAGGGGTGAGGGGCGCCAGGGGTGTCTCGCTGGATAGCGACTGTGCCCTGGATAATGCTGCTCCTGGTGACAAGGTGGACGGTGTACTAGGAGTTGAGCGACCGCTGCCACCCCCTCCGCCTGAGTCGCCGCCACCTGTAGGTAAAGAAATGGGTTTTCTATCAAAAATCCAGGTAATACTCACATACATAATACCACTCATGTAATACAGTAAGGAATTACAACTTTAGATAACAAAGAGACAATTCTCTTTGTTGTTTAAAGTTGTAATTCCTGGAAAAATATAAATGTCGCAATTTGGCTGTACTTTGTATATGTACACCTCTGTGTAACTCTGGTGACTGCTGTGTACTGACACAGTGATCACATAGCATACTTTGGGCTTGTGGACTAATTAGTCTCTTGTGGCTTCCGTAATTACTATGTAACTCGCAGTTTTTGATGCCACAACTAATATATCTTAAGGATGATTTCCTCCAAACGGCTCTCATCGCATTGGATCGGAACGGATTTTACAATATTTAAAAAGATATTAAATCGCGTACACAGTATTTAAAGTCTATATTACCAAGCCGCGCACAGCAGCTTGACCGCGGGCGTCTTCCGCGACACGCGATCGTAGCCGAAAGTATGCTGCAACGCGCGATCGGCTCCGTTCGCCTGTCGTCGTATCTTATTTATTTTCTTCTTCTAATGCAATAGCCAACAACACTACGTCAACTTCAACCATTTTCAAAAATTAGAACACGTCAACAAGGTAGGAATCACAGACTACAATATAATGCAGGGTAATGAAACTATTTGACTAGTCGCAGAAACGGACACGTTCGCAAGTGACGGTACGGAGTCGATCGTATGCGTCGACATCCTGCCGGACGCGATCGGTTGTCGCCGCATCCGTTCGTATCCTTTCCGATCCGATGCGGTGCGAGCCGTTTGGTGGAAATCATCCTTTACTGTGTATACACACGACGACGCGCGTCAGCGGCAGGGTCAGCTGCAGCCGTCGACAACGTGCCGCTCGTGTTTTGAGTACGGTGCTCAAATACACGAGCAGCATGTTACGAGTATCGACGTTGTCTCTGCTGTTGACGCGTGCCGCTCGTGTGTATGAGCACTTTCATAACACATAAAATCAAGACATGTTTTTGTACTGCCTACAACCGAAATAGGCATCCCAATACATTACTCCGGGTAAAGATTGCTTTAAGAAATCTGATATAAATGTAGTATATTTTTATTGCCCGAGAAGTATATAAATAACGAATCAAACTGTATGCAAGCACGAATGCACGTTTATTTTGTTAGAAAACTTTCTGGTAGCTGCTCCTAACTCTATTCAAACTGCATTGCAACATGCACTCAATCAATAGCTGAACTGTTTTTAGGTCATTGGCAATTTGGAAAAACAATTAAGTTAAAAGAGATTTATTGTATATAGGAGACAGTAAAAACTGTCCCAGAAAAGGTTGAAGAGACATAATTTTAACTCCGTTTCTATTTCCGGACGTAAAAAATGCGCGTCATTCATATTTTATGGTCGGGAGCCATTTCTGAATGCCAGCAGTCATTACGGACACTTGACACAGTGAATGGCCCGTTAACGGTGTGTATACCAAACGTGAATGAAAATAATTTCGTATTAAGAAATGTTAAGTACGTTATTACACAAATTCGTGTCTTGTTTATTAAAACCGCCAAAGCTCCATTTGTAAGACTTAAGACTATAAACATTGCAGTTTCGAAGTTGGTTCAGACACCAAATTAGATACCCACTATGCAACTGCTATTTATAATCCAAATGAAAAGGTTAACCTTTCTTTGCTAAAACATATTATTATTAGACTAGACGGCTATGTCTGTGTTTAGTGCCGAGAAGTTATGTGATATGTGACACCTCATTTCTATTCGTTACTGTATGTAATGAATAGGCGTGATCGAGGTCAAGAGCAGGTCCATTCTATAATAATAAAAAAACTGATACAAATACTGTATACTAGACCATCTGTAGCATCATTCCTTTGTCCATCCATTTTGTCTACTCCATCGGTGCTGTACGCACTATCGCTGACATGCCTCGGCTTATGCCTCAGGCAATCTATCGTGGCATTGCCCGAAGTGACCTTATGCAACACCCTATTTATATTTTTATTAACAGTATTATGGGCACTTACCATCATTCGACCACCTCTTGTCCACTCCATCGGTGCTGTACCCGCTATTAACGACATGCCTCGGCTTATGCCTCAGGCAATCTATCGTGGCATTGCCCGAAGTGACCTTATGCAACACCCTATTCATATTTTTAATCACAGTATCATGGGCACTTACCATCATTCGACCACCTCTTGTCCACTCCATCGGTGCTGTACCCGCTATTAACGACATGCCTCGGCTTATGCCTCAGGCAATCTATCGTGGCATTGCCCGAAGTGACCTTATGCACATCCTATTTATATTTTAATATTAACAGTATCATGGGCACTTCCATCATACGACCACCTCTTGTCCACTCCATCGGTGCTGTACCCGCTATCAACGACATGCCTCGGCTTATGCCTCAGGCAATCTATCGTGGCATTGCCCGAAGTGACCTTATGCAACACCCTATTCATATTTTTAATCACAGTATCATGGGCACTTACCATCATTTGACCACCTCTTGTCCACTCCATCGGTGCTGTACCCGCTATCAACGACATGCCTCGGCTTATGCCTCAGGCAATCTATTGTGGCATTGCCCGAAGTGATCTGATGCGTAGTACTCTGGTTTGGTGAACTGCTGATGTAGGAGCTGTGTTTGGTTGATCGCCTCGTATCGTCTACTCGTCTGTGTGCTGGTAAGATGTCTTTGTTCGCCATGTTTTCTAGGTACTTGAATATGTGCACGCGCCCGCGCATGCATATCTAGAACGGATGAAGACATTTTGTTAGGTAACATAATTGGAAGCTGTGATTTTGTTGACGTTGTGAAGTTTTAGCTGTTGGTTGCAAAGGGGCAAGACGTCGGTAAATCGGAGCCTCGTCAAGTTATCGTGGTTTAGAATTATCTTTTCCTTGGGATTTAGCAATAACACTAATATTATAAAGGCGACAGTTTGTGAGTGTATGTGCGTTTGTTTATATGTTTGTTACTTCTTCACGCTCAAACGGGTGGACCAATTTTGATTAAATTTTGTATGGAGGTAGCTGACACCCTGGATTAACATATAGGCTACTTTTTATCCCGATATTCCCACGGGATCGACACAAATGCGGGTGAAACCGCGGGGCGAAACTAGTATGAAATATGTCTGGAGTGTTGGAAAGTTTGTGTTGACTGGAAAAAGAGAAGTAGTATGAAGAGTTCAGTTAATCTGAGCAACGCTCCTTTTTGTTGTTTTAAATTATTTTGCTCATGATGTTGCGAATTGCGATGTCTAAAGATTATGAAAAAAACACAATTTCAAAAGGCAACAATAACGGCTTATTAATAGGTATGGTTGTTCGTATTGCTAAACGAAATAAAATCGAGTGTTACCTAATAGGAAACTTCCGACTTTGTGTAAGTACTTGTATATGTCATGTACTTCATTAGGGATTAACATAAATCTAAGGGAACAAACAAGGAAAACCTTCAAAGATATTACTTCATTTATGTCATAAATATACCCAGTTAATTAAGCCACACTAAAAATAACAGAAACCACGATTGGCGGCAGTGTTTATTTGTTTCATATTCACACTCTCGCCTCGATCGGAAAGCAAAAGAAAACAAACAATGTATTGACAGCTTCACATACCACGCAAGTCATAAAACCCGAGGGAGAGTGTTGCAGTTGTGCTAGTTAAAGCAATGAAAACAACTGAAAATCGAGGCGGCAGTAGTAAGGAGTTTTATTGCCTTTTAAACTGCACTATGACGAATGCAGCTTCAGGGTTTCGACGGTAATATGTAAAGAGGTCACTTGGACAATAAATATTTTGCAAAGAGCATGAACGCAGTCACATTTTGCTAGTTTTGTTTTAGTTTCATGCTGTAATAGGGTAGTGTTATTGCTTTCTATTATTTAAGGGGCTTACAAGACCTAAAGCGCGATCACTGTCGGACTGCATAGAAAAGGAAGAGAAGCGCGATGACACAACTCTGGTAATTTATTGCAAAATATGAAGCAATTATTTAATTACAAAAAATCGATTGTTTGGAGTAAAAAATTAAAATAGTGGTGTTTTAGTATGTTGCTTTTAGAATAATCTGACAAAAAATCAGAATGATTGTATGTATATTAGTATGGTTTTTATTGTAAAAAGAAAGTTTTTAGAGGTATCTTCATGATTTTTTTCTATCGTATCAAATTAGTTGTATTATGTTTTCAACACACTATCTTCCTAGCATATATCCTGAATATCATATATTTTTCTGAGACTAACCACGCCCCTTGCTATTACTGAAAATTTCCCCAATTGCATAATCTCTGCTGGAGATCGAACCGGGGATGAGCTTGGATCACCAAGTCTTAAGTCAAAACAAAACTACGAGTATTACTCGGGTTTAGAGATTCTTTAACTAAGTATAGTCCAGCGGTGCTAATCTGTAAAAATCTCATCGTAAAAACTTAGGTGAAGTGAGCGTGGAGTGAGCTGTCAATAGTGTCAATTCCTAGCAAAAACAAACTCACTTCACCTAAGTTTTCACGGTGAGATTTTTACAGAATCGACCGGCAGTAGCTAATAGGTTTCTTCTTCCAAAACTTCTCCTAAAAGACAAGCTAGGCAACAGTAGTATGATAAAAATCCATACTGATATTATAAATTCGAAAGTAACTCTGTCTGTCTGTTACCTTTTCACGCCTAAACCACTGAACGGATTTCGATAAAATTTGGCAGAGAGATAGATTGCACCCCGGGGAAGGACATAGGATTTTTAACCCGATATTCCCACGGGATCGACACTTCGGGTAAAACCGCGGTGCGCTGGTAGTATTTAAATAATATTCTTACTGTGGTGGGAGGTGAAACGAGGGGATTGTTGTCCAAATTAAGCGTAACGAGTGTGTTCATGTTGCGAAGTTCCAGAGGTAGTGACGATATGCAGTTACAGCTCACGTCCAGGTGTTCCAGCCTGAGGTAGGTGATCTCTGAAATGTGAAGAAAAATATATTAATTTTGTAGAAAGGTAAAGTCATTTTTAAAGGGCACCCTGAGTGCTGAATCATGTTTGTTACTCTAATCTAATGGCACTTTGGTGTTTTACCGTTTTACTCTGTGCGTGTCCTTTCGTTGCTGTACTGTACTATTATTATAAATAGGTAATTAGGTATATATTATATTAACCCCTTAATATATATTCCCTTTAATAATCATAATTTGGGTTGTCTGTCATATAAGGACACATTGGTATATAGTTCAGTCAGCCAACGAATGGCCCAAAAGGGGGTGTGGATTGCGTAAGCACCCTAAACAAGTTTCTGAAGGAATAGCTTAGGTCCCAGCTCAGGCACTCTACAACGCGTTGTAGAGCGTCCCTGGTTGATGACGATGAGACATCAAAGAAAACCCTAATTTTGTCGGCCCAAGTTAAACATTTCAAACTTTTAGAAAATTCTACTACACAACACAAAGTAGATAGAGCACTTGCAATAGCAACACTGTTACTAACAAGACCTCATCCCTCAAATAGCTTCCTAACCGCGCAGATCAAAGAGAATTCCCGAGAGGCGCCGCAAACACATCAAAATGAATTTCACCACTTAGTCCCGCCTCTACTTGGTTTTCTCAGATAAATAAACATTACGGTAATGCAAGGCCCCAGCTGCATAGTCTTGCAATTTCTTAGGCTTAGGTACGAACAAATCCATCTATCTAGCTTGATACTGGATTTACCCGACGACGGGTTTTAGACGCTATATTTCTCTTTGGATCTCTTGTTTTCGTCATCTTCTAAATTAGATTAAGATTAGTATACATATAGTGCGGTAGATGTTAGTAAAGTGTTAGCAGAACAAAAGATGGGTGGACAACCTACAAAAGAAGACCTCGGGGAAGACCTGGACAATACTCTCGCAGACTAGGGAAGCATGGCACTAAAGGCAGAAGCCAGCATCAGCCAGCTCAGCACGGGGTGGTAAAAGGCTGCCAATATTGATGATAATGATAGTGCCCATCCTGCACCCTAATTGCGTAACACACTATTACTATCAATTTGAATCATTTTGAAGCATATTTCTAATCCATTGCTCCATATGTTCAAAAAATGTGTCTGCTCAACAACGCAAATAACGCAATGAATGTTGTTGAACTGTTAAAATGAAACCCATTGCTACTGATAGTGTGTTACACAATTACCCTGCAGGACAATACTGTCGCAGACCAGGGAAGCATGGCACTAAAGGGGGAAGCCAGCTAAGCACTGGGTGGTAAAAGGCTGCCAATGTTGATGATGATGATAGTGCCCATCCTGGACAGTCAGGCCCGCTACTACCGAGGTAGTAAATGTTAGTCAGTAAGCTGATTTTCAACACGACATGAACCTCCCTCATACATGCATAGTTCGTGCCAATATGAAAGAAAAAGAAGAAGTACCTACATATAATACAATTGAAACTTACTCCTGTCTAATGATAAACTTGTTACAGTACCAGGGCCTCACAAAGGCAAGGTGTTATATTTTCCTCGTTACTGTTCTCGGCAATACCGATACCAACCCGTATATAACTAGGGCACGAATGTTTTCATCAGACTATTTGCTCGCACTTATCGATATTACTGTGCTGTACTATGGAATACGATATCGATACTATTGATATCGATAAGTTCAGGTATTGACATGTAACAATGGTAATATATATTATTCTTAGATACTCCTTCTTCCAACCTACGTGGTCCGAGTGACAGTTTATAAGAAAAAGGCATGGTGCGCTGTCAATGGGCGCTGGTCTGCTGGCGGCTTGGTTTTCGGATGCAATGGGCGTATTCTAGACACGTTATAGTGTTGATTAGGGTCGTGTTTTATAATTCTTATGCACTTGTTATTTACCTATGTGCTTGTTGCTAATTAAAAATGATTTATAAGAAATGTAACTTTGTAGATCATTTAGTAATTTGTTTTTCAATATAATTCCGCTTTTGGTTACAAACATGCATGGTGCAAATTTTATGCGGCCTCATTATAAGGACACGAGTCATAAAACTAAAGATTTAAAATGCAACACACAGACTATCTTATCGGTTAATAAAATAATCGATAGCTATTGATTACTAATCAATATCATCATACAATCATTACCTCCTTATTTTTATCAATGAACATTGCACCTTCTTATGGCGCCTGCGCACGCGCTGATTATACGACTAGCATTTAAAAGCACATCCTTATTGTCTCAGTGATTTATCACCTAGGTAACAACCTTAATAAACACACACACACGGCTGGACATATCTAACCTTTCCAATCGCATGCAATTTTATTTGATCCTCGGCCACTTTCCACTAGCTTCTAACCCTACCCACACCTAAGCCAACAACCCAGCCATCCAGATTCATCCTGCCAAGATCGTCGCAAACGACAATATTAAGTTATAGGCTTGCTCTTGACCTTGTTCTCGTCGTGTACAGCAATAGATTAGGTCTATGCTGGAAAACAGCGTACACAGAAGATGCCTGTTTTTTTAAACGTTGACGGTTTATACGCAGACGATGGTTACTCAATAACATAAATACTCACGTAACGGCAGTAGTCCCAACTGATTATTGCTAAGGTCGAGTGCCCTCATGCCTACGCAATCCCCAAGAGTCATGGGCACTTGCGTAAGCCTGTTGTTGGACGCGTCCAGCTCTGCCAGCGAGGACATCTTGCCTATCTCCTTGGGTAAGGTACTTAGCATATTGTCGGGAACTAACAGCACTTGGAGCGGCATCTGGCATACTTCACGCGGTAATTCTGTGAGCTGGTTTGAACTGTGAACAAGAGAAACGGATTATGTAAAAATGTCTGAATGTTTGTAGTCAAGAAAAATATGGCTAATGTACAGTCAACAAAAGAGATAAGTATGCAGGATCGTCGGATATAGTTGAAGTTTAGTAAGAAACCGATAGATGTTGACGACTGAAATTTAATTTGATAAACGAGCTGTTTGTTTTCTATTAATAAAATTAAATTTTATTCGAGGACATCCATCGGTTTCTTACTAAAAATTCAACTACATCCGACGATCCTGCATACTTATCTCTTTTGTTGACTGTACGTCATCAAGGGTGATCTTATTTTAGTTTCAAACAATTTAGGAGCTATCTTTATCCTATACTTTTGATTGCTGTCTCAAATCATTAGAAAACTGGTAATTTGGTATAGTCCGATTCAAACTTTACTTTGAAGTGCGCTACCCGCTGCGCAGTACCTCACCCCTCACCCCCGCTGACAGGTTAATTTGTTACTGGCGCAGCGACTATAGCCTCATGTTCCGAGCCTCCATAAACTTTTGAATCGGACTGTATGCGCCAAAGCGTAAAATAACAAGTTCATTAATCCACATTCATCAAACAAACGGCTTACACTTTTCAATACGCTCAAGAACACTCTCTCGATTTCTTATATCACAAATTATATCCGACATCATTCTTAAGAGTCAATGAACGCGCATATAAACAAATGCACCCAATCGATACATAACTAAACGGCTATTTTTACCCCATCAAACCTACTCCAGAATGGGAATGCATGTAATTAGAGCAGTCGAAATATAAATCGGTCGTCGCCTAACCTAATAGTTTCGGAGATCGTGCCAAGAGAACTAGTAAACATTGGTGTAAAAGTGTTCTTAAGAGAAGCTTCCTGATTTAAAACGGAACAGAATAAAAAGCTTTTAGATTAAACAACTTATTGGATAACTCTGTGCGGTTCAGCTGATAATTTTATACGCAGTTTAGATTGTACGTGATGTGATGATCATATTTTAAGACCACCCACGATGCTATCTGTAGGTATCTTGATATAAAGCTATAAACAATCATAAAAAGACTAATAAAGAGATATCTTCATGCAGAAGTCAAAACAATGTTAAGTTGATTAAGTTATGTGTTTATCATCATGTTTACTTATATGATCAACTAGCTTCTGCCCGCGGGTTCGCCCGCGTGGATGTCGGAAATTATGCCACGGGTGCCTGATATCGGGACAAAAAGTAGCATTATGTCCTTCCCCAGGATGCCATCTATCTCATTGCCAAATTTTATCGAAATTTGTCCAGTGGTTTAGGCGTGAAAATGTAACATTTAGACAGAGTTACTTTCGAATTTATAATGGATTCATGACTAAGATCTCAAAATTATGCTTTTCAGTTTCCTTTCAGTCTCATTTAGCCTCAATCTGGGAGACACCAAATGCTCTAGTTTCCGAAAACATAATAACGAAACCAATATTATGTTACATAAAACCAATAGCATAATTTCATGTGCACGGCGCGCGGTGGCGCTGCAATAAAGTTCCCCAATTCTGAACAGCAGACAAAACACAGACGAGGTCGAGAGAGACAGCATCAAAACAAACCAACTGATACCTAAACAAGGACTATCCTACCGTATCAACGTACCTACTTAAGAGTGTACCTTCAAGTCTAGATACATTTTTTTGCCGTCTAGACACGTTGCTCGAAACAGGATTCAATTCTGCAAGACTAGGAATCAATAAATAGATGCGAGGTCAACGGACGATGCAAAGGAAATAATTGTGAAGAAACTTGGATCGTTGGCTGGAAAAGTTCTATCATAATATGTTACACGACACAATGAGAATGGCCTGTATGTAGTAACAGGGACGATAATTGTATGTGATGACGTAAACAATCCAATAAACAGGCGGACGTAAAGCACGTAGAATGGGATCAACGAACCGGGATAGAAGTATCACTAGACGTAGTAAAAGATACAGTCGTTTATTTCAAAGACGAGAGACGAGACGAGTCTTGTTTTTGTATATCATTATTTTCCCAATTGCGTGGAAAGCACTAATGTTTCGGAGTGCATAAGAACTGATATAGATTGCTTTGCAGCAAGCAAAACACTCATAAATTATACCCCGTTACAACATTCCCAGATCAGATTGAACGTTATTTCAAGCCTAATCAGAATCTAAATAGACTCGGTCCCCTTGTGTCAACAACACATCGCAGTGGCGTCGACGAAGCAAAACATCCAAGTATTCAAGTGCCACATTTCTCAATATCGCCCCGTCAGCGAGATACGACCGTTATCGGACCACCATAAATGGCGACGCGACAGTTTCACCAGAAACAAGAATACGAAGACTGTCATACGATTGCAATGTAAACAAGCTTTCTCGATGACTTCGTAACTTAGTGCCAGGTGCCAGCTCTGTGGTGCAAGAATAGGCTAACCTCTAGTTCAGTTTTGGGACTTTCTATGCTTAGCACTTGTTTTCGTATTAGGTGTTTTTGGCAAACTAGTGTGGTTTTCGGCAATGACTTGTATGGTTATATCGTCTGTTCTCATATACATATACATGAAGTCACGCCGGGGCAGGCAGAAACTACAGGAACGCCACCTGATACGATCCTTTTTGCTTCGTTTCCGTCTGTTCTCGTGAGACATTTTATGCATGTTTATTAGGAAGGCTGGCAATAACAGACTACGTTCACAGATCCATAGCCTGAGTGACGTGCTAATAAATAATTCGCCATATTGCTCCTAAAACATCGGCGACCTAAGTCAGAAATTCACACGAGCACAATATGCGAATAATAATCACTTTTTTTTTTTAAAGAATAAACACAAAATCAGTAGCCGTAACATTAACGAACCGTTACTAATTAAATACATTACGAAAAAACTGTTAATTCAATTTTACACTCATGAGTAGGAACTGGACGTCAGAATATTATGAAGAATGATGAAACTCGGCGAAAGGAGTCGGGATGAGAAACATTCGTCATTGAGTTCATCCATGACGATCTTTGATCTAATATGAACCATCTCCAAAACGAAACAAAACGTATTTTAAAACCAATTTGCAATGTGCCACACGGAGACCGAATTTAGTTTAATCAAATGGAACTGCACTACAGACAGCCAGTCTGTTTGTAGGGCATCAGAAATAGAGTACAGTACTCACTTCAAAATGTACTAATATCAGACAGATTTGTCAAAGGCAGCCCTGCCACAGAATCATAGTTATGAGGTGCTTAGGTCTTAATTCAGGCTTATGAAAACGAGTCATACAATGTCATAAACAAGCTATTATCTAAGTTACGACATTTCTGATTTCCTCCCACGTTTCTACCACAATCTTATCTTACGAACAGAAGGTTTCTCGACCGGGAAACATGTCATAATGAATTTGTCAAACATTCTAATGTAATGTAAATTCAAAGGCAATTCAAACTGGTAATTGTGTCGTATTCTCTACATGTCCTACAACACACCTTCGTCAAATTAGCAGATGCTATGACAAAATTTGCTGAAGCCGTTTACTGCGAGGGTCGGTCCCTATAGTCCCTAAACTTGGGAGGGGTAGGGTGCCCCCTGCTGTCGACTTAATTATTTAGACATTGGGGGTGAGATCTTAGTTTTTGTAGGAGCTAAAATATTCTGTGTGAATCTGGGTCAGCGTAGGAATATGTTTGTATAATATTATCTTTGACTTTTTGTGACATATTTTATTTATTTATTTATTTATTAACACTTTATGCACAAGTAAAAGAAATACTGTACAAAGGCGGACTTCGCCAGAATAAGTAACCTTTCTGACTTCTGCTAATAAGAAAATACTAGATGCTGATAATGACATCGAGATTTTTTGGTAAATATACATTTGAAGTTCTTCCTTTATCGTATGGATTTAAACTTCTTTGCTTGTTAGAATCCCATTCACGTTTCCACAACGTTTCAGGGTTACCTTCTCTAGCTTACAATTGCATCAAATACTATATCATTGTCATATACGTACTACAGGTGTAATTTTCAAATCATTCAGTACAATTTCCGCGTTTTCCTTGGCCCCCACACTCAATATGAAAGCGACATTGGCGGCCCCACATGGCTTCCCCTAACAATTTAGAGCAAATAATTCGCACGTTCCGCTCCAGCGATTCAAGGTCGATATTATATCGATTTGTTCACAGTGGGGTGACAGAAATAACTTGTCGATAATATTGAGTTGTAATACTCCTCGTCGAAGAAATTAATTTGAAGTTTTCCTTGAACAGCTTGAAGCTTTCCTTGAACAGCTTTTTGTTTGAAAACAGTGAGGGCTTTAAAGGTAGAAATTAGAATACACTCCTATCGACAATTAGTAGAATTAAAGAATCTAATCGGAAATCGTTAGTGCAATCCGAAAATAAGTGAAATTAACGGTACAAATCGGAGCTAATTGTTCCGATATGAGTGAAAAACCGGAAATAATGTTTACTTTTATTGCGGAAAAGTATGTAAGTAATTACGTATCAAAGGCCAGATAGATCCATGAAATTAATAATTAAGTATTATGATGCAAGCAATTATTAAAATTCAAGTTAAATGGGGTGTGTTTGCTAACCAAATCGGAACGATGCAAAAACTATTATAACAGGTTATATCGCATCTGCCCAATTGATACATTACATAATAGCAGCTCTTTCCAGTAGTTCACTATTGTACTGCACATTTGGCGCGGACGTCCCATTTTCGAAAGCTTACTTGTGTCATGCGCATGCGCGAGTTGATCGGGCGTCATGGAGCGTGCGCGTGCGACGAACCGCGATCACAATGCGTGAGTTACGCTTTGCTGGTGGTTTTATGACAGTGTTTTGGCAGTTTCATCAATGTGGATCGCTCTCGCTTTGTTTCTATCAAAATCATCGGTATATGAACAATAACTTACTTATTAAATGTTACATGATAATAATATATTGTTGTACGGGAGCCCCCCTTAAATATTTAAGTTATTTTAATTTTATTATTAAAGTAAAAATACAACTGAGTATTTTGTGAATATTTCAAGTGCCTACCTGTTGCCATTATTGATATCGAGCCAAACAAAAAGGGCAAAAAAATCGCGTTTGTTGTATGGGAGCCCCGTCTAGTTATCGCGGTTTTTGAGATACAGCCTGGTGACAGACAGACGGACGGACAGACGGACAGACGATGAAGTCTTAGTAATAGGGTTCCGTTTTTACCCTTTGGGTACGGAACCCTAACAAGCATTTGTAACTTTAACTAACTTGCTTCTGCCCGCGGCTGCGTCCGCGTGGACGTATCGTGAATCTCCCACGGGAAAGTCTTACCGGGATTAAAAGTACGCTATCTGTTAAGCTAGGTTATAAACTATATGATGTGCCAAATTTCATCCAAATCCGTTCCCCCTTTTGTGCGCTAGTCCGGAACATACATCCAGACAAACGGACAAAAATTAAAAAAAAATGCATTTTCCGCATCCGACTCGTTCCCACACTTCGTAGCAGTTACTTTTTTTTTCAATGTATTGGTTTGACTTCGTTACTATTTTATTATTATGTAGAAATACTCGCAGATGTTACATACAGCCAGTGTCGTCCATCCGTAAACATTTAAACATTCACTTGATTCACTCACATAAACAGTGAAAACTGTTATATGTGTAACAAAAATGCAACAATGGACTCGCCAGCTAGTGTTGTGACAGTTGTGCATATTTCATAGAAGAGGAATAACAACAGTTGAACAGTTTTTGTTGTGTCTTTGTTGTTCCGAGTACAAACTGTTTATAAACGGGGCTAATCGGCCGACTACTCGAGTTACGAACGACAACTTACGACATACAGTTATTGCACTGTCTCATTGTGTCGAATTCAAGTTCATACGCGAAAAGAAAGTACATACGATGTTTCTGCATATCGGCGGAACCCACAAAGTAAATTTCTTGGAAAATTGGGTCCATTACCTCCGCCTATGTTATTTCTCAACGTCTGCGTTGTTGCTTGAACTGAACATTTGTCATAATTAAGAGGTAGGTACCTATATTGTTTTATAGGCAACTAACGAGAGCGTTGATTAAATTAGCAAGGAAATTGCCCAGATTTGTAGGAGAAATGGGAGTTAATTAAAAAAAAATAGCGCTGTTGTGAATGACGTGCTTTTTAGGGTTCCGTACTCAAATGGTGACCCTCTCATGGTTCCGCAGTACGTCCTTCTGTGACAGGGCTGTATCTTTTGAACCGTAATAGGAAGACTCTTGAAATTTTCACCGACTGTGTACTACTACAGCCGCTATTACAACACATAGGTAATAAAATAAAATTTAAAGGGCCCATGCAAGAAACGATTTTTTTTTTGGGCGTTTTTAGAAAATATTGTAAGAACTGTGATACGGAATTCTTCGTGTGCTAGTCCGCCTCGCACTTGGCCGCTTTTTTGGAGTTTTAATATCTTTGATACAGGCATAAGCAAAAGATGACGTCAGACGACAGCTGGGACCCCACCTGCCCTGTGCCAAAAATAAACGGTGTCTGATCGAAACAAGTCCAGCTCAACATACGACCAAAAGACATTATTACATTGTTACCTATTCGAAGGAATTTCGGGTTTGTAGTGTGGGACCTAAAGATTAAATGAAGGTTCAGCTCTAACTAAATATTAATAAATAGTTTAGAACTTGGGTAAAATTAAGGAAAATTCTATTCAACTGAAATATAGTGCTCTATTAGGTATTTAAAATAATTTCCAGTAAGAAATAAAAAAATATTGTATTATTTCGTTTTTGAACGACGACGTTTCTCCACCAACCATGAACTAAAACTAATGAACCATTCTCCAAAAATTAGGGTAGATTTTCATTGTTGCAAGATGCAACAGGATATGAAATTTTCATTCATCCTTCTATTATGTCTGTCTGCTTCATCCGCACAGTGTACGGACTACTAAATGCAACTAGCGCAAGTGTGAGATACGAGGCGGTATATCATGAGCATGCTTCGATCAATAATAGTACTAGATGAATGGTTAGGAACAAAAATAAGTCGCTAAAGTGGCCACGTTTGCACACAGATAAACATTTATACTTCTTACTACGAACTATAGAAAAAAGTTTAATAATATTAACAACTTCAGACTATTATAAACCTTAACACTCTAACATAAAGTTTAATTACGATTGCAAATGATTCATATTTAAGTCCTTCTGTCATCGAAGCAATAAATTTAAAATGTCACATGAAAATAAAAAGTTATTTTTATAATAAGTACAAAAATATTTATTCTAAAATGAAACTTAACGTCTAAGCAATACGGTTAAAAACATTTTGTTGACAATTTCGTACTTACTCGAATTTGGAATTAGACGTAGTTCTTGGAATCACATTTCAATGCTTCAATGTTTGTTAGAATAGTTGGCGCGTTGTCGCAAACATTGGCCAACAATCATAATATTTGCTAATTGATTTATATTTACTATTTAACTGTGTTACTATTTTATGAAAAACATTTAATGATAAAGACTTACCGAAAAAAAGATATTCCTTCCAAAATCTTGGTGTTACGGTGGTTATTTACACAACTTTTGAACGCGCACTGAGCCATTTTGACGTTTTAACATTGGCTATGATTGGACCATACTAATTTGAAATAATAGCACAAAAGTATTCGTGCTCGTATTTTTCGGGCCGTTTTTGAAGCGCTTATCGGGCATCTAGTACTATTATTGATCGAAGTGAGCATGCAACTGTTTCAAACGCTTATTATTATTAACGCGTATTTTTCAGCGAGCAAATTAATCCCAAAAATTTTTTTTTTTTGGTTAGCCTTTTCTGTCCCACTGCTGGGCAAAGGCCTCCCCCGTTTTAATATAGCAAAAAAAATAAAATTTAAATTTTATTTTTTGTATAAACATGAAAATCCTTATCAAAGCGATGCATTTAATAACACAATAACGGCTCCTTTTGTCCGTCACTTATCGTCTGACTTATCCATTATGTCACCTTACCTCTTGGCCGTGACATCCACGGTCATTCACCCCGCCTACAGAACTTTGCACCGGTGACACTTATCACGATGGAATAAGGTTCATTTTTGTAATGTAGGAAGTGTAATGGTGTGTATCGCGCAAACACGTGATTACTGTGATATTGATCTTTTATGATGGAACAATAGAAAAGGTTAGATCTACTTATTGATGTCAAGCAGCTATTTATACCATACCAGTCATAACCGTACCTACAGACATTTTGTAAGTATATAACGAAACGAATTTTCAGGACATAAATAGGATGCTTAGTAGAACATGGCACTTTTAGGTCTTGCTTGTTAGTCTCTAATCTTCTTAGGATATTCTAATTAATTTGTTTGACATTATTTCAACTGTTCACAACAATTTATTGTGACGTCACATAGCCTATAACGTCCAACGGACTATCAAGACACTTCCAACGATACCTCATTTGTCCAAATATGACAAGTAGTTTAAAAGTTATGAAGGGACTGATGAACATACACACATACATACATACCGGTCAAAATCATAACCCTCCTTTTTGCTTCGCCGTAGTCGGGTAAAAAGAACAATGTGTTACTTAATTTATTCAAAGAAGCTTGACATAATGAGGGCAATATTACTGAATGCAACACGGTTTTGATAAGCTATCGCGTGACTACCAGTTGTACCTACCAATAGATAAAGGCAGCATGTGAAGGGGAAAGTGTTCTGTATGTTAATTAAAATTTTATTACCATATAAATCTGGTTTTTTAATAGAAAATAATTTTTTGGATGACAGTTAAATGCCTTATTATTTTTATACAAAACATTTTATGTAGTCCTCGTGTTTATCAATTAAAAACATCAATTCATAAAGTTAAAACATAAAAAAATTATAGCTGCCAATTGATGCCAAGGCAGTATGAGTCATTTAAAAATCCTCGCGAATACTCCCAACCACAAAACAACCAAACAAGCAACAATGAAATACATACACATAACAACTGCAAATATGTTGTAATACGTCCTAAATGAGACACTCTACTACCAAAAGCAGAAACCTCAAAACACCCAAACACTGAAAGCGAAACTGGCTAAAGAAAACACTACAAAAGGAAACAGGAGTATAAAATCTCCGTAAATAACGAGTTCAAAGCAAAATGTCGGGCGCGAGAAAGGCATTCTACTTGCCCATGTCATAAATAGATTATCATAAAACTATAAAAGGCAACACACTGCTCGCATATAAAACAGAGGTTATTTCTAAACCAAAGCTATTAATTACAGCCATTTTCTAAATTGTTCGACGTTGTTGGTATTTCTGTGTGGTGGCTTCATGCGTTTGTTGAATAAGGCAGTCAATACGAAATAGAGATGTTGTCTATAAATAAGGAAACTAGAAAAGTTTCATTTTATGGGAAACTATTAGCACTCTCATTATTTTCATGCATGTTTAAAATTAATATGTCTTCTTTTTCCTCGTGTCGATGATTCCATTTTGTGTTTTAAATATGTTTTTTTTTTTTTGTGGATGGGAAATCATCAAATGACGGGGTCCCGCTCTGGGTGGAGCGGAAGGGAAACTCTTACTGGCTAAAACCCACCCGTGTTCCTTCCTTAGCCCTTTATGTTCCGGGCCAGCGGTAACCCTTTCGGACAATTCCGCTGACCCGGACAATCCCGCTGACCATGTTTTAAATATGCTTCGACCAGAATTCTATCACTTCGACAGCGTGATATGATAACGCAAAGGCATCCATTGTATTCAGGTGTTAGTGCACAGATCAATGAATGGTACAATAGTTTTTGGGGAGTTTGTTGCACTTCTTCCCAGCGAAAACACTAGGAAGCACCTAGTAAAGGGCAGGCGTTTTGGGGCCTGTCATATGTAATTTTGACGTTCGAAAAGTGCTGAATCTCAGCATAATTTGAATGAATAGCTTTTGTTTTTTTTTATTGATTTTGAATGAGAAACAGGCAAATTTAACAACAAACTTTTTTACCCACACTATGCACACTCAAATGCAGGCTTGCAAAATGATCTGCTCCAAACTTTGAAGGTTAATGGCAAAGGCCTGAGTAACACCATGTTGCCATCTGAATCTGACTAACCCCAAGTGTAACTGACATCAGTATCAAAACCACTTTAAACAGCTACTTCGAGAGATGCATTTACATTATACATTTCGCTCGCAGCATTGCTGCAATAACAATCTGCATATGATTTACTTCAGCACCCTGTTAGCCACCTTGTTAATACTTATGAGTTATGTTCTATTTTAGTCCTGAACTTGGGAGCATTCAGGACATGTCCTTGACTTGTTCGACAATCGACGTCATGTAACATGTTCCTGCTATTATCTTGTTAGTAAACCCTACCAGCTGTCATAGCAAACTGTGTAGCCGTTTGCCTGTATGTTTGTTTGTATGCGGTGAGATGGATGAATCAATTGGTTATATCGGTGTGGGGGCAAACGATTTGTTTGACATTTGAACTTGAACTAGCGTAGGTACTTCCAAATTGGGATTGTATTTTAAATGTGTTTGGTGCAGAATTTGAAGCTCCTAGTAAGTTAATGATTGATTATTTTTTATAGTTTAATTACCTATACAGTTTTGCCAAGCAACTTGACCCAGAAAAAAAAAACGCCGGCCACTAAAAACGTTGCGAATTGTATTATAACCGTCCAAAAAAATTACAATTTTAAAACCGCAAACGTCAAAGGCAAAGAACTATTAGCCGGGCCTACTGCGTTTGCATAGTAAAATATACAAAACATACACAGAAAATACGGCCGCGGTTGGCGTTCGCTCGACGGGTCGTCGCCACAAACCCGCGCGTTTCCCCCTCAGCCAGCGAGTCGACCGCGCCGCTCGATACACCACGGGCGTCGCCGCTACGGTAACCAAGCTGTATATTTGTAGGACATTTCATTTCTACTTCGCCTCTCTGCATGGATAATATTACAAGATGAATTATTCAGCGTAATAGTTGACAAAACGATTGTTGTTTGTGCACTTTCCAGTTACAGCTACTTACTTAATTTAAACACATTTTTCAATACCCAAAGTATACCACATGTAATTTCCAACTGTTAATTTATGTTTATGACGTAATGACATCGACATTATAAGCTCAGCTTTTTCCTCTAATAATATAGGTAGGTTCCGAGGCCTAACCCGTAGGTACCTACTAGACGCATTCAATTCAAACTTGACTCACAACAATAACTTAAGTACTCAAAACAATCGTCGCAAATTATTATAGCAATTTCCTTATTATAACCACAAAGTGCTAAATATAGTCCTTTATCATGAGCAGATAAAGCTGTGCACCCTAGCTTGAGCCCGCCATCTTGAAACGTAACCGCCGCGTTCCCAGCGTCGCACGCCAGTCGCTCGGTGCGCGCCCGCCCGTGTGTACGAATTATGCACGAAGGCCGAAGCTACGAACTCCTAGCCATGCAGTTTGAATATGACCCTGAACGACTCATTGAAGAGGTCAAAAAGCGTCCTGGTATATGGGACTACCAAGATACGGAGTACCGCGCGAAAAACATGAGGTACAGACTATGGAACGAAGTTGTCACCGAGCTGATGAATTCGGACGTCAAGGTTTCTAAAAGTGAAATGAGGGAACTCGGTATGTATGGTTGAACTTTTTATCAGTCATGTATTAGTGTCAAGTTATCTTGAACACACGGCGGCGGTTTTAGATCATTCACACGAACACGATGCGACGTAAACAAAAGTTTGTTTTTAAAGTTTTGTTGCTGTGACGCTCCAATAGATGGCGTTACGTGTATAGACCGGCGTCGTCGCTCGTTTTTTTAGCCGTTTTTGTTTGAAATGTGTTTTTGATGGCCCTCTGAAGTGGTATAATTTAATATTTGGGGGCAATTCATCATACATTTGCATACAAAAGAGTGCTGCAGCAATTATAATATTTTAGAAATCATAAGTAACGGGGACATCGGAGTTTGAGCTGAGGAATTATTAACATTTACATTAGATTTAGATTTTCTTCATTTACTTCAGTAAAACTGTTAAAGATACAACACGACAATATTTTTTTTCTGCGGCAAGATATACTACTGCCGGTTAAAGATCTCTTTGTAGTTGCCCCTTAAAGTCCAGCCTAGTCCAGCCAAACTATTTCTAAAAGGTCCATCAATTAAGATATATTTTCAATAATTGTTTCAGAAATTCAATTGCAAAAGAAATGGAAGAGCATTCGTGACTGCTTTCAGAAGTACATATCGAATCCAAAAAGAACAAAGCGACCGTACATTTACACCAGACAGTTGCAATTCTTGTTAAAAGAACAGGACCTACCTCAGAAAGAAGATGGTGATGCGGCTACCAGCGAATCAGACGAAGATAAGCCAATAAAGAAAACGAAAAAGGTTTGGAGGTATAAGAAGAAATTGAAATTAGTAAAAGACGAGGAAACTTCAGAAGAAGATAACGATAACACGTACGAACCTCTCGATGATTCTAGGGACTATAATTCCATTGATACAGGCGAAACAACACGACCAGCAAAACTGCCAAAAATGAACAAACCCCAAATCGATGAGTTTGCCTTTGCGAACGTGGATGCTCAGATCAAGCCGGAATCAGATGACCCTGATAGAATGTTCTTGCTGTCACTGCTGCCTCATTTCAAGTCAGTTCCAGACGAATTACGTCTGAATGTGAAAATGGAATTGATGCAGGTGTTACGAAATGCAAATTATAATACAGTGCGAGAGCATAAGTTGATTTAAATTACGATTAACTTATGTTAGTAGGTACTAAGAGTTATTTAGATTAAGCATTCATTTAATAAGATATTTTATGAACAAGCATAAGACTTATGTTAAGTACATTCCAAATGTTTATTATTAAAGTAAGCGATAAAAGTGTTGGGTTTGAACTTTGAACTTACCTTAAATCTAAATATGTGAGTGACTGGAGACCTCCGACTGCATTTGGAACTGTCCTGATGATATTTTGTGATAACAGTAATTTTTCTAAAAAAATATACGACGTAAGTTCGTCTGGTAATTCACTGAACCGATTTTTTGACAAATCTGGAACAAAGAAAAACATAGTTTTAGTAGGTCCTTTCATACGCAAAAGAAAACAGGATTGTTTATTTACTTTCTACGACAAAGCCGATGGTGTTTAGCACAAGATAGCTAAATCACGGTTTTCGCTTTGTAATCTGCCTAACCCTTAGCGAAATGCGGGTTTACGGTATAGTAAACCCATATTTCGCCAGTTATTTTAAGTCCCATCACCATGTAACATGGGGCGAGCCAATTGACATCAACCGAACACATATCCAGAGTTCGGGCTGCTACAGGCGTAGCAGCCCGAACTCTGGATATGTGCTAATAAGTAATTCCAGATGGAAAAACCCAGAAGCCCTTAGCACGGCCCGGGAATAAAACCCAGGACCTCATGCTCAACAGTAGCCTTTGCTACCACTAGACCAACGAGGCAGGATCGAGGATAATTCGGTACCATATATGATATAAAAATAAAAATCAATGTTTGTATGTTTGTCCTCTATGCGTTCCGAAACCATTAGTCAGATTGTGATGACACTTTGGTATGGTGTTCTGGGGATGCCCGTGAGGGTTCCTAATTATTTAAGACATGGGAAAAAATAACAAAAAAAAAATCTGAGGCGATACGAAGTTCGCCGAGTCAGCTAGTTCTAATCCTCTTACGAAACCATAGCAGAGCGATTACACTTCAAAGAATAATGAAACCAAATATTTTCGTTCCTAACGAGGGGGTGGGGGGGTACATTAAGGGGAGACAATATTTTCCTTTCCAAGTGAGACGTAGTTTTACGGCTTAAATAATGGCAGCCATGAAAGTTCGTCGTAATAGTGATTTAGGAAACCAAATATTAATAAATAAAAGGTTATTGCTTGGGGATATGTGTGTAAGCCGCAAAAATAGATTGAAACCATCATTCTTCTAACGGCGACGATAGAGGCGAAGTTACAACTTCACAGCGTTACATTTGATCAGTATTGAAAAGACAGTTCAGTCTGGGGTCTGGGTAAACTTAAAACCCCAAAGAAAAAAGATTACAATGAAAACAACACAAGAGGAATGATTAAGAAAGTATCACAAAGACAATAATTATTCTGGGATGTCGTTTATCGGGTAAGTACCCAAAATATTGGTCTGAGTAAACTTGACACCTGCTTTAAAATTGGGAAGTCCATATTACACAATTATTTTGTTTAATTTTCCTGTGAATCTACTAGGTCAATTCAGCATACACATTTTTTATAGGTAACAGGTAATAACATCACAAATCAGGTAAGTAAGGTGATAATTATTAATACTATTTATTTAAATCATCAAGCACATGAATGTAGAGAGGCTGACTTAATGCCATAGGTATTTTTTACCAGTCAACCTTAATAAATTAATTATAAACATTAATAATATCATAAATATATTATTATTATTTTTTTTAATATTTATTCATTTAAATAAAGGAAAAAAAGTATAGCCAAATACTAGTCGATAAAATAATTTTAAATATGCCTGTCCAAGAACGAAAGATACCTTTATGACTTCTCTGATTTGTCGAGAGTGGATTCATTTATTTGTCTGGCGCTGTCGGGGTTTGATAATGACCATGTAGCGTATTCTCATATAAGTCTTTAACAGTTACTGAAGTAAATGGAGCTGTAAATGTCAATAATGGACATGACATGATCATTGATGTGTAAATCTCTATAGAGCTTTTCTTATCAAAATCAAATAAGAATTCAAAACGTGATCGTACAAAGACACCTCTTGAACCGTCCAAAATCATAATCGCGTTCCAATATGTACCTAATTGTCTAACAACATTACATTCATATCCAAATATCCAATAAGACAGTACAGACAATTTCTAGGCTATGTAAACTTGTTAGGTTCGTTGACACAAAACTGCGCCAGAGTGCGGTTGATGGCAACCGCAGGCAAGACTGGCAAGGATAAGAACTGATTATTATGTAATCATGGAGCTTGATACTCCTGTATAACTGCTCTGTAATCTGCTAGGAATATCTTTAATGGAAGCCGTTACGAAGACGACGAATAAAAATAATTTCAAGATAGAAAATGCAAAAAAAAATCTTTTGCATGAATTGAACTAACATAATCTTATTGAAAATCGAGCAGTTTTTCAAACTGTATTAATAAACATAAAAGTAGTAACTGATTATACTAGATATCGCGATAAGATAATAAAAACGAGGAAACGTCGGAAACAAAGAAACCGTGTATGCACAGTTGCAAAGGAAACGAATAAATTATTGCAAATAATAAAATGAATCAAGCTGAATCGCCAGTCAATAGAGATCCAATGCCATCTTAGGAATGCTACAACAGATGCGAACATACTTGAGATTATGGAAGTAATCGAGATATCTTCAACTAAAAAGGCAATGTACAAAAAAGGCTACTAAAATTATGAAACAGATTAAGTAAGCAAGAGTTTTTACAAACGCGTTCGACCTTAACCTCTCGAGATTTTCTTGTTGCCCATTTTGGACCGGTTTGGGCCAAAAAAACGGATCTTAATCTGTCTTAAAATTCTCGAACATAATAAAATCTAGTTGAAGCCCACAATAACGTTGCCAAGCTGATACAATTTCTTTGTAAATCGATTTTGGGGATCGATTAGGAAGCGTTAAACAGAGCCAATCGGTTGTAACCGAAGATTGACACAACAATTCAGCTCCACATGATAGGCGCAACTAATGTAATCTAATCTCCAGTCGTTATTGAGAACACTTATATCTTAGGATAGTTGAACTCAAATATGATTTATTAACGGTCTAACTACCCATTGTGGCTGACAGTTATAGTGACAGCTGACTAAATAGAAAACATCTGTTAAGCAACTCAAGTGGGTCCCTGTGAAAGCATTATATACATATATCTTACGTGTGTACGAGTTTTCTGCTCTAAATAGGACTGCTAAATGTTGCGCGGTGACATTTTCCGTGTAACATTTTTTGCTGGCTTTAATCCCAAGTTTTTGCTAAAAACTGTTACAAGGGGTGCGTTTGTAACAACCGGGGTTTGCTACTCCGAATGATAAATGCTTGTAATACCACAGGCTTTTGAGCAGACTCGCCCCAAATACGAGTGAAAAACGGCCAAGTTTCGAGGTTGGCCCAAGACCGAGAAAAACAGAAATAAATGTGTGATAATATGAGAAGAGAAATTGTGTCCGGTACTAACATAATTTCCGAATAAGAACCCATCTTACTACACATACTAAGAAACTGCTTTGCTTTCAAAGTTTCTTGCTTCGGTGGCTCAAAAATTACTGTCCACAAGATCGATTTCAAATGTTATGTTATTATTACAAGAGCAATCAACGAGGACGACGACAATGATAAACTGACGTAGGTACTGGTCCATTAAGTAATTTAGTAGACCCAACTGATTGTAAACGATATATTTCTTACAAGTTATCTATAAATACACTACATATCCAAAGTTGAATCATACACTGCCTCAAAAAATGTGTGTCAACAATCAATGGGCGAGACTGCACCAAAACTGGTTTCTCCTTATAGTTTCGTGAGAACTGTCCAGATCATTACGTTTAAACTTTTTCTTCACTATAATTTCAACGTTTTCCTGCAGCGACACTGTGTCATTAGGCTGTTAAATCGACTTGAAAAATTTATAATAATTGGATGATGAGCGCCGTTTATAGGAAGCCGTAGATAATGTTGCTAATAAAGTAATTCATTCATAAATATTACACGGTTACTATACCTTTCTTTCCAAACTGGAGAGATTCGATTAAATAAAACAAACCCAAATATTTGATGAAAACCTCCAAAACAGTAAAGATAATAATTATTGTTTTTATCAAGATGAACCAGTTACTAAATGACAGTACTCACTTATCTAATTTGGCACGAAAATAAGTTAGTGCTATCAAGGTATTCAAAAACTAGCAAAATATCGTAAATGATAACGTGAATTCGTGAAATAATAGCGACCTAATTTTTTCCTGATGATGCGCCCAAGTAATATAGTTAATGGAAACAATCCAGGGAGTAGTTATACTTTTGGGAAATTGGGGCGATACTCAACTAATTCGTCACGGAATCGTGTTTTTTCCGATATTGTAATATTCCCATTACAATATCGGTGTAAGACAGATAATACAGCGAAGCAACCATAGCTTGATAAAAAGTTTTAGACCTTCAAAGATGAATTTGATCAATGAGAAGTAAAAGCATACGTAAAAGAAAAGTTTGCATCCGACCAAAATCCACTCTAAAAACTTTTTCACAGTATTATTACTAAAACAATGAGAAAGTCACTCCAATCTTCAAACACAAGCCTAGAAAGACGAAGTTCATCAAGGCTTGTTCCTGTGTAAAGGCTGAGAATAAAGGTTTCTTTCCTCGCTGACAGACAACGTGGGCGGTGACAAAAGGAGGTCTCCTAAGCATTAATGACTAGAGGCACGCCTTTGAACAATGAACATGAGACTAACTACTCCAGACATGATGAAAGTTTTAGTTCTCGAGGCCTCCTTGCTACTCATAATTATGAGAGAGGTTCAGCAGCAATTAACATTAAAGATGATACGTTTTGATGGGGCGGTGAAAAGGTTATGAGGTGAGTTAATTCGAGCTCACAGAAGTTGACACACTTATTAGTTTGTTTTGGGATTTAGCACATTATTGTTGGGCTTATACTCAGAATCCACCATAATTGGAATGGAGAACAAATTATTAACTACCTAAAATAGTCCAGTAACGGTTCAGTGACACCCGAAACGACAAGATGTTCGACAGATACAGTCGAAGAATATAAATGGTTGTCGCTCACAATTAATCAGAACAAGAGCTAATCTGAAATGCGTTACAATTCATCAACGGTGTAGACACACATAAATCTAACGCAATTGAGGCCAACGTGAGACTTAATAACTTCGAGGACAACACTCGAGTCCTGGCATTCGGTGATTATATCCTAGAGTTTCCGGCGACTGTCATAAATATACAACGTGTTCGTTACAAGTCTATGAGTCACGACGCTGAGTACCTAATCTCAAAACGATATGCCTCAGTACAGTACCCTCACAAGTAATACTAGCAAGCTCAGAAGATGTTATGTAAACGCCTCTACAAAGTACAAATACAAGTGAACTGTGAGAATATAACATCTAATAATAGTATAGGTTTCAAAATAAACCATGTAGCCCGCAATGACATAATAACATGTTATATAATTATTCTCTTAAGCGTTCGATGAGAATTAATAAGCGTAAAATATCACGTAGGCGAACCAATCGAGCGACATCAAAGGGTACAGTCCTGGACGCAGTTTATAGAGAAAACAAAAATAAATTCAAGAGCAACACAGTGTATGCAGTTTCTGATGATGTAATCTTGCTGAGACGATCAGACAAGACAGCGATCGTTAATTCTAACTAGAACACAAACATCGACCACCGCAGATTAAAAAAAAAGTAATTTAAAAAAATTAAACCGACTTCAAAAAGAAATTAACTCAAAATTATGAAATAACTTTAATTTCGGAAGTCGGTGTCTTGGGATCTGTATTTTAGTTTTTTGCCACCGACTTCCGAAATTAAAGTTATTTCATAATTTTGAGTTAATTTCTTTTTGAAGTCGGTTTAATTTTTTTAAATTACTTTTTATTTCGTAATTTTTAGTTTTTGCACTAGTATTTGACCAAGGTTTTGAGATGTTTTTCCCTTTGACACTACACCCGTAGCTCATATCAATAAGCCAGGCCGTCACACTTACACGTATTAGTCCATATCTTGAAAATTACTGAATCGATCTTGATGAAACTTGCACTGTTCCCTAAGTTGAAGAAAATGTAAGCCAATAAAAAAAATGGTCACGTTCCGATTAATAGTTCCGGAGATATGCGTGGACAAACATACATACATACATACATACATACGTCTATGAAATTTTGTATATTTGTTTGGAAGCCCTAATAGATCATCATATGTGAATATAATGCAATTCCAATAATATTACATACATACGTATCGAATTGATAACCTCCTTTTTTTTAAGTCGGTAATTACACTTTATTGACAGATACTGACAAGATGTTTTTGATCAAAAGCTTTCCAAGAAGCCTCGAAATTGCACTTGCGTGCAGACGGCTACGTGTGGATAAGAAAGTGTAATTAATTTATAGGAGACATGTAATCTATTTAGAATTACAAAACTATACGTATTGCACGACGGGTTTACTGTACTTTGGCCTTATTCAATTCCCACTGAGGAAAACAATGTGGTTTCCTTTGCAAAAGAATTCAATATGACACAAATATCTGGCCTTGGTTTTCGAAGCAACATATTGGAAAACTCGTCGGGATCTTTTACGTAACGGAATGTCATTATATAATTTTCCCAGTTTCTACCGTATCGCATCAACATGGGATACTGCAAATGTCCTCCCGGGAAAGAGTTTATTTTTATACAAAAGGTGAGCTATTTCTACATGACGAAGGGAGGGCTGACAGCTAAAGGCCATTAAGTAATGTGCCACAACCCAACAACCCTGAACTTTTGATTGACAACGTAAATGACAGAGGTTAGAACAAAATAACACAGCAAAAAGACTTCGGAGAAATTGAATCCCCAGACATGACTGATGTCACAATATGTAATTATAATGAGAAGTTGGTATTTGCAAACACGTTATCGGATAAAACTCCATTGGCATTGGCAGTACTTTCCAGGTAGACATTATCGCAGGTAAGCATTGATCCCTCGTCAACAGATACCCTTGATAATGTCGAAACCTTTTAGTGCGGTAGATGAAATACTTGTTCATGTAGTATCTCAATATAAACCGATAGACATAAAGCTTTACGTTAACGGTGTAACAAAAAGTCAGGCTAATTTACTAAAGGTCGTATCGTATCGTTATTCCAGGGTGATGACTGTCTGTCCCTGTCTTGCCATCATATTCAATTCCATATTTCACAACTTGGCTCAGATTCTCTTATCTATCAACAATTCATGACGCTTGAGCTATTACTAAAATTATATTATTGTGTGGAGTACAGAAATAGACAGTTTTTTTTTTATTTACTTTCACTGTCCTGTGTTTACGTATTTCCCCGAATTTCGGTTTTGAATTCAAAACATGAGCGAATTAGCAAACGTTGAATATTCAACAATCAGCGTATGAGCGTACTCTGGTAACTGGTTGGCGCCGAATGTTTGGGAACGAGTTTACAGTCTAGTTTTTACGTTGGTTAGCGTCCTCGAAAAATAACCGTCATTACCACGTAGCATTGCTAACGAGCCTAGTTTTCGACGCCATCTAACTGCTTTTTCCTGCGAGCATGCCTTTAAAAATGCCGGATACTTAAAAATGGAAATGTACGTGCATCAAAATGGTGTCCAAAAAAAAAATGTGTCCTCTACGTTTCCGCTGACTTTTAGATTGTGCTTTTTTGAACTGTATCTTCCTGTCTCCTACACAAATATTACCAACAATCTTGATGACAAATAACGACTTCTCGTCACGAATCTATTTTGGTCACAAATCGTTGTTATTATGATGGCCTAGAAACAATTCTAACTGATTGAGCATCACCTAGTGCCATTTAGACCCACTTCTGTCTAGTAAAAGACACTTTTTTATGTAGCGAAATTTATTGCCTAGATTGAATATCTGGTGACGTGCCAACTTGCCGATACACGCGCTACGGAGTGCGGACTGGCGGGCCTCAACCAACCTTGACCGGCGACCGAGTCATATAAATCTCAAACACCTCACAAAGGTTTGGCTATCTCTATTGCAACAATACCAGTATGGCCAGCTCAGTCCATTTTAGTGGGTTATTCAATCGAAGTACAAAGAACAGCAGATTTGTGTTTATTTGAAATTGAAATAGTGTTATGTCACGTAATGGAAATAGGGCGCAGTATGCTTCTGGCTCTTCAATTTGCATTTAACGTTTTATGGTGCTGCATGGAGGTAATCATAGACCTAGTGTAACAATTTTCTGTGCAAAACGCTATCGACTTTGACGATGATATCTCAATTCCTGTTTACCATATCTATCGGTGAGGCTGCTATAAAATTTCGAGACAATCAAATTAAAAATCAAGTTGATCACGTACAACAATCAGTGTGAGCCTCCTTGGCCTTGGCAGCAATTCATCATGACTGTTGCCAGCATAATACGTACCTATCGTTACTGAGGTTACATTACATCATGTTATAAAGTCATCCGGCGTAACATTAACACCAAATAAAACGTGTGATGCTTAAAAAGTTAGAACTTCTTTTCATATTAAGATATGTATATCTTAATATGAAAAGAAGTTTTAACTTTTTATCGACGCTTTTGCTACACTTCACAAATTCAAAGCCTTCAAAACAGTCAGGTCTTTAGCTTATCTCAATATTTAAATTGCCATTATTCATGAATTTCTTTCGGTGAAGGTCCTGAACTACCGAATCAGATTGCAGACGAAAAACTCCTGTTCATCACACCGATACCCGTGGCTCAACTCAATTGCAGAAAAACGTTCGTGATAACTACATGAGGTCCGATAACTGATTCAAAGGCTTACAAAAGCATGGCTGTCTTAAGTATCAGGTTAGTCCATCTATCGAAAGCTTGCTTGCAATGAATCGATGTAGCAATACGATCGCGATACCCGTTAACATGTACGAGCAAGGTATGTAGGTACTGTACAGTGACACCGGTATAGATTGAATAACAAATCCCTCGAACAATGCAAATGAGATGGCCTGACATGAACAAGAACGCGTGTTGGTCAGTATAGTTAATTAATTAGTTGTATGTTAAATTATCGTGAACGGTAGCCCCGTGAGTGTCGTTAGAGATGATTAAAGAAAAGTTTTTACATGTCATGCAGGATTATGATTAGCGATCAATTGACACAGACAGCCTTAGACTAAACTAACACCTTTGATAGAAGATTCGGGGAAGGGATTCGCATAATTCGCATGCAAGAAGCTACTTCAAAAGCAAATTTTGGCTTTTGACAAGCCATGATCGAAATTTTAAATAATCACAACCCATTTAGACCCATCTGCTGAAGGATCCTGACGTTCTCAGATCGTGGATCGGACGTTCCATCAGCCTACATATGAAATGATCGCGCATGCGTCATACTTATAAAAATGGTGTGTCGTACAATCATACGAGCGAGTAGGTTTCGTCACGATAACGGGAGTATAACGAACGCTACAGGCGATGGCTTTTTTTGCGACTGTACTTGCCGGGTTTCGACCTTAATAATGCATAATAAGATCAAATTTAAAAACATTATTTTTCCCAAGATGAGTATAAAATGGAGTGGACATCGTTAGATGTAGCATTTTTAAGTTCCTCTAATTTATTATTAAGTACAGGAAGCAAGCAAATTTACTGGCCAATCATAACACTAAATTCTATGAATATCAATCATACTTGCTTGACTATCGAAGGTACTTTAATCAAAAACGAAAGTAAATAGCTCAACTTCGTCGGTTGGAGTGTTCTCGTCGGCTCTTATTTGGAAGTTTATCTTTTTTGGATAAGATTCAAGATAACTTTGACACACACAACAAGCACATTATGCTAGTGAAATAAGGTGCGGTCTAGACAAACTCCTTCCGTTGAAGCTAGATTGCTTATCGAGGGATAATTGGTCAAGCAGACCTATACATTTTACCTTATAATGCGATTAAAAAGGTCGAAAGCATGACGGTGGTTTCAGAAACCTTTAAAGGTGTGGGCGACTATTTAAGGCAAATTTTGCATAAACGTACGCAGTGTTTGGAAGTTTTTGCAGCGATGTGCAAGTTACACGTGCCGACTGATCAATACGCCGGTCGGGACGGCGACCGGCTGTCGGCGGCATGGCGTGTCGCCCCTAAACACAGCTGATTCCACCTATCCCCCTCAGCCAGTTCGTTCACCCCTCGTCCCGCGCTCCCCGGCACCCTCCCAAACTTTCGATCTCGTTAAAAACATTCCCTTCCGAATTTCGGAAATCACAAATTTCCTGGCAGTGTAAACGCCGTTTTCGTCGCAATTTATATGAAAAACATAATCGCGATGGCTGCGATGCTAATTTCATATCTCAATTGTGTTTCAATATTTAGGCAAAATGTATTCGCGTAAAGGTTTTGGGACTTCGAAAGAAGATCCTTACAGATCTGACGCCGAGGTTCACGATGGATACACAGAGCTGCAGCAAGAACAGTACACTAAATACTTGAAGAAGTTAAAAAGTGACTTTGAAGAGAGTTGGTGTAAGAGACCAAAACAAAACATAGACTTTACCGAGTATGAACGAGTTAAAACTCTTGGGACGGGAGCTTTTGGCCGAGTAGTGTTACTAAAGCATATAAAAAGCTATAGACTATACGCAATGAAAGTGTTGGAAAAAGAAAAGATAGTAAAGATGAGACAGGTCGAGCATACGCTATACGAAAAACGCATTCTCGAAGCTATCAGGTTTCCTTTTACGGTCTGCATGGAATTCAGTTTCAAGGATAACAGCTATGTGTATTTTATTATGCCATTCGTACCAGGCGGTGAAATGTTCACCCATCTACGACGAATGGGTAAGTTTGAAGAGCCACTAGCGAAATTTTACGCCAGCCAAGTAATTCTGGCCTTGGAATATCTGCATTTCTGTAACCTAGTTTACCGCGACCTGAAGCCAGAGAACATACTAATCGATAAGACGGGTTACTTGAAGATCACCGATTTTGGTTTCTGTAAAATTTTACAAGGCAGAACTTGGACTCTCTGTGGTACGCCTGAATATTTAGCTCCTGAACTGATATTGAGTAAGGGGTACGGGTTTTCCGTCGACTGGTGGTCTTTTGGAGTGTTGTTATTCGAAATGTGCGCAGGGTACCCACCATTTTACGCGAATGAGCCAATGAAGACTTATGAGAAAATTGTAGCAGGTAAATACAGGTGTCCTTCAAGCTTCAACAGCGATCTAAGGGACCTAATCAGAAACATTCTCCAAGTTGACATAACCCACCGTTTTGGTGTGATGAAAAATGGTGTAATGGACTATAAGAACCACAAATGGTTTAAGGGTTTGGAATGGGAGTGTATTCTTAACTGCCGGGCGCAACCTCCTTTCGTGCCTAAATACAGGGGTCCAGGTGATACCACTAACTTTGACCGGTACGATGATGAGCCCATAAAGCCGGCTTCACGCTGCCAATACGAGGCCCAGTTCACAGATTTTTAATTCTGCATTTAGTTGTGGTTAATTACTTTCCTACTTTTGAATGAAATAAGAATTCGTTTCAAGCATTAAATAGAAATAGCATTTTTTATAGCATGTTTTAGTGGTACTGTATAATCTCGAAACTTAAAAAAGCACATCCTGACCCATAATCTTGTGTCATCGTGTTTGTTCATTTTGTTAAGAGACGATTTGAATTCATAATGGAGCACGTGTGGGGCCCCCTCGTGACATGCGCCCGCGCAGTGCCGGAGGACTATAACAACAGGCAGAGGGCACGCGACAAAACTGTATTATATTTAAAGTTCGTGACCAAATGTAGGGAAGGGACATTTATTAAGTGCACTGATTGTGTCGGAAATGTAGGCAAGTAGGTATATGCATTTTCTGATGAGAAATTTAGATCCAGCTTATTAAACGGAAGCCCGGGCATCGAGCTGTCAATAAGATGGTACTTTGCACTTTGTACTTGTGATAATAAGTCAAAATAAATCACACAAACACGAAAGCTTCAGGACATAAAAAACATACATAGTATTTCTGCACATGTAGCTTCAATACAAAAATCAAACATATGTCCGGCATATTCCTGAAACAGTCGACTAAATAGATCTAGTGTGTGACCCGAATTTGCCTGTTCTCTGCCAAGATTAGCACGAGTATGAGTAATGATCTGTGGTGGGAGCATGTTTTGGCAAAACAATCTTCAAAGAGAGGAATGAACTGAAATATTTTATTGTATTAGGTAATCAAATTACTCGTTGAATTCTTGAGTATTTCAGTGACGAGTTATTCACCATGATAAGACACGTGCGAAGTACGAGGAAAACATGTGTCGTTTTATTTCTGGACGCTATAACAGCGTTGAGATTAAAAAAAAAACAGTGGCACTCCGGGAGTGCCGACAGAAGCGAAAACTTGAACAATTACGTGTATTTTTTAATAGTCTTATAAAAAAAACACGCGCGGTGTCGGTTACGGTAAGAGTGTCGCGAGTTCAATGGTTTTTTTCCCCCCATCTCAAAAACTGCCCAACGCGCCTAAAAAGTTTTCACATCAAAAAAGGTTTGCTAGGTGTTAAAAGAGAAGACTATAAAAGAGTTTAATTAAATTCACATAAGTAGATACAAAGGTTTACGATGAGCGTCGAGCGGAATCTCGTTCTATGATGAACGGGACTTGACGGCGAACGGAATGTAAAGGGCCCACGAGAATATTGAATTACAACTCTCTGAGTCGGTTTGGAATTTTCTTTAATTGCTAATTGACTAGATAAAGAAAAGGTAAATGATAATTATATCCAGTTATTGGAACTGTAATGTATGGCAAAGGTCTTCAGGGAAACTAAGCCAAGCGTTATATTTACAGGCCGACATGCCAATTGTATTGAATTATGTCCGTTTTGGGAGAGAGTCCTTTGTCGAGTGCATGGTCTACGATCAGGTGATGAGTGTGATGTTTTGACCGACTATTCCAAAACCAAATAAAATTTAACACAAAAACCAAGCGTAAATAATCCCCATAAAAACGATAAAATCGGTAATTCGGTTACACAATTTAGTTAGCAAATCAAAGATGCACCAAGTTTATTATGTGCAAGCAATTTTCTGGTACGGCACCCATGATAGGGACAATGGCACGAAACAATAGCCTTTCCCGGCCGTGTGATAGGTGCAAGGGACCAGCGCAGCCGACCGGAAAGTGAAGGAAGCGCAGTTCCGTCTCACGATGAGGATGTGATGTGACGTCAGGAAATAGCCAAGGTCTACACGTCTTAAAGGGTTGGTGGTAGAAATGAGGATGACTCACTTATTAACATTTATTCTTCAAGCCAAAGGGCTTGTTATGTAAATGTTATTAGACTTTTATAGCGTATGTATTATGTCTACTTTTGACTGCAACAATAACTTGCAATAACTTAACGGAATATTATTTATAGGAAAGAGCAATATTGAACATTTCAGGTCAACCCATAAACTCCTATGAAGTAATGTTACTGCCTGATAATTTAACAATCAACGTAGCAGCTTTCCAAGTCGTATAAATCGGGAATGGGATTTATTTAAGGCAAGTACGCCCATTTATGTTATACGATGAATTCTCAATGTTGTAGACAAAGAACCGAAAGTTCAGGCGAGCAAACTGTCCTATTCACAATGGTATTTCTTGCGCAAGTCTTGCCGCATTGAAGCCTAGGTCTCACGATACAATTGAGTATTCATCTCTGACATTCTGCCACAAGTTATTCACATTTCAACCGTATATGAACAACGAGTATTCTATAAATCAGTGTTTTCTATCAGAAAAGATAAGGTGTTGACGGAAATGAATATTTCAACAAGAATTCCGTCCTACCAGATTCTATTTTGAATACTGAAACATATGTTGGCCATTAATTAGAGTCAATCTCGGATGTTTGACAAATAGACGCAATTCCAAAACACGATTCAGTTAGTAAACAAAAAATAAGAAACAAGTGACATGCCAATAAACTAGCAAAAAAAAACTAAGCTATTGCTGGCTTAAGCATATAGAGGCGTGAGGAACAGGGTGTAAAGTTCACTCATCCTCCATAGAAAAGGGAGGATCCTCCGACCAGACGGGTGTTGTGTCTGGCGGGCAACTGCCCGATGATTCATGTCGGGCCGTTGTATCTATGCTAGTTGCGCGGTAAACTCTGCTTGCGAGATGCAGGATTTTGCGTGACGTCAGTTGACGCGTTGTTCCCATGTGGCGTTGTAGATACCGCTACATCAGTACAAGCCTAAAGTCCAAACTTACGTCATGATCAATCAAAAGTAAATTAACACCATGTACCCAATGGCGCTAAACCAAAGCACATTTTATGGGACGTTAGCACCATTTACAGTCGTAAATCCGAAGTAGAGATTACACAAGCTATCGCCGCCGCGCTGTGAACACAAAGCACAATTACATAAACGTGATTTGAAAGCTATGGGCATATCGAGCTATTGATAGATTTTACGAAGAACGTTTGAACATTCAATCAAGGGTTACCAGTTACCAACATGACAAATTGTTAGAAATTGAAATTGGTCATTTTGGTGTACTGGCTACCAGCATCTGTCAAATCATTGGGTTTAACAATCGGGAAATGACAGGCAGTATTGAAAAGAATATCTCTAGTCCTTCTATGAAGGGGCAAGAGTTGCGAGAGGCGCCTATAAAGTTTGTTCTGTAACTGTTGTATTGTCAGCAGAAAATCAAATTATTTTCTGTTGCCCTTAAACTTAGGAATTATAAGTACTTCACCGCTTTTCGGTTTCCAAAGGCAACTTATTCCTTCCAATATTTCCAAACCGCAGTATTTCAGTTCACGCCCAACTACTTAAGTCTGGTTTCTAATTACCAGCACATGTGCTGATAAAAGGAGAGCTCGTTAAGTGGATACAGATATCGAAGGGATGCGGTTGATTAATCACATGAAGATGAAAAGCTAAAGTCTAATCTAAGTGCTGAAGATATCGACTTTAATGAATTTGAGATACTGATAAGTATATTGGTGATAACTCAGTTGCTTTCCAGTTGATCACTTAGTAATAGAACTACTAGAAAATAAACTGGTTCAGTTGTACGACTGTCCGCATTCAGCGGAATTTGTATACAAATTACAAATGTTTTCATTTGTAGGCACTGACAAATGGTTTTGCAAATCGCGTGCCTAACAAATGTGTTAATACTACAAGTCACACTAATAAAACTAATTGAAAAGATGTTGTGTTGAATGTATAGAAAACTTGTGTGAAATAAACATGAATGGAAATAAAACTTCATTCCTTTTGGAAAATAAAATAATTTCGAAAATACGGAAGGAGTTCAAGTTGAAGGTAATTAGCTTTTAATCTAAATGGAATTAATACATTTCACCCATTTTATTGGTAATCAGGAACTGCCCATATCTTCGATCAAGGAACTCGTTGTGTGCTTTCTATTGACCGCACGAGCGGAGCGGTTCCTTTAAGGCGAAAGCGCCAGGGTAGCCCGCGAAATTCAATTTTTTTTAGGTTTTTCGCAATTTGCTGGTCAGTATTAAGTTGTACGTTGATTAAAAAAGATTCGCGGTCGTAAAAAATATGTATTTACAGAATTATAATCATTAAATTCATCAACACAACTCTCTAAGACCATGTAATCCCCAAATGTCAAGATTTCATGAAATAGTCATTCTTGGGGATTACATGGTCTTAGAGAGTTGTGTTGATGACTTTAATGATTATAATTCTGTAAATACATATTTGTTACGGCCGCGAATCATATTTTAATCAACGTACAACTTAATACTGACCAGCAAATTGCAAAAAACGTAAGAAAATTTGAATTTCGCGGGCCACCTTAGAGCTTCCCCCTTAAGCAAATCGGGCACTTTCAAAAGAGCCGAGAAAATCTGTGTTTAATACCCTGCAACTTTTTTTTTGGTTAGACAAAGTGTGGAAAATTCCGTCTCATTTGTCTAGGTCGTCCTTTCCTTTGTAGCCTAGCCAGCGATACAATGTACAAGCCAAAGTGTGTCTTCAGTCTGCAGTAAACCTAAGCAAACAGAACAAAGGCCGCTAGGATGGCAAAACAATTGCAAAAAGCAGAATTTACGCTTTAGAAAAAAAAAGACTGAAAATTGCTTCATCAAGATAAAATATGCATATGAAAACAACAACCCTGTTATGAGTACCCAGTCATTGAGTTAACGCCTACGATGTGGGTCAGTGACGATGCCACTGCAGCATTCGATGCGGCGAACGTAAAGGGCGAGATGAGAGGGGCTGAGGGTGGTTAGAATTATTATTTACCGACTATTGGTAATATTGAGATTGCTCTCAAGCAATAACGAGAAAATGTTGAGTGAATAAGCTGCTTATCACCTCGTAAACTGACCGAGAAAGTCGTATTTTACAGCTGTCAATATTTAATTATTATGAATTTCTGAGCCCATATAAATCAACTTTTGGAGTATCACAGTCCGATTGATTTGCCAATTTTAGTCTAGCGCAGTAGTGAAAACACTTGAATGAGATGGAAACGCTTGATAGCTGAATCAAGCGATTGCGACTGACTTTGATGCGGTTGCCAAATAGCGTGTTCAGACGAGAAACGTCTAACTGCGGAGGACTAAACGTCAAAGTGCTGTGCAATATCAATATCGTGAAATTGCACGATTTGGATGAGAAATGTAGTATGTGCGTGTTGGTCTTTCTTATGTTGGAACTTTGAAAGGAAAGGGCGACCGATGAGGATAGGGCTACCCTATATACGGGAGCGTATAGGGTAGCCCTAAATCCTTATTTATTGTTGACTTAGAGTATTGATTGGTTTCTTTGCGAACCCTACATCTACTCCTCGAGAGATTTGGCACGATTGTGGAGTGTAGTGGACCGGTGAAACTTTTATGAATGAAAAATAAGTTTATTCATTAGTTAGTAGCAGTTTTATGAAGAAACAGATTGTAAAACTAAAACTGGTTTTATATGACTAGTGGGCGATGGACTAAACTTTCACTGATTATAAACCGCTAGTCGTATATGGCTTTGCATTGCAGCTGATATTTCCGTCTCTTAATAAATTTATTGTTAGTAAACAGTCACTTTTCCTTTTGAACCCAGTCCATGTATCAATCATAGTGTTCTTAAGTTAAGCCAATCAAAGCTGACCTCGCCGCAAAGACAGTCCAAAAGTATAATTCCAGTGCTTCGCCCTCCAAATTATTTAGTATTTCCAAAGTTACAAAAGCCAGACATAATTGGAGTTTATTAGTCTAGAAGACCGACAATTCCCAGAATGGGTATCCCATTATCGTTGTTAAATATACCCACTTCGTTAACAATTACCTAAATTAATTGAACGTCGGCCATAGGCGGGCAATGACACTATTACCTGGAGATTTGTAACATAAAATGCTAATTAATTGAATGACGAAGTAGAAAAAATGGGGAGGCCGTGAACCGGTGATATGTTGTGACAAAAGGTGAATTGACTATTGTAGTCACGAAATGGAAAATACATAATTGGGGATAATGGTTATGTATATAAACTGTACTGAAATTGATAAAACGCAAGCTGTACTGTAATTGACCTTAATTAAGCGTCTTTTGCCAAAATTTAGGAACTGTCTCTGTACTAAACGATCAATTTATGAAGCGGTCCTTTTATAAATGACTGCGTCAATAAAATCTAATTGCATTATCCACTCACAAATAAACCAATAAGTAACACGAACACATGACGCCAAGATGGCTGAACATAATCCTTCTTGTGTTGTTGCCAATCGAGACTTAAACTCACGCGCATTTTGATCTCGATAAAGTGCGCCGGCGCAGATCTGTACCGAGGAGTTAATTTAATATTCTTAATTGAATCAATGCACTTCCCACGAGCAGTCGGCACGCAAACTGTTAGAAATCGCCGGTTTTATTAGAGTACTAACTTTTACTGCGGCTTTACATGCTTGGAATAAATTGATTTGGGGATGTTGATTATAGATCTTTTTTGCATCTATTATTTAATTAACCGTCTGTAATGAAACTGAAAATAGTGTAGTTATTTCTCGAATAGGAGGTAATAGGTACAACGAAACTGATTTGGCATGATCTCAAAAAGGAGGCAATGCGAGTAATTGTCACGATGAACCTTCCTAAACAGTGATGCAACGGTCATTGCCTGGCAATGCTAGGTTTGACGTTTGGTTCAGCCTTATGCCAAATAGTTTAAGATTATTTTCCAGCCAAGCCGAAGTGGAACAAACATACCCACTTTCACAGTACTTAATACTTTACTTAATACTTATTGGTTAGGATAAGTAATCAATGTTCTTGCGGTAGCTCTTACTTCGTGATTCGATGTATTTATTATCCGTTTTGAGTAACGCCTGCGTGGTTTACAGCATGAAAGTTTTAAATTGACTGCTGATTGTTTTGCGTGTGCGCACGCTTCATGCTTTCGAGTTTTGACATTCGAATTTATTGCTTTTGCTCGTTAAGTTCTCATCGTGGCTTCTTTTTCTAAGAATACGGAAATCGGTCAACCGAGGTCCTGCTATTGTTGTAGGTATGCCAGACATTTCTGCGTAACATACTAACAGTAGGAATGACTTTCATTTTGACAGTTCAACAACATTCATTGCGTTATTTACGTTGTTGAAGCAATGGATTAGCAATATCCTTCAAAATGATTCAGATTGTGATTGATAGTGTGCTACGCAATTAGGGTGCTGATCCCAGCAGTAAACTATAGGCACATTATTAGGTGACAATAAACTTAAACACGGCAAATGCAAAACCGTTCTCTCTCTGCTGAAATATGAAATTAATTTCGACTACATTTCTTTGATATATTATTTTACAACGGTACACAATGCTAATTTAATTAAACAAGCTACAAAAGCATACCACGCTTTCGTTCATCATAAATTCCAGAGTAGAAAATGAACGGATTAAACCCTTTTTCGTCTGAATACCTAACAAGCCACACGAGTACGTCGCCGTGTCGCCTACGCCTATGTAAATATTTAAGGACATGACCAGACATGCCCAGCGTGGAGGAAGTCAGTATCCACCTGCATACTAATTTATTACCACGCTAAAATCATCCGACTAAACGAAAAGACAATACAGGTCTTCACGAGCCTAGTGATTCGTATTCAACACGCACGGTCGGGCTACATCTATCAGTAATCAGTATTCTTAGCATCATGACCAGCCAACGAATCGAATAAGAATGATGCATTGTAAAGTTTAAAGTTCGCCAAAACTATGGTCCTTGCGAATATTTAATTACGCATAAATAATATTAATGTGCCAAGTTACCCTTGTCGCGGCTAATTTTACGTTATTTTACCCGAAGGTAATGAAGCAACGTATTGGAAAATTAAAAGGGTCAGACGAGATAAAGGCCTGTATTAAAATACATACATAGAGGTCGTCCCATGGAACAGTTATGGCGTTAAACGATAGCAGACTATGGCACCGATATGGTGGTTTGTTTACCTTTTTTACAACACCCACTCATCCACCCACATGAACTTGTTATGGTACCTGCGTTATGAGTGTCAACGTTTGAATGGGATCTCCAAACAGGGAACTGTTTTTTCCCGTGCCTTTCTAGTTCAACGTTTAGCTTTTTAATTTCGGTTAGCGGCTTTATTTCCCGGGTAATAAGGTCGAGAATTTGTTTGTATAGTTTGTGTATAGTTAGCAGGCAGCCAACTGGAATTACCTGGTCCTATCGCCCCCCGTATCCGGAGTGTGTATACGCTCGAGCGCGCTCGGCTGCACCTGTCGCCTGTACTCGTATTTTGCCATTAAGTACATGAACCGTGGTCTGTTTGTAAAGTTGAAGTACCAACTTTGTAACGACACATGTGTCTGGGATAAAATGCATATAAACACAGAGAAATGTGCTAATAAACGAATGTTGAAAACAATAAACAGGAACTACGCGTTATGCCGTTTCTGCTACGACTTTAGTTCAAATAAATTGCATTTTCCTTTTATTTATTAGCACAGTATGAATAAATGAATATTTTTTAGGAATAATTAATACGTTGTTTTTGTTTATAAGCATCACGTTTTACGCATTTGGCTGAGTTATTCTGCACAAAATAATATTTCTAATTCAGATGTAGAAATTGCTAGCTTTGAAGTACCAGCCCGTATAACAAATATGCTTAACTACATGTCTGCTTGCTTATTAATCTAAGAGCAGATCTTACGATAAGCGTAAATAATCACAATTACAACTTTCATCGCACATACAAGAGCACTTTCGAGAAATAAGCGAGAAATAATTTGAAAGACAGCCACGCGAGGAGTTTCCCTCATTGATTCAATTGGATGCGCATTATTATTTGCAAAAACCTATTTCACTGTTTTTATTTCTGGAAAAAAAACAGGTTATTGCCTATTTTGTTAATTCTCTGCTAGTTTGTTGTGCCAGTTCTTCTTTCCAGCTAAAGCACTAGGAAGTGGTGAAGGGCAGGCGTTTTGGAGGCCTGCATTATGTAATTTTGACGTACAAAAGTGCTGATTATCAGCCTAGTTTGAATGAATGGCTTATGATCCCGTAGCCGATAAATTAATGCCATAGAAACTTTTAAGGATAATCCGGGCTTAATGCCATAGCTAAGTAACTTTTGAACGTTTCAATAGTTACTCTATCAGTCAGGTGCCGTATTATGACGTTTTAATGACATCATGATTCCAGTGCAAGAGAGAGACCGAGCTATAAATTAAAGATAGCACCATCCCTTTTTCGGACTGGAATCATAAGAGCATTAATACTTCATAATACGGCCCCGGTCTGGACTAGATTCCGCGCAACTTCATGCGTACTGGCATGTCATTATGTATATCTTATCAACTGCGACAGTTTCCACGGTGACCTGGATTTGAGAGAAAAAGCTGTATTTTACTGCTATGAATGGAAGGAAAAGGATAATAATCCGCTTCCCTCATTTGAGGCAGCGTTCCTGATTCTTGGCTACCCACCCAACTGTTGTTTATTTCTGCTCTGTTTTGACGAGGATTTTAATAGAATAAGCGTGTGTTGGAGATGTTAGTAACAGCAAGTTGTATTGGCATTAGATCCAGTTTTCCATGGTTACAATGTCGTAAATTGTTTATTTTTTGTTGAACAGTGAAAACTTAGGTGGTTGACGTGTCTTTTGTTTTTGACGTCAGGTGCGTACTATTCACAACCGACGTGCGTGTATGACCAGCCAGATGTATGAAGGTAAACGAGGCAGAAGGAGTATGAAAGGTACCTACCACCGTAGCAGGTGGCGTTCTGTTTAGTTTCTGTCTACCCCTATGGGAGGAAGGCGTGAGTTTATACAGCTGTAGCCCTGTACATGTTTACATGATGAGTATGTTCTTCGAATTTGCTCGTGTGCGTGGTCTCGTACTAACACCAAAGAAATAGCATCTATGAAATAATGAGAACATTTTTTCATTATTGTAAAGATCATTTTCCAAATATATTCTAATGACTTTATTAATTAGACAATACTTATACCTACATCTAAATAATACAGTCTGAGAATGCAAATGTAATGGAAATCTATACTAATATTCTGCATAAAATTAGATCAGCTTCTGATTCAACCGACATTATTTGTCCATGTAATATTAATCTTCAGCTTTACATTCAGCTTGCGTCATTAATATTTTAATGACGCATTAATGAATAAGTACCAGAAATCGCTAAAATTCACAACAAAGCAGCTTGTTTGGTAACCAAACTTAGGTAAGTAATTAACAGTATTTAGTACCTAGTTTCCGTTGTAGTAAAATACCACGTTTACGAATTTAACCTATAGAGGTACCCCAATTTCATATTAACTACATCAAAGGGCAAATTTAAGCCTTAATATAATGATAATTATGGTTACTTTTAGAAAAGACATCCTCCAAATAATAAAATAGCCCCCAATTACATTGGACTTAAAACAACTTAAATATAGGTCTTCATTTTTAGAATAACGCAGACAGAACACAATTATTTCTTCTTTCTTGAAACATTAGCCAATTAGGAATACCTCAAAACGCAGGGCACATTTTTCTTTAACCAGATTCGCTTCGGAAAGTTGGGACGCAGCAATTTTTTAAGCATATTTTAATTAAAATCGAGACTTTTTTTCTGTTATGTATTGTTAATAAGTACTTCGTTGTTTATCAGCAAGTTCAATTAAAGCGTTCATCCGTTCCTTTGTTTAAAGACCTTGGTAATGATAATGACATAAGCGTAATACTACGATTAATTAAGAAGCAAACAGGCGCGACGCGACCCTAATATAACAATTTCTGTGAAAACTTCACTGAAATTATTGTTCTAGCAGAATCGCGTCGCGCCTGTCTGCGGGAGCCTTAAGTACTCGTAAGTGTCTAAACACACGATGCCGAAGTTACGCCTGCAATGCTATTTAACGCAACGTAATTTCGGCATGTATCGTCAGTAATTCGAAAAGCATTGCAGGCGTAATCATGCCGAACTTCGGTTGCGTACCTTCGGGATAGTGTGTTTAGACACTAACGGAGATCGGTAATTGTAATTGGGATGTAAGGACCAAATGCACGATAATGGACGACAATGCGGATGCAAGGACCAAATGAGGCTACGATGACAAAGATGATGTCATAGTATGAACGCATTCCCTGCTATGTTGTGGTTAGCGGTTCGATTTCTATGTAAATAGACAAAGTTAATTAATACCCGATACTCTGAGTCCCACACCTGCCACTGTGATTATTATCGTATGATCAAGGCTCATTGTTCAGAAGCCACAAAGGACGGTGCTATGATATTATTAATTCCAGCTTCAAAATGTATCAAAACAATATCAATGCAACATTCTTCATCGAGTCCTTCTAACTGTACAGACAGCTGTGCTGCTGGGGAGTTTGTTGCGCCACTTCTTTCCAGCTAAAGCACTAGGAAGTGGTGAAGGGCGGGCGTTCTGGGGGACTGTCGTATACATGTAATGTTGACGTTCAAAAAGTGCTTATTCTCAGCCTAGTTTGAATAAATGACTTTTGATTTTGATTCTTCTAACTCAAATAGAGAACACGCGAACCGGTAAACTATTGTATTGAGAATTACTAATACTTTGCAACGTTACGCCCTGACCAAAAGACCACATGTCATTATGGGTAAAACTGAAGCTGTCTACAGGGCATGCGCCGCAAAACCTTTTAAATAAATTGATACATTCAATTCCAACCAACCGTTTTCCATACAAGCTCTAATTTCTGTTCTGTTAACTTGAAACACAATACTTTAACCGACACGAAAAATATAGCCAAGTCTTCAAAGGAAGTTGCGTCATTGTCTACGAAGATAAAGAGATTACTAACTTTTGTTGTTTTTGAAGTAAACCTCCTTTTATGGATACTAATCAGTCAAGCTTTTCTGGAGTTGCTAAACGTAGTGAAAGAGTAAGTTCTTAACAAAAAAAAACTGGCCAAGTGCGAGTCGGACTCGCACACGAAGGGTTCCGTACCACAAGGCAAAACGCCGAAAAAAACGTTGTTGTATGGGAGCCCCCCTTAAATATTTATTTTATTTTGTTTTTAGTATTTGTTGTTATAGCGGCAACAGAAATACATAATTTGTGAAAATTTTAACTGTCTAGCTATCGCGGTTCTTGAGATACTGCCTGGTGACAGACAGACGGACGGACGAACAGACAGCGAAGTCTTAGTAATAGGGTCCCGTTTTTACCCTTTGGGTACGGAACCCTAAAAAGGGGTAAAGTGGAGTGCTTCTGAGAATGGCGAGCACTTTAATGATTTCAGATTACTTTTCACTGACAAACAAGAAAGGACCACTAAAAGTTTTAGTGTCATTTATTTGGTATTTTATTTTAAAAACGTTGGTAAGTGGAATTTTGTTTTGATTTCTGAGCAGCTTGCTTGAGTGCTTCTATGTATCCTATGTACAGTCAACAAAAGAGATAAGTATGCAGGATAGTCGGATATAGTTGAAGTTTAGTAAGAAAACGATGGATGTTCTCGAATAATTTTTTTTGAATAGAAAACAATGAGCTCATTTATCAAATTAATTCTAAAATGTAAAAACAACACAACATTGAACACAATGTTTGTGTTCACTTAAATCGACAAAATGTATGGAACAGCTGATTTTTTTTTCCACGATTTCAAGGTTGGTCCCATAGAAAAAGTTGTTCAAAATGATGAGTACAATGACCCCTTTTCGGGTTTACTATACTTAAACAAAAACTAATAAAATAAAAAAAGTAATTTAAAAAAATTAAACCGACTTCAAAAAGAAATTAACTCAAAATTATGAAATAACTTTAATTTCGGAAGTCGGTGTCTTGGGATCTGTATTTTAGTTTTATGCCACCGACTTCCGAAATTAAAGTTATTTCATAATTTTGAGTTAATTTCTTTTTGAAGTCGGTTTAATTTTTTTAAATTACTTTTTATTTCGTAATTTTTAGTTTTTGCACTAGTATTTGACCAAGGTTTTGAGATGTTTTCCCTTTGACACTACACCCGTAGCTCTTATCAATAAGCCAGGCCGTCACACTTACACGTATTAGTCTATATCTTGAAAATTACTGAATCGATCTTGATGAAACTTGCACTGTTCCCTAAGTTGAAGAAAATGTAAGCCAATAAAAAAAAAATGGTCACGATCCGATTAATAGTTCCGGAGATATGCGTGGACAAACATACATACATACATACATACATACATACATACATACATACATACATACATACATACATACGTCTATGAAATTTTGTATATTTGTTTGGAACCTCTAATAGATCATCATATGTGAATATAATGCAAATCCAATAATATTACATACATACGTATCGAATTGATAACCTCCTTTTTTTGAAGTCGGTAAAAATAAAATAAAAAATGTTTATTTCAATTAACAAATTTGGTTAACATTATATGATTTGGAGTCTCCTTTTAAGCAAAAATGTTGTATATCTCCTTCGGTGACGGTACCTTCCTACCTATCTATACTATCAAACGTGTGGTCAGGTGGTGTTGTAATAGACACGAGCACGAGTAGATTCAGGTGAACTCACACCAGGCTCTGTACATTTCCGTATTTATTAGCATCCAAATTAAACAGTGCCACTCTCTCTTTACGAATGTGATTATCACCGAGTGAACACACGCTCATTGTCTAACGTTCAACATTATACATATATTATTCAACAGTGCGTTAGTCCATTTTTTAGGGTTCCGTACCCAAAGGGTAAAGACTCTATTACTAAGACTTTGCTGTCTGTCTGTCACCAGGCTGTATCTCAAGAACCGCGATAGCTAGACAGTTGAAATTGTCACAAACTATGTATTTCTGTTGCCGCTATAACAACAAATACTAAAAATAAATATTTAAGGGGGGCTCACATACAACAAACGTGTTTTTTTTTTTTTTTTTTTTCGGTGTTTTTGCCTTGTGGTACGGAACCCTTCGTGTGCGAGTCCGAATCGCACTTGGCCAGTTTTTTTATCTCTGTAAGGTCTCTAATGATTCTGGGTTTTTTTTGGTGAACGTAAATCCACCGTGTCATTAAGCCCGCCTTTGTGCAGTTATTTTTACTTGAGCGTAAATTTTTTTAGTAATAACTTAGCGATTTTTTAATTTTCTGCGTGTACTCAAGCAACAACAACAAGGAACCAACCAAAATCGGCGAAAACATCAATGTTTTGGAGTTTCTGAATGTTTTAAGTAAACCCTATAGACCAAAATATCCTGTTAGGAAGTCAGTCTGTGGTAAATATTCGGGAGTTGACTTGTTAATTACAAATCTTAGCTGTTTTTTAGTAAACCAACCCTCCAGTTCCACTAGAAGCAATAAATAGATGGACTTACCGTCCTTCTGAGACTAAATTCTCTAGGCAAGCTGTGGTTAATGGTCCCAGACCATTAACCACAGCATGTCTAGAGAATTTTTTTTTGTCATCATGGAATAAAAGCTTTTATATTAACACAACTATAGGACGCTGTCTGTTTTCCCCTTACCATACTAATATTATAAATGCGAGTGTTTCTGTCAGTCTGTTAGCTCTTCACGCTTAGACCGCTGAACCGATTTATATGTGGAACCGATTTAGATGAAATTTGGTATACTTAGAGATAGTTTGAGTCCCGGGAAAGGACATAAGATAGTTTTTATCCCGATATTCTCACGGGATCGACCCTTATGCGGGTGAAACCGCGGTGCGCTGCTAGTCTTCTGTAAATCTCTTGATATTTTTAGCATCATTGACAATCAGCAACACGGTTCAGTACACACCGCATCATGTCGTTAGAAATTTACAATGAAACGCCGCCGAAGGCTAAAACAACAAGCAGCTTCGTAGAAAACGGATACTTAAGTACCTATATTAGATAGGTAATACAACTTTACAACAAGTACCGGCATTATTAGCGAAAAACAGTAAAGCTGTTATTACATGATAAAGTTTTTTTTATTTTTTTATTATTGCTAAATGGTGAAATTAAATGCTCTTGACCTCGATCACGCCTAATGGAAAGCGATGGATAAGGTCTATAATGGCACGAGCGTGACAAGAAGATGCAGTGGAACTCCCACGCATCGACGAAACACAGCAGGCTGCTTGACTCCGGTGGGAGGGTGGTCGCAAACCAGGCGGGCGTTAGCCCTACCACCGCAAGGGAAGAATTGGCCAGTCAAATAAGGTGTTGGGTGTGACTGTCCAGGATGTACCTAACTGGTGGAACAAACTGCGCTACACGAGGAGGCTTCTTCATGCATCCCAAACAGTTACAGTTGTTCGAGGTTTAAAAAAAAAGCGGAGATTCTTGTGATTCCACGCGAGTTGTAGAACCAACCGAGGGGAACTGGTTGAAGGAGCGTAGGTGGTTGCAGTGGTTATGCAGTATTACGATTTATAGCTGATATTTTATTTATTATAGTCTTTGTAGATAGGTTGTTTGTTTGAATATCAACATTTAAAAAACGCGGCAATATACGGCGAAGTTGAGTGTAATTTTAAAGGTCCCATACTAACAGGGTTCCAACGGGACTGTTACTTGACTTACTCCATCTGTCACACAGGGGTAGCTGTCGCCGTAATAGCAATGTCATGAAGGACGTCTCCCATCTGCTCATCTTTTTACAAGCGCGGGGGGCACTCGTAAAAATATTATATTTATCCCTTTTATTTAATCAGACAGTTTTCTTCTGTTCTATTCCTACTAAAACATCACAATCACAGGTTGTTACTACATTAGCTACATGCCGCCATAATCACAAAATAATATTACTGACCTGTCAGAACTACAAAAATGCGCGCGTTCCGCCCACGATAATAATACGGAGAAATGCCGAAATAAAACATTAAGTTTTTTTTAGAATAGCCCACACGGTATCTCATGGCGCCTGTAGCAATAAAAGAAACCAGTTATGGGCACAAGTCACCAACATATAGCCATTAGGAACATTTTCGCCTAATAAACTCTTTACATCCATATGATGTGATGATAAAGTTGTTATGGCAATAGACAATGGTGGAAACGTTTTTAATTCCCAAGCTGGTCAAGTAAGAAATTCTTCACATCATAGAATTGTATATTATGATGCTTTCTGAGACACTAAAAAAATTAACACCTCATTATTATTGTGAAGAATGTTGTTAATTCAAAACACGTTAGTTGCATCATTCGTACACATTTCATATTATCGAATCATGCTATCAAAATATGCTAAAACTTTCATAGATAAACAACAGCTGATAAAATAAATAAGTACCTACTTAATGCCTAATTTTATCAAACTTTCCAGGAAATAATACTTACAAAAAATGATAAAGTACATACAAACATAATAAAATTCTATGCATTTTCTTTAAGAATATTTCTAGCCAGTAAATTCCCAATACCCAAGATATTTTCCTGTATAAAACAGGCTTCATGCATGCCTATATACACCTACAATGTATTGGGAGGAAATTGCAGTTTATAACATCCATCCATCCTATGACTAAGAGTTGTTATAAGAAGTCCTTTTATCCTACCTAGGTATTCAAATGCATTATGGATATGAGACGACAGTATGGTATGATTTAAGTGTGTGTTTCCAACACGAATTGCAGCTGCACATTTTATTTATGCATAATTAGATGCAGAATCTTGTGAGGCCATAATCATCTTTTAGTGATACTTTATACCTGTTTTTTTATTCATGGTAAGTCAGTACTTACATATTTTTTTAAGAATATTAGGACTTAGAATCATGTCTTTCTATTAACAAAGTGGATATAGACTGAATACCCAACACACATTAATAACAGGAAATTCGGGCTTGAGACTGAATGCTCTTCATATTCTGATTATCCAATAAAATTACTTCTTATGGTTTATTTTGTGAGTCAGTCTGTAGATAAAACCATGAGGGCTCAAATTGTGTCTTTGAGTGGCTAAGATTGCAGTCTATACTGATAGGTAGTGGTACAGTTGCACCTAAAAACTTCTTCAGAAGTGATTAGCGCAGTGTGTTGTCTCAAAAACCCCGAATAACTGTATGTTTTGCCGATCACATGGCCAGAACAGACGATAGCTATCGCTCAAATTTCGATAAGGAAAAAAGACACAATCATGTAAGTATCGTATCAAACAAGTTCCATATTTTATTTTTTCTCTTCGTTTCTTAGAAATGCAGGTGACTATCGGATCGAAATTCCAGTTTCAAGTCGTTATCATATTCGATCGATTTGATGACAAATAAAGGCACCGCGACGCTCCACGGCCGGCATACAAAAATAACACAGTTACGTCTCTAAAACACTCCGCTATACTTACAGAACATAAAACAAGCCCCAAAATAAAATATTATACGTAAAACGCATAGAAATGCAGCACGATTTATTTATAAAACTCGACTTACCAGCAACAACTGTATCGCTCAGGTCATACTTCACTGGTTTAGGAAACTCTCTCAATTTGCGTCCACTTAGTTTTAATTCACCACTCAAGTAAGCATCCTCCAAAATTCTCTCTAACGATTTTGTTAACTGACTATGAATATTATTGTGCCCATTCATATTTACACTTACACACGGCCCCAACACGGCCATATTCTTTTTGAACTGAAAAGAAACTGTTTTTTTGTCTATTGCTTACATGCTGCCAACTTAACGACGTGAAGTGACTACAAACGGCTAACTTCACGTTATATCTAGTTCTCAATGGCATAAGGCTTCCTATTCACTAGATTATGATTGTTTGTTTCTGGTAGCCAATAACTTACAATAAAATTCAAACCAAGTGGAAATCACTGTTCATCACATAGAATAGTTACTTAATTAGTATTCTGTTTATTTTTAGCTTTAGAAAGCAAGAATCAATGACAATCAACACATGGGTTCTTATGTTTTCGAGCTCACTTCGCATAATTCTTGAGTTTTTGTTTAGAACACCACAAACTATCTCCGATTTCTGCTTGTACGATTAAAAATCAAATATCTGCGAAAGTCTTCATAAAGTTTTCTGTAAATGTTTACCCAGGCGCGGTCGCAGCCTGAATTTTTGGAGGGGGTCACTCACTACACTAATAAAAAATAGGTATCTGGATAATAAACATTATTGTATTGATACAAGACACAATTTTATTATTATAAATTTATCGCTGTACCTATAGCTAGAAATTTCCTTTTATTATTTGGCAAATTTTTGAAATTTTTAATTTGACCTTAGATTTTGGAGGGGGTCATGTCCCCTGTGACCCCCCCCTTCGGACCGCGCCTGTGTTTACCAAATAACAAGAAAGATGGCGAGTATGTTAAAAGGTGGGTTACCCCTATGCTCTATGTACTCAACTCAACATTCACTAAAATATTACTGATCTGTGGTTTTCCTCTTGCACTCTCTCTCTTCTCGGGTGCGTTCCGGGTTGAGAATGTAATCGATATGAGTGTGCTTAAACCAGTGTGAGCGCGATAATCACAGAACACTATTACTCGCGATAATGATGTGGTGTTTACACAAATGTTAAATGTGGTGTTTACTGTAATAATATCGTTTGAGTAAGCACTGTGAGCGAATTGTAATATCTAAATCGGAACGGATGTGAGATGAGCGCTTTCCGAATTAGCTATAATCGCTCACAGCGCCCACATCATCTCTCATGCGTTCCGATTTTGATATTACGATTATGACAGCTGAGAGCTGTCAACAATTCGGAACGCCCGTGAACGCGCTCACAGTGCTTACTTAATGTCAAAACGATATTATTACAGTATTTCTTTGGATAACCACATTTCTTCTTCAGTTCTTCTTCTTTGGTTAGGTGGCGACTGTCAGCCAGAAGCACAATTTCGAAAATGCCACCTTATTTTAATTTAAAGATAATGATGCAACTCAAAACAAAACACACACTGTCATTTTAGACAGCGCTCACGCTGATCACACTAATATTATAAAGGCGAAAGTTTGTGATTGTGTATGTGTGTGTGTTTGTATGTTTGTTACTTCTTCACGCCCAAACGGCTGGACCAATTTTGACAAAACTTTGTATGGAGGCAACTGATGCCCTGGATACCCTGGTTATGGGCTACTTTTTATCCCGATATTCCCACGGGATCGACATTTACGCGGGTGAAACCGCGGGGCGCAGCTAGTATTAGTATAAGGCATGGTCGGCGTTATCGCAAGATGGCGCATGCCATGACGTCATCTATGACGATTCACGGGACGTCGTTATCGCGCTCACGCTAATTCGGTACGGGTTTAAGCACGCTCACATCGATTATTTTCCATCTCGGAACGCAGGGTAAATCGGAACGCTTGTGAGATGATGTGAGCGCTGTGAGCGATTATAGCTAATTCGGAAAGCGCCCTTGTTGGCCCTCCGCCGCTCCCGCTCCGCCCCGCCCCACCCCACCCACCACCCCACATGACATTGACATGAAGCTGTAACCTAAAAATTCTGGAAATTCTGTGATAATTTCATTTTTATGAAAGTAAAATGACGATAACAAACTTCTTACGGTTAGCAAACGTTCTAAAAGGTGTAAATAAATCAAATGTGTTACAAATCGAGGTAAATATGAGTTCTACATCGTTAAATTAAGTCCCGAATAATCCGGTCGATTTTACGTAATTTAAATATTCTTGTATTTATGAAACAATACGTAATTATATGACCCAGGAGTGATGTTTAATGTGATGTGTTGCAGAAATTTTCGTCTCACGTCAAGGATGCTGAACACAAGGCTTTGGAAAGGATCCGAAACATTGGAATATCTGCGCATATCGATTCAGGAAAAACTACGCTTACAGAGCGAATATTGTTCTACACCGGCAGAATAGACCAAATGCACGAGGTATGTAATAATTCAATTACAAGAAGTATTTTTTTTAAACATTATTGCCTCTGACAGCAAATTGCTAAAGACTATAATAAAATTTAATTGATTAATTGACTAATGAACAGCTCTATTGCATTTTGCCAATGAAATATCTTACAACCTTAGGCCACAGTTACTAGCAAGATCCTACACATTTGTGATAATTTGACTTGAATCAACTTAAGTTAATTGTTAACCTTTCCATAATTATTCAAAATTCTTGACTTATCTGGTATAATGAAAATTTCTAAGTACCAATTTTAATATCAGGTCAAAGGCAAAGACAATGTGGGTGCTGTCATGGACTCCATGGAGTTGGAGCGTCAAAGAGGCATCACCATCCAATCGGCTGCCACCTACACAATATGGAAAGACCACAACATCAACATCATAGACACACCTGGTCATGTAGACTTCACAGTAGAAGTTGAGCGTGCTCTGAGAGTGTTAGATGGAGCTGTGCTTGTGCTGTGTGCTGTGGGCGGAGTACAGAGTCAGACGTTAACAGTTAATAGGCAGATGAAGAGATATAATGTACCCTGTTTGGCATTTATTAATAAGCTTGATAGATTGGGGGCTAATCCTCACAGGTTAGTATATATTTTTTTAAATATTTTGATACTAAAAAGACCCAACCACTCCTAAAAAACAGGCATACAGAAAAACATTACAGATCTGTGAATATGTCGTATCAACAAATATGCCTCAGGAATAGGTAATACTTCATCCCTTTTCATCAGGCAAGATCAAGGTCAAGAGCAGGCCTATTTTCCAATAAAACAAAAAAAAGGTATTTAAACCTGACATTTAACTTTCCAGAGTAATAAAACAAATGCGTTCCAAATTGAACCACAATGCTGCATTTGTTCAGCTCCCGATAGGCCTTGAAAAAGAATGCGAAGGTATCCTAGATCTGATTGAAGAGAGAGCTATCTACTTTGAAGGAGATTACGGAGAGAAGATTCGGTATGATGAAGTGCCTCAAGATAGGAGAGCTGAGGTTCAGGAGAGGAGGCATGAGCTTATTGAGCATCTGTCTAATGTTGATGAGAGTTTAGGTAAGTTTTATAGCAACAAAATAATGTTTTTATTTATTATTTCTTCTGAATAAATATAAATAGTTGTTTATTCCGTGCCAAGAAAGACAAAATACAACACTGCAATTTTAAAACTGTTGTTCTTAATTTTTGATCAAAAACATACATTATAATACATTTCTTGATTAACCTATTGACCGCCACACGTCAAAAAATCAAAAACGTGCCCTCGGCGTCAAAATCTGTCATGTAGTCGAACCGTGGCGTGCTGGGCACATTTTGGTTTGACGTCTATACACGTCTGTGGCGGTCAAAAGGTTAAAAAAATAGTGCATCTAAAAACAGTAATTTTTAACATTAATAACTTCTTGGATATATGGTGCTGCTTTGATGCTATATTTTGTCTTTCATTATGACCACATTTTCTACATAATATCCTTATTATGAATTCCAGGAGAACTATTCCTCGAAGAAAAGATACCAACAGTAGCCGACATAAAGCAGGCAGTCCGTCGCACAACTCTCAAACGCACATTCACCCCAGTACTTGTAGGCACAGCCCTAAAGAACAAAGGAGTACAACCTTTACTGGATGCAGTATTACAATACCTCCCACACCCAGGTGAAGTGGAAAACACAGCTTTATTGAATGAGGATAAGGAGGGAGAGGGACAGACAATACTGTTGGATGCTGCAAGGAATGATAAGAAGCCTTTTGTCGGTCTGGCTTTTAAGTTGGAAGTCAGCAAGTTCGGACAGCTGACATATTTGAGATGTTACCAGGGGATGTTGAAGAGAGGAGAGAATATCTTTAATGCTAGGACTGGAAAGAAGGTTTGTATTTTATTTATAGACTTTTTTGTTTCAAATATGTAAAGATTTGCATGTCATTTATCTTCCTCAAATATGTAGAAAGTTTCTATCAGTTACGTTACGCCATAACGAATCTTTAATCATAAGGCATGAATTAGAAATCTGCTTATGATGTTCAAAATCCAGTAATGGAGGAGGGGTTTGTGGCTAAATCATCGATCGAAGATTAAGCTATCCTGCCATTTGTAGATCTTTGACAGTCGTTACGGGTAGTCAGAAGCCTAAAAGTCAGACAACCAGTCTTACCAGAGGGTATTGTGTTACCTAGTAACTGGGAAGTCCGATAGACAGTCGCTCCATATAGAATACTTGTAATCAACTGCATCCGGTTAGACTGGAAGCCGACTCCAGCATAGTTGGGAAAAGGCTAGGCAGACTTTTTGTTTAAAATCCAGAAATTTAATCAATTCATATTTTTTCTACTACTTGCAGGTTAAAATCTCCCGTTTGGTCCGAATGCACTCAAATAACATGGAAGAAGTAATGGAAGTAATGTCAGGTGATATCTTCGCGTTGTTCGGCGTAGATTGTGCGTCCGGTGACACGTTCGTCAATGACGGCAAGATACAGTTGGCAATGGAATCTATACACGTGCCTGACCCTGTTGTGTCCATGTCTATTAAGCCGAAGAATAATAAGGATAGAGATAACTTCTCGAAAGCTGTTGCTAGGTAAGTTACTAACAAATGACAGTTTAAAAGATTAACCCCCTTACTAATAAACGTTGTATAGCGTCTGTATAGTTACACAACGCTTTGTCTTCTCTTTTCGAAAGTCAAATTACTGACGACTGAAAGAGAGACATTGGTGTGTAACTATTTATCTGCTATATTATGTTTATTAGTAAGGGGGACGTTATTGTATTGTAACTGAGGGGCAGTTCTCGTAATTTTAAGAACATTCACAGTCTGACCTCAGTCTCAATCTACTTGACATCAATTGTCGACACTGAGATGAGATTGCAACTAGATTTTGAACTTTTTAATTATGGGAATTGACCTTCTGCTTGCTGGTATGCGACAACTATCCTGCGCCCTTCTTGCGTAACTCACTACTACTACTTCTATCATTCCCTATTCCTCTCATTTTGAAGAATGGCATGTCTTTTAGCTGAAATGGTGATGATAATGTCTGCGTTTAACTTTGGCATAAAAAGAAAATGTGGCTTATTAAGCAGGTAGCAAAATACTAAGATTCTCTGTTGTTTAAAATTGTTATCGAAAAAGCAAAACAAAGTCCGTACTCCGTACATAAGCGTATGGATGTTCCCACAACCACCCACCTTTCATTCATAAAAACACGCCATAACAAATACCATTTATTTTGTCAACAGTGAAAATACAGGATGTCACATGTTGTTGTTTTTAACAAATAACTGGCTAAACAAAATCCGGTCTCACGACATTTTTGTGTCCTAAATGTATTTTTTCGTGTATAAGCTATACCCAGAAGAAAAGTCATTAGGTACCAATCATTCCATTTTTTTCCAGATTCACCAAAGAAGACCCAACATTCCAGTTTCGCTACGACCCAGACAATAAGGAGACGATCGTGTCTGGTATGGGCGAGCTTCACTTAGAAATATACGCGCAGAGAATGGAGAGAGAGTACAACTGTCCTGTGGATCTGGGCAAGCCTAAAGTGGCGTTTAGGTGAGTCGAGCCTTTTATATTTTACTAGCTGCGTACCGCGGTTTCACCCGCGTAAATGTCGATCCCGTGGGAATATCGGGATAAAAGTTTGATTAGCCTATATGTTAATCCAAGATGCCAGCTACCTGCTGCATACAAAATTTTATCAAAATTGGTCCAGCCGTTTGAGTGTGAAGAAGTAACAAACATATAAACACACCCCCACACACATACCCACACATTCACAAACTTTCGCCTTTATAATATTAGTGTGATCTCTGGCCATAGATGTAACCGGGATCTTGTCTATTATAGCCCACTTCCTTTCACAGAGAGGAGGCTTGTGTCCCAGCAGTGGGATTGTTATAGGCTGTATATGCATAAGCTTATGCTATGACGCTTGAATACCGCACAGGATAAACGAGATTAGATATTGACCAAAATATTCTGTATCTCAGAGTCGTATATGTTCATCTTACAGCTTGGTTATTAATTTTGTTTGTTCTTTTTCTCGTGTAGACTCATACTGTGAACATAAATTAGCCGCTTGTGATCATTATCGCACTCGAACAGATTATAGCTAGCCAGTCTTAGAGCATTTACAACTTGCTTAATAAAAATCAAAGTTATCATGCTTTATATATATTGTACTAGCTGCGCCCCGCGGTTTCACCCGCATAAGTTTCGATCCCGTGGGAATATCGGGATAAAAAGTAGCTTATATGTTAATCCAGGGTGTCAGCTACCTCCATACAAAATTTTATCAAAATTGGTTCAGCCGTTTGAGCGTGAAGAAGTAACACACACACACACTCACAAACTTTCGCCTTTATAATATTAGTGTGATTACATTACAGAGAAACAATGATGTCGCCGTGTTTATTCGATTACCTACACAAGAAGCAGTCGGGTGGTGCTGGTCAGTACGCCAGAGTTAGTGGTATCATGGAACCTTTGCCGCCGCATCAGAATACGAGTGAGTTCTATCTATCCGTTGTAGATTTAGATAATAAGCCAAGATAGCTAGCAAAAATTGTTTGGGTTTTATTTCACTCGATAATACCGTGTATTTCCTGCTATGACTGCATTTTTGTTGCAGCAAATAATTAAGCAGTAGAAAAGATTTATTTGGCAAATTCTATACCAAAGTTTAGCACAGGCACGGTCATAAAACGTGGGAGCGAGACGACACGATACTCAGTTCCGTCCGTCCCACTCGTGCATTTTACTACCCCGATTGCAGCGAGACTTGCTGTTTTGTATACTTAGGTTTTTTTAAAGGTGGCTGGTACAGTCACGAGCAAAAATATGTATGCACTTGGCTTTATTCAAAGTCGATTTTCTCCTTTATTTTTGAATGAAATTTTATATTATTAGGAACATAGTATTTTCGAACCCATAGGTATATGTAAAGTGTCGTATTTCAACGTTGCATTTGTTATTTCTTGAAAATATCGCAAGTGTTGACATATTGGTGCTCGTGACTGTACACATCAAAAGCGACTGAGCCGCTGAGCTCATTTTCAGACGAAAACTTCGATAAAAAAACGGTATAATTAAAACCTTGTCCGAACGCCATACATTGTTTCCCTAATACTTACAAAAAATGTCTTTCAATTTCCAGTGCTGGAATTCGTCGACGAAACCATCGGCACTAACATCCCCAAACCATTCGTCCCCGGAGTAGAGAGGGGCTTCCTTGACACCTGTCAGAAAGGATACCTGTCAGGACATAAAGTGTCAGGTGTCAAGTTCAGGTTACAAGATGGTGCGCATCATATTGTGGACTCCAGTGAACTGTCTTTCTTCTTAGCGGCTAAAGGAGCGGTAAAGGAAGGTTGGTGTTAATTTTAACTGGTTTGTAAATGCTTTGTATTTCACTTGTTCCTTGCAACATGGGAATTAGAAGGGAAAAGACATGCATGGTTTTTTTCGAGACTGCTTGCCAAGACTATAATATTATAGAAGTTACGCTGCCGTTTCTTGGTGGGGGCTTGTGGCTAAGTAATAACAGCCGCACGGGTTAATCGTTCAGGTTAAGCTACGCTTGCCGCGGTTGGTCTGTGGATGGGTGACCATCTTTACATACCAAGACTCCTCCGTGCCTCGGTAAGCACGTTAAGCTGTTGGACCCGCCTGTCATTTGTGGATCTTTGACAGTCGTTACAAGTCGTCAGTAGCCCGAAAGTCTGACAACCAGTCGTACCAAGGGGTATCGTATTACCCAGTAACTGGGTTGTGAAGGTCAGATAGGCAGTCGCTCTATATAAAATACTGGTATTCAGCTGCATCCGGTTAGACTGGAAGCCGATCCTAACATAGTTGGGAAAGGGCTAAGCAGATGATGACGCTGCCGATTCTTCATGTCGCAATAATGGAGGATCCGAACCATTACTAGTTACATTATTGACTGCGTTGTTGTCTAGTGGCAAGCGTGACTGCCGAACATGGGTTCGAAGTTCGGGTTGGACAAAGTGTCATCAGTTTTTACTTATAGTCAATTCTCAGTAGCAGTTCCAAACCTGGGGGTCTACTCCGAAGCGGTTAACCACTGTATCGGCCGAATGTTCGGTCATTTTCTGATTCGAATATTGTTGTCCTACTACGAATTAAAAAAAAAAAGGTAAAAAAAGGGTAAGGGATCTAAAAAGGTTCGGATTGGCACAGTTTGGTCGGGACCAATAGTCAATATAGGAAATGAATGGTAGTAGAAAATGACCGAACATTCGGCCGATACAGTGGTTAACCGCTTCGGAGTAGACCCCCTGGACTTGTGCCGGATTAAGAGCATAAGAGTCCACACCTTTTACTTTACGGAGGACTTATGAGTCCGGCGTCAAGCAGCCTGCTGTGTTTTTTCGATGCGTGGGAGTTCCAGTGCCTTATATTTAATTACACCTACAACAATACTTTGCGGTAGGCAAAGGAGTGTTGGGAGCGGTGAATGCTTATGAGAATCCCGCACCCCCGGCCATAGGTAGAGGTGGAACACAGCGGTGGTTTTAGCCGGTAAGATGCCCCTCGTGTCACCCCCACGATGGAGAAAGTCCATAAGGATTAGCAAAGCGCACCAAAAAAAAAAAAAAAAACTGTGGCACTCCGGGAGTGCCGTCAGAAGTGAAAACAAAACACAAACAGAATACTTTGCCATCACTCACTGACATATCGGATATACATTAAAACCGAGTACATCCCGAGGACAGCCGAACACATCCGAAGCGGGTATTTTTTTAAATCGTCTTATAAACAAAACAGGCGCGATGTCGCTTACGAAATGCCCAACGCGCCTAAAGAAATTTTCACTTGAAAAAAAAAAGAGGCAAAGGAGTGTTGAGATGCAGCATAACACTATAGGCGTGAAATTGTTTTTTTTTTTTTATTATTTTAATAACCCACCTTTTCCTCCGCAGTGTTCGACGACGGCGCATGGCAGATCCTAGAACCTATAATGTTTGTGGAAGTAGTGTTACCCGATGAGTTCCACGGCACAGTTATAGGGCAGCTGAACAAAAGAGGCGGAATTATCACAGGCACGGAGGGAGCTGAGGGGTGGACAACGATATACGCTGAAGTTCCGCTGAATAACATGTTCGGATATGCTGGTGAACTTAGGTGAGACGTTATTTCAATTGTTTTACTTAGTTTAAACATTTGTAAGGGTCACATTTTTAGGGTTCCGTACCCAAACGGGACCCTATTACTAAGACTCCACTGTCCGTCTGTCTGTCTGTCACCAGGCTGTATCTCATAAACCGTGATAGCTAGACAGTTGAAATTTTCACAGATGAAAGGGTAAAAACGGGACCCTATTACTAAGACTCCACTGTCCGTCTGTCTGTCACCAGACTGTATCTAATGAACCGTGATAGCTAGAGAGTTGAAATTTTCACAGCTGATGTATTTCTGTTGCCGCTATATTGCTATATAACAGCAAATACTAAAAACAGAATAAAATAAATATTTAAGAGGGGCTCCCATACAACAAACGTGTTTTTTTCGGCGTTTTTGCCTTGTGGCACGGAACCCTTCGTGTGCAAGTCCGACTGGCACTTGGCCAGTTTTTTCATTTTTGGCTTGTATTAACTGACTGCAAGGCAATAATGATACTTATTTATATTTTTGTCTGTTCTACAGACACATAATTTTCGCTGTCAAGCCGGCCATGTAGCTTCTCTAGCAACGTCTTTAGTTATAAACTTAGTGCGTCGAATAGGCTGATGCGGTAGATTAGAAACATTACTTGTACAGTCACGAGCACTAATATGTCAACACTTGGCAACTTTCAATTGCGATTTTTTTCCAAAATAACGAATGCAACGTTGAAATACGACACTTTACATAAACCTATGGGTTCGAAAATACTATGTTCCTAATAATATAAAATTTCATTTTAAAATAAAGGAGAAAATCGCCTTTGAATAAAGCCAAGTATATACATACTTATGCTCGTGACTGTACACATAATAACATCCAACATTTTTTGGATAATTTAATACCACAAAGTGCGCGACTATACGTTATCTTCGATCTGTAGTATTTTATTCCAACTGCTACTAACTCAAGAAGTCATAAAATCGCCTTCCTATAAGATTTTCCCATCTTGAAAAATGAGCTTAACAATTTATTCATGAAATACCCTCCTATAATTTCAGATCAATGACCCAAGGCAAAGGCGAGTTCAGCATGGAATACAGCAGATACTCTCCCTGCTTACCCGACATCCAAGAGAAGCTCATAAGGAAACATCAAGAAGACATGGGTCTCGTCCCAGACCAGAAAAAGAAGAAGAACTAACCACCTAGCCAATATTTATAACTTGAATTCAGAATCTTACATCATCATCATGTTTTGGAAAAACAAACTCTATGTCATACATGAAAAAGTTCGAATTCCATTGCATGTAAAAGACATTTTTTACCAAAGTCACTCAAAAGTCAACTTAGACTTCATAATGCTAAAGTACATAGTTGAGTGGCAATGCTTGTAAATGATGATGATGTGAATATGAATTCAAGTATAGCTAATGTTTATAGTTTAATTTATTTTATCGTTATTTTTATTGTTGTTTTTAAGGCGAATTATTCTTAGTGTATGATAAATTGATAAATAAGGTTATTAATGATTTTCACTGGTTTGTTTTATTTTTAGAAAGAAGCTCATACCTACTCTCGATTGATTATAAACAGTATGGGGATTTCAAGTAGAATGAATCGCCTGGTTGCAGAAATAGCGGTTGTGACCCTATGAAAATCGTTATGAACATTTTCAGAATATTTCTGATGTCATGAAGGGGTAAGGAGTATGGTAACAGGTAAGTGTCCTGTGATTCATGGATACTTTGGTAGTTCTGTACAAATGTTCTATGTACAGTCAACAAAAGAGAGAGGTATGCAGAATCGTCGGATATAGTTGAAGTTTAGTAAGAAACCGATGGATGTTGTCGACTAAAATTTAATTTCATAAATGAGCTGTTTGTTTTCTAAAATTTTATTCGAGAACATCCATCGGTTTCTTCAACTATATCCGACGATCCTGCATACTTATCTCTTTTGTTGACTGTACGCATGACGATATATCAAGCTATACATTTCCAGTGTAAGCTAACTACTCATTGTACGAAAAAAAATGGTCAGCAAAAAAATGTGAGGTCAGCCAAAACTGGCAATGTATAGCTAGCTTGATTGTCATCATGTGTACTTATGTTGCCACTATAATATATCATCAAGAAATCCATGGTCTCTCCTAATGTATTTTTAGATATTTTTGATTGTGAGGGTCGAGCAGCACAAATGATACAAAACTTAAATCAGGTCAGCTTTTTGCAGTGTACTCCTAAACTTTTGGCATCGTAACAGACCTAACTAACCGCGTCATCCATACCTATTATAGATTCGAAAGTAACTCTGTCTGTCTGTATGTTACCTTTTCATGTCTAAACCACTGAACTGATTTCGATAAAATTTGGCATAGAGATAGATTGCATCCCGGGGACGGACATAGGATAGTTCTGATCGACATACCTCGCGAGCAGAAGCTAGTACTAAATAAAACAACAACAATACATTTATAAAAACCCATTTATTCATAACACTCCACAAATATATTCCAAAAACTTTACAAATCGTAACAAACGCTCCAGGTACAAATAATAATTGTTTTGCTTACATTTAATTACTTAATCCTATGGCTATTAAAATAAATATTAAGTACTATTAAATAGACAGAACTACTTTAGACTATATAGGGAATATTCTGGACCCCGCGTCCTAACAAGAATGATCGCTAGCGGGTATATGATATCGTGGCGACCACAGGATAGACCTAGATAACGCAAGTATAACGAACTGTATGAAAACCAAGCGTGCCATTTTTTGACTACCTACTATGACGTCAAAAGCTCGCGCTCTCGCTCACGCTTACCCAGCCAGCAGTACACAGGACTGAGCGCGAAAGTGGCGGCTTATGATTTTTTATCGTAAGCTGGTGCGATTTTTGGCACGCGAAGTAGTTGCTCTTGCGTTATCTAGGTGTATCTATATCTATGGTGGCGACAGTGTTATGTAATTTTTTGTTTGGAGAATTGGAAGGCGCCCTCTGTTGTCGCTACCACGAGTTCAGATTCGCCAAACAAAAAAATAACGCGATAATCGCCTACTTGCGCGACGATCTTTTGGTTAGAACGCGGGTTTATTATTGAATGTATAGCTAAAAGGTATTTCTTTATAATAGGTATATTTGAAAGAGGAATGGGTATTTGGATCTATTTTTAATGTAATACTATTTTTCACATCAAGAATTTAGATTATGTAACGATTTTTAAGTCTTTGCTAATGTTCCAGAGGGATATCGGATAGACGCCCATACGATTTTGCACGATAGTGTCTCAAGAAGATATTTAATATGGTTAAGGTTAATGTGCAGTGGTAGACTGCAAAAGCCAAATTTTCTTACGTTTTTTGCAATTTTCAGGTCAGTGTCAGGTTGTATTTACAGAATTATAATCACTAGAATCATTACATCTTTCTAAGTTAGATGTGTACCAAAAGAACAAATCTCATAGGGAAAAGTGCTTATGGGACAAATTTAACTTAATTATTATATACGCGAATCATATTTTGATCAAGATACAACCTGACACTGACCTGAACATTACAAAAAACGTAAGAAAATTTGAGTTTCACCTTAAAGAGAGCACAGTTTATAATTATTCTTTCTCGTTTTTATGCGTCGTGCTAAATTGCAGAAGCGTTTTCTAAATTAATGTTCTTCTACATTTTATAATAAAGCTTGTCTTAGAGGAACTACATTTAAATAAATATGTAGTACTTAAATAACAAAAAATAGAACATTACTTATAATTATCTTAAACAATGATACACAAATTGTTTTACTTTCTAAATAATGAATAATACATAAAACTAATTGAATAAAAAGTCTTGTTAAAAGAGAACGCAGTAAACAACAATTTAACAAAATCGGTTGCTATTTTTAATATTACAATTCTTATTAGGTTTTCACTCCCATACCATTGAGTCTATCTTTACATAAATAAGCACCTAATTTTACATAATAATAACATTTTAAAACTACACAATTTCAATTATTTCTTCAAAAAATATAAACAAAAACATTTAATAGCATAATTATTATTTAACAATCATGGACCTATTTTGGCGACATCTACAAAATCTAGACTGGATTTAAAAGTACAAATCTATAAACTAATGGTGTTACTCTATTGGCACTTCGTTTTTATATTTTTTTTTAATTTTGATACTCTACTTGAGATAGCTTGCTATTTCCACCATCTAAGTAGGCACTACCCGTTCGCGCTAAGTTTGCCGCTGACCATCAGCAAAACTATAGGCCGATAACTGTGACGTTGCCTGAGGTAGCTGCGCGGTGCGGGAGGGGTGAGAGGTGTCACAAGTTGCCGAATCACTGAGCTCTGCCAACACGTCACCACACCCCTCCCGCACCGCGCTGCTGCCTCAGGCAACGTCTCAGTTAAGCGGTCGGCCTATAGTATGAAACATTTGCTGAACAAGCATTTAAAGGTCAGTTTAGCTTAGGCCAAACGAGCGAATGAATATTCTATCCCCACTCTAGCAAATTATTTTAGTGTAAACAGAGCAATCTTTCGTTTGACTGCAAGAATATCAAGAAAAGATTGCCCTTGCTCTAGTTCTGCGGGGTAATTGCGTAACACTATCAGTACCTAGCAATGGCTTTCATTTTGACAGTTCAACAATATTCATTGCGTTGTTTACGTTCAGAGACAAACCGAGCAGACAAATTTTTCGAACATATGAAGCAATGGATTATTATCTTTCAAAATGGTTCAGATTGTGATTGATATTGTGTTACGCAATTAGGTTGCGGGTTCATTGTTCGTTTGGTCTAAACCCACCTTAATATAAAGGTCTAGGAGTCTACGCAGAAAAGAAGTCACATGGAACACTGGTACAGTCAACAGCAAAAGTAGATGATCAAAATCAGAAATTCAATACTAATGAACGGAGTTCGCGTCAGAGCTCTGCCACACAGCCACACAGTCTGCACACAGCTCAACAACAACAACATCAACAGCAACAGCTCTGCCACACAGTTCTGACGCGAACTCGTTAATTAGTATTGAATTTCTGATTTTGATCATCTACTTTTGCTGTTGACTGTACTTCAGCATAAAGCTAAGGTCACACGGGCGGTTGCTACTCCTAATAGTTGCCATACGCGTACGCGGGCTTATAGACTTTTACAATTTCCAGACTGCGTGCAGTCGCGCGTTTTACTCGCTCCGTGTGTAACGGCCTTAGTAAACTAGTTACAGTTGAAGTTTGCGGGTCTATACAGGCTTATTTTCCCAATAGTTCAAGTAGATATTTCATATTGCTATTGAAATGTAGATTTAAAATCGTAAAATTATACCGACATTCTAATACTAATACACAGTAACAGTTAGACAAGAAATGAAACAGTATATGAATACTTACTAATTTACATCAACACACTTTGTGCCAATTTCCTTAATTTCTACTAAATATGATAACGGTAATTTAATGACATATTTTGTATGAAAACGGCCGAATTTTCAAACACGTCTTAATTTAATTTTGTCGTCTATAATCCAATATTTTTGCTTCAAGATGTATTTTACGCCGTACGGCATTTCATACAATCTTTCAAGCCCTTGTTTTTCGAGATGAATGAACCGATTTTAATGAAACTTCATACGCATAAGTAGGATACAAAGGTCTAAAAAGTTAGTAGAGAACATTTTCGAAATGTCTTATGTAAAAAAAATAACTGGATATCTCTGTTTCTATGGAAAATTTAAAATCGGTCTAATTTGGTTGTAACACTATTTTTCGAAAATGTTCTTATGTAACTTTTTAGACCTTTGTATCCTGCTTAAGCGTATGAAGTTTAATTAAAATCGGTTTATTCATTTCGAAAAATAAGGGCTTAAAAGTTTGTATGAAATGCCGTACGGCGTAAACGCTCTTAAAAGACTTTTAACTAAGTGATGTTTGAGAATTCGACGATATATTTGAGGTCTTAGACCGAAGTTTCAGCAGAGGTGCTACCTTTTCTAGATTCAGATTTCCTGATACCACTGCTCCATGAATCTTTGCGCCTTACGTGGTCATTCTGAAAATCATTTAGAGATCGATGCTCAAATAGAATAATCAAATGTAAAAAAAAAAACATGCTTTGACAAATATTTTTTGTCCATTAAAAGGTTGTTGATTGTTAATTGATGCAGGATCATACAAGTTATGGAAGTATAATCTGTTCAAGAACTTTATCATGAAAGTGAAAACAAACACTTTTCAGGGTAAATTCTAACGTAGGTAATCACACACTAAATATAATTAGTAACACATTCATCTGTATGTTGAAGGTATCAAATTTATATTTCACTACTGTTTCCAACAATTATTTGAAAAATATAAAATTAATATTATTTATTTTTATTTATTATTATTTGTTTTAAATTAAGTGATGCTGCCAATTTGTAAGTGGAACTACAAATCGACATCTACGAGTACGTTTTCTGACCCATTTGTTTACATTTTTTCAAACTGTTTTGGAACAGAGTATAGGTAGATAGTTATAAATAGGTGATTGATCAATGTCTATTCGTTTGCATTTATGTACAGTCATGGAAATTAAGTGCAACCATCTACTACTAAAAGCCTGTGAATGGATAATATTTACAGCGACACTCTAGGAAATGGAAGGATTTCCTTCCGTGAAAGGATGACCATCGATCAAAATATCTAATAGACAAAGATTTTGCCAAAGATAAAGCATGCACTAAACATAGAGAGAATATTTTTTGAAGTATAAATAAATGGTATGTCTGTATTTCAACTTACAAAAATCATGCTTACGAGTGCACGATTAATATAATTTTTAAACTCGAGAACACTAAAGCAGGCACGTTTAAATAAAATAAAAATGTATTAAAACATGGACAGGAATAAACTACTGTAGGTATTAAAAATCTACTTACGTCATAAGTTTTACCGCTCTTTTTGTAGTGGTTAAAATCTAATTCAAGTTTCACATTTACTTAAAATATTCTGGGACATCTAAACTACATAACCTTTAATTTAAACATACAATATAATTAAAAAAAAACAGTTTTGTACTATCAATAATAATGACTTTTTGAAATCATTTGTATGCATAAGCACAATTCATTACTATTAGTATACATATATTACGATTTGCTCATTTAAAGGGCGAATTTCACAAAACGTTTATACCTACCTAAAAGAAATCTTATCTTGAGAATAAATTTTGAATTTCTGACAGTTTTTCCATACAAAAACTGTCAAACGTCCAATTTAATTCCACGGATAAAAGATATTGTGTCTTCGGTAAAATCAACCCCTAATCTTTAAAAATACCTACCTACTCTAACACTTTATAAAACAGTTAGACACTATTTACAATTTCCATAAGTTCAAGTGCTCATCTAGAAACTACCAAATATAATAAAATTGTCTACAGCATATATCAAAAAGTTGTGGTAAAATTTGAGGGTGGCGACTGAACAAGTTTGTCCATGACAGCAACATCGTTATCGCGATAAAATAGGTATCAACTGTCCTATTCAAAATTTCAATACCTACTCGACCCAAATGTTTAGATTGCTGATTATTTTTTCTCGATTATGATGTTAGTGTTGGTCCACCATCAAACTGAACAAGTTTGACAGCAACATCGTTACCGCGAAAAAAATATCAACTGTCCCATTCGAAATTTCAATACCTACTCGACCCAAATGTTTAAGTTGCTGATTATGAATTTTTCTCGATTACGATGTTGGTTTCAAGAAGAAAGTTGTTCAGATTGATGGTTTATACCACACCCTTAAATTTGACCACATCTTTCTGATACACACTGTACACAGACTGTCAGTACAACCCGTTACCATAGAGTAGTAGCAGTACATGATACAGAAATTTTTCGCATTATTAAAAAAAAAATTGCTGTTCCATACACCTTGACCGCAACGCAGGGGGTTTCAGAAAGAGATGTCAGCATCGAGGAGGGGCCCCATAGGGCCGAAGCCTGCCGGGTCAGCGGGATTGTCCGAAAGGGTTACCGCTGGCCCGGAACATAAAGGGCTAAGGAAGGAACACGGGTGGGTTTTAGTCAGTAAGAGTCTGACACTCCCTTCCGCTCCACCCAGAGCGGGAGGGGTCATTTGATGATTTCCCATCCGCAAAAAAAAAAAAAGAAAAGGGGGTTTCAGAATCATGTACTGAACCTATTGTAACAGGTTCCACGTCGATGACCCAACCACCATATACGTCACATTCTATCAAATAGGGATTTACAACCAAAAAATCAGGGGTGCTATCATTCTATACAAGTTGGAACTTCATGCACGCTGTGACAAGTTGTTGTACATGCAGAATCTTCAAGAAAATGGTGCTATCATGCTCCATTTAGAACTTTGTGTCGTTGATGCACACCTTGGCTAATGAATCGTCTTCTTCTACTTCATCCATGGTAGATAGTCGCCTTTCGATTTCAGTTTGTGCGTTTTTGGATATTATTATTTTCTTGTGTTTGTTACTGAAACAGACGAAATAAGAATATGTGAATTATCAGTCTCCTTGTTTCGAATCCAAAAGGGCTTTGAAGGTCCGTGGAATTCCTACCCGGGGGTGGGGCAAGACGGGTGCCGCACGTGGCGGCGTTTTTTCATTGATTTGATTTTCCTATCACTAAATAGTGCTTGTGACGTCATAGTAGGTAGTCAAATAATGGCACGCTTGGTTTTCATACAGATCGTGATACTTGCGTTATGTAGGTCTATCTATACCTGTGGTTTATATAAACAAAGTCGATCCAAGTTGCAATACCTAGCTTGGAAAGTGTGAGGTTAAAGGTGATTGGAAAATCACACATTCAGATTTCTTCCTTCAAACTTGACCTAGAATTTGATCATTCATATCGACGAGCTACAGTATCATGAATAGTCAATTGTCTGTCACTTACTTTTTCTTTCCCGTCTTTGATTTTGAATTTTTTATCTTGTTGCTGTTGTTGACTTGCTTCCATATCCCGGTTTTGTTTACCTCCTCCGATATATTAATTGACGTCAGCGGTATATTCATTATATTGCCATTGATCAGAGGTATTTGCAGGTTCTCTTGGTACGGCGGCGGGTTGCTCTTTGTTGCATCCTACAAGGGGACAACCTAAGAAACTTCCTCAAAGAAATCGTATGGACTATTATGTTAAAAAATCTAAAATAATAACTTGGAAATTAGGGACTACTCACCATAATTAATGTAATAAGGTACAATGACGAAAAATAAATAAAAAGGAAAATGTCGAAATAGCAAAAATAAAATGCGAGTGTGTGTGAACTTAACACTGAGTTTATTTCTTTCGTACATAGATTTAAATATGAATAACAAAAAATATTTAGGTAAACGATAGGATGACAAAGAAAACTAAAACGATTAAGGAGTGCAACATTTTAGTTTCGACCGCAAAAGCTTAATAGTTTTGCATGCCATCCCACCTCAGCGTCGCCGAGCTCCTGAAGTTCATCTTGGTTCCTTTTAGTCATTTCTGGCATTACGTCATCGAGTATTTTCATCTCCCTTCTTGTGAAGAACAAGTCAAGAGCTTTTCGTATGCCTATCATTACCACAAGCATCAATGGGAAAAGAATTGACGTCATGGAGAATGATTTTATTACCCAGAGACAAACGAGGCATGTCAGTTGAATTGTAGTGAAAATGTGGACTCGACGTATTGGTACCTAAAACAAAAGCGTATATGAAGCAGCGCAAGTTGCTCATGTAATGGAAGCAACGCAAATAGTCATAATTATTACCTGTCTCAAGAACATATGATCAGGTTGATATTTCTGAGGCATGAACATGATCAAGATTCTGTCAAAGAATTGTAGACCCTTCAGGGAAGCCACTCCCATATAAAGGAACACGCCAAACAATACTGGCATTGGTATGTGACTTAGTACAGGCGTTAATACTACTGAACATCCAATCATTAAAAATATTAATATATGAGTGCATCTTTGTTCCCGAACTCCTAAAAATTGAGGCTTCTCTCCTGGTGCAGCACATTCTGACTCTACTTTCAAAGAATTCACATGGTTGATGCTTAAAACTGTTGCTGCTACGAACCAAGGAAGTCCCATTACTGAGCATATCTGTATAAGGATCGCCAGTACGAACAAATCCAGGTGATACCCACACCCTTTCTTCAGTTTATTCTCTTTGCGATTCACTATAACCGCTGTGATCTGTTGATCCATGAATATCAGTATAGTTCCCAATAATGCTGGTAATATGGCCACTAAAGCTGACCAAATCGGGTTGCCGCTAAACGGAGTGATAACCCAGTTTCTGCTTGGCAGTGTTGGTTTGAATTCTGAAGGTACTTCCAATTTTGGGGTCTTAACACCGACTTTGTAATCCAGGAAGGACATTGATAATATGGCTATTATTACTGAGAAGTCGCTTATGATTTGCCGAACCTGGAAATTAAAAAAGAACAATTATATCAAGCTTGCACAATTGAAAATATCAAACCTAATAAGCCCTTCAACATACCTTGGATGGGAAAAACAATGAGTTCTTAAAGTCCTTTAAAATGATCGATATGGTAAACGTTCCCAAGAAAAGTATAATGGACATTAAATAAACGTCTGGGACATACACTTTAGTATCACACCCGCCGCCAGCTAGAGTACCATTGTAGAGCTGTAATTTGAGAACATTTATTATTAGCTCTTTAGTATAATGAGGCATACAAGCCACACGTGCAAACTTGTCACGTCTAACGACTATAATTTAATTAGGTAGATACCTGACAAGACTCTTTGTCTAGCGAAGTCCAATTAAACTGCTCCGGTACTTTAGAGTAATTGCTTGGTAAACAATAGCACTCGTAATTGAGAACTTCATCGGGGCGTGTCTTAAGAGGGTACTTTTTGCCGATTGATATTACATTTTCCACCGCCTAGAATGTTACAAAATTACAACAATGTAAAAGCTACTTAATTTTATCATCAAAGTTACTAACTTTATATTGTTTACCTTGTAAATGAAAATAAATGCTATCAAAGTAGCGAAATTTTCTTCAGTAAATCTGGTTATGTAGCAGACAAATGCGCTAGCATCGATCGCTACCAATATTACCAAGATTATCGTTATCCACGTCCCGATACAAAACCTGAATGACATGTAATTCCAGCCAATCTGCCGGCAGAATTCAAATACTATAGTTTCAAAAACTAATACTGGGCCGGTTGATCCTAAAATTGTTAACGGTTGACCTGAAAAAAAGCCGTAACCCATTCCACAGACGAATCCGGATATTAAAGATTCCATAGCTGCCATATTTTTTCCGGTAGCCTCCCCCAACAACCCTCCAAATGTAATTATAGGTGATAAACAGGCGAAATATAAAAATATCCACGAGGCGACGCATTGAATCGCCAACGCGTCTTTGAAATCTGACCAGTACCAAGGCATTTTCCTTTTGAGATCATTTATCAAGCCTCCGAATAGTCTTCCAGTTCTAGCTAACCCTGATTCCTCTCTTTGTTTTTGTTCTTCCTCTTCTTCATCAAACTCCTCTTTTGGGTGATTATCATTTGGCCGTTTTCGAGGGTCTTGAGAAGGTATAGCTGCTGGGGGTTCAATACGGATAGCGGGGTCCCATTCACCTGGTGGCAGAACAGTTACGGCGTCAAGAAATTCATCTATACCAGCTAAAAGGTGATCCCTTTTCTTAGCCCGATATGCAACTTCGTGGAAAATTTCATCGGACATCAGGGTAGCCATAGCTCGGCCGATTTCATGGAAACTAGAGTTGCTGTTTGGTGGTCCGAGTAATACGAACATAAATCTGGTTGGCACTGGCACTTCTGTCAAATCACCCATTATCGTTCCTGTTTTCAGTCTAACAAATGCTGATAGTGTTTTTTCAAGGAAATCTACTTCTCCTACTAAGATATTGGATGCTTCTGCTCCTGGTGGTATCTTTCGCATAAAGTTAGTGTTGCTTTTGTGATTTATGTCTCCGTTCATTGGGAGGTCGCCAGAGCTATGATTCCTTTGCATTGATATACTGCTGGGACTTTTCACCATACCATCATCATGAGCAGCACCTGCAATATTATAATTCTGTGATTTAATGCTGAAGTTATAAACATCGACCAATTAAAAGCTTTTGTAACATCCAATACCAGTTAGAAAATAGTGCGAATTTTCGTGTCAAAGCAAAAAACGTATAAAAGATTAAACATTTACCAAAAATTGTATTATGAGGCTATTTCACTAAATTCCTAAATCAATTATGAGGTATGGAGCGCATTGAATACAAAACAACTTTACTACCTACCTACTTATTAAATGGACATCTCTTTGCAATGCAATCTAGCAATTCATAAACCTACATAATTTTAATTTTATGTACTTAAAATACTAAGGCGGTATGAGCTAAAGCTGACATATAGCAGACTGTACAGAAACAAGGACACCAGCGTTCAGCACAGTTATATGGAAATGGCGAGATGTAGGTCGAGAATGAAAAGGAAGTAAGAAACAGAAAACAATGAGAAAGAGAAGAAACAACATTGATGAGGATAAGCGGTTACCCGCACTAGGGATGCCTAGGAAACGACTGAATTCTCCTTTGTAAGAGTGTCCGCTGGTTGAACCGCCTTCTTCAACTGTAATATAACATAATGCCAATGTTCAAAGGGATTTTAGAATAAAGGTCGCAGATACAGATTAGTTAACCTTCTCCAAACACTAAACCGATATATACAACATTAAAATTAGCCTCGTGCGTGCTGTGAATGTCAGTAAAAGGGCGTGAGTTCAGTGAGCAGTTATGTGTTAGGTACCATCACACGCATGGCTAACCTGGTACTGCCAGATAAGAACCTCTGGCATCTGAAGCTTGAAGAAGAGCAGTGTGAGGAGACGAGGTGGACCCTCGACAACTCCTCGAACTGGAGCGTCGAGAGCCACCTTCCTGGAAATCTATAGGATCGGATGACCCATGAATTTTACGCTAGAAAACTTTTATTAATAAAACAACATGAGAAATGTTTCTAGGAGAAGTTGCTAGTGCAAAATTTAAACTCACTTTTACAAGATGAATGGTTGCGTCCAATATCAGCTAGAGATCGGATCAGAGGGAGTCTGGACATATTATTATGATGGTTCCGTCTCTCATGTTGATGCCTGTGCCTCCTCAATAAAGCGTCTTTGACTTTCTCTCTACAATCATATCCTATGCCACCATCAGCTACCATATTATCTAGTACGTTATCTGCAACCTGTTCCAAAGAGCCTGCTTCCATGTCCAGGATTACCGATCCATTTAGTATGAGACTCCGTAATTCGAAGAGAGAGTGAAGTGATAATGTCGCTACGTGAGGTTTGGACCATCTATTTCCACCTTCCTCAACGTCTTCTTCAAATTTTATCCATCTAGCGGTCTCTTTCCACTCAAGTTCATCGCCATCTTTGACCAGCTCTTCCATCTCGGAGAATAACGGATGGGACTCAAGCGTGGAATCATCGACATCTTCACCAAGTATAAACTGCACTCTTTGGGCCGGTGGAGTTACTGAAAATTTAATTAAAAACGTAAATGACTTGTAAGATGTTCATTTTAAACATCCAAATATAAAAACATTAGGAAAAAGTGAAATCGAACGACTAATCTCGAAGGCTCATGAATAAAACAGAGAATAAAAATATAAGCTGTTGAAACATGCTTAAGTAATTTTAACACCTACACAGATAAATGGATGGAAAGATCCTGATTGAATAATCCATGCTTAATGCCAATGGTGAAATGAGTATATTAAAAATGGAAATTGGATTCAATACAAATAATGATAGCTTTTCTTCTACTATGTTATCTTACATGTTTCGCCGTCATCTGTGACGCTTAGTCTTCTAACTCTCGTCATTAACCCCGGCCCTAGGGATTGGGAACCAATAAAAATATTTTGGACAATATCCTATGATGTTCAAAAGGGTATTATTATTTTCCATGTTAATGATCTCGCGTTGAGTTATAGTACCGCAGAGACTAACAAGCCTCATTGTGTTGTTGTCAAAGGAGTTAATTTTATGAGCTTGCTAATTTCGTACAAGGGTATGAATAACGTCATGTAATTTGGTCTCATATTGTATATCGCTTAGCTAGGTTACAAATAGGGTGTCATGCTTTTTTTGTGTAATTAACTTTATGTAAGTATGTCTAGTGTATACGCTTTGGGTAGCTGAGATGAGACAGAGGAATAGGTACGTTTTGATTTCCACAAAAATAATTATAAGTTTGAAAGGGTTGAGTAGGTAGGTACTACATATATTTATATCTGTTTGCATTTAACTTACAGCCAATCGTAATACAATGTGTATTAAGTACAAAGAGTGTTGGCTATTCGAAATCAAACGATTTGGAATTCGAAGTTACCATTTCTTTACCGTTTCTTCTTGGTTAAAATATCATATTATTGAAAATATTTTATGTATATTCCTTCTTTATATCGTTATGATTATATTCTATAGCGCCACTCCCTTCTAAATTCTTTCCAATTTTTAATCCTATCCTTGGTTAGGGATACTCTCTTACCGGGTCTCTCAGCATCCTTCTCCCCGTTACGGTGATGGTGTTTGTGCTTCCTATGGGAATGTCTTCGGGCTGGCACGTGAACACCCACGAACACAGTATGGGCGCGGTGACCTGAGAACAAAATTGAACATTTTTGACATATAGTTTTTTATTGATAGGATAATTGTTTCAAATTCTGATGAAATAGTTGATGTCTTTAATAAAAAAATATCGTCATATTTTGAATACTTTTCAATTTAATTAACCCACTGTCGCTCCCTATGTTCTAGATTTAGCAAAAAATATTGGAATGAAATGAAGTGAATTTATGCGTACCTAAACTCAAGACAGCCTAAGATGTATACCTAGTCTCTATTGGCGCCCCCAGGGGGACATATACCTAACAGAAATCGACGTACCTAGAGTGAATGATTCATAGGAACATATTAGCGAAGCAAAATTTCCTTTGCTCACAGACAAAGGGATGAATCTTTGAATCAGCCAGTGTATTAAATTTCTGTCACATTAATGCCTATATTTGTGTATGTTTCAGCTATTTTCATGCTTAGTTTAATGAAATTGGGCTTTGGAGTTTCCAGTAGCCTAAATATGAGTAAACAAGCCAATATTTCAACTTTGTCGCTATGAAGTTCAATACTCGTTGAAAGTTTGGATTTTGTCCCTGAGGAAATTTTAGTGCGAAATAAAATGAATTGTTCAATTCGAGAGGATATTTAGCTGTGTACTGAATAGTGGGTAATTTGTTAGCAGCTGTCTCAATTAGCTAAAAAGTAGTTGAATGGTAAAAAAACGGCCAAGTGCGTGTCGGACCACGCGCAATGAAGGGTTCCGTAGTTGGAATGAATTTATCCCAAGAACAAACTTAACATTGTAGTTAAAAATCATGTTCACACAGTGTAACTGCAAATTTAAGTTGGTCCACTATTACTCGTAAACTTGTAAAGCCTACTTGCTGTGATAGTTTTCCTTTTAATTTTGTGTAAGTATACAAATGTTTATGTTTTTTTTGTTAATTTTGTTTTTGTTAAATACTACTGCCGTGAATTTATTAGCATATCCAAAATCAACCATTTAGCTTGGGACACACTTAACTCTAACTTATTAGCACTTTAAAACTTAACATTTCATCTGAATCGAAAAATTGTTTTCACAAACCTACTGAAACGATAAAGAGACCTTTGTCTTTAATTTATTACCGACTTCAAAAAAAGGAGGTTATCAATTCGATACGTATGTATGTAATATTATTGGAATTGCATTATATTCACATATGATGATCTATTAGGGCTTTCAAACAAATATACAAAATTTCATAGACGTATGTATGTATGTATGTATGTATGCATGTATGTATGTATGTATGTATGTATGTATGTATGTTTGTCCACGCATATCTCCGGAACTATTAATCGGATCGTGACCATTTTTTTTTTATTGGCTTACATTTTCTTCAACTTAGGGAACAGTGTAAGTTTCATCAAGATCGATTCAGTAATTTTCAAGATATGGACTAATACGTGTAAGTGTGACGGCCTGGCTTATTGATAAGAGCTACGGGTGTAGTGTCAAAGCTAAAACATCTCAAAACCTTGGTCAAATACTAGTGCAAAAACTAAAAATTACGAAATAAAAAGTAATTTAAAAAAATTAAACCGACTTCAAAAAGAAATTAACTCAAAATTATGAAATAACTTTAATTTCGGAAGTCGGTGGCATAAAACTAAAATACAGATCCCAAGACACCGACTTCCGAAATTAAAGTTATTTCATAATTTTGAGTTAATTTCTTTTTGAAGTCGGTTTAATTTTTTTAAATTACTTTTTATGCTCCTTCAGCTTTCCATATTGTAATGTTATGGATTTCATTTTGCAATAAAAATACCATAACTATGACTCGATTGTCGTGATGGGTGAACTTTTACTTATTATTTACGGCACCGAGGGTTGTATGTCGGTGTGAACGCGTGGTTTACTTACGTCTACAAAGCATTTAAATGTTTCATTGTCTCACATAAATTTATAATGCGAAAGCTGTTATCCTTGTTACTGGAATAACTCCTATAAATAGAACAAATTGCAAATCAAAACGAAGTATCTCCTAAAAATTATCATATCTTGCCCCAGTTACTTTTTGTTTCGTTTCTGACTCAATTATTTGGACCAACACTTCTGTCGTCTAACTCAAATATTTAAAACACTTTGAATGATTCAATTCGTAGGAGTTTCAAACTTACTAATTCTATTAAAAAGAATTCATCACAGACCGCTTGTTGTGGACTTCGGGACGCTATAGGTACCGTTAGCAACACAAGTTAGGCTATTAATTACTATCCAAAGTTTCAGAAGGGATTTTGAATGGTTCTTAATTATATTTGAGAAGCCGGGCACCCGATAGGATTTTCCATCTACAAAAATGAAAACTTCCATAAAGGCTTTCATCCCCATTTTACCCTTTTGGGGGCTGAATCTTCAAAAATCCTTGCGTAGACACATGTACACACATACACTTTCGCTATATAACAAACTCTAGTGAAAAATTTTATGCTTCTAAACCCAGTTATGGCTGCCAGTTGTCAGTCAGTGAATTAACGAATTAAAGGGGGAAGCGCTAAGGTAGCTCGCGAAATTTTTTCTTACGTTTTTTGCAATTTGTTGGTCAGTATTAAGTTGTACGTTGATTAAAATATGATTCGCGACCGTAACAAATATGTATTACAGAATTTTAATCATTGGAATCAGTAATACAACTTGTTAAGTTAGTATAATCCTAAAATGTCAAGATTTCATGAAATAGTCATTCAGTAGGAATACTTGGTATTAGACAGTTGTGTTGATGACTTTCAACTGAAATCGACTGAAATTTAATGTGATAAATGAGCTGTTTGTTTTCTATTAGTGAATAGAAATTTTATTCTAGAACATCCATCGGTTTCTTACTAAACTTCAACTATATCCGACGATCCTGCATAGGTACTTATCTCTTTTGTTGACTGTACATATGATCCGTCATCCTTTATCCGGGGGATAAATGATTAGCTATGCGTTGTGACAGATTAATCCGGCCTGTCATAAACCGGAGTGTAGGTGGAAAGCCAATATTAGCACCCACTGTGTTTGTTTGAATAACAAAGCTACTTCATACTAGAATTATCTAAAATACAGTACCTACTATTGCTGGAAAGTACAAATGTTCCTTTTTAGGGTTTCGTACGTCCGAATGGAAAACGGAATCCTTATAGGATCACTCGTGTGTCCGTCGGTCACAGCCAATTTACTCCGAATCCAGTGGACCGTTGAAATTTGGTACAGTCAACAGCAAAAGTAGATGATCAAAATCAGAAATTCAATACTAATGAACGGAGTGCGCGTCAGAACTCTGCCACACAGCCACACAGTCTCTGCACACAGCTCAACAACAACAACAGCAACAGCTCTGCCATACAGTTCTGACGCGAACTCCGTTAATTAGTATTGAATTTCTGATTTTGATCATCTACTTTTGCTGTTGACTGTACACATAAAACATTCTGTGACCCAAACACGGACGTGTAACGTAAATAAATAAATTTAGAATATGGGGGTCACTTTTGGGAGACAAATAAGAAAAAAACAAGTTTTGCAAACTGTACCGTGTGAGTGTGTGACATGAAATTACTGTAAGGGTCTCAAATATATATTTTTTTTATAAAAAGTTAAAAAATTATTTAGGAAAATACTAGCTTATCTCAGAAACTACTAAACCTAAAATTTTGAAAATAGTTCTATACATATAGATTAAAGGAAGAACTAGAAGTCTATGGTTCTATAATAACATGGTAAATATCCTAATATTGTCCGTACTGCAAATGTAAATTTACCATTTGCAGTTGAAATGACATTGAGAACTTGTTTTTCAACTACAATCTTAAGTTTGTTCTTGGGATAAATTAATTTCAACTACGGGACCCTTCATTGTTCGTGGATAGACACAGGGCAGTTTTTTCAATTGAATTGTTTTATTTCAATGTCTGCTTACTGTTACTACCTACCTACCTAGGTGATCCATCACTCTAGCAATCATGTTGATCTTTCTCTGTTATTATTTACAGTCACGAGCACCAATATGTCCACACTTGGCAACTTTAAATTGAGATTTTTTCACGAAATAACGAATGCAACGTCGAAATACGACAATTTAAATATACCTATGGGTTCGAAAATACTATGTTCCTACTAATATAAAATTTCATTCAAAAATAAAGGAGAAAATCGCCTTTGAATAAAGCCAAGTGTATAGGTACATACTTTTACTCGTGACTGTACTAGCTGCGCCCCGCTTTTTCACCCGCATAAGTGTCCATCCCGTGGGAATATCGGGATCAGCTACGTCCATACAACATTTTATCAAAATTGGTCCAGCCGTTTGAGCGTGAAGAAGTAACAAACATATAAACACACACCCACACACACCCGCCCCCACTCACACACTCACAAACTTTCGCCTTTATAATATTAGTGTGATCATACCATGAATTTTATTAGTTTAAACTATTATTTACTAGCTGACCCGGCAAACGTTGTTTTGCTCCTACACTACTCCTACCCAACTCCTACCCTACTCCCACACTACTCCTACCCTACTCCTACACTACTCCTACCCTACTTCTACCCTACTCCTACCCTACTCCTACACTACTCCTACCCTACTCCTACACTACTCCTACCCTACTCCTACACTACTCCTACACTACTCCTACCCTACTTCTACCCTACCCCTACCCTACCCTACTCCTACCCTACTCCTACACTACTCCTACCCTACTCCTACACTACTCCTACCCTACTCCTACCCTACTCCTACACTACTCCTACACTACTCCTACCCTACTTCTACCCTACTCCTACTATAAAAAAAAATTAAAAAAAAAAAAAAAGCTACCTCCCCACCAATTTTCAGCCAAATCGGTTCAGCCGTTCTCGAGTTATAAGTGGTGTAACTAACAGACTTTCTTTTATATATATAGATTTCTTGAACATAAATGGAAACGTTAATTTGTAGGTACAACTATATTGCATCTGCAATTCAATAACAGGAGCAAAACTAACTTTATTTACGAGTTCAATCACCCTCAAGTCAGGTCAAGAGTAAAGGTACGACTAACGAACATTCAAAATGGCGGCTAATGAACCATCTGTAGGTATCTATACCGTAATATACAAAGGGAGGTTAAATAAAGAATAATCCAATCCTTCTTAGTTAGAATATGGAGGTCTGAAAAGATGAGCACAAATTGAAAGATATCTGGGGGCCTAAAAAGGCCACTTTGGCAGAATCATAAAAGCATCACATTATGAATCATAATGGACAGTTAACTGTTAAGTTAATCGTATCAAATCCCATTGGTGAAGGATTTTTCAGTTATTTTTTTGTCTGTGCTAAAATACCAATCAATCCAATCCAAATCCAATCCTAATCTCTTTGATTATACCTTTAAGTAGTGCAGCGAAAAAAGGAAAAACACGGACTGTCTTCGCCACTCATAATGTCATCCTCTTATGATTCTGCCAAAGTGGCTTTTTTAGGCAGTTTAGCTGTGATTGCTGTGAAATGAGACATAGCCTGAATATCCCAAGGTTTAAATAAGCATGGCGTCTTAATTAAGTTTTCTGATTTTAACTTCCCGATATCATGAACATCATCATCAACCTACAGCAGTCCACTGCTGGACATAGAGATCTCCAAACACAGACCATTCAACTCGATTTTCGGCAACTTTCATCCAGCTACTACCAGCCACCCTGCAAAGATCGTCGCTCCACCTGGCGTCGTACCTTGCGATTGCTGATTTCAAGATAAACGAAGAACTAATGAAATAATACCTACTGATGTTAGCTGAACTTCCAAGTTTTCTAACAACATTTTTCTTTTCAAACAACTCCCAAAGCAAACCCGAAACTACAAGTTTAATTTAGGTAAGTACTTTAATCAACCGCAAAATCGCTTGAAGGTACTAGCCTGGCAAGGTGAAAATTTAACCAAAAAGTACCTACATCAGTTGAACGAAAACTACCTACGTGTCAGTGGAACGGGATAAAAGGACCACGTTTCATGTATTTCATCCAGGGTAAAGAGCTATTCATCTGCCGTCACGCGAACGGAATTCTCAATGAGCTTTCGGGACAGTTACAGGTGCGAATATTGTATTACTTACATTAAACTAGCTTTTACCCGCGACTTAGTTCGAGTACCTACACACTAAACTTTGTATTATTTTACAATTATCTTAAATGTTGTTTGAAAATCTAAATTGCTCTGAAAACTTCTAGAGGGCCCCGTGGCTAAATAATAACAGCCGCACAGATCGATCGATCAGGTTAAGCTACGCTTGCCGCGGTTGGTCTGTGGATGGGTGACCATCTTTACATACCGAGATCTCTCCGTGGCGCGGAAATCACATTCCGCCTGTCATTCTTTGATCTTTAACAGACGTTACTGGTCGTTAGAAGCCCGAAAGTCTGACAACCAGTCATACCAATGGGGTATCGTATTACCCGGTAACTGGGTTGTGGAGGTCAGATAGGCAGTCGCTCCATGTAAAATACTGGTATTCAGCTGCATCCGGTTAGACTGGAAGCCGACCCCAACATAGTTGGGAAAAGGCTAGGCAGATGATGAATAGACTCTTCTTACTTAGGAACAGATACCATACTTATGTATACAGTTAAATATTTACAATACGTCTACGTCCACTAACTAAATAGACAGAATATGAACATTTTTATACTTTTTTGAATGGATAACTCTGACGTGTAGGTACCTCAGAGGTACAGTCACGAGCATAAGTATGTATACACTTGGCTTTATTCAAAGACTTTTGAATGAAATTTTATGTTATTACGAGCAACGTATTTTCGAACCCATAGGTTTGTGTAAAGTGTCGCATTTCAACGTTGGATTCGTTATTTCACGAAAAAATCGACATTGAAAGTTGCCAAGTGTTGACATACTAGTGCTCGTGACTGTACCCATTTACAAAAGCGTAGAGGTATACCTCTCCTGCTTTTCAATGGACGAAGCAGAACTTTTATTTACCTGCATGTTGAGTTACGAAGCGGTACAGAAATGTTTTACGTAGGTACCGCAATAGCTTTTGTTACCTAATACATGGTACTGAAATGAAATGTTACGAGAAAATAAATGACTCATCATTTTATGAATAGTAGGATCGTTCATCATTCTCCCACCCTTATCCCAATTTATTTTTGGGTCGGCGCAACAAGTCTTATTCTTCCATACTTCTCTATTAGTCGTCACATCGGTAGTCATCCTCATTCTAGCCATATAATCTTTCACACGGTCAATCCATTTTATGAGTACCTATAAAGTTTTTAATCATACTAATATTATAAAGGCGAAAGTTTGTGAGTGAGTGTGGGGGTGTGTTCATATGTTTGTTACTTCTTCACGCTCAAACGGCTGAACCAATGTTCAAAACAAAATATGTATGGAGGTAGCTGACACCCTAGATTAACATATAGGCTACTTTTTATCCCGATATTCCCACGGGATCGACACTTATGCGGGTGAAACCGCGGGGCGCAGCTAGTTCGTTAATATAGTTTATCTAGCTATTAAGAAGTTGCAAGGTTTAGAAACATACAGTGCTCTTAAAAGGCTATGATTTTATATTCAGCTTTTATTTACAGTCTGGAGCATTGATTGAAATTTTGTGGTCTTACGATGTCGAGTTGTGCAGTTTGGTCTAAATAATGCCTACCAAATGAATACCTATTATTAATGAGACAAATACAGGGGCAGGACAAAGCTAAGTAATAACAGCCGCACGGATCGATCGATCAGGTTAAGCTTCGCTTGCCGTGGTCGGTCCGTGGATGGGTGACCATCTTTACATACCGAGATCCCTCCGTGGCGCGGAAACCACGTTCCGCCTGTCATTCTTTGATCTTTAACAGACGTTACTGGTCGTTAGAAACCCGAAAGTCTGACATCCAGTCTTATCAAGGGGTATCGTGTTACCCAGTAACTAGGTGGTAGAGGCCAGATAGGCAATAGCTCCATGTTAAATACTGATATTCAGTTGGATCCGGTAAGACTGGATCCGACCCCAACATAAATAACAACAAATACATAGAGGTACTCGTATACTAAAATCGGGAGTGATATGAAGATTCGAATGACGTTATTGCGACACACGCTATTTCGAAAAAAATTAAGAGTGGTACGCCAGTTCGAACACTCTTAAAGTCGAAAACCGCTATATCGAATGACGTTGTCGCAAACACGCTGATTCGAAAAACTGTTTGAATGGTACGCTTGTACGAAAGTCTTGGCATTGAAATCCACTGTTGCGAATAGCATAATATTCCAATCTGAATTTGTCTGAGGATCGAACTTGCGACCCCCGACTTACTGGAAATTAAAAAGTTAACTTTTTAATTTCCAGTAAGTATAGTAATCAACACAGAAGTCAACAAATCAAAATTATAGGTGGTATATAATACTCATTACCAAAAGTTAACATAAAATAATAGGTACTTCTTATTGCTCTTGTTTCCCAAACCCAATACAAAGCTAAGGCTTTATCGGGGTCGCGAGTTCGATCCTCAGACAAATGCTATTCGCAACAGTGGATTTCAATGCCAAGACTTTCGTACTAGCCTACCATTCAAACAGTTTTTCGAATCAGCGTGTTCGCGACAACGTCATTCGATATAGCGGTTTTCGACTTTATGAGTTTTCGAACTGGCGTACAACTCTTAATTTTTTTCGAAATAGCGTGCGTCGCAATAACGTCATTCGAATCTTCATATCACTCCCACTAAAATCACATCACTCGACGCCATAATTCTATTTATAATCCTTTAATTTTAATCCGTCAGAATATTTAACTTAGAGGCCTTCTAATAAGCTGTAATTTATTAAAGTGTAGGTACCTCACCTGTCACCTTGTCAGTTCACTCACGTCGATTCGACACGGACCATTTAATCCCTAACCGATCGAAAAATATCTTAGAGATAGACTTGATAATTATATTATTATGCTGTTCACTCTTGAATTATTAATGTTGTTAGAACTTGACCTGAATGTAAGTAGAACACTGGATCTCAACTGTGCACATCGTAATATGAATTGAACGTTATTAGTATTCCGTTCAACTCTTCAAATTGTGCTTTAAGGCGAAAGCGCCAGCGTAGCCCGCGAAATTCAATTTTGTTTACGTTTTTTTCAATTTGCTGGTCAGTATTAAGTCGTACGTTGATTAAAATATGATTCGTGGCCGTAACAATTATGTATTTACAGAATTATAATCATTAAAGTCATCAACACAACTCTTTAAGACCAAGTAATCCCACTGAATGACTATTTCATGAAATCTTGACATTTGGGGATTATACTAGCGTACTACCTTAGCGCTTCCCCTTCCTGGTTGTGCAACAGAATTGGATTCCTACTCACGAGCTTTCGCTGGCGAGTCTGACGACTCAACGATTAAGCTATTGGAGATAATAGAATAGAATATTCTTCATTATGCACAGACGCCAGCACATCAAGCTACTACAATTTGTCAAATTTCTTTAATAGATTTTCGACTTTATCGCTAAAGCATAAGGTTCAAAGTCGATTGGGAAAATTTGACAGATTCGGGTAGCTTGATGTGCTGGCGCGTCTGTACACCATAAATAATACAGATAAATGTAGAAATTTTACAAGGGGTGTAAAAGCGGTCTTCTAAAGACAACCTGTGGATGAATTTAAAGAGAAAATGGAGAATGCTGTAGGTAGTCTGTGGTGTACCTACCATTTAAATATCCATACTATCCATAATAATATTATAAATGCGAAAGTGTGTCTGTTTGTCTGTCTGTTATCTCTTCACGCTTAAACCGCTAAACCGATTTAGATAAAATTTGGTATAGAGATAGTTTGAGTCCCGGGAAACGACATAGGATAGTTTTTATCCCGATATTCCCACGAGATCGACACTTATGCGGGTGAAACCGCGGGGCGCTGCTAGTATATAAGAAATACATAAGTACATACACAAAACATACTTATAAATAAATATATTCAATATTAATCATAAAACAAGAGCAAAGAACATAAGAGATAGTTGACGTGTTTATCGTGACATTATACCCTCGGGTTTAAAGCGACATTTTAAACTAGCGATGAAGATGAAACTATCGTATATCGTCATCATCACTATCGGCAGCCTTTTTCCACTCACTGCTAAGAATAGGCCTCCTCTGTGCCCTGCTTCCCTAATGTGAATTCAGTGTAATGTTTGGAATTTTTTTAACTTTTTTGAATTTGCTCACAGGCGACATTTCGGTTAACTTTATCTGTTCTAATCTAATTTATTTTATAGTCCCGAAGTTCACAATCACAACACCTCCAAGTTCACGCCAATGTTTTTGAAATCCTTTGCATTTACAGTTTAGCCCTTGTTTGAAACACAAGATCAAAGATCCTAAACCTACAAACATGTCACATGACGTCTAATATAACCTTATAAGTGACGTCACACGTTTTACTATGCAAACAAAGCTTCCTGATTTGGAAGGCGCCTGTTATTTGACGCCCTTGCTGCAATAACATAGCTAGTATTAGAGATTCATGAATAATACAGTAAAATGTATGCACACGTCATTGTCATCAAAATGTGATACAATGGCGGAATTGAGTCGTGATTGTAGAAATTGTGCAGATTTCGAACTAAGCTTGTTCGAATTTTGATTAAAGAGGCCATAAAGGTTCTGATATTTTCTAAGCATCATTATTTTGAAATTGGAACTGAAGCGATGTGTGCACGTGAAAAAAGAAACAAGTGAATTCGTTTTTAAATATGCTGATTCTATATTTTTCAACTTTTGTAACTATAATATTTACATAATTTATGCTAATACCTATTTAAAATAATAATAATATGTACATTTATATGAAAAAAATAAGCAAGTTTTTAAATTCGAATTATGTATTAAAGGTCACTCCCAACACTTGAGTGACTGACAGCAGCCGGAAATCTTTGGGAAATTCCCGTATTTTTAACAACGTTCGCATTCTAAACTCAGTCTCAATCTGTCAAAAAAACCCTCTGAGTTACATTTTTGTAAATTTTTTGACATTGATTGTCGCTGAGATGAGATTGCAACTTGAACGTTGACGCTGGCAGAATAGTCGACATCGGCTCAGTTGCCAAAAAGGAAAAAAAAAAAAAATGGTTGCCTGTAAAGTCGGTTTTACGGGCGAAGATTTTACGTGACAACGTCATTGACATATATATTACTAGCGTAAGGACCGGGCTAACGGCGCGACTAAATGGCACCAACGCGCTGGCCCTAAAATGACGGTTTTAGGGCCAACGCGACTCAGTTGACAGTGGTGCGCGCGAACTTCGAATTTCGAACGAAGACCTTCTATGTGAAATGTTCAGACGGGCGTATCCTTACTTTTGAAATCATTGGACAACGTCTTTTTCTCGGTAGAATATTTATTGATATGAATATAATTAAATTGCACAATAGGAACAAGGAATTAAATGAAAATAAGAACGTAACGTTACCGAGCGTTACACTTTTTCATAAGTGACTCCCAGCCGCAACCTAATTTAAGACGTTGTCACGTCAAAAAACTTTAACGTTTTTTAAGTACGAGTACCTATTGGCTTTCTGGTTAGTAATAGACAATGTTGCTGCTGTAGCACAATTTCTTCGTCGCCTTTTATTACATTCATAAAATAAGATTTGCTTTATTAAAACAAATGCAAATTACACACATCAAAAGTGTCTAGGGATCAAGCATTTTTATGCGGATTTCTTGAGATTGAGATGTGGCTTTGTAATAAATTTATGATTTTATAAATTTATATGGATCCTTTTTGGTGCATTTCATAATTTGAATCAGGAACTGTGAATCAAATTCGAGTAAAAGATGAAAATCAGCTGTCAATATTTTCCCTATAAAAACATACAACGCATTGAAGACATTATTAGTGCTACTGTTTCCCTACTACTGGTTAAAACCAACGTTATTATGGAGCGGCGACGTCATTTAAGCAGGGAAGAAATGCTCAGAGCCGTGGGAATGATAGAAGCTGGTTCCCGGCAACGTACTGTGGCTTTAGCTCTGAATACAAGTCAGAGTGTTATCAGTCGTTGGACACGTTACCGAAGCACTGGTACCGTGGCTGAGCGCCATGGAGGACGGTATCGCTGCACCACACGGAGACAAGACCGATACATTCAAATCTTAACTCGAAGAGCTCCAACAATAACCGCCATGATGTTAGCCGTGAGGCTTCATCACTCTTCAGGGAACTTAATTAGCGACCAAACAGTCAGAAACCGCTTGCATGAAGTGAACCTTCATTCCCGAAGACCGCTACGGGTACCACCTATAGCAATGCACAATCGTAGGATTCGATATCAATGGGCTCTTGAACACAGAAATTGGGCAGAAGAACAATGGCGTTTCGTGTGCTTTTCTGATGAGTCTCGTTTTGGTATGAGACCGGATACAAGACGTATACGACACTGGAGAACCCCTGGACGCCAACAGCGATTAAAATCCTGCCAGGAAGTCCATCCTTATAGTGGTGGAACCATCATGGTATGGGCGGGTATTTGGATCGGCGGAAGAACTGAGTTGATTTGGATCAGAGGCAACCTCAACGCTCAAATTTATGCTGAGACGATTGTATCAGACGTCATCGTTCCTCTACAAGTGCAAATCGGTCCCTTATTTCAGTTAATGCATGATAATGCACGACCGCACACCGCAAGAGTTGTAAGACAGACTCTCGCCGCAGCTAACATCAATGTCCTGCCCTGGCCTGCTCAGTCGCCAGACTTGAACCCGATTGAGCATGCATGGGATATGCTACAGAGAAGAGCTCTGCCGAATATGGAGGGTATCCAGTCGCAAGAAGACCTTTTTTTGTTGTTGCAACGAACATGGGCGGCCATTCCACAGCGTGATTTGGATGAACTCATTTTGAGTATGCCAAACCGATGTTCTTGTGTTGTTAGTGTTCGCGGTAGAAACACGGATTATTAATTGTTTAAGTTACCCAATAAAATTTTAAAGAAAACTGTTATTTCAGTCTTTTTTTCGAACTTTTGTGTTAGTGGTTCAAATGTCAAAAATCCCTTTATTAGGAAAATGGCAAATTTCTTTATTAATGCAAAGGTGACTTGGTTTATCGTTACTGTGACAAACGAAAACACTTTATTTGATGAATCCTTAAAGAAAATTTTAATTAATATCAATCAGGAGAAAAGTTATTGCAAAAATATATGTTGATCCCTAGACACTTTTGATGTGTGTAGATACGAAGGCAGAATATTAAATAACATAAATTGTTTATGAAGGGATTATAGGGCGTATAATAAGCGCTGTACTGTACTGCCTAAGGTGAACAATTAAATAGCCGACAGAAGCAATCAAAATGTAATTTAGTATCGAGCCTAAATAAGCCAGAGTGGTGTAATTAGAGGAACTCTAGAACTACATTATATTACAATTAGGTCGAAAATGGTAGTTTGAACTTCTGAAGGGCTGTAATTATAATCATAATTATTTATTAGTCAGAATATGGAATATGGTCTTAAGATAAGGCAATGGTAAGCTTTTGCTAAGTGTGTAGTTTGTGTGTGTGTGTTTATATGTTTGTTACTTCTTCACGCTCAAACGGCTGGACCAATTTTGATTAAATTTTGTAACGAGGTAGCTGACACCCTGGATTAACATATAGGCTGCTTTTTATCCCGATATTCCCACGGGATCGACACTTATGCGGGTGAAACCGCGGGGCGCAGCTAGTTTTACATAAGTCGATGCAATCTCGCTCATACGGTGTATCTGTAAGTGGCTTCAGGAAATTTTATCTTCACTGAAATCGGGTCAAGTGCAAGGACGGGAGAATATTAGCTATTTCATGGACGAGTTCGCTTTGAATTAGCAACCAACCTCCGGTTTTCGAAAGGCTGATTTGTAACTCAACTGATCAAGAATTTGATCAGTAATAATGTTGTTAGCTACAGTATGGTTAGTTTAGCACAAAAATCACACTAATATTATAAAGGCGAAAGTTTGTGAGTGTGTGTGTGTGTTTATATGTTTGTTACTTCTTCACGCTCAAACGGCTGGGTTAGGCTACTTTTTATCCCGATATTCCCATGGGATCGACATTTACGCGGGTGAAACCGCGGGGCGCAGCTAGTAATTATATATTTATGCTTGTACAAGTCATGTGCACAATGGAATTTCCCATCAGAAAAAATTACGAACTTGCATCTCCTATTCAACTCCTTTTTCGGCATGAATTTTCAGAAATTCTTCCTTAGTAGGTACCTACCTATTAACTTCCGTTATTTCATCATCATCTGCCTAGCCTTTTTCCAACTATGTTGGGGTCGGCTTTCAGTCTAACCGGATGCAGCTGAATACCTACCAGTATTTTACATGGAGGGACTGCCTATCTGACCTCCACAACCCAGTTACTGGGTAATACGATAACCCTTGGTAAGACTGGTTGTCAGACTTTCGGGCTTCTGACTACCCGTAACGACTGTCAAAGATCCACGAATGACAGCCGGGACCAACGGCTTAACGTGCTTTCCGAGGCACGGAGGGGTCTTGGTATGTAAAGATGGTCACCCATCCACAAACCAACCGCGGCAAGCGTAGCTTAACCTGATTGATCGACCTGTGCGGCTGTTATTATTTAGCCACGGGCCCCTCCCGTATTAACTTCCGTTATTTATGGAACTCTAAAATTTCATTCTTCGAGACCCAGTGGTTTAGGCTAACTCCTCAGCAGTCCGATAAGAACCTTGTTGACTAACATTTTTCCACGACATGAGCTATTATCAAATATGGGTCCTTTTACAGTACCTCATACATTGCATAACTCTCAAAATCACAGTGATCTTTATTGTCTTTACAATAAGGTTGGTTTTGGGTTGCTACCGCCAGAGGTGAAAAATTGTGAAAGGCTTGTGCCATCCCAAGAGGCGTGCCAAAATCTAAGTAACAATAATAAGATTTAACAACAGATTAATTAAGACAGACTGTCAAACCCAAGGTTACTACTATTAATTTCGATTACTTTAATTAAAGCGTTAGAACTTAGAAAACTAAGGTTTCACGGTAATTGAATTTCGTTGCCATAGAAACCGTACGATGGAAGTAATCCTATTGTTTCTGTTGGAATAAAGCGCTCCATAATTATTTAGAAAGGAGCAACAAAATATTTCTACAAAGGCTTTGAAAATTAAGCCGTGTATTTTCTATTAACATATTAATCATTGCAAAGGAGACACAATTTATTTTCTGGGTCGATATCGGCCTGCGCTGGGATGGAGCAATTAAAAATACTTAATAGGCTATTTAAATTGATTTCTTTTGTTGTTTTTTTTTTTCAATGGATGCCAATAAGGTGAAGTGCTTGTTGTTTTGAGACTGTGAGTTGCGGCATTTTAGTAACTATAAGATTTACCTACTGTTTACAAAAGGTCAAAAAGTCAAAACCGTGAAGAAGACATCGTGAGGAAACCGGGATGTCCTAGAACCAAAAGTTCAAAGACGTGACATTGACCAACCTGTACCAGGCCCGCGTGGTGCAATGGCCTGTGTCCCAGCAGTGGGAGCATTATAGGCTGATTATGCTACAAAAGGGCTTCTTCTTTGTTTAAATACAGGTATTGAATTGGATACCTTTTGTTTTATTCAGCTGAATGTATGAAACATTGCACATTAGACCATTGTATCTCATAGTTATGGCTAAGCAATGAATAAATGAATACATTATACTATTTGTACAACGACTATATCGAAAGTGATTGAGTGATTGCTACGGCAAACTTGACGGTTCACTTCTGCGCGAGCTACTCCGTCGTAGCAATTCGTAGCACTCGTAGCTGCTACGACGGCGTAGCACGCGTTCATGTTGCATTCATGCATTTGCTAACTGGGTTACGAATGGTCAGATAGGCATGCGCTCCATGTAAACTACTGGTATTCACCTGACTCCGGTTAGACTGGACCGAACCCAACATAGTTGGGATAAGACTAGGCAGATGATGATGTTGCATTACTATATAGATTGACATACAACCAGTTTCATAACTGCACGGATAGGCGTTGTCAACGAGATATTAAAAAAATAAACTAAATATCTATGAAATCATATGAATCAATCTGCTAGTTAACTTAACCCAAACTTTCTAGTACCAGGTGAAACAGCTAGCTATTTTCATAATAAAATTGAAAGATTAATTACATTTCAAAGCAACTTTTATATCAATAGCTTTATATCCCTTGGGATGTCTAAAAAAGTTTCAAGTTCACTAGCCCTTAGTTACTAAAACGCGTTGGTCATTAAGGCAGCCCATTCATACCTGGCTCCGGCTGTTTGCTATCCCAGAATTCCCAGAGGTCTTTTAAAACTAAAGAACGTATGCTTGACCTTTCCGTGTACAGCTTTATAGCTTTTAAGGTTGTCGTATGTTGTTGCAGCGCTTCTTTAAAAGTTTTAAACGCTTTAACGAGTCTTCTTACTTTGAAAATTTATTGAATCGGCCTTGTTTAGTTGTTAGGTCGATTGTCTGGCTTTCCGACCACTGTTTTCCGACTCGTTTTGTTTTGAAAATGCTACCCATCCAAGCTTTTAACGCTGCATTTTTTGATCTCAGACATCAATCGAACAGTTTTCTAGAAGTTTAACTTTCAACCTCATAAATAAAATATGTTGGTGAATCTTACTTTACCTAATAAAAATATTAATTTCATTTTGATAAGTTAGACGAACATAAATGTAGAGAACAGCTCAATTTTTTTTTGCGATTTCAGGTTTGGTCCCGTAGTAAAAGTTGTTCATAATGATGAGTACAATGACCTCTTAAGAGGTTGATGGTGTTTTTTCAATAACCCTGTGTAACGAAAATTAGTACTAAGGAAGGCTTTTTGAAAATTAATTCCATAAAGGCGTTAAATTGGTGGGTTTTGCCGATGGGAAATCTCATCGGGCATACAGCTTGTAGGTATTATTAATAAAGCCTTTCAACATGTCGTGAATTGAAATGAAATGTTTATTTCTGTAAGTAGATCTTTTACACGTCAATATTTAGTTGGCCAATATTTAAAAAAATCTAGAAGGGCGGCGCCGGCATTTTCGGGCTGACCCTGAGAAGAAATGCCGAAAGAAACACAGAGGTCATAGTTTCTTTTATAATTTAAACATTATATTATAAGGATTTTATGTGAGTCTAACAATGCAAGTCCATGTCTTGAAGGGCCTTTTGAAGAAAGAGCCATTGCAGCTTTGAGTTGGCCTATCCCAACTGACGCCATGTATGCATCAGTTATCGCGAAGCCTAAGCCTATTTTAGGGAGCACTGTCGGCTCTGATATAATTGGTGAATACAGAACTGATACAACAAGTAGTTACAACTAGTCGCAACAGATAATGAATAAGAATCCAATGTACATGTGTAAACAAATAATACTATACAATTAAAGTAGGTCCTATACGTACAGTTTGTAATGTACTCGCAGGCGTATCGGGATTATGTTATTTCCGCCATTTAAGCACTTTACACTTTCCAGTAAACGCTCTAAAAACCAGGGCCATTGTCCCTTGAAATGCTTCCAAGAGCTTTTATGGAAAACGAGTCTTTGTTAACGTACTATCGAAAAAGAGTACATAAATAAAAGCTTCAAAGCTTTATAATATTTCTTTCAAGTATTTTATATTTGTGTAAACCAAGAAAGGTGAAAGTAAAATGAGTTTATTAACGATTCTGATTTTTCTTTTAAATCTTTTTTTTGCACGTTGTGATTTTCATGTTTCAAGAATATAAATTGTTTATCAAATTGACACACTACGTCAACCTGCCGCTTTATAGTAATTTCATACAACTGTCAAAAAATTACGGTTGTGATTTGAATAAACCGCCAATTCAAGTAAGGTAATCAATTTGATAAACAAATAATTTCCCTGTCTTTACTTAAAAAGTGACAAACAACTAAAATCCTAATCAAAATACAACTGCAATTAAAGAAAGACTAAACTCCCCCCCCCTCTTACTGAGTGCCTAAAATTTTACCAAGTTCACCACGAGAAAAGAAATAAACCAAATAAACAAAGATCCCGAATTATCGACAAGAAAGTTCTTAATAGCAAGCCAAGAAAAACCCTGTGCTAGGTTTTTCTTACTACAAGCCAAGTGAAGCCACATACAGCATACTCCCTTCTAGCAAGCAAGTTAGTTTGTGCAAGTTCAGATCGATATTCTTAAGCTATGTTCGGACTTAAATTGAACCGTATATCAGTCGGCAACGGTTTGGAAACGACTTGTACTAACCCAGTTACGTATGGCGAAGGAAATTCTGTATTAGCAAGTTGGGACGTATGAGCGAAGTTATTATTGGAACGAAGTTTTTTATGGAGCTTGCGGTAGGAATAAACGGGTATAAATCGTCACGTAACGAAAAAGTGTTATGCCTCCTCCATGCGATTTTTGACGTGAATTCGTCTTTAAAATTGCTTCCATAGTGGGAGGCAAGTCAAAAAAACCAATGATAGGTAACAAAATCGGGGGATACAGTTTGGTGTTGCAGCTCCATAGCTATCATCTCCATCCTAAATTCAGTTACACTATTGGAGAGCTAAAGGATCAAATAATTCATTACGCCAAGTGAGGACTGTGACGCATTGCGCGAGGTGGAGGGGGAAGCACCGCCATTTTTAGGTAATTTTGCGGCGTATCGGGATTTCCACCTTTTGACTCGGAAAAGCGGCGACGTTCGTTTAAGTTTCAATCGTCAGCTCTCTACAAAATCTATCGATTGTATACAAAACATTAGTATAAAATAGTGACAGTGAATATGATGTGTTAAAAGAAAAATAATATCAAAAATATATAATGTCGGCTTAAACGCGGCAAAAAGCCAAATCCAAATACAGAAATCGTATACGGTTGGAAAGGGCTTCTCAAGAGCAATCGAATGGTACCAGTAAAACACCATAGACCGAGTCAAGCAGTGCCGGGGACGTAAAAGAATGAATGCGGATCAACCCCGTTACGTAAACGTATTCACGTACCTACAACACACGGCCGTGTCCATGATACAGCCACACCCCATTTTTATTATTTATAATAAAAAGAGAAAGTGTGAGAGAGATACCTAGTCAAAATAAAGCAAAAAATTTAAAATTTTTTCGTCATTTTAATATTTTGCAGCCGCCATCTTGGATTTTCATTTCAACCTTCGGTACTGCTGGGGGTAATCCGACCCCACACATATTTTATTATGTTTGCAAGGCAAGAGAGATTTTTATTCAGTTACTGTTCGTGACAGGGTGTAAATTATTAACGAGGTTGTATAATTACGGAAAGTGCTGGAATGACGGGGATAATGTGGATCCATTATTATTCATAGTACCGATTTTTCCGGGTTATTGTAATCCCGATTAAGATATTTTTTTACAGTTAAGTAGCAGCATTTTATAAGTTTCTTTAGACAAAATATCTGAAGTTTCTATTTGTTATTTTCTAAATAAAGGAGAACTTTTCCAAAAATAGTTTTTCTAAGATAAATAAATTCAAAATGCGCGTGAAAAAAACATTTAGGATTGTTATTGTCATAGGTTTGGTTTTTATTATTTGTTTTCGTTCCTTCCAAAATCCTTCGAGCGTAAAAACTTATTACCAATAATGGAATCAATCGTGCTCACAGGACGACAAACATTCATCACAGTTAGTGACACCCCATATATCAAACTTATCCAATACGAAGCTTGGTGTTATTATATTCTTTATTTCGGACTACTCATAATCCATAATAGTAGTAGTAACAATGACTTAAACACTATGTTACTAAAACTTTTACAAACTAAACAAGTAAAAACTGGCCAAGCCACGAAGGGTTCCGTACCACAAGGCAAATCCGCCGAGAAAAACACGTTTGTTGTAACAAAATAAAATAAATATTTAAGGAGGGCTTCCTTAAATATTTATTTTATTTTGTTTTTAGTATTTGTTGTTATAGTGGCAACAGAAATACATAATTTGTGAAAATTTCAACTGTCTAGCTACCGCGGTTCTTGAGATACAGCCTGGTGACAGACAGACGGACGGACGGACGGACAGACAGCGAAGTCTTAGTAATAGGGTTCCGTTTTTACCCTTTGGGTACGGAACCCTAAAAATGACGTGGGACACACATTAGCACGTGCCTCAGTACCCCAGTGCCTTATAAAGGGACTGTCCACTTTGTCTAATAATGTTTTGAGGATGCTGTAGGGGCTTCCGCGCAACCTGGGTAGGTTTATTGCCGTTGTTCTCCTCCTTATAATGCCATGAAAATCGTCCACACGGACTTCTGCGAACATCTGCGAAACGCTGCAGAAGCGCGGACTATATTATATGCATTACTAAACAACGTTACTGTTTTCGGCCTCCATAGAAAGATCCAAAAGACGCAGGAAACGTTTCGATCTCGAAAACCAAGGACAGATTTGCCTGGCAAGGAGAGCTGACTTCAAATGCAATGGTTTAAGGCTAGACAAAGAATAAGGCTATACACACACGGTTTTCTTGCCGTGAAAAACTAAGGTTAATTCACCGTGTAGGCACGGTCTTTAGTGTTGTATGGATCACTATGCAAGTTTATTGACAGACGTTTTTTCTACGGCGGCGGCGCGGTTGCAATATAGAAATGACCTAAGGGTTTATTTAAAAGAATCCATGTAAAACACTTGAAAAATAAATTTAAACTGAGAAAGTTGTACTTAGGTACAGACGCCAGCACATCAAGCTACCAGAGACTGACAAATTTTGCCAATCAACTTTGAACCTTATGCTTTAGCGATAAAGTGAAAACCTATTAAAGAAATTTGACAGATTCTGTTCTGCCCCGTAGGGTGCAAAAAACATTATTAGACATACTATCAAAATCGACTCTAGTACCTACCCGCTGATTCTAAACATACTTTCAGGCTTGCAATACTCTAAATATAACGTTGTATATCCAAAAAACCTACATAAATAAAACGCAGCTATGGGTTTTCGGGTCCCCTATCCCATTCGTTCACCCCCTGACCCAATTTCCCCGAAGGTAATCTTCCTTCTCTTTCGCTCGAACTGTCATTATAAAAAGAGAATGTTCTAGAAATGAAATATTGCTTTGCAGTTGTTAATTTATTTTGTACGTCGCGTCGTTCTGCAAATTGAGAGAAAAAAGTTTCATGAGTTTTTTATCGTTGTGGATTCGTGAAAAATATTGTAGAAGTCAGCTTGCCGTTTTTTTGTGGTTTTCCTCGTTAGTTTTTCCTGAATTGAAGTTTTTATGTGATTATTAAGTTTTTAGAAAATGAATGTTCTCCGTCACTTGCTTTTTATTACGTTAATACAAAAACAATATTATAATTCCTATAATAGGTTCGATGTTTCAAAATTCCGAAAAGTTTGATAAAGATTTATGAACTAGGTTTATTATAAAGAGAGTTGTTACAGGCTAACAGTAACAGTAACAGCAAACCTACTGGGTGTTTGCATCATCATCATCTGCCGAGCCTTTTCTTTACCTACGTTTGTGTCGGATTCCAGTCAAATCGGATGCAGCTGAATATCAGTATTTTACATTCCACAAACCAGTTACTGGGGAATACGATACATTGTTAAGACTGCAGTTTTTCGGGCTTTTGACGACCCGTTACGGCCGTCAAAGATCCACGAATGGCAGCCGGGGGCAACGGCTTAACGTGCTTTCCGGGGCACGGAGGGGTCTTGGTATGTTAAGATGATCACCCATCCACGGACCAACCACGACGAGTGTAGCTTAACGTGATCGATCGATCCGTACCCCCTCTAGCAGTTGTTTACAATAGGTATATTTTCTTTCTGAAAAATATTAGAAATGTGGGTTACTCCCGTTTGGTAACGCTACATATCATTGGTTATGTTTGCAGATTACTAATGAAAACTCAGTAAGTGGTCTTATCGAAGTACGCTATAGGAGCTCTTTAGTCAACTGAGGCCGCTCGAACTTATCCCACGGGATGAGTTGACTAAATAATTAATTTTATTATTTTTCCTTTATCAACTGATCCCATTTTAGAAAAAGATTATTATTTGCATATAAATATGTACACACGTGAACAAAATTCTTTGGGGAAAAAAAATACACACCATGGCTTGGTTATACTGTCATAGCACACGTATCAACTCGGAAAGGGATCGTCACCGTATCAACTCGAGCCATTCAGTATTCTTTGTATTAAACTCCCTACTGCAACGCACACTAATCGGTATCGTAACGTAATCGTGTCGCCTCGGGACAAGCTCACTAACCGCGGTGCGATGCGTGGTCAACTTGCAGTCCCCGCGTTTACGCCTCGTCGTCCCCGCGCTTACGTCTCTCCGTACCCGACCTTACATCTCTTCGTCCACTCTTGCCCCTGTCACCCCTCCCGCGGCCTGCAGCACCATCACCCAGCGGTCGGCGAGCCGTAAGCGCGGCGTCGCCTAGCCGTAGCCGAGTCGACGTATCGGAGGCTTCGGAGCTACTGATCCGCTTTGGTTACGTGCTTACGTTAGGTTGACGCCTGTTTGACGCCGAGGCGAAAGGCGATTCGATGACGATCCCTTTCAGAGTTGATATGTGTGCACCTTAAGACTCACGAGTTTTCATTTGTTTATAGTAATAAATTAACAAACAAAACTTAGAGCTGAATTAAAATGAAAGTTTTATAATAACAGTCGTTTAACTTTCAACAAAAATCAAATAAACCTTTAGTAAGAAATGAAATACACCTTTCATGAATATTAAATTATACACTTGTATTGTTAAACAAGTATTTTAGTTCAGAATTCAGAATTAATTGCTTTGTACCTACTTAGTTATTAACCCATTTTGCTCCGCACGGTGATCATAATTACTTTAATAACCCTCAATTTTAGGGAAGGATCTACCCCACCAGTAGGACTTTTGTTTGTTTACGTTGAATGATTGTGCTTTTTAGAGTCATGGTTACTGGTGACACTGTATCTTAATTATTGATGTTAATTACCCAATTAAGAGGAAATGTGGATGGTCGTTTCTTCATAGAAACGCTCTCGCCTGCTTTGTTTCTGGTTATTGACCATAAAGCAATGATTTTTTACAGAATAATAAAGATTAACTATTTGTATGTCTCTATGTTTTCCTTTTTGATGATACATTATTATTATAAGCACTAGAACCTTAAAAAAATGCCTATTTGAACCGCTGTCAACAGAGGCCTAGTGTAAAAATTTGACAACTATTAATGAAAAAAGACGAAAAAACATAGGGATACAGTATACATATATCCTTCTTATCCAGTTTATTAAATAACTTTTAAATTGGTTTAATATTGGAGGAGGAAATAGGCGAGAGCCAAACCTCGAATTATGGCTTATTACTTAAGCTTTTTCAAAAGTCTCTCCGACCGCATTTCCTCTTAAGGGATTTTGAATTAGTAAATAAAAAAGGCCATTCAATCCGCTTTAGGTAGGTACGGATTACGAGTTGTTTATCGTAGGTTCCACGGATATCTATGGTTCCAACACAGACAAGCGCTTTACTTTGTGTAAATTATTTCATCACCACTGCTCTCAAAATGGTGAAGGAAAACATCGTGAGGAAGCCGGCAAGTCTTAGAACCAAAAATTGGAAGTCATGTGACTTCTACCGACCCGCACTGGGCGTGCGTGGTGGATTACGGGCCATTCCTGCTCACAGAGATGAGGCCTGTGTCCCAGCAGTGGGAGTGGGAACATTATAGACTGATTGTGTATGTATCGTGTACTGTGTAGCTGTGTGACCGCGTTGTCCTTCTAAACTCCGCAACAGATTTTGATACAGATTTTACAATCATTTAGAGTATTTTTTCTGAAAGGTTTATGAGTATAAAACTTCGATTTCTTTACTATATGTATGTGTAAAGAAATCGGAAGGGCCCGTGGCTTAATAATAATAACAACCGCACAGGTCGATCGATCAGTTTAAGCTACGCTTGCAGCGGTTGGTCTGTAGATGGGTGACCATCTTTACATACTGCGACTCCTCCGTGCCTCGGAAAGTGTCATTCGTGGATCTTTGACAGTTCGTTACGGGTAGTCAACTTAAACCTGAAAGTCTGACAACCAGTCTTACCAAGGGGTATCGCAATATCCAGTAAGTAACTGGATTCTGGAGGTCACATAGGTAGTCGCTCCATGTAAAATACTGGTATTCAGCTGCATCCGGTTAGACTGGAAGCCGATCCCAACATAGTTGGGAAAAGACTAGACAGATGATGATGTGTGTGTGTGAAATCTCTATGTTTTTTGAAGTCGTAAAAAACCGTGTGAAGCAGGGGCGGGTCGGTAGTGAAGTATAAATCAATATTGAATAAGTGTGCTCATTTGAAAAAGTTGAGCTTGTTAAGTTCGGTAAAAGTTGTTCAGTTGTGTAAAATCACCCCTCAAACGCAGGTGACTAAATGACCAATCTGTATTTACTGCGGTCGACAAACTTGCCTACAGTTCCCAGTTCCTGAGAGTTTATTTAATCAAGTAACTTGACCAACAATTCCTAGAATTTACGCCACAAAGGAGAAACAACAAGAAAGAACATCTCCACTGTTTTTATGCCCTTGTAAACTTGTTACTGTCAACTGCGGAATATTGTCTCTTGGTCTGTTGTGGTTTAAAATTGCTGTGTCTGTGACTACAATGTAGCGATTAATGGAGTGTAGCAACTCATAACATATCTTCACGCTTGTATTAGGTGAAGGTGTAGGCAAGGGTGTGCCTACTACAAGATTTTTTCAGTTATATCTTAACTTGGTCTTGGTTCTTGCGAGGTTGTCGACATGTGGGATGTGGACTCAGCGATCATTGTGCCGATCGTCGTGACAGATAATGGCTTAATAGCCAACAGCCTCAACCAACACCTGAGGAGGCCCTCGTTGGGCAGCTGGTTCAAGGGCTTGACTCAGAAAGCTGTATTTATGGACACGGGTCGCATTGTTAGGAGGTTCCTTTCTCTGGAGCCCTGACCTGTACTTTGAACCCTGTTCCAGATACCGGTGGGCTTGTTGCAGTATCTATAACGCCACATGCGAACAACGCGTCATACTGACGTCACGCAAAATCCTGCATCACGCAAGCAGAGTTTACCGTGCAAATAGCATAGATACAACGGCCCGACATGAATAAAATTATCGGGCAGTTACCCGCCAGACACAACACCTGTCTGGTCGGAGGATCCTCCCTTTTCTATGGAGGTTGAGTGAACTTTACACCCTGTTCCTCATGCCCCTATAGGCTAGTATTAGGGTACCCTGATAACATGGGGGTATTAAAACTTAACGATGCAACCCTAAAATATGAAAAATGGCGGTTTATACCTACCAGATCAAAATTTACGGATCAAGCAAATTTTTCTCAGTTTTTCATTTTCATGAGTGTGTCCGATACTCCCATCAAGTTTTTCCCTCGTTTAACTTAACTCTGTATTGTCTTCCGTTAGAGCGCTTGTATGGAAAATCCACTTATTAACGGTTTACCCGTTTTTATTCAAAACCCTCTTTCCCCTTATTTATAAACGTTACTTGAAGTTAAAAATGTATGTTGAAACAGACGCTAATCATTACTTAACTTTAAGCAACGTTTCTAAGTGAGGGGATAGATAGTTAAAATCTCTGGCTAAGTTTTGGTATTTAATAGTCCACGCGAGCGATGTACAGACGCCAGCACATCAAGCTACCCGAAACTGACAAATTTTCCCAATCAACTTTTGAACCTTATCTTCAGCGATAAAGTTGAAAATCTATTAAAGAAAGGACCATGCGTCATTTTGGGCCCACTTTTTCAACATTGTTCAACAGTGATAAATTATATGTCATATGAAAGCTCATAAAGTGTACGTTATTTCATTCTATGGCAGCTAAGTTCAAATCCAGCGCGAAAACGGCTTTTTTATGCGTTTTTAAAAAATGTTCAACATTGTGCAACAGTAATGAAACCTATGTCATATGAAAGCTCTTAAAGTGTACTTTATTTCATTCTATGGCAGCTAAGTTCAAATCCAGCGCGAAAACGGTCTTATATGCGTTTTTTAAGTGCGTCATTTTGGGTTAATTTTTTCAACATTGTTCAACAGTGATGAGTTATATGTCATATGAAAGCTCTTGGCGTGTACTTTATTTCATTCTATGGCAGCTAAGTTCAAATCCAGTGCGAAAACGGTTTTTTTATGCGTTTTTAAAAAATGTTCAACATTGTGCAACAGTGATGAAACCTATGTCATATGAAAGCTCTTAAAGTGTACTTTATTTCATTATATGGCAGCTAAGTTCAAATCCAGCGCGAAAACGGTTTTATATGTGTTTTTTAAATGCGTCATTTTGGGTTCATTTTTTCAACATTGTTCAACAGTGATGAGTTATATGTCATATGAAAGCTCTTGGCGTGTACTTTATTTCATTCTAAGGCAGCTAAGTTCAAATCCAGCGCGAAACCGGTTTTTTTATGCGATTTTTAAAAATGTTCAACATTGTGCAACAGTTATGAAACCTATGTCATATGAAAGCTCTTAAAGTGTACTTTATTTCACTCTATGGCAGCTAAGTTCAAATCCAGCGCGAAAACGGTTTTAAATGCGTTTTTTAAATGCGTCATTTTGGGTTCATTTTTTCAACATTGTTCAACAGTGATGAGTTATATGTCATATGAAAGTTCTTGGCGTGTACTTTATTTCATTCTATGGCAGCTAAGTTCAAATCCAGCGCGAAAACGGTTTTTTTATGCGTTTTTTAAAAATGTTCAACATTGTGCAACAGTGATGAAACCTATGTCATATGAAAGCTCTTAAAGTGTACTTTATTTCATTATATGGCAGCTAAGTTCAAATCCAGCGCGAAAACGGTTTTAAATGCGTTTTTTAAATGCGTCATTTTGGGCTCACTTTTTCAACATTGTTCAACAGTGACGAGTTATATGTCATGTGAAAGCTCCTAAAGTGTACTTTATTTCATTATATGGCAGCTAAGTTAAAATCCAGCGCAAAAACTTTTTTTTATGCGTTTTTTAAAATCTGTTTTGTTTTGATATTAAATTATAATTAGCTGTCAGTCAGTAGCTAGGATTATAAATAGCTCTTGTTAAAACACACTAAAACGATCATCATAGGCCGTATATTGCCGTATTTATTAGGGCTGATTTGAACTTAGCTGCCATAGAATGAAATAAAGTACACTTCTAGAGCTTTCATATGACATAGGTTTCATCACTGTTGCACAATGTTGAATATTTTTCAAAAACGCATAATAAAACAATTTTCGCACTGGATTTGAACTTAGCTGCCATAGAATAAAATAAAGTACACGCCAAGAGCTGTCATATGACATAGGTTTTATCACTGTTGCACAATGTTGGACATTTTTAAAAAACGCATAAAAAAACCATTTTCGCGCTGGATTTGAACTTAGCTGCCATAGAATGAAATAAAGTACACGCCAAGAGCTGTCATATGACATAGGTTTCATCACTGTTGCACAACTTTGAAAAGTGGGCCCAGTGTTCAATCAAAAGTGCCCATGGTCCTTTGACAGATTGTAGAACAGAGTAGAATAGAATAACAATGACAGATTGTAGTAGCTTGATGTGCTGGCGTCTGTACAATCGAACAAGCTATTTGGCATAAAAGCAGCAACGTGAAACTACTTTTTGACCAGTTGCATGTTCATGACTGCTGAACATACATATAACATTGTTAAAAAGTAGTTGCATTTTTTTACACTAATCTCATAAATACAAAAATATTACGAATATAATAAAAATGAATATTGGCTTGTCCGAGTTTAATTAGTTTCAATATTGAACGAGTCTATGTTATAGCTAAATTAAAAACTTTAGCCAAGCATCAAAATCTTGGCTGAGTACAAACCTGTGTACATAAGAAAGAAGTTTTAACAAAAGTTTTCATTATATTTTTTTACTTAATAAATTCAATTTCGCTTTTGCTTGGCTATGTCTAATCAAATATTTAACTTTTCATACAAACTTATTTCTTGGAAATTATTTTTTTTATAGGCACTCTGCTATTTCCCATAATTATAACGTTCAAAATGTAGTCGCAATCTCATCTCAGCGACAATCAATGTCAAAAACTTGTCAAAAATGTATGGAAATTTGAGGTATTTTTGACAGATTGAGACTAAAATCAGACTGCAAACGTTCATAAAATAAAAGAATATTGATATTAGTCTGAAATAATTTTTATGCAGGCGCTCAATAGTTAGGTATATTATTATCAAGGATTCACTTACGACGTAACCGGCATGTGCTAGAACCAAAAATTCGAAGCCATTTGACATCTGCCAATCCGCACTGAGCCCGCGTGGTGGATTACGGCTCACTCCCTCTCACCGAGAGGAGGCCTGTGTCCCAGCAGAGGAAACATTATAGGCTGATTATGATGACTTACGACGTAAAGTAAGTAACGTTTCAAGTTCCTGACACACATAATAGATATGCCGAAAAAAAAATCAGCTGTTACCTACATTTTGACGAGTTATACGAACATAAATGTAGGGAACAACAGATTTTTTTTTGCGCTTTCAGGTTTGGTTCCATAGTAAAAGTTACTCATAATGATAAGTAACAATGACCTCTTAAGACGTTGTTAATTTTTTACCAATAACCCTGTATATTTATATTGATAAGTATAAGCTTTATATATGTTGGTATCTATGTATTTATTGTATATGGAAATGGTCCCATTGAACACCTACAGTTGTCTCTCCTTCCGTTTCAAGGAAAGGTTGTCTGTAAAAGATTGCTTTTAGCGATAAGACCGCCCATTGTGTCACCCTATGTAAAATATCTATATTTATATATTATCTTTATTTCTGAAGTAACATTTGCCGCTCTTATTCGAGAAAAAGGTAGTAGGAGGGGCCCGTGGCTAAATAATAACAGCCGCACAGGTCGATCGATCAGGTTAAGCTACGCTTGCCGCGGTTGATCTGTGGATGGGTGACCATCTTTAGATACCGTGACCCCTCCGTGCCTCGAAAAACACGTAAAAGCCGTTGGCCCCGGCTGTCATTCGTGGATCTTTGACACTCGTTACGGGTAGTCAGAAGCCCGAAAGTCTGACAGGGTAACCAAGGGGTATCGTATTACCCAGTAGCTGGGTTGTGCAGGTCCGATAGGCAGTCGCTCCATGTAAAATACTGATGTTCAGCTGCATCCGGTTAGACTGGAAGTCGACCCCAACATAGTTGGGAAAAGGCTAGGCAGATGATTCGAGAAAAAGGTATCGGTTAAAGATAATAAATCTATTCTATGAATATCAGTAAAGTTGTTTATAAAAATCTTTGAGATACATAGCGATAGATTTTACTTACTTTCCTCTACGCAAACTGTCATTAATATTTTATATTCCGTTTATAGCCTACCCTATTGTTGTTTGTGGCCGGAGATTTATCATTTACCTTTATTCTACTTGAATTGGCCAATTTTATTACTTGGCAATAAAGTTATAGGCTCTAAGGCTGAGGCTACATTAGGCCGCGACGCGACATGCGACACATGAGCGATTAAAACAAGTAAATGAAAGCTCACGTATATGGCTACACCGTACATCAAATATTACTAGCGATCTTTGATTTCTTTATGCGATAGGAACAACATTACTGTAATCACGGCATCGGCTACATCAGCATATCAGCGAAATTGAAGCGAATTTATTAGAAAATACGCCGGAATTTCGCTTGTAATGTAGCCATACCATGTTTTTCTCGTTTCGCTCTTCCAGTCGCATCGCAAATCGCTGCCTACTGTAGCCTCAGCCTAAGTGTTATTGGGTTTTTTCATCAGGATTTTCTTAGTAGCAGCCCGGAGGCTGGATTTGTGGCCTGTTGATGACAATAGGCTCGCCCCCTATTACATGAACATACAGGGTGTTTGGAAGCTGAGTACAAAGCTTTAAGGGAGTGATAGTTGACACCATTTACAGCATTTTGAGCCATACGTCTCAGACGAAATATCTTTTTTTTTTACTGCAAACTTTTAGTCAAAAATAACATACCAACTTTAAGTGCGAAAAAAATAAAAATAAAATACTTCGTCAAAGACATGTCTGGCTCAAAATGCTCTAAATAGTGTCAACTATCACCCCCTTAAGGCTTTGTGTCCAGCTTTCAAACACCCTATATAACTAAGGAAATGTGAGTGTACCAATAGGTATTCTGCCTAATCCTTCGAGTATTACAGGCGTGGTGATATGTTATCTAAAAGTATTCGCACAAGTAGTACATTTTCTCCTTTGTGAAATCATTGGCTACTTGGTTAGTGATTAAGATATATCATCATCTTCGTGTTCTTTTTCTCATGTGACTTGGTGTCGACCCAACACGTTATTTCCTTTCACTCTTCCCTGTCAGCTATCATTCCATTTCTTTGCCTTTCATATCTTTTTTTTTTTTTTTGAGGGTCCCGTGGCTAAATAATAACAACCGCACACGTCGATCGATCAGGTTAAGCTACGCTTGCCGCGGTTGGTCTGTGGATGGTTGACTATCTCTCATACCGAGACCCCTCCGTGCCTCGGAAAGCACGTTAACCCGTTGGTCCCGGCTGTCATTCGTGGATCTTTGACAGTCGTTACGGGTAGTCAGAAGCCCGAAAGTCTGACAACCAGTCTTACCAAGGGGTATCGTATTACCCAGTAACTGGGTTGTGGAGGTCAGATAGGCAGTCGCTCCATGTAAAATACTGGTATTAAGCTGCATCCGGTTAGACTGGAAGCCGACCCCAACATAGTTGGGAAAAGGCTAGGCAGATGATGATGTCTTTCATATCTTTTCTCTCACAATTCATCCATCTTTTCTTTTGTCTTCCTCTCCCTCACAATCTATCAAACTTTATATCTATCTCTTTTTAGTTACCTGTGATTAAGATATATTTAATGGCTGCCCCGACAGTCGGCGTTGTGTCCTCAATTCCCATACAAAAAAGTACTTTCAGTTTTTCCCGAGTTTGAAACTTTTCCAATTTTTCTTACCGTAAAAACCTAATTCATATTACGAACATTTTACAACAAAAAATAGCTTATTCCGTCCAACCGTTTTCAAGTGACAGGCTACCAACGAACAGCATTTCATTTTTACACAGGTTCAAAGTAAATTACTTGGCGAAACTCCGTAGACGTGATATCGCTATCTAAACATGATAAAATAAAAGAGAAATTAATTTGGTGATTTTTTGGCCTCATCTAGCGCAGTGAGTGTAGTCACGTGAAATATCAGTTTAACAATAATAGTATTTTTTATTGATACGAGTATCATAATTATGATATTCAAAATTGAATACCTCTTCCTGTTTGGTAGTAAAATTTTATTAATCTCTTAAATAAATTGCAAAGTATAGTTTTGTATAATTTAGAAGCATTTTTAAATTTTGTAAATGTAAAAACCATGTATCCGTTTATTATGATTTTTTGATGTTGACTTAAAAGAGCATGGCAGTTTAGAACGTGCCATGCTCACTTAGATGTCTCACCGATGCGTGTGTTGGATCATTCGGTTCCCTACAAAATGGTTGAGCTGGATGATGCTGATCCACGCATCATGTTCGTGAGCGGGCGCCGTCGGTTGAGACTGGTCATCTCTTAACTGCCAAGGCTTATTTTTAATCTTATGTTTTGAATTGTTTCTTCATTTGTTACATTGTTTTCACATATTAGAAGCAACAAGAATAATGCACCCAGGATTTTGTAATATCTTGATTTAAAAGAGAGTCCATGGAGTTTCTTGCCCGTTCTTCTCCATAGACATCTACGTTTTGGAATGGGCAACAGCTTCAACTTTCTAACTAACTGACAGACGATTTAATTTTGACAATACAAAAGTGCCTGTACAAGGTTTAATTAAAATAAATGCTTTGAGTTTGAGTTTGTTAAAACAAAAGAGAAATTACTTTGATGATTTTTTGGCCTCATCTAGCGCAGTTTAGTCACTTGAAATATCGTGTAAAGATAGTAGTATTTTTTTATCTGAACATGATAAAACAAAAGAAAACAGATTTTCTCAATTCGTAGAACACTACCAACAGTCGTTGACCACCAAAAAATAAAAAATAATAGGTAATTATTTTGTCTTAATTACCTTCAAAGTCCTGTTCTGTGTAGTCATGGTGTGTGAGCTTCCTCGCTGCTGGGTCTGTTGGTGCCTCGTCATCATCAGCCCTGGTCTCCATCGTCCACGGCCTGGGGACAAGATGAAGATCATGAATAATGTGAACTGTTTAGATTAAGAGTGGTCTTTTGTTGTGAGAACAGAAGGAGGGGCCCGGCTTTTCGGTCTAGTGGAGTGAAACCTTACCTACCATACATTTTCTTGGAAGAGCCCACCAAAGAACAAGAGCTGCCGACAAACTGTTATGCAGTTTGGCAGACTTTATGTATGCTATTGTTAAAACAGATTTTGAAAAAATATATAAAATAAAAAAATAACTTCGAGATAAGGCAGATGACCTCGATTAAATGTGAAATTCCCTCCCAATAACATAGTTTTTGTTCCCTAAAGGGCTATCGCTGCAAGTTTATCTAAGTATAAATAAAACAAATGAATTTTATTCTAAACAAACGGCTGTTTCGCTGGTCCTGTATTCACAAGCTGCTGCGTATCGTGGGGTGTTATTGGGTAATTTTATTTGGAAATTCACAGTAGCAGCACTCTAATTGCGTAACGCACTATCAATTATAATCTGAATCATTTTGAAAGATATTGCTAATCCATTGCTTCATAGTGTTCGAAAAATTTGTCTGCTCAACAACGCAATGCATGTTGAACTGTCAAAATGAAAGCCATTCCTACTATTAGTATTAGTGTGTTACGCAATTACCAGGCAGCACGAAATCTCGATTTGTGCTCGAAAAATGGCTGCCTATTCCTCTGGGAAATTCTGGTGTGATATTATGTTTTATGTTGTGAATGTTTTTGCACACAAGCATTTCGCCCATGATGGTATTCCGGTCCATGTAAAAGGCTACTGGTCCCTAATGATATTAACTGGGTACAATAACAATTCCAAGGATGCTATATAGAACTTCTAACGTGAAAGCGGGATCAGCACCGCCTCAACTCGAGCCGTTCAGGTTACTTTCCATCTTGATTATTGCAATATTTAAAAGTTTGAAGCAAGAGAGAGTTTTATGATACCCTTTACCTCCTGCTTTTTTAATATAACAGTGTCTTTTTTAGGGTTCCGTACCTAAAGGGTGAAAACGGGACCCTATTACTAAGACTCCACTGTCCGTCTGTCACCAGGCTGTACCTCATGAACCGTGATAGCTAGACAGTTGAAATTTTCACATATGATGTATTTCTGTTGCCGCTATAACAATAAATACCAAAAACAGAATAACATAAATATTTAAGGGGGGCTCCCATACAACAAACGTGTTTTTTTCGGCGTTTTTGCCTTGTGGTACGGAACTCTTCGTGTGCGAGTTTGCCAGTTTTTTATTCATATCGCCCTAGCACCTAAATAAACACTAGAAAGGTAATTCAAAAACACCGTCGAGACCCGACCAATTTGTAAGAGGCTTGAAGAGCCCCTTAATGTAATTAAACAGCGATAGGACTTCTTTTAAATTTATATTGTTAGAACCCCGTTACATATTCCAATCTATGCTTGCTTGAATGTTCGAATGGAACCCGCGCTAAATTATAGCCAGCCTGCAATATACCAGGTAAGGCTACATAGATAGCCTCTACATGAGCTACGCCCGTCCTTGAATGTCTCAAGATCTCAACTACGTGTAATGGCGACTAAAAGCTTGCTCTAGATCTTAACTACTCTACAAAAAGTATGGAATATATTCTTAAAGTTTTCAATTCTGGCATTTTCGTTCTTGATCACATAAGAGGGGTAATCACTAACCGAAGGTCTACTAAGGAAATTCTAAACTTAGTAAATGTACCTTTCTTACTAGTCCTAGATTAAATTGTTTGTAGTAATCGAGATAGTTATTATAGAATCCGTGCCCTGTGCCTCGGAAAGTACATTAAGCCGTTGATCTTGGGAGCCGCCGCGGGAGACGCTCCGGGCGTCGGGAGCCGCGTGACGACTCCCGGCCACCGTAGGCGCGGGCCTGCGGGCGGAGAGTAATGGGTAGCTCACCGTCCGATCAGGACCAGGCCCGTGCCGGACGGCGCGTACGTGTTTCACGCTCGCCTCAAAGAGATGTCAGCATCGAGGAAGGGGCCCCTTAGGGCCGAAGCCTGCCGGGTCAGCGGGATTGTCCGAAAGGGTTACCGCTGGCCCGGAACATAAAGGGCTAAGGAAGGAACATGGGTGGGTTTTAGTCAGTAACAGTCTGACACTCCCTTCCGCTCCACCCAGAGCCTCCACCAGCTCCACCAATCCGCAAAAAAAAAAAGCCTTTGGTCTTGCGTCTCTCCGGTCGTGTCGGATTACCGTCTCATCGGACTATGAGAGTGAGGAAAGAGAGCCTGCACCTGTGTCGGTGCGAGGTATGTGCACTATAATATCTCCCGAATCGGTGGCCAGTCTCCGCAGAGTAGTCTCCATGGCCGATATTCGGTCTGGAGGACAAATAAACAGAAAAAATTACCGTCTAAATGACGGTTTCCAGTCAACTTATTTGACCTAGATAAGTTTCAGACAACACTTTAAACTCAAATTCCAATTCTTGTAGTATCATAATTTTATGCCTCAAAAAACCTCAAAATTTCTGGAATGAAATTAATTTGATTATCGAAAAGAAGACATAAATTAAAACTTCCTCCCTAGTATAATACAAATTATCCTCCATACAAGATTGTATCTACTGTGTTATTTTTACGTTGTGCCCAGGAAAATACATTTTTAAAACGATCACTTTTTAGGCAACAATTTATGGAAAAAAAAAATCTGGATCCGTAATGACTTAGGCCGAGCTAAGCATTATTCCTGACACTGATAATGTAGAGCCTTTGTTACCTACTAACTGACATAACATCTAAATAGATACTAAATACTGCAAAAGGAATTATTTATTGTGTTTTCAATAAAATATTTATACTGGATAAACTTCTTGATGTCAATTTTATTCCAGGAATAAAAATTATCTGTCGATTGAAAAATCGGCCCTAAATTAACTACCAAACTATTAATCACACTAATTATTATAAAGGCGAAAGTTTGTGAGTGTATGTGTGTGTGTGTGTTTGTTTATATGTTTGTTACTTCTTCACGCTCAAACGGCTGGACCAATTTTAATAAAATTTTGTATGGAGGTAGCTGACACCCTGGATTAACATATAGGCTACTTTTTATTCCGATATTCCCACGGGATTGACATTTACGCGGGTGAAACCGCGGGGCGCAGCTAGTATAAAATAAATACTTGAACAAATAGAAGTGCAGTGCAGTTAATACTCTATTTGTCGCACACAATCTGAGTGTTACCATCTGAGGATTCCGTAGCCATTTACATAACAGATGCTGTGTTTGTAATTGCACCGGATTTAGACGTTGATGACCACATTGGAACATGTCCTTAGTTGAATAATAAGATGCAACCATTTTGCATTGAGAAAAATTCAGCTAAGATGACTTTTTCTATCCATCTAGGCAAATATGGCGTTACCAAAATATTTATCATAGGTAACAGTTTATTCTCTTTGTTCGGGTCACTCCTTAAAACTACCATATTTCATTTTTTTTTTTTTTTTTTTTTTCTACTTAAAACTACCATATTAATGACTAAGTACTGGCTGTACATTTATGTGCTTAAAGTATTAAATAAATAAATAAATACAAATGACATCCTCCTCCTTCCTCCTTCCTTATGATTGACCCTATCAATTGGTGCCATAAAAGTAGGTACAGGATACTATTTTTTCGGATTTTAGCCGGTTCGATTCCTGGGTGTGGCAAGCGTATTTTCAAAAATCCTTAAATGCAGTTTTGCTTCTTTTTAAAAATAAAGGAATCTTTCCTTTGAGTAAAATTTGCCGTCTTCAGTATTTAGAGTAGGTACTTTCCCTCCAGGTACGCTTCGAAAATTCCACCCTATGTATAGATTATGTATGTCGCATCGTATTGTGATTTGTGAGATAAATAGACCCCATCATCATCTGTCTAGCCTTTCCCCAACTATGTTGGGGTCGGCTTCCAGTCTAACTGGATGTAGCTGAATACCAGTATTTTACATGAAGAGACTGCTTATCTGACCTGCACAACCCAGCTACTGGGTAATACGATACCCCTTGGTAAAACTGGTTGTTAGACTTTCGGGCTTCTGACCTGTAACGACTGAAAAGATCTACAACTAAGGGCACCCGGGACCAGTGGCTTAATTTACGTCTGTACCTACTGAATATGGTAGGAAATGAAGAAGGTGAAGACAACTTCATCACCATAAGCCTTATTTACCTACACGATGTGATTTAATTACTTGTGACATACCATAAGTTGAAGTAAGAAAAAAAGTCCTAAAGAGTGTTTATTGTGTTTTTTTTGGGAAAAAGAGCAGGAAGTCATGAGGAGAGGTTCTCATGACTTTCTGCTCTTTTGATCCCCGGATCGAAAGAGCTGGATTCAGTCAAGTTACTTCAACCATTAATAAGTAATGTATACACGTGTCTTTTTGATTTAAATATCAAATTTAATAATGCTTTAGAATTACTGGGAGCGAGTTTCCAATCTATGAAGTTAATAAATGAATAATAATGTGTTGGTATTATGTAACATAGTAGGATGCACGTGTAACATAAATTATTATGAATGTGTCGGTTTTCAACGATGTTTTTCTACGGATAAAGAGATTGGGACAAATATTATTGTGTAAAGAAGCATGTTTTTAAGTTGCATACAAGCGGTTCCGCTGGCGGATTTCTGCGTGTACTTTGGGATTAGGAAACCGGTTGTGTTTTACTGGAATCGAATGTAAACACTGGTCGTTTGTTTTCTGTCTGCCGCAACGCCTTCTGGCTGTGTCAGGGGTCCACTAAGAGTGGTTCTGCACTACATCCGATCCGACTTCAATCCGATTTGGGAATGTTCTAAATTCGGACGGATAGAGTTCGGATCTAGTGCGCAACCCCTTATACAAATAGGACTATGTGTCACTTCGGACTGGCATTTCTCGGATTAAGATCGGATGTAGTGTAGAATCGCTCTGGTTATTTTGGCACACAGCTCATTGGGCAGACGTGGCCAGCCCAATCTCACAAACTTAGCGGCTTTTTAAGCAACGCCAGAAATCGGTGTTTTTTAGCGCAGTTGTGATGTTGCGAATATGGTCTGTCAATTTGACGTTTAGAATTCTGCTTTCCGGCGACAGTACAGTGCGTTCATAGTTATTTGACCTCTGACAGCAGCAACAGAATAGCAACCTTTTTGCCACTAGAATAAAGATCATTGTGACTTTGGCAGACTTGGCAATGTCAGCAATCCCATAGCAACCTAATTGCCACGGCAATAAAGATCGCTGTGATTTTGATAGTGATGCAAAATCAGAGGAAAAATAACTGAACGGACTGTAGTCGTACCTACCTTTAATCATAACTAGCAGGGGATCCAGGGGGGGGTGGAGGGGTGTATCAGACCTAAAACACATGATTAATTACCATCATCATCATAATCAGCCTATAATGTTCCCACTGCTGGGACACAGGCCTCCTCTCGGTGAGAGGGAGTGGGCTGTAATCCACCACGCGGGTCCAGTGCGGGTTGGCAGATGTCACATGTCTTTGAATTTTTGGTTCTATAACATGCCGGTTTCCTCACGAATAATTACCATAATTAAAAATCTCCAATCAACATTAAAGCGTGTCGTCCATCAGAAGTATCCATAGTACGATAGATGTCTTATCAAATAGCCCCGACATCCATAAATCCATCCAATTTGTATGTAATCATAGTTCGCACGCGAGCGTCACGTACAGTGTACTTCTAGCAGAGGCGGCAAACATTTCTGAATAAGCGAAGAAATCGTGCGTGTATGTGTGCGTGTGTGGTCTACCACCTAATCACTTAGTCTAGCCGAATTACAGGGGTTTCCCATTCCTTGTCACTTTCGGACATAAGATTAGGTTGGGCCCCGAACTATGAATGAAAGATAGCACCATTTGACAGGTGTCCTTACTTCAGATGATGCGTTTTTGCCCGTCCGAAAACGTTAATTAAACGGGAGTAGGGTCCGTAATTAATTAACGTACGTAACGTACCCACACGGAGTTATAGAGTAGGCCCGGCCGGATGTATGAACCTAAACGCAGCGCAGCGGAGTATGATGTTAAAAAAATATTGGACTTGTCTCTATTTTATGTAAGTACCACCTATATCGGAGAAAAGATAAACTAAAGGTAAAACCTTTTAATTCACTAAAATAAATATTAAAGATAAATTCTGAGCCTAATACAGAGTTATTGGTAAAACATTAAACACACCCCCACACATACACACATTTTTAATTTAATTTTTATTTTTATTCGCGAAAAAAAACACAACTGTTCTCTACATTTATGTTCGTAAAACTCGTCAAAATGTAGGGAACAGCTGATTTTTTTTCGCGATTTCATGTTCGGTTTCATAGTAAAAGTTGTTCATAATGATGAGTAGGTACATACCTTTTAAGAGGTTGTTAATGTTTTACCAATAACCCTGTATATTTTAATTGAAATTTTATTTTTATTTTATTTTTTTAAATTTTATTGTATTTTTATTTTAGAAATGAAAATTGGTTTTTATTTCAAATTAATTTATTTCGCTTACACAATATACAAGTATCATGGCATGAAAATCTTACTAACAGAAGACTTAGACAGATTAAGCAGCGGGTACCAAACTAGGCACAGCCTGCATTTTGGTGACCCAAACGCTGTACAAAGTTAAAATTGAATTATAATATTTAGATTTCGTACTCAATGCCGGAGTCCTCTGTTGCGTGTCGCTATTGGTACAACCCAATTCAAACTTTATAGCGGCTCGGAACACGAGGCGAGTGGCTGCGCAGTTACAAATTCACGTGTCAGCGGGGGTACGAGGTGGGGACTGCTCACTTCCGAACCGCCATAAAGTTTGACGCGTATTAAAAGCGCGCCAAAGGTTTGTCACCCCTACAGCTACACAATAGTAAGGTGTTCAACTAACAGCCAATCTACTGATTGCTGATTGTATTTACATAATGAAATGGTGCTTGTGTGTTGATTTTAAAGGGATTTGGAGTAACTATCTTCGCCAACGCGGAGTGCTCAAGCGTGGTTTTCAATGCTGCAGATAACGAACCATGATCACCACACTTCTAAACGTGTTTATTTTGATTTTCTGAATACAGGCGTGATGTAATGGGTTTTTTTTCTATTGTAAATGATAAATGATTTATTTTCTGTAAGTAGGTTTGTACAAACACTTTTACACGTCAATTGTATTTTTTTAAACTCGATGCGGTCGGCGGCTGACTATTCTGAGAAGAAAGGCCGAAACAAACTCAGAGGTCACAGTCTCTTTTAAAGTCCAGACAAAATCTTGGTCAGATCGTTTGAAGACCATGTAGATTGGTGTCTTTTGAGGAATGAGCCACACAGATTGAGCGGACCTGTCCAATCAGTGCACGCATTTGTCAAAAAACGTGCAGCTCAACTCAGAACATGAGGAGCTCAACGATTGTTGGTTAATATTGGCAGCTGATTTAATCATTGTTTACTTGGTTGGCTATCAAAATGCTTTATTTAACATGATTGTGAGATTTGTAAGATGACACCTACTGTAATATACAAGGTCAAATCAAATTAGTTAGGGAAACTCCGCAGGCATGATGGGTATTTTCTTAATTCATACTTCAAATAACTGCGCTAAAAATACGGCCATTGACCCCAAAAAAAGTCAGCAATGTTTTTTTTTGTTTTCTTCTTCTTAGATATCGACCCATCACGTCTAGGGAGTGTCGCTAAATAATTTAATTGGACCTTGTAGATTGGTTCGATTCTGTTGACTACTAAAACTATAAACCAATACTAATATAAAAAAAATCAAAAGTAACTCTGTCTGTCAGTCTGTATGTTACCTTTTCAGGCCTAAACCACTGAACGGATTTCGATAAAATTTGGCAGAGAGATAGATTGCATCCCGGGGAAGGACATAGGATAGTTTTTATCCCGATATTCCCACGGGATCAACACTTATGCGGGTGAAACCGCGAGTCGCCGCTAGTATTGTTATAAGTATTCTTATAACTGGCAAAATAGTAAAGCGAAAAATCAAGTTAAGCGCTTTTAAACTAGTTTACATATCTGCGTTGTTCGAAGTAACATGAACGAATAAACTGTTTGAAAGCTTTTTAGTTTAGAATCAAATTCAATTCACAAGGGTTTCAATTTGAAACCATCACTTTTCTTAAGTTTTTTTATTGGTTCTCTAATTAATGACTCATCACCATCATCATCATTTCAGCCTAAAGATGTCCACTGCTGGACACAGGCCTCCACCAAGCGTCGTCATATCGACCGGTGGCCTAAGGCCCCTCGCCCACGGCGACTTTTTGTAGCGATTCGACAGCATCGCTACTAACGCGTGTTAGTCGCATTTGCAACGCGCTACTAACGCGCTACAGCATCGCGACTGTATCGATGCAAACGCGCGACCGTGTCGGACGATATCGGGGAGAGAACGGAGGAAGGGTGGCGCGTGAGTGGAGATGTAGAGAACCGAGCACTACTGAATCGCGTTTGCATCGCGACAGTATCGCGTTCGCATCGCGACTGAGAATCGTGGTGTGGGCGAGGGCAAACAGCTAGCGACCGCATCGCGACTGTATCGATGCGAACGCGCGACAGCATCGCTACAAAAAGTCGTGGTCGAGGGGCCTTAGTGTGAGTTTTTTCGTCTCATGTTTGTTTGCGAGCGCGCTCGAATTTTGTATGGGTAATTAGGTTTCTCCTAGTGACCACCAGGTGGCGCTTTAACTTTTTCAATCAATCACAATCGAACGTATGCTTCTCTCATCCAGCTGATTCCTGTAGCCTTCACAAGGTCATCGTTCCAAATAATTACTCGATCAATTTGCCTAGTATTTTCCAACCATGTTGGAGTCGGCTCTCAGTCTAACCGGATGCAGCTGCATACCAGTATTTTCCATGAAGCGACTGCCTAGCTGACCTCCACAACCCAGTTACTGGGTAATACGATGCCCCTTGTTAAGACTGATTGTCAAACTTTCTGGCTTCTGACTACCCGTAAAGACTGTCAAAGATCCTCGAATGACAGCCGGGACCGTGCTTTACGAGGCACAGAGGGGTCTCGGTATGCAAAGATAGTCACCCATCCACGCATCAACCGCGGCAAGCGTAACCTGATCAATCGACTCGTCCAAATAATAACTAACGGTATGTAATTCGTACTTCGTAGATACCTAGTTACTTATTGACACAAATAAAAATAAGCAATTATATGCTAATATAGCATGTCTAGACAATGATAATGATTAATTCTTCATGATTAATTAAGCACACATTTACATTGTCTTCAGATAAATGATCATTAGGCTGGTTTGTATGCCATGTTAATTTGTCCTTGCGTAGTTTGTATTATGGTTCCTTCTTTATTTCTTTGGGGACAAACATAAGGGAATATATTAGCAGTTTATTCCCTATAAAACACCTACCCTGAATTAGTGTGGGTGTCCAAACAAATTATGAGGTCGGAGCCTACATGTTACTTTGGCCATCATCTTTTTTTACGAGTCATTGATGTCCCACTGCTGAGCAAATACATCCCTAGTCATCAAAGGCCTTCCTATATACTCTCCTTCCACTTCTCTCTGTTTAGTGCTGCCAAGGACCCATCTTTAGAAAAGAAGTCCAGCTTATTATCATTACTAGCTGCGCCCCGCGGTCTCACCCGCGTCAATGTCGATCCCGTGGGAATATCGGGATAAAAAGTAGCCTATATGTTAAACCAGGGTGCCAGCTACCTCCATACAAAATTTTATCAAAATTGGTCCAGCCGTTTGAGCGTGAAGAAGTAACAAACATATAAACACACACACACTCACAAACTTTCGCCTTTATAATATTAGTGTGATATTCCTGCCGACCTCACCGCCGAGGCCCGCCGCGACGCCCCAGTAGTAGTACTACCGCTGAATCAAAGGGCGCTTTCCGAATTAGTTAAAATCGCTCACAGCGCTCACATCATCTCACATGCGTTCCGATTTAGATATCACGATTATGACAGCTGAGAGCTGTCAACAATTCGGAACGCCCGTGAGCGCGCTCACAGTGCTTACTCAATGTAAAAACGATATTATTACAGTATTTCTTTGTATAAACACCACATTTCTTCTTCTTTAGTTAGGTGGCGACTATCAGCCAGAAGCACAATTTCGAAAATGCCACGTTAGTTTAATTTTATGATAAGATGCAAATCAAAACAAAACACACACTGACACATCCTCACACACACACTGTCATTTTTGACAGCGCTCACGGTGATATTATTCTAGGGCATGGTCGGCGTTATCGCAAGATGGCGCATGTCATGACGTCATCTATGACGATTGACGGGACGTCGTTATCGCGCTCACGCTAATTCGCATCGATTATTTCCCAACTCGGAACGCAGGGAAAGATATACGATTATTTCATAGATCGTTCGAAACGCAGCTTTTCATTTCCTTAGGCTGCCACAAAACCAATGTTTTTGACGCTGTCCTGAATATTTTATTTTGCTTTTCGAATTTTAATATACCTTATTAACGTCTCTTGTCAAGTTCGACAGAGTTCATTTAGAGATTGACACAAAAATTGGTCGTCAATTAGTTTGTGGCCTTTAGTTTGTAATTTAATATTACTCAAAAGGTCAACTGTTTAATTGGTGGGTAGTAAATTATATCTCTTTAGGCCACTACGGGCGAGCCGCCATAATTGTCCTACCTACATACTGTGTCCGTTTCTTTTTAATTATTCCCTTTGTGAGGGATCCTCTTTTCATTTAACTTTAAAGTTATGAATTCGCCGTTTTATTTGTTTCATCTTTTCAGATTTTAATTAAATACAGTAGGATTGTAATTACATTTCGAACTGAAAGCGAGGTTTAGTCATGTATTAAGTATATTTTGTTAAAATGTAGAGTTAAATAGGTACCTAGGTAGAGACGCCAGCATATCAAGCTACCCGAAACTGTCAAATTTTCCCAATAAACTTTGAACCTTATGCTTTAGCGATAAAGTTAAAAATCTATTAAAGAAATTTGACAGATTGTAGTAGTTTGGTGTGCTGGCGTCTGTAGGTATCTACCTAATATTTGCCTCATTACATTAACTAGCTTCTGCCCGCTACTTCGTCGTATCGCAACGCCGTCGTATCGCATCGCCGTCGTATCGCATCGCCTGCTCGAGCTATTGCTTCGTTTTCGCTTGGCGTTCTTTCTGACTTTTCTCTTTTTGCTCAGGTCCTAAGGATCCTACCGTGATGTTAAATAGCCTTCCTCAAAAATTTGACTATCAAGTGCAAAAACAATTCTTCTTTTTGCATTTGATAGTCCAATTCAAATCCTACTGGTAGTTCCAGAGATTAACGCATTCAAATAAAGTAACTCATCATCTGCCTAGCCTTTTCCCAACTATGTTGGGGTCAGCTTCCAGTCTAACTGGATGCAGCTGAATACCAGTATTTTACATGGAGTGACTGCCTATCTGACCTCCACAACCCAGTTACTGGTTAACACGATACCCTTTGGCAAGACTGGTTGTCAGACTTTCGGACTTCTGACGACCCGTAACGACTGTGAAAGATTTGAAAGATTTTTTTTTTTGTTTTTCTAAAACATTGCCCCACACTAGGAATTTCTCCTGTATTGTGGGTGCGTTTACAAACATTTAAATTCACATACCTACACAAACAGCCAGACCCGGAACAACTACTTCTAGGTCATACATATATTTGTTTCGTGCGGGAATCGAACCCGCGACACGCAGCGCAGCAAGAAAGAAAGGAAGAAAAAAGTTTATTTGGACACAGTTCGTGAAACACAAAATACAAAATTAACAAAATAAAAATAAAACTATGTTACAACAGCAGTCACAACCGTGCCGTCAGATCCACAAATGACAGCCGCGCCCAACGGCTTAACGTGCTTTCCGAGGCACGGAGAGGTCTTGATATGTAAAGATGGTCACCCATCCACAGACAAACCGCGACAAGCGTAGCTTAACCTGACCAATCGACCCGTGCGGCTTTAATTACTTAGCCACAAGCCTCTCGTTCAAATAAAGAAACTCTTCAGCTTTATTATTAGTATAGATGTAACTATATAGATGGGGGGATGATTAAAACATCTTAAGAGCGTTTACGAGTACGGCATTTCCTACAAACTTTCAAGCCCATATTTTTCGAAATTAATGAACCGATTTTAATGAAACTTCATACGCTTATGTAGAATACAAAGGTCTAAAAAGGTAGTAGAGAACATTTTCGAAATGTCTTATTTAAAAAAACATAACTGGATTTCTCTGTTTCTATGGAAAATTTAATATCGGTCTAATTTGGCTGTAACACTATTTTTCGAAAATGTTCTCTACTACCTTTTTAGACCTTTGTATCCTGCTTATGCGTATGAAGTTTCATTAAAATCGATTCATTCATTTAAAAAAATAAGGGTTTGAAAGTTTGTATGAAATGCCGTACGGCGTAAACGCTCTTAATTATATACACATGATTATGTGGACAGGAACCTACATTAACTCAAGCAATTTTATCATGGGGTAAAAACTACAGAACGCCACGTTATTCAATTTGAACTAATTAACAACACCCTTATAAATAAAGCCAGTTACATAACTGCGTCAGTCTGTGAATACCAGGGCTGCATCGTTAATTAAATCGTCTGTCGTCGTTAACCAGCTTATCATATAGGTAACTAACTACCTACCTACTTTAATATGATTTTATCGTCCACCGTTTTAATTTTTAACTTTATTCGCTTGCAGAGAAGCTTTTACCATTTTAATTTTAACCCAATTGAACACTTTACAAAAGAAGTAAAAGATTAATGATGAAATTCTAGTGAACTCTGGTTTAAATATTTATTATAGAGTTACGGGACGAAAAGTTATGATGGCAAATTAAATTGAATTGCCCTTATTCATCATTTGTTTACTTACAACCTTTCATTAAAAGTTATTTGGAAGTTGGTGTTATCGACAATTTATTGTCTCTTGATTATATTGGAGCAGTAGTGGCCCAGTAGAAAAGGCCGTGATTTATGAGTTTTAAGTCGAAGTTTCGAAGCCAAGCAGGCACTTAACTTTGTGTAAATTATATCATAACAATTGCTCTCAAAACAAACGCTGAAGGAAAACATCATGACGGAAGAATATCTAGCAGGGCAACCAGGGGACAAAACAGGGGGTGGAGGGGGCTTTTCAGTGGATCAGACCGGAATAATTCGAGGAAACCGGCATATTCTAGAACTGAAAATTTGAAGACATGTATTGTGACATTCACGGGCGTGTAGTGAATTGCGGCTCGCTCCCTCTCAGAGAGAAAATTATATCGCACTTACGGTGCAAAAACGTTACTTTATGCAAATTTTGACAAAATTGATCTGAGTATGAGAAAACGTAGCTATTGTACCCTGGTGAGTAATTGTCATTTGTGTAGTGCGTATACTTTCAGCGAGAGGGCAGTTGTGTCGTTATTGTTTAGTCAAGAAGAACTATACATACATTACTAGCTGCGCTCCGCAGTTTCACCCGCATAACTTTCGATCTCGTGGGAATATCGGGATAAAAAGTAGCCTATATGTTAATCCAGTGTGTCAGCTACGTCCTTACCAAATTTTATCAAAACTGGTCCAGCCGTTTGAGCGTGAAGAAGTAACAAACATATAAACACACCCCCACACTCACACACACACACCCTCACAAACTTTCACCTTTATAATATTAGTGTGATGTGATAATAGGATGTCGAATATTCAATCGAATTTTCAAACGCTTCTCTTACATCATTTGCATAAGTGACGTTTTTGCACCGTCGTAGGTGCGATATGCTGATTAAGTATTATTGTGATCAAATTATTGTTGTTAGGTATGAGAAATATTGTCCAATTTGTATTTGGCTTTCCAAATAATGTGTACTATGTAGAAAATAATATCACAAAGGCTGGCGCCTCATAGGGTGTTGCCGCAGGCTCAAATTGTATCGAATTTGTGTCACGAGTATTATGTTTGTTTAAAGTTCATTACTTACGAGTCTAATTTTGTATACAAGGTGGCTGAAACATCGACGCGCATCCATGGATTCAGCATGTGATAAATTCATGGTCACAATTTGCGGTTTTCAGTTTACAGTTTTTTAATAACCGATGAAAAAGTCCTGGTTACAGAATTGTGTACTGAATCTATCACCCTGTATTTTTCTTCGTAGTGTCTCTGTACTTATAGTGATAAATTAACAAAGAAAATATGTTTTTTTACATTGAAAACTCCAGACTGGGTCAGAAAACCTACAGACCAACGCCTTTAGTTAAAAACAAAAGAAAAGCGTGGCAATACTGAATTTACAGCGTCTGCATTGTCCATTGTTTATCCGTCTGTACTGCGGCATTTCAATATATTGCAGAGCGTAGCTTTTGTTCTGAACTACTCGTGGTGTAAACGAATGTCGTGCAACTCGGTATGTTCTCGCTTATTTCCTGAAGGCGAGCGATAGGACTTATTAAAGCTGGGAGTACACATGCCAGTAGTTAGCACAGTAGCATGCCTTTGTTGTGGTTATCGCCAGTCTAAAGTCTTTATGGCAAAGCAGTGTGAAATACACTTGCAAACCATTATGCATGCTCATGCACATGGCATGTATATATCTGGCCTCATGTAGGTGACAAGATTTCTGTGTTATATCTAAGTTAAATATTATTGTATTATACACATAAACCTTCCGAAATAAATGCTCTAAATGATGGTGCAACTGTATCAAAGTTCATTGTGTAGTCTAGAAGATCTTAGCAACGGACGGACAAGAAAAGGTTCTTTGTTATATAGATATAGCTGATATAGAAGTGATGTGATGGCATATACAAGTAGGTGCCGTTTATGGAATACCTCCGGTGCCATTAACTCAGGTGCCGTTTAAGCGGGTGCCCAATGTGGAATACATCTAATATTGCGCTCTTACATCGTTAACTGAAAAAAGGCTACATACAGTTTCTACTCATATCCATTGTTATGTGTTGGACTCCAGTCAACTCTAACGCTATTCAAATATTTGAAGAAACTTCAAATATTTAAAAAGTAGGTGCTCCACTCTGGATGTGATTGCCTTTTTAGCTTTTACACCATTCCCGTTCAGACCTAATCAAGCTAATTTACTTACAAGAGACACGCGTAATCAGCAGTTTTAATTAAACAAGAACATGCATCAGGTATAGAGGTTGTTTGGAAGCTGGATACAAAGTCTTAAGAGGGTGATAGTTCTGCCGGGTCAGCGGGACTGCCGGGTCAGCGGGATTGTCCGAAAGGGTTACCGCTGGCCCGGAACATAAAGGGCTAAGGAAGGAACACGGGTGGGTTGTTGTCAGTAAGAGTCTGACACTCCCTTCCGCTCCACCCAGAGCGGGAAGGGTCATTTAATGATTTCCCATCTGCAAAAAAAAAGGAGGTGATAGTTGACACCATTTAGAGCATTTTGAGCCAGACATCAGTCTTAGACATGTATGTTTTTTTATTTTTTTGCCAGTTAAAGTTGGTAAGTATTTTTGACGAATATAATATTGTAGTCAAAAAAATAAAATAAAAACATACTTCGTCTTAGTCATGTATGGCTCAAAATGCTGTAAATGGTGTCAACTATCACTGCCTTAAAGCTTTATTTTATTAATTTTAGGAAAACTTACATTTTTACACTCGGCTTCCAAACATCCTGTATAATATGTATTCGGTTTCTCAGTAACAAGATAGCAAACCCATTATATTAGGTAACAAAGTTATTTACATATACAACGTGCCGCTACAATGGTGACATTAATTTAACACACGTATACGTTTTCACATTTTCGTTTCATGAAGAAGTTCTATTTCCATTAAACGTTATTAATTACGGATTTATTTAAAATTTTAGAAAATAGCATCTTAGAGCAACCTGTACATAAAGAACTGTTGCGCAGCGGTTGTTTTATTTTTAATTAGATTATGGCGCTGTGTTGGCGACAGATCTGGCAACCCGGTTGCTAGGGGCTTGTTATTGTTGGTTGGCTAGCGACCGGGCGGCTTGCGTGTTTTTTACCTTTTATTCTTGTGATCTTTATTTAATTTTATTATACCCTCTTGCACCTTACCTTGGGTTTAATTTGGTGCCTAACAGTGCTGCGATAAAGACGCTTTGCTTTGTTTTACGAGTACGTTTACATCTCTTGCGATACAGACGCTTTTATTTTTTTGTTTTGTGCTTGTGTAAACTTGTGATCGTGATGGCAAATACACATCCGAACTACACAGCAGCTGAATATGCGGACATGAAAAATAAGACAAATAAAAGCAGTGTTAGTGATGTGATGATAAGTGATGACAGTTATAACTAATAGTATCTAACAAGAGAGGGTGATATGATAAACGTTTGACTAAGCACCTCCGCTGTAGGTACCACTTGCGCCGCCGCCGCCGCTCGGTTTCTTTGATAAATGCCGTCAAAGAATCGGACCGATCACGAGTAGGTACAATACGCGTTGCGCTTGCGCGGTTGCCAGCGCGCGAAGTGACGCGCGTTGCCGCTCCGAGTCAACGTAACCAGCAGCTACGTAAGTAATTTCATGAATGAATTTTTGCAAGGGTGATCCCAATTTTAGTTAATATAATATTATTTAGTTTGTTTGAAAAATTTTTTTTTTCAATTTACGTATTATTTTAACCTATCAAGTTAAATATGATTAATGGGCACTAGCCCTACCCGTGTGTTAAATTAATGTCGCCATTGTAGCGGCACGTTGTATATTGCCTGATATTATTATATTGGCGTCTACGCCTAGGGATCGGTCAGAAGCGCCCTGTAATGTGTCAAAGCATTCTCGGCTAATATAACGGGTGGATACTTTGATTGGCATTTATTTTGGGTCCTGCTTTGTTCTACAGGGGAATCAGGACTAAGATACTGTAATATTGGCAATGTGGTACCCATTAAAATATGGGGAACCTCTTTATTATAAACAAACTGTATGTCCGATGGGATTTCTCATCGGCAAAAAAAAAAGTTATATGGAGTTTTTTTTTTTCATTTTGTTTTTTTTTTCAAAATGGCGGCCACGCCTTGATCCTATAGGTATAAAACGATAGCTGACATCAATGAAAACAGGAAAAATAATAGGACCAAACCATACTTACGTCATGTTGCATATAAGTTTGAAATAATCACTCTGAATGTTAAAAATAATCAACAAGAAGTACGCAAGTTAAAAAAAAATGGTTGTCGTGTGATCAAATTTGAACGCTTATATCTCGGAAACGTGATGCTTTACGGGGTTTGGTCCTATTATGTTTTCTGTTTGCATTAATATCAGCTATCGATTTATATAGGTTACACAGGCCTCCTCTCCTCCTCGGTGAGAGGGAGTGGTCCGGAACCCACCACGCGGGCCCAGTGCGGATTGGTCACACGTCTTCGAATTTTTGGTTCTAGGACATGCCGGTTTCCTCACGACGGTTTCCTTCACCGTTTTGAGAGCAGTGGTGATGAAACAATTTACACATAGTAAAACGCCTGTCTGGGTTCGAACCTACGACCTACAACTCGTAAGTCGCGGCCGTTTCCACTTGGCTACCACTGCTCCCTAAGGCGGTCGCTGGCCGCAATACCCTTTCATGCCTCTAGATCCAGCGGCTTAGGCTGTGCGTTATTTTTCAATTAATTAAATGATGATTAAATGATTAAATGATTTTTATTTCTGTAAGTAGGTTTGTACAAACACTTTTACACGTCAATCATATTTTTTTTTAAACTAGATGAGGTCGGCGTTTCCTAACTGACTATTCTGAGAAGAAAGGCCGAAACAAACTCAGAAGTCACAGTCTCTTTTAAAGTCCAGACAAAATCTTGGTCAGATCGTGTGAAGACCATGTAGATTGGTGTCTGAAATGGTCTTTTGAGGAAAGAACCACACAGATTGAGCGGACCTGTCCAATCAGTGCACGCATTTGTCAAAAATCGTGCAGCTCAACTCAGAACTTGAGGAGCTCAACGATTCGACGAACAATACCAAAGACAGGACATTTGGGTAGGCCGCATAAACTACTCAAACTGCCAGATCATGATTAAAACTAAGAAGGAAAAAAAGAAATGACCCACATAGTCCTCACATTCACAATAATTAAATAAAAAATTAAAAAAAATAATAATAATATAAATTACTTACAAAGTAAATATTCATGTCATTGTCTAAATAAAATTCATCAATGTCAATGTGTATATAAAAAATTCGGACATAATCTTTGAGGACCATGTAGATTAGTGTCTGAAATGGTCTTTTGAGGAAAGAACCACACAGATTGAGCGGACCTGTCCAGTCAGTGCACGCATTTGTCAGTAACCGTGCAGCTCAACTCAGAACTTAAGGAGCTCAACGATTCGACGAACAATACCAAAGACAGGACATTTGGGTAGGCCGCATAAACTACTCAAACTGCCAGATCATGATTAAAACGAAGAGAGAAAAAAACAAAAAAAAAAATTACCCACATAGTCCTCACATTCACAATAATTAAAATCATATAATACTTTATACAGTAAATGTACATGTCATTATTTAAGTAAATAGATACTTAAAAAAAAAAGAAAATTATTATAGTGTAAATTAGAAAAATAAAAACAACATTCTAAACCTATTGGAGCAGCTCAATCCCAAGCCTTTTTGTCCTCAATATAGTCTTTTACAGTATAATAGGCTTTCTGACATAGTTTTCGCTTTATAAAAGATTTGAATTTATTAAGGCTTAGTTCTTGAATGTGGCTAGGAAGTTTATTATAAAAACGTATACATTGGCATCTAAACGAGCCACCTATTTTTTTGAGCCTTGTTGTTGGAACAACAAATTTGTGTTTGTTCCTAGTATTTATGTTATGGATATCACTGTATTTTTTAAACAGATTAATATTTTTATGTGCATACAAAAGATTATCATAAATGTACTGAGAAGGCACAGTCATTATATTAATCTCTTTAAATTTGTCTCTGAGGGAGTGTCTGGGACTTAATTTATAAATGGAACGAATTGCCCTTTTTTGTAATATAAAAATTGTCTGAATATCGGCGGCATTTCCCCACAACAGAATACCGTACGACATCACACTATGAAAATAACTAAAGTATACTAAACGGGCTGTCTCTAAATCAGTTAAATCACGAATTTTCCTAACGGCGTATGCTGCAGAGCTAAGCTTTTTTGACAATTTGTCTATATGGGGGCCCCATTGAAGCTTGGCATCCAACGTTATGCCCAGGAACACTGTGGTATCTTCGGGTTTCAACTCTTCATCCTTAATGAGAACACTAGTTTCTACTTGTCTAACGTGGGGTATGGTAAACTTAATACATTTCGTTTTTTTTCCGTTAAGAAGTAGGTTATTGACATGATATTAATGATGATGTTTCATAGAAAAGTGCAATACCTACGCGGTCAAAAACTTAAACAGCAATTCAAAAAGAAATAACCGACGAAATTTTCAATGCAGGGGTGTTCAGAATCTTGTATTGAATCCATGGTAACAGGTTGCGTTGAGCGTCGATGAACATTAACTAAATACACAAATTACTCGATTGAATACAACCTTCACGGAGCTTAGCTTAGCTACAGCTCAATGTCGTTAGTCGGCAAGAACAGGCCTGTATTGAAGTCGCTCGGCCAAGCAGAAGGGCTACAAGCCTACAAATAAATGAGACGAGAGGCTCACTTGCGATAACAGAGCTGAGATCTGTAATGTGAACTGCCGGTCGATTCTGTAAAAATCTCACCATGAAAACCTAGGTGAAGTAAGTTTGTTTTTGCTAGGAATTGACACTATTGACAGCTCACTCCACGCTCACTTCACCTAAGTTTTCACGGTGAGATTTTTACAGAATAGCACCGCTGGACCTTGATTACACAATCTACCTAACCCTTTTGGGGATATAAGGCGTGGTGATATATCATGTTGTGTGGTTATTTACATATTTGATTAATTGAAATATTAGAATTAAACAGGTACGTAAAAATGTAGCAAGAGATGACTAAATGCTACAACCATTTTCCAGCCGGTCGATTCTGTAAAAATCTCACCGTGAAAACTTAGGTGAAGTGAGTTTGTTTTTGCTAGGAATTGACACTATTGACAGCTCACTCCACGCTCACTTCACCTAAGTTTTCACGGTGAGAATTTTACAGAATAGCACCGCTGGATAAAGCGATGTAGGTAGCTCAAGTTAAATATTCATCGAGAGATTAAATGCGGTCTCGTTATATAATACTTTAAAACACGCGGTTTTCCGGAATTTATGTGGTAGACTTATTGCTCTGAGAATCTAAAGTTCACACCTTTGAAGGGATCACAATCAATCTTCCTCGTAAAGGGACACATTCCTTCTTTGATATTCTGTTTCAAAGGGATGTCGAAAACCCAAGACTCTCTGTAACACTGTATGGAGCGTACGTATCACTAATGTGTGGTCATATTTTAGAATGTGGTACAGACCATCAAACTTACAACTTTCTCCATGGGACCAATATCTACTTACTAATATTGACTAATAACTTGTATGTGTGGTGCAAACTGTTAATATAAGTTGGTTATTAATAAATAAACTTTGAATAACATTTAATTTTTAATTATGTATGCATACAAATAATGTGGTCCATAAAGTACACATATTATTATTACTACTATTTTTTTTTTATGTTTGTTTGCTTGATTTAAAATTTTATTTAATATAGCATGATTTATAACTATGTGACTTTGTAAATTAGATACTCATTTTATATTTCTACACCAGCAATGGTAGTATATGTGATTCCGTCTAATATAAAGATCTTTATGTACCATGTACTCAGAAATAAACGATTCTATTCTATTATTCTAAATAAATATCGTGACTGCGGAAAAAATATCAGCTGTAAACCCATAAATATGACCACACATTTTTTACACACGCTGTATAGAAATACTAAACTCTTTCATGTCCAAACGAAGACCTTGGGGCCTAAAAAGTCCACTTTGGCAGAATCATAAAAGGATAAAATTATGAATCATATTATGGTGAAGATAGTCCGTGTTTTTATTTTTCGCTGCACTAAATAGGTATAATCAAAGAGATTGGGATTGGTATTTTAGCACAAACAAAAAAAAAACAACTGATAAATCCTTCAACAATGGGATTTGATACGATTAAATTAACAGTTAACTGTCCATCCATTATGATTCATAATGTTATCCTTTTATGGTTCTGCCAAAGTGGCCTTTTTACGCCCCAAGTTCTCATAAGAATTCAACAAGTTAAACAACAACACATGACTTAATATGACCTAACCTAACCTGGCATATAGCCAATATACTCCTAACTTTGCAGGGCTTCAGTACTAAGTAACTATTACACCTAATAATTACGAGGTTGAACCGCGTTGCTTTGTAATGAATATGTAACGAGAGGGTCAGGCGAGGTCAGCTAGGATTTTCATAGATAGGTAAACAAGGCGTGGAATTCATTTAATGGGAATTGACCCTGGCCGCGATTGATTGGTCATTCTGGAAGGTTATGTTAAGCTTGCAGGGTAAATGTTTACTTAAAAGGTCATCGTTCCCTTCTATACTTCTTTGGATATGCTCAGATTAAGTTACAATTCTAGACTATATATAAGTGCTTTAGCACACCTCCGCCGCGAAAGTAATGATGGGAAACTGCTTAAATTCCGCTAAGAAACATTACTAAGTACATTTTATCGCGCTTCGAGTAGCGGAGCATCATGAGTTAATAAATACAGTATAAGTCTACTCCAGACCTCTTAGATTAGCTTTTCCGTAAAAAAATCGCTTTATAAACTAGTCGACTGCCACAAATTCGTGCGAAACAAACGCAGCACCGCAACTGAATAGCGAGCTGAGCGCGGTGTAACCGACTTCTGAGCAGATCGGCGAAATCACGCGGGAAAGAGGTAGAATCATAATCAAATCTGTGCGTCAGAACAGGCAGTTTCGCTTGTCGTAAAATGAACAAGTCATGGCGGAACTACTGCGGTTTCACTGCTATGGTTTCGCGGCGGAGATGTGATACCCACCTAATAGAGAGTCTGCCGCCATCAATGTCGGCGCACACAATTGTAACGAAACAGTCTCGTTGTCAAAGTTGACAATGAGAAACAAAGCAGCTTTGTTCCGCAACAGTTCCGTGACTAACTGAGTGAAGTAGAATCAGGGAAAATAATTGTTACGCAAATTGACACCCTACGTCAATTTGCAGTGTTGTAGCCCTTTCATATAACTGTCAATGAATGCTCATTGTAATTTGAATATACGGATAATTTAAGTTGGTGCCTAGTTTTGCTTTATAATTAATTTCTTTGACTTTACATAGCACAGCCTAAGCGATGTTCCTTGGGGAGAGTAGAGGGTTCACAAAGAAAATAGATTGTTAAACCCGGTCTTTCCGTAATTTTCGTATTAAATTTTCGGAAACAGGGGCAATTTTCGTAATTTTGAGAACGTTCACAGTCTAATCTCAGCCTGTCAAAAATATCTCTAATTTCCCTACATTTTTTACAAGTTTTTGACATTAATTGTCGCTGAGATACATTATAGATACAGAAGACTGCGACTACATTTTCAATGTTGTAATTTACGAGAATTGGCCTTCTGATCAGCGAATTGGTAGTGTATTGCCAAACTGGGGATGATTCAACAAGTTGACCCCTAAACTTCCTTACTCCAAATTATCTCACCATTTACTAGTGTAAAACGAACCACCTCAAGGGTAACATTAACTTGAACGTTTACGTTACGTTATCTGCGCATGAGTTAGTACAGGGGAATATTAAGTGCCCGACATCGACATGGGCAATAAAGGGAGATTAATTGTGCTACAAATGGCTCGTGGTGAAAATAAACGGGTAGCTTGAGAAGGTTTACTTAGGGCGGTTTGTTTCCCCCCCAGACGGGGGGACATGCGGGGCCCGCCAGCTAGGGCATGCGCCGGGGGTGTTGTGGATGCAAAGGTTGAGCCGGATTCCCATGACCTCCCCATCAAGGCGATGAGGTAACACCGCTGAGTTTTAGTGGGTATACTGCCACCCTGGCAGGGAGTCCCACATACTCCGTCTCTTCCCCCGACGAGCGGAGATGCGTAACGTCATTTCTCAGCGATTTGTTTCACGTCCACTTGACGCACACGTATACATCAAAAATGGCGCTAACTATCGTCAAACCAAAAAAGCGATAGTATTCGACGTAGGTATGTTACGTTAATCAACGTTCGTATGTTACGTTTGAAAAAACCGGCCCTAATAGTTCATAGATTAAGGTTCACTCCTAAACAGTGTGTGAGATTGTTTTGATTATTTTTGATTGTTTTTGCTAGACATCAATTAGTAAGTAGCTAGGATAATTAAAATAGTTTCTGAATTTAGCAACAAATAATATTGTCGTTCGAATGATATTTTTTTTTAAGTTGTTTTAAGTTTTATTAACATAATATTTTCATGGTTTTCATTAAAACTATACAATACTTGTTTGAATTCTCTCAAATAAATACAATTGAACCATCTACTCGTTAGTATTCGTTTCGTGCAAAGGTTCACACAGGTGTGCGTGGACTACACGAAGATAAAATGAGTGAAGAAAACGGTGAAGTGAAAATAAACTTATCTAGAATGGAAAAAAGCTGAACTGAAATCGATTCTATCTCTCTGATAACGTCGCCGTCGCTACCATTGATTAAAACTATCATGAATAAAATAGAATAAAAAGCGGCCAAGTGCGAGTCGGACTTGCAAGCGAAGGGATACGTCAGCGTACAATATTTAACACTACATATACTTAGTTAAAAAAAATACGTTTCTAGCATATTTTTATAAATATTTCTATAGCAGCCATAGTAGTACCTACGTTATCTGTGCAAATTTCAAGTGTCCGCGTATTACTGTTCAAAAGATACAGCCCTGTGACAGACGGACGGACGGATAGCGGAACCTAAGTAATTATAAAATATATAAAAATACCCTTTCAGTAAGGCTATTTCCTTTTCTGGGTTCCGAACCTAAAGGGTTTTAGGTATGGAACCCAGAAAAGGAAATATTTGACTTTAATCCATTTTGTGATCAGAATCTGCTAAAATCCAAATAATAATTCCATTAGCACTAAGCTAGATAAATGGGGCAGCTTCGCACCACATTACCGTTGATTTAAACTGAAAATTACATTTTCTCTAACTGTACTGGACTTTGGCGGAAATAACTGAAAATATTTTTATTAAAAGTTGAAAGTTTGGAACTTTTTGATTATGAATGTGGTTGAGTGAAAGGCGTGATTTTGTTGTAAAATATAATAATTAAAGCATATTTAGAAAGGTGTGGTACAGTCATACCATCAAACTGAACAACTTTCTCCATGGAACCAAATACGTAATCGCGAAAAAATTATCTACTGTACCGTACAAAATGGATTACCCAGTAACTTATGGAGGTCAGATAGGCAGTCGCTCCATGTAAAATACTGGTATTCAGCTGCTTCCGGTTAGACTGGAAGTCGACCTCAACATAGTTGGAAAAAGGCTAGGCAGATGATGGCCGTACAAAATGGATTAGTATGATTACAATAGCTTCTGCTCGCGACTTCGTCCGCGTGAAACACCCTCCCCCCATTTACCTTCTTAGGGGTGGATTTTCGAAAAACTTACCTAGTGGATCCTACTCTTCACAAAGAACACACCCACCAAATTTCACGTCTCTAGGACCAGCGGTTTAGGCTGTGTGTTGATATATCAGTCAGTCAGGACTTTGATTTTTCTAAACAGGTGATTTTGCGGTTCTTCATTTTAACAGGGTGTTCTACCCATCTGATTTTATTTTTCCGTGATTTTATAGTTTCCATAGTGAAAGTGGTTCATATTCATGGGTAAAAGACCCTGTAAAAATTTGGAACGGGTAAAAAAAATCTATGTAAATATAATTGTATATAGATAAAACGTTTGAGGTCAACTTACCTTCAGTTATGTTTTATTCCCTTTGCTATCGCCGATATCACTATTGGGACCAATAAACCCCTGAATAATTTTCAGTAGTAAAATCGTCCCAATCTCTAAATTAACGTGGGCCTAGTCGCCTATTATCAAATTTGAAAAGGTGGAATTACCCTGCAGGGAACTGCAGGGTAATTGCGTAACACACTATCAGTAGCAATGGGTTTCATTTTGACAGTTCTACAAGATTCATTGCGTTATTTACATTGTTCAGCAAATACATTTTTCAAACCTAAGGAGCAATAGATTAGCAATGTGCTTCAAAATGAGATTAATAGTGTTCTGGTCCCAGTATCGAAGTGGGACGAGCCGCTCATAAAAGTTGTATATAAAATAAGCTTAAAAATCGAAAATTGAAAACCTAAAAAAATATCGGAATGGGTTTGCAGGGCAGATGTTCGGCAGGAGAAAGAGGACGCCTGTTCGGCGGATATTATCGAGGGTAACAAGAACTAAGCAAGTATACAACATTATACCCAATGGTTGGTTAATCTGTGGCTATGTTTATGTTGAACACAATGTAAACGTTTTCAAAGAGAGGGGCTTCGTTAAAGGTAAAAGTTCGAAACTTTCCCATTCATAATTTTCACCAATAATCATTGGCTCGCTGGAGTCACGCTCTTCCCGCCAATGTTTACCCCCAACTCTTCCCCGCGAAAAGTAAAACTGATCGCGGATTACCACAGAAAGAAAAATAGTAAATTTTTTTGCCAAGGGAGCAAACAACTATTTTGAAGGCGAGAGTGTTTCAGTAGAGTCCTGAGCGCAGCAACAAAGTACGTCACTCGAGCTTAAAATAGTGTTGCTCCCGAGGTGGACTTTACTTTTTATCATTTTCTATGAAAAATAAGTAAGTGCAACTTATGAATAAGATCAGTACGTTTATTTATTTACATATCTACAATTACTTGAGGAAGACGTACAATTTTTTTATAAAACTCAGTAAAATCCTAATTTGAGTAAACAATTACGAACGAAGGCAGAATGCTTTTCGCGCGTTTTTTTAACAAACTGTTTTTTTTATTTAGTTCGCGCGTTTTTTTTTATTATACAGTTACTTATTCATACAATGTTCGTGATTGATCTCTTTGGTTATTGGAACTTTTTCTAGCAATATTCACATTCCAAATTCAAATAACTTTTAGTCCCTAGGAATTATAGAGCTATTTTATTCCCTGTTTATGAAGAATACACTAGCTCTTTTTGAATAGATGTGATAAAAAAATATTTTATAGCAGTGGTGGTGAAATAATTTACTCAAAACGGTGAAGGAAGAGAAAACCGGCATGTCCTAGAACCAAACATTCAAAGACATCGGACATCCGGCAACTGGGCCCGTGTGGTGGATTATGGCCCATTCCCTCTCACAGAGAGGAGGCCTGTGTCCTGGCAGTGGGAACATTATAGGCTGATTATGCTATTAATTTTATTTAATCGTTTACTACCAAAGTATATGAATGAAATAAATTATTAACACATCTATAGGCAATCAGAATAAGTATTATGTTTTAAAAACTCCACGAAGTTCCAAGTCAAAAGACCCAGAGCGTAAAACACAGTACATTGTGATAATTTTTTTTCAATTGGTCCTTATCCAATTTACCTCATTTACTAAAGAAACTCCGTGAACACACGTAAGTGGATAATTCTACCTTTGAAGTACAGCATCCTAATTTCATAACTAACGCACTAGCAATCTTAATCTGAATCATTTTGAATGATATTGCTTCATATGTTCGAAAAATTAATCTGCTCAACAACGTAAATAACGCAATGAATGTTGTTGAATTGTCAAAATTAAAGTTATTGCTACTGATAGAGTGTTACGCATACAGCTGTACGATAATTCTACAACAACGATGATGAGCAGTGCCTGATTAAGCCTACTTCATGCCCTAAGCAAAGCAATCCACGCCTGTTGTCGTATCCACTAGTTGCCTCGCATTTTTAACCGACTTCAAAAAAGGAGGAGGTTCTCAATTCGACGGTATGTTTTTTTGTGTGTTTGTTACGCGATTACTCCGCCAATTGTGGACCGCTTTTCAAAATTATTTTTTTGTTCGAAAGGGCATACTCTCGAGGTGGTCCCATTATCATCAAGTTGGAATCTGATGAGAGGATCCCATGGAAATCAAGGGAAACCCTCAAATTTTATAGGCAAAGCTATAGCGATTTGGGTATTTTTTAAAGTAACTTGAGCATTTGTTCTTGGAAATCATCATTTGGTAAAGTGGAGCTGATGATGAAGATCACAGATGGCCATCGGAATTACTCAATGACAAATATTTCACGGGTTGCGATTCGATTACTTTACTATGGTTGCTAAACGATTTATCCTCGTCACAATGCGTAGGTATGGTAAGTGGTTGTTGAGGAGTTCTCCTGGTTTTTACCAGGAGAAATCCTCAACAATTAACGTCCCTGCATCGGGAAAAGCAATATTTTGTAAAAGGTGATGAGCAGTTGACATTAGGCTATTGTAACTTAGATAAATTACAAACTGACCCACTAAAAAGTGTAAAATAAAAACTTTTTTACAAAAAACTAAAATACTAATCCAAAAACACCGACTTCCGAAATTAAAGTTATTGTTCACTTTATAGTGTTTTTTGGAAGTCGGTTGTTTTTTTTTTTTTGTAAAAAAGTTTTTTCCAAAACATTGACGAGCGATTTGCAAAGATTGGCGCACATCTCTAGAGTGACTTCATGTGCTAGAAAATACTTTTTCGGTGCTGTTTCTGCCATATGGTGCCCCCGAGACGTGATGCCCTGAGCAATTGCTTAATTTGCTTATGGGCTAATCCGGAACTAATGCAGATTGGGGCTGGCTGAGCCGCACGGATTTCACGACTTGACAAATTATCGAGATTACTTTATATTCTATTTAATAAACTAATCCCACCAGAAACATTTTCATGTAAAATGTTGCCAAGACGAGACCATATGGCTCGCACCGTCAAAAAGTTATCAGATCTCATGTAGAGTCAAGATTCTAACTCTACACGCCCTAACTCTACAAGCTAACTTCACAAACTCTACACATTAGTCAAAATATGAGGCTAAAACAATAACAATATATGGCTAATATGAGTCGTAAGTTATAATCTGATTTGAACTGCAAATGGTTTTTCTATTGCCCAATAACCAACACTACCCATAGTACGCCCACAGCAGTTAAAATATGGCCGATGATAACGAGAGACACGTACCTTCTCCGTCATTATGTAATATATTCGAGCATATTTTCACTCAAAGCATAACATCAAAAATCATGTACTAGTAGATTGTTATTTATTTTTTTAATGTTGCCTAACACTAGGAGTTTCTCCTGTATTGTGGGTGCATTTACAAACATTTAAACCCCCATACACAAACAGCCAGACCCCGAACAACTAAGTACTTGTAGGTCATACAAATATTTCATATCAGAATTTTTCACTTTTTTCTTTTTTTTAATATCTTTTTTGTTTTTAACTGATGTATGTATGATTACTGTCTAACTATTTGGTGTATTGTGTGTCTTTTAGTCTGTGCTAAATAAATGTATTTTCTTTCTTCTTTCTTTCTTTACAGCAAAAGTTCATGACCACACTTAATCTACGCCTCAAGTGGTTCGTAAAACGTTAGGAGTCATTTCCTCGAGTGTCCGAGATTTTATTGACAACCTACGCTGATCTTAAGAGCGATTTCTTAGTGCTTGGCCAGACTGGCAGCACGGGGCGGGGTGCGGCGCGAGTACGGGAACGCGCGGGATCTGCCTGTCCGCAGTCGAGCGCGGCTGCGATCTGCGTGTTGTCGTATCCAGTGTTCGTCAAAATATAATATGGATGAAGATGACTTATTTTTATTAGAAAAAAGCTCGAATTAGTTTGAGAACCCCGGTCCCCGCGTGTGCCGCCCGCGCACCCACTGCGGCCACTTGTATGAATGAACTATGGCGTGAATTGCCAGCGCGCTCTCCGCGCCGAGCAGCCCGCGCCGCTCACCGCGCCCGTATGCCCACTATGGACACTCAAATGAATTTCTTATGTTTGAGTACGCCGCGCCGTGCCCGCGCCGCGCCCTCACTGCCAGTCTGGTCAAGCACTTTTATGAGGATAGTAGTAGTAACTTGTCATCAGGACAGCCTTGGGTCTCTGAACTGCTTGGGTCGGGTTCTAGGCGGGATTAAGTGGAAGATAATGTAAATAAACAAACGCATGTATCCATATCTTTATACCTACTAACTAGCTTCTGCCCGCGACTTCGTCCGCGTGAAATTTCACCCTCACCCCATTCACCCTCTTAGGGGTGGAATTTCTATGGTAACTATGGTTACTTACTTTTACAGCAAGAAAGACTTTGTCGGGTGCCTCATTATGGAAAGTCTTCACGTTTTTGACAGATCAAATTCAAATTTTTACCGACTTCAAAAAAAAGGAGGTTATCAATTCGATACGTACCTATAGGTATATGTAATATTATTGGAATTGCATTATATTCACATATGATGATCTATTAGGGCTTCCAAACAAATATACAAAATTTCATAAACGTATGTATGTATGTATGTATGTATGTATGTATGTATGTATGTATGTATGTATGTTTGTCCACGCATATCTCCGAAACTATTAATCGGATCGTGACCATTTTTTTTTTATTGGCTTACATTTTCTTCAACTTAGGGAACAGTGCAAGTTTTATCAAGATCGATTCAGTACTTTTCAAGATATGGACTAATACGTGTAAGTGTGACGGCCTGGCTTATTGATAAGACCTACGGGTGTAGTGTCAAAGGGAACACATCTCAAAACCTTGGTCAAATACTAGTGCAAAAACTAAAAATTACGAAATAAAAAGTAATTTTAAAAAATTAAACCGACTTCAAAAAGAAATTAACTCAAAATTATGAAATAACTTTAATTTCGGAAGTCGGTGGCATAAATGATCTTATGGATTGAAATAAATGATTTTGAATTTGAATAAAACTAAAATACAGATCAAAAGACACCGACTTCCGAAATTAAAGTTATTTCATAATTTTGAGTTAATTTCTTTTTGAAGTCGGTTTAATTTTTTAAAATTACTTTTTATTCATCTCTTTATTAGTGGTTGTAATGGAAATCATATCACTAGGTTTTATTAGGTTTTTATTTTTTATTTATCCTTTTGATAGATTCTTATGTGGTAAATGTGAGGACTTTGTAGGCCTTGTAGACTTTAGATCTGTAGACCATTTTTTATTTTATCAAGTACCTGTCCCATACCTACTGTAATTTGAAAATATTGTTTATGCCAATTATTTTTAAAAAGAGTAATCGTGGAGTTTCTTGCCGGTTCTTCTCCATAAGAAACGACCAATTGGAACCGTGCACCTAGCTTCTGACGTTTCATAAGTGCCCATGTAGGCTTATGTGAAATAAAATATTTTGATTGTGACTGAGAACACTTTGGATTTTTTAGGTTTAAATCCATCAGACATCCTCTTCAGATACGCTATTAATTTCGAATATGTGTCCAGTTTCACGTCGTTATTAGAACTGACTGTTGATTTTAGCATTGAATAGGTACAGTCAACAGCAAAAGTAGATGATCAAAATCAGAAATTCAATAGGAGTCAAAACTGATCACGAATACTTATATGGCAGCTGTACTAGTAGTAAATGTTTGGTATAATTTACAATCACATACTTTTGAATCACTTCGACGCCACACAGTTCTGACGCGAACTCCGTTCATTAGTATTGAATTTCTGATTTTGACCATCTACTTTTGCTGTTGACTGTACTCCAAAGAGTGGAAGGTTGTTTAGTTTGGCTAAGTACTGGAAGTAAGCCAAAAACACAGATTCTGAAAAATTCTTGGCGCCTCTTGCATTTCTCCATTCAATAAAATTACCATAAAATTTCATATATTTCTCCCGGGATTTTGTAGGTAATAAATAATCCATCACATTTCTTGCGTCAGTTCTAATACTTTCAGGAGTTAATTCTATACTTTCACTGTCACTTGAAGAACTCATTTTTCAAAACAAAACCATGAATTTTTAACAATCCGTGAAAATTGATGAAAACGCGGGTTGTAGTTCGCGCGTTTTTAATTTGATTTCTTTTTTTTATTATTCAGCCGGCGCGCGGGGCGGCGCGACTATGGGCCGTCGTACCAGCCAGTCTTTATTCAAACTATATTTGCGTTCGATTTCTTTGACGCTGAACACTAAGATGTTCCAAATTCAAAAAGTGCTCGGCGCACTTATAAAGAGGATTAAAAACTCATTACTGCCCGCCAAAAGTTTCATACAGAAAACACCACCTTTGGGTGCACTAAACTTAAAGGTGAGCCAAGTCGTCCTTTTCGAATAGATGGGATGAAAACAATTGTTTTTGCTATTATTTTTATTTAACCTACATATTTAATTAACAAACCTTATTAGTTACCTACTTATTATTCCACAGTAATGTCTCTATTATGTGGAGTATTTTAATGATTTTGTTCGTCGACAACTAAAACCTATAAAGTGAGAACTCTTTGACCGATGACCGAGCTTTGTTTTGTTGTAAAAGTTTACAACATACGAATTTTTAGTTATGGTTCCAAATTCAAATCACATTATTCACCAACGGGTCATAATGAAACTCAGTAAGTATAATATTTTTGGCCGGCTAGAGCAGCTAGGGCTTTAATGACTTGCTTTAGGTTAGGTTTTTAATGACATAGAATTTGTAATTTTCCAGTGGTATGATTTTTATTTTTTTAAATACTTTCGTTCCGTTTGAAATTGATTTTTAATCAATTCAATGACACTTTTTTTCACACAAAAAAAAACTTACCGAAAACCGATATCGAACCGAATTTTCTTGAGACTCGATTTCATTTTAGCGTCCAAACTTTGTAATTAAACTTCACACACAATATTTAAATCACACTCACGAAGGGCGCGTCAGAAACTCGCTACCGTCGGCAGTTTACTCGAATATAAAACCTGCCTGCTGTTTAGGCACATCAAGCTACTACAATCTGTCAAATTTCTTTAATAGATTTTCAACTCTATCGCTAAAGCATAAGGTTCAAAGTTGATTGGGAAAATTTGACAGTTTCGGGTCGCTTGATGTGCTGGCGTCTGTACTTACTAGCTACCGTATACCAACTAGGTAATGTGCCAACTAGTTACTATGACTGCAGCGCGTGACTTATTCAATTAACGAGAAAATCCTATTTTATCTTGTGCTGTTAGATGATGGATTAATTGGTTAGTGATTAGGTGAAAGACGAAGGCGTGCACCTGCGTAACACACTATTACTATCAATTTGAATAATTTTGAAGCATATTGCTAATCTATTGCTCCATATGTTCGAAAAATGTATTTGCTCAACAACGTAAATAACGCAATGGATGTTGTTCAACTGTCAAAATGAAACCCATTGCTACTGATAGTGTGTTACGCAATTACCCTGCGGGTCTTCTAAATAGAATAGAATCCTTACTCTTTATTATGTACACAACATAAATTACAGACATAAATATAGGAATTTTACAAAGGGCGACACAATGGGCGGTCTTATTGCTAAGAGCGAGACAACCTTTAGAAGTTTGGATGGATTAAAAAGAGAAAGGAGAGACAAATACTGTAGGTAATCTGTGGTGTACCATTTACATAATACATACATAAAGTAATTATACTAGGTAAATGAATATTTATATAATAATAAACAAAAAAAAAGGTTTGATATGTCGTGACGTGTCGAGATATCGATAACCCTTTTGAGGCCACCCAAAAGGGTATCGTTATTTCAACACGTCAACACACACTTCAAGTAAGAACACTATCAGCTTGCATTGACCCCAAAAAAAAACATTAAATCTTTTTATTAGGGTTCCGTACTAAAATGGTAAAACGGAACCCTTATGGTGAGACTCTGTCTATCTGTCTGTCTGTCTGTCACAGCTGGATATCTCAAGAACTAATGCAATCAACTTGAAATTTGGAATAGTTTTAGATGACACTTGCCCAACTATTTTGCAAATAAGAACGAAATAAAAATATATGTATTTTTTTTGCAACAGGGACTGAAAGGTCTGAAAAATTCGAAGTGGAGCTACTAGAGCATGTGGGGTATCATATAAAAGAGTAGCGTAGTTTGCACGTTCTCAAACCTTTTTTCTTTTTTTTAGGCCGCATAGTTTTCGACTTTGATGAAAAATGTAAAAAAAAAAATCTTTTTATTGTCCCGTTTTTACCCTTTGGGTACGGAACCCTAAAAAGTAATCGTAATAAAACTACCATTTGCTAAATAAAATAAGGACGAAAGTTTAGTACCCGCAGTGCGTATAAGGAATTCGAGACGCAGTTGGCAAAACGACATACCGCCTGCCAAATACTTACTAGTTTTTCTTTAACGTATTTACTACTTGAATATTAATTCTAAGGAGTTTTAAACTGACCCAAGGAAAGCAGGTTCTTCGTTCGATACTTTGGAATGTAAATGCCATTAATACTGTATACTTGTAAGCAGCCGCACAGGTCGATCGATCAGGTTAAGCTACGCTTGCCGCTGTTGGTCTGTGGATGGGTGACCCTGACCATCTTTACATACCGAGAGGTCTTCGTGCCTCGGAAAGCACGTTAAGCCGTTGGTTGGTTCCGGCTGTCATTCGTGGATCTTTGACAGTCGTTACGGGTAGTCAGAAGCCCGAAAGTCTGACAACCAGTCTTATCAAGGGGTATCGTATTTCCCAGTAACTGGGTTGTGGAGGTCAGATAGGCAGTCGCTCCATGTAAAATACTGGTATTCAACTGCATCCGGTTGGACTGGAAGCCGACCCCAACATAGTTGGGAAAAAGCTAGGCAGATGATGACTTGTAAGCGGCACCGAAAGCACGTCAAGCAGTTGATTCCGGCTGTCATTCGTAGATCTTTGATAGTCATTACAGGTAGGTAGTTAGAAACCTAAAAAGGCTGACAACCTGTCTTACCAAGGGGTACCGTGTAACGGGGTGGTGGAGGACAGATAAGCAGTCGCTCCATGTAAAATGCTGGTACTCCGCTTCATCCGGTTTGACTCCAACATAGTCTTGAAAAGATAAGGCAGATTAACTTGTTGGAGGCACCGAAAGGCGTCCCATGAGGTGGACCGACGATTGACGACAAGAATCCGCTGGATGCGAGAAGTATAGGGTGGATGGGGTGACGCTTGGGAAAGGCCTATGTCCAGCAGGTAACGTCTTTCGGTTGAAATGATGATGATGATGAGGCAGCACAAAACAGGTAGTTGAGGCGATGCTAAGGGAAAATTTATATCCAGCAGTTGGAAGTCTTTAAACAGACTCCGTCCCCAGGTTGGCCGAAGGACTCCGCCTTGAAGTGTAAATGTGGTGCTGTTCAACAAACAATGTTAATACAAGCAATGGTACTTGCGTGTCATTGGTACTTATACATACATCAAATCTTACAATCAGCCCTGATATTGAAACTTGCTGATGCTATTCAGCACATGCTAGTGTTGTGTACAGTCACGAACATAAGTATGTATACACTTGGCTTTATTCAAATGTGATTTTCTCCTTTATTTTGTATTATTAGGAACATAGTATTTTCGAACCTATAGGTTTATGTAAAGTGTCGTATTTTAACGTTGAATTCGTTATTTCGTGAAAAAATCGGAATTGAAAGTTGCCAAGCGTTGACATATTAGCGCTCGTGACTGTACAGACGCCAGCCCATCTCCCAATCAACTTTGAATCTTGTTTTAGCGATAAAGTTGAAAGTCTAGTAAAAATATTTGACAGATTGTAGTAGCTTGATGTGCTGGCGTCTGTACAAGAGAAGAAGTAAAGATCAGTTTTGAAAGCCAGCACCCTTGCGTAATACACTATCAACCATTTTGAAGGTTAATGCTAATCCATTACTTCATATGTTCGAAAAAATTGTCTTCTCAACAACGTAAATACCGCAATGAATGTTGTTGAACTGTCAAAATGAAAGCCGTTGCTACTGTTAGTGTGTTACGCAATTACCCACCAGGCCATGATATTTTGAAGCGCATTTTTTTTCAACTTTGGAATACTATTCTATACTCGGTACAAAATACCGTGACTATAAATCTGTCAACCAAAATTGCACCAGCCTTTTGAAAATGTATTTTTGTTTCCGTGTATTTGTGGCAGCCATTTGTGTCGCAGTTGTTGAAATTAATTGATTTATTCGTTTACGGTCGATCGCATTTTCCCTGAATCGGATTTGGTCAGATAGTGAGCGCGTGAATTATTGAAAAGCTGCGGTGCTATTCTGCACAAATCTCACCGTGACGTGAACTTAGGTGAAGTGAGCGTGGAGTCAGCTGTCAATTCCTAGCAAAAACGAATTCACTTCACCTAAGTTTTCACGGTGAGATTTTTACAGAATCGATCGGCTGGTGCGGTTCTCTTGCGTGCTAAGTTTTTTAATCAACCAGAATGAAAAGTACTTTTACTGATTTGAAACTGTGGAAGACTATCGACCCCTGCTTCGAACGGTTTTTCGACTTCATAAAACACGAAATTACTTTACGTAACATAATTATGTAAGTTGATTATTAATGTATTAAGTACATGTATTTTACCTACAAGTATTTTACCAATGGAAAAAAAAACATCATAATTTTCAGATTTTTTGATAAAATTAATGGTAGGTTAGGTAATTATTAGAATGTTGAAATTAATCAAGCCTCATTATTCACAATTTCCATGAGTCAATTACCCTAATAGGCTGTTAGAGTCGCTTTCAGTGAGTTAATAGCATAATAATGTTTGCAATATAAGCATCAAATTACATGTTGTATGGGTAGGTAGATAACATAGATAAGATAATAATAATGTATATAGTGTTTTGTCGTGATATTTAAAGGTTCCTAAAGATGTGTTATCCACATCATCATCATCATCATTGGCCTAGCCTTTTCCCAACTATGTTGGGGTCGGCTTCCTAGGTCTTTCCTACAAGACTCGTACAAACAGGCGCGACACAAAGGCACCGCTCGTTGCACGACTTGCGGTGCCTTTATGTCGCGCGCGATTTTATCGCGTGTCGCGCCTGTTTGAAGGAGCCATTAGTTGCTTTAGCGCGATTTTGTAGTTTGTTTTTGTTATTTTATTAGCTTCTGCCCGCGACTTCGTCCTCGTGAAATATCTTGCTCCCCTAACCCTTAGTCAGTAAGAGTCTGACACTCCCTTCCGCTCCACCCAGAGCGGGTTTTTTTTTTTTGTGGATCGGAAATCATCAAATGACCCTTTCATTTGACGATTTCCGATCCACAAAAAAAAAAAAACCCGTCGCATCGCATACTGCGTTTTCGCTTGGCGTTCTTTCTGACTTTATTTCTTTTTGCTCGGTTCCTAGCGTAATGTCAAATAACCTATAGCCTTCCTTAGGAAATAGGCTAGCAAATGTAAAAAGAACTTTAAAATCCGACTGGTAGTTCCAGAGATTAGCGTGTTCAAACAAACAAACGAACAAACTATTCTAGTTTAATTAAAATCGGTGCATTCATTTCGAAAAACAAGGGCTTGAAAGTTTGTATGAAACGCCGTATGTCGTAAACGCTCCTAAGCATAAATGACAACACATTATGTACACTTAGTTAGAGAAACGGAACTCAACTCAACTATCCTTAGATCTTAGTAAAGTAGGTATCCTTAATTAATATGCAAACCACTGACCAGCGATCGCTAATCGAGTCAAGTGCAGATATTTTGCATAGAAATTTGCCAATTCGTATCCTAAGGTAATTGGAATAAAATTATAGTTTTTTGTATCACATGACTGAATCGTAAAGTTGAAATTGCAGTTTTGCCATTTTATTTTGCATAGATTTGCAATCTGTTTTTCTTGGAACGACTTTTATCTTTGTTAATGTATCTGTCTGGTTACTGGGTATTATAGATTTTCCCCTTACTTAACCTTGCTAGAAATAAAGATTCATCATCTGCCTTTTCCCAATAATGTTGGGATCGACCATGGGGATCGGCTTCCAATCTAACCAGCGCTGAAATAGAGAACCAATTGGTACATATTCAATTGACACAATTTTATGTCTATAGAATATTATACCTAATCTAGCATTGCTAACTGTTTCACAATTAAAATCATTTCGGCATGATCCAATCAAAATTAAATTAATTATACTAAATATATCAAAAGCAGATCCATTTCAGACGCAGGATTTTCATTAATTAATATTGTTGTTTTTATGTAGGTCTGTACTTTTGATATGAAAAGTAAATAGATTTCATTGTAATATCAAAGTTTGTTTATTTTTTGAGAATTTAATTTAATTGTGTATTGAGTAGATACTAAAAATAACTATCCACATTACAAATGAACCCTTTGTTCAGAGGTGCCTATTACACAAAAGCGAATTGATACAAAAGTAACATTTTGTCTTTGTTTCCCTGAATAAGGCACTTGTAGCATCACATGTGTACGACTGGGAATAGATTGTATGGAGCGAACGAGTTCCCATTATGTCTGCATCGCTTCCACGCGTAGACTATATTGACTTTCATTCTACTAGGAGTACCTACCTCTATACCTTCTACATTACCTTAACGAGAGCTCATTGTAGAACGCATTGACATCGCAAACAGCATTGTATAGATTCTATTCAAATCCTTGCGATTGGTGTTATTTTCACTTAAACAAACATAATCAATAGGTTAGTAAAAATAGGTTGATTTTTACATTAGACAAATAACGGTTATAATCCTTTCGTTGTTTCGATATAATAAATGTTTAGGAAGTTCCGTTATTTAAATAAAAACCAATGTAATCTATTCACTATTTACTTACAAAATATAACTCTTAAATGCAGTCATTTCAACAATACTATACAATAACTGTTGTTTTTTTTGGCCGTTATTTTTTTATAAATGTATATATATAAATGTATAGTAGGTACCTACCATTGAAAGTTATATTTCTTTAAATTGTACCGCTAACTAAACCTTATAATGTGTAGATTATAAAGTAATTTTCCCAAATACAAATACTTGTTTACATAATTGGAAACACTATTGCGAACACAGAATACATTACTCCAAAATTGCCTTTGTCATGGATTTAATTCGATTCCAATATGTTTCGGATATACCAAATAGGAGTTGACAGAAATGCAGTTTATATTTTCGGACAATTTAATCACTCGTATGATTTTCAAATGAGAGAATGTAAAAGGGACTGTTTGAGCTTCAATATTTACTTATTGTTTGTATGATATTTTCGCGAAGAATTAAACTGTTCCAGAGCAATGATTTTGTTCAATGTTTGTGCTTCGAATTTACTTTTATTGCGATACGGACTTATTGAGTGAAGAATTTCCTGTAAATTAAATTGACCGTGTGATTTTCACGAAAACATTTTCACACACAAATCTCGTTCACCGTTTACGATTCGATGCAACTTTAGCAGAAATATTAATTGGAATAATATTAACACAACCATAACATCACGCCGGTTTTCATCGAAAGGTAAAACAAAGAAAAATCAAAGCATTGCAAGCATTGTTTTTGTTTTTTCTTTGTTTGTTTGTTTTAGTGTTGTTTTTTTGTTTGTTTGAAGCAGAGCTGTACCTAGTATAGTACACCCATATCCATCAACCCTTTATGTAGGTATACTGTTGATATGGAAAGAGAGCTGTGTTTTTAATAAGTATGATTTTATAACGCTAGTACGTTCTGTTTAAATTGTTATTTTGCAACTGCAGAGGATAGTGGGATCGGTCAATCTTCCGGACTTTGTCAATGCACTGTCATAATAATTTTATCCTTTTCCGCACTGAATACACAAGTAGGTATAGGTATCACCTATCATAGGTCTGGATTTTTGTTAGCTTATCATAATGGATTAAAAATTAAAGTACCTAAGGTAACTTTACTGACAGAACCGCAGTTACCTTTATTTGAACAACTTCGGACTCTTAACGTATTGGTAAAATATTTAAATCTCCACCCCAACTCTTTCTTGTAGGTATTTTCATTTGCATCATATCATTTGCAGTCATCACCAAACGTAGGTATAGTAACAGTGTTGCTATTTTAATAAAAGCTAAAACCAACAGTGTTGCTATTTTAATAAAAGCTAAATGCAAAGCGGTGCACCGTCCGGTAAGCTGCTTTTCCTTTGTTGTTCAAAGTCACTATTGAAGCGTAGTGAGAGCTTAGTGTAAAACAAATGGGCATCGGCCTAGCTTCAGTTCTAACTTGGAATTTATAAAAAAATGTGTATAAACTAGCTTTCTGTTGTTTTTCATTCACATTAGCATTTGTTATCTACTGTATTTGACGGTTAGGAAATTATTCTAAAAATAAATGTCAACTCTATTGTTCGAAAACAATATGAAATTTTGTAGCGTTGATTGAGTAGGTAATTACACGAGCTCGTTGTGAACCAGTCACTTTAATGATGATTGATAGTACAGCGGTGCTATTCTGTAAAAATCTCACCGTGAAAACTTAGGTGAAGTGACCGTGGAGTAAGCGGTCAATTCCTAGCAAAAACAAACTCACATCACCTAAGTTTTCACGGTGAGATTTTTACAGAATCGACCGGCAGAAACTCTTCTCTTGTTGCCAATGTATTGCATATTTTTAATAAACGTCAATAGACTTGATCTTAATAACTAATAAATAGAGAAAAAAAGTTGACTATCAATCGCCAGCGTCCCACAAGCCACATCAAGACACATCAACTAAAAAATCTCAAAAAAAAATTCAACTCAAGAAACAAATTCTTCTAGCTTTCAAATAAAAATTGGTATATATGCTCTCTCAAATAAAAATGTTCAGACTATGAAACGACATCAGGCGGTCCTTTCAACTTCAAGCGATAAAGTTAACAAGATTATTTTATAAAGTTATTTTACAAATTTATTCTCAGATATTTTTTGATTGGCAAGAAAGGTCAGCGATCGACGTTCGACGTTCTGATTTGATGGGAAAGTTAGCCGGCACAAGATTGGGCGAACTTGGCATAATATGATTTGTATTTTTTAGTGGCGTTCATAACATCGTTGATGCGTGATCAGGGCGAAGAGCGGACAAACCTAACGGCTTGGCCACGGGAATCGGCGGTGCACTTTAAAGTTTACATAATCAGCCTATAATGTTCCCACTGCTGGGACACAGGCCTCCTCTCGGTGAGAGGGAGCGGGCCGTAATCCACCACGCGGGCCCAGTGCGGGTTGGCAGATGCCACATGTCTTCGAATTTTTGGTTCTAGGACATGCCGGTTTCCTCACGATGTTTTCCTTCACCGTTTTTGAGAGCAGTGGTGATGAAATAATTTACACAAAGTAAAGCGCCTGTCTGGGTTCGAACCTACGACCTACAACTCGTAAGTCGCGGCCGTTAGCACTGGGCCACCACTGCTCTCATGATCGGCGGTGCACTTTAAAGTTTAATATTTCGTAAATGGAGCATTAAATTGAAAAATAATTTTAGCAACCCCCAAGCTATTTTAGAAGATCTATTTAACGATACCCCACACGATGGGGTAGATGACGAAATTCCAAAATTTTATTTTATAACTTTGTCGGCGTAATTGATATACACACTCCTACAAAATTACAGCTTTCTAGTACTAAAAACGGTCTCTTAGCAAAACTTCGGACATACAGACAGACAGACGGACATGACACGAAACTATAAGGGTTCCTTGTCAGAACTACGGAAGCCTAAAAAACGGAGAAACCTTCCGAACGTTCGTTGACCTTCTGTGACCGAAGTACGACCTTTTTAGAAAAATAATTGTATTTTCCCTGAAGGGTAGACTGCAAGACTACGAAGAAAGAGAGCAAATCATGTTTTATTAAGAGAACGAAGAATTAAATTTGAAGATTTAAATCGACGAAGGAACGAAGATTTAAGTCGACCTCGTAAACTTATTGCTATTTAAAAAAAACTTCTGGTAAATTAAAACTTCACAATGTCACATTCGTCTCTAATGGTTTGAAAGGTATTATTCCAAATCGATTGCTGCACAGGTTTGAAAAATTCGTCTACCCAAAAACTTAAATAACGCAATGAACGTGACTGAACTGTCAACATGAATGCAATCAATTATCATTTTATTTAAGTGTGTTACGCAATCGCCCCGCTGGACAGACCAGGAAAGCATGAAACAAAAGGAATTAAACCAATACTTAGCAGTGGTTGGAACAAGGCTGCCAATGATGACGATGATGATGAATGTAAGTTACATTCAATTCATTCATTCATTCACCATTCATTTTGTTTTTTAGGGTGGTAAAGTAAATACTAGGTTGACTATACTATAAATATAGCTGGAGCCATCTAGTCTTAAAATATTGAGCAAAAACTGACATCATAAAAGATCATCATCATCATCTGCCTAGCCTTTTCCCAGCTATGTTGGGGTCGGCTTCCAGTCTAACCGGATGCAGCTGAATACCAGTATTTTACACGGAGCGACTGCCTATCTGACCTCCACAACCCAGTTACTGGGTTATACGATACCCCTTGGTAAGACTGGTTGTCAGACTTTCGGGCTTCTGACTACCCGTAACGACTGTCAAAGATCCACGAATGACAGCCGGGACCAACGGCTTAACGTGCTTTCCGAGGCACATCATAAAAGATCTAACAGAAATAAACATTATTTTATTTCAATATCACGGAAAATATTATCAAAGATAAGGAAAAGCAAGAAAACATCTTACTGACACTTCTATGAATAAGTAAGTACCTCTTGAAATTAGTCCAATAAACATGAGTGTACTTCTGGTTATTACGACACGTCTTTTTTATGAGATTTTCTTTTAAAGAAAATAGGGTAGTTTTGTTTTGTCAAAGGCGATTGATGATATCGATCTTCATGACTACGTATGGATGCCAGCTCACATCAAGCTACCCGAAACTGTCAAATTTTCCCAATCAACTTTGGACCATAACTTTTAGAGATAAAGTTGAAATTCTATTAAAGAAATTTGACAGATTGTAGTAGCATTTTTGAGCACTTTTATTTTTATTTCATTTTCTGTATTATTAATGCCTGTGTCGTCGGACGTGTACCAAATCACCGGTTTTTCGTTTCATAGCGTTTCATATCAATGTTAAACTTTCATTCAATTCCACCTTCTTAATATTTCCTCGTCTCCGTTATCTCTAATGATACAAAAAAAGCTTAATTCTATCTCGATCTTATCAGAAATTGAATCTACAAGATACAGTGAACTGAGACTCGGATAGAATCTTACCTAAGTATAGGTATAGGATCAGCGGAATTGTCCGTAAGGGTTACCGCTGGCCCGGAACATAAAGGGCTAAGGAAGGAACACGGGTGGGTTTTAGTCAGTAAGAGTCTGACACTCCCTTCCGCTCCACCCAGAGCGGGAGGGGTCATTTGATGATTTCACATCCGCAAAAAAAAAAAAAAGCATAGGTATAGGATGATGTGTTTGTGTATGAGTATTATGTAGGTCTCATAACTTGTAACTTACGGCATCGTAAATCAGTTAAGGGAAACACGGTAATTCCATATTTGGACATGCGTCTACGAGGAAGCGTGTTTATCATCGCGAAAGATCGTTAGTTCCAGTAAACACAGCATCTTACATAAATATAACGTGAAGAGCAATCATTGAAATAAGTAAATAAAATAATAATGGCAGTAAGAAACATTGCAAGAAATGTCAAAACTTTTGCAAATTCTATAATTACGTTGTCTATAAGATAAAATTTGTGACAGCGAAAACAACGAAATGATTTTCCATTAACTAGGGTAAACTCATCCAATTCTGTGACAAAACAGAATGTGGAAAAAAAAACAGGTTAAACTTTATAAATTTTATTTTTATTTTTAATCAGTCTTCTATTTATCATATGAGCAAGTGTAATCTTAACACATATGAATTAACTCAGCGTAAAATGAGCTTAATCAAACCGCGATGACTTGTCTAATTCTGCGACAACCACTTTAATTCGGTGATAGTACTTCTAAAAAAAATTACTAAAAACCTTTATCGGTATCAACAAGTATATGTTTTTAACAACTAATCGTCAAAGTATCATGAACTTACACTCACCTTTTCTATTTAAAATGAATTAAATAAAGACAGCACAGTCGCACGCTACCGGTGAAACGTCAAACATGGCGGGCGCAATGACATTAATGACAAATCCCGTGATTGTTACTATCTCACTCGCACGATCTTAACAAAAATTTGTACACGAAAAGAAGCTTTATTACCATACCCTAGGGTTCATTTTAATGTATTGGATTTTACTCCTATAACGCTGTGAAAGAGTCCAAACGTTTTATCTCCAAATTAAGTGAGTCACACAATTAGGTGAGTTTACCCTATTCTATCTATTTTCATATCTATGGGACAAGTCATTTTTTGAAGGTCTGGGAAAAGCAGATGAAGTAAAAGAAAAGGTCAAATTATGATTTACATTAAACTAAACAAATACCTACATAAATCAGTGAAGAGAAACACGCTAATCTTACGAGTATATCTTTGCTAGTTCACGAGGTTTAGATTATCGAGACCGCCAGTTCATTCTTTAATATGAACACAGCATTCTGCAGTAGGTACTTGCATGAAACTAGTACATAAATACATTATGATAAAACAAGTCTAATTGAATCAGATATTTTTTTCAGAATTTTTGAAAATGTATTTAGTAATTTGAATCAAAGTTACGTGTTGTGACGTGAAAATATTTCGCTAATGATGACGATGAAACTAATCTTTTTCTAAACAGAATAAGAAATTGATAAAGCTAAGACACAATTTAAAAATTAGCTTAAGGCGAAAGCGCCAGGGTAGCCCGCGAAATTCAATTTTTTTTTAGGTTTTTTGCAATTTGCTGGTCAGTATTAAGTTGTACGTTGATTAAAATATGATTCGCGGCCGTAACAAATATGTATTTACAGAATTATAATCATTAAAGTCATCAACACAACTCTCTAAGACCATGTAATCCCCAAGAATGACTATTTTATGAAATCTTGACATTTGGGGATTACATGGTCTTAGAGAGTTGTGTTGATGACTTTAATGATTATAATTCTGTAAATACATATTTGTTACGACCGCGAATCATATTTTAATCAACGTACAACTTAATACTGACCAGCAAATTGCAAAAAACGTAAGAAAATTTGAATTTCGCGGGCCACCTTAGAGCTTCCCCCTTAATACAGTTTCAGTTATAAGATTTACTCCATGAAACACGAGTATATCTGAGTTGGTACACAGCTACATATATATAGGTACAGTACGTTCGTTCCTTTTAATACGACCTCCTGCATACAAGAGTTGGGGAGCCAAAACTTTTCTCTGGTAACTCGGTTTTAATAAAGAAAAATTTGGTCAGGCAATGGCGCCGATTCTGTTGTTCACAAACTAAACTAAATTTAAGTTCATGCATCTTTTTCTTTCTATTTCATTAAGAAAAGGACAGAAGATTAATATTAGTTTAGTCCTGTCAAATTAAGATACTCCATAGACAATTTAGACGAGATTAAAAAATTGGCTATTAAAAATACGTCAATTTATGTCAGGCGCTGACTAATTTGACAGGACTAAACTAATATTTATCTTCTGTCCTTTTCTTAATGAAATAGAAAGAAAAAGATGCCTGAACTTAAATTTAGTTTAGTTTGTGAACAACAGAATCGGCGCCATTACCAGCCCCTTTTGCGCGAAAATTCATGGACTGCACATAAGGTTTCCCTATCGAATTCTTATTGAGTCGATTTCTATCTCATAACGGCTGCTACGTGTAAACTGTTATGTGGTTCTATATCAGAATGTAGGTCGAAATTCATTAGTTAAAAGACAGTAAAGTAGCATTTGGAATTTAACTTAATAAGTATTTACAGAAAAATAAACACAGATTACCCACAGTAAATCAGTGAAGAGAGACACGCTAATTCTACAAGACTGAGCTAGTTCACGAGGGAGCGTATTTATCATCGAGACAGCTCGCTCGTTCCTGTTACTGGTAATACACCCGGGGTCTCGTTAATGTCTACATCGAGTGGATAATAGTTATGTAGCTAGCTGACATATGGCAAATCATTTAATTTATGTTCTTTGTGGCTAAGTAATAACAGCCGCATGGGTCGATCGATCAGGTAAAGCTGCGCTTGCCACGGTTGGTCCGTGTACCCCTCCGTGCCTCAGAAAGCACGCTGTCATTCGTGGATCTTTGACAGTCGTTACGGGTCGTCAGAAGCCCGAAAATCTGACAACCCAGTCTTACCAAGGAGTATCGTATTACACAGTGACTAAGTTCTGGAGGCAGATAGGCAGTCGCTCAATGTAAAATACTGGTATTCAGCTGCGTCCGGTTAGACTGGAAGCCGACCCCAGCTTAGTTGGGAAAAGGCTAGGCAGATGATGATGTTCTGTGGCTCGCAATGTTAATTACTTTGCATACATACTGTGTGTGAATCAAGTTTTTCTAACTGAACAAACAGCTGTGCTGCTGGAGAGTTTGTTGCGCCACTTCTTCTTCCCAGCTAAAGCACTAGGAAGTGGTGCAAGGCGGTCGTTTTGGGCGAGTGTCTTATGTTATTTTGACGTTCGAAAAATGCTGATTCTCAGCCTAATTTGAATAAAGGACTATTGATTTTGATATTATCAGAAAAGTTAAGAATCCTTGTCGGACTTTCGTATAAATTACGTTCAACATAAAGTCCAATCTCAATCTCAGTTTTTGTTGAAAACTGCTGATGCCTATAGCTAAAAACATGTCTGGTCTTCTCAATAATGATTGATTTTGTTATCTTTTTTGCCACCATTGAAAAAAAGCCCTTAAATCCATAAAAATGTTCCGATCATAGATTATATCGATATCCGTGGTTCCGATAGATAATAAACTCGAATCTTTGTAAGGTTGCATACCTAATGAGTTATATTATTTTATATTTGTTTTTTTCTAAAACATAGCCTATTTTACATTTTGATACTTATAAATGGAAAAAAATATTAACAAAGATGTTTATGAATTAATAATAAAAAAATGTTCTTCTTTTTTTTTTGACTTATCCTTACATAGTAGGTATAAAACAGAGCCGCCAAAATGTCTCTACGCGCATAACTTACGAATGACTGCACCAAATTGGACAATTCTTTTTTGTGGTGTTCGATATTGCCAGGAAAAAAATTGTATGAAAGAAAATTTCGACAATTCGAAAAAAAAAATCTCCCGTGCGAAGCTAGGCTCACAGTTTTTGTTTTATGTTTTTATTGAAATAATTGATTTACATAAATATTTACATATTACTAGTGAAGTGTATATTTACCGCTACTCAATGTGAAGTCTGACCTTTCAACGATCAATAATGCAGTAGACTAAAATAACTCGGTGCGGCGTCTCTGGACTCAGTGAGGCCTAGTATATGAACCTTGTTGAATTTTAATACATTCTTTGACTAGCGACCCGACCTTGCTTCGTACGGTTGTTATGACTTTACAAAACATCGAAATTTCCTTATTACATAATTATATGTAATTTTTAATAAAATCTTCCGGAATAAATTTTCTAAACGGTGGAGTCAACCGCGTCCAAATCCGTTGAGTAGTTTAGAAGAACAACGCGGTCACACAGGCAGACACGAACAGCGATTTAAATTTATAATAATATGTACAGATCATCATCATTCTCTTGTACTTATCCCAACTTCCATACTTATTTATTATTTATTTATTAAAAACTTTATGCACGAGTAAAAAACTGTACAAAGGCGGACTTAATGCCTTGGGCATTTTCTACCAGTCTACCTTAGGGTGATGCAGAAATAATACACAGTAGGTGCAATAGCAGAAAACAAATAAAAATATTTATAAGTAAAATATAATAATAAATACATATATATAAATACATACAAAAAATATATATATATAAAAATAAGGAAAAAGTTATGAGAGGTAAACAAGAAAAAAAAAAAAACTTATCTATTAGTCATCATTCCATCCATAATATTATGTAGGTATATGTCGCAGCCGTTTAATTAGCCGTTTAGTTAACCGCCTAGCCTTTTAACTAAACGGCGGCCATTCAACTAAGTATGGCCTGACTGATATTCAATATTTATACATAAAAAAGTAAAAAGATTTTACTATTTTGCGAATAGTTTCGGTTAACAAGTCTAAACAGGCTTTCCATATAGTAAGAAATAAAACTATTCCTGAAGGACTCTCGCGTCCGAGACCCTTTTCAAGATAATCCTGTTACCTTTATAAATTCTCCCAAGATAAAATGAAACTCTCCAAGATAAATTAAATCGTAAATTACCGGTTTTGTGATATTCTTGACTGAAGCGTTTACGAACAGAGATGGATTACAAATTAATGAGTAACCTGTTACTCCTGTTAGGCACACAAATTTTTAAGCCCTTGTTTTACGAAACGAATGAACTGATTTTAATGAAACTTCATACGCAGATGCAGGATACAAAGATCTTAAGAACATTTTCGAAAAATAGTGTTACAGCCAAATTAGACCGATTTTAAATTTTCCATAGAAACAGAGATTACAGTTACCTATCTTTTTTTAAATAAGACATTTCGTAAATGTGTAACTTTTTAGATCTTTGTATCCTGCTTATGCGTATGAAGTTTCATTAAAATCGGTTCATTCATTTCGAAAAACAAGTGCTTGAAAGTTTGTATACTTTTCACTCTGACTGTACTGTAAGGTGTGTGTTAGGTAGGTTCCCAAACGGGAGTAACCCAAATGCCATAGGGCGTAACCTATGGAGAAGAACGGGCAAGAAACTCCATGGACACTCTTTTAAATCAAAATAAAAAAATTATGCATGTGACGCTTTTAACGTTCTGCATCGTTCGCAGAACGTTAAAAGCGTCCGTAATGAAAAGACGAAAAAAAAAACAATTCAAATATTAATTAAAATTAAAATAAGCCAAGTCAAAATAATTAAGCCTCAAGTCCTGAAAATTAATCGGAAAATTTCTACGAGCAGATTGCCCGCCATTTTCAAATTCTTAAGACGTCAGGGTGTAATAGATGGTTATAATTCGTTTCGTTGATATAAGGGCTGGTCAAACTGAGACGAATCCCGCGCGGGTTGTGGGACGCGAGACGCGATTGCGCGCGTCGATTTTTATATTGATTCTTGCGACTATTCGCGCCAGTTTGAGCATGTCTGTACAAGTTATTAGTTGACACAATCTGCGCTAGCTAATTTCGTTTCGCATCCCGCACGGGATTCGCCTAATGCCGCACATTCACGATCAAATTTCAATGACGTAAAACCATTAGTAAGCCATTGCAATGTCAGTAAGTAAATCTTATCTCCTTTTTATAAAGTATTTAATAAACTATCGGCAATCATTCTAATTTTATGCCTTACCTTACTGAGACACGAGGTACAGACGCCAACCCATCAAGCTACTACAATCTGTCAAATTTCTTTAATAGATTTTCAACTTTATCGCTAAAGTATAAGGTTCAAAGTTGATTGGGAAAATTTGACAGTTTCGGGTACAGGTGACAGCTTGACGTGTTGGCGTCTGTATATTGCAATTACTTATTAATGGTTGTTTATCGTGAATGCTCTACCTCAGTTTGATCGGAACTGTAGCGCAAGTGTGCACAGGCGCGTTTTATCCCGCGCCGATTTTTTTTCACGCACGGCATTTTCATCGCACTACTTAACGCCGAGAATTGAAAATCGAACAATGTGTTTTTTTTGACGCGCTGGGATGGGCTTTGTTTTATTCTCTATGCTCGGCTTAACACCGAGAGTGCAAAATCCAGTGCGCGATGAAATCCCGCCGCGATATTTTTAGGACCGTGTGAAGGTGGCCTTAGGACGAAATTAAACACGACAGAAGTTGTATTTAGGCCGTGTCCTAATTAAAATCGATCGTCGCCCTTTTTATATGCAATACTAGCTAACCCGGCGAACTTCGTACCGCCTCAGTTATTTTTTTTCATTAATTTATCCTGTTTTAATAGTTATTCTGGTATTTGCGGTGGATACAAAACAAAGATCATAAAAATCTGTCCAACAGTTCTTGAGTTATAAATGGTGTTACTAACCCGACTTTGTTTTATTTATTTATATGACATAGTCGCGCCGTCAAAATTCATACAAACGATCGCGTACTCGCGCGACGATCGCTTTTGGTTAGGACGCGGTGTTGTATCCATAACCAGCCAACCAACAAATTTTTTCGTTACAATAGGCTATTTGACTGGTTTCTGATAAACATCTCAGATTATTTAATGGTGTCTAACAAGCCCACAAAAACCTATTACTTCAAATTGCATAATGTATTTCTTTTAAAAAATAGTAAATAAAAATGTACTTTTTAAATAAGCCGCCAAAACGCTATCTTTAACAATATGGCGTCGTGACGTCACGATTCACGTAAACAAACGTTGAAACGGTCGAGATACTAGAAAAAAGTCATCTGTTCTGTCAACGATAGACAGAAATTTACTAAATCATGACGTCATCTTAAGTTCAGCCAATCCAGACCGTTTTCGATTACGTGGCGCCAGATTTAAAAAGATGAAGTTTTTTCGGGATTTTTTTTATAAATAATACATTGTTTTGTAGTAAAATTAATGCAAATCGATTTTAAAAGCGATAATCTATACGAGTGTCAATAATTATGACCTTATTTTTTACATTGTCAAATAGCCGCTCTCTCTCGAGTATCGAATTCAATAACAGTGGAAAAGGCATGATTATCCATTCTACTTCCTACTAATATTGTAAACGCGAAAGTTTGTGAGGATAGTGATGGATGACAATGAAAAAAAAAAAATATTTTGAAACTTTGGATTTACTATCAACTGCAAGCAGCTAAACTGAAATATAAAATCAGTACTGCGGGAAAATCCTGATAGAAACATATTAGCAATTGTGGTGTAAATACTATTTGCTATTGTCTATGTTTACTATTGAGAGCAGTGGTGGCCCAGTGGTCACGGACACGACTTACGAGTTGTAGGTCGTAGGTTCGAACCCAGACACGCACTTTACTTTGTGTAAATTATATCATCACCACTGCTCTCAAAACGGTGAAGGAAAACATCGTGAGGAAACCGGCATGTCCTAGAACCAAAAATTCGAAGACATGTGACATCTACCAACCCGCACTGGGCCTGCGTGGTGGATTACGGCCCACTCCCTCTCATTGAGAGGAGGCCTGTGTCCCAGCAGTGGGAACATTATAGGATTACGATGTTTACTATTTAATAAATTAAAAGAAAGTAGGTAAGTAATTACTCCTTGTCACAGCTGTCATACTATCTGAATTTTTTTATGCAGTATATCCATATATCACTAATGGTTTTTCTATTTGTCTCACTTTCTACTCGACTCTTTTACCCCATTTGTTACAAAAGGTGCCTCTACTCAACCTCAATCTAATAAATGACGAATTTTGATTTTAATTTAAAAACGACTTAAAACGCCGCGATGCTTCACTTAGGTACTTAAACCTATTACACAGATTTTAAGCCTAAAATATTTGACCTTTTAAACATTAACTTAGAATCTGACTTAGTCGCAAAATATTTTTGCCTTTAATTAGATTCTGAAAATGAGAGCAAAAAGTGCTTTAAAGTAAAAAAAAATCCACACCGCAAAGAAAGTACCTACTTCTTCTACTTCTTTGAAAACGGTGTGGATTTTTTTTTCAACTCTTTTTCGAGATTCACCTTCGTTCGTGGTTAAAATTGCACCGTTGGGGTTAAAATTTAAAAAGGCAGTGCTTCGGTGGCTTTCGGCCTCGCTTCGGGTTTTCTCGTGATTTTGTATCTAAAGGTCACCGCTGATAGGTCATGAATAAATTGGATTCAGTGGTCAATGTTAGGGACGTTGTCAATTGTAATTAAACAAAATTTTCTGTTTGTGGCTATCTGGGATTTCTTTATTGAATTGATCTGGTCTTGCTGAATTGAAAATCCCTATGTTTTGGTATTTGCGTATTGAATGTAGCATGCAGCAATCAAATAGTTGAATGCTGAATGAATCTTGAATCCTATGCTTATACAAATGCACGAAGAAGAAGTTGAAGATAATATTTTATAATGGAGAGGGGGAATTTCTTGGAGTTTCCCCTATGTGATCGAATCAGCCGGTCGATTATGTTAGAATCTCACCGTGAGAAGTTAGGTGAAGTGGCTGTCATTCCATCTAATGCTAGGGATTGTCACTAATGACAGCTCACTTTAAGCCCACTTCACCCGAGTTATCACGGTGAGATTTTTACAGAATAGCACTACAGAAGAAATTCGCAGGAGAACCAAGGTAACCGACATATTTTGTCTGATATCAGAATAAATTGAGGTTGGTATTTTGATTAAACACGCGATAATTAATTAAAAAATATTAACAGTTTAATAATGCAATTACAATATTATTTATATCAATTGTTCTTTTAAAAATTTAAACAAAGCTTACCCTTTGCGCGTAGGCGGCCCGTTAAACCTGAAACAGAAAGATTTCTTTACTACACCTTTATATTTTAAATTGAATTTGTTACAGTTACATGTAAAGGAAGGATTAAAGGATTCTCTCCTCTAAGGGAAAGAGAACACACTTAATCACACTAATATTGTAAAGGAGAAAGTTTGAGTGTGTGTGTGAGAGGGGGTGTGTGTGTGTGTTTATATGTTACGCTCAAACGGCTGGACCAATTTTGATAAAATTTTGTATGGAGGTAGCTGACACCCTGGATTAACATATAGGCTACATTTTTATCCCGATATATTCTCACGGGATCGAAACTTATGGGGGTGAAACCGCGGAGCACAGCTAGTCAGTCTATAAAATTCCCACTGCTGGGACACAAGCCTCCTCTCTATGAGAGGAAGTGGACCGAAATCCACCACGCGGACCCGGTGCAGGTTGGTATATGTCACTTGTCTTCGAATTTTTGGTTCTAGAACATGCCGGTTTCCTCACGATGTTTTCCTTCACGGTTTTGAGAGTAGTGAGGTGATGAAATCATTTACACATAGTAGGTAAAGCGCCTGTCTGGATTCGAAGCTACGACCTACAACTCGTAAGTCGGAGCCATTACCATCGAGTTACCACTGCTCTTAGTTAGTCGGTGTGCGTAAAGAAATATAGTATTTTCCTAAACTTATAATCACGTATCGTCGCCGTGCATTGAAAACCTCGAAAAGAAAAATTAAATGTTATTCTTTTTATTTATTTGTAGTATAGAAACATTCGTAATGCATATTTCGCAGATGTATTGTTGAATTCGCTGTTTTACATAACTGCTAGCCATTTTACAAAACAGCTCTGTTATGTAAAACAGCTGAATGATGTTAACGACGCCCGTGAAACGTGCACAGCAAAGGCTTCTAATGCTTTCTATTGATGTGATGAGAACCTCGGAGAACGCCAATGACGGCCATTTTTCAGCCAGTTATTATCTTCACCTGTAAAATAACGTTTATTGCAATTAAGAGATTATCATAATCTCAGATAATTTACATTCCATCGTCAATTAATCAGTTATCCACTTTATTAACATGTATTTTAAGTTCATTTTTGTGTGACCATTTGTGACCATTTGTCCTAAAAAGGTCCAAATAAGTTTATGGTTGCAATGGAATTTGAACTTTCTTAAGTATGGCATTCAGTGTGTTGTTCCATAACTTGAAAATTATCTCAAATTCTTAATTCAAATACAGCAATACAATTATTTTAAACTCTGACAAACTTTATCTGATTTTGATCGAGATATTAGCTAAACATATCAAATTCTCAATCTATTTCAAAGGGAACATGAACATTCGACCGAGATAAACCCAAACAAAATACATGAATAAAATCAGTTCGCCATTTCCCCGCGATGAATACGATATAAATCCTAAATCGAATTTCCGGTTACCAATAAGCAATTACGTAAAAATAAACCCAAAAATATGAAACCATACATGCAGTTGTCAAAAATACTGAAATTGGAAAACTGCCAATAGTAATAGAGTAAAGGATTTGGAGATAAGAGGACTACAACGTGAACTGACACTACTGACAAGTCGTTAGTTGGAACTCTACTGAACTAGGAACGAATTGAACAGCTCTTTCGCCTCTTTCATTCAATAGAATTCTCCAATTGAGGAACAATATTCCCTGAAGTGAAGGAAAAAAAAGGCAGTTCATGAAATTTTTTGACCCAAGTACAACCTTTATCGTGAGTACACAAAATAAATCTAAATATGTAAGTATTTTTTCTAATATTAGAAGTAGACAAGTTGGGGGGCGTCCATTAATTACGTGAGGCGTTTAGGTTAAGCCGATTCGTATTCGTATCGCGTAATTTTTGTAAACGGTGTAAAATTGCGAGAAAACTGGGTTGAATTGAGCAAAACGTGTTACTCTATTAAAACTTGACTAAATTCTACACAATAATATTTATCGCCGCCATAGAAAGAAGCGGATATGACCGATAATGTATCAGAACCCGATGTCGCTAGGTTGGCCCCACCACCGCGCCACTACTACACAGTCATGTAGTTCAGTAAAAGCAATTGATAAAGTCGCGCACACACTTGCAATTCATACACCTCACGGATGTCACGCGTCGGGCTAAACTGAACTTCTGTGTGCAAACGACAACGGATTACAGTGGCTAAGTCAGAGCGAGGTTGAAGGAGCAAATGATTTTATTCAAAATCACATGGACATGTTGGTTTCCGTTATAGAGGTATGGGGAACAGGGTGTAAAGTTCACTCAACCTCCATTGAAAAGGGAGGATCCTCCGACCAGAAGGGTTTTGTGTCTGGCGGGCAACTGCCCGATGATTCATGTCGGGCCGTTGTATCTATGCTAGTTGCGCGGTAAACTCTGCTTGCGCGATGCAGGATTTTGTGTGACTCAGTATGACGCGTTGTTCGCATGTGGCGTTTCAGTAGTTCTCATTTAAGTATGTTATTGTTCAATTTTTTCTCTGTGATTCTAGACTATGATTTTAGAAATCTTAAATACTAGTCATACCTAGTCTTAAATAAAACTAATTAAATAAATTGTTTTTTTTTTAATAAATCCAACACAATGAAGCCTATATTAACGTATTTAAACTGAAAATACGCATTTTGAACAATCTCACGTGAGATTAGAGGGAGGGGTGGAGGGGGTCGATCCAAATCTCACGATATCTCACTAAGGGGGGAGTGGGGTCCAAAAATCGCCAAAATCTCCTCACGTAATAATGGACGCCCCCTTGGTATGTCTGTTGCTTTAATATCATCAATCTAATTTAACGACACCCAAGGGAAAATACAGTATCCATGTAGCTGGCATTTTAATCAAAATCTATTTACTAACATAAATACCTAGTTCTTCAGAAATTGCTCTTCGATTTTTCCCTTGGTTTACAACATAAATCCTTTAACGTATTGTGATAAAGATGAAATCACCTTTAATTAATTTAGCAATTTATAGCCCAGCGAATTATTTAGTTTTTTTTAATTCAGTTTAGAATTTCCATTTCGGGATTTATCGAGACGTAATATGATTTACTTTTCAATGAATATATAATTGCGGGCTGATTTGATAGAATCGTCTATTGTCACACTAATGAAATTTGTATAATATTGCAGATTTTGATGGGAATTATTTAATTGATCCTCTAGAAACCGCAGGTTTTAAATCCAAGTTGGTCGCAGTTACTTGGCTATTTATTTAGTATATTTAGGACCCCAAAATAGGATTTATTTCAGGTTCACAAAAAGAGGCGCAATCATAATATTAGAGTGTTCAATAATATTTTTAGGAGCGCAGAAAGGGAATATTTAGAGGTTCGATTAAAGATATGCCGTTTTTATAGCATAGCTGCATTTGGGTTACCCTTGTACACGTTGGACAGAAATTATAAAAAAAGGAACAAAAAACCTTAAAAGTATCAATACTACCTACATTAAAAAGCCTTCGTCAGTACCTACGACCGGGGTTATTATTTTTTTGATTACGCACGTGTCCGACTTCTGAAATACAGCAAAAATCCTCTGAAATCTTGGGTTTTCTGAAGATTTTTTCGCTAATCATTCAACAGATGGTTTAGAATTTGACCCTTTTAGCTTCGTCAACGAATCGTGGCTAAAAACCGTTTAATGGAAACCCATTGTAAGCCGTACTAAGAAGCCAGGGTTTTATTCCCTGTATTTCGTTCATAAATGAGGCTTTTAGTCGACGAAAGTTGTATTTACAGTATTCTACATGTATGTTTGTATGAATGATTTGCTTTTGGAGTTGACAAAGCCGTAGTTTTGCTCGAATGCGAGTTTTTATTTACGTTTTAGCATTCGTATCCACAGGCGAATTTTTTCCGCGTCGATTTTTAACTGACTTCAGAAAAAGAGGAAGTTCGCAATTCGGATGTTTATTATATATATTTTTTTTTTTATGTATGTTCGGGCATAACTCCGTCATATAATATGGACGGATTTGAAAAAAAAAATTTTTGTTCGAAAGAGGTTTATTCCGAAATGGTGCCATTTCAATTTCGTAAAGATGAAGAAGAAGTCGACTGTTTTTTTGTTTTTTTTAATCACGCAATGGATTTTCAACTCTCAGTGTTGAGCCGAGCATTCAGAATCCAACAGAGCGCATTCCAGCGCGTCAAAAAATACACTGTTGGATTTTCTACCCACTTTTCTAATAATAAATATTGTGTATTATATAACATAACATGTAACATTATAACATGTAGCAGGTGCTATTATTAAATAATAATAATAATTCCATTATATTGCAGACTAATTACATGTCCGTAGGTGTTAGTAATAAAGGTCTTAAAACTATGTTAGATCAAAACAAAGCGTAATTCAGTGTCTCAAACTTCAAATAATAAAACTCATAAAACCATATATGTCAAAAAAAAAAAACCTCGTAGTCAGTAATTGTGTCATCTCGTCACATGAAGCTGGATAAATCTCCCCAGCACTGCAGAGTCTGGCCTCTCAGAAATCATCCTTAGGATTCCGTTGGGGCTCCTTCGGATCCAGCGCACCAGAGAATCTGAAGAGTTTGTTTTACCGCGCTAATCTCTGGAACTACCAGTCGGATTTGATAAATTCTTTTTGCATTTGATAGCCCAATTCTCGAGGAAGGCTATAGGCTATTTAACATCACGCTAGGACCACTGGGAGCAGAGCAAAAAAAAAAACAAGTAAGCAAGAACGCGAAAAAGAGAGATAGTAATAGCGCGGGCAGGCGGGGTGGGTCGGGGGAGCGAGACATTTTACGCGGACGAAGTCACCAGCAGGAGCTAGTATATTAATAATAAATATTGTGTAGATATAATAATATGTAACATGTATCTACGTATTGTATTTATTATAATGTGGGCGCGTACAAGTAATAATTAATATTCAGAAATTGAATGCCTATTCCGTCGATGCTCCAGAGAGCTGAATTTCAATTTGGCATCGACATTTATGGAATTTCAATTGTTTTCTTATTATTGCTTTTTCGAGCTCATCCTGTTTTGGAGAGAAAATTTCACTGTGATATTTCATGGATGTTTAAGACAGACAGACACCAGAGTCAATATACACCAGATTAATCGGTTAGTGGAGTCTGAACGAGAGCCATTAGAAGTTTTATTGTTATTACGCCTACGGGCGTTTTGTGTCCGTCAAAGTGTCAAGTCAATCAAGTGTCATATAGTATGACATATAATTTTCTCTGCCGTTGACAAAACGGTATTTTAAGCGGGGTAACTGCGTAATAACGTGCTATAGAACTAAGTATACTAGGTGTCAAACTCATCGACCGCAGCAGGTACTCTATACTTCGGCCCAAAACACAAATAGCGGACGCTGGCCACACGGCTGCTGGACTAAAGTGGAACTGAGCTGGCCACATCTGTCGTCAGCACTCATCCAACAACTTTATTTTGATTATTTTATTGGCATCTAAATTATAGGTAACTAAACGGAGATGTCAAGCAAACACTTGAGTGAGGTCAATATAGGAAATGGCAAGTTTGGCAACATATGGCTGTTGACATTTGACATTCTGGAAGTTTTGTGAAACTTGATGTGAGACGTCAGTCGACAGAAGACGCTTGCGAGAGGTTGCCTTTGCCTGTATGAATTCATCACGTTTCCATATTGTAATCTAAGGGGTTTTTCTCACTGTCTGATCAGGACCAGGCCCGTGCCGGACGTCGCGTATGTGTACGCGCGCCTCAAAGAGATGTCAGCATCAAACGAAGGGGCCCGTTAGGGCTGAAGCCTGCCGGGTCAGCGGGATTGTCCGAAAGGGTTACCGCTAGCCCGGAACATAAAGGGCTAAGGAAGGAACACGGGTGGGTTTTAGTCAGTAAGAGTCTGACACTTCCTTCTGCTCCACCCAGAGCGGGAGGGGTCATTTGATGATTTCCTATCCGCAAAAAAAAAGGAGGGCAATTCTCGAAATTTTAAGAACGTTCACAGTCTGATCTCAGTCGCAATCTGTCAAAAATACCTCTAATTTTCCTATATTCTTGACAAGTTTTTGACATTGATTGTCGCTGAGATGATATTACGACTAGATTTTGAACGTTTTTAATTACGGGAATTGGCCTTCTGATAGCATCTCTGCCTAATCTTAACTAATATTATAAATGCGATAGTAAGTTTGTTTGTTACGCTTTCACGCTAAAACGGCTGAACGGATTTGGATGAAATTTGGCACCTATGTAGACCATGATCTGGAGAAGGATATAGGGTACTTTTCGTCCTGGATCGCAGACGAAGTCGCGGGCAACAGCTAGTCAAGTGATATTTTTGTAAATAGTGAACATTAATGCATTAATATATCTACATCTTTACTTAGTGTTTTGACTATCATTTCGATTACCCATCATATCCGACCATTCTGATAACGAAGAAATCGAAATGCTAAGAAGAAGAAAAGTAATTCTTCATTATTTTTTAGAACAATATCACATAGATAGTCTTGATTCAGGGCTGCGCACAGCCTTACATGAAATTGAACTAAATACTACTAAAGTGAAATTGCTTATACCCTAGTGTCTCTAGGTAATGAGTTTGCGACAGCTTCTTAAGAGCTATTAGCTGACTTAATGTGTTATTAACTTCTCGTATAAAGCTCGTGTTACTGTTAATGTTTTCAATCATGGTTTATTTTGTTGTTGTATTCGCATTATATTTAACTTTAAGGCGAATATTTCTTGAAAACGGTCAAAAAGTTGGTTTTTTAAAACAGTGTATCTCCTAAATCGTAAATAATTTTGACAAAAAAATTATATTGATATTTTCAAGTCTTATTTTCACTCACTCACTCACTGTCACTGACGGACTGTATAGAAAACAAAGAGAAGCGCGATGACACAACGCTGGTAATTTATTGCAAAATATGAAGCAATTATTTATTTACAAAAAATCTATTGTTTGGACTAAAAAAATAAAACACTGTGCTTGAGTATGTTGCTTGTAGAATAATCTGACAAAAAATCAAAATGATTGTATGTATATTAGTATGGTTTTTATTGTAAAAAGAAAGTTTTTAGAGGTATCTTCATGATTTTTTTCTATAGTATCAAATTAGTTGTTGGGATGTTTTTAACACACTATCTACGTAGCACTAATTCCTGAAGAATCACACTAATATTATAAAGGCGAAAGTTTGTGTGTGTGTTTATATGTTTGTTACTTCTTCACGCTCAAACGGCTGGACCAATTTTGATGAAATTTTGTATGACACCCTGGATTAACATATAGGCTACTTTTTATCCCAATATTCCCACGGAATCGACATTAACGCGGGTAAAACCGCGGGGCGCAGCTAGTATCATATATTTTTCTGATTTTGTTTACTGTAGGTAGTCGATCATTTTTTTCATTGGTTATAAAACTTGCGTTTTTTGATAAACTCATGTCCTGTAATCAATCCCCTTGACGTGTGGCAGTCAAAAGACTGCCACACGTCAAAAAATCAAAAACGTGCCCTCGGCGTCAAAGTCTGTCATGTAGTCGGACCGTGGCGTGCTGGGCACATTTTGGTTTGTCATCTATACATATGATTGTGGCGGTCAAAAGGAGTGGGATACGAAAAAACGCAAAATATCGTTCGCTGCAGTGGAAACTTACTGGCGGCCATTTTGCAGGCTAAGCTCGTCCTTGATCGCTGTCTATTTGTTTGCTGTAAGCCGCTAGGTTGTTTGAGAGGTGACGTCATCGGCTTTTAGTCTGATACTGTTTTGAAACTGTACGTCGAGGAATTTGTTAGGGTAAAAAAAAGTTTAATTTTTTTATTTTTCCTAGCTTGTGAATATGAACTGCCATTGACATAATACTTAGATTATAATATTTACTGTGCAATTAAACCGCCATTGTGCCCAAAAGTGAAAAACTTGAGAACCAACCTTTTCAGCGAAGTCGTGAGACCTATAAAGAACTGTTCCAAGGAACCGCACCCCGACTGCAATGTGGCCTATGTTACCCGGTGTAACGCAACGCTTCTAACGATACCACATAGGTACATAGATATAGGTTAAGCCGTTTAGAAGTTACGGTGGAATAAAGAACCTCACAAACATACATGAACCCTTAAAAAATACAGTCTTTTTTGTTTGCAGTCGTGTAAAAACATAACACTCCTTTTTTTGGGCAGTTGTGTAAGAAAAGGAGCTTTTAAAACGACCAAAGTTACACTAAAAACAGCCAGAAAAAAAAACAAAAAAGACCTGTGCGAGGCCAAAAGGCTCCTATCTCAGCATAATGCTGTGATATTTAAACAATAAATATCGCAGCGCTGTTATTCTTATAGGGCGCGCTGTGATGCCACGGACACAACTACGGATATCTATAAATCCCTTTATGAAAAATCTAAATACGAACGCGCGATGAAAAAAATAAATGATGAGATCTAATATAGAGTTGTGCAACTGGTCTTATTTTGTATTACCATGGTTATAAAATTATAGATTTACAACTCTATGCAATTCTAAACAACTTTTCAATATTTTTGAGTGGCACAGGTGATCATCTGCGACCGAAGTAGGTATAATAAGCGGAGCAGTACAAAACTAAGAAGTTTTGTGGGTCCGCATTTCATTACTCTGTGGCGTAACGTTCGTGCTAATTCGGAAATTAGAAGACATTAAAGATTAATTTGGTAGATATTAATATTATGTTAAGTTTTCAGTTAATAGTTTGAATCAACCTAATGCCACATACTCCTGAGAATTCGTTACTAATTAAAATCCAATTTTGCTTAGCTATTATTTGTATTTACAGAAATAAACACATAAACTATATTAATTTTGTCTTCCATATTAATGTCTTCATTATCTCTATCCCACTAAGAGGATTCATGTGAATTATATTCAGAGAATAAATAAATGAGTAATAATATATAAAAACAAATACAATTGTTAAAAACAGAAAGAAAGGACATATAATAAATATTTAATAATAAGGAAAAACATAAAAGCATTCTTCCTCTCTTACTTAATAAACATTTTGCTGTGCCCGACAGGGTCCATAATTGATTCTATTGATTTATACTTAGCACCTGTGTGTGTACATTCTGAACTCAATTTGGCTCGAAGTTATTTTTGATGGCAAGAGCTTATGCTTGTTGGGTATATTTTTGGGTAATAAACCTTTTAGGAACGAAAACATTACAGTGAATAAATCTCTCGCTTCCCAATTATCATGGTATTCAAGAGCAACGTAAGTAACTCTCTGTGAACATCGGAAAATTCGAATGTCTATCGAAGTCAGAGGGTATGACGTAAGTAACTCTCTGTGAACATCACAAAATTCGAATGTTTATTGAAGTCAGAGGGTATGACGTAAGTAACTCTCTGTGAACATCACAAAATTCGAATGTCTATCGAAGTCAGAGGGAATGACGTAAGTAACTCTCTGTGAACATCGGAAAATTCGAATGTCTATCGAAGTCAGAGGGAATGACGTAAGTAACTTTCTGTGAACATCGCAAAATTCGAATGTCTATCGAAGTCAGAATGATAAAATATATTTCATACTGAGGACAATGTCTTGAGAAAAGTTTTGAGCATGAATTTCGATGGCTTTAAGAGACGATGGATGGCCTGTGTGAACGATGATATGGTTAGTTACTACAAAACATTGCCAATGATCTCTCCAACCAATTAAAGTGATTGAACGACACTAATGTTAGCTCAAGGGTGAACGACTGAACGAGCACGCATTCACTCTTTCATTAATTATTTTTTATGAGTACTTTTTATGTTTGTTAGCTGTTTCATTAGGAAAAGTAGCTTGCATTTGCATCTGCATATTGTGTTCAAGATTTTTCTTTTATCGTCGCTAGGGTTGAACTGAAACAATTAAGGCTCATATAAACAGGCGCGACTCGCGATATAATCGCGCGCGACACAAAGGCACCGCCTGTTGCGCGACTTGCGGTGGCTTTGTGTCGCGCGCGATTTTATCGCGTCTCGCGCCGGTTTGAAGGAGCCTTTATTTGGGTTGTCTTGGTTTCATTGAGTGTATACTAACGAGTAAGTAATGGGCTAAAATGTTCTTATCCCCCGATAACAAGCCAGTAAGGTAATTGCGTATCATTATATTATATTATTATTATCGTATTTTAACACACTATCAGTAGCAATGGGTTTTATTTTGACAGTTCAACAACATTCATTGCGTTATTTAGCAGTCACATTTTTCGAACAAATGGATTAGAAATATGCTTCAAAATTATTCAAATTGAGAGTAATAGTGTGTTACGCAATTGGGGTGCTGGTCTGTAATCAAGATGTCACGTTAGCTAGTGTTATTGGTGTTGTAATAACAATAACATTTGATATATGACGAGTTGAGTTTGCAAAAGTACATGAGGGAGTTATCACGAGTAGCATTGATTTTGAAACCGTACATTTGTTAGGCACCATATAAAGACTCATTGGGTTGGTACAAGGTTTAGCATAAGCCTCGCATAATCAGCCTATAATGTTTCCATTGCTGGGACACAAGTGTTCTCTTTGTGAGAGGGGGTGGGCTCATCACGCCGACTCAGTGCGCGTTGGAGGATGTCACGTGTCTGCGAGTTGTTGGTTCTAGGACTTGCCGGTTTCCTAATGATGTTTTCCTACACCGTTTTGAGAGCAGTGATCAATTCCATAAAGGAGTGTGCCTGTCTGGGTTCAAACCCATGATCTAATAATGGGCCATCAAGCAAAAAGTTGCTCTAACAAAGTAAATATTTAGCAAGGGTAATTAGGTATGCCAGAAAAGATATACAAGCCATGTAGTCTCGGTCGCTCAAAATGTTTCACCCTAAATTACGTCAAACAAAATGTAGATTCATGTCCGACGTTAAGCATTGCTTTAATTATTTTAACCTAAATTCGGGTCATAATTTTATTAGTAAACCTAGTCAAGGACCTGAAAACGAGTGCCTGGTCTACATTTTGGTCTGAAATTCAGGTTAATTTTGTTGGCCTAAAGGCTGATAATGGTCAAGTCGTAAATGGGCACCTACTTTGATATTATTAGGGTAATTGTGAAGTAACCTTGTTCTTGACTTATTGGGTCAGTTGTTACAAGCTTGTTACAACTGACCCCTATTCTTAAATTGCTTAGAATATCGCCAAGTCTTTGTGTTACAGATAACCTAAATGAGCTAGGCTTATCGTAATACAATTTTGATTTATAAAATGTCAATTCCCTTCAATTTGATGCTATTATCGTTGTCAAAAGATATGAAAATAATTGGTTTAATGATTAGAATTAAATTGATTCAAGATTGGTTTGATTTAGAGATCAAAGAAGTATGCAAAAGATACCATCTTCCCTGCCGCGGCCTTCCACAATAATATCGTAACGTTAGAAATTATTAAAGCGCTGATTCCCACCGTAATACCAGAAAAACTACAAAGCTATCAGTACGTTGAACGAACATTATCATAAAAGCTAAAGCACGGTGGACCATTATTAGGCCTTTACTGTGTTAACGTTATAGGCGACTGGATCTCGAATTGGCTATAAAACTGAAGATTCCTTACGTAATAGTTGGGTAATCAAGTAACAGGAGGTTCTGCACTGCTCTTTGAATTATTAAACATACTCCTGTATATGCAAACTAAAGGTCCTTATTATAATTAAAACCCTCTAGGAGAAGAGGGTTTTAATTAAATGACCTTTAGTTTACTTTGATATTTTAAATACAAGATGGCGGAGACAACGACGCGCAAGCTGTAACCAGTGACCGAAGCAATTTTTCATCGGTTATGAAAAAAAGTCTACTGTTTTATAGAAAAGTGCCAATAATAATAATAGCCTCCCCGACCGTTTTCGGTCACGGTGGCCAATCTCAATGGAGATTAGCCAGGTACGCAGGAGATATTATAGTGCACAAGTGTGTGCGCAAACACAGATGCACTCACTGTTCCTTTACTCTCATAATACTCCGATGGGACGGTAATCCGACACGACCGGGGAGAGTTCAGGCGCAGAGGACCAACGGCTTTACGTGCTTTCCGAGGCACGGGGGTATTAAACCGCCAACTTCCAAACTTCGGACTGTTACTAAGAAATTCCTAATGGAAAACCCAATAACACTTTGTCCGACCCGAGAGTCGAACCCAGGATCCCACGCTCAGCAGTCGTGCTTGCAACCACGAGACCAACGGGGCAGTCAAAAAGAAAAGTGCCAATACCTACACCGTCAAAATGCCTATACAACAGCTTATATTTTTTAATAACCGGTGTAAGATTTAAGAGGAAATGCGGTCGGAGAGACTTTTGAAAAAGCTTAAGTAAAAAGTCAAATTTATTCCGGTCAGCTCCCCTCATAACTCGAGGTTTGGCTCTCGCCTATTTCCTCCTCCAATATTGGACGAATTTAAAAGATATTTCATAAACCGAATAAGAAGGATATACTTACTGTGTCCCTATGTTTTCTTTATAACATTAATAGTTGTCAAAGTACACTAGGCCTCTGTTGACAGCGGTTTAAATTTACATTTTTTGAGGGTTCTAGTGCTTATAAAAATAATGTATTGTCAAGAAGGAAAACATAGGGACATTGCTTTAAGGTCATTAACCAGAAAGAAAACAGGCGAGAGCGTTTCTATGGAGAAAAGACCACCCACATTTCCTCTTTATAAGAGGGGTCAAACCCCCTGTTACCATGGTAATAGGTTTCGCGTCGATATCCCTGTGACCCTGTATATTTTAATGTAAGTGCTTGTTCCTATTATTATAGTCATCGCCAAAAAGTCTAAGCTTATACCAAAAGGTAAACCAATACTTACATAGTATAAAGGCGAAAATTTGTGAGTGTGTTTGTATATTTGTTACTTAACAAAAACTACTGAACGGATTTTGATGAAACTGTACAGTAATATAGCTTATACATCAGAATAACTCATAGGATACTTTTTATCCCGATATTCCCACGGGATTGAAACTTATGCGGGTGAAACCGCGGGGCGCTGCTAGTAAAACATAAGAAAGATAAATTGGGGTAGGTATGTTTGATAGGCTAAATTGGAGTTATATTGACTTCATATCAGCAGTTATAGACTGGCTGTACCTACGTTTGGTTCAAAGACATTTCAGGCATGAAAATTATTTGTTTTCTAATGTATTTCTTTTGTATGTAGAGCAGTGGTGGCAAAGTGGTGACGGCCGCGACTTACGAGTTGTAGGTCGTAGGTTTGAACCCAGACCGGCGCTTTACTTTGTGTAAATTATATCTTCACCACTGCTCTCAAAACGGTGAAGGAAAACATCGTGAGGAAACCGGCATGTCCTAGAACCAAACATTTTAAGACATGTGACATCTACCAACCCGCACTGGGCCCGCATGGTGGATTACGGCCCACTCCCTCTCACAGAGAGGAGGCCCGTGTCCCAGCATTGGGAACATTATAGGCTGATTATGTTATGTTATGTATTTCTTTATCCAATTACTCTAACAGTAGTTAGCAGGTATCTATGGCTTCCATTCCTATAACTATGTATTTTTAATTTACGCAAAAGCCATTATTTTTCTGTTTTACTATCTTTTACAACCCTACTCAAACTAACGACCCGACATAGCAGGGCAAAGGAAGGTAATATCGTGTATAAAGTTAAGATAAAAAGTAAATATATAACTAGGTACATACATAGACTTGTTAAAATGAGTCCCTTATAACTTAATTTGTGCTAATGGCTAAAACACCAAAGTGAAAGTTTTAAAATTTATTCAGAAAATGGTCAGTGAATTGTGAATTTTGGACAAATATAACGAATCTAAAAGTCTGCCGAAACATAACTATTTTGACGATGTGATATAATGTAGCTACAATATAACTTTACTATATAGCTATATATATACAAGCTATACTAATATCTATCTATATAAATAAAACAAAGTTGGTTTAGTACCTTTTATAAATCAAGAACGGCTGAACCGACTTTTATGACCTTTGATTTATTGGATTTGTGTCTACCCCGAATATCAGAATAACTTTATAAGGCATTTCCCATGTTTTAATAGTTATTCACGAAAAAAATAATCTGAAGATAATTCATTTTCTCATATATTTAGGCGATAAAAAGCCGGGTCAGCTAGTTTAAAAAATAAGTAGGTACCCTACCTATCTCGTAACTCGATCAATGTGACAACACATTGATTACGATACATATTATGCGCTTTTGTAATTTCTAACGTGACGCGGTCCACTTGGAAGTCCCTGAACCGTCTCCGGACACAAGTGGGAAGATGTAAGTCCAACCTGGTAAAGTGAGGCTATCTTGATGGAACGGCAGTAGGATGTGATTGTGGGGCTATGTCGCAAACCATGCTCCACCTCCTGTCATGACCTCTGTGTCCCAAAACATGCAGTCAATGCAATATCTATGAGTCAAAGTGATCTCTGCGCTGGCACTGACAATGCCGTGAAAGTGGCAAAGTTTTGGGCCAACAAGATATAAAATACAGTCGTGCCAGCGACACGAAGAAAGAAAGAAAGAAAATAAGTTTATTTGACCCAGGTTAAGAGCGCTTATGCCGTACGGTATTTGATACAAACTTTCAAGCCCTTGTTTTTCGAAATGAGTGAACCGATTTTAATGAAACTTCATACGCATAAGCAGCCATAACAAAGGTCTAAAAAGTTACTTAAGAACATTTTAGAAAAATAATGTTACAGCCAAATTAGACCGTTTTTAAATTTTCCATAGAAACAGAGATTTCCAGTTATCTTTTTTTTAAATAAGACATTTCGAAAATGTTCTTGTTCGAAGTGCTCTAGTACCTACGAGTCGATTGTCTGATCAAATGGCACAGAGGTAGGTACCAAAATGCACATTTAGGTAAATCTTCTTAAGTGCCTCGTCCGCGATAGAACAACCTAAGCGGATTGGTTTGTGTAATATACGGATGTCTGAAAATGAAAATCTGTACCTCTGTGTCTGTAATCTGTATCTACTTCATCAACTTACTTTGATTTCCTTCACAGAAAACGTAATTACCAAAATGAAACTGAACCTGATTTTTTGACTCAAGGTCGCCTCTTGTCCTGCCAAGAGCAGGTTGTCATCGGGGAGAACTCTGAAATTCAAGCCAACAAGCGTGACAAGACTTCTTTTTTGTAGAGAGAAAATATTTTCCCCGAAATGCGTTTGAAGGACCATTTCGCAGCTTTCAGGGTTTTGTTACTTATAAAATACGAAAGAAATCCTTTTTAAGAGTATTATCTTTTCATTCGCAAGAAACGGTTTATTTTATGTACAGTCACAAGCACTAATAGGTATGTCAACACTCGGCAACTTTCAATTGCGAAATTTCGTGAAATGACGAATGCAACGTTGAAATACGACACTTTACACCTATGGGTTCGAAAAGACTGTGTTCGTAATAACATAAAATTTCATTAAAAAATAAAGGAGAAAATTGCCTTTGAATAAGGCCAAGTGTATACATATACTTAATTACTTTTGATCGTATACATACTTATGCTCGTGACTGTAGGTACCGTTTATGATATTTAATGGCGATAAGGGGTTCCTACAAAATATACGAAACTGGTGTAGAAGGATTTACAATGCGGTGCGGTCCGGCCAAGTTTGCTTCAGCCTTGTGGCGCTATCTACATTTCCACATGCGAACTACGCAGTGTGACGTCACGCAAAATCCTGCATCGCGCAAGTAGAGTTTACCGCGCAACTAGCATATAAGTATACAATGTCCCGACACCAATCGTTAGGCAGTAGCCCAGCAGACACGACACCTGTCTGGTCGGAAGATCCTCCCTTTTCTATGGAGGATGAGTGAACGTTACACCCTGTTCCTAAGAGCTATTGTGCACTGTCGACTGGTCGCCGGCGACTCGGTCGACGGCGACTGTGACTTACTATAGTTTAAATAGGTGAATACGCACTTGGTCGCCGAATGATGCCTATGTTTTGGTCGCCGAGGGACCGAGTCGCCGGCGACCAGTCGACACTGAGTAATAGCTCATAAACCTCTAAAGCGTCAGAGATACCATGAGTTATTGCATTTCGTTTGTTATTGTCAGTCAGTTTCAATTGATGGGATAGTTGTCAAAGAGGTTGATAGGATGTCAGTCTCTTTGACAACTATCCCTGGAGATTTGTAGTTAGCTTTGTCTGTAGACACATGCAACACAAAAAGGTTTGGCGATGGGCTGACTATCTTATAGATAAAGGTGTAAAGGGATAAAGGTGAGGGGCTTGTGGCTAAGTCATAATAGCCGCACGATCGATCAGGTTAAGCTACGTTGGTCGCGGTTGGTCCGTGGATGGGTGACCATCTTCACATACTAAGACCACTTCATGCCTCGGAAAGCACGTTAAGCCGTTGGTCCCGGCTGTCATTAGTGGATCTTTGACAGTCGTTACGGGTCGTCAGAAGCCCGAAAGTGACAACCAGTCTTACGAAGGGGTATCGTATTACCCAGTAACTGGTTTGTGGAGGTCAGATAATATGCAGTCGCTCCATGTAAAATACTGGTATTTTACTGGTTTTTATATTTTATCTATCCTTTTGATAGATTCTTATTTTGTAAATGTGAGGACTTAGTAGGCTTTGTAGACTTTAGATCTGTAGACCATTTTTTATTTTATCAAGTACCTGGTACTTGTTGGCAGGCCTACGCTGTCCTATACATACTGTAATTTGTAAACATTGTAAAATTTAAAAAAAAGTAACCGTGGATTTTTTTGCCGGTTCTTCTCCATAGGAAACGACCAATTGGAACCGTGCACCTAGCTTCTGACGTTTCATAAGTGCCCATGTGGGTTTATGTGAAATAAAACATTTTGATTTGGATTTCATCCGGTTAGACTGGAAGCTGACCCTAACATATTTGGGAAAAGGCTAGGCAGATGTAGAACCTTAAGTAACATAACGCTCAATGCAACTTTTTCAACTGCAGAACCATCTTCGCTCCTTTTACTAAACTTTAAATTAATTTTGCCTTGCTTAGCTTAGAAAGGTTTAGTCCTCACCGGCTCGTGGGACTAACTAAGTTATTTCTTACTTCGTTATCTTATTCAAATTTATAAAATTAAGTATGAGCTAGAAGAGGTCTTTGGCTAATCTGGCTTCGAAATTAGAAAACTACACTGAAACTTTTTTTTTTTTTTTTGCGAAGTGTGGCTTTCGTGTCTAAATGATAACAGCTGCACGGGTCGATCGAAGGTAAAGCTAGGCTTGCCGCAGTCGGTTTGTGGATGGGTGGTCCATCCATTACATATAGAGACCCTTCCGGGCCTCGGAAAGCACGTTAAGCCGTTGGTCGGTTTTCATTCGTAGATATTTGTCAGTCGCTGAAAGTAGTTAGAAGACCAAAAGTCGGACAACCCGTCTTACCTAAGTAACGGTATCGTGTTACCCAGATAATGGGTTATGGAGGTCAGAAAGGCAGCCGCTCCATGTTATATACTGGTGAATACCAGGCGGGCATCCAGTCTTAATGACTGAATGCCTGTCTGAGACTGGATGCCTGCCTGGAGGTGGCTGGTGGTGGTGGATGATCGGCAAGCGTTATGCCGTTGCCGGTGGTCCGGGTAGTTAGATTACATTTAGTTTGCTTTTTGTTACTTGATTTGAGACGCAAACTTTTAACCATTTAATGATAATAATCTGGGTAATCCGCTAAGATGGGTCAGAGTAACAGATGCCTCAGGGCATCTAGCTTCATATTTTCTGACTGACCGACTTCTTGACAATTCAAAAGCGCCCGTAAATGGTTTGATTGAAATAAATACTTTGAGTTTGTGTATATTTCAAAAGAGCTGCGAAATAGAAAGTTGTACGTACGTTGTACGTGTTGTTGTTGTTGTAAGTTGTTGTTGTTGTTGTTACTTACGCACGAATGAAATCATCATCATCACCTGACTTGCCTTTTCCCAACTATGTTGGGGCCTGCTTCAAGTCTTACCATATCTACATATAATACTGGTAATCAAATACTGGTGGTGTAATAACCAGTATTTTTCATAAAAAACCTAAATAAATATTTCCTCATTAAAATAAATTATCAAGTAACAAGTTAACTCGCGAAGAAACTTATAACTTCATTCAGTTTCTTCGCACTTCCTCGCTTAATATTTAGCTGAATATAAGTAAATCATAGCCAATATATTCATTCGATTGTATTTTATTACCTTCCTGAAAGGTTTTCCGTGTTGTTCGCCTCATAAATATGGCCGCTTTGCTAAAATGTGGGTAGTTGTTAAATATTCTTGTTCGTGAAGTTATTATGGTTATTTTATTTGACACGGATACAAGTAGAGATGAATTCATAACATGTCTGTTGTGTCGTAGGAGACAAAACTGTTGTAAATTTTTGAAGGCCATTTTTTGTGTCAGTTGGAAAATTTAGAGGGTATTTCCCATAGTAACTACGCTGAACTAACAGGTAAAAATAAACCTACCGCAATAAATGACAACCACAATCAATGACATGATGAAGAAAACCGCATTAACCTTTTGACCGCCACAGTCATGTATAGATGACAAGCCAAAATGTGCCCAGCACGCCACGGTTCGACTACATGACAGACTTTGACTCCGAGGGCACGTTTTTGATTTTTTTACGTGTGGCGGTCAAATGGCTAGCCCATTGTATTGTTAAGAAGATCTAAGTGACACACAGACACGAAAAGCGAATTTGTTTTACGCTTACGCAGGGCAAATATTTAATAATATTTCATAAAGTCAAATCAAAGTCAAATCATTTATTTCAAATAGGCACATTAAAGGCACTTTTGAACGTCAAAAAAAAACTAAATAGAAATGATTCTAGTCGCCCATTCCAAAAGGTAGTTTTCGTATGGAGAAGAATGGGCAAGAAACTCCACCGTTACTCTTTTAAAATGTTTTACAAGGTCTTGTATACATAAGGCATCTGCCAACCCGCACTGGGCCCGCGTGGTGGATTACGGCCCACTCCCTCTCACCGAGAGGAGGCCTGTGTCCCAGCAGTGGGAACATTATAGGCTGATTATGATGTATACATAATATAATTATATGTGAACACGATGCACCCATAATAAAATTAGTCTACCACAAAAGGTAAAAAGAATTAAAAATTAAGCAATGACAGATGTGATAGATACATGGTGCTCACATATTTACAAATTATAAAAAAAAAAAATGCAAAAGTAGTTGATTTTTCTAGAATTTTAACAAGTGTGTGAGCCACTGTAGTCACAAATTGTAAAAATCAAATAAATAATATGTCATAATTTATTTTTTTATTTTATTTATTTTTTAAAGAATGTTCCGAATATTTTCCATTGAAAAGATGACTACAGAGTATTCTCGATCGGAGAACATTCTCCGTTAGAGAATAGTTTCACTAGTCGTGTCAAAATACAATTATTCTCCCTGGAGCTTTAGAGTAACATCGTCGAAATAAACTGCAAACTAAATTTATTTCAAAGCGAATAATGCTAAAGTCTGACAACACTCGTGGACTGTTTTAATGAAAGCACACGTGTCAGAAGTAACGAGTTTCCTATGTAATCTAGTGCAGCTTTAAATGTGTTATTTCGATGTGTTCGCTGTACGGGAATATTTCGTGCGATTTTCACGTTTGGTTCCAAACTCAATTTCGGGGCAGGTATCGTTTTATTGTTTTTTAAACTTCATTGTAGGTACGCTTTTATAATTGCTAACGTGTCCTAACACTACAGTGTTTTCTGTTTTTAGGTTTCCGTACCTCAAAGGGAAAAACGGAACCCCTATAAGATCACTTCGTTGTCCGTCTGTCTGTCCATCTGTCAAAACCCTTTTCTCAGGAACGCGTGGAGTTATCAAATTGAAATTAATATCAAATACTCAGAGCTGCAATGCCTTAAAGCAATAAAAAAATCAAACTTGTAAGTCAACGCAAAAGATATGGGCGTTTATATTCCGGAATCAAAACCTATAGGGTACTTCCCGTTGACCTAGAATCATGAAATTTGGCAAAAAGCAATGTCATGTAGCACAAGTAAAGGAAACAATCCGAAAACCGTAAATTTTTCGTTAAATACCTGCAAATTTGTACGGAACCCTCGGTTCGCGAGTCAAACTCGCACTTGATCGGTTTTTTTGTTTCGTTAACCTAATTGTCCCACTGGTGGGCAAAGACCTCCCCCATATTCTACCAAGAAAAATCTTGAACACAGTATGCAGATGCAAATGCAAGCTAACAAACATAAAATTTCTCGTAAATACAGGGTAAATAATTTTTTTTTTTTAATTAGCTGGCGAAACTTCACAGAAGTGATGGGTATCGATATCTTATTTTATCATTTATCTTATTTTTATCCATTTGATAAATGATTTTATTTTTGTAAGTAGGTTTGTACAAACACTTTTGCACCTAAATTAAATGACTAGGTTTTGGCGCGTGTAGATTGTTTTTACACAATAATGCGCAAGCGCAGCATCGATGGTGGCTCGAGTCATGGCCAGCCCTAACAGCGTTCTGAAGCAAAACCAAAATCGATGTTTTAATAATCACAGCTCTATCATAGAGTTGGGTAGACAGTGCTAGTGGAATCGTTTTAAATAATAGATTTTCCAATCCAAACGATTGCAAAAATCCATTATTTAAAACGTCTCCACTGAATTTCAGAAGAAATATCATTGAACATTTTTCACAGCTTTCATTAAAAATCTGTGGCAATTTTTTCCTCTTGTAAATGCACTTCCCACTGCTTCCATAGCTATAAAATGCTAAAACGGCTATAAAACTATTAAAAGTCCAGCCGTGCTCGTGCATTCAGAGCCATTATCACAAATCAAGGGATTCACATGTGGCTGGATATATTTCATCTACTACATTTATGGGGTCATAACTGTATGGTTGAAAAAATGAGAATATAGATACTGTTTTGTAAATGTATCATCAAAATCGCAACCATAGTTGGTTGACACGATTTTTTTTCAAAAAGCATATATATAACAATATATCATGATAATCATGGAAGAGAAAAAAGGTGGTCGGTAAGGTTCAAATTAACTACAACAAGGAACCGCCGTCAAAAATTCGAAGACGTGACATCCACCAACTCGCACGGGGGACCATGTGGTAGTTTATGGCCCACTCCCTCACAAAGATGAGGCCTGCGCCCCATCAGAACATTATAGGCTGATTATGCTTAAGAGACTGTAGAGTAAATAATGTGTATACTTAATACATTAATATTAAACTTAAATATTATAAGAAGAAATCTTGATCTATACTAATATTATAAAGAGGTAACGTTTGTATGTAGGGGGTAATCTCTGGAACTACCAGTCGGATTTGAAAAAATCTTTTTGTATTTGACAGCCCTATTCTTGAGGAAGGCTATATGTTATTTAACATCACGCTATGATCCTTAGGAGCCGAGCAAAAAGAAAAAAAAGTCAGAAAGAACGCTAATCAAAAACGAAGTAATAGCGCGGGCAGGCGAAAGATGCGACGGGGTGGGTCGGGGAAACAAGGAATTTCACGCGGACGAAGTCGCGGGCAGGAGCTAGTGTTTTATAAGTTAAGTACTTACTTAACGCGTACGTTACTACGTAAAAACCGTGCCAAGCAGGCGTGGTTCGCTATTATGTAAAGTATAGTATGTACAGTCAACAGCAAAAGTAGATGATGAAAATCAGAAATTCAAATACTAATGAACGGAGTTCGCGTCAGAACTGTGGCGTCGAAGTGATTCAAAAGTATTCTACGTAGTAAGTATTCTAAGTAGTACTACTTAGACGCCACACAGTTCTGACGCGAACTCCGTTCATTAGTATTGAATTTCTGATTTTCATCATCTACTTTTGCTGTTAACTGTACGACATGTGCATATGACCTTCACGCTCGTAAGACATGTTATAAATACTCTCACAAGGACGCAATAACCTCTATTAACAAACTAAGCTATAAAATTGTGTGTTCGTTTAATTCGAACCCAACATCTGAGGCATTCAAGGGCCCTAAATACCCAATGAACCGTTACTTTTTCATATTTATGGAAGAACGCTTCACCGTTTTTCGATCCCGAAAATTAATCGGTGTTGGGATGATTTTTCTTCTTAATCACGTTTTTGGTTTTGAATATATACCTACGTCTTTAGTAAACGTGTGTGAATAGTGTTTTTTTTTTGTGAAAGACCGAAAGTATTGACAGGAACGAAACAGCGGAGTAAATCGTGATGTCTAATTAATGTTTTTATTAATTCACGATTGGAAATCTACAGTCGGGTGATGAAAACCTACTGAACCGAGGCATGGAATTGTTAACGTAAGCATCCGCTGAGCTTATGAGACTATTTTCTTAACTATTCTATTGAATGTCAAACTATGGATTAAAGTTTGACGTCGAACATATGCGAGCAGGCAAATCTCGTAATTTTATGAACTTTCACAGTCTGATCTCAGTCTTAATCTGTCAAAAATGCCTCTAAAATTCCGAAATTTTTGACAAGTTTTTGACACTGATTGTCGCTGAGATGAAAAAGCGACTAGATTTTGAACGTTTTTATTTCCGGGATTATGAGAATTAGACTTCTGTTCAGAATAAAACTCAAGTTATGACTTATGATATCCATTGTGGAATGCAATAAATAATTGAGTATTGAGTACCTATCCTTTCACAAAATCATCCTCCAAAAACTTTTCAAAACAGTGTCAGTCAACATAACAACTCCTTAAAAATAAGATACAATACTGCTAACCCCACGTGAGTACGCACATCAAGCTACTAGAATCTGTCAAATTTCTTTAATAGATTTTCAAGTTTATCACTAAAGCATTAGGTTCAAAGTTGATTGGGAAAAGGAGAAGGGAATGACTCCATAGATTCCTGGGCCCAGGTGTTAACTGAATCAAACTAGCCTTATTTGTAAGAGGATATAATAACAAGGCCTCACTGAAAATTTGGTGAATCCAGGAACCAAGTTATTAGAATTATAGTAACAGTGAGGTTATATTATAACATTGTAGTTTTTATGTTATCTAAGAAATAATTTGAATGTGTAATGGTAATTTAGAGTAGCAAGATCCGTCAAATAGTCCGTTATAATGTGCAAAGCCGAGATTGTGGGGTTAAACAATAAAACAAGGAAAATACGTGCGAACTCAGAACTAAAGAAAACAAACGAGTGCATCTGTCAGTCAGTGACTGACGGATGTCAGGCACAAGTGTTGCCAGAAGAAAAAAAATCACTATGAATCTATTCAATCGATTCCACGAAAGCTTGATATGCATTTGTCACTCGATTTTCATACACATTCTCATATTTTACCGATTTATTCATAATCGATTAGTAGTAATTCAGGAATATTATTTTAATCGATTTTAGTTTCATTAACTTAATTTAAGTTTTCTCGCTTTCTAGGTAGAAACATGGTACCATATTTTGTGATTTCCTTTAGAAAAATATAACGGTTTTTTTAATACACATTTCAACTAGTTAACTGCTGGGCCCAGAAGTCCCCTTCTCCTTTGACAGTTTCGGGTAGCTTGCTGTGCTGGCGTCTGTACATTGATACTTTCGTATTCATCATTCATGTCACTGTTGTACTTACTAGAAAATGTCTACCCTTGTCAGTCATACAACTCATATGTGACATCAGTGACATGTAGACAAATGGACAGCTGGCATGAGCAGAGTCACTTATCATTCACATATCACTTTACACGAAAAATGACTCTTTTTTATGTCGTGAAATTGAAGATTGAAAAAGATAAAGAAGAAACACTTTGTCCTTTATCTTAGAATGAAATGAGATTTTGTCTAAAAATAGGCACGACATGAATGACGGACTGATGCGACCGATGTACCTGGGCCCAGGGGTTTATTTAATAAAATCATCAGATGATAATTATTTATTTAAGTATTTATATATAACTTTATGCATAAGTAAAAGTATCTGGCCTCAACACCAAGCGGCCAAAGCGAGATTCGTCAGAAAAACTCAAAATGCCAGTTCTTCTGCCCAATTTCTGTGTTCACGAGCCCATTGTAAATGGGTTCTGCGATTCCACAATCGCAGAACTTCGCGGCTCAACAGGGGGGTACACGTAGCGGCCTTCGGGAACGCAGATTGATTTCTTATGGTTTGATCGCTTATTTTGGGTGCCAGAGCTCATCGAAACCACTCTATCCCTTAGTTGAACGCTGCATAGTGTTTAGATAAGTGTTTTTGTACAACTGAAGTTAATAAAGAAACTTTTTTTTTATTAACCTCGCTAAAGAGCTATTTAGCCTCGTAACCAACATCATCACGGTCATTGTACGATTTCGTCGAGCAGTAATTTGTATGTGCCGATTTTGTCTGCGTATGGTGATGCGAGCTCGCCCTCCATGTCGCTTTGCCATGTTGCCATTGATGCGGTAACGTGTCCAAAGTCGACTTAAGAGCGATCGAATCAGCTTCCAACATTCCCACGGCTCTGATCATTTCTGCTCGGCTCAAATGACGTCTTCTCTCCATAATAATATTCTTGTATGTTGATTCCTTTAAGAAGTATGGCAGAAATATAACTGGTCTTTTGGCCGAAATTTCGAATAATTTAATAAAGTATTTCCCTTTTCAAATAACGAAGTTTACTAAAAATAGTAGTCACAGAGATTTTTAACCGACTTCAAAAAAGGAGGAGGTTTCTCAATTCGACCGTATATTATTTAGTAACTATCAAAAACGTGTTTGATACCTAGACACTTTTGATGTGTGTAGATTGATGTCAAGTTCAAGAGTAGAACAAACAAATAAGGATACAAAAAAAAATATACAAGGACACTAACGGCAAAAACGATCTCTTCTATATGATTGCATAAGATAGTACCAAAAATAAATACAAGGGCATACAAAATCACTTTGAACAATCAGTAACACCACAAAAGTCAATAAACTATATGATTGTAGTTTTTGTGTCGCTAGTTCCCCGATATCTCATGTCAATCATTGGCATTGTGGGATGTGTTCGTGTATTGGAGGTCTGTTTGTGATTGACTTTGACGAGAAAATAGAAAAATGGGCTGATATATTGGCAGAAATCCTATTGTCGTGGTGGCTATTTGTGGTATACTAATCATTCTAATTCAGAATGAAGAAGTAAGACATAAAATAAGGTGGAGAGATAATTAATGAGCATGGCTATAGAAATGGAGACAAGTCTCATAGGGCAAAAGCCAAAGTCAAAGCATTAGAATATTTAACTGTAATATTTCTTCAAATCTCCAAATCATAGCATAACATTATTATAGTTAAATAAAAATCGAATGTACGCGAATGGATAGAACGGTAATATCTCGGAAACGTGACACTATAAATACATAAGAGGAAGTCTAAAAGTGGCATCGGTAACTGCAAAGTGGTGTGGAAATCGGTTGTTATGGTATATGCTACAGAAGAATAAGGAAAATGTCGGTAGAAAAGTTTTGAGACTGAATGTCTATAGATATAAGAGTAGGGGAAGACCGAAGAAATGATGGATGGACTGTGTGACATGATGGTTAGAAAGGGGATGACCCCATTAAAACAGAAGAATAACTAGCAGGGGATCCAGGGGGGGGTTCAGAGGATCAGACCGGAATAAATCAAATAAACTGGGATAAGGGCAGGAGAATGACGATGAAAAATCGAATGTAAATATCTTAACCGGACGATGGAAAACTCGCCCTAAAAATCTTTGCAAAAAAAACGTACCAAATTTTATATTCCTAGCTGACATAAGTATTTACCTACCTACTTCAGCACAGTAATAGAAAAAATAAATCTAAGATAGCATTTCTATGATTGAATCTTACCTTTAGTTGACCGGTATTGGATCTTCAAAAAGTCTCCGGGGATCTATCATTTATCTCTTTGATGAAATTGTCTGAATCTGACTTCAATCTTCTAAACGTAAATCCAATTATTAGTGAGACAAATATTAGCAGTTAGGTAAGTCTTTATTTTCATATAAAGTTTGCGCAAACCTTTTTGATATTAGGTTTGAGACGGGACTAACTTTGCCCAAGTTTTTTCATTCGGATTTAGGTAACTTTATAGATATAGGAAAAGTTGCTAATCTGTCGTAGTTTCTTCTGATTCAGGTTCTAAGGGAATTAGATTAGTAAGTTTTATTTTATACGATTGATCATTACAATAGATTTTTCCCGGTTTTAAAATTGCCTTGATGTTCTTTCGGATTGGTACGGAATTAGACAGTCAGTAAGACAGCAGCGGAGCTGACTGCCCAGGATGCGCTGCACGTATACAGGTTGGCAGGGACAACGACGCGCAAACTGTAACTATAAATTCAGCACATAATTTTAGACCCCTAGCGCAGAAATGCTTAGACGGCTATCAAAAATAAAAACTGCTGTTTCATAGAAAAATCCTAATATCTACGAGAATACCTATGCGGTCGAAATTTACTGGACAGCAATTTATTATTTTAATGACCGACGATAATGGACGAAGATGGACGGTGCCGTGAGGCCGGCCCAGAGAGAGATGGCGAGATGACCTGGACGTGTACCGCGAGGGCTGGTTCGAAGCAGCGTGGGAAAAAAGTTCCTGGAAGGATTTGGGGGAGGCCTTTGTCCAGCAGTGGAACAGTAAAAAAAAAACCGACGAAAAATTTCATGCTAGCCGCGCGGTAAATTCTGCTTGCGCGATGCAGGATTTTGTGTGACGTCAGTATGATCCGTAGTTCGCATATGGCGCTGTAGATGCCGCAAAGCCATAGTGTCTCGCGTGGATCCACGTTAAACGATCCACGTTAAACAGTGATCAGTCGAAGGGTTAAACAGTGTATTTTCTAGATTACTGCAAGAAAATTATGTTTCGCAAGATTTTCGTGTCCATTTATGTAAATTATACATAATAGGTATCTTCCTTTAGGGATCTACGCCATCTGGTAAGACCTCTGAACTAAACGGGACTGTCGTATATCCTATTAATTCCTGACACGGAGCCGTCACGTGGTATCAAATCTAATTGCTGTCCACAAAGGGATGGGAGCGTGAAACTATATCTATTGAAACAATTGATAGTGATAGAATTAATACGTTAGCTTTAGCACGTGTTGTTTGTATTGAAACTAGACTCAAATAAACAGTTTGGTGATGTTGGATATAGGAAGAAGATGAATACAGAATCTTTATTTGGGAATTAAAGAAGTATTAAAATTAAACAATAATGTTCTAGTGCGAAAACTTCATTAATCTACGAGCAGAATGTTTATAAATTACTAGCTGCGCCCCGCGGTTTCACCCGCATAAGTGTCGACCCCGTGGGAATATCGGGATAAAAAGTAGCCTATATGTTAATCCAGGGTGTCAGCTACCTCCATACAAAGTTTTATCACAATTGGTCAAGCCGTTTGAGCGTGAAGAAGTAACAAACATATAAACACACACACACACTCACAAACTTTCGCCTTTATAATATTAGTGTGATTACAACCATTTATTTAAACTACGTTTAGGCAAAGGATTTCACGTGGGAAATGAGTACGAATGAACTTTAATATTTTAATTCAAAATGTATACAAACAGGAGCTGTATTTCATTTTTGATGTCGAAATCCTTTCGGGCATCCCTTTCTAGAGCCACTTCGATCCAACCCTGGCGGTTCGCGTCTATAGTCCGAACTAGTTGGCCGCGCCTTAGGCATGTGAGCGGTGGGACGGAGGGGCGGGGGCGCTTGCTATCATTGATCTCATATGCGTTGCGAACACTAGGCAACCCGCCTGAGGAGGCGGGTTGCCCCTGTCCCCACCTAAGGCGCGGCCAACTAGTTCCGCGCAGACTATAGGTCGTCTCTCCACCTCTTCCTGGGCCAGCCTTGGCGGCGCACTATTTTATATTTTTTTACCGACGAAAAAACGGAGGCGCCGACTCAAAATTACTTAGGTTAAGAACTTAGTTAATAAGGTTATATAAAAAGGTTTATTATTTTTTGCTTTTCAGTTTTTTCGGCGGTTTAATTTTTTTGTTAAAACGTTTTTATTAACAATTTTTATCGAGTTTAATACAATATAAAAGTTTTATCGAGTTTAATACAACACTTTTATTTGCCCTACCATTCCCATATTCATACTGAATTAAAACACAAAGTCCAGTCAAGCTTTTATTCTGATCAACGCGCAACGTGCGTGACAATTTGTAATATTTCCAGCCTGAATATCGACTCCGATTAAAGCCTTCGCAAGTGACGAACTTAAGTCCAGTAATCCCTGAACTGTCAGCCTCGCCACCAACTTTGCTGATTGGCTAATCTTTTGACCATGGAACGAGCTAATCTCATATAGATCGTCCTTTCATGACAGAAGATCGACAAAAAATAACCTTTTGCATAAGCACATAACTTTTATAATTAGAAAATACAAGTTTTTAAAAGCGTAGATAAGCTTCTCTAGAATGCCAAGCTCGTGCCAACACTAGTAACTTTTAAAGCGAGCACGGAATTTTTATAATTAGATACGAGTTTTTTTAAGCGCCGCCCTCAAAGGTACAGAATAAAAAAAAATACAAATATTATGCTCATCGTTGATGAAATAAAATCGATTCTCATTTGCAACAGTTGTTTCTCTCTCTCTTCTTATTTACAGAAGTTTCAACTCTGGCTCCTTAGTCGCAAGCAAGACTACTGAGCGTGGAATCCTGGGTTTGGTGCACGGATCGGGTAAAGTGTTATTTAATTTTTATAATAGATAATTTATCTGTAGCAGTCTGGAGTCTCAATGTTTGCTCGGTTTACGGCATATGCGCAGACCCTATAACATGGGACTCAAACCTTGAGAATATACATAATCAGCCTTTAATGTTCCCACTGCTGGGCCACAGGCCTCCTCTTTCTGTGACAGGGATTGGGCCACAGTCCACCACGCGGGCGAAGTGCGGGTTGTTTTTCGTTTTTTTGTTCTGGCCATGCCAGTTTCCTCACGATGTTTTCCTTCACCGTTTTGAGACCAGTGGTGTTGAAATAATGTAGGTACACAAACTAGAGTAAAAAAAGGCTGCCACGACCTACAACTCGTAAGTTGAGGCCATTACCACTGGTCTACAACTGCTCACTTGCGAATATATATTTTTTTCAAGATATATAGAGTGTACTACGTGAGCTCGACAAATGGATGTGCGAATAACACTTGTGCGTCAAAACTGTACTGCGACTCACCATAGTTCGCATGCAGGCTTGTGCGACAAACTGAAGCTCGACATCACCTAGTGCGACATGAGTGTGCTTAATTATTTTGTTTGTTTTAGAGATTTGCTCCGTCACGTCTACAGGAGGATTAAGGGTTTAGTTTTGTATGGGTTCAATAGATAACCTCTGCGAAGTTCAAGGGCATATTATGACAACATGTGATGTGGGTCGACACGTGTTAAGGCATCAATTAAAGAGACTTCAAATCACTTGATAGTTGACATTATTGAACGAAGTTTGGGATAATAATTATCACGCAATATGGCCAAAATTACTTATTTATATCCTACTTTAGTGATAACATAACCCACCCCTAAACTTTCAAGCGTAGTATAACCTAATTTATCGACCCGAGCGGCTGTTATTACTTAGCCACGAGCCCCCTAGCCAGCTTAACAGTGGATAGTCCTATATCACACATGGAAACAAGAATGTTTAAGTGCGAGCGCGTGTGTAAGGGGCTGCCTCCACGAGCGAGAGAATCGCGGCGATATTATCGTCGTGCCACGTATTTCTATACACTCTCTTAGAACGTGTCTCCACACGGCGATTTCATCGCCGCGGAAATTTGATGGCGCGGCGAGACTATCGCCGCGATTCTCTCGCTCGTGGAGGCAGCCCCCTAGTGTTACACACGCGCTCGCACTCAGACATTCTTGTACTGGACTTTTATTTTATTTGTTCAAAATGCTGTTAATAATAATTATATGTAACAGTCTAATATACTCTTGTCCTATTTTCGGGATATTAGGGCTGTTTGTCCTTAATACAGGCTACTAAGTAACCTAGCTAGGACATCATATCGTAAAATTGTATTGTTACCTATTCAACTCAGATTTAAACTTTAAGACTTAAATTTAAAGTTGTCATCCTACTTTGTAACTGACTGTACCACTTTTTTATGAAATAAATTATTATTATGTATAATTAATATATACCTACTAAATATTATAAATGCGAAAGTTTGTGAGTATGGATGGATATGTATGTTTGTTAGTCTTTCACGCAAAAACCACTGAACGGATTTGAATGGCTTACGTATAACCAGGATTAACAAATAGGATACTTTTTATCCCGATATTCCCACGGGATCGAAACATATGCGGGTGAAACCGCGGGGCGCTGCTAGTCATTTAAGAAATATATCAATATTTCTTAAATTACTGAGTAATAGCATTTTATTCAGAGGCGTTCAACCTTTTGCTGAAAAAAATAATTACTTACCTATTGCCTATACACATTGAGAGTCTACATACACGTTTCCATTACTATTTCCAATACGACAACCGAACCTATCTGCCACTTACAGATTCGTACATGTTCATCCAAACTGATTGTGACAGGGAATTGGCAGACGCCTACTTGTATCCGTTCATATAAATGTCTGTTTTCTGGCGCAAAAATTTAATCAATGTTAACATCGTTTACTTTGTCATACATATTGCGTGAGACAGGACATAATGTTTTTTGTAGGGTTCCGTACCCAAAACGGTACGGTTGGCGTGCCAAAAGGACCCTCTGACTACGGCTCTGCTGTCCGTCCGTCCATTCGTCTGCCCGTCTGCCACAGAGCTGTATCTTTTAAACCGTAATTGAAATTTTCACAGAGTGTGTAGGTACTACCCGCTATTACAGCAAATAATAAAAATATGTAGTTTTAAATATTGTAAGGAACCCTTCATGAGTTTGACTCGTTCTCGGCCGCTTTTTTATCAATCCGTTGAATTTAATGGAACACAATTTGCCCTCGTAAAATTATAATGTTCGACACTAAAATGGCCTGCACGGAATACTCGAGTTTTTTGGGGTTAATGTACATGCTAAGGAATACAATGTTGCCTTTACTGTGTAAACAAAAATAGCTGAATCTTGCTGACAGCTGATCGCAGGCCCTAGCACGAACGCGCTACATAAACATAAAATTCAAACGATTTTTAAACGAAAATACAACAATCCTATTATAAAAAAAAGAGCCAAAAAGGTCTTTGAGCGTGCATATGCAGGGCGAAAATTTAATAGCTGAGTAAGTGCGGCATGATGGGAGGATATTGGAACAGTTTCAGATATATTTTGGCTCCGCGGAAAGATGACCGCTTTCAGATATAGAAAACAGACCAAAACTAAAGTGATCTTCAGAGCTGTTAATATTTGGTATGATTGTGTGCGGCCTAACCAATGATGACATATATGAGGCAAATTTGATAAAGAAATTGTGGGTTATATTTTAATTATTATGCCAACCCTGCTATCAACTTTTCGCCCTGCATATACTTGCTCCAAAACCCTCTGGGCTCCCCTGACTTAAAGCATTTTGGTTTAAAGTTTTGCGACAAGATCAACGATATAATTATGACTAAAGTCTTAAAACTATCGGTCAGCGGGATTGTCCGAAAGGGTTACCGCTGGCCCGGAACATAAAGGGCTAAGGAAGGAACATGGGTGGATTTTAGTCAGTAAGAGTCTGACACTCCCTTCCGCTCCACCCAGAGCGGGAGGGGTCATTTGATGATATCACACCCGAAAAAAAAAAAAGTCTTAAAACTAAGTACATATTATGTGCGAAAAAAGTACTATAAATTTTAAAATCGTCCGAATTTACATTGCGTTTTTACTCCGCGCGTTCGTGCTCACTAAGCAAAAGGAAAATTTTCCATTAGAGAAAACTTTATAAAAAAAAATTATTCCACATTTTAATCAACACAAGAAACTGAATAACTATGTTAAACATGAAGCCTACGCGGCGTTTCCAAAACGTAATTCTTGCAAAGGTAAAATATTCAAATAGAAATCTTTCGGTCAGTTGGCAGATCCAGCTAAATAATGTAACGTTCTAAGTCTGGGTACCTACCCGTAAAAGATAAACGGATAGGTACAGAACCTTGACCGGATCCCTGAGGGTTGAAACAAACATCTCGTTAGATACAGCGCCAAATAAAATAGGTAAATATGAAAGAAATTGTTAAACATTTGGGCACAGATAATATAATACTCTACGTAGTTTGGGTTTTGGTACGGAATGTCGAGCTCCTAATCTATGTTTGAATTTGTTACGGAAAATAGAAGGAAAGCTCTGGTTATCTTTTTTATTGGACTAGAAGTTGAAAGTGGTTTTTGGCACCCATCCTCACCTGGAGTAAGTACAATCGAATCATCATCATAATCATAATCAGCCTATAATGTTCCCACTGCTGGGACACAGGCCTCCTCTCTGTGAGAGGGAGTGGGCCGTAGTCCACCACGCGGGCCCAGTGCGGGTTGGCAGATGTCAAGTCTTCGAATTTTTTATTCTAGGATATGCCGGTTTCTTCACGAATGACTAATTTGTTATCTACATTAAAAGCCGTCAGTTACTTCTTCTCCTCTCGTTTCGGCATGAACTCGTAGGGGCTCGTGATTAATTATAACTGCCGAACGGGTAAATCTTAAGTTGAGCAACGCTTACCGAGGTCGGTTCGTAGATGGGTGACTATCCATTAGACACCACGACTCCTCCCTACCGTGGAAATCACGTTAAGCCGTTGCTCCCGGCTGTCGTTCGTAGATCTTTGACCGTTGTTCAGCCAGAAGCCCAAAAGTCTAAAAACCAGTCTTACCAAGGGGTATCGTATTACCCAGTAACGGGGTTATGGAGGTCAGATAGGCAGTGGCTCCATGTAAAATACTGGTATTCAGCTGCATCCGGTTAGACTGAAAGCTGATCCCAACATAGTTGGGAAACGGCTTGGCAGATTGATTGGTTCAACAGGAACTCTACATTGGAATAGGCTATTCCATGTAAAACTACTAGTCAGACAGCAAGGTGAGCGATAATTTCTGTCCAGAGTGCACTAAAGACTATTTTAACGCACCTAGCTAACTTATATCTAACCTGTCTGTTAAAACCTGTCTGTTAATTAATTAAGCTTATAAGAGTTTACGTCATTCGACATTTCATACAAACTTTCAAGCCCTTGTTTTTCGAAACGAATGAACCGATTTTAATGAAACTTATACGCATAAGCAGGATACAAAGGTCTAAAAAGTGAACATTTTTGAAAAATAGTGTTACACCCAAATGAGACCGATTTTAAATTTTCCATAGGAACAGAGATTTTCAGTTATCTTTGCTTATTTAAATAAGACATTTCGAAAATGTTCAGTAACTTTTTAGACCTTTGTATCTTGCTTATGCGTATTACGTTTCATTAAAATCGCTTCATTCATTTCGAAAAACAAGGGCTTGAAAGTTTGTATGAAATGCCGTACGGTGTAAACACTTTAAACAGTCTGGGCGATCTCCCCGTTGACAGATAACTGTAGCTTCACTTTAGTAGCACATGTCTAGGATATTTACGGGCCAGCTCGGTTGCTCGGTTGACTTACTCTCTTTAGTGTGCCTTTAACCAATGTCAGAGTCTTTGATACCTCATTCGTACTACAGTACCTATGTAGATAAGTACTGTCATTACATTCGTGCTCCGTTCCGGCCGTAATTCTCATGACACAATATAATAATATAAAACGTTTATTTTCTCTACACAAGTTATAAATTTAATGCTAGACTTTTACGGTAGTACACAAACAAGGGGCTAACTTTGTGAGAGACTGGAGCCTGAGATAGGTTTATATAAAAGCCTGCAGGGCTCTCCCGCGGCTAGATGCCTGTTATTTAGATACACGACATAAAACAATGCGGGATACTTAGCGAACTATAAATGAATAAGCACAATAATATAAAATTTAGTAACAAATATAAAAAAAAATCATGCATCATCTGCCTAGCCTTTTCCCAACTATGTTGGGGTCGGCTTCCAGTCTAGCCGGATGCAGCTGAATACCAATATTTTACATGGAGCGACTGCCTATCTGACCTCCACAACGCAGTTACTGGGTAATACGATACCCTTGGTAAGATTGGTTGTCAGACTTTCGCGCTTCTGCCTACCCGTAACAACTGTCAAAGAACCACGAATGACAGCCGTGACCAACGGCTTAACGTGCTTTTTGAGGCACCGAGGGGTCACGGTATGTAAAGATGGCCACCCATCCACAGACCAACCGCGGCAAGCGTAACTTAACCTGATCGATCGACCTGAGCGGCTGTTATTATTTAGCCATGGGCCCCTCAAATAAAAAAATAAAATACATCAAATATAAAAAAAAAATATTTTAAGCAAAAAAAAATTGTGGAAATACCAGTTTGTGTGGAATCATCATGTGGTCATAGTGAAGTAGGGCCCTGATGGATAGTTTCCGAGGCTTTGAAATTCCAATTTCGTGCTGAAATTTTGCGCTATAAATATAGTAGTTTCAGTAATGATTTAAATATACGGACAATTTAAGTTGATAGTCAATTTGCTTAACAATTATACTTACGCCTGTTTACAACATTTGAGCCAAATTAACAGGAAACAAAGCTTTACAATTCGACGAGGCTCGCCCCCAAATGTTCAAACTACACTAAACTTTAAGAAGAGATAACTTTAAGAAGTTCACAAATTATTTCTGTCGGTTCAACACATCTGAAAGTGACATGACAGTATGTAAACTTATCGGAAAATTTGTTGTTTAATAAGTAGTGAAGAAAACTGGCATCTGACAGCTTATGAACAAGTTCTCTAACTTAAGAAATATGAAGAAAAAAAGTTGAAAAACGAAGTTTAGAATGCAGTTAGCTTAGCTCTTTGTGAGCAGGAGACTTGAATAAACTGAAAACTGCTCGAAACTTCGATCGCCAAGTAATACGTTGCAGCAATTTTCGTGCAAAGAAAATTCCACTAAAGGCTTGAATTTACTGAGTAAAGTGAAAAAAACTGCCTGTTCAAATTAAAAAAGTTAAATTAGGAAGTAAAGTGCAAAATTAATAAATCGAATCGAACATTCGCTTCGCCGCTTACTTTATAAGTCGCTTACTCTATAACTTTTCATTTTAAATGTATTGATGAAAGGAGATCACTCTAGAATACAAACTTTCGTTACGTATGTACATAAACTCAAATCTTCTTCCCATGGGGTAGGCAGAAACTACAGAACGCCACCTGCTACGATCCTTTTTTTTTTCAGGATGGGAAATCATCAAATGACCCCTCCTGCTCTAGGTGGAGCGGAAGGGAGTTTGTTTTTGTTTTTTTTTTTTTAAAGAGACAGACTACAGACAGATAGTGAGAGACAGAGTGAGTGTGCGGGGGAGTGTCAGACTCTTACTGACTAAAACCCACCCGTGTTCCTTCCTTAGCCCTTTATATTCCGGGACAGCGGTAACCCTTTCGGACAATCCCGCTGAACCTGCTACGATCCTTACATACTCGACTTTTGCCTCGTTTACGTTCATACATCTGGTCATACACGCAGGCCCCCACGCACCTGACCTTTCTAATCAAATCAAATCAAGTCATTTATTCAAATTAGGCTGAAAATCAGCACTTTTAGAACGTCAAAATTACAAAAAACGGTCCCCCTAAACGCCCGCCCTTCACCACTTCCTGGTGCTTTCGCTTGGGAGAAGAAGTGGCGCAACAAACTCACCAGCTGTCTGTTCAGTTAGAAAATACTTGATTGTATACTATAATAGGTTATGTAAAGTTAATAACATTGCAAGACACATAACATTAAATTAAATTACTTGCCATATGTCAGCTAGCCACGCCAATATACCAACAAATACAATAAAAACTATACCTACGTACACAAGCCAAAAAAAAAAAAGTAAATGAAAAATGTCTACTTAAATAAAAGCCTCCAGGCATAAAGGGTGTGACAGCTTACATATTTATGCAATGCTGGGTTCTGTTCACATAGCTCTGTCACTTGAAGTCACAAATGATAAACTAAGACCATCGAAGTAAAATAAATAAACAAGTTATTACTAATAACAACAATAAAACATAGTCAGCAAGACGACCAGTCACCACAAGCAGCACCTGTTCACGAGCATAACGCAACGATCAGCCTTTACCGTCTCGCCATATTTGATGGAACATCATCAATGAGGTCACTAACATGACCGAAACGCTGGGAGGGGACGCCCTAGAAGCGTCCCCTCCCAGCGTTACCACTACATCATCATTTCAACCCGGAGTCGCGGAATCACACATTACTGGCTATAGGCTTCCCCTATTTTCGGCCATACTTCCACTCATAGGTGTGTCTTATAAATGCCTTTTGTTAGTCGCCTTTCATTCATTCTCTCAGCATCTCACTGACTAAACCATCAAAGCAGATTCTTTTAAATTTTTGTCACATTCGTAACTCACGTAATAAAAGCTATCCATGTATGAAGGTCTTACTCTTCAATATTTCACTACTCCAGTAGTTTCTAAGTGCTTCGCCAGACCGCAAACGCGGGCGCGCTGTGGGCGCGGGCTGCTGGCGCGGGGAGCGCTCGGGCGCCATAGCTCGTTCATACAAGTGGCCGCAGTGTATGCGCGGGCGGCCTACGCAGGGATCGGAGTTCTCAAACTAGTTCGAGCTTTTTTCTAGTACAAATAAGTCTTCTTCATCCATATTATATTTTGACAAACACTGTACACAGAACGAAGCCGCGCTCGACTGCGGACAGGCAGATTGCGCGCGTTTTCGCACCTACGCCGCTCCCCGCCCCGCGCTGCCAGTCTAGCCAAGCACTTACGGGAGCAAAGCGAAAATTAAGTAATCAGCGCAAGGAAGCAACGCCGAGAACAAACTGTAATTACATTACTGAGAGCGAAATGGAAGCACTGATTGTTCTGGGGACAAAGCATTCGTAGAGTTTTTACACTGTGTTCTACTATGGTAGGATTGTTGTGGAGAATAATTGCTTGAGGTGATTGTAATTATATTTAGCTACACTACACCCCATGCTATAAATCCATGCTAATATTATAAATGTGAAAGTGTGTCTGTCTGTCTGTCTGTTACTTCTTCATGCTTAAACCGCTGAACCGATTTAGATGAAATTTGGTACAAATATAGTTTGGGTCCCAGGAAAGGACATTGGATAGTTTTTTAAAGAGAAACCGCGGGGCGCTGCTAGTCCTCTATAAAAGTTTGAATGTGTAAGGTTAATTAGTCATATTGAATTATACTTGGACAATATTCCTTTATGGTATTTTTGCCTTTCGCTACAAAATGATGTTTCAGCCAAATCCAATATTTTTAGGATGTTCAACAGCTTCGTTGGTGTTTCGAGTCAAGGTCAGGACCATCACTCAGTCGGACTTTACTGGGGACGAAACACAGGAATTTCGTCCCCAAATTGAGCAAAAGTTGTAGATCGCAATATCGTAGAATTTGGCCTTTGCTTAAGGTTATTTGTTGCCCGTCGACTAAATAAAACTGGAGAGTCAATTAAGCCCTAGCCTTATCCCAACTATGTTGGGGTCGGCTTCCAGTCTAACCGGATGCAGTTGAATACTAGTATTTTTCAAGAAGCGCCTGCCTATCTGTTCCCCTGTTTCTGGGTAATCTTACCCCTTGGTAAGACTGGTTGTCAGACTTTTGGGCTTCTGACTACCAGTAACAACTGTCAAAATCTACGAATGACAGTCGGGACCAATGGCAAACCTTGTACGTATATTTTGTTGCTGACGATCCTTCAGGAATAAAAACAAAAGAAAAAGCGGATCAAACCAGAATGAGAAAATTTATAGTGGATAAGACAGAGATTAAAACAGAAGAAGAACTAGCAGGAACTCGAGGAGGGGGTGGCCCTGGGTTCAGGGGATCAGACCGGAATAACTCGGCTTGACGTGCTTTCCGAGGCACTGAGGGGTCTCGATACCTTATGAATGATCACTCCCATCTACGAAACTGACCTCGGCAAGCGTAGCTTAACCTTCCATTGCCCCGTGTGGCTGTTATTATTAAACCACAAGTCCCTCGACTAGGTACATAAACCCAGATAGTAAAAATTTTAAAATCATTATTTCTAAAAACTATGGCAGAGAGTATCGACTCTCCGATTATTAAAAGTTTTGTGGGAAGGACAATCCCTAAACATTAATTTGGGGATGTCCTTTTCTCAATACAATTTTAGCGGTTTACTTCTCTATTTTATTTTAACTACTAACACTAGTAATAAATTATAATATTGTTTACTAACACGCTGGATCATTGTTGTCCGAAAATAAAGAATATTATTATTATTATTTTATTTTTTTAAGTCATTACGTTTTCCTTTATTTATATACTTTATTGTACTCCAGAAAATACATAACAAAAAAACTTTTCCCTGTGGTTAATTTTAAACACTATTTCATCAAAAGCAGTTCCCAAAAACTAAAAACAAATCAACAGTTCTCTACTTTCTAACCGACGAAAAAACGGAGGAGGTTCTCAAGTTGACGCGTATATTTTTATTTTTTTCACTAGGTAGGTACCTATTCAATAATATTTAGGCCTAAAGCCTTTTTAGATGAACGCTCTCCCCCGAATCAGAAAGCTTCTCCACTCAAAAGTATTTTATGGAACGAGGAAAAGGTTTCGTAATATTTATCCCTTTTTGATAAGAAAGGTAGAATTTAATTAAACGTAGTAAAATATTCCGAAACATGAAGGGTTATAGAATGGTAAAGGTATTTTTTCACTTTGCCAGCGACTTCGTCCGCCTTCCCGTGGGTATTTAGAAAAATGTCGTCAAGAAAGTTTTTAATAGGTATGGATGTGGATGGTAACACGAAGAGGGGATGACGAAAACAAAGATTTATTTAGAATTGCAAAAGATGTGAATCCAAGAAGTCGTAGAGATCCATTCCAGACTCGTACTAAATGACATTCCTAGATCTACAAAATACAATACCTAAGAACTGTTCAGCAATGTGTGTACGTATTTATAACTAGCTGTGCCCACGACTTCGTTCGCGTGGAAGTCGGAAAACAATAATGTGTCGCAGAAAGGTGCTGCCATTCCTTCATTGAAAAGGAAGAATCTTCCGATCTTGCCTGGTAAAGCTTCCCTTACCTGGGTTTCTCTACTACAGCCCTTTCGACTGCAGTCACTACGACTTCATGGTTCATAATGACAATGCGACGAAGTGTCACTTTGATTTTTGAGAATAAATAAAAATGAAAGCGCCTGCTCGAGACTGATTATCTGATCTGCCTGTCTGTCACCAGGATGTATCTCATGAACCGTGATAGCTAGACAGTTGAACTTTTCACAGATGATGTATTTCTGTTGCCGCTATAACAACAAAAAAATAAAAATAAAATAAAGTTAAAATTTAAAGGGGTATAAAAGAAACGTTTTTTTTTTTTCGGTGTTTTATGCCTTGTGGTACGGAACCCTTCGTTCCGACTCGCACTTGGCCGGTTTTTTAGATACCTATTAAAGCGACTTAGCCGCATAGGGTACTAAATTGGAAGCCAACTTGACATAATTGGTAACCGGTTAATCCTCCAAAGGACAGCTTTAAGTCGTTGAACGGCTATTAGCAGACACAATAGAACATCTCGGTAATATTTTCTGTACTACCAATAGCAGGTACGTCTAGTCCCCCTCGTTATTGCTTACCCACATTTGACAATAAATAAATATCTTCACAACGGTAATGTTTTCTCATTGTTTGTCTAACTTGTTTTTAGTATATTCGTGTATTTATGTATATTTATTTGTGCTTATATTTATATACAATTAGGTATAGGTATATATTATATTTATAGTTTTAATAGGTTTTTGCGCATCTATATACAACCTTACCTTTTGCAAAAAAATCAGCTGATCAGCTGCTGCTATTTATGTTCGCATAACTCGACAGAATGTATGGATCAGCTGATTTTTTTTTCACGATTTCGGGGTTGATCCCATAGTAAAAGTTGTTCATAATTATGAGTACAATGGCCCCTTTTAACGATTGAAACTATCAAAATGTAAGGGTGTATGTGAAAATATTTATTCCTCAATTTTCATAATTGCACCTACGACTGTTTGTCTCTGCATCACCCAAAGGTTGTCTGGTAGAAAATACCTTTGGCATTTAGTCCGTCTCTTTACATAAATAAATAAAAAAACAACTCTCACAAAAACTTAACTTCACGGCCCACTAGCACGTTTAGTCGAGTTAAGTAATTAAATAAATATGTAGTTTGTAAACTCGGAATTATTTGATATGATAACCTATGAACGTGCAAGTGGGCTTAAGGTTGAAACAATCTTTCATATAGAAAAATAGACCTTGTCGTTTTATAACGTCAAGTAACTTTTAGGGTGGCAAAGAAATTATGAGGCCGACGATTCCTAAATGGTTTCTTGGGTTAATGGAAATTGGAATCTCGAGAGAAAATAAATTATTGGGAAACGGATTACTAGGCAGACGTTTCTAGAATATTTCCGAAAAATAGTGTTACAGCCAAATTAGACCGATTTTATTTCTGGCCTATGGCATTAAGTTCGCCTCTGTACATTTATGTGCTTGAAGTATTAAATAAATAAATAAATAAATTAAAAGTTGTTTGACTACTTGGGTTATGTTATTTAAATATTCCTAGTTTAAACGCGTAGCTGTCGTAGTGTGTCGCATTTTGAGAAAGGGTCATTTCCGGAAAGGGACATTTTGAGAAAGGGACATTTGGGGAAGGGGGCCATTTTGGGAAATGGACGTTTCGGGAAGGGGACCTTCTGGGAAATGGACATTATGGGGAGGGGACCTTTCGGGAAAGGGACTATTTGAAACCGAGGGACATTTTGCGAAAGGGACATTCTGAGCCTGAACGGTTTAAGTCCCATGTAGTAGAGTAAAAATTCCAGGTAAAAAACTCAATAACACTTTACCCGACTCGGGAATCAAACCCAGGATATCATGATCAGCAGTAGCGCTTGCAACCAAGAGACCAGAGAAAACGATGCACTTATTTTATCTGTAATTATCTTTTAACAATCACTTTGATTGGACCGTGGTCCCCAGACTAAGTAGTTACCTATATCCATTATTATTGTATATATTTATTTATATAGATAAAGAAGAAAGTAACGACATTTATTTACCACAGACTAAAAGACACACAATACACCAGATATATATGTCAAAACAAGAAATAAAGATCAAATAAAAATTGTAAAGTCCGATGTAAGAAATTAGTACGAAAATGTGCCTCACGGCTGCGCCAAAAGGCCCAGTTCGGCAAAAAGGCCAGGCAACTAGTTGTGTATGTATGTATTTATTGTATGTAAATGGCAGTGGCAAAGGTACCATACAACTCGATTCCCACCGGCTTCCCTTCGAAAATTCAGAATGATGATCATCACAAAAAAAAAAATCATACCATACATATCATACTGTAGGTATTTAATACACCATACAATTAAAACATTGCAAAACGCCTACATGCATTTTTTTTGCTCCGGCTTACCTTTGTTATAAATTCACTCTTCAAATGGTACACCACAGACTACCTGCAATATTGTGTCTCCTTTCTCTCTAAATCCATCTACAGGTTGTCTTTATTAGATCGCTTTTAGCGATAAGACCGCCTTGTGTCACCCCTTGTAATATTTCCACATTTATTTTTGTAATATTTATAGTGTACACAATCTTACTATCCTGCTAATATTATAAATGTGAAAGTTTGTGAAGATGTTTGGATGTTTGTTACTCAATCACGCGTAAACTATCGAACAGATATGGATGAAAATTGGCACATAGATAGATCATTTCCTGGATTAACACATAGGATACTTTTTATCCCGATATAACCACGGGATGGAAACTTACGCGGGTGAAACCGCGGGGCGCTGCTAGTAAAGAATATTCTATTCTACTCTATTCTATTAGCTGCCGGTCGATTCTGTAAAAATCTCACCGTGAAAACTTAGGTGAAGTGAGTTTGTTTTTGCTAGGAATGGACACTATTGACAGCTCACTCCACGCTCACTTCATCTAAGTTTTCACGGTGAGATGGTTACAGAATAGCACCGCTGGACTCCTTTGATAAAGATTGGTCCTTCTGGACAGAGAGAGGTGGAAAGAGAGTAGGGAGGCCTCTGTCCAGCAGTGGGACATACAGGGCTAAAACAAAAAACTCTTTTCTATCGTTACATAATAGGTATTATGTAACTGACTATACCAGTGTACAGCATTATTCAAGCTAGCATACTATACATACTTAGATTAGTTCTCGAATTAGATTCAAGTGAATTATGACTCCCAATGGGGACTAAATAGTGTTAATATTCTGAATTCAGACGTTTGGGCACGTTCAATTCTGTGAGATACAGAGTACGAAAGCCTTATTCAAATAACAATGACTAGTCTGAATGTTACAAAGGGGTCCCTGATATCTTGATTAACCTATTACCAAAACCATTCATTCATCTAAACCGAAACCTTTGTTGGATATACTTTGATTGAATGAGGAAAAAAATGGCTTATTATGTAAGTAATCCAATCCTTAATAATTCCCCTTTTGCTTTCCTAAAAATATGATTAAACACTCGTAACTAATATAATGAATTCGCCTCTTTTTGTGTACCTCAAATAATTTCTTTGCTCACAATGGGCCTTATAAGAAGGCTAAAAGTCACCCAAAGGGCAATGGAGAGGGCTATGCTTGGAGTTTCCCTGCGTGATTGAATCAGGAATGAGGAGATCCGCAGGAGAACCAAGGTAACCGACATAGCCCGAAGAATTGTGGCAGTAGGCAGGGCACATTGCTAGCAGAACAGATGACCGATGGGGCCGAAAGGTTCTGGAGTGGCGACCGCGTACCGGAAGACGTAGCGTTGGAAGGCCTCCCACAAGGTGGACCGACGACCTTTAATCCTATCAAATCCCATTGGTGAAGCATTTTTCAGTTATTTTGTATGTGCTAAAATACCAATCAATCCGATCCAAATCCAATCCCAATCTCTTTGATTATACCTACGTAGTGCAGCGAAAAAAAGAAAAACACGGACTGTCTTTGCCATATTACGATTCATAATGTTATGCTTTTATGATTCTCCAAAGTGGCCTTTTTAGGCCCTCTTATCAGCCAATGTTACGACAATGTCGAGCAAAAAAAGAGACTGGGTTTTTCTCGAGGTCAAGTTAATCAGATCGTGTACCTAAACGAAACTTAGCTTAGTCTATCTAAGTTTGTTGATTATCGCTACGCTTGTTTGAAAATCTATTATTTACTAGCAACGCCATGCGGTTTCACCCGCATAATTGTCGATCCCGTGGGAATATCGGGATAAAAACTATCCTATAACTTTTCCCGGGACTCAAACTATCTCTATACCAAATTTCATCTAAATCGGTTCAGCGGTTTAAGCGTGAAGAGGTAACAGACAGACAGACACACTTTCGCATTTATAATATTAGTATGGAGTAAGAGCCCTCGTTGGTCTAGTAGTCGCAAGTGCTACTGCTGAGTATAAGGTCCTGGGTTCGATTCCTAGGTCGGGCAATGTGCAATCTGTTCGGAATTTCTTAGTAGCAGCTCTAGTGAGCTATAGGTTCGCCCGTTCTTACACAGGACTTAACATAACTGTCAAACTGTGGGTATACTATAGTCACGCTTCTGCTCAACCCTTCGGATAATTAAGGCGTGATGCTACCTATGTTATGTTATGTTATTAACCTTTGGACCTCCACAGTCATGTATAGATGACAAACCAAAATGTGCCCAGCACGCCAAGGTTCGACTACATGACAAGACTTTGATGCCGAGGGCACGTTTATGATTTTTTGCCGTGTGGCGGTCAAAAGGATAGGGGCGAATTTCACCAAACTTTTATACACCTACAATATGTCATATCCTGAGAATAAATTTTGAATATTTGACAGGTTATCCATACTAGAACTGTCAGACGTCAATTTTATTCCACAGATAAAAGATATCTGACTTTGGCAAAATCAGCACTAAGAGGATGTTTGACGAGTATTAAAAAACATGGTCAAGTTACCATTGGGCTTAATGGAAATCCGAGTCTTTTGTTCATTTGTGATAGAATTAATGATGAATGAACGTAATCAAACATTTCGTTTATAATTTACCTTACCAACTTCAATTTTTAATTTAATAAAAGTTTAGAACAGACTTTTATTAAATTAAAAATTGAAGTTGGTAAGGTAAGCAAAGAAACAACTCACTCGCAATCAATATCTACGGCTGGAGGTAGTTTTCCTAATGAAGCAGAAACTATAGTTAGACCAGTGAGTTTGTTTTGGTTCAAAACTTAATTTTGGTGTGGTTATAGAGGTATGAGGAACAGGGTGTAAAGCTCACTCATACTCTATAGAAAAGGGAGGATCCTCCGACCAGACGGGTGTTGTGTCTGGCGGGCAACTGCCCAATGATTCATGTCGGGCCGTTGTATCTATGTTAATTGCGCGGTAAACTCTGCTTGCGCGATGTAGGATTTGCGTGACGTAGTATGACGCGTTGTTCGCATGTGGCGTTGTAGATACCGCTACATGGTGAATACTTCGTTCAACTTGCGAACGTGATTTATTTCTCATAGCTAAGTAGTGAGGGGCTTGTGGCTAAGTAATACAAGCCACACGGGGTGAACGATCATGTTAAGCTACGCTGGCCGCGGTTGGCCGTGGATGGGTTACCATCTATATATCTCAAGACCCTCCATGCCTCGGAAATCAAGTTAAGCCGTTGGTCTTGGCTGTCATTCGTGGCAGTCGTTACGGGTAGTCAGAAGCCCGAAAGTCTGACAATCAGTCTTACCAAGGGATATCGTATTACCCAGTAACTGGGTTGTGGAGGTCAGATAGGCAGTCGCTTCATGTACAATACTGGTATTCAGCTGCATCTAGTTAGACTGGAAGCTGATCCCAACATAGTTGAGAAAGGCAGGCAGATGTCATGATGATGAGCTAGTTAATTCTGCTCATCTGTTCAATACAGTCAAATCAGTTTTAAGTTATTAAGTCGCAAATATGCCGTTTACATTAAATACACGGTGTAAGGAATCATATATAATAATATATCGATATAGAATAGAATACCTACTCTTTATTATGTACACCATATAAATTACAGACATAATTATAGAAACTGTACAAAGAGTGACACAATGGGCGGTCTTATCGCTAAAAGCGATATAAGGAAGGCATAGACTCGCAATCAGCGCTGGTGGGACTAGAATCATGTGCAGACCAGCACATCAAGCTAGTACAATCTGTCAAATTTCTTTAATAGATTTTCAACTTTATCGCTAAAGCATAAGATTCAAAGTGGATTGGGAAAATTTGACAGTTTCGGATAGCTTGATGTGCTGGCGTCTGTACCTTATAGTAACAGTTTGCACGTCGATGTACCATAGACCCTGTTTTTTGAGGCGAGATCAGCAAATCTTATACAGGTAGGTAATAAACTGAAAGACCGACGAAGAGTTCAATATTTTAATCCGTTTCACCGCTTACTTCGATCTAATTTAAACATAATCCTCTATATTTATAAATCTTGCGTAACGTTAAGATCGTTTACGCCGTACCTACAGCATTTCATACAAACTTTCAAGCCCTTGTTTTTCGAAATGAATAAACCGATTTTAATGACACTTCAAACGCATGCAGGATATAAAGCTCTAAAAAGTTACTTAAGAACATTTTCTAAGAACGTTTTCCTGTAGCTACACCGCCCCCGGTTATGGTACCTGCTCATACTGCCTTTCTCAAAAATCAACCATGTATCCGTAAAGAGGTGAGAATATTATATAAAAGGCTTCCCTCCGTACTTCTTCGGCTTCCAAGCGAGGAAAGCCTGTTGTTCGCGTTATATACTTAGAGCGTATATTATGTTTTCGCACATCTATCACGGGTGGTTTTATGGCTTCGTAAATATTTGATCAAGAGATGTTGGCATACAATTGTATCTATATTGTTTGTTTGTGATTATGAAGTCCCATTCGGTTTATGAAAGTCTTTGTAACAATGTGTTTTATGATTTGCGTAAAGTGGTATTGAGTTTAGCCATATGGAATTTCTCAGTAGAAGCCCGAAGGTTGGATTTGTGTCCGGATGGCAAAAGGTTCGTATCCGATTACAGGTGCTGCCAGTCTTCTGGGCATGTTTCCGGATGACAGCGATGCGGACGAGTACTTCGACGCCTAAGTGTCCTGTGTTTTTGTATTTATTTGTATAGTAAGTTAGTTAGTCATTTAATTTAGTGTCTAGTGTAAATAGTTTGTATTTGTTTAATTTGTATGTATGATAAATAAAATAAATAATTTGTTCTTTGAAGAAAACAAAAAAAAAATAATTACAGGTTACTGAAACATAACTGGCGAAATGTGGATGCAATAATAAAAGGTAGAATTATTTCATGTAATATGGAAACCCATAATGCATGAAATAATACAACACAATTAATAAAATAAAATAAATTTAATTTAGGTAAATTAAACCTAAATTAAATTTATTTTATTTTAATTTTAGTTAAATTCCGGGCGAAAATTTGTATTTCTTCCTGAGGCACCATCCCCCCCATCTCCCTGTAAACCTTTTTGTAACCTTTGGGGATTACAGGCGTGATGTTATGGTATGGGTTATTTCAGTAAAGTTCGGCTGCGGAGATACATCCAAATCCGCCATGACGGTTAGAGTTGCGAAATAGAGGCGTGTCAACGGAATTATAAAAAAAAATATGATGCTGGTTGTATAATGCATCCGTCACCTCACACATCAGGTGCAGTTGAAAACCAGCGTCAGGCACTAGTTGTCTGGCATTTGTGCTGAAATGGGCCTTTTTGGGGCACACTTTCCTGCTAATTTCTTGCATCGAACTTTACACTTTTTAATCTGATGTATGTGTCTGGTGTACTGTGTGTCTTTTAGTCTGTACCAAATAAATGTATTTTCTATGTTTCTTTCTTTGTAAAAGTTACTCGTTTTGTACGATGAATCGTCTTTAAAGCTATCCAATTTTTTTGTATAATAACGTTCCCACTTATTGAGCACAGGCCTCCATTCTGTGAGATGAGATTTAAAAGAAAAATGCTACACATTTCCAGAAGCAAACCAAAATATTACTAGCGTTATTAAATTTCATACTAATCTCTTTGAGAATAGATTGGTACATTATTAACTTTGTGTCATTAATGAGGTTTTACCAATGGAGAAGGGTTTTGGCCTAGTTTAAGAGGCATCAGTTCGCCCTTTAGTGTGACTATATCACACTATCACCACATCACACTAATATTATAAAGGCGAAAGTTTATGAGTAGGTATGTGAGCGTGTGTTTATATGTTTGTTACTTCTCCACGCTCAAACGGCTGGATCAATTTTGATAAAATTTGGTATGGACGTAGCTGACACCCTGGATTAACATATAGGCTACTTTTTATCCCGATATTTCCACGGGATCGAAATAACGCAAGCTACGCAGACGCAGCTAGTTGTTTTTCTAAGTGTACAAATAAAATTTTAATATTATTATATTATATACAAACTCATATGCAGCAAGAACATCGTACGTAATTCATAAACCTATTTGGATCAAATATAGAGGAGACACACACACGCTTAAGGTTCGCCCAATTAGAACAATAGGGGGAACAGGAAACCATTCATTATCTCATTAATAATACACACCGGGTTTCGAAATAATCGAGTTCGTAAGGCATCGAAATAAGTTTTCTTGAAGTATAAACAAAAATACATCAACTATTTTTAGGAATAAGAATGAATAAATATGAAACACATAGCCAAAAATATTTTTAAATAAATGTCTTATCAAAATACAGGTTGTTTTACCGTTAATTCTGAATATAAAAGTACGAAAACAAATAAATAAATACCTGATCAGTTACGCTGCATTTTCATAACACACCCTGATATTCAAACTTTGTATTTATAACACAACTATAGAAACTAATTACTGCACCCTTACTCAAGAAATCACTCACAAAAATACTAATAAACACTTTGAATTTTAGTTAAAACCACCAATTCTTTAACACATAAATATTTTGTTTAGATAAAGGTAGGATTTGATTTACGCGCCTTGAAACGACCGTCGCAGGTTGAAGCGACGCTCGTCTGCCTACTTTCGGTCGCCTATTTGTTGTTCGGACCGCGCATGCGTGCTCACACTCTTCGAGAACCAACTTCATACACGCACCACCTGTGTCTACATCTATAGCAATTTGGATATTATAAAATGACACAGTGGCGATTTATCAGCGTAGCTGAAACACAACCGTTACACTAGTCTAACCTGTGACGGAAAATTAACTTTATGTGTTTGACAGTTAGATTTATAATAAACTGTAAAATCAGTTAGAGTAGTGTTTCTGTGGCTTGTAACAAAATGTTGAGGAACGGAATTGGATGGAATTGCAAAAATAAACACGTACGAATTTCAACATGATTGATCCTATAATGATCAATCATCATTTCATTCAAGTCATTTTCAAATTATTTTGGTCGTTTATTTCGGATGAACTTTCTCTGGGAACACGTGCGGCATTCTTTTTATTTAATTTTTAGTTAGCCTATGTTGTCCCACTGCTGGGCAAACGTCTCCCCCATACTTTTCCAGTTTTCCTTATGTTGTGCCTTCTCCGGCCAATCGGTATTATTTTATTCGACATTATTCAATGAATGAAATAGTTTATCGAAAACTACTTTTACCGTAACTATCGACGAAAATTTAATTGAATTACTTTACAAGCTTATTTCCCTTTTATCTACGAGTATACCCTTGACCTTTTCAGACTCACCTAGAACTTTCCAAGCCATTTAACACGATCATGAATGTCAAATTAATAATCTCTACAAATCAAAATTTTACGTAAATGTTTGTGTTAAAATAAATTTATGTTTTGGGGCAATTAATTAAAATCAGTTTTGCTTCGGCAGGGCGTTGCCTGTCTAGTCAAAGTTTCAGGTCAAAGTTCAAAATCTGTCTGAAAAAGGAAAATCTATACGTAAATAAGATTTTTTTTATTAAGTGTGATATCAGTAAACTGTTTTTATAGGCGTTCAAAGGTTTAAAAACTGATCTCGGTCATTACGCCATTGTGCCAAGACTTTGTAGGCAATATAACATGTAAAAAAAAATAGTAACATGGCTAAAACTACGAATTTAGACATCTGTGAGTCTCGCAAAATATAAGAAATACACACATCAAAAGTGTCTAGGGATCAAGCATTTTTATGCGGATTTCTTGAGATTGAGATGTGGCTTTGTAATAAATTTATGATTTTATAAATTTATATGGATCCTTTTTGGTGCATTTCATAATTTGAATCAGGAACTGTGAATCAAATTCGAGTAAAAGATGAAAATCAGCTGTCAATATTTTCCCTATAAAAACATACAACGCATTGAAGACATTATTAGTGCTACTGTTTCCCTACTACTGATTAAAACCAACGTTATTATGGAGCGGCGACGTCATTTAAGCAGGGAAGAAATGCTCAGAGCCGTGGGAATGATAGAAGCTGGTTCCCGGCAACGTACTGTGGCTTTAGCTCTGAATACAAGTCAGAGTGTTATCAGTCGACTTTGGACACGTTACCGAAGCACTGGTACCGTGGCTGAGCGCCATGGAGGACGGTATCGCTGCACCACACGGAGACAAGACCGATACATTCAAATCTTAACTCGAAGAGCTCCAACAATAACCGCCATGATGTTAGCCGTGAGGCTTCATCACTCTTCAGGGAACTTAATTAGCGACCAAACAGTCAGAAACCGCTTGCATGAAGTGAACCTTCATTCCCGAAGACCGCTACGGGTACCACCTATAGCAATGCACAATCGTAGGATTCGATATCAATGGGCTCTTGAACACAGAAATTGGGCAGAAGAACAATGACGTTTCGTGTGCTTTTTTGATGAGTCTCGTTTTGGTATGAGACCGGATACAAGACGTATACGACCCTGGAGAACCCCTGGACGCCAACAGCGATTAAAATCCTGCCAGGAAGTCCATCCTTATAGTGGTGGAACCATCATGGTATGGGCGGGTATTTGGATCGGCGGAAGAACTGAGTTGATTTGGATCAGAGGCAACCTCAACGCTCAAATTTATGCTGAGACGATTGTATCAGACGTCATCGTTCCTCTACAAGTGCAAATCGGTCCCTTATTTCAGTTAATGCATGATAATGCACGACCGCACACCGCAAGAGTTGTAAGACAGACTCTCGCCGCAGCTAACATCAATGTCCTGCCCTGGCCTGCTCAGTCGCCAGACTTGAACCCGATTGAGCATGCATGGGATATGCTACAGAAAAGAGCTCTGCCGAATATGGAGGGTGTCCAGTCGCAAGAAGACCTTTTTTTGTTGTTGCAACGAACATGGGCGGCCATTCCACAGCGTGATTTGGATGAACTCATTTTGAGTATGCCAAACCGATGTTCTTGTGTTGTTAGTGTTCGCGGTAGAAACACGGATTATTAATTGTTTAAGTTACCCAATAAAATTTTAAAGAAAACTGTTATTTCAGTCTTTTTTTCGAACTTTTGTGTTAGTGGTTCAAATGTCAAAAATCCCTTTATTAGGAAAATGGCAAATTTCTTTATTAATGCAAAGGTGACTTGGTTTATCGTTACTGTGACAAACGAAAACACTTTATTTGATGAATCCTTAAAGAAAATTTTAATTAATATCAATCAGGAGAAAAGTTATTGCAAAAATATATGTTGATCCCTAGACACTTTTGATGTGTGTATTTAATTTGATTTAAGTATCTCTAATAATTTATTAACTTTTCCAAATGTTACTATTTTTTTTTATTCTTTTTTTCTTTTCTTTTTTTTATTATTCTACTATTAATATTCTAACTTTGCTAGCTCAGTTGTTAATTTTATTTTTTATTTTAATACCTGATGTTTGTCTTTATTTTAAGTGTCATATATTGTGTACATATTTTGTTGGAGATCCTAAATCAATAAATAAATAAGACATTAAAAGGTTAGTTATTGGTTTTCTTCTTCATTATTTTAAAGTATAAAGTCAATTTATATAATTTATGTGTGTTACTTAAGGCGAAAGCGCCAGGGTAGCCCGCGAAATTCATTTTTTTTTAGGTTTTTTGCAATTTGCTGGTCAGTATTAAGTTGTACGTTGATTAAAATATGATTCGCGGTCGTAACAAATACGTATTTACAGAATTATAATCATTAAAGTCATCAACACAACTCTCTAAGACCATGTAATCCCCAAATGTCAAGATTTCAATAAATAGTCATTCTTAGGAAAATTTGAATTTCGCGGGCCACCTTATAGCTTCCCCCTTAAGTGCCTATTTCAAATAAATGATTTGATTTGACTTGACTTGACAAGGGTAGTGCTAATAATAATTACGTTTTCACAGTGTATAAAGCCTTATTTACACGAGAAAAAATTCTGGACTCGAAAGGAGATAAAAAGTTGACTTATGTTGCTGATTTTCACTTGTTACAGGGCGTCAAAAATTTAAAGTTTCCGCGTAAACAAATATCGCATAGGTCATAATCTTAGGCGAGCTTCAGTTTCTAGCTTGAGAGTAAACTCGAGTGCGATTATCACCTAGCGAGTCTCGCATGAACATTCTCGCCTCTCGTCGGGCAAGAAACTCTTCTCGTGTAAATTACCCTTTTGGGTTATTACCCAAATGTTTATCCCGCAGGACGGGACCCACTTTGCTTTATAAAATAACACAACGCTTAATACGCACATCCTCCTAGTGCGAGGGCGTTTCATTCCCAAACCACTATTTGAAGGATTCTTCTTTTTGCGCACTGGATTTTTAACGCACTGTTTAGCACCTAGAGTTGAAAATCCAACAGTGTGGTATTTTGACGCGCTGGGATGCACTCTGTTTGATTCTCAATGCTAGGCTCAAGACCGAGAGTTCTAAATCCAGTGCGTTAAAATACCACCTCGATATTTTTACGTCCGTGCGAACGTGGTCTAAAAACAAATATCTGTAGGTTCAAATATTTTTCGCCACTCCAGAACCTTTCAACTCCATCGGCCATCTGTTCTGCGGGCAATGTGCCCTGTCCAGTGCCCATGTTTGGCAATTTTTGAGGCTCGGTTGCCTTGGTTCTCCCGTGGATCTCTTCATTTCTGATGATTAAGTAGGGAAACTCCAAGCCCCTCTCCATTGTCCTTTGGTTGACTTTTAGCCTTCTAATAAGGTCCATTGTGAGCGACCACCTTCCAGTGCCACCGGTCTATTCTGTAACATCTCACCGTGAAGACTAAAGTGAAGTGAGTTTGAAGTGAACTGTCAATAGTGTCACTATTGACAGTTGATTTAATGACAGCTCACTTAAAGCTTACTTCACCTAAGTTCTCACAGTGATATTTTTACAGAATACATAATCAGGTCATGGGGAGGGCTTGTGGCTAAGTAATAACAGCCGCACCGGTCAATCGATCAGGTAAAGCTACATTTGCCGCGGTTGGTCCGTGGACGGGTGACCATTTTTGCATACCAAGACCCCTCCGTGACTCGGAAAGCACGTTATGCCGTTGGTCCCGGCTGCCAGTCGTGGACTCTTTGACAGTCGTAACAGGTAGTCAGAAGCCCGAAAATCTGACAACACAGTCTTACCAGGGAGTATTGTGTTACCCAGTAACTGGGTTGTGGAGGTCAGATAGGCAGTCGCTCCATGTAAAATACTGGTATTCAGCTGCATCCGTTTAGACTGGAAACTGACGCCAACATAGCTGAGAAAAAACCGACTTCCAAAAAAAACACTACAAACTGAAAAAAAAAAAAACTACAAACTGAAAAATAACTTTAATTTCGGAAGTCGGTGTCTTAGGGATCAGTATTTTAGTTTTTGCCACCGACTTCCGAAATTAAAGTTATTTTTCAGTTTGTAGTTTTTTTTTTTTTCAGTTTGTAGTGTTTTTTTTGGAAGTCGGTTTTTTTTTTGTTAAAAAGTTTTTATTTCTCGCTTTTTAGTGGGTCTATTTATAATTTATCTAAGTTACAATAGCCTAATGTCAACTTGCCCATCGCCTTTTTATAAAATATTCCTTTTCTCGATGCAGGGACGTTAATTGTTGAGGAGTTCTCATTTTATTAGTTTTTAGATTAGATGCTGATAATTCTGGCTGCAGCATCAGGCCAGACTTATGTCAACATTGCATTGAACTTAAAATTAGTCCTGTTTAAAATGAGCCCAAACACGACTACGGTGCTGTAATTTAAAGGTTTGTACTTTTTCTGATGCTCCTGGCTTCAGCATCAGGTCTTCGGTGTTCCTCAGTAACAGTACGTTTATCCACACATCGAGCCCTTTTCAATGAGCCTAAACACGATATATCTGCTGTTAGTTGTCGAGGAGTTAGGTACTCTGCAGACTATCCTGACTGCAGCATCAGGTCATGACTTGATGATCATGAGACCAAATGTGGCAAATGCCCTATCAAACATCAAAACAATTTACTAAAACAGTCCTTGCCTGTTCGAGTAACTTCTTACTGTTAAGGAGTTGTACCTTCCATCATCAGCCCAGCTACCTGAGATGGTGACAACCATACACAAATACACAAGATACTTCATAAAATATGCGAAAAACAATAAGTGAGCCTATAAAATTTGAGAGTTGCCCTCGATTTCTCTAAGATCCCATCATCAGATCCTAACTTGGTGACAATGGGACCACCTCAGAACTATCTACTTTCGAACTAAAAAAGAATTTTGAAAATCCGTCGACAATTGGCGGCGTATTCGATGAACAAACATACAAAAAAAAAAAAAAAAAAAAAAAAAAAAAAAAAAAAAAACATACAAACACCCGAACATAGTACCTCCTCCTTTTTGTAAAGTCGGTAAAAAGGCGGATGACATCTTCAGGTCATTACTATCATTATGATATTTATAATATGTGAACCAAGTCAATGACTCATAACTGTATACTTTAAACCCTTTTCAAACACTGTTAACTAGAGAGCAATAAAACTTTATGTTCACTATATAAGTACTAGTTCCAGTAAATCTTTGCATAGTGCCCTTACAATGGCGACAGTCACGCTACTGTAGTGTTGTGACGTATTTAAACATGTTTATTTTATCCTATTTTTGTATTGCTTGTATTATATTCTGACCTTTTTGTAAAAACCTTGAGTATGGAAATACAGGGTGTCTTACATGATTCTACACCACTCGATTGGAATTTTTTGCCGATTATTAAAAAAAATTAGATATTGCACTTTATGTTATGGATGGTCACCCATCCACGGACCAACCCCGGCAAGCGTTGCTTAGAATTGGTACCGGCTGTCATTTGTAGATCTTTGAGAGTCGTTACGGGTAGAAGCTCGAAAGTCTGACAACCAGTCTTACCAGGGGGTATCGTGTTACCCAGTAACTGGGTTGTGGAGGTCAGATAGGCAGTCACTCCATGTAAAATACTGGTATCCAGCTGCATCCGGTAGACTGGAAGCCGACCCCAACATAGTTGGGAAAAGGCTAGGCAGATTAACTAACCTTTTCCAGGTCCCAGGCCACATATCTGTCAAATATAACGATCGGTTCATTATAATATTAGCATGGTTTGAGTATTTATTTTTCTACCTAGTATAAAAATAATAGGACAGTCAAGATAAATGTATTTATGATATACCTATTAAAACCTAAGCATGTCGTGCATTAGTTAATTAATTTGTATTTAATTAGATCTGTGTAACTAATCAAATAAAGAGAATGAAACAGAGAGGCTCGGAATTCGGAGGCATTCGGAAAACTTGATCAAGTAATTTTACGTGTTGCTTTTCTACTATAAATAAATACTAGCACTTTGCCCGCGACTTCGTCCGCGTGTATTTTTCTCTAAAAATTTCGAAAATGTATGCTTATGATCTTTATCATTTATTTAGATAAATAAGTATACGGGCTAATTTTTCAGTTTATAGTTCAAAGGAATGAGATTTTTCATATAAACTATATCCCCGCTTTTCACCCCCACAGGGGTGGAATTTCGAAAAATTGTTTGGAATGTGTTCATTACCTGACTCAAAGATTATTTATACCAATTTTCAAGTTAATCAAGTCACGCACTGAAATCCTCTCCTGTAAAATAAAGTACCCCTTTTCACCCCGTTAGGAGTAGATTTTCTAAAAATCCTGATACACGTTATTCTTTATTTCTGGTCTTAACTATAAATACTGACTTTCGAGTTAATCGGACCGAGCGTAAAAATCTTTCATACAAATTTTGGCACCGCCCAATCCCCCTTTAGGGGATAGTTTAGAAAAACAAAATATGCCAAACTTCATAATTTACTTGGATAAGTATCCGTGTAAAGTTTCAAGTTTATTAACTCAAGGAATAAGATTTTTCATACAAACAAAATCCCCCCTTTTCACCCTCTTAAAGTTCGAATTTCCAAAAACCCCTTCTTAATGCTCCCCTACATTATAAAAGGAAGACGTGTGCGAAGTTTCACATTCCAAGTCCCAGTAGTTTCGGCTGTGCGTTGACATGTCAGTCAGTCAGTTTCTCCTTTTATATAATTTTACGTGTTGAAAAGCAACACGTAAAATTACTTATAAATATTAATTATTTATACACCAACCCGCATTGGGCCTACTTGGTGGAATAGGAACATTATAGGCTAATTACGAAGGTATAAGAACGATATATTTACAAAAAAGGTATATGAAAATCAGTCGGAATAATTTACTCAACTAATATAAATTTTTACGAAAATAATGTGCTGGCAATGACCCGATCTAAACGAACGGGACACGACATACGAGTATTAGATCCTAACAAACAACTTGTTTATATTTGTATACAAGACCAGACACCGCTTTCCCTGACGCTGAGTTAAGCGCCACAATCTGTGCTAAGTAAAATTAATGTGAAAATAAGATAAAGAAACCTTGTACAGTATTTTATCATTATTAATGTTTATCAACGCTAGACAATCTTCATAGTTTTTCATTTTCCCATTGCTGGGAAAAGGTAAAATTAATGAGACAACCAGAAATACACGCCCCGTGTGTTAAAATTATTAATGTTTTTTTGCTTGGCCTTTGTTTATCGTAAAGATACGTTACGCAATACTAGGAAAATATATTTTACTAGCTGCGTCCCGCGGTTTCACCCGCGTTACGGGTCGTCAGAAGCCCAAAAATCCGACAACCAGTTAAGACTGGTTGTCGGATTTTTGGGCTTCTGACGACCCTTGGTAAGCCAAGGGGTATCGTATTTCCAAGTTACTTGGTTGTGGAGGCCAGATAGGCAAACTCTCCATGTAAAATACTGGTCTTCAGCTGCATCTGGTTGGATTGGAAGCCGACCCCAACATAGTTGGGAAAAGGCTAGGCAGATTATGACGAGATTTGGGGATCAATGACCGCAGTGCCTGGTATTTATATGGCGGATTCATCTCATCCTTCCAGTTTCTTTGTCATTCTAAACAAAACTTCAATGAAAAATCCTCTAAAAATAACTCCACAAGGTAAGCTCTAATCACTCTCGGGTTGTTTACACAAAACTTTGTGATCCTTTTCAAGATACAAAATGAAATATTATCCTTTTTGTCAACTTCTTGCCGTTTTTGCCAAACTTGAAAATGCGCGAGTAAAGCCGATACTGTAAAACCTCTGAAACATTACAATTCTCCTGACTTCGCTTTTTGCTTTGGGGTCGACAATATAATGTTGTAGACTGTAGTTTCATTTATTTAGTGACAATTAAGTTGCTAAAGATGGCCGATTTCGTTGCTATTATTTAAAGTGTAGAGTAAAGCTGTGACCGAATGATGGCCAAGGTTATGCTAAAGAAACCAGGGCCATCTAAAAGCGTGTTGGGTTGACGATACCGTCAAAGTCGCGGGTCAACCCCTGGATGAGGGACGCACGGAACCGGGAATTATGGCAGAAGAAACGGGAGGCCTATTACCGAGCGGTGAGTGATTCCAGGCTGAAATGACGGTGATGATGATTTAAAGGGTTTATAAAAAGATATGAATGAACAGGATAAAACATCTTAAAAATGGGACTGGACAGGACATGTCTGCCGCATGCTGGACAAAATGTGGGCCCAAATAGCACAGAATTGGTGCCCTGAGACAGCGGAGCGAGGTCGCGGCAGACCACGTAGGAGATGGCGGTATGAGCTGGATAGGTCCCAAAACTGGAAGGAGGACGCGCGGGCTCGCGAAAGATGGAAGGAGTGGAGGCCTTTGCCCAGGAGTGGGGCAGCGTAGGCTGGATAAAACACCGCACTGCGCTCCAGAACGCAATTATAAACGTAGCTTAAAAAACTGACAGACTAAAATGGGACTGGACAGGCCGTGTCTATCGGATGTAAATATGTGAGTCCGTATAACGCAAGACTAGAGCCCTGAGACTGCAAGGTGGCGGCAGATCGAGAAGAAGATGGCGGGGAAGCCTTAAATGGCTTCCTCATGAATTGGCGAGAAGAACAACTTCGAGAGAAGTGGAACGAATGGCCTTTGCCCGGGAGTGGACAGATCAGGCGCTTATTTTAAAACAAGTAGGAGCTTAAAAAATGTTTGGACTTCTAATGATGTACGCTTTTTTATTAAATGATCCTCTTTTCGTGATCTTTTTCCAAAGTTGGTCACACTAGCTAAGGTAGGGCACTCCAACTAAATGGGTTGGTAAATGGGCTAGGTTAGAATTGTCACCATCATGCGCGAGTCAAGCGAGGGATGCAAGCGGTGCCGCTGCAGCGGCTGGCGAGCGCTACATCCACGTTGGTCGCAGTTAAGTGGCTATTTAGTAGGTATTTTAGTACCACAAAATGGGAATTATTTGAGGCTCACAAATAGAGGCAAATCAATTCAAATTCAAATTCAAAACAAATCAATTTTTTTACGAAAATAATTTTTATGAAATATTAAATGGGAATTATTTAAGCTTCTATTAAATACATGTGAAAATAAAAACCGGGCAAGAGCGAGTCGGACTCGCGCACCGAGGGTTTCGTACCATCATGTTTTAAAATTTTCATCGGCGAGGTCTATATTCATCAGAGAAATTTAACACTGTGCACTGCGGTGTAGAATATTGCAGTTTTATGTCAGCGCCATTTCTTGACCGATAGTGGAACTAATGTAACTTTTGTTGATGATTTCTGAAAAAGTGTGCTATTTAGAGACTTCGTTTTATTTTTCCTGTAATCTTATAGAATAATTTCAGATTTTTCTCTTTGCAAACTTCGGAGATAAGGGGGGGAACCGTATTTTTTTTTACATTTTTCATCAAAAGTCGAAAACTATGCTGCCTAAAAAAAGTAACCCCACTTCGAATTTTTCAGACCCCCTTTCAGTCCCTGTTGCAAAAAATATACATATATTTTTATTTCTTTATTATTTGTAAAATAGTTGGGCAAACGTCATCTAAAACTATTCCAAATTTCAAGTTGATATCATTAGTAGTTCTTGAGATATCCAGCTGTGATAGACAGACAGAATTTGTCTCACCATAAGGGTTCCGTTTTTACCATTTTGGTACGGAACCCTAAAAATGGATAACTTATTTAAGTGATATCTATGTAATATACTACTTAAGTACACTACGTAACATACATTGAAAATCTCATAAGAATTTATTCAGTACTTAGCTGTCGCGTGACAGCATCATCATCATCATCATTTCAGCCAAAAGACGTCCACTGCTGGACATAGGCCTCCCCCAAGCACTTCCACTTCGACCGGTTCTGACAGGTGACAGCATGACATAAAAATAAATAACGAGCATTGTTGTGACGTGCTTATGGTACAACTTTGTTTTTAGGGTTCCGTACCCAAAGGGTAAGAAAGGGACCCTATTACTAAGACTCCACTGTCCGTCTGTCTGTCTGTCACCAGGCTGTATCTCATGAACCGTGATAGCTAGACAGTTGAAATTGTCACAGATGTGGTATTTCTGTTGCCGCTATAACAAAAAATAAATAAACTAATAATTTATAACTCAGTCGAAACCTAACTAAGGGCAAATTTTTCGATCGCCAGATAATTTTTATTCGTGGAATAAAATTGATGTCTGACAGACGTTGTATGGAAGAACTGTCAAAAATTTGAAATAATTCCTCGGATAAAATTATCTGGAATTGGAAAAATCAGTCCTAAGACGATTTCGGCGTCAACTCATAGATTTTGGCATTAATTCGGTTCATTGCGTTCCGTTTAAAATTTCTTATATTAAAAGAGAGGTTTTTTTATTTATTTCAAAGAGCCATGAAAGTTATTCATGTTGAAAATCAATAGATACGGACGTGCCAACCAGTTGAAGATATTCGAGCCACGCGTTTCAAATGATACTGTAATTCCTTTGTTGCAAAAAAACCTCTCTTGGCTACAAAATTACTATCACTGCTACGTGATGTTTGTAAAGCTTTGTCATTGTATTGTAGACGCGGACGTCTACAATACATAAACATACATATACAATATAGGAATATCTGACGGTCCGAATAAAATACTTTTATTGAACCACATCTGGCCAGACTGCTACCCTAATATAGTTATGAAAAAGACTAGACAGAAGATGGAATATTATTTCAGTCTAGTCCAAAGGAATTGTCGTAAAAATAACCCAACTTATGACCATCCATCCGAAATCTCAGACAAATTAGTCCCTTTAGACTGAGCGCCACTTTACATGTCATGTTTACGTTTCAAAAATGGCGTCTATTTTATAGCGTAGCAGCGTAGGCTAGCGTAGCACAGTTGGCGCTACGCCAGGGGTCAATGACACCGCGTAGCATCCCCATAGACGCTCCCCTTCGATTATGACGTTATAGTGACGTATGTGTTTGTAAATCTGTTGTGTTATGCTGATAAGGAAGGGTAAACAATAAACAGAAATTATACTTCATTGTAAACGAAATAGATTGTCAAATTGGGTTCATAGCTAAGTAATAATAGGCGCTCGGGTTTTTCGAAGGTAAAGCTACATTTGCCGAGGTCGGTTCTTGGACCCAGCAGTGTTTCTATCTTTGACAGTTACGGTCAGTTAGAAGTCCGAAAGTCTGTTAACCTGTCTTACCAAGGAGTGTTACCCAGTAACTGGGATATGAAGTCAAATAATTATGCAGTCGCACCTTGCAAAATACTGGTATTCAGCTGCATCCAGTAAGACTGGAAGCCGAACCCAACATTGTTGGGAAAAGGCTAGACAGACTGATTTGAATGAGGTAGCTTGGTAACAACATCATCATTCTCTTGATCTTAATCCAATTTATTTGGGGGCGGCGCAACATGTCTTTTTGTGCCCTTCGCTCGCTCTTGCATCCTACGTCGCCTATCGACCGGTCGCAACCATGCAATGTAAATAAAAAGTAATTATGAGAGTAAAACCATGTAATTCCCAAAAAAAAAAAAAATTTTGTCTATATATTTTTTAGGAGCTCGCTTGAGCTCATTTTTTATAACAAATCATTTGACTAAATGTTTATTGTCTAAAGATTGTTTGTTTGATTGGTTGTTTGGTCTTTAATCATTTGATTAAAGACCAAATGCCTAAATGACATTATCCTTGATAATATTCTGCTAACTAAAAATTATACCAAATGAAAATGTGCTTAGTAAAATCATTCCAAAGATTACATTGGTATAAAAAAAGGTTGTTAAAATTTGTTTGTGTAGTGAAATATTGGCAAAATCTTTTCGGCAAAACGGCAGGATCCCGTCTCGTTTCTGTATTCTAGAATGCTTATATTCTTGTTTAATGCTTTTTAAACTATACGTACGAGGGATATATCCGTAATACATTGTTTTCATATAACTCTATTGGTATACGTGGCACACACCAGGAAAGCTCCCAGCCGGCATGGTTTTTTCTGACATCTTCAACCAACATTTATATTTCAGCATATTTACACAAAACTTCCTCAAGAATCACTCCGTTCATTAGTGAAAACCATAGATTGAGTATATACTACTATATAGTGAAAACCGTATGAAAATTCGTTCGGTAGATAGATGCGGCGGGGGACTTTGATTTATAATATATAGTGACTAGCGATCAGACTTGTCAAAACATGGAGATTTATTTTTAATACATAAGTTTAATAATCAATTATCATGCACTTAAGAAACGAAAAAACTTAAAAACTGAAAAACATCTTTGTATATACTATGTATAGATTTATAGAAGGTTGTTATTATAGGTATAATAAGCTATGAACTTAGCTTATGAGGAAAAAGGTGAGTTCCAAATTACAGCCTCTCGCTCGCCACTCCTACCGTTGGGTTCCATCAATTAATTACGTAGCAAATGTTAATATTATGGTCCCCATAATCTGAATGACTGAAAGAAATTCAGTCTTCAATTGACTACAATCAAGCCGAATCAGACGTTACACGTAATTTACAGCCACGTCTGTAAAAATCAAATAAAATCGCTACGCCGTAGTCTCGTAGCCGGCTACGAGTTCATCGAACGCGTAGCATCTACAACTCGTAGCTTTGTGACCGTTACACAAAGTTTTGTCACAATATGTCGAAGTTCCGTCAGTAGTTTTATGAGGCTTTCTAAAGGAAACTGTTTTAGTAAACTATTGGATAGTTTGTTTGGAAAGACGATTATTACTTTATGGTTTTGTAGCGTGTTTAATAGTCCATATCTGTTGTATTAAAACAGTTCAGGAGAGATTTATCATTTACTAGCGGCGCCCCGCGGTTTCACCCGCGTAAATGTCGATCCCGTGGGAATATCGGGATAAAAAGTACTCTATGTGTTATTCTAATGTCTAAGCTATATTACTGTAAAGTTTCAACAAAATCCGGTCTGTAGTTTTTGCGTGAGAGAGTATATGTTAATCCAGGGTGTCAGCTACCTCCATACACAATTTTATGAAAATTGGTCCCGCCGTTTGAGCGTGAAGAAGTAACAAACATATAAACACACACACACTCACAAACTTTCGCCTTTATAATATTAATGTGACTAGCTGCGCGCCGCGGTTTCACCCGCATAAGTGTCGATCTCGTGGGAATATCGGGATAAAAAGTACTCTATGTGTTATTCTAATATCTAAGCTATATTACTGTAAAGTTTCAACAAAATCCGGCCTGTAGTTTTTGCGTGAGAGAGTAACAAACATCCATCCATCCTCGCAGACTTTCGCGTATATAATATAGAGGTATGAAGAACAGGGTGTAAAGTTCACTGAACCTCCATAGAAAAAAGGGAGGATTCTCCGACCAGACTGGTGTTGGTGTCTGGCGGGCAACTGCCCGATGATTCATGTCGGGCCGTTGTATCTATGCTAGTTGCGCGGTAAACTCTGCTTGCGAGATGCAGGATTTTGCGTGAAGTCAGTATGACGCGTTGTTCGCATGTGGCTGCTACTGCTATGTACTGCTAAAATAATATTAGTAGGAAGTAGGATAGTAGGATTCTACTATGTGCTGTTACAGTTACGTCTGGATATAGTCTCCCACTATTACTCCTGTAAATGTTTTTTTTTCCTTTCTTTTATTTCTTTCCCTATATTCTTTTAATAAGACCTTTTTGTTCAATAGTTTTTAATAAGACCTTTTCAGGGTTCCGTACCTCAAAAGAAAAAAACGGAGCCCTTAAACGATCACTTTATTGGCCGTCTATCTGTCTGTCAAACCCCTTTATCTCGGGAACGCGTGGAGGTATCGAGTTGAAATTAAAATCAGGTACTCAGGTCTGCGGTTCCTTGAAGCTATGAAAAATCAAACACTTCTAAGTTAAGGTAAAAATAAGATACGGCCGTTAATGCCGCAAAAACGTATTTTCGACACTTTCATGGAAAACAAAATGTATTCGTTATTTATTTCCGTTGACCTAGAATCATGAAATATAGCAAGAAGCAAGGTCATGTAGCACAAATAAAGGAATAAAATCCGGAAACCGTGAATTTGTAGTTACATTAAAAAAAAACCCCGTGATAAACTTTTTACCTACCTACAAATTTGTACGGACTCGCTCTTGACCGGTTTTTTTTTACTTCACTCGTTTTTTCTAAAATGACACGTTATTAGGAACTTCTTACATACTAGTTCCATGACAAACTTCAACACCACTTTATTCATCACAAGTGCTGTCAAAAGCTACTTTAAGAGTATCCTAGTAGAGTAGTACCTACCTACTTGATTTGTGTTCGAGAGGATAGACAATCGTTGGGCGGAATTTTAAATAGGCCACCTACCACGTATAGCCATGACCGGGTTCCAATATTTCGGTTCATTAAACCCTACGACATGGCCTAACGGTTAGTTCCGAATACTCTTCTAGTGAAGAACTGAATCCATTCATTAAAGATTTCTTGTCACCATAGGGCTTTTATTAATTACTAGCTGCGCCCCGCGGTTTCACCCGCGTAAATGTCGATTCCGTGGGAATATCGGGATAAAAAGTAGCCTATATGTTAATCCAGCGTGTCAGCTACCTCCATACAAAATTTTATCAATATTGGTCCAGCCGTTTGAGCGTGAAGAAGTTTGTGTGAGAGTTTGTGAGTGTGTGTGCGTTTATATGTTTGTACATATAAACGCACACACACTCACAAACTCATAAACTTTCGCCTTTATAATATTAGTGTGTCTAGCTCCTGCCCGCGACTTCGTCCGCGTGAAATTTCTTGTTCCCCCGACCCACCCCGTCGCATCGCATCACCTGCCCGCGCTGTTACTTCGTTTTCGCTTAATGTCCTTTCCGACTTTTTTTCTTTTTGCTCGGCTGCTTAGGGTCATAGCGTTATGTTAAACAGCCTATAGCCTTCCTCAAGAACTGGGCTATCAAATACAAAAACATTTTTTCAAATCGGACGGGAAGTTCCAAAGACTACCCCCTACATACAACTTACAAACAAACTTTGCCTATTTATTATATTTGTTTAGATGTTCACCACAAAAAAATCCTCAGAAATAAACATCATTACAAATACAGTCAGGTAGGTACTTTTAACAAGATGCAAACAAATGCTCGTTCCAAAATGTCCGTACAAGGTTCTGAAAGTTATCTGTAGGTATGGCCGCGCCGCGTCTCGCCGTGTGATATTGATCGCGAGTTGGTCGCGAGACCAACGACCGAGCGAGGATGTAAAATCGCTCGTGTGCAATCATTTGTCGCGGATATAGACGGTTCAATTTTGTTGTCATTCATTAACAGCGATGTGATTTGTCGGATGTATTTGTCGTAGGGGAAACTAAGGAAACCTTCTCCATTTGTGGTTTTAGTTAGAAATTACTTTTTATCCCGATATTCCCACGGGATCGACGTTTACGAGGGTGAAACCGCGGGGCGCAGCTAGTTTGAAATAAATGAGAATTTGACGTCGTAGATTTTCAAGAGATTTGCTGACAGTTTCACTAGATAGTGTAATGTTCCCTACATTACACTATCTAGTGAAACTGTCAGCAGGCGACTGAAATTATGATGTTCTTGCCATAAGTGAACATATTAATATGACTGCGCCAACTTTTACCCTTTCTCTTTACATTAATATGCCATACTTTGTGTTTATTAGATCATAACATAGGTACTGTATAATAATAATAATAATCATATGCAGTTATGAAACACATAACAAGTAGTAAACAAAAGCTCGCGTATAAAGCGGCGGGTAGACGAACGGGAATGTTATCGTGAGTGGTTACCGAGCGCTATCGACCGTGAGTGCCTTTTCACGCGTCCCGGCAACCGGGTATCCGGTGCCGACTATCCGGTAACACTTGCCAGGCAAACTACGCCGGTACGTGTGAAAGCACACGATGTAAAGATGGTCGGTCACCCATCCACAGACCAACTGCGGCAAGCGTAGTAACGAACTACTTAAGTCACGCGTATCGTAATGTACTACTAAGTCCATAGAATTTAAAACATGGCTAATATAAGTATTGTAAGAAGTAGGTATGTGCCTACATTACATCATCAAAAATGACATGGAGTGACATTACAAATTATTGTATTGTATGATATTTGCATGCCATTGTGTTTTTAACCAACTTCAAAAAAAAGGAGGAGTTTATCAATTTTGTAAATCATTAGACTTTTATTTTCTCTTGACTGTACTTACCTGTCAAAAAGAGTACCTAAACCTAGATAAAGTGGATAAGACAGAGGTTAAAACAGAAGACGAACTAGCAGGGGATCGAGAAGGGGGAGGTGGAGGAGGGGTTCAGGGGATCAGACCGGAATAAATCGAATATTTTTTATCTTTACTTTTAACATCTCTTGCTGACAATTTGTGTTGTATGTATTGTCATGTTTGAGCAAGTACTTCAATGATTATGTTATCTTATCATCACTTTAATAAGTATTGTGGAATGGATTGCTTCGCGGGACGTATTACAGCAATATTTTAGTTCTTTAACTCGTGAAATGGAATTATTTACTCTGTAAAATATCGGCACTCTAATTGCGTAAGACACTATTAATCACAATCTGAATAATTTTGATGAATATTGCTAATCCATCCATACTTAATATTATAAATGCGAAAGTGTGTCTGTCTGTCTGTTACCTCTTCACGCTTAAACCGCTGAACCAATTTAGATGAAATTTGGTATAGAGATAGTTTGGAGTCCCGGGAAAGGACATAAGATAGAATATTCCCATGGGATCGAAACTTATGCGGGTGAAACTGCGGGGCGCTGCTAGTTGCTTCATATGTCCGAAAAATATCTCAACAATGCTCAACAAAGCACAATGAATGTTGTTGAACTGTCATAATGGAAGACATTCCTACTTTTAGTGTATTATCTACGCAATTACCCCGCTGCATATGTATACACATCCTCTTAACAAAAAAAAAAAAGCGATTTGGAATCGACACTGCAGACCTTCCTATCTGACTACCCCTGAGACATTTCAGACCTTCCTATCTGACTACCCCTGAGAAGAAATCGCGAAATAAACTCAATGGTCAAAGTCTCTTTTAAAGTCCAGACATTCAATATCGAAAATATCGTAAAATAAACATGCAGGCTAGCATCCGGACTGGCCTTTTGAGGAAAGAACTAGCAACAGTTTGAGTAAACTTGTCCCAACGGACGGCAGAAAGTGGATAGAAAACTGCATTTATAGGTATTGCCATCCACTTAATTAGCGAGCTTTGAGGGTCAGGATGGTTTCTAGTTATTTAATATGTGTAAAAGTACTTATGAATATTTATTTATTTATCCTCACACTGAAAGACCATACAGCAATTGCACCAATGCAATGTAGCAAAAAATTACTTCATGTGCTGCTTTCCATCCATCCTGTGCGCAATAAGGTATGTAGGATTTTATGAAGCAAAGCATTTAATTTAATTTTTAGGGTTCCGTACCCAAAGGGTAAAAACGGAACCCTATTACTAAGACTTCGCTGTCCGTCCGTCCGTCTGTCTGTCACCAGGCTGTATCTCATGAACCGTGATAGCTAGACAGTTGAAATTTTCACAGATGATGTATTTCGGTTGTGTGCTTTTGATATTGTATGCCTAATAATTGTATGAGTCTATGTTACTTGATTGATGAATATATAATAATAATAATAAAAAGCACAAAAATACAAGACTAAAGTTCGTTTTTTTAATCCCAGAGACTAATCTGACATTTAAGTCTTTTGTATTTGCGTTTTTTTATTTTATAAGTTTGACATTACACGTGTCAAATTAGTCTCTAGGATTAAAAAACGAACTTTAGGCATTTATTTCAATTAATCCAAAACTAGGGGATAATAAATTCCAAGGCAGCTTGTTTTAAAGTATTTAATCAACACATTTATACAATATCATATTTACAAAGGAAAGAAACAGAATATGAATATTCCATCATTCGATTTAACATATATGCAATATTAGCCATATAAATAACACTTATAGAACAACATAGTTATCTGCAATAATCAAGATATAATAATAGATATCAATTAACTTACACGAACATTGTAGATATACGCCTACCAGAACCTCATGGCAAAAAAAAAATAGTGATTTTTTTCATATGGATTGACATTGTCAATGTATGAAAATTACAATGTTTTTTTTGCCATGAGATTCTGGTAAACCTATAGTCAGTCGATCTTTTACAAGAAGTGATCTGATGATCTTATTTCAATCCATTTTACAATATAGAATAGAATAGAATAGAATAGAATACTCTTTATTATGTACACCATATAAATTACAGACATAATTATAGAAACTGTACAAAGGGTGACACAATGGGCGGTCTTATCGCTAAAAGCGATCTTTTAAAGACAACCTTTGGATGGATTAAAAAAGGGGAAGGACAGACAAATACTGTAGGTAGTCTGTGGTGTACCATTTATATAATACAATAAATACATACATAAAGTATATTATACTAATCTAAATAAATATATACATACTATAATAAACATGAAACAGGAGTAACCAAAGTCTTCTTTAAAATTGGCGGTAACCCCGTTTTATAGTCTTACAATAATCACCAGTACCTCAAACATCACCGCCCATTCTGCCGCCATTTTAGACCAATCAGAGATGGTCATACACAATTCGGTACTAAGAATATCAACTAATATAATGTATTAATTAACAAATGTTATATAGTGGAACTATTTTAAAATCTAATATGATTGTTTAGCAATTCAGTTTGTATTTATTTGTAATAATCTTTGAGCTATCTAATAACCTAAATTAACATCATATTAAAAACCTGAGAATCGTCTAAAACAACTTGTGACTTTAAAATCGCAATATTAAATCGTGAGATATATTATTAGTATCATATTAATTACTACTTAATCACTTATTGTAATGTATTTGTTTTGATTATGTAAAACGACAAATAATGACTTGTTCAAAAACTCTAGAATCATTGTTTGTGAAGGGACCTTATACGCCACAATAAAAACCATTTATATTAAATACATTTGTTTAAGAAATATCAATTAAAGAAATCAAACATATATTTTCAATTGCAACCTTTTAATCACAAAATAAAAACATACGTTTGACAAAATATTGTTGAAATGGAACGTTACCCTACGTCAATGTCATTATCATCTGACAACTGACGTTCTTATTATGATTTATTGTTTTACAACATCAATATTGATCAATATTCAATGACATAAAATGAAAGCTCATAAAATTTGCTACAACTTTTATGAATCCACTTTTTCCGAATTTCCAACCGTTTTCGACCTATACGCTCCGGAAAAGTACGCACTTTCCTTCTGGGCCACGTTGACTAAACTATATATCTAACTAGCTGACCAGGAAAACGTTGTTTTGCCATATAATTTAACCTACCCTACTCCTACACTACTCCTACACTACTCCTACACTACTCCTACCCTACTCCTACACTACTCCTACACTACTACTACCCTACTCCTACTCTACTCCTACCCTACTCCTACACTACTCCTACACTACTCCTACCATACTCCTACCCTACTCCTACACTACTCCTACCGAATTTTCTTTGCTATAAACCTCACGGAGCCCGAGACCTTTCCAACGAATGAAAAACCGTGGAAATCGGTTCGTGCATTCTGGAGTTATAGCGTCAGGAAGGAAAACCCGACTTATTTTTATATAGTAGATTTGGCAATATTCTTTACGACGATTATATATCCATAGACGTGACGTACGAAAACAAATGAAAAAAGTTTTTTTGTTCTGTAGAAATTGTGGATGTGCTGTCAGCCTTAGAGAGCTCTTCTAACAAGCCCGTTTGTATAAGCTTGACTAAATCTACACTACTCATTTCATCATAATTTATGGAATGGGAGAGATAGCTAAAATTCTGAAGTAGCAAAGGTTTTAATTTAGATTTATCGATTTTATTAATTTTTTCGAATAGAAGAAGTGGAAATTTATTACTGCTATTCCCAATGGTAATGGGCAACAGTTTAGTTTCAGTAACGATTTCAAGAAATTGATTCAAATTGCTTTCGTTGGACAAATGTTTAAAAACAATTTTTGAAAGCATATTCGTGAAATTATTCACATTCCCGCATTCAATATTGGAAAGCACACAAACACTTTCATTTACCAACACTGCTTTCGGCTCCTTGTATTGCAGGCGCCTAAGTAAGTTTGACCCTAATATCTGTTTCTGTATCGAAATAAATGTTTCTTCACTATGTTGTTTAAAAACGCTAATAAGTTTTTCGTCATAATCCATTTTGTAATCAAGCGTCTTTCGAACACTTAAAGAGTACGATTCAGAAAACATCACATGAAATATGAAATCAATCAATGATATTTGATTTTCGTTGTCAATTTCGTGTTTCAAACGATCACAAACATATTCAACAGCAAAATGCTCTGTGAATGTCATGTGTATGAATATCGGAATTTCGTTTGCTACACTGTATATGAGGCCTATCTTCTCTCCTCCTTGTTCAATGAATTTTATCATGTCTTTGATTTTTGCCAAGTCGCTCGTACTAAACAAATAATGACTGTAATGATTGAATATTGCATAAGCGGCCAATTGTTTATACCTTAAAATTGATTTGGTAAGTTCTTTCTCATAAGCAATCATAATATCAGGGTTATAGATGTCCATTTCATTTTTATCTTCATATCGTCTTTTAATTTTCGTTTCTAGAAACCATTCGTAAAAAGCGAAAGCGTTAATTTGTAAAAACCTTATTTCTTTCCATCTCATTAAATCTGTGTTTACATCTTTTATGTTGCCTACGAAAAAAAAAGCTGCTAAGAACAGATATAAAGGATTCCCACAACAGGTATTCTCCTTTTCATAACGTAAGGCAAGGAAATTGTAATCCTTAATAGTCCGTAAATCATTTTCAGTTAGACTGTGTGTCCATAATAAAGGAATGTGTGTAATTTCACTTAATAAATATTGGGTTGCGCTGTTATATACTCTATGTAGCGGTCGTTGAGGCAATACATCTGCAAATCCTTTCACGGTAACGCCTGACCGCATGTATTTAAGGAAGTTCTCAACATTTTCGAGTTGTATTCTATTAAGGTCTTTTAACCTTAAATTAAATTCTAAAAAAGTTCTTAAATATTTTTCCGTTTCCGTATATATCAAGTAACATATTTCGTGAGTTACCCCAAACTCTCGCTGTAAAATGGTTTTCACTTCGTTATACGACCTGCTTGTGATCCACACTCTTTGCTTACGAGGATAACTAACAGATTTGAGACATTTTATGACCTCATTCTTATAATGTGGACAGATTTCATCAAAACCATCAAATAAGAATATCACCTTTCTTTTATTGTAAAGATGAAGAAACAGTTTCAACTCGAACATAATCCACTGATCGCCCGTACAATGTTTCAGATACACAACATCGTTTTCTTCTTCCAGCAAAATTTCTACATTGTTTTTTTTGCCAAGTTTCTCGCGAATTATAACTTGACAGACAAACTTTAAAGTCTCTAATGTATCGATGGTTGTTGCTGCTGCTTTCCACATGCTGTATTGTTTGGAGTATTCTAGTAAGTTTATCCTTACTATCCAAATTTCGGGGTGGTCTTCCTTTGTTTTAAGCGATAAGTGAGAGAGTAGAGTTGACTTGCCCATTCCGGGTTCAGCTGTTACAAGTACCACGTCATCTTCTATATCGTTTAGAGTTCTAACCACTATGCCGACGTAACCTCCCGTCTTTATAAGGCGTCTGTCAACATACAAGTGTTTTGTTTCATCATAGTTTCTATTGACGGTTAGTTTTCCAACTACAATTGTTTCCTCATTGATTATTTTACTTAAAACTACTCCTGTCACACATGCCATAGATTCGTCGTCGATTATCAAATTTAATCGTACTTCTATGCCTTGAAATATCACTCGGGCATCCTCGAAGATACTCTTCTGGGATTCTTCACTCATGTCAATAAGACTAGTTCTTTCGTCGCGTATAATATTATCTACTTTTGAAAAATATTTCTTTATTATTTCAAGCAACATATGGTTTGTTACAACAACTATTGTTGATTTTTCTTTAACAGCTTTTGCAATTTCTAAAATGTTATTTTCGATTCTAGTATTATTTATTGGTTGATCAAATACAAAAATAAGAACTTTTTCGTGGCTCGCTTTTGTTAACTCTGTGTGTAATGCTTTACGGTCGTTCTCTGGCAGGTTTACAATATTTTCAAGGTCTAATACAACATGTTTATCTTTAAAATATTGGATTACTTTAAGAACAGTCAGTAAACTGTTTTTCGTAGTGATAAAAGTATTCGAATGCTGTTCCTGAATGTTCAAAGACCTTACTGCGTCTTCCGAGAATGTGTAATTACATCGTTTCATTTTGCTCATATATGTTAAGTTTAGTGACCTCATCAGTGGATCTTTAATAATGTTATATAATGCATCTTGAAAATAGTTGGGTTTCCGTGTGAGGTAAGGAGCTTTTTTTGGTGTCTTCCACCAGTTCTGTATAACATCGTGATATTTTGAATATACCGCGTCCCTTTCAGCTTTAAAATAGTTAGGGTGACGAAGCTGGTAATCTTCTATTTCGATTTTTAGAATTTCCTCCACTTTGTTCTCATCTGCTTGGTTACTGTAGAATAGCAGTGTGTTTAAGAAATCTCTCGCTACATTCTTTTCATATTCACTACAGTCGAATAAAAGTTTTGGAAACTTGACAATTTTAGACAAAAATTTGTATTCGTGCAAATTGTGGAGCGCATCTTTTAATTTTGTGTACAGGCTTTTAGCAAGATCTCCCAGTGAATCCCAGTTATCTGTGATTTTCATAAATTTGGTATCATCATCAAGCACAAATATATTTCCTATGGCACTAGCTATACCTCCATTGAGTTTCAGCAATCCATTTTCTAGAGAATCATCTATAGTAACTATATAATCATCTATATTACTAGATTTACACAAGGCGATGATTTTTGACGATATGTGCGTTAATCTTGCCTCCTTTTTTGCATCGTTGCCAGCTATCATTAAATCTTTGTTACCAAACGTAGCTGGGACTTTGAACTCCCGAGACATTTCATTACATAACATTTCTTTTACAGCCAATGCAACTGCTTGGTTAATAGTCGACGGAGATACATGATTCAATTGTTGCCTAAAGCCTTTTGTAGATTTTTTCACAAATTCTAAGATTCCATTATCAAATGATATAACAGTTCCTATGAGTTTGCTCAGTAATGTTGCATCTGTGGGGTTAGCTAAGAATTGAGACAGTACATTTTCTTTTTCTATATCAGGTAGATGTATTTTTCTACTTTTAATAATCTCTTTGAACAGTGTGTCTTTGAATAATATAAAATAATCTTCACTGGTGTCAAAGAATTCATCACGAAAGGAGGCAATCCGTTGTCTATCAGGAGTAATCTCCGAAACGTTAAAAACTTTCTGCGCCAGAATGACATGATATCGCAGGATGAGCTCATCAGTCAACATCAATTCAGAATTTCCTTCACCTATCATTAACTTAGCTATCCTGTTAGCCAGTGAGATTATTTGATCTTCGACAGCTATTTTGGTTAGTAACTGTATATTCTCTTCGTATGTGTACGGTTGCTTGACCGTACCGCCTGTTTTAATTAAATATTCTAGATTGGAGCAAAAATCACTTTTGACTTCAGAATCGTTACTACATTCGACTCTCGCAGTCGTGTATATAACGAATAAACATTCTGTTTGATCAAATGTACCGTTAAATATCTTGTCTTTTTTATTCGATTCAAAAATATGTCGGATTTTCAAGTAACTGTCAAAGTATGTGGCCAAATCGTTTTTAAGTGTTTGTTTCTCGTTTTCCCTATGTTTAGCTTGTATGAATACCAAAATAGGTTTGTCAAACCCCTTTACTTTTGCACTGAAACAAATATCGTCAAACGCCCCTGTGTTATCGATATTTGAAGCTAGTTTAAAATCCACAATCCTTTTGTCATGAATCGCTCTAAAATATAACAAACTTATAAGTTTCGACTCATACAGCTGTCCAGAAATTCCTGACGTTCCTTTACGCTTAGTATACATTGTTGAGCTCATAGTTTGTCCCAGGAAAACTTCATTAAACACATAGTGTACCAACACAGGGGCAGGTGGCACTCACTATCACGGGGAGCACTCAGTTGCAGCATCCAACTGAATCAAATGTCCGGCTGACGACCTGTACCTGCAAATAAAGAGAACATGTGAATGAGTCTCCGAAGCAGATTGTAGCCCAGAGAGAACAGAAAAATCTGTTTTTTTTAAAATAGGAAATAACATCTTTAGCATTTTTTTTTTCGTTTTACAACGAAATTCATTAATTAACCCTCCGGCTTCTATTTGGGATTGAAAATGCCAAAAATCATATTTTTATTACAAGTGTTTTAAGCATAACATTTTAAAAATACCGACTTTCAATTGAATATAAAATACCGAACATGGACATAAATTGGACATAAATTACAAACTATAGTTTTGTATAATCTATAAGCATTTAACATTAACAAAATTTAATGTATTAATCATGGATCCGTTTATTATGATTTTTTTATGTTGACTTAAAAGAGCAGGGCAGGTGAGAATGTGTCATGCTCACTTAAATTTCTCACTGATGGTGGCGCGTGTGTTGGATCTTTCGGTTCCCTACAAAATGGTTGAGCTGGATGGTGCTGATCCACGCGTCATGTTCGTGAACGGGCGCCGTCGGTTGAGACTGGTCATCTTTTAACTGCCAAGGCTTATTTATAATCTTATATTTTGAATTTTTTCATCATTTATGTTTTTTGTTTACATTGTTCTCACATAATATAGAAGCAACAAGAATAATGTACAAGGGTTTTGTAATATCTTGATTTAAAAGTGTGTCCATGGAGTTTCTTGCCCGTTCTAGTCTAAAGAGATCTACGTTTCGGAATGGGCAACTAGCTTCCACTTTCTGACTAAATGACCGACTATTTAATTTTGACAATTCAAAAGTGCCTGTACATGGTTTAATTGAAATAAATGCTTTGAGTTTGAGTTCATCACCGGAACTTCCCGTGAACAATCCGTCTTAAGAGTAATCTAGTCGCGAGCTCGAACTCACTGGTGGCCAAAAAGCACGCTGTCTCACCTGGCTTCGTGTCCGACATAGCTAGTATCAGTGATGAGCAGTAAGACGCTAGTCTACACGCACAATGTTTAGTTCTCACGCACAGAAACACCGTTCCGAAATCCAAACTGAAAGGCGCGTAAAAACATTCGAATAGTGCATTGGAAAATCGAGTTCTGTGAAAAAACCACTGCATACATCAATTACAAATAGAGGTTATTGAATTCTTCGATAACTGAGCTTTTTCGGTACGAACTTGGTTTTGAAGATTTTACAGTGCTTTTATAACATCCAAATTTACGTTAAAAATAACAAGAAAAACGAATCCTTTTTGGCTCATAACTTTTTAATGGCTTTTTATTTTACTATTCTGTTTCCGTACAGACAAAATGAATAATAATATTCAAAACAACATGTTTAACTTTGGATGCACAATGTCAAACAGTGGAATAATACTCTCCCGAAATTTGTATGGAAAGAATATCGATTAGTGGCACCTTTGTTGCTAATGACGTCTAGTATAAACCCCTTTCAAGGAATACGCCGTGTTTCCCTGTCAAACTGTATAGAGGCACTCTGATGACTAACTATTCGCCTTTCTACTGATAACAACATACTCAAGACACAATGATGATCTATACTATCTATACTTAATATTATTTATTATAATATTATAAAGAGGTAAAATTTGTTTCTATGTAAGGGGTAATCTCTGGAACAACCCGTTGGATTTGAAAAATTATTTTTGCATTAAATAGCCCAATTCTCGAAGAATGCTATAGACTATTTAACATGGTCAGCAGGGTTGTCCGAAAGGGTTACCGCTAGCCCGAAACATAAAGGGCTAAGGAAGGAACACGGGTGGGTTTTAGTCAGTAAGAGTCTGATACTCCCTTCCGCTCCACCCAGAGCGGTAGGGGTCATTTGATGATTTCCCATCCGTAAAAAAAGGCTATTTAACATCACGCTATGACCCTTAGAAGCCGGGCAAATAGATAAAAAGCCAGAAAGAACTTTAAGCTAAAAGGAAGTGATAGCGCGGGCAGGTGATGCGATGTGACGGGGTGGGTCGGGTGTACAAGCAATTTCACGCGGACGAAGTCGCGGGCAGAGGTTAGTAAGTTTACAATCTTGCTGATTTTAAGTAGGTTTGCTGATTGCACGACGTACGTATGTATATAACTTGTAGTACCTACAGTCAGTCGTGCGTCAGTAGGAGCATTGAACAACATTTGTTATTGTAAGAATATAAATTTAGTTCGCTCATGGCTACATAATAACAGCCGCATGGGTCGATTTTTAAGATTAATCACACTTGCCGAGGTCGGTCCGTGGATGGGTGACCATCCATTACATACCATGATCTCTCCGTGCCTCGGAAAGCATGTTAAGCAGTTGGTCCCGGCTGATCTTTAGATCTTTGATAGTTGTTACTTGTAGTCAGAAGCCCGAAAGTCTGACAACCAGTCTGGCCAAGGGATATCGTGGTACCCAGTTACTGGGTATTGGAGGTCTGACATGCAGTCACTCCGTGGAAAATCCTGGTATTCAGCTGCACGCAGTTAGACTTACTAGGCAGATAATGATAAACAAACAGTCAATAACACACACAGACACATAGACAAAACAGAGAATATTTTTTTTAGTCTATTCAAACTTGTTTCAAATTAATATTATCGCAAGTTAAACAAATATCAACTTTATTTTAATAGCTAGCACTATTGAAAAAGTTATAAAAATGTTTGAAGTTGTAGCGTAAACTGAACTTTATTGTGTATGACTTAAAGTTATTGTTCCATAAACTCATATTTGTTTACATTTATGGGAAATATATCGCGAATGCAGATTAGTGGTTTTCATCTCCATTAATTATATGTTATTCTCGAAAGTAGTGTTTGCATGATACAGAGTAGGAAAAGCGGCCACCGGGTAATGCCGCTCACCCCAATAACTTGAAAAAAACTGTTCATAGCAACTTGTTGCACCAGCTTAGGCGCGGGGAAGAGACTCCTGAGGTGGCAGTGACAAGTAACATCAGAGTGTTCTGTGAACATCAGTCAGCTCCATGAACCTTTTTTTTTTTTTTTTTTTTTTGCGGATGGGAAATCATCAAATGACCCCTCCCGCTCTGGGTGGAGCGGAAGGGAGTGTCAGACTCTACTGACTAAAACCCACCCGTGTTCCTTCCTTAGCCCTTTATGTTCTGGGCCAGCGGTAACCCTTTCGGAAAATCCCGCTGACCCGACAGGCTTCGGCCCTAAGGAGCCCCTTCTCTGCTGCTGACTAGTGTGATTACTTACCTAAAAGCGTTTGAAGAAAGATTTGTAATGCGTAGCTACTCGAAAGTCTGTATTTCGTGTGATTTAGGTACCTACACTAAGTAAAACACTAATTACAATATTGTACTGTAGGTACTGCAGTGAAGATGTTGTGTAACTACAACGCACCGATTAATAATTATTTTGTAGCTACATAATGATTCATATACTAATCTGGGACTGTGACGCAGAGCATTGCCGCAAAATAGATAAGTAAAATAATAACCTACAAGCGGATATCTCATGTCATGTTATGCCATTGAAGGTTTCAATTACAATAATCGCTGCGTGTTAGAATAACCATATTTATAGGAAAATATGTGTTTTTATTGATGTTTTTAACAACAACCATGTGTACCAAAGAGTATCTAATATTTTTACGAACCTATGAAAATATCAAAGACAATGTCAGCTGTTATCTGTCATGTCATAAGACAGATGACGTTGACTTAAGGTTACGTTCCATTTCAAGTTTATTTAATCATTCTATTCTTACCGTAAATTAATAGTTTGTGAAATTAGAGTTGTAATTTAAATTAACTGCAATTATCACTTACTGAATTGATATTTCAAAAGTATACATACAATTTATGTTATTAGTTTTTATTGTGACTTAAAAGACTAGATTCCAAACGAAAGTTATAATGAGAGGTTTTTTTTTTAGTATTAAAAAAACATAGTTTCCAAGAACTCAGTAGATGGCGTTAAACTGACTACGTTAAGGTGCCAAAGCCAAAACGCTTGAAAAAAAAAACATTGCGTCACGTCACATACGCTCGTTGAATGACACTTTTTTTTTTTTTTTTTTGCGGGTGGGAAATCATCAAATGACCCCTCCCGCTCTGGGTGGAGCGGAAGGGAGTGTCAGACTCTTACTGACTAAAACCCACCCGTGTTCCTTCCTTAGCCCTTTATGTTCCGGGCCAGCGGTAACCCTTTCGGACAATCCCGCTGACCCGGCAGGCTTCGGCCCTATGGGGCCCCTCCTCGATGCTGACATCTCTTTGAGGCGCGCGTGGAACACGTACGCGCCGTCCGGCACGGGCCTGGTCCTGATCGGACGGTGAGCTACCCATTAGTTGACTGACACTTTCCGTTTGCTTTCGTTTCACGATTTGAAAATTACAACCAAGTGCAGTAATAAAAAAAAAATGATGTGACATTCCGTTTCTTGCAGTAACTTACCAAGTTCAGCGCCATCTATCCAGCGAGTCCGCCGAGCAGTTTTTACGGTTCCGTACTCAAAGGGTAAAAACGGCACCCTATTACTAAGACTTCACTGTCCGTCTGTCCGTCTGTCACCAGGCTGTATCTCATGAACCGTGATAGCTAGACAGTTGAAATTTTCACAGATGATGTATTTCTATTGCCGCTATAACAACAAATACTAAAAACAGAATAAAATAAATATTTAGGAGGGGCTCCCATACAATAAACGTGTTTTTTCGGTGTTTTTCCCTTGTGGTACGGAACCCTTCGTGTGCGAGTCCGACTCGCACATAACCAGTTTTTAGTTATTTTTTAATGTTGGTTGTTAGAATGTTTTTAACGTTGGACGCCTAAGGATTTGTCGGCTGCTTAAATGCTCTTATACACGCACTGCAAGTTGCCAACGGCAGAGGCTACTGCCGTCAACGAGTTGCCGACTGCCCGCCGACGAGAGTCTGCGGCTGCAGTTGTCTAATTTGTTGTCCAATTATTCCAATTTGGCCTTTTTTTTGTGGATGGGAAATCATCAAATGAGCTCCCGCTCTGGGTGGAGCGGAAGGGAGTGTCAGACTCTTACTGACTAAAACCCACCCGTGTTCCTTCCTTAGCCCTTTATGTTCCGGGCCAGCGGTAACCCTTTCGGACAATCCCGCTGACCTTCGGCTTCGGCCCTTAGGGGGATGCTGACATCCAATTCCAATTTCATTCCAATTTGGCCTTGAAAGAAGTTTTGTATGTTTTAAATTTATGATAATAATTATTAGATGACCCAACAGACGTCGACCAAAGGAGAATGCGTATCTCTAAGTAGTCTGTGGAGAATGCCATCAAATATAGGGCACCCTGTATACCAAACGAAAAGTCCGTTCTCACAACCAAACCTAGTGTATTTGGAGGAGAATTTAATGCCCTTCTATTGCTAAAAATTTTTTACATGGATTCCCGCAATTCGTCCATAAACAAGGTGTAACAGAATAACCGCATAGTCCTGAAAGTAGTTTGTTCATAGTTGATTAATTACTGAATTCTCGGATGCAATCATGGCCGACTCTCACATAACTACCTACCTACTACGTAGTCTGTTAGGTATAATTGACTTTCCACCTGTGCCTTGGAGGAATGGACAAGTAATAACCCTTTATCGCCGTACCAATAAACCGCAACAGACTGCAAATAGGTTACCTATACCTTCTACTTAGACGAGTTCAAGTCAAGGTATGACTCGGTTCAATATTTGCTCAACCAGCAAACACAGACTGATTTCTTCGTTTGTCTTTACCATTTTTGGAAGACCCACCCTTTAGCGATAGTGTATCGCGACACCTTGCTTTGTGTGCCGAGTCGTTCGCGCCATCATTTTGTAGTGGATAGCAAAAGATGGTGATCATGTGACTCCTGAGATCTTAAACATGTTTAGTTATTGTATTTTTAATGTTTTATTGTTATGTGCCGTTTCTATTTTTGCTACTAAGATTGTTGAAGGGTGAGTTTACCTGAGAGGCTTTTCTCGTAATTTTAAGGACGTTCACAGTCTGATCTAAGTCTTAATCTGTCTAAAATATCTCTAATTTTCCTAAATTTTTGACATTAAAATTTGTTTGTTGGCGAGATGAGATTTTGAACGTTCTAAATTACGAGCTATTAATTTTTTTGTGATAAAAATTTTAGGCTCAGTGTGTCCTTAGACATTTTAAATAACTGAGATTTTTTCGCATCTAGAGTAGGTACCTACCTAACTTATTTAGGGAATTCAGTGTTTTTAAGAGAGTTATTTTTTTATTAAATTGAGCAATAATGAATATTGAAAAAGAAAACTAGAAAATCGGTAAGCTACGGCTGGGTACTGTACGTAAGTTGGTTAAGTACCTAGTGTAGCCTAGTGTATTCGTTTTATAGAACATGAATGGTAATCTACATAGTAAGTCTCTTCGAGGAACTAAGACGATTTCAAATAATACGATGTTAATTAATTCTTGTGAAGTAACTAGAAGCTCGTAGGTACCTACTCATTAATATTCTTTGAAAATTTGCCTTTTCTCGAGGAGTAACGAGTTTGTTTCAAATTCAACGATTATGCGTCAACGAAACTGATTTTAATTAGAGACAGATGTTCTACGATTACTATTTACTTACATAAGAGGTCCAAACCAGAAAATCAAATGAAATTCAGCTTCCTTAGAAGAGCCCTAAATACAACTGAATTAAACTCCAAAATATCAACATTAACTCAATTCAAATTCAATTCATTTAACCAATTAACATTGCTTACATTTCACAGATCTCAGCCCATCTTACAAAAGACTATCGAAGCTCTATTCAGCGAGCGAACTCAGGAAATGTACCCTGGAGCCTGCAAATTGATCAGAGCTTCAAAACGACAAACAAAAATGTGCGACCGAGACACCGGCCTATCAAACGTTCTGACCATCGCGAAGGAACAAGCGATCGCCGCTTGCGAAGAAACCTTCAATTTCGATAGGTGGAACTGCTCCCTCGTCTTCAACAAAAAACCTAAAAAGAGCATATTTAATAAACTATTCAGAGAAACTGCTTTCGTCCATGCATTGATGGCAGCATCTATTACACATTCAGTAGCAAAAGCTTGCGCCTCCGGGGACCTATCGTCGTGCTCATGTCCCGGAAATTTTGGCAAAAACAACACTTGGAAAATGGCAGGATGCGGGGATGATTTCAGACATGGAAAGAGAATGACGAAGAATTTCTTGGATTTCAAACGCGCTGGCAACGATCAAATCGCCGAAATACTAAAACAAGATGTCATAGTTGGAATAGATTCTATAGGAGAGCAGTTAAAAGAAGTTTGCAAATGCCATGGGTTCTCAGGATCTTGTACAACAAAAACTTGCTGGAAACGATTAGGACCTTTTAACTCAGCAATGGGTCTGCTAAAGAAGCATTACCACCACGCAATAAAAAAGAAGATTATGAACTACACGACTAAAAGGGCGATATCACCAAAAGTAAGGAACAGAATGAAGATTGAAAGGAAGAATTTGGTTTACTTGCAGAGGACGCCGAACTTGTGTGTGAGTACAAAGGGGAGGGTGTGCAAAGACAGACATAACTGTGCGACTTTGTGTTGTGGAAGGGGCTTTAAAACAAGTAAAAAGTCGGTGAGTTCTAGGTGTAGGTGTAAGATGGTAAACTGCTGTTTTGTGCAATGTGATACTTGTGTTGAAGAGATCGACCAGTTTACTTGTAAGTGACTGTTGGTGCCATATCTCAGTATTTATAAGAGAAAGGATGAACTTCGATTGACTTGTTGAATCTTTTACCTCGTGTGTTTTATATAACTCTGAAGCCCGTTTTCACTAACCCTAATCGACACCTAAATTAATGCCTGCATTTTATCGCTCGGCTCTGTGCTTAAAGTTGAAAATCCAACAGCGTGCTCTTAGTAAAATGTAGACCTTTAGTTTGGTGTCGCTTAGCATTATTGGAGACGGGCATCAAATAATGGTGCTTTGCTTAGACTGTTTTCAACTTCTCCGATTTTATTAACGGTAGATACTTAAGTACATTCTTCTACTCGTAGACGTTTAGTGTTTTTCTCCTTTTTTTTGTTTGTATAAAATCTGTATTTCTTGAGTTATTTTATAAGCATAATCAATACTATGTATCATGTCAATGACGTAGGAATCTGCCTATTTTAAATCATTGGCTCAAGTAAATTCCTTGAGCTTTTATTACGTATTTCCCTAAATTCAAAACTGCGAAATATTACTAATGAAATTGTAAACTATAGTACTTATATATAATTAATTACTCGTATTTGTTTTACGATAAGATTGAATGTGATATGCGGCCTAGGATGTAGTCTTCGAGATATGGCCGATAGGACTGTGATATAAGCCACGCGCTTTAGGATAGTTATTGAGGAAGTTGCAGGTTTTTATGGAATGATTAAATTAAATTTTAACTAGCTGCAGTTTTATTTTTGAAGTGAAGACTTCTTTAGGCGCATTTTGCGCTCTTTCTGGTCGGTGACGCTGAATCGTATATCCTCGGCTACAGTCGGTCGGTGAGGCTGAATCGCGTGTACTCGGCTCCAGTCGTAAGTTTTCACTTCCGAATGGTCATAAGCACACCCATTTTTACAATGCCCGTTTTTACACCAGGCGAAATTAAATTAATGCCTAAATAAAAGCGTACTGTTGTACTTTTAACTCTTGGCTCAGCGCTGAGAGTTAAAAATCCAATGGTGCAACAATATTTAGATGTTAATTTAGATGTTTCCAGCCGGTCGATTCTGTAAAAATCTCACCGTGAAAACTTAGGTGATAAGTTTGTTTTTGCTAGGAATTGACACTATTGACAGCTCACTTCACCTAAGTTTTGAATTGCCCTTCTGCTACTTCAGCAGGTTTAGCTTGACCACTTTTATCTTTTCCATTAGGTATACAACGACAAAGTGACTACTATTCTTCATTTTTGGGGTTCCGTACCCAAAGGGTAAAAACGGGACCCTATTACTAAGACTTCGCTGTCTGTCCGTCTGTCTGTCTGTCACCAGGCTGTATCTCAAGAACCGCGATACCTAGACAGTTGAAATTTTCACAAATTATGTATTTCTGTTGCCGCTATAACAACAAATACTAAAAACAAGATCAAATAAATATTTAAGGGGGGTTCCACACTACAAACGCGATTTTTTTGCCCTTTTTTGCTCGATATCAATAATGGCAACAGGTAGGCACTTGAAATATTCAGAACTTACTAACCCGCACTGGGCCCTTGCGGTGGATTATGGACCACTCCCTCTCACAGAGAGGAGGCCTGTGTCCCAGCAGTGGGAACATTATAGGTTGTTTACAGAGGCATAGTACCACTACCAGACTGGATGTGAAATACAAAGATTATTTTTTTTTAGGAACTTCTGTTGGCCGCCCTCTAGCAATGATCACAAGTAGCTACCTAAAATTAAACTGTCATCAGTGCCATCTATTTGATGAACATTAAACCACAAAACCGACAAATGCTTCTTGACGCAGTAGCTTTTATATTCCCCGCAAGGTGGCGTCGTTTCAAACAGTATAGCATTTGCTGTATAGATGGCGTTAGCGGAAACCCTGTAGGTATTTATTTCTTTTTCCGTGAGTATTTAATTTTGTCTTTAAAATAAATACTTCCCACTATATTTTACATTGATTATCATGAAACTATTTAACTCAATAATTTGACATATATAAATACAGTCAGCAAAAACACAAGTTTTATTTTATTATATTTTAAAATTCCTTAGATTCAAACATGTTTGAGTTGATGCGTTATTCATAATTTCATCGCGATGGAATCCAGATGCATCGATAACATCAGTTTAATGCATGTCGATCGCGAAATATTATATGCGTGGAAATCTTATTACGGTCAGCAAGATTAATCAATTTGCGGATTAAAAGGATGGAAGGATTCCAATGAGTAAAATGGGTTTAATTTAGAAAATAAGAAATAAGACTGCGCCTCATTGGTTAAGTGGTTGCTTGGGCAATTAGGGTTTGGGGCTGGGGGCATAGTCATAGTGTGGGCTGGTAGGACTTTAGTGTTATTGGGCTTTATCTTAGTGACAGCCTGGACTCTGGATTTGTTCTCTCTACTAACTACCCTTTGGACTAGCTAGACTCAATTCTATTTTATCGTAATTTTTGACGTTCAAAAGTGCCTTTTATGTGCCTATTTGAAATAAATGCTTTGACTTTGACTTTTCTCGGTAAACAACAGACTCACCGCCTCTTGATTTTATGATTTATAATTATAACACAAGTTGTGTAATGTCGTTTGTGCATCTCTGAATTCGGAGAACGGTGGTGTGATAAATGTTATGCGTATTTTGCAGACCGTACATAGGTACCTACTTAGATACATGAGTACTTGCGGATAGGACAACCCATCGGGGGTGCTAAAGAGCTCTAGCTACTATAGTTCTAAGTTAATTATATTCATATTTTTTCCATTTAATTGGTCCAGACCCTACATTCTAAGGCCTGTCAGTTCACAGCAGTACAAACAGCTAAGTAGGTACAACGCGGTCAATGGCGGTCGATTACTTTTCACCCATATGCCCTTAGTTTCAAAAGTGGTCCACCACCAGTGTCCGCGATGGTACTTACCTACTTATGTACGGTCTGCAAAAGACGCATAACTTTTATCACACTTCTATTCTCCGAATTCAATGATACACAAACATATTGTACAGTCAACAGCAAAAGTAGATGATCAAAGTCAGAAATTCAAGACTAATGAACGGTGTTCACGTCAGAACTGTGTGGCGTCGAAGTGATTCAAAAGTATTCTACGTAGTAAGTATTCTAAGTAGTAGTACTTCGACGCCACACAGTTCTGACGCGAACTCCGTTCATTAGTATTGAATTTCTGATTTTGATCATCTACTTTTGCTGTTGACTGTACACACGGCGACACATGAAGCTATACCTACATTTCCAGTTTTAGCTGACCTCACATTGCATAGGTTTTCCGTACACTCAGAAGTCAGCTTATACTGGTTATATATTGCTTGATGTATAGCCGTGCGTACAAATGACAAACGGCATTTTCTTACTTGTACTATAAATCAAAAAAATCTAGGGCCTACACGATCAACCGATAGAATGACGGCTAACAGGCCAAAATTAATTTTAAATTTACATTCTTGAAATCAAAGTGTCGAAATAATGCTCAAGCCTTTAAACGTCGAGCTCACACAAACACAACTCATTAGTGATGTGTATTTAAACCAATTTAATAAATAATTATCGATACCAAAGGCACTCACTATCGAAGCACTGGGACGTGAATGATGATACAAGACACATTCGGCTTGCAACTGAGGGAGCGCGAACAAAATAAATTTCACCTTTATACCGACCACAACACAATATTTGAAATGTCACGTTTTTATGTGGATAGAGGGTGTGGTTTTTTTGATGAAACTATAAAAACCAACCAGTGACCAGTGATCGCAAATGCTAGTGCTAAGCATGAGGTCCTGGGTTCGATTCCAAGGTGAGGCAAAGTTTTATTGAGTGTTTGGGCAGTTTTTGAGATGGGGAAAAAAAACATTGAACTCGCGCCACTGTTACCGTAAGCGACACCGCGCGTGTTTTCTTTAAAAGACGATTAAAAAAATCCCGCTTCGGATGTGTTCGGCTGTCCTCGGGATGTACTCAGTTATAATGTATATGCGATACGTCAGTGAGTGATGGCAAAGTATTCTGTTTGTGTTTTGTTTCACTTCTGTCGGCACTCCCGGAGTGCCACTGTTTTTGTTTTCCATTTGGAGTTTCTCAGTAGCAGCCCGTAGTCTGGATTTGTGCCCGGTTGATAGCAATAAGCGCGTCCCCTATTACATCATTCATCATATTATCCTGCCGTCATCCCAATTTATTTGGGATCGGTGCAACATCTCTTTTTCTTTCATACTCTCGTGGCTTAATAATAACAGCCGCACAGGTCGATCGATCAGGTTAAGCTACGCTTGCCGCGGTTGGTCTGTGGATGGGTGACCATCTTTACATACCGTGACCCCTCCGTGTCTCGGAAAGCACGTTAAGCACGAAAGTCTGACAAGCAGTCTTACTAAGGGATATCGTATTACCCAGTAACTGGGTTGTGGAGGTCAGATATGCAGTCGCTCGATGTAAAATACTGGTATTCAGCTGCATCCGGTTAGACTGGAAGCCGACCCCAACATAGTTGGGAAAAGGCTAGGCAGATGATGATGTTGACTCCTCTATTACTCGTCATCTCGGTACCTAGTGATCCCCTTTCTAACCATATCATCTTTCACATAGTCCACCAGTCGTTTCTTTGGTCTTCTCCTACTCTTAAAGCCATCCACATTAAAACTTTCAAAACTTTCCTCGCGAGTTTGTAAAATCAAAATAGAGGGGAGTACAGCTATGAAGATTTCGTTGGATTTTTATCAAACTATCAGCTGGCTCAGAAGAGATCTGACTAGAAAAGAGGTGAAAGATCCACAGTAAACAAAATCAGAAAAATATATGATATTCTTCAGGATATATTCTAGGTAGATAGTGTATTGAAAACATAATACAACTAATTTGATACTATAGAAAAAAATCATGAAGATGCCTATAGATGGATATCATGAAGATATATGGCGAAGACAGTACGTGTTTATATATTTTCTTTTTTTCGCTGAATTACGTAGGTATAATCAAAGAGATTGGGATTGGAATTGGATTGATTGGTATTTTAGCACAGACAAAAAAAATAACTGAAAAATCCTTCACCGATGGGATTTGATACGATTAACTTAACAGTTAACTGTCCGTTATGATTCATAATGATATCCTTTTATGATTCTGCCAAAGTGGCCTTTGTAAGCCCCCAGACTGTGAACGTTACGTAAAATTACGAAAATTGTCCCTCTGATCTCAATGTAGGTATTTCATCACTAATCATTAATCCCGTGACGTCATCATCCCTTACAAGATCTTAAAGAATGCGAACACCTCAAAAATGAAGCAGAATTCAAATAAAATCGTCTACAATCAAATGAATGACTAATACGGATGCGTATTAAGTCTAAAGATCGCGCACAACATTATTATTATAACGCCTATAATTGACCCCTAAGCCATTAAGGCAGGCAGAAGATTGCGGTTTGTTTTCGATACCAACTCACATAATTACGATATTAATGAAAAATAAGCTAAAAAACGGCAGCTCTGAGATTTATTTATTTATTGACCCGAAGCGAGGTTTGGCCTTACTCTTGGAGGAACTCGGTCGTGAGTCACCCCGTTTTTGTAAAAAATATCTCGAGATTTACATGGGACTTAGCTGGCGAAATGTTGGTGTACTACTAGTCACCTCCAACTAATCTTTTGTAGAAAGCTGGCATGATGTTGTGTCATGTTTAATGCATTACGAGATTTTTAGGGTTCTGTACTTCAAAAGGAAAAACGGAACCACATCCATAACATACTGATACCCCTCCGTGCCTTGGAGAGCACGTTAGGCTGTTGGTCCGTCTGTTATTCGTAGGTGACAGTCGTTACCAGATGGTCGAAAACCCGATAGTCTAGACAACCAGTCTTGCCAATAGCTATCGTGTTACCCAATAACCGATTACACTGGATGTTGACCCCCAGGGACGTTGGTGGTACAAGGCTAGACAGATGATGGTCGAAAGTAATGATTGGCATCTAAATTATTATCAATCAATCAACTTTTTTTCTCACCACAATATACCTACATGACTTATTTTACATTAGTCAGATTCGACAACGACACATGGTTCAACGAAGTATGTATTGTGGGAGACTGCTAGGCTCGTGGCCTGTGTTTCAGGACACTAGGAACCCACCCCTTTACATTATCATTTCATAAATTATGTACTAAGCGCACTGACAGAATGTAGTAAGGTATCATACGTACGACATTTTATAGATAGTTTTATTTATTTTGATTAATATCTAGGTTAAGTCATCATCTGCCTAGCCCTTTCCCAACTATATTGGGGTCAGCTTCCAGTCTAACCGGATGCAGCTGAATACCAGTATTTTACATGGAGCGACTGCCTATCTGACCTCCACAACCCAGTTACTGGGTAATTCGATACCCCTTGGTAAGACTGGTTGTCAGACTTTCGGGCTTCTGACTACCCGTAACGACTGTACAAAGATCCACGAATGACAGCCGGGACCAACGGCTTAACGTGCTCTCCGAGGCACGGAGGGGTCACAGTATCTCTACGTTAAGTATGCGAGATTATGATTTGATTCGAAGTTTTAAAAGTTACAAGTCTTCGAGTTTCATGAGTAAGGGAGATTGTTACCTAGCCGAGACAATACCAATAAAAATTATGTTATTCCGACCAATTACTGACCATTAAACCAAACTCTTTACAGCTTAATGTAATACTCGACCGACGTTTTAATATGCGCCCCGTTTTTATTTATTATTAACTGAATGAATTATTATTGTTACTATTAAAACTTTATTATTGAATATGGGAACGCTGTCGTATTTTATAGAAATTATTATGGGAATTTAATTGATTGTGTTATGCGTTTTGATGACGTTAATAATAGATATGTGGAGTTTATTCGTTGGGAATCTAAGGATGATTTTTGCATTAAATAAAGTGAATTGGTCTTGAAATGTGTTCAGCGTTTTTGGCTAAGCTTACTCAAAAACTACCAAAGCAAAGTTAATAAAATTTATAAGGAACCACGCCTGAGGCATACTTTATCCATTAAAAAAACAATTTTGCAAATCGGCGTACTAATAACGGAGTTCTGATGTAACAAACATAAAGAAAAAATTCAACCGAATTGAGAACCTGCTCCTTTTTTTGAAGTTGGTCAAAAATTTGGCATTCGCGTCTTTCGTTTTTAATAGAGTTCATAAAGAAGACCACGACAGAAGTTCTTCTTAGGATCCGACCACGCCATAGATATCCGTGGACCACGCACTCACATAATCAGTCAATTATTTCCCACTGCTGGGACTCAGGCCTCTGCCTCTAACAGCTAGCTTATCAAAACCAACACCCTCTATCTAAAAACTGAAGGGAAATCAAACGTCAATTTAAATTATTAATGTTTGCTTAAACAGATGAAACAGTCGATATCATATGAAGACGTAAAATACTTTACTTGTTGTTTTGTCAATCTGTCTATTATGAGGATTTTGTTAATTAATTATGTTAAATAATGCTATATTATGCATATCGCGTTTAACGCGTCGGTTCACACGCGAGCTGGGTTTTTGTTTAGAATACTTATGAAGTATTTTTTTAAGAAACTAAGGAATGTGACACTAAACTATCGTCCTCTGCATTCGTATCGCAAACTAGCTGTACTCGCGACTTCGTCCGCGTGGATGTTGGAAAACAAAAACGTGTATCTTTATTAGTTCTTTTTTTTCTAAAATTAAGACTTACTTACTTCCTAAAACATCAGCTATCTGCCAGTGAAAATGTCGTCAAAATTAGTCCAGTCATTTCGGAGATTAGCCGAAACAAACAGACAGATTTTTTTTAAGAATTGTGGTTTTGTTATAAGTAGGTACCGTATATAATTTCATATGCATTTATTACAAAGCTGTTATTTTGACATTACAAATCGACACTTCAATGTTATTTATTTGTATTGTATGTATAGATATAAATAATGGAGACAGCGTTGTAAGGTTTTTTTTTCATAGGAGATACTTAGCAAGAATTTATCTATACTAATTGTCCAATATTTCAATATGTGAAAAGGTTTACCTGACGCTTCCCTATATGGCGTGCGGATCGAAATACATCTTGCTATGGTTTCGTTACCGAGCAAACCATATATAGTTTTGGATTTTTTTTGTATGGGCGGTTCCTTGTGCATAAAATTGTCCTAATTGAAACAGTTGGTGCGTTTCATTGGGTGTTCTCGCCTTCGGACCTTGAAAATCTGTTCACTAATATTATAAAGAGGTAAAGTTTGTGAGGTTGTAGGGGGTAATATCTGGGTGAGTGTCATATACTATTATTATTTATATAAATGAATATCTTGATGGGTGATCTTTACATACCGTGACCCCTCCGTGCCTCGGAAAGCACGTTGAGCCGTTGGTCCCGGCTGTCATTCGTCGATCTTTGACAGTCGTTATGGTCGTCAGAACCCCGAAGGTCTGACAACCAGTCTAACCAAGGGGTATCGTATTACCCAGTAACTGGGTTGTGTAGGTCAGACAGGCAGTCGCTCCATGTAAAATACTGGTATTCAGCTGCATCCGGTTAGACTGGAAGCCGACCCTAACATAGTTGGGAAAAGGCTAGGCAGGTGATGAATATCTTAGAAGACGCCGTTTAACAATTATTTTACATAATATGAGAATAACATTATTTTGTATTAAAATAAGAAACTAAGAATAATCTAAGGGCTGATTTTTCAATCGACAGATAATTTTTATTCATGGAATAAAATTGACGTCTGACAGATTTTGTGTGGCAGGGCAGAACTGTCAAAAATTCAAAATTATTTCTCGAATAAAATTATCTGGCATTGGAAAAATAAGCCTTTAGTCAATCTACCTAGCCTTTGTTGGGGTCGGCTTCCAGACTAACCAAATGCAGCAAAACCCCCAGTACCCAGTTACTGTAATGCTATTCAGTAAAAATCTCACCATGAAAACTTAGGTGAAGTGAGCTGTCAATAGTGTCAATCCCTAGCATCAGGTGGAATGACAGCTCACTTTAAGCTCACTTCACCTAAGTTATAACGGTGATCTTTTTACAGAATAGCACCGCTGGCTATCACGATACTGGTTGTTAGACTTTTGGGCTTCTGATTACGCGTATTATTATTCTTAGTGTGACACCATACTACTATATCTATTTAATAGTACTATTTATTTATCAGACTAATACAAACTATTTACACTAGATAATGGCGCCGATTCTGTTGTGTCACAAACTAAACTAAATTTAAGTTCAGGCATCTTTTTCTTTCTATTTCATTAAGAAAAGGACAGAAGATAAATATTAGTTTAGTCCTGTCAAATTAGTCAGCGCCTGACGTAAATTGACGTATTTTTAATAGCAATTTTTTTAATCTCGTCTAAATTGTCTATGGAGTATCTTAATTTGACAGGACTAAACTAATATTTATCTTCTGTCCTTTTCATAATGAAATAGAAAGAAAAAGATGCATGAACTTAAATTTAGTTTAGTTTGTGAACAACAGAATCGGCGCCATTATATTAAATGACTAACTAACTTACTATACAAACAAATACAAAAACAAAGGACACTTAGGCGTCGAAGTACTCGTCGAAGTAACGTGCGCAGAAGACTGGCAGCATTTACTTCAACAGAAATATATATTGAACTAACTCTTACAAAGTAGCTATGAGCACATATACCAAGTGTCAGAAGTTTGTATTCGAGCTCAGCTTATAAATTATAGTCAACTACAAAGTAACGAGACTAAATATTACCCTATCGCGATTTATATCTCTGTGGACGATGGAAATCTTGGTATAAATAAATAGCATTAAATGACACAGGTAGAAATAACGTTTACCACGGAAATGGCTTACAAATCTATACTAATATTATAAAGCTGCAGAGTTTGTTTGTTTGTTTGAACGCGCTAATCTCTGGAACTACTGGTCCGATTTGAATGATTCTTTTAGTGTTGGGTAGTCCATTTATCGAGGAAGGCTATAGGCTATATAACATCACGCTACGACCCTTAGGAGCCGCGCAGCGTGTGACACCGCGGGGAACAGCTAGTAGTAGAAATATACCAGCTTAAGGTTTATACTGAATATAAAGTCTAGGTGGGTAGTAGGTACATTGATATTATGAGCGCATATAATCTGCTTATAACCTCAAATAATCTCCTGGTTTCTGACGATTTCTTCGATAAAAAGACTGTATAATAATAATAATAATAATTTATTTAAATCAGATACAGAGATCCATATTTATGTTAGTAGGTACACTTAAAAATTATGTTAGTAACCAAGGAATAAAATACATGTCGCAATAATATTATTATAACTAAATCAATTAAATAAATAAAAATAAATTGAATTAATTAAATCTCAAAACATTTAAATCACAAATTAATATCAATTAAAATCAGAAATTCATTAATAATACCTAATACATAGAAAAAATTAAAAGACAATTACAAGAAAATGCAGAAATAAATAGACAATTACAAGAAATTCCAGAAAACAATAATCACTTAATAAATGGTGACGAACTGGCATGCAGGTGCATCCACCTCTCCAACATCACCGAGTCCCACCGCTCGGACAATACGCTCAGGATACTGTTAGTGCTGCGTCGGAAGCGACTTAGTAGCGAGGCGCTCCGCTTCCTAATGATAGCAAAAAGTCATCGGTTTGCGCCTGCGCGAACATCGAAGAAGCGCTGCAAAACCGAGGCAGCCCTAGCAGTACCCTAAACGCATTGTTGTACTGTACGCGCATGGCACTGTATACTCGCTGCACATAGTTGGCCCATAGGCTGCACGTATAAAAAGACTGACAATAGGCTTTAAATAAGGTCACCTTTACCTGTTCAGTACATCGTGCAAACCTACGTGCCAACATGTTGCAGCGAACCGACAGCGCCCTACGTTCCCGCTCGATGTCCTCATTGTCAGACAAGTTATCTGTGACCCAGTGGCCCAGGTACTTAAAATGGTTAACCCTGTTCAGACTAGCACCACAAAGAGTGATCGGAGGTATTACAGAGAAACACTTGGTACCAGCTTTGAAAATCATGTACTCACTCTTTTTAGGGTTGTACCTGAGCCCATGAGTCCCAGCATATGTCTCACAAATGCGCAGGAGTTTCCGCAACCCCCCAACCGACGGGCTCAGCAGCACCATATCATCCGCGTAGCTGATGTTATTAATAGGCACTCCGCCTATTGAGCAACCCGCATTAGCACTGCTGAGCTCGCCGATCAGCCGGTTCATGTACAGGTTGAACAAGCGGGGCGAGGTTATCCCCCCCTGCCTCACACCGCAATCCAACCCGTACACATCGGAATATACTCCCGCCCATTTCACACTGTTCCGCTGGTGACTGTACCAATACCTAAATATCGACACTATCTCACTCGGCACCTGTGTCTCACTGTGCAGCTTGTGCCACAGCATGTCATAATTTACCAAGTCGAACGCTTTCGAGAGGTCTAGATAACAAGCGTACACAGGACCAACCTCCTCGGTTTTTTATAAATGTTTGTCCTTTTTACCATTTTCTATTAAGTTTTGGTAGACCTAATAAGACATAAACTTACACAGGTGGCGATGTCTAGGAAATCAATAGTGACAAGCATTCAGGCACTTTCGCGTAGTTATCATAATGATAAAGACCACACCAACCCCTTCAAACTGCCTACCGCTTAACCACCCACAACCAAAAATCACAATACTGACATTTCAAAGGCTTAATGATTGCAAATAATATACGCATAATTGAGCACATTTATTTTTAAGATCACTTCAAAGAATAACTAACTACTTAAGGACCCTTTGAAGGATTAGAAATAGAAGCTATTATTTGACGGGTATTTAGCGAAAATATAACAATATAACAACGCAAGGTATACGAGTACAGTACGTAGTTAATTAGGAGGCTGTTGCCTCACACAGTCTCCTGGAGTTCCTTTTGCCAGCTTAAAGGAAGGCAGTGGATCGGAAAACGGTTGGTCTTTAGGATTTTTGCGTGAAAGGGTAATTTTAAATGAGAATAATAATTTGAAAAGAAATATGAAGCGACATTTTTTTATACACATGTCCTCTGAAGTTATACCTATTCTAGAAGATAAATACGGTGTAAACACTTCGTGCTCTTCATTATTATTGTGCAGTTAAACCAGTAGTCACTAGACTGCCAGAAATAGCAACTCCAATGAGATTTTAATGTTGGCCTTATGACCGTTTTCTACTTGATATGCATGCTACAGTTTCATATACTTCCTTAACAATCTGATCAGGATCATCGAATGGTTTATATTGTCCTTATTCTCATTTCAATGTGATTTTAACGTTGGCCTTACGACCATTTTCTACTTGATACTTAGGTACTTTTATGCTACTATTCCTTATACTTCCATATCAGTCTGATCAGGATCATCGAATGGTTTATATTATCCTTAATCTCATTTCAATGTGATTTTGACGTTGGCCATATGACCATTTTCTTTTTGATACTTGTCATGCTATGCTACTATTATATAACAGTCTGATCAGGATTATCGAATGGTTCATATTGTCCTTATTCTCATTTCAATGTGATTTTAACGTTGGCCTCACGACCATACTACTTGATACTTGTGTGCTACTAATCCATATACTTCCATATCAGTCTGATTAGGACCGGCTACTGGTTCATATTGTCCTTATTCTCGTTAATATACTGTTTATAGGTGTCTCTCACGCTTCGTATATTTCACTTATTCACAAGATTCTGTATAAGCGTCGTTTATTTTTCAAAAAACATCTACTAACAGTCAAGAATCTCTTGACTGTGTGCAAAAATCACAAAAGATTATCATCATCCCTCACCAAAGCGAATGCTACCAATTATACGTATAAGGGCTTAACTAAAAAATCTATACTTACATACCTCAAGTATCGCTTACCTGCTATTTGAATGGACAGATCCAAATCCCTGCACAATGGTATTAGGATCAATAAATGTGAAGTATTTTGTTTGCGACAAAATTTACAGTTACGCCGTCATTCGTGGGCATTCGCGCGTGCGCTCCTTGATGGACAATGGGGATTGCGTCCTAATGTATATTGTGAAAGGCTAATAGATATGTAACCAGTTTTTATGTCGGTTATTATTGCAAAGGCTTGTAAGAATGAATTTTTGGAACATTGGAAAGTCAGCATTGTGTGTATTTTTGAGAGTTCCTGCTTAGACGTGGATGTCTAAATAAATACAAACATTATAGCTGGTTATAGACACTTGATCATAATATGATAGCTAAAACTTATCAGACGGTCATCTTCGTATCATTCCTCACCTCGGGTTACCTACTCATACATCATGTACAGTCAACAAAAGAGATAGGTGTGCAAGATCGTCGGATAGGTATAGTTGAAGTTTAGTAAGAAACCGATGGACGTTGTCGACTGAAATTTAATTTGATAAATGAGCTGTTTGTTTTCTATTATTAAAATAAAATTTTATTCGAAAACATCCATCGGTTTCTTAATAAACTTCAACTATATCCGACGATCCTGCATAACTACCTATCTCTTTTGTTGACTGTACTTACTAAAATCATATGCTACGGAGTAAACAAATTCATTTTCATTATGGAGACCACATTCTGGATTTCCAACTGATCCATCCATACAAAAAAAACACAGTTCTCAAAACGGTGAAGGAAAACATCGGCATGGTCTAGAACCAAAAATTCGAAGGTATGTGACGTCTATCAACCCACACTAGGCTCGCGTGATAGATTACAGCCTCTCAGAAGAACTCTCACAGAGACGAGGCCTGTGTCCCAGCAGTGGGAACGTTATAGGCTGATTATGTTGTGCACGGGTACAAGCTATCCATACTAATATTATAAATTCGAAAGTAACTCTGTCAGTCTGTCTGTATGTTACCTTTTCACGCCTAAACCACTGAACGGATTTCGATAAAATTTGGCAGAGAGATAGATTTCATCCCGGGGAAGGACATAGGATAGTTTTTATCCCGATATTCCGCGGGATAGACACTTATGCGGGTGAAACCGCCGCTGATAGTTTCTTTATAAAACAGCTAAGAAATTCTTTGTCAAATACACCTCCGAAGCTAAAACACCCAGGCAGTAGGCAGTCACATCATAATTCCTCAAAAACTAGGCGTCAAAGCATGAACACAAACTCATTAGCATTTCATCTATAGATCCCAGTATTAAGGGCACACACATTTTTTGATTATTTAATTAAGAACCACAACGGGTGAAGCCCGTTGATAATCAGGAATGACGCTTGACTGGTTCCAGGCCGTTTTGTTAATAATTTTTAATCTCTTCATTCTGACGTGTTAGCTGGTAGGGAGAATAATTGTTGTTATTTATTTGCTGTATAGATTTTGGACGAGTTTTAAGTGGTTGAGACATTATTTATTTATCTATTTATTTCAGGCATCAAGGCCCTTAAAAAACACATACAATACAATATTAAAAACTTAAAAATACTATAAATACATACAACCTTATAATAACAACATCATCATCTGCCGAGCCTTTTCCCAACAATGTTGAGGTCGGCTTCCAGTCTAACCGGATACAGCTGAATACCATTATTTTACATGGAGCCACTGCCTATCTGACCTCCACAACCCAGTTACTGGGTAATACGATACCCCTTGGTAAGACTGGTTGTCAGACTTTCGGGCTTCTGACTACCCGTAACGACTGTCAAAGATCCACGAATGACAGCCGAGACCAACGGCTTAACGTGCTTTCCGAAGCACGAAGGGGTCTCGGTATGTAAAGATAGTCACCCATCCACAGACCAACCGCGGCAAGCGTAGCTTAACCTGATCGATCGACCTGTGCGGCTGTTATTATTTAGCCATCGGCCCCGTGTGCTTATCTATGAAAGTGCAGAATTTAAATAGAAAATTCTGCCTTTTTAATTTGCGAAACTATGTATTTTGCTACCTTGTACAAAAAGTACCACCAAACGTGGTGAACAGGGATGCAGGGGTGAATCGGGACAAAACTTTAAAATGGATTTTAGTGTTGAAATAATACAGTTTGTTGCCGAAAAGGACACTTATCGTTAATTATAATACAATAAACACATTAGACACCTTTTTGGCAACAAACTATATTATTTCGATGTTAAAATCGCTTTTAAAGTTTCGTCTCGATTCACCCCTGCATCATTCACCTCGTTTGACGGTACACTACACCCATATCTTTAAAGTAAATCAATTAACAGATATTTAATGAAATATCTGAAAAGTGATACAATCATTTATAATAGAGTAGATATGCATTTAATACAAAAATAGTCTGACTGGTCGTAAATTTCAATTTACCAGTTTTAATGATTAAAATGATATTGGTATATAAAGTAAGATCTTAACAAGGCAGACTCGAGATCGCTAGTAATTATAAAATTCCATTCTGTATTAAGAAATTATTGGACGAGAAATCTTAAAATATTATCTGTATCTTTTAGTGAATGTAAAATAACTAATTTAACGATTTTCGTGGGGTTAAAATAATTAAGTTGAGACACAGTTATATTTTTTGAGCGGTGGAGCCCAGTGGTAACGGCCGCGACTTACGAGTTGTAAGTCGTAGGTTTGAACCCAGACAGGCGTTTTCCTTTGTGTAAATAATTTCCTATATATTATTTCCTTTTATTATTTTTCCTTTTTATTTATTTTTTCCTTGTGAAGGCCGCAGGAACCCGTTGGATACGAGAAGCACAGAACCGGTCGAAGTAGAGGTGCTTGGGGGAGGCCTATGTCCAGCAGTGGACGTCTTTCGGCTGAAATGATGACGATGATGATGAAATTATTTCTTTACCACGGTTCTAAAAATGGTGAAAGAAAACATCGTGAGGAAACTGGCATGTCCTAAGACCAAAAATTCGAAGACATCTGACATCTACCAGCACGCACTGGAAATAAAGGAAGTTACTCGTACCTTAGATAGTAAAAACGCATACCATATCAGTGCAGTTGGTTGAATTCGTCGCTTCCACGTTATGGTGGCACCTCTTCAATTATGTATCACCACGTTAATGTATTATTTAACACTTAGTCGAGTTTCGACATATTTCTTGTTGGCTCCCCGTAGAGTGACTACATTTAGGGTTGTGGTCCAAGTTACAATAGAATGTCGCTTCGTTCGGACCAAACAAATCAAATAATAATAGGTAATAGCATTATTGCAGAGAAGGCACGAGCATTGATCATCGCATTCAACACGCTTGGTCAAGACGGGTTCGCAAAGTCCGGAGAGGTAACTCTCTTCACAGTCTGATCTCAGTCTCAATCTGTCAAAAATACCTCTAATTTCCCTACATTTTGACAAGTTTTTGACATTTGTTTATCGCCGAGGTGAGATTTTGATCATTTTCGACAATCGGCCTTCTTCGCGATGTTTTTCTTTCACCGATGTAATGTCCAATATAAACTCAGAAAGTACATAACGAACTAATAATAAAAATGCTTTAGTATGTTGCTTGTAGAATAATCTGACAAAAAACAGAATGATTGTATGTATATTAGTATGGTTTTATTGTAAAAAATGAGTATGATTTTTATTTAAAAAAAAAAGTAATTTAAAAAAATTAAACCGACTTCAAAAAGAAATTAACTCAAAATTATGAAATAACTTTAATTTCGGAAGTCGGTGTCTTGGGATCTGTATTTTAGTTTTATGCCACCGACTTCCGAAATTAAAGTTATTTCATAATTTTGAGTTAATTTCTTTTTGAAGTCGGTTTAATTTTTTTAAATTACTTTTTATTTCGTAATTTTTAGTTTTTGCACTAGTATTTGACCAAGGTTTTGAGATGTTTTCCCTTTGACACTACACCCGTAGCTCTTATCAATAAGCCAGGCCGTCACACTTACACGTATTAGTCCATATCTTGAAAATTACTGAATCGATCTTGATGAAACTTGCACTGTTCCCTAAGTTGAAGAAAATGTAAGCCAATAAAAAAAATGGTCACGATCCGATTAATAGTTCCGGAGATATGCGTGGACAAACATACATACATACATACATACATACATGCATACATACATACATACATACATACATACATACGTCTATGAAATTTTGTATATTTGTTTGGAAGCCCTAATAGATCATCATATGTGAATATAATGCAATTCCAATAATATTACATACATACGTATCGAATTGATAACCTCCTTTTTTTTGAAGTCGGTAAATAAAGTTTTTAGAGGTATCTTCATGATTTTTTTTTCTATCGTATCAAATTAGTTGTATTATGTTTTCAACCGTTTTCAACACACTATCTACCAGAACACACGTTACAGACAATATAGCCAGAACCAATAGATAAAACTGCATGCAGGCTACGTGCTACTTTATTAAAATTCCTACATCCATACTAATATTATAAATTCGAAAGTAACTCTGTCTGTATGTTACCTTTTTACGCCTAAACCACTGAACGGATTTCGATAAAATTTGGCACAGAGATAGATTGCATCCCGGGGAAGGACATAGGATAGTTTTTTTATCGACATACCTCGCAGGTATGTCGATAAAAATATATTCTAATGCCATCACTAATTTGACATTTTACCTAATAAATCATTCGTTATACCACTGCCAGCAGTGAGTTACTTACGCTAATAAAGATGAGTTATTTAACACTGGTCAACTATGGACTGAGACGGGATAGATTTTGATATATCCTTAATAACATCAGATAGAATCAGGTTCTTCTAACTGTACAGACAGCTGTGCTGCTGGGGAGTTTGTTGCGCCACTTCTTCTTCCCAGTTAAAGCACTAGGAAAAGGTAAAGGGCGGGTGTTTTGGGGGCTGTCATATGTAATTGTGACGTTCAAAAAAAGCAGATTCTCAATCTAATTTGAATAAATGACTTCTTTTTCTTTTCATTGAGTTTGACCGAGCTGTATAGTATCTTTAACAAATCGCTTTCCGCTCTTTTCTTGGACCACAGACCCCGTGGTGTTGGTTATTTTTTCACAGTGACAACGAGATCGGATTGACAGCAGCGACGGGTTAAGAACACTGATACTGCAACAGTGTTTGTCAATCAAACGGGAAGGGTTAACACACGGGTTTTTGTGACGCTTAGTTAAGAAATTACGACTGTTCAGGCTGTTGTTGCCTACTTTGGGTATTATTAGTTATTTTGTAACTGCAACGTGGATTTTTTTGATATTGTATTGGCCAACAAATTTTGTTAACATAGCTCACAGAATAAGTAAGCTGAAGTGGCAATGGGCCGGCCATATTAGCCGTAGAACCGATGACCGTTTTTTTTTTTTTGTGGATGGGAAATCATCAAATGACGTCCCGCTCCGGGTGGAGCGTAAGGGAGTGTCAGACTCTTACTGACTAAAACCCACCCGTGTTCCTTCCTTAGCCTTTTATGTTCCGGGCCAGCGGTAACCCTTTCGGACAATCCCGCAGACCCGGCAGGCTTCGGCCCTATGGGGCCCCTCCTCGATGCTGACATATCTTTGAGGCGCCGTTCGGCACGGGCCTGGTCCTGATCGGAGGGTGAGCTACCCATTACTCTCCGCCCGCAGGCCCGCGCCTACGGTGGCCGGGAGTCGTCTCGTGGCTAACCGATGACCGTTGGGGTAGACGTGTTCTAGAGTGAAGACCGCGAATCGGCCAATGTAAGCACAGAGTACCTTTGTAACCTTTTAATGTAAGGTTGGATACCCTCAGGCTAGGTGCAGCGACGATCTTCGCAGGGTGACTGGTAGCAGCTGGATGAGAGTTGCCGAGAATAGCTTGCAATTGGAGAGGCCTTTGTCCAGCAGTGCCATCATTATCAGCTTACAGTTATCCAACCAATCCATACTAATATTATAAATGCGAAAGTGTGTCTGTCTGTCTGTTACCTCTTCACGCTTAAACAGCTGAACCGATTTAGATGAAATTTGGTATAGAGATACATTGAGTCCTGGGAAAGAATATAGAATAGTTTTTATCCCGATATTCCCACGAGATCGACACTTATGCGGTGAAACCGCGGGGCGCTGCTAGTGTATAAATACAAACGGATTATTTAACCCAGATGCAACTTTAATAAGGATTGATTACGTTTTGAACAGATTTGATATTTCAGAATCTTGGTTTTGCTTAAACTTCACCTGGGTGCTGGTTGATGAGAACCTATGATTTATGAATGAATTTAAAACCTTGAATGAGTTTTTAAATAATTGTGTGGTAATCCCAATTTATTCGTCGAAGATACGATTTATATATTTAAGAGTATTATCTCACAAGTAGGTACATCAGCAGGCTATACAAGGTCACATTAAATTAAGTAGCGAAACTTCGCAGTCGTGATGTTGTATCGATATCTAAACCCGATAAAACCCATTACGTCTGTGAAGTTACCACAAAAAAGCTGATACTTTAAGTCACTACACTAACTACGGTCGTTAACCCCAAAAAATATATTATCAAATCCTTTTTTATTTTGCTTAGATATAGACCCCCATTACGACTGCGGAGTTTCGCTGGCTAATTTAATTTGACCTTGTAGTACTGTCTGTACACGTAGTACCTACATATTACGTCAAAAAAAAAAGTTCTCCGTTAATCTAGTAACAAACAAACAAACAGACACACTACTGCCACACCTAATTAATGAGGTATCAAAACATCTCATATTACAACCAGCTCTCAACTGGTATCTAAAAAGAGCACACATTTACTGATCATTTAGCTTTAATCAGTATTCAAGATACGGCATTTCTTAGGAGTTATTAACCGTATAGTTACATCCTTTAAGTAATGAGGTACTTCGCACTGCGCAGTGTAAAAGCTATACATTATAATTGAAGGCTCTAGTTAAGGTCTTAATGAAGTCCTCTCCCATACATGATACATCTTTTCAATTAACCAAGTTATAGGCCGTATCATCTGTGTGTATTTTTTTAGCAATGATTTTTATCTGATGGTGTTTTGTTTTTATTTATTTGTGTACCTAGATCTGTTTTTTTTTGGAAACAACGGGTGATTTTTTGTAATTATTTTTTGAATCGATGATTATTTTCAAAACTATCGCTGTTTTCCCGGGATTTTCTTTAGGAAATAATGTTTCCAAGTAATAAGCTGCATCATTTGTGTGTGTTTTAGCAATGATTTTTATCTGATGGTGTTTTGTTTTTTTTTTATTTGTGTATCTAGATCTGTTTTTATTTAAAAAAATGGTTTTTGAAAAAGCAGGCTTTTTTTTTTAATTTATTTTTGTGGCCTTTTGTTGTTTGGTGGTTTTTTGGATGATTATTTTAAAAACTACCGCTGCCGTTTTCCCGGGATTTTCTTTGCGAACTAACGTTTTATTTTACTTTTCAACTACTTTGTGATACAACATTTTATTTTCATCCATTTGCATAAGTACATGTTTCAACGTTTACATAGAATGAAATTAATATTATTAAACAAAAATCGCCCCAGTTGCTCCAGCAAAATATTCAAGGAAATATTTCTCTTTTTTTAAAAAACAACCATTGAGGTCGACATTCGCACGAAAGTCAATTAAAATTATATCATTAATCCATGTCGTTGGTTTCGGTGGCAGAATATTTGCTGTGCCTTTGCCGAATTGAAATATAGCGTAACACATAACTTGATCTGATGACAGTTCGAGATATTTATCAGATAGTGAGGAGAGGGAGAGTACCCACGAGGAGTAATTCCTCTTGGGAATGAACGAAAATAGTATGTTACGATACGTTTGACTTAAGTAGTCCATTATTGCATTGCGTGAAATTATCTAAACGCCGTGCATTAATACTACTTAAGTCATACGTATCGCATACCATTTTATAGCACGTGTGACCTAAACGCGCACTTATGTCACGCTTTTCTGTGTAAAAATAGACTACTCTGTAAACTCTTTTTATTTAGTTTGATCATCTTATATATTACTAGCTGTTCCCCGCGGTGTCACACGCTGCGCGGCTCCTAAGTGTCGTAGCGTGATGTTATATAGCCTATAGCCTTCCTCGATAAATGGACTACCCAACACTAAAAGAATCATTCAAATCGGACCAGTAGTTCCAGAGATTAGCGCGTTCAAACAAACAAACAAACAAACAAACTCTGCAGCTTTATAATATTATAGTATAGATTTACAAGTATATAAAAAACGGAAGAGCTCCATGGGCATAAAAAAAATTGTCAGCATTGCTGTCAATGACAAAAGTGCCCAAAAGGCTGGCATCATTGCCACGTTATTTGGCAATGCTAATTCTTGGGCCTAAAAATAGCCCTTTGGTATTAGTATTTTGTATAAATTAATTATACCTTTTTCTTTATTTATAATTTTTTATCATCATTCTCCCACCCTTACCCCAATTTATTTGGGGGTGGCACAACATGTCTTTTTCTTCCATACTTCTCTTTTAGTCGTCATTTCGGTAGTCACCCCCTTTCTAACCATATCAGCATTCACCAGTCCCTCCATCGTTTCTTTGGTCTTCCCCTACTCTTATAGCCATCGACATTTAGTTTATCCTTTTTTTATAACGTTGTAAAATTTATGAAGTACAACACTTATTTCGCCCCAACACTACTCCACCCACTGACATTACGAGACAAAAATATTTAGCTCGCATATCTCGTAATTTCACTTCTCAATCACTATAGTTATCGTGAGATCTGTGTGTGTACAGAATTTTTCATCGTTTCACTCCAACGTGCCTTTCGGTGTATTGCAGCCTTATTTTTGACACTCCGATTAAGATGATAAAGTTGGCAAGATATTAAAACTCGGGACTGATTCCGTTAGCAGATATTTTTCTTTTTTTTTTTTGGGTTGTTTTGATATCCGAAAATGTTTTGGGTGCGTAATTGAAGTCTCATTCGTAACCGGTTTAGTCTATAAATTATAGCTAATTAATTAATTGTATTAAGTAGTTGCTTTTATGGCTTCGCACGTGTCCCCGTGTCAAAATAGAAATTAGCGTGTAATTATTAGGTAAATAAACTGCCACGTGTGTTATTTAAGTACATATTTCCTTTATTGAATAAAATAAAAATAATTTATATCATTAAATATTATATAATAAAAACATTTAAAAATATAAAAAAATAGTAGCCCATCGGTATCGGGAACAGGGTCAGGATTGCAATGGCACCATAGAATGTTCCCTCAAAATTTACTAGAAAACTCCAGGGTTCCTGATTCCAGATCGCTCCAGTGAAACAATTCACTTTCTCGGTCCTCATTATTTCTCCTTTGTCTGTCACTCATCATCTGCCTAGCCTTTTCCCAACTATGTTGGGGTCAGCTTCCAGTCTAACCGGATGCAGCTGAATACCCTTTGTCTGTCACTATCCCTCAAAATTCTCTTTTAACAATACAGAATTACCACATTAAAACAAACTAATTAAATAATTAGTGAACACAGCGGTAAACAGTCAAACACGTCAACTTTATAATCTGTCTATTCTTTTTAAAATGACGTAATACTCTGGCGCCTACGGTACCAGGAAAGCATAAAATTGTATTGTTCTTGATATTTTCATTGAATAGTGCACCATTTCACCCATTACGTGAATTAGTAGCAATAAACTGTTTCATTCATTGGAGAAGCGGCCTTGAGTGTTCTGGGTTCTGGGTGGTAGGAATAGGAAATTATAGTTACACGAATATTTGCTGCAAGTTACGTCTGACTGGAAAGGTAATTCTCGTAATTTTAAGAACGTTCACAGTCTGATTTCAGCCTCAATCTGTTAAAGATACCTCTAATTTTCCTACATTTTTGACAAGTTCTTAGACACTGATTGTCGCTGTGATCAGATTGTGACTAGATTTTGAACGTTTTTAATTACGTTTTTAAGTTGATAGAATGAATGGTGTTTAGTCTCACTCTACAAATAAAATGACATAAAATTCCTAAAATGTAAAAAGCCTAAGATGACATTCCATTCATAATTTTCTCAGACTGAACCTCGTTCTTTAACAAAAAAAATCAGCACGTCAACCACATGAAATATTAGCTCACATAATTTACCACCATAGAGACTAGACCGCCATGATTTCCATCGCGCCACCATGAAAGCGCGAAATCGCTAAACAACTGTTTTTAGAAAAAATGTATCATTTATTTACATGTCAGGTCAAGAATGCACAACACAAAAATAAATATGTAACGGTCGGCGTATGGTGGATACGCCTTTTTTTTTTTTTTTTTTTGCGGATGGGAAATCATCAAATGACCCCTCCCGCTCTGGGTGGAGCGGAAGGGAGTGTCAGACTCTTACTGACTAAAACCCACCCGTGTTCCTTCCTTAGCCCTTTATGTTCCGGGCCAGCGGTAACCCTTTCGGACAATCCCGCTGACCCGGCAGGCTTCGGCCCTATGGGGCCCCTCCTCGATGCTGACATCTCTTTGAGGCGCGCGTGGAACACGTACGCGCCGTCCGGCACGGGCCTGGTCCTGATCGGACGGTGAGCTACCCATTACTCTCCGCCCACAGGCCCGCGCCTACGGTGGCCGGGAGTCGTCGCGCGGCTCCCGACGCCCGGAGCGTCTCCCGCGGCGGCTGGGACGGGAGGCTCTCTCCCTGAGCCGTCCCGCCACCTCCTTCGCTAGCATGACTGCTTCGCAGAAGGAGGTGACTGCCTCCCACTCCCTCTCGCCCCGGACCATGGCTTGCACCAGGGCCGGGCGCGAGAGGTCGCCGCCGCTGCCGATCGCCTCTACGAGGACACGGCGGTGCTCCGCCCAAGCGGGGCAGACCTCCACCGTGTGCTCCACCGTGTCCTCTGGGCGATCCTGGCAATGGTGACACCCGGGCGTTTCCTCCCGCCTGATGATGTGCAGGAACCTCCCGAAACTTCCGTGTCCGGTGAGGACCTGCGTCAGGCGGTAGGTGAGGGCGCCGTGGCGCCTCCCTAGCCACTCCTCAAAGAGGGGTCTTATCGCCGCTATCGCGGCGTGCCCTGCGCTGGGTTGCGACAGTCGTTCCTTCCATGTCGCCATGAGATCGCGCCGGAGCTCAGTCCGCTCCGCAGCGATTTGCCGCGGAAGCGGAACTTCCCCCCGGCTTAGTGCCTCCGCGCGCCACTCATAGACGCGCGCGAGGACCATCGCCTCCAGATCCCATGGCGGCAGTCCGGCAATGAGGCTTGCCGCCTCGCCAGAGATCGTGCGGTAGCCCCGGATAAGCCTTATGGCTACCACCTTCTGGGGCGCGTTCAGGTAGTGGGCGGCTCGCCGCCGCAGTGAACGCGCCCACACCGGGGCCCCGTATAGGGCCATGGACCGCACGACCCCCGCGTAAAGCCTCCGGCAGGAGGCGTTTGGCCCCCTCAGGTTGGGCAAGAGCCGCTTGAAGGCGGCCCCGGCCCGTTCCAGTTTTCTCCTGCCGAACCAGGCTAAGGACCTGGTTCTCCACCGGGACAGGCCGGCTCGGTGGTTTCGCCTGCGCTCCCCCGGTGGCCCGCAGGCCGGCCAGGTCTGATGGTGGATACGCCTTAGAACACTTTATAGGAGCCTTTCGTGCCGGCGCTAGCTCGCACAAAGGTAACAAAAGGGAAAAAATAAGAAAAAAATTGTCGAAACGTGTGTGGGTTAAGTTGGAAGAGGCTAGCGATAATTGGCACATGGTGTATTGACTGAACTGATGTGCGGTGGGGTCCTGGGTTCGATTCCCAGGTCGGGCAAAGTTTTATTGGGCTTTTCTATTAGGATTTTCTTTGTAACAGTCCGGTGTTTGGAAGTTGGCGGTGTGTCGTTGCTCCTTGCCGCCGTTAGCCGTTGATCCTGCGCCTGATCTCTATCCGGTCGTTTCAGATTGCTAGCCGTCCCATCGGACTATGACAGCGAGGGAAGAGAGAGGCACCTGTGTCTGCGCACACACTTGTGCAATATAATATTTCCCGCACCGAAAGCTGGTCGGTCGAGTGGTCGCCATGGCCGAATGTCGCTCTGGAGGACTTTATAAAAGTACTAGGTACTTAAGTACCTAGTAATTTTTGACAGGCCAACGCTGTTCTCCCATGCCTACTGTAATTTGAAAACATTGTAAAAGCCAATTATTTTTAAAAGAGTGACCGTGGTGGAGTTTCTTACCGGCTCTTCTCCGTAAGAAACGACCAATTTTAACCGTGCACCTAGGTTCTGACATTTCATAAGTGCCCATGTAGGTTTATGTGAAATAAAATATTTTGATTTTGCTATTGAACTGTGATTGAGAGGTTACCATACCACTGTTCACAAATAAATTAGATTTACAACAAAGGAAAAAATCTTTTTGTCATTTCGCCAGTAAAAACAATAGAAAAGTAGCTTTTAACCACTTATTTTCTTGCGATCTGCACATGCTTTGTCGCTCCGCTCATGCAAAATCGCCAACGCTCATCACCCATCCCCTACGAAAAGAAGATGTCGGATCTTTTAAGAAAATTTGGATGCGCCGGGTGCGATGTTTTTTTTCCAAATCACGTGGGAGGTGAGACGTAATTGCCGAAATTCCTAATTTTTGACAATCAATGGACAGGATATTGCTATTATGATGTACCGAAACGGCGGCCATCTTCTTTTAGTGATGTTTATGAAATATGTTTTGGGATGATCCATGGTCCATGTTTTTGATTTGATTACGGCTTTATCGATAATATTATATTTTTTAAATATTTTTATGAGTATTTTATAGCTGAAATTGTGTGGGGCCAATCAATGACGGATGAAGTAAATGATTATGTTCAGTCATTCACATGGACGAAAGAAATACTAATAGTTATTGAAATAGGCCTCTTGTCAATAATTGGCGAGAAAATCACCATTCATAGGTTAGACAGGTATTCGGTATCTAGTTTCAATTTACGGTAAATATAATTCATAAATATATCCCCCTCGAAGAAAGGAGGCCAGTGTCCCAGAAGTTAAGACATTATAGGCTGATTATCTACCTATACATCTATATATATAAAATGGTAAACTGACTGACTGACTGATTGTTGATATATCAACGCACAGTCTAAACCGCTGCTCCTAGAGACATGAAATTTGGAGGGTGTGTTCTTTGTGAAGAGTAGGTATCCACTAAGAAAGGGTTTTTCGAAATTCCACCCCTAAGAGGGTGAATGGGGGGAGGGTGTGATTTCACGCGGACGAAATCGCAGGCAGAACTACATATATCCATAACGGAGTATGAAAGGAACAAGAGAGAGGACTATTAGAGTAGGTATGTCTTACAAACTATCAAAAAAAAGTAGATCAATGATTCTAACTATTATTTCCCACATGATAATTCACAATTTCTAAGCCCAAGCCTAGTCGTACAGAAACCTAATTTAGAATCATCATAACTTTCAAACAATAAACCCATGTTTATATTGCATAATTCAGTTTAATTGTCCATTCAGTCTTGGCGTGAACGCATCTCCGAACCCACACGATGATAACCACTCTGAACAGTGATGTTTTAATAAATTTATTTCACATCTGGCCTCTTTGTCTAATGCCTGAAGAGTGAGTGAGTAAACGATAGTTTCTTCGAGAATAGTTTCCCGGTGCTCTCACACCCTACGTTGGTCCATTCGTGACGGTCGTCTGAACTTCATCTTAGAAATTGTTGGTTGGTAGTGTTGGGAAAGGAATTTGAAGAAATACCGATATCGATTAGGAATTTTGCTATTTTGTTTTCTTTCATTATGCTATGGCTGTGTCCGAATCATTTTGAAGAGTGCTATTCACTAAGTTTCGCTGCCGTTAATTAATTCTCTATGCGACACTCTCAGGTTCACATATTAGGAGAATGTAGAGGGTCAAATGAAACCTACTTTGGTTTTAAATGTAGGTACAACATTCCACAAACTTTTACCATCAAAGCGTGATGATAATGAAAAACATCCCTTAGAATCGTCCCACTCTTCTACGTGGGAGGTTTTATTCAGCGGTTCTATGGACATTCGGTAAGCTGTCACATAACCATACAAACTCAAGTGAACAATGAACATAAAATATCGACAGACACGAACATCCCATCCCTTTACCACGCCCACAAGGCATCAATAATCTCGGCCCACAAAACAATCTAAAATACAATAATTTACTTTCAAAAAGTGGCGAGTTTGTCGCCTAATTTGTTAAAATTGTTCCATCTTCCACCATTTTTTTTCTCTTTTCAATTTTTAGCAAAATGAGTAAGCGATTATATTTTTCTTTGTGTGTGTTCTAAGATTAATTGTTGCTATGATTATTATAAAGGCATTTTTCTGTCGACGGGACGTCTCTATTAATATTGGTATTCCTGCCTACCTAGTGGGTGGGATGCGCAGGCGCAATGATTATTGTGTGTGCTGTTAACTAATTTTTCTTATTTATAATGCGGTTGGAGGCATGATGACGTATTGTTGTATTAATTACTTTTGAATTTGTTCGCTGGGAATTGAATTTATTGTCGATTGAGCTAGTTTTTTTTGGGGTAAACATTTATTTGTATTGGAAGAAATATTTTATCTGTAGATACTATTAATCTTTTGATGGTATGGTATTAGGTACCAACACTTTCACGCCCCAGTATTGATAGATGAATAAATAACCTGAAGAATTTACAATGGATAACATTGTAGCGGTATCTACAACGCCCCATGCGACCAACGCGTCATAATGACGTCGTCAAAAAAAAAAAACTATCAGGGCCATCTATTTATTTTTTTAGATAGCCCTGATAGTTTATTTTAATGATTTTTTTCTTTGAGCACTATGCTAAGTGGTTGAAAAAAAACACAAAAATTGGTCATAACTTTTGAACCGTAAAAAAATTCACCGACATTCTCAGGATTAAAAAGTTTGAAAATGACCTTGCCCATGCTATTCGATTTGATCCATACTTCCAGGGACACCCTGTATAGATAAGAGAAGCTACCTATACCTATTATTCCAAAAATAACTTCTTTCACATTCAATACAGAATAGGAAAATATTCCTTGTACGTATCGCGTTTTGTAAAAACAAAAGGTATCTACATTACCTATTTTTTAAGTAAAAGGTATGTCAAACTCTTTAACATATTTTCCTGAACACCCCATTGCAAGAACACAAATTGCAAGTTGTAAATTATCTTGAAGAAAGTAAAAATTCGCAAAGTTGGTTAAACAAAAGGGGATAATCCTTTGTTTACAAAATTCAACAAAACTCTAATTCTAAAACATGAGATATTTCTTTAGTTTTCAATAGTTAATCTTTCTGAGAAGCTTACCTATCCATATGTTAAAGGCAATGTACACTTTTTATTACCTAATTACCTTTTTGTGCTAAACCGAACCAGAGTAGACATGAACAGAGGTAACAATTGGATCACTGTGGACTTTAACCAGGACAAAATGGGCCCTGGGACCCGGGATATAAAACTTTATGACCCGCAATGGACACTTGAAGCTGTAAAATCTAACTGTACAGGTGTGCCTGCAATTTGCACCTCCCTTATCTAGCGTAGTCGAGATAATGCAGACGAAGGTTGTTTTTACAGCACCATTTAATTGTTGTAGAGTTAAAAAAGGCTTTAACACCAAGCAATGTGTATTTTTTTGTTAGTTATTAGCTGGCAAACAAGGAAGCTTCCATAGCACCTCACACCTGACATGGATCGGTCATCTCCAGAAGGCCAATTCTCGTAAATTAAAACGTTCAAATTCTAGTCGCAGTCTCATCTCGGCGACAAACAAATGTCAAAAACTTGTCAAAAATGTTGGGAAATTAGAGGTATTTTTGACAGATTGAGACTGATCAGACTGTGAATTGTCTTAAAATTACGAGAATCGCCCTTCTGATATATAAGATTCCATTAAAATAGATGGACAAACTTTTAGAAATCATTCAGACCACCAAAATAAGGACGATGGTAAAAAAATATATAAGAAAAACGCATAGATACTTACAAGAAAAATAATCAGCTAACGAAAATACACTAATGTGCCAGCAATTTATTATTTTAAGTCAAAATAAATCACTTTAATCAGTGTTTTTTTTTTTGCTTAGATATCTTTAGTTAGACGAACTGAGCGCTGTGTTAAAATTTGTCCATCTATTTTAATGGGACCCTGAATGTATATTGGTGACCGATGCCTAACACCAGAATTACCAGAGGAATCGCAGATACGTTGCCACCCAGAAGACAAAGCTATAATTTCTCATGTATCTTTACACCTCCCTGTATTCCCATACCCATCAAATTGAAACCTTTGTACGCTGTTCGGCAGCAGAATTAGCCATGGGCACTGATGGTAGTGCTTCCGTGAACGAGCTCATTTAGAAAAGCCCTAAGTATCTATTTACTACTAAACTAAGGTATTTATTTATTTAAACTTTTCGCACAAAAAGGTACAAAGGCGGACTTAATGCCTTAGGCATTCTCTGCCAGTCAACCAAGGGTGGTGAAGAGATTGGATGGCAGGTGCTTTGGTTGAGAGGAATAATGACAAAAAAAAACTATTAAAACTAGGTACACAAATATATAAATAGGCTATATACACATACATACAATTTTTTTAGTTATGCATGGATTTTCACAATAGGTATGTAGGCAGACGGCTTCTCAATCTTTTTGAGAAAGCACATGTGATATTTCGAAATAATTCCTTTCTAACTCGTTACTTACTTTTCTGGGAACTGACACATATTTCCGACCATACAGCCAAAATGTCTACATGCCCAGTCCCTCATTGTCTAAATGAGTCTTACCGCTTTGTCTGAATGTCGGTATTGTCTTCAAAACCGAACTGTGGCGGTGTCTTCTGATCATTTAAAAAGGATTAGCCTAATGTCTCATTGTTAAAATTGCAAAACAAAGGTGCCGATATTAGAGAACAATCGATTCTTATCTGATAAGGTTGGTTTCGCTACACTTTCCTTGGAAGTTTTAATTTTTGTAACATTTTGTACGAATGGCCGCATGGGTCGCTCGCTTGTGGGAATTGTAGGTACAGTACCTATTTCTTTTGAATTTTATTTATAGTAGGTAGGTAGAGTTACCTAGAGTTGGTTTTCCAAATTGGTATACATGTATCAATTGTTTCTGTTCGAAAACTTCTGCTGAAATATTTGGACAAAGTAACGTAAAAGTTCCTTTTTAGAGCTACTTGCACAAATAATATCATATTAACACAGGGGAATTTTGTGCTTGTTATGACGCACTTGTCAGTTCTGGTAATACGCAGGTGTCCCTAAGGATGCCTCAAATTTTACTGGCCCATCATAAAACTACCATAAACATTGCTATACCAAAATACAGTTTATTTTTCATTTTTAAAGACCCATAAAAGCCACATATCACTAGTGATAAAGCCATACGTCCACAAACTATAACTTAATACATCTAACGGGTTCCCAATAAAAGATTAAATCGTCATTTGGTTCCATTAAAAACATATTCCATATAATCCTTAGGATCGTAAAAGTGTTGTATTCTAGAACTATTTATTGGTTGAAAACATTTACAAATAAGTTTGGACATCAATAAAAACGGTGGATCCGTTTACAACTTGACGAATATCTACAAAATATTTTGGTTGGTATAAGTTTACGACAAGATACCGTCACGCCCTCGGTAGGTAGTTCGTGTAATAAAATTAAATTGAAAGCTGAGAGACGGGTTGCTCCCAGATACCTTTGTCGGGCCTTCCAGCACTTTTATAGCTTGTTTCCTCTGATACTGGAGGTTTTGAGGCTTTTTGTAGCCGTATGGCACACGAAAATGATTGAACATATGGCTTAGACAAGTGGCAATCACTTTCAAAGCATTTCGTATTTCTACAACTGCTTTCAACAATCTCATGTACAAGGGCCCAAACCTACAACAAGATTTAGAAACAATATTAATACAGTGGAAGCAATACAAGTATGCTTACACAGCTGACATCGAAAAGATGTACAGGCAAATTTTAGTAGCCGAATGTGACCAAAGCCTACAACAGATTGTCTGGCGAGACTCACCGGAACAACCTCTACGTTCATATCTGCTCGCTACAGTAACTTATGGCACCAAAGCTGCTCCGTTCCTGGCCCTAATGACACTACGAAGACTGGCAGAGGAAGATCGTCAGAATTTCCCGGAAGCTTCAAAGGTAGTAGAGGAGTCATTCTACGTCGACGATCTCGTTCACGGATCGCATACCATTGAACACGGACAGAAGCTAATTTCGGATTTAAAACAATTACTCAAGAGTCGAGGATTCATCCTTAGAAAATGGTCATCAAACGAACCGGCACTCTTGGAAAATGCAACAATCCAACATTTGGTTAATCAGTTAAGAAACTCAAAAAACAATGTAAATTAGTAGGAAATAAAAGGCTTTTTTTATTTATTTTTATTTATTATTATTTCCTTTATTTCATTAAAAAACACATATAAATTATATTTTTAAATATTAGAATATAAAAAATATAAAAACATTTAAAAATATAAAAAATAGTAGCCCACCGGTATTATTATTATTTTTTTATTATTATTATTATGGCACACGAAAATGTTTGAACAGATATGGCTTAGACAAGTGGCAATCACTTTCAAAGCATTTCGTATTTCTACAGCGGCTTTCAACAGCATTGACAGCTTTTCGGCAGCTTCTGTTGGCACCATACATTTTTTTACTTTTACGTCATTGTTCTCGCTGACAGAATGTCAGAATGTGACTTTATCCAGGCCCTCAGAATTAGTTGTGAAGTAATTAGAGTATCGAGTCAAGTTGAACATGACAAGGTTTTATTTTATTTTTATTAAGAGGAAGGCGAATGTTGGTACAGTTGGGAACAAAATCGTTGATCGATCATATATATTTTTTTTAATTATTTCTATATTTATTAAGTAAGAAAGCGTAGCTAAACAAACGAGAAGCAGCGGTGCTATTCTGTAAAAATCTCACCGTGAAAACTTAGGTGAAGTGAGCGTGGAGTGAGCTGTCAATAGTGTCAATTCCTAGCAAAAACAAACTCACTTCACCTAAGTTTTCACGGTGACATTTTTACAGAATCGACCGGCTGTACCAAATATCAAGACAGCTATAATATTGTGACTAAGAAAATTGTAACAAATACCAGACTGAACTAAGGCTAGGTACGATGATAGTTGCCACACCAGGGGGTACGAAGTTTGAACTGAGTATTTGGAGAATTATAAAAAATAATCACTTATATTTATAACTAGCTGCGCCCCGCGGTTTCACCCGCGTAAATGTCGATCCCCTGGGAATATCGGGATAAAAAGTAGCCTATATGTTAATCCAGGGTGTCAGCTACTTCCATACAAAATTTTATCAAAATTGGTCCAGCCGTTTGAGCGTGAAGAAGTAACAAACATATAAACACACACACACACTCACAAACTTTTGCCAAATTCTTATAACTACTATCAATAATCTCTTATATTTATAAATGTGAGAGTAAACCCGCCTGTCTGTTTTGTGGGTCCACCCTGTCTTAACCCAGGGCATGGTCCACCTGTGTGAAGACATGGTCAACGTGTGGCGTGAAAAGGTACTTTTAAGACATAGGATACGACTACTATAAAGCACCCCAATCCCGATACACTCCCTCCGCATGAGCAGGATTCACCGACCGAGGCATACCCGATGACGCCACAACCCGCCTCCAGGACAATAGTAAGGCCACCAGTAGTCTTAGGAAGTACAAAATCCTAGCGTTTTCGCCGCCGAGGCCCGCTGCGACGCGACGTGCTCCCGACCCTTGCTCGAGCCAGCTTGCGCCCCGATGAGCCTATAGCTTTACAGACCTACGTTCCCGTGGGATAATTTCGGACTTCCGAATATTTTTCTTTGACTCGTGGTCTGTGATGCTTTACCCAAATATTCTATCCCCAATTCGTACTAACTGAACCTCCCAACCCTGACACAACTTACTTCCAAAACTTGAGCTGCCAACGTTACCATTACATGTACCACCGCCTCATTATGCCCTCGCTCCCACACTACTATACTTTTCGGATACATCTCCTCAATGGAACCCGTCCTTTTTTTCATCTTAGGTGCGTTTCACACGCTCGAAAGTGAGACGTTGTCGTCGGCGTGTTAGTTAAACATGTAATCACGCTATTAGTTCATATTGGCGGCTCGATTGATGAGTGATCTCTGTATTAGAGACCTTTTTTTGTGGCGCCAAATAGGTGAATACGAGGATAGAAGTTTGCGAGGTTTGGGTGAATAGTTGGACTTTGGTCAGAGGTGGGTGTGTAAAGTTAGGTAGATTTTGTGGAAAATAATAAAAAGTGTCAAATAGTTTGTTGGCTTTACATACATAAAATCAGCCTATAATGTTCTCACTGCTGGGGCACAGGCCTTCAGGCTGTCATATGTCATATGTCTTTGAATTTTTGGTTCTAGAATATGCCAGCCTGTCTATTCTGTTAAAATCTCACCGTGAGAACTTAGGTGAAGTGAGCTCATTTCGTGAGAAATCATTCCATCTGATGCTAGGGATTGACATTATTGACAGCTCAGTTTAAACTAACTTCACCCAAGTTATCACGGTGAGATTTTTAAAGAATACCACTGCAGTTTCCTCACGATGTTTTCATTCACCGTTTTGAGAGCAGTGTTGATAAAATAATTTAGACAAAGTAAAGCGCTTGTCTGAGTTCGAACCTACGACCTTACAGCTCGTGAGTCGCGGCCGTTACCTCTGGGCCACCACTGCTCACCATATTGCATAATCAGCCTATAATGTTCCCACTGCTGGGATACAGGCCTCCTTTCTTCAAGAGGGAGTATAATCTACCACGCGGGCCCAATGCAGGTTGGTAGATGTCACATATTGTCTTCGATTTTTTGGTTCTAGGACATGCCGGCTTCCTTACGATGTTTTCCTTTGCTGTTTTGAAAGCAGTGGTGATGAAATTGTTTATGAGGCACCTACCTGGGTTTGATACCACGACTTACAAGTTGGACAACCTATTATATTGAAATAATAAAAAAAAACAAAATAGTAGATAATAGTATTTAAAGTAGGTATATATACTTGAGTTTTTTTTGGAACTGAAACGAATCCTCATCATCACATCGGCTGTCTTAAATTCGGATATGCTCACATTATTCGAAATCGAAGGTCTTGATTAAATATTTTCTTTCTTTTTCACTTGAGCTGTGACCACACGCACAATTAATGCCTACCTAATTTTGGCTTCGGTTGCCGATAAAACCGTAATTTATGCAAATATCTGAATTGAAGTTTACGGTCGCATGTTTAATGAATTTCGGTAATCGGAAATACCGCAAATGACGGTTTTTGCTTTTGGGTGGTAAAATAAATTAAAATGTATAGTTACTAATAGAGTGTTGTCAGTTCCGATGTCTATTAAGACAGTTTATGTCCCTGTTTAAATATTTATGCGTATAATAATTTCTCGAGTAGCTCTGATTTCCCTTTTAGTTATAAATATTTATATTTTTGACGCCGGTTTTTTGTTCTTTGCGCGGTGGTCCGCGATTCAGAAAAGTCACACCGTTTTTTTTTTGTAGACCTGTAAAGAGGTGACTATTGACGCTAAATCAAGAGGAAAAATCGCGAATCTGAAGTTGAGAATAATGAGGTATACTGCGGTCGCGATTTAGTTTCCAAAAATGTAAACACATAAGTTCAGTTTGCGCTATAACTTACTTCATACTTTTTTTATGACATTTCTAAAATCAACTTAATTTATACTCGCATAAAGTTGATATTTGTTCAAGTGGAAATAATATCAATTGGATACAAGGATTTGAATAGACCTTAGGTAGGCTTAGGTAACCACTAATTACGATTATTTTAGCACCATTTTCGTCAGAGTCTATAAGTATCCAAATTACGATGTGAAAACCCGTAGTCGTTATGTATAGCGTTTATCTGTAACTAAACCGTTGACAAAATAAATCCATAAAAAGATAATATCCCACCCAAACCGATTATAATCACCTAATAAATGCGCCATACTAAATGTCACTCCTAAAATTAGCCAAACAAGTCACTCAAATTATAATGACTTCCACCATTAATTAGCTACTTTGCAAGATTTATAATTCATTGCTATTTTATATTGACACGGAACTAATCTAGCAACATTTTAACCCCGTCAAAGGTACATAAAAGTCGGAGTATGTATAAATTAAGAGGCTGCGAGCGTGAACTTGGCGCATCTTATTTAGGCAAAGTGTTGAGACTGACCATTTTGTAGAAGTATGAAGCTGGTAGAAAGATTTTTATCCGACTTAGGATTTTTTAGGGATTTTCTTGGAAGGTAAATAATGGGTGTAAAGCTTCCTAGATAATTTTTCCGTCCATGATTATAACGGACGTCATGAAAACCTGTAATGTTCAGCAGTAATTGACATTTACGTGTCAAAAAATGTGGTGGTCACCGCTCTTCTAGGACACAGGCGCATTAGGGATGTGAATTTAACTAGAAAAGCTTGTTGCAAAATTCTATAAACATTTCTGTCACACTTAAAAGTACCAAATTACGAATGTTTTGCCCTCAGTTGTCATATAGAAACACTGAAGTCTCAATTTTCACATCTTGCGCGTGAAGTAACATAATTATGAGAGCTGTACTTTTGATGATTCTGTTCTTTTGTCCAGACTTTTTTAAGGTGATTAGAATTTGATCAACACCCATAACATAAATACATCATAGGGAAGACCTATATCAGTGTGAAAGAAAATACAATTTAACACCTCACAAATATCTATCGATTCGCACAGCTGCATGGCTGTTCGCAAAACATCGCGTTGTGGCACAGAGCTGTGTGGTCTGGCCGCGGGCTCAGTGCTTGACGGATCAATTGCGTTATTGTTGCCACCCCGTGGCCCTCTGCAAAGGAATAGAGTTGCTACATGTCTGTGGAACATCCCGGAGTTTCAAGCAGTTTTTGAGCTGGTTTTATTTATATTTGGACAAGATCGAATAACGATCATATCAGACGTCTCATTACACCTTTAAATTGTCCCTCAGTTGCACGAATAGTGATGCTTAATTGCTCGTTCCCGGATTTTCTTGCTTATAGGGGAAACTACACACATCAAAAGTGTCTAGGGATCAAGCATTTTTATGCGGATTTCTTGAGATTGAGATGTGGCTTTGTAATAAATTTATGATTTTATAAATTTATATGGATCCTTTTTGGTGCATTTCATAATTTGAATCAGGAACTGTGAATCAAATTCGAGTAAAAGATGAAAATCAGCTGTCAATATTTTCCCTATAAAAACATACAACGCATTGAAGACATTATTAGTGCTACTGTTTCCCTACTACTGATTAAAACCAACGTTATTATGGAGCGGCGACGTCATTTAAGCAGGGAAGAAATGCTCAGAGCCGTGGGAATGATAGAAGCTGGTTCCCGGCAACGTACTGTGGCTTTAGCTCTGAATACAAGTCAGAGTGTTATCAGTCGACTTTGGACACGTTACCGAAGCACTGGTACCGTGGCTGAGCGCCATGGAGGACGGTATCGCTGCACCACACGGAGACAAGACCGATACATTCAAATCTTAACTCGAAGAGCTCCAACAATAACCGCCATGATGTTAGCCGTGAGGATTCATCACTCTTCAGGGAACTTAATTAGCGACCAAACAGTCAGAAACCGCTTGCATGAAGTGAACCTTCATTCCCGAAGACCGGTACGGGTACCACCTATAGCAATGCACAATCGTAGGATTCGATATCAATGGGCTCTTGAACACAGAAATTGGGCAGAAGAACAATGGCGTTTCGTGTGCTTTTCTGATGAGTCTCGTTTTGGTATGAGACCGGATACAAGACGTATACGACACTGGAGAACCCCTGGACGCCAACAGCGATTAAAATCCTGCCAGGAAGTCCATCCTTATAGTGGTGGAACCATCATGGTATGGGCGGGTATTTGGATCGGCGGAAGAACTGAGTTGATTTGGATCAGAGGCAACCTCAACGCTCAAATTTATGCTGAGACGATTGTATCAGACGTCATCGTTCCTCTACAAGTGCAAATCGGTCCCTTATTTCAGTTAATGCATGATAATGCACGACCGCACACCGCAAGAGTTGTAAGACAGACTCTCGCCGCAGCTAACATCAATGTCCTGCCCTGGCCTGCTCAGTCGCCAGACTTGAACCCGATTGAGCATGCATGGGATATGCTACAGAGAAGAGCTCTGCCGAATATGGAGGGTATCCAGTCGCAAGAAGACCTTTTTTTGTTGTTGCAACGAACATGGGCGGCCATTCCACAGCGTGATTTGGATGAACTCATTTTGAGTATGCCAAACCGATGTTCTTGTGTTGTTAGTGTTCGCGGTAGAAACACGGATTATTAATTGTTTAAGTTACCCAATAAAATTTTAAAGAAAACTGTTATTTCAGTCTTTTTTTCGAACTTTTGTGTTAGTGGTTCAAATGTCAAAAATCCCTTTATTAGGAAAATGGCAAATTTCTTTATTAATGCAAAGGTGACTTGGTTTATCGTTACTGTGACAAACGAAAACACTTTATTTGATGAATCCTTAAAGAAAATTTTAATTAATATCAATCAGGAGAAAAGTTATTGCAAAAATATATGTTGATCCCTAGACACTTTTGATGTGTGTATTTGAGCAGTTTTATTTGAGATGCGTTGAAGGATCTTTTCAAATATCTTGTACAGATTTAACACCATACTGATATCTATGATATTTAATCATAGATATCACTAGTATTTGATACAGTTTTTTGGCTGTTTTTCGGAAAAAATCGTGTTGTGGCACAGAGCTGTGTGGTCCGGCCGCAGACTCGGTACTTGATGGATCAATTGCTCAAAGTAATAGTATTGCTATAAGTTCGAGAGTTTATTGGTTATACGAAGAATTTTTGAGTATATTAGAGCTATAAAATTATTCCAGCTATTAAGAACATAGTTTAGAGTATGACTGTCTTCAAATTATGTAAAAAAACCCGTCGGTTTGGAAATATGTTTTCGAGGAGGAACCTTTTTGCCAAAAGCTTTATTAATTGTTTTATGAGTTTCCTGCATTATTTCTCAAGGTTTCATAAGTGTCCCATAAATTTCCTGATTCCTACCTTTCTCCAAAGGTTTCCTTGTAAATTGCGCTAACTTATTATTTGAATAAGAGTACTCACTATTTTTGAGCATATTTTTTGTAAGCTCTGAGTTAGTCATAATTGACGATCAAATCATTGATCATCAACCACGAGAAAACCCCCGATCCACACACGCAATCCCGGGAACAACCCGTACATCACTAGCCGAGACCTCGTCGTGCCCTCCCGTGACGCTGGGAGATTCCGCATATCGCCTCCGGTGGCGAGTGTGGTGAGGCGCGGAAATTTTTACACGACGCGTGGATGAAATAGGTGTTATGACTTATTGTTAGCCTACAGAATAGTCTAGAAGACTTTCTGTTTGTTGGGAATAGTTTGTTGCCTTCGTTTTGTGGGAAATATTTTTTTATACCGCTTTGGAATTGTCTGGGTCCATGTCGAAAAGATAGCTGAGGTTTTTAAAGTTATAAAATTTTTGGACCTTCAGATTAAAAATGTTATGATTCTATGCTGCATTTTAAAAGAATGAGCTTCTGGAAGATTTAAAATACATCCATATTTTTTTTATTTTTTACTTCTTTCAGCACTAATACACATTTTTTGTAGATCTGGCTCGCCATATAGTAATTTGGTCTCAAATAAAACTACATTAAAAATAAACCCAAATATTATGAGAGAATATGATAAATTAGACGTTGGGGGATCATTAAACAAACCTAATTTTTATTTCAATACCTACCTGTTGAAATATTCTAAAAATGTATTTAATAGCCCCCGACCTGGTTTCGCCTGAGGGATTCAAAATCTTATACGGACACAGTGTTGGGGCTAAAATGCTGCATCTTATTAAAACAGGATTGAGAACAAGAAAAATGACTTTTAGGATAATAAAGGCAGGTAATGGAACTGGAAAATGCAGATAGATAAAAACTGTCTATACCATTTTTACCAGTGTTAGTTTTTGTCTGTGCTTGTTATCCTGTCTATAACCTTTTATGTATCTGTTTGTCTATGAGTCTTGTTACTTGAATTAAAATAATTTTATTTATTTATTTTCTCCTTTAGGTTAAATAAATCAAAATATTTCATTTAGGTAATGTTTACCTACTTATGCACTTATGAAATGTCGTCACTTATACCTACAATTGGTCGTTTCCTAAGGTGAGGTCTTTTAAAATATCTTCAAATTACACTGTTAATCGGGAGGACAGTCTAGACCGGTCAACAAGTACCAGATTCTTAATTTTTTACATACTAACATACTCAGAAAAGAATTATTGGAAAGCTCAATTATTTATGCTTTAGGATTTAAATGTTTGCTTATTTTTATTCAAATTGAAGCAACCCAGAAATCTATTAACAAACTAAAATATGGCGTCGAAATATTCCTCCGCATCGCTGTTGACTGGTAATGTATCCAAGAGACTGGCGGCATTACCACGTATCTAACACTTAGGTATCCTCTGGCCAAGGTAAAAACCAGCCAGTGTCAACCAGCCGTTTGTGGCATATTTTTATTTCAATAGTTTGTTAGTTTATTTAGTAGGTATTAGAAGTTTGTCCATTTAATAAAAGAAAATACTGTAATAATAAACACCACCCACAAAATCTCCGCACAGCGCGATTTTAGCGCTGCTGTATCGACTTGTTTGAACTTGTCAAGGTCGCGACCTTGACAATTGCTAGATGATGCCAAGCCAATTATACGAAAACTAGTTCGTAATTTTTTGCATCGCGTGTTGAACGAACGAAAGGGAAACTCATTTCGATGCCTTCGGGCGCTAAGTAATAACACTTTTAATGTCAAACAGAATATTTTTAGTGTTACCACAGACTTTTATTATTACGATGAAGTGAGTGACTTAATAAGAGTCTGATATTTGAATTCTTCTTTCATAAGTTGCACAATAGAAATTTAAATCACATCACACTAATATTATAAAAGCTAAAATTTGTGAGTGTGTTTGTTACTTCTTCACGCACAAACGGCTGGACCAATTTTGATAAAATTTGGTATGGAGGTAGCTGACACCCTGGATTATCACCTAGAATACTTTTTATCCCGATATCCCCACGGGATCGAAACATATGCGGGTGAAACCGCGGGGCTCTGCTAGTAACACATAAACAACATCACTCGCGGCTGTATTCCCAGAAGGGTTAGGCAGAGGTGTACCTACCTACCTGTAATACACCCACATTTCACCAGTTATGTTTAAGTCCCATGTATTAGGGGCGAGGCTACCGGGCACATATCCAGACTCCGGGCTGCTATTGAGAAATTCCAAATGGAAAACCCAATGACACTGCCTAACCCGGGAATCAAACTCAGGACCTCATGCTTTGCTCATACTGACAGTTTACAAAGGTACTAAGATACTCCAAGCTGCCATAATTACAACATATAGAATAAAATACACGTACATTAGCAAGAACATTTTAATTTGCCAAGAAATCCCGAAAACTGCGTGTGGCAAGGAAGCTTCGCCAAAGGCGCCGCGCGCACGCACGCATGCATATGTCATAATTTAGACAGTTCGACGCAGGAAAATAAAGAGCTCGCCCCGCTCCCAACGAAATTACTGACACCTCCATTTTTCTTTTTTTTATCCCTTTTTGTTGTATTAATTTGCATGTGTTGGCTGCGCGTGAGTTGTGAATCATGTTGCGGTATTTATTCATAGTTTAGCGACCAAATATTATAGTGTCATATTTATAGTTTCTGGTTTGTAATAGAGAGGTATATTAAGTTTCTAAAGATGATTGTTTATTGAAGAAAAACACTGCCAGGTGTTCTTCGAAAATTGGATCGATTAGTCTAAAAACTAAAATAGCGATTTACACATTCGCTGGAGACTAAAATAGCGATTATGTTATAATAGATGATTGGTGAAACTGGTTTTCACTGATACTTTATTAATTAATATCGGTTAGCAATAGCATAAATTCTGTGCAGGGGGCCTCAAAAGGCCACTTTGGCACAATCATAAAAGGATAACATAATGGACAGTTAACCGTTAAGTTAATCGTATCAAATTCCATTGGTGAAGCATTTTTCCGTTATTTTTTTTTTGTCTGTGCTAAAATACCAATCAATCCGATGCAAATCCAATCCCAATCTCTTTGATTATACCTACGTAGTGCAGCGAAAAAAAGAAAAACACGGACTGTTTTCGCCATATTACGATTCATAATGTTATCCTTTTATGATTCTCCAAAGTGGCCTTTTTAGGCCCCCTGATCTCTTTCAATTGAAAAAAATACACCTTTTTTTCTTGGGATTCCAGATAATGTCTTTTACGTAATATTTTGGTTGGTTTGCTTCACATAGTAGTGCTGTGACAGCTAAGTTGAGTTTGAACAAGTTACTACTCGTTTCAACTCGTATCAATCAGCCTAGCGTTTTCCCAACTATGTTGGGGTCGGCTTCCAGTCTAACCGACTGAATACCAGTATTTTACATGGAACGAGCAGTGGTGGGTGTTAATGGCCGTGACTTAAGAGCTGTTATAGGTCGGGGGTTCGAACCCTGACAGGCGCTTTATTTTTTGTAAATTATTTCAACACCACTGCTCTCAAATCTGTGAAGGAAAAGATCGTGTGAAATCCGGCGTGTCCTAGAACCAAAAATTCGAATGTGACATCTACCGACCCGCACTGGGCCCGCGTGGTGGATTACGGCCCACTACCTCTCATAGAGAGTAGGCTTGCGTCCTAGCAGTGGGAACATTATAGGCTGATTATGCTACATGGAATGTCTGCCTATCTGAACACCACAACCCAGTTACTGGGTAACACGATACCCATCGTTTAATCTCATATAAACGCTATTAGTCAAGTTACATACCTACAAGTTCTGTCGCAGGAAAATAAACTGCTGACCATTATTTTACAGTCAGTCTCCTTTACTCAGTTAAATTGAACCAGGAATTACCAACATCAATTAAAACGAAGCCTCTAATTAAATAATTTCACACAAAAACCACACTTCTTATAGCAACAGGAATTTCATTGAATATCGTTCCGACTTCTTTTATAGAAGATCACTCACACCTTTTTTTGTGTGCCGTGTTCTCAATGACTAAGCCGTGATATTAAAATGCTATTAGTATATATGAGCGCTCAATATATCATTCGTGGGCGGCCATATTATCGTGGACTAAATGCACCCAAGAATTTTAGTTTTAGGCGTACCACACACTATTTCGAGTCGGCACATTTCATTCGGAAGCATTTATTTAGCTAGGCCGACCCGAAGCAAATACTCCACATTTTCGACTTTCATTCGGCTAGTGTTGATCGGCCAACTCCGTTCGGTATCTACCTTTGCTAAATTGACATGTTACAGTTGACATTTACTGCCCGGCTCGGCTCGGCCAGCTGCACGCTGTATACAGTCAACGTCGGTGGTAACACTTGCACTACCAAAATCGCCCTTACTGCTAGGACATAAAGGCCTTTTAAATGATAAATTACCACTGTTGATTGAGTGTATTTGCAGCTAAGCCAAGCGGCCTTTTTTCCGTTCATCTACATATTCGGTTTAAAGAACTTTATTTAAGACAATCGTAACTTATATGAGAACAATAAATCTTATTACTAATTATGTTATATCAGTGCGGGTCGAATAACATATTCGATTATCCGATTATTTGATTTTTTGTTACCCTATGTACTATTTGCAATTATACCTATAATTCGTATGGTGTACGTAATAAAGAGTATTATTTATATTCTATTCTACATATTTGACTTTACAGTGCAGCTGTGCCGATAATTGGCCGACCCGAACAAGTGTGTAGCACGCCTTACTTTTTTTCTGAAGTTTTTGCGAAACAGTGTTCCCGTGTGCCATTAGTAAGGATGTGGCGTTAATGCCAAATGAGTTGGTTTCTTTCTGATTGTTTATGCTTCTCGGCCGAATTCGACCTCCGTGGTTCGACTGTGGTAGATTCTCGTCTAGTTTGTTTTTCTTTATAGACTTTGATTGCATTTATTTTGTCTCGTTTTTGTGCTGATTTTGATTGTGGTATTGGGTTCAGATTAGAGCTAATGATTAGTCCTAAATGTTTATCTACCTAATAAGTTAAAGGAAAATCAACAGTGATTTTTTATTCTATTTGCTAGATCCTACAAAATTGCTTTAACATTTACACAAGTCAGTGTACCTATAAAAAGACAAGGAAATAAATCCTACTAATTACAAAGACCGGATTGAATTTCAATATCTTATTTTTATTAACAACCAAAGAATTTCTCGAGACATAATTGTTCCCATCACCATTAAATCCGACACAAACCAACCCAAATAGAGATGTCCAAATTAAGCCCGGGAACCATGAAATAACGAACGGATTGAAATGATGACACTGTATATTTTCATAACAGCCACCGAAAATTAATAGTTTCGGTAACAGAGCCGACGAATACGCTCAGTCATACACAAGTCATCAGCTACTTTACATCAAGTGTTAAATTTGGCGGTGTCTTAACAATTCCGGAGATGAAAATGGGCGGCTACTTAATACATTTGTCATCGCTATAAAACTATTGTGAGTTCGGATAGCCTTTTTTTCCTATCACTCTCCGGGAGGCGACCACACTGACTCTTCAATGGACCGACTATTCGTTAATACAATAAAACCGTATTTACGTTCACTCTAAGCAATAAAGATACAATAAGAGAGTACCCAGTAAAAATGTTATCTAACTGCTTTTCCGGAAAAGAACCATTCTGATATGGACGCTAAATTGTGCAAAGATAAAGTTGGTTTTTGAATGTGTTGTCTCAGTATTTAAGGTAAAGCTCATTGTCGGTTTATAGAACTTATTTGTAAAGTTGAGCATTGTCTTAGAGCGATGATATTTGATTTGTGTTTCGTCAGAGATAAGCGAGGGATGGGAAAGCGGCGCGCTGTGAATCATAGACAAGATTTTTTATTTCATGTTTATTTTTGGCAGTAAGCTGTCAGTTGTTAGGAATAAACAAAGTTTGCTACGAGTATATCGGAAAAAATGTTTGTGAAAAATATTAGGCGTGCATTACATAGGTAGGTAATGTTTTGAATGCTAATTGAGCTAGTAGGTTAGCGGTATCTTAAGCAAAAATAAGCAACGTGTTGGAATTGTTTACCCAAACATTATCGTATGGTTATATTTCAGAGCGGCAATTTTCGTAATTTTAAGAACGTTCACAGTCTGATCCGTAGACAGAGTAATCTATAGACTCATGGTATCCGTGTCACCGAAAGGGACAACAAAATCCGGCAATCATTTTTACAGCTTATTACACTGTACCTTCACAGTTGCGCAAATGTACTATTATTAAATTATGCACGAAAAAGATCATATTTTTCGTTTAATCGCGGTGTATTATTTTATTATTCCTTCATAAACGTCAAACTTGTTGTGCACATTAATGTGCTTAGCTGACACGCAGTAAGGGACAAAAACATTCTTACTCTGTCTCTTTTCTTTGCTAGTGACGTTAATATATTTCTTTTTTCTTGTGCGAATGAAAAAGAAGATATGCAGCAGTCTATAGTTTACTCTGTCTACGGTCTGTCTCAATCTGTCAAAAATACCTCTCAATTCCCTACATTTTTGACAAGTTTTTGGCATTGATTGTCACTGAGATGAGACAACGACTAGATTTTTAACGTTTTTAACTACAGGAATTGACCTTCTGATTCTAACGATTTTTGCGAAACAACGTTCTTGACTAACTTTCGATTTCCAGAAGCCTCGCCAAATTAAATCTACTTTTAAAATATAAAAAAGCTGTTTTAATTTTGACAAATTCGATAGTCTTTTAATTTAGTTTCTTCGTCCTTCAGGGCCCCAATTCTGTATTAAGTATTCCCCGCGAAATCTTACTACGTGCAAATCACGTCAAAACGTGTCTTGTTCACTGTAAGGAATCGAACTGTCAACCGTATGGACACAAAATACAGATAGTACAGAAGTCAATCACATGTATGTACTTCACTTTTCATACCTACGCTCGGCGGTCGCGCTAGGGTTGTCAACTTTGGCTTATGCACAAAAAACTATCGTGGTAGTGGCACTCGTATCTAGTTGTTTGAATTATTGTTGAGCTTATTCTATAATATTAAAACGAAACAATAAACATAGTATTAAAATACAAACATTTTACAGAACAAAAACATAAAATTTTATATTTGTCAATTTTCACTATCGAAAATCCCTAATAACTTCAAAACGGATTACCCTATTTACACAATTTATTTTGCTCCATCCGTGTTAGACCTAAACCTATCAAATGACACTATAAACAACACAATATCTACACAAACAAAAAATCATTTTTTCAAACTTGCGTAATACAGTTGGTGGCGTGAATTTACCTTACAAAAAAGTTACTTCGTTTATACTGATTCAAATTAATAAACTATTATATAAACCGAGCTTAGATAGGCATAGTTTTGTTGCTCCATTTTTGCACTTCACAGACGCGTGTCTCACCCGCGCTCGCACTACTCCGAGATAACGTGTCCGTGAGCAGTGTCTATGTGTGCGTTGCTCGAGCGCACTTTTTATGTAGATTGTCTTCTGTACTATCTGTATTTTGTGGTATGGACAACATGTATTTTGACATTTAAAACCACGCCATTGTGTCATCAATACGTGAATAGCAGATGTTGTGATGAGGTAAGGAATTGACGTGGTTTCAAAGTAAGCAATCGTTAAGTGGTCATAGTGCTCAGGCCTCCAGAAATCGTGTGTCATTTCTTAAAAGCAATAACTTCAAACATTCTTCCCAACAGCTGACAGCCGATGGCGCATGCGCGGTAGCAGCTGATGCTCCACATATCTTCGAGCCATTCATTCACGACCTAAAACAAATCAATTCAGTTCACTTATCACAATGTGCACCATAAAACACACGAACAACGCCATCTAGAAAAAATACACTAAATTTATGTTCTACACCCTCATTGTTAATTATTTACAAGATTCGGTCACCCGTGAAGTGCTACCATTTATTTTTGATAGAAGATTTTCAACCGTATCTTGTGTAGTTTTAGGTGCAATTTTTAACGGTTGAAATTTTTGTACAAATTTACTCAACAATGCTCAACAGCTCGTAATGAGCGTTTATTCGTTTCCACTAGTCTTAATTTCACGGTAACCATTGTCCAGCACACTTCTGTTTCACTCAATGAAGTTTTTAACGCTTCGTCGAAAATTCACAAGCGATTTTCAACCTTGTGACTTGTTCATAAGGTTTATGTATTTTTCAATTGGCAAACAGAATTTAGCGTGACTACCAAAAATTATGGCGTGATTTTGTCAGCGTGAAGGAATTCCATTGAACTTTAACAATGTGTACATTTAATTTTGTATGTTTTAATTATTAGTTCGGGGTACCGTTGAAATTAGGTGCGACCGTATCTATAGGTTTATTTTCTTTGTTCAATAATATAGGAGTGGCTGCGTTTACGCTCATTTTGCAAACAATTGTATTGTTAATTATATTATACACTTGAGTTTTCTTGACTCTATTTTTTTATGCAGTGAGATGATATTTAAATAGAAGGTATTTAGGGTATTTACATAACACATAACACATAACATCAGACCTATATTACCTACTTGAAGGATTAGGCTGAGCTGTACCCACATTTCGCCAGTTATATTTAAGCTCCATACTCCCATGTAATAGTGGGCGAGCCTTGCTATCAACCGGGCACTGTTCAAGATTCCAGCCTGTTACTGAGAAGTTCCAGATGGCAAAACCCAATAACACTTTGCCTACACACCAGAGGGGCAATTCACGTAATATTAAGAACGTTCACAGTCTGATCTCAGTCTCAATCTGTCAAAAATACCTCTAATTTCCATACATTTTCACAAGTTTTTGACATTTGTTTGTCGCCAAAATGAGACTAGGTTTTGAACGTTTTAAATTCGTAATTTAAAACGTTCAAAATCTAGTCTCATTTGAATTGGCCTTCTGTTCAGTTCTCGGTTAGATTCCTAATTTAAATAAAAAGTTATAATAAATCATTACCATTTAAAACCGTAGAAAAAAAATTAGTAATTTAGAAGGAATAGAAAACACTTCAAATAAGTAATTATTCTCATTCTTGCCAGAGACCACACTAAAAAAGCATAGAGAAAAAAAACTCAAAATATGTATTAACATCTTCATAAATAAACACGGAACACCCAAAGCAAATTAGGGTTGACCTTCAACATCTGGGCGTCAACCCTCTAAAGAAACATTTCAACCTTTTGAACCATACACAGATATTCAATTAACCCTCAATATCTTGACGACACATGTAACATACAGAGAAGACACGTGCCAAGTTTTTGTTGATTTCCGAAGCACTTGAGAACAGTTGTCATATTTTATGAGCAAAAAATATGTTTTATTTTTGTTTTGTGAATTTTAAGTGGGTTTAAATGGTTTCCGTTCCAAAATTAGCGTTTAGACCTTATTTTTTTATTAGTGTAGCTGTAATAAGTTAGCGCCATGTACTTAGCAAAAGAGAATGCAGAATTACAAATATTTTCTATTTGTTTAGAAAATATTTGTAAACAAACATTCTGCATTCTCTTTTGAATTTAATATATATGTGTCCATTTGTGCGTAGTACTTGCAACTGGCCATGCGTGCGTCAGTATGACCAGAGGGGCAGTTCTCGCAATTATAAGAACGTTCACAGTCTGATCTCAGCTTCAATCTGTCAAAAATACCTCAAATTTCTCTACATTTTTGACAAGTCAGACAGACAGACACACATTGGACAGACATTGGTTATCGCTGAGATGAGATTGCGACTAGATTTTGAACTTTTTACTTTGGAATTCAGGTGTATGAACGTAAATGACGCAAAAGGAGTATGTAAGGATCGAGCAGGTGGCGTTCTGTAGTTTCTGCCTAATCTCATGAAAAGAAAGCGTGAACTTATGTATGTTTGTGTATGTCCATTTGACAAAAAATATTTAGTTACTTCTATTTAGACTATAAAATCTTTCCACCTTAAATGAGAAACACAAACATGGAGCTTAATCATTACCTTCATTCTCCCTTCCCATCTCATATTTAACGTAAACAATACTTCTTTACAAACTTAAATATTTAATTAAAATGTTACAAAAGAATATTAGGAAATATTAACATTGGACTATAGATACGGGTGCAAATTGTTTACATTCTGTAGCCCGCCCGCGTTGATGTCTTTATAAGGACGCGCTTGATGCGTAGATCCGTAGCAAGCGAGAATAAATTGAAGGCTTTCAATTTTATATTTTTAATAGAACCTTGCAGATGGAATATGTAGTTGGTATAGATATAGTGCAATTTATAGGTTAATATGCTACACACACATAGAATATGGACATCGAGAAATTGAATATTAGTGCTACGAATGGTGCTACGAAACTGGTCAAATCGTTTTGGGGTCTACGAAATTATTATCAAAAAAAAAAAAAATTGGATTTGAATGATTTATATTTTAAGTAATAAATTTCTTCTTTAGTTAATATTTACTTTTGGCTCCTTACTAGTAATTTTTTATATGCAACAGGTAGGTAGGTAGGTATGTACTAACCGACACACAACTAATTTTGGTCAGGAGTAAATAACAGTTATTAGTAGGTAATACCACTGACTTTTCAGCGAGTCCCTAAGTGCCAGTTCAGGGTTACTTGTTGTGTGTTTTACCATAATTTGAGTCGAATTCGACAATACGAGATTTTCTTAGAAGTTTTCCAATACCATATAAATTTATAATTATAAGTAAAATCCGAATTTCAATACGCCTGAAAAATTGTTTTCTAAAACACAAGCAGCGCGTTGGTAACGCGTGGGCGCACGGCCTGAGCCGCACGTGGTCGCGGTCTGTATGCGCGCGCGCAACGGCGCTGCGCTGCCATTGGTCGCCGCCTCGCCGCCGCCCCTCCCACCGCGGCGCGCGAAACGCTGACTCACGCGCCGGCAAGTGTGAACTGAAACGAGGTTTTTATTAATTTTTCTGTATGATGTAATTTTTTGTGGTAGTATATTTTTTATCACAGCTACTACTTTCACAATATTTATAGGAATATTTGGAAATAAATGTTGGTCTTAAAAATAATAATATTTGTAAGCAATAAAGCGATATTATTATATAGCAGTTTAAATTTTAGTTTAAATATATTCAACCAGTAAACAGTACGATTAAAGATTAATAAGTAACGTATCCTTTATTGACCATCATTGTCAGACATGTGTTAGTTTGTTTAATATTTATACTCACACTAATGAACTAATAAGTTCACAGAAATGTGCGCAAGAGTCTGTTAAGATACATTATGTAACAAAGTTGCAATTCAATCAACGCTTTCATATGTGCTTGTAATATATAAAATAATACACAAGAATTTATCATTTATTTTATGGTCTTTAGGGTATAGCAATAAGGGTAATTATGGCGCGTCTGTAGATAGTTTTCAGGTTATAGATATGAGCTGCATGGCAATGGTTTTGTGAAAAGAGAAACTATAAATAGGTGAGTCATCTATGGAAATATTTAATTTATTTGCCAAAATGATAATAAGCTGAGGCTGGATGTAGCAAATATCAGGTATCAATAAAAACGTCACCATATCAAACATTAACGAACCAATTTGAATAAATATGGAAGAATTTTCTTGATTTTTTTCATGTGTGGCCTAAATTGATGAAAGAAACATAAAGTAACTTTTTAAAACATCAGCCAAAATCTGTAAAATTTCCTTTAAGAAAACCTCAATTAATAAAACCCTACCACCGAAGACCCAACACTTATGCCTACCACAAACCAATTACCAAAATTATCTCACATAACCTAATGACCTAAACACGACAAAGATTACTCGTTACAACAAAAAAAAATAACAGAAGTGTGAGACCAATCGGGCGGTGTGACAGGTAGATGCCTCCCACCAATTCTTGCCGCGACCCCGCCTCGATGGCCGTGGTTACAGCTTGCTAGTCCGGCCAGACGTAACCGTGACTCGAAGCGCCGCGCTCATGTACGCGGGGTCCGCCCATCGCAATGAAGTGCCTGTGGTTATTTGTGATCATTCTGTGTTTTACGTGCGACGCCGCCAACAAGCCTCGGAGAGGACGGGGAAGCATGTGGTGGTGAGTGACGTGTCTGTTTTGTTTTGTTATGATCTTTGATGGGTGAAGTCTAGTGTTTGTAGGTGTCTTGTTGACGTTTCTAATGTCATAGATGATTTGTGATGTAGATTTAGTCGTAGTTTGTGTCTTTGAATGACGTTCTAAGTCGCACTTAAGTACATGTAAATAAGTCCCTTAAAATTGTCACATTAACCTAACGTCAAAACTCTAACTAATCTATGTTGTAAGTCCAAAATATCACAGCCAATTTGTATATTAACACGAAAAACTTAACAAACATAAAACAAGAAAAATCTCACACTATTTGATAATTACTTTTGCTGTCGTAAAGTATACGACAGTGCGAGCAATTCACTGTTATTGTCGTACTTACACACCTTCCGCATAACACTGTCCCACACCTCTCAACATTGTACTCACGTACTGTTCTTACCAGATGTTTAACACAAATTGGGCTCAAAATAATTAGCGGTTTATTAAACGAGGCATAAAACTTGCGTAGTAGTGTGAAATCGATAATAGCATACTAAAATTTAATACTGCAGTACATCAAGCAACCAATCGGTTGTTCTGTTTGTAACGGGTTGATCATAAAACGAAATCAATTTAATGGTTTCTGACCGAGCTAAAATAAACTTTAACTTGAAAACTGTCTAGGATAAAATATAAAATCTGTGTAGTTTGAATATAAATGTTAAGATGTAAAGAATTGGTGATAAATAGTATAAAGTTGACGCAAGATTAAATATGACATTTCACGTACATATCTGTATTTAATATCTAGTGACTAATGTTTGCTACTTAACTAACTCATTGACATCCAAGACACGTATTACAGCCTACTCATATGCCTTGACTATATGGGCATGACACGATAAATGTATGCGTTAAAGCAAATATCTTAAGTTTCAACAGTTTTTTTGGCATAACAGCTGCTAGTTATATTATCGTGGTGACAAACTGTGTCCCCTGTCATCTCCCGTTGCGTTGTCAGTGACTGACAGGGGCATCAAGTGTTATTTGCATACACTATCATACAGCTTCTGGTATGCGACCCATCTAATCCCTAGTAGTAGACTTTGAAATCTATTAGAATTAACATTTCGAGGAGTGTTCTTCGAAAAGGAAACCGAGAAAAGAATTTTATTGAAAATATTTTTAGTAAATCAATTATTATTAAAGTACCTAATTAAAGTTATAAAAATAGCCTAATTTACATAAATTAACAAAGAAGTATCGCCCAAATATCCAAACATTTACAGTAACAATTCAAAGGATGACGTAAACTGCGAAAAACGTGATACAAATTATGATAATGATGATTGTAATATAAATTCGCGTCAAAGTCTCTATAAAAATGAATAAATTAATGGATAATAGTCAATAAGTTTCCGATATAATGGTTGAAATGGCGATGACATTATTTTTCTTCATAGGTATTTATATTTAATTTGTCAATCTTACAACGGGATCAAAGGTCGTATTATTTTACACCTACTTCTTAAGTCATTCCTGTTTATGGTCAGTGATACTTAATACCGAATATATTAAGAAAACACAGTTATTTTATCGCTTGAAGCCAAAGAAGTAATAATTTAAATCTAAGAAACTGCACAAGCAATGAAAGAACACAAAACTAATAAAATGAAGAATGAAATAAAATAAACACATAAAATTAAGTACATTAAAATGCAATAATTTTCCCAAATTATATAAAATGCCGTCGCAACTCATTAATTTAGTGTAAACATTATAAAAGCCACATCACATAAATACTGCGCCAATTAGCAATGTATCAAGCGCAGCATTAATTATGTTGATATTGAAAATGCGCAAACGCATCCGCGCCGACCGGAACGTAAACGTTTATTTACGATACTAATAAACTTGTTCGATGTTTAACCATTTTGTACATTTTAGTGATTTTAAAAATACATGTCTGATGGTTTTAAAACTGTCTATATAATAGTTTCGCATATTTTTAATTTTCGAGCATTTTTCAGAATTATTTTGATTTAATCAAACATTTTAAGTTACATTTAATTAATTAATGCAACTTCTGGATTGTAAATATTTTTGCATAATGTTGAATGACCGACACAATTATCTAAAAATTTTTGCTGAATATAATTCGAGCAGGAAGCTTAAATGCAACTTAACTTGCACTTAAAATTAATTACACTGTAGTGTAGGGGTTCCCCCTAAATTATGCAGACAGCTACTCAACAAGTTGTCTGTCCGTGTGTTTATTTCAGACTTGTCTAAAGACAACTTAGTTTAGTCTTTCATAGATAATGAAGGAAGTTATTTCAATTAAGAAATATTCAACACTTTGACAGATCTATCATGTGGTAAGTTAGTATTTGAACATTGATTTATGTTAAACTGTGTGTATCAATTAATTTGATGAATGTTAGTAAAGGTAGTTTAAGAAACGCAATAGACTATTATACAATATTTAATTTAAAAGAATGTCCGTGGAGTTTCTTGCCCGTTCTTCTCAGGAATCTACTACTTACGATTTGGAATGGGCAACTAGCTTCATTTTTCTGACTGACTGACTCCTTGGAAAGTGCCTGTAATTTTTTAAATTGAAATAAATGCTTTGGCTTGCTTTTGGAAAATGTTAAATGCGAAATATTTACTTACCGATTTAAATCGGCCAATAGATTAGCTTTCAAAATTAAAATCTATTGTGAGAGTATCATATTATGTAATATTAATATAGTAAGTGAACCATTTTTATAATTTTAAATTGTTCAATTATAATGTTGTATGGTAGACCACCTCTATACAATTTATAAGCATTACATTTTCATTATCTAGATATTAACAGAGTCAACACACAGTGGCGCGTGCTATTGCATTGTACAAATACACTTTGTGTTTGAATAATTAATCAATTTAAGATAAAAAATATTTATACTACACGTTGCCTTGCTATTATTTCACGACAGTTAAAGACACTAGGAAAATGACATGAAAATCGCAAAAACCTGAACAGTCAAATAAAATTATTTTCTCTCTATATTTTTTTATAATTATATTACTACCTATTTTGTGCAAACATCATGAATAACTATTGTATTGTTAAACTGTTTTACTCAAATGAAAGTTATTTACCGCTGATAAAGATTTCAGTCCGCCGCCGTCGGGCGACGGCACAGCAACCTCCGCTTATAAAGGCAATGTTGCTCGTTGTGTGGCGAAGTATAGAAATAAATAATAAGAATGGTTCCCCAATAAAAATAATATATAATAACAATTAATTAAAACATAACGTAATTCATAGAAAATAATAAAGTGAAAGAGTTCTTGCTCATAATCTAAGCTTAATAATTTTTAATTTTACTCAATGAAAAGTTGCACTTAAGTCTCATGATTTATATACCTAATGATATAATTTACCATAATAATTACAATAATTAATGTAATAAGTGAATCTTATTACATTCTCCATTTTACAACCCTTTATGAAGTAAATATGTACTTATAATATAAGATGGAAAATATGTATCGTTTAAAATATTCGACGAAACAATTTTATAAGATGATATTGACGAATCTTAATCAATTTCAAGGAATCTCTTCAATTCTGCTTTAAAATATTTTTATTTTAGTTTATTCTGTAAATAAATCGAAGTAAAACAATGTAATATGCTCTTTTAAAACAAAAAGGCTTTCTATTTTAACATATAAACATGTATAAGAGCAATCAAAAGCTTGCGATACAATCGGTCCGACGTCCGACGGAGGCGTGAATTCCTTCACCGGAATTTTTACCCACTTTCTACAGAACTGTCGTAAATGTTACGTGAACTGTGTTAATAGTTGTACTTTAAAAAACAACATTTTCAATCCCTCATCATGATTTATAACGAAAAACTCTTTTTTAACGAGTCTTCAAATTTTATTGCGAACAATCAATGATGAAATTTTAATAAAAATAAATGCTGCCCCATCGATTACATCTTCAACTCCTTTTCATCTCATTCATCAGGTTTATTATTAATCAATATAACGTCAAACATAATAGCTTTATAAAGATTAATATAAAATAATAACTCTTATTATAAATTCGGTAACCGGACAAAACATTACAAAAAAAACATGCAACACTCCTTATTTTTGCTATTTTGAACATTAATCATCGAAAAAAGATACTATAATGACATCTGAGACGTTAATAGGCTCTACAATTAACATACTACATTTTTTTTTCTTTAAATATAATCTTAAACAACGGAATAAAGTGAGCAAGTTCAACTATAAATCTTATCAAGGCAATATGAAATATAAAGCGAACCACTTAGTTCTTACCCAGCTGCCGGAAGATGGTATATCGGTCCCATTCCTCTCAAGCCCACACTATTAACGTGGACAGATTTAAAAATAAACTCACAGACTGCTTGAAGCATGCAAAAATGAGTTAAATGTCCTTTTATTTAAATGAGAGCAGAATGAGTGTTGCTATTCTTGATTTAAACGTTTAATTAAATGGTTGTGTCTTTTAATTTTTAATCTTAAGTATAAATGAGAATTAATTGCATCATTATTTTAAACTAAAAATGACAGCATGAAAGATTGTTTTCATTATTCAATTTAGAGCAACCAAATCTTCTACAAAATAAATCAGAAAAAGGTAATCAAATAAACAACGGTATATAGGAGAAAATAATCAATGTAATTGATTTCCTCTCTTAGTTTTAATTACTAGGCCTTTTAAAATATGCCCTGTGGTTCGACGGATTGAACCCCCGGGCACTAATATCCAACTGGAGCACATAAAATCCTCGTACAGTGCCTCGAGCAAAAAAGAAATCGCCACACCTTGCTTCATTCGTATTCATCAGTCGTAGTCCATATTACATTACGCTCGAAATCGCGTGCCGGCGTCACGATACCTCTGATAACAAAGACCAGTATACCATGACACATGGTCGAGATATAGAGTATACCAAGCCAAGGGTTTTCGGAAATTGGTTTATAAACTTTGATATTTTGACGCCTCGCAAGTCGCCAACAAATTAAATAATAAAGGGCTGATTCGTATGCAGGCGGTGTGCCACGAATGAAGTCTTCCATTTTAAAGACATGTGTTGCTAAATTCAGATTGCGAGGATCAAGGAAATATCGCTGGCATTGATCTTTTCATTTTTCTTTTTTTTGTTAATTTATTTACTTATTATTTTATGACACAACATGCAACATAACACCCACATGTTATGTTGCATGCTAGTCAAACTGTTGTAAAACAATATCAGAAGAATCAAGTTCTGACTTGAGCTACACGATTAGGTACTGACAAATGCTTGCGCTGACTTGACTGGTCTACTCAAATCAGTGTGCTTTTATCCATCCAAAAGACCATTTCAGGCACTAACCTACATACATTGTCATCACACGATCTGACCAAGATTATGTTATGTCTGGACTTTAAAAGAGACTTGAGTTTGTTTTGCTATTTCTTCTCAGGGGTAGTCAGATAGGAAATGTCGACTCCATCTGGCTTATTTTTTTTATAATATGACGTGTAAGTGTGTAAACACACTATGCCGAAGGTACGCGACCGAAGTTCGGCATGATTACGCCTGCAATGCTATTTGAATTACTCACGGACACATTATGCCGAAATTACGTTGCGTACCTGTGGCATAGTGTGTTTAGACACTAAGAGTGATTTCGATATCCTATTTAAAAAATAAACAATTTCATTTCGACTATTGTGCAGATTAGGAATATCATAAAATACTCTACAATTCTATCCAATGTCTGAACTCATCTATTGTCAAATGAATAATGACTTAAAACTCCATAGCCTATCTCAGTTGAAGTTAGTTGAAGTTCAGAGCGTCTAACATCTGAAAACATCCCATAAAACGGGTTAAAATCGTTCCCGTCTCCACGGTACTCCAGAACAGCACAGGAACTCTTTTAATTACTCAAACAAGGAGACACAAGCCTCCAAAAGACAATATTTTGACACATTCACACAGGCTTTATCGCTGTGCACATATTACGTTTGTTCGTGAAAGCCATTCAGAATTTTTTCCCCGAGGACTTTGTGTTGTACCACTATTTGATTTTCTACCAACGTGACAAGTGCAAAGGACCTTATGTTATGGACAGGCAAATATGGTTATCCCTTGTTTTTGTCTTAAAGCGCTTGTGGGTGTCAACATAACTGGGACCCAATATATTGCACCTACGTTCAGATTTAGATTTTCCACTTGATTGCTAGTGCATACTTTAAATTAGATTGATGTATGTCCTGAATAATCTAAATTCAAATCACTGGTGTATCTGTTTCAACTCCAATAAATGTATGCAGCAAAAACATTGACACAGTTCATTAAGTTTTTTTCGCCAAAAACTAAGACTAGATACTCCTTTTGAACTATTATAACATATTAATAGTGTCGCTTTGACAAATGTGTAAATGAAGTAGTACCTATAACTTATAATGTCTTAATGGCTGTTAATAGTCCCATCAATATCCATTTATTTCAATAAATATGAAAAAAAAACTGGATTAACGGTAATAAAACTTGAGAGACGGTCGTCTTCTAATCAAATTAAATTAGTTTGCTAATTAGAAGTGTATGCCTAATCTTTGACTAAACATCGTCATCGAAGTGCTAACGTGTTTATATAATTTACAAAAGTCACGAAATATGTTACCATATATTCTCCCACGTATGCGTGAAAATTTAGACGTCATTATAGATACGCATCGACGGCGACCGCGTAAACTATCACTCCTATATCCGTTTCATCTCTTTGTCTATTATTTTTAAAAGTAGAACAAAAATTTTAAAACCATCACATCGTCTCCATGAATTCTCGAAGGAAACGAGAATTTCCGACGAACACGTTCATATTTACGTAACACTTGACTACAAAGAAAAGCAAATAGAAAAGTAATACGATTTCCAGCGGTCCAAACGCGAGGCACCGCGCGAGAGTGCACCGAGGCCTTTTTTTACTGTAGGCCGAATATGTTGGTGAAGCGAGGCCGAGTCAACAGGCCGTGATCTCGATCGCTCTCAGGCCGTGTTTACCCGCTCGGCCCTCAAGGATTAATGCGCGACGCAAATATTTATCTAAACGTCTGCGGATTGACAGTTCGGTCGTCAATTGTTTGTTGTCTTTACCTTTTCAAATGAGCATTTCATTTCGAGTTGCACCCATTGCCTTAAGTGGCGTTCGGGTTGTGTTTATTTTCGTTTTTTTCTTTATTAAGTTTTTCGAACGCCAGGCATTGTCTTTTACAGTGACAAAAGTCAATCTTATCGCTTTTGGACAATGAGATTTGTTTTTTGTGAGCTCTTCTTTAGCAATTCTTGAGGATATCTTTGTAACAAATACTATTTTGTTGTAGGGGTATAGCCAAAGCTGGGGAGCCAAATAATCTATCACCGATGTCGCCAGGGGTTCTGATCATGGACCCAGCAATTCACTCCACCCTCAGGCGGAAACAAAGAAGACTAGCCAGAGAGAACCCTGGAGTTTTATCAGCAGTTGCCAAAGGAGCCAGCATGGCTGTCGCAGAATGCCAACACCAGTTCAAATACAGAAGATGGAACTGCTCAACAAGAAACTTCCTCAGAGGGAAAAACTTGTTTGGCAAAATTGTGGACAGAGGTAAGCTGTTATTAGATTAATTAAATCCAAACAACTGACAAAGGTTGACGAGTTAATACTCCGATCACGATTTTATTGTCGCGTTCATGGACAAAAACTGAACAATAAACGCAAAAACGTTTTTGGGTACACGCGTCATTCATTTGTCTCAATGTTGATATCGCAAAACAAAACGAACAAAACAGTAAAAAGAACTTAAGAAGATAAGCCCTAAATACCCTTCTAAAATACTAAGGAAACAGATTACAGACCATTGAGACGTTTAAAAGGCTAATCTTTAAGAAACTCAATCGTAAATCTCGCATCGTATACAGTTTTACATTTAGGTAACCCTGCAAAGAGCAACGGTGGATAAAAAGATGTTTTGTATAAACCCCAATTCCTGTTACAAAGAGAGGCTACAAATTAAGTGATATCTTTAGTTGGCAACCCTTTTAAAAGATTTTATCTGTATTCAACGGGAGGGTAGCGAGTCGGGGGCACATATAAAAGGACTCATCGAGATAAAACATCCTGGATCAATTACATGAAGTCGAGTGACGTTTGAGTTCCCGTTTGTCGATAACTCTCCGTTTTTTACGTTTTTCAATTCCGTTTTGTGAACGTGTTTTAATATTTTACGATAGATTGAAATATAATTTTACTTTTTTATGAATGAGATCATAATCCGATTCTGATTCCGCATCGATTCTTCTGTAGGCTATTGAAAAAAAAACATGTTTTTATATCCCATAAACAGCGGTCCACAATTGCGCGAGCGTCGAATCCATTTAGTTGATTTGAATGGATGTAGATTATTATCAATAGATATAAATCAGCAAATAGATACCCATTAGCCTCACAATACTGGTTACACAACTGAATTCAATAGGTTAGGGATATTACTCGAAATAATCCCTTTTAGAAGCAGCTTTACTTACTTTATTCAACACATTAAGTATTTTATTTAACAGTATAAAGACTTAGTTTTCAATTTAAAATAATAACCTACATTTATAAAGGTACACTTCGAAATTAAAATGTTTTAAAACGCATTGCTTTATTTAGTTTTATCGTCTCTTAAATGCTGCCGGAGCTTTAGCAGAAAGTATATAAGATTGAAAATTGATTGGCAAGCAAGTTTTTGAACGGTAAGACGTTATTTTGTTGTCAGATCGGGGCTGCCCTATCTCCGGTGTCCGATTTCGATGCTTTGTACGCGATACGCCTTATTATGAGCCTGCGAACATCTGTTCGGCACAACAAGAATTATTCGCTATAATAGCAAAAAAAGGCAGTTTTGTGATTCGATTCTGTCGTTTACATTATTTTTTTGCGTTTACTAATACGTTTTTGCAACAAAACTTTTTAGTGCAAATATAAACACGGTGTCCATACTTAATATTATAAATGGTGTCTGTGTGTCTGTTAAATCTTCACGCTTAAACCGCTGAACCGGTTTAGATGAAATTTGGTATGGAGATAGTTTGAGTCACGAGAAAGGACATAGGCTATTTTTTATCCCGATATTCCCTCAAGATCGACATTTATGCGGGTGAAACCACGGGGCGTTGCTAGTTAATAATAAAAATGAATAAAAAATTAGTTTCTAAATTAATTCTGACAACAAGATGAGTTATTTGAAAAAGCTTTTGGTGGATCAGAGTTCAGGTTGAGCATTAGGGAGTTATCATCAAAATTAAGAGCTTCGGCTGCTGTATCTCGAGCTAATTCGATCTCATTTGGGATCGGCGCAGGCGCAATATATCGTCTATATGTCTTCTTTGCTCCGGTTATTGACCCGCGCTTCAAATGCGTTAATGAATAGTGCAAGCGGTTTCTGTAAATGTCTCTCTATTAGACGAGAATAGTTTTCTAGCTGTTACTTCCTACAAAGAAACATTAGGTTTCCCTTTCTTTAATGTAGTATTTTTTATTCGAAATACTCTCAGTATTTGTGAAAAGATATTGTTGGAAACTTTATTGTAATTTATTTTCACCTAATAATAATGTCTAATATCATCATCTGCCTATCCTTTTCCCAACTATGTTGGGGTCGGCTTCCAGTCTAACCGGATGCAGCTGAATACCAGTATTAAATGGAGCGACTACCTATCTGACTTCCACAACCCAGTTACTGGGTAATAAATACGATACACCTTGGTAAGACTGGTTGTCAGACTTTCAAGCTTCTGACTACCCGTAACGACTGTCAAAGATCCACGAATGACAGCCGGGACCAACGGTCACGGTATGCAAAGATGTTCACCCATCCACAGACCAACCGCGGCCAGCATAGCTTAACCTGATCGATCGACCTGTGCGGCTGTTCTTATTTACCCACGATATCTAATAAACTTGATTTATTAAGACTGCAATGAGGTCCACAGAGTTAGTAACAAAATAGGTTAGCCTATGTTCATCATTCATTCGTTCATCCACAACCCATCTTCACCCATCGCTGGACAGAGGCCTCTCTTCTCTTCTGCCAACCCCCACGCTCCTGTTCTAGCCTCATCCAGGTTTTCCCCGCGATGGCAACAATGCCGTATGTTAGTACTTAAGAGGGGACACTGAGCCTGCGAGGAATTTGAAAAATAGGTATTTGAAGAAACTGTTGTCGTCGCCTTACCTCAAGTCGGTTTATTCCAGAAATCCCCACCGAGAAATCCCCACCAGTGGGGATTGTCATTTTTTTTTTCCAGAAATTCCCACTAGTTAAATAAACTCAGCCTAGTGGGGATATTTGGAAAAATAAATAATTATATAATATAATAACTAGCAGCGCCCCGCGGTTTCACCCGCGTATGTTTCGATCCCGTGGGAATATCGGGATAAAAACTACCCTATGTCCTTTCCCGGGACTCAAACTATCTCTATACCAAATTTCATAGTGGGGATTTCTGAAAAAAATAAACAATTCCACTGGTGGGGATTTCTGGAATAAACCCTCAAGTCTGCCACCGTAGTGACAGACCGAAAATATCACAAAAATTTTGACGAGATCGACGATTCGTATTCTGCTTTTTTATCCTCGAAAACTGAGCCCATTCAATTATTTTTTACATTAACATTTTCAGACAGAGTATGTTTAGGTTTCTATAATTTTTTTTATGTTAAAAACTTTTCTAATTTTTCTGGTAGGTAGTCCTCTAATCACGGCGGTAAAAATAGGGCATTTTTTGTAATTTTTAGAGGGTTATATTTTCTTTACTAATTAGTTGCTGCAAAAAAGAAAATGACAGTCACGTGTTTACAGCTGACCTTGATTTTATGAAAAAAAAAATTGCTTTAGAGGCATTATTCAGGAAGAAAAAAGGGGAATACATTTGTATGGAGAATCGCACGCTCTGTTCCCTTCCCTCTTAATAACTAAAAGAGACGTAATAACAACCCAAACGACATAATTTGACTTCATAAATTCTCGTATCTTATGAAATGTCATACTACTAAGGTCACAGTGACAATTAAGAAGTAGTTAATACGAGACTTTATTACAATAGCAGCCAAAAACAAAAGAACAAATAACTTTATTTATTGAATAACCTTCATGTTAATTAATTCAATTCATTGATGACGCTAATGATTTAAGCGATAGAACCTTAACGTCCCTGAATCATAATTTGTTTGTCCGTCTAGTCTATTGTGTCTCCTAAACGGATGCTCTAATTTTGAAGCAATTAAGAATATTATAATAGTTGTCAATTACAGCGAAGCGGACGACTCCGGACGAGAAGCCTAAGTATACTTTTGTCTTTGTATTTATTTGTATAGTTAGTCATTTAATTTCGTACCTAGTGTAAAAAATTAGTTATCCATACATACAATAAAATGATTTTATGGCAAAAAAAGTTTTCCAACATTATGTCGTTACATAGTTTTTACGTGTAGGTACCTATCAATAAATTTAAAGTGAAACAGTGATCAAAACTTAATACAACAAATCTATTGTTGATTCAAATAGCGTTTTCTCATTATAAAACGAGAAGTCATAAACCATTATGCTTATAAAATATTCATGAAACACAAAATTGGTAACAAATCGCAATTAGGTACATGTTTACACAACACTAATGTTAGCCATAAAGAAAAAAGTGAGGTTGGGTCGCTTTTAGCCTCAGGCGATGTACCAAATGTGGGCCCAACCGACACATACGAAGAAATATGTTAAACTATTTACGTTGTAAAACCAATTAAAGTTATTCATGATTTCTTTGCCGATTCAAGAATTTAAATGTCAGTACTCCCACTCAGGAAAGTCATTGAAAGTTCTTCTAATAAAACTCAAGCCTGGACATCACTTACTAGTCAGCTTATACCGCAATGAATAACCGTTAATAATTTAGTCAGACACAAAGCCAGTCATATTAATTTAAAACATTAAATCATTTAATTCTAGTGCTCGCATCCAAATGATATATAGTTCTTACGCACACAGTAAAGTATTTACCATCGACGACCATAAAACTAAACGCCTAGAGCTAAAAATAAATATTGATATTGTATGCGAGCATACAAACTATAAACGCAAAGTATCATTTTTCTAAATTAAAAGCCAGATATAGCACGGCTTCGGACCACCATCGTAATAATTTCACATGATAAAAAGAGCAAGCCGATTACAAAATTTATGTTATATGCGCGTGCATTTAGAGCATATTACTTTATTAAGGGCATGCAGGGCGGGCGAGGCGCACGGCGGCGGCGGTACTGCAGGCTGCAATACACACGGTGAAAAAATTTAATACATTGCAATTACGTTCATTTAAGAAGCATAAAAACGGTCTCGACCCCGCGGGAGCCCGTCACAACGCTACTCAATAAACAAAAAATGTAAACTCGCAAATGTAATCCTCGAAACTCATCAATCCCAAACGGATAGCTCCGCAGTCTGCTCATAATCACGGGCTGGCACACAAAGGCCCCCCGGACGCGACACCTATAATTACTAATTTACACGTTGTCACACCATTGACACTCGGACGCGACAACTTCATCTCATTGTGGTGTAAACCTCAAGGATCGTATTAACACAAATGATGACAACGACACAATAGTAAGGCCTTTATTCGTCGCGTCATTGTCGAGTCGAGAATAGAAAATATATGGTCCGAGTTCCCGCGGCGAGCCCCCTGCGGTGTAGTTTAGCGATTCCACTGCACTCGTACAAGCCCCACGGAAGCCACGTTTACACCTAACGTAGCTCCTAATGGCAGGTAACTCGGCCAATAAAACCCGACCTTTTTTCAAATATTTCCTGTTTTGGTGTGTATCGTACGCGCACCCGAGATGCCGACGTCGTGGGTGGATAAAACGTATAAAACGATCGACACCGAAAATAAAGCCGATATAAAATGCCCTCGACGAAATATTTAATGCTCAATTAGATAAGCGTTTTAGGTTTTGTGGCGTTTGAATTGTTTTCGAGATAACGCGCGTTTTGTGAAACTGAAATGAGACGATTAAGAGCGGCGATGATGGACCGGGTGGGGGGAAGCCGACTGAGATCATATTTATCGACGGATACCCAGTTTCCAACGCTCCGATCGCTCTTTTATTGTTTATGGACAGCTCACTTAAAATGAAATTATTTTCGGTACTTTTTTCTGGAGTTTGAAAACAAATGTCTTTGTCCATTGTGTGAATGGGTGTCGCGGTGCTGGCTGTTGGCTGGTAGCTAGTGGTAGCTGCAGCGCTTTGTGCCACTCACAATGAGTGATATACGACCGACATAATTTTGAATTGTCGCACCGGAGCCTCGGGACGCGGACTCAATGTGAAATTATCGCCCATACATGGCATAACGAAAATGAATTATTGCTTTTTATTGCCCCATCTTCCAAGTGCCTTTACGGCGAAATTGCCTTCTTTGCTTCTATCTATTCCTCTCCAGTACGCGTCGAATTCCATTCTTATTTCATTAACGGAAGAATCCCGTCTTTTATCATCTCTACGATCCGTCTTTCAGAAGATAAAATGTCATTATATACTCGTAAAAGACTTGTTTAGATACAAATAACACGACGTCAATGACTTCATCGTAGTGCGATAAAGCCGTGCGAGCCGGAACGATTTCTAAACCGGCCAAACACCGTATTATAAACTGAGTGATTTATGGATGTTTTGAGTAATTACGTCTCATCAAATTTGAATAATGCAAGTCGTCATAAATAAGGCACGAGAGGCGCGACGCGAAACCTCCATAAGTCAATCTTTCAAATTAATCTTATGGAAACACCCCAGCGTGATGACTCAATGCGGACAGGCACATATTTAATTAGTACATTAATTTTGAATTATTTAATGGTAGTGGCCGCAGGGCCAGGTGTTCGTCAAATGTCAACAGTGATTAAGTTTTATTTTAACAGTGCGATGCGGCGGACGCGCTCTCGGATTTACGAGTTTTTGACTTTTATAAATCCTCAACGCCTCGCCTTAACTGCCAATCCGTCGGGACGGAATAATCGCTCGGTGCTCGCGCTGTAAACCCACCACGGGACCATTTATTATCTGCACAGATAATCCACGGACAGCACTTTATTATCAGTTATAATAATAATTTACTTTTATAGATCCACATTACTCATGTTTGTTCTTATTTGACTGCGATTTGATGGGGCGAAATTGCTTCAATAAAATAATAGTGCACCTTAATTATGAATATTTTATTGCGCAGGCCTATACGAGCAGGTAACGAATGGCTATTTGTATTAGAACTTACATCGCCGGTGTCGGATTAACGTTGTTTGGCCGTTTAATTAGGCTCGTGTCAGGAATTTACATTATATTTAATACCGTGACTAATGCGCCCAGCAGACGGAGCCTCTTTACATCTGTCATAATTTTTCTACGTCGCCATTTTATTCGCAAAACGCGACAAACGGCTTTGTTGCTCGTCGCATCCAGCACGATGAAATATTGAAACAATTTATTTATAGTTTTATATGGGTAGTTATGTTTAATGCAGAACAAAGAATCACTACCGTACGATGTCAAACGGGTCGAGCGACGGCCGTGAATCATCGATAGACGAGACTTAAAATTCTCACAGACCAATTAAAAATTATTTCCAGTTGTCGTTTATGTATCTAATTGGTCGGGTAGCTGCGTACCGTTAGATCATGTTGGAGATAAAGTAAAAGTAGCGATGTTAGAATCACAGCGGGCAGTGATTCACATCTGTGGTGGCCAGATGTGGCGACATTTATCTGAGGGCTATGAAGACGTGTTCGCAGCACGTGGTGCGAGCACCTGGCCGGGCCGGCCCGGTGCCGGCACCCCGCCGGACGACCGCCGGCTCGCTCACTCTTAATGCACTAAAACAGATATCCGTGAAGCCTCCGATTTATAACCCGACGATAAAACTCAAACATTACCTTGTGAAGCTGTAACCTGTAACCCATCTCGACTGTAACCCCTAACGCTCATCGGCCAACGCGCATTAATGTTAAACCTCAATGTTAAACCCGATTAGCCGAAAGCCATAATTTCACCTGCGTTATTTACGTGTGCCATATTTAATTGGCCTCACCTATACGTTATAGTTAATGCGACTGAACGTTTCCAAGTCATTACAGAAGATAAATGCACAAGTCCACGACCGCTCGTATGTACGTATCCCTACCTTGAATTAATTTCGTCCGAGCATTGAATGATGGCGAAATTGACATTAAAATTCCCGGTCGAACGTCTCAAGTAATTGCTGAATAAAATACTTTTGTATAACATCCCAAAGGGAAGCACAAAAAGCGAATCCGAGAGCGCTCCGCGGCAGTGTGTGCGCACCGTAATTTATATCGGTGCACGATGACAACTCAATAAAAAAATGATTTCATTTGCTTATTGAGTCCTTAATAAAGCTGGCGCGGGCTGCTCCGGGCCCGTTCCACATATTATTATTATAAATAACAACAAATACGCGTTCCTTATTATTTTTACATCCATACGGGGTCGGTGAGTTTTTTTCCGAAGGGATTTTATAGTGGTGCGTCGGTGGCCGGAAGCCCACCTAAGGAGCGCGCGAGCCTCACTATATTACTAAATGAATGGCATTAGCCGGCGAGGTGACACGCGATTACACTTGTGTTAGAACGGCGTTAATTGTCAGTTTTATTTTCATTCAGGTATTTAGCGATCGGGATCGGCCCTTAATAGCTTTTGAGGAATTCCATCATAACGTTGGATGCGGTCGGGGCGAGAGCGTTTAATGAGGGCCTCAACAATGGCCTTATTAATGCGCATTATGCCGTAAAATTACAATGTCTACGAGATCAAGTCTGTGCAGGACCACCGCGATATAGACGTCCTCCAAAATCACGTTCTGGGTGTTATGATTCATTAAAAGTTATAATCGAATGTTTTCATGATGTCGTATGGAGAACGGGTTACGTCACTAGGGTTCCGTTCGGTTAATAACATCGTCTCATTGTGGAGCCGAGGTCGCGTAGACAAAGGCTCGGTATTAATCGTTAAAGTACAAGAGCTATTAAATCGATATTAAGAGAGAGAATTCGATGCGCGCGCCGTACCACTTGTAATGATCAAATTTATAATCTCTCGGGTAGGTAAGAGGCAATTCTTTTATTTTCAATCTCAGAGATATACCCTCTCTCTCTTTTAATTGTATTTTATGAGTATTTGATTCTAATGCCGGGCCATTAATTATTTATAGTATTCGATACGGGATGCAAGCATCGATTTATGTATTCTTCCGAACGGGATGAATGAACGCGAAGCAATCATTGCTCAAGTCTTTATTGTTGTGTGAATATAAACTTAATGATCTTGTTGCTTTTAAACGATTATAACCTTACTTGATAACTCCAAACACAGTGATTATCCGGAATATTCAGCTTACTTTGATTACACGTCTCGCCCTGTTTAGTACTGTCGCATTTAGAATTAAAAAGTTGCAGCCCACGCTCTTAAATTATCAAGAATAAAATGAGCCAGACAGGTCGAAACTTGAGATAGAATTTTACGAAGGAAATTAAAAAACTAATGTGCCCATTGCTCTCGAAAGGGATTTTGATACTGTCAACAAATTAAAAATGTCAATAAAATAATACGATTAAAAAGAGCAAAGCCAATCCAATCCCTCGGACTGCAGTTGCTTGATGAGACCAAATGTTTTGCGTGTTTATATTTTAAATTATAATACCTAAAATATTTTAAAACGTCGAGATTTTTTATCCCCATACCCGGAGCAATAATAAAATTTGATTAAAATATGGACCCCTCTGCAGTTGGGATGAATTAATTATACGAATACCAAACATGCCAAAGTGAAATATGTGTAACTGTCTAACTTAATAACGTAGGTATAAGTATGCTATTTTTAATCAACGAGTTTAATCTAAATGATTATCTAGATAGTCTTTGTGCCACCTGATTTCATGTCCTAAATCTACATAATAGAGGCATTCCAGTCTCTTAAATATATTTAAAGTAGGTTGTAGAACTACTTTTCCTTTCTTCATAAATTAGCATACATTAATGAAACAACATCTCTATTGTCACCAGGTTGCCGCGAAACAGCGTTCATCTACGCGATCACCAGCGCGGGCGTGACGCACGCGGTGGCGCGCGCGTGCGCAGAAGGCTCCATAGAATCGTGCACGTGCGACTATTCGCACATCGACCGAGTGCCGCACCGCACCCGCGCCGCCGCCGCCGCGAACGTGCGCGTCTGGAAATGGGGCGGCTGCAGCGACAACATCGGCTTCGGCTTCCGTTTCAGCCGAGAATTTGTCGACACCGGCGAAAGAGGCAAAACCCTGAGAGAAAAAATGAACCTACACAACAACGAGGCCGGCCGATCGGTAAGTGTCGAACACTCCTGTCACTAAGCTTATCCAATCGCCACTCGACAGTAGCACCTTATAAACATCCATAAAACAATCAGTTATCGCCAATGACGGCCATTGTCATCGCGCCGTGTTTACATTACCATTATGGATGACGATCGATCGTCAGCCACTTGACATGTCGCGTTGTGTAATATTAATTATGCGTCGGGCGGCGCGGCCCAGCGCGCGACGACTGCGCAACAGGCACTCATTCGTTGCGCTCGCGCATCTCCCTCCCACCGCACACCCACATTTGCATATCCACTGTCCGCTCCTTCCCAAAATTCATCAAAAAGGGACGTCGGGCGCCCCGAGCCACCCAGACGCGTCATTAACCGAAGCGCTTAATTCCTGTCACGACAGACGCACTGGGTGTCCACCTGATGAATATTCACAACATTCCATCGAATGTTTAACACATATTTGGACACTAGACTGTATAACATACGCGGCCATCTACATGTCAATGAATAAATACCGTCGACGACGTTCTACGAAGCGCCTGCGCTCCGAGATAGGAAAATATTTACTGTCTCCCATCCTCGCGTCATTTATCTACCTTCTAAGAATGATGAATGTCCCTAGAGTATGATTTATGATCGGTCCACGCGCGGTGACGACCGGCCCACCTCTTCACGATTTGTAACAATTTGCTCGATCGTGAGATTCGATCGATGGAGTACGCTTAAAAGATCATCGATCACACTGTATCGAAGCTTATCGGTGGAATTTAAAGATATTTGGACATCATTATAGACCTCCCCATGATAGAATAAATTAAAGCACGAGATGTTGATTGTGTTGTTTTGTTCGCAGCATGTGCAAACGGAGATGCGGCAGGAATGCAAGTGTCACGGCATGTCGGGCTCATGCACCGTCAAGACCTGCTGGATGAGGCTGCCAAGCTTCCGCTCTGTGGGCGACTCGCTGAAGGACCGCTTCGACGGCGCATCGCGGGTCATGATGCCAAACACTGACCTGGAGCCGCCTGCGCAGCGGAACGAAGCGGCGCCGCACAGAGTGCCGCGGAGAGACCGATATCGATTCCAACTGCGGCCTCACAATCCAGACCATAAATCGCCGGGAGCGAAAGACTTGGTTTACCTGGAGTCATCGCCGGGTTTCTGCGAAAAGAACCCGAGACTGGGCATCCCCGGAACACACGGGCGCGCCTGCAATGACACGAGTATCGGAGTGGACGGCTGCGACCTCATGTGCTGCGGCCGAGGGTACCGGACCGAGACCATGTTCGTGGTGGAGCGATGTAACTGCACCTTCCACTGGTGCTGCGAGGTCAAGTGCAAACTTTGTCGTACAGAAAAAGTGGTACACACGTGTTTATAGACTCGGCCGCTGAAGACGAAGTGATCAATGAGAGAAACTTTAGTGTCGGACAGATGTGATTGTGACTCAGAGTCGAGAGTGGACCTGTTTTCTTATTCGGAGGCAGATAACGGACCTTGTATATAATCACTTCACTTTTTCATCTATCCAAGTCGTCGAAATCGTATATCATGTTGACTTATGTAAATAGTTTCTCTATCACTGTTTATTTCTTCTTTTATACATGATAATTGATCCGGCGTAAAATTAAAGTGAGCTACTCGTTCGGTTAATTTATTTGACTATTAAGTGCGAACATGTGATCTAGTAACTTTATTTTTTTTTGGACACCGTCGTTTGGAAATTAATGAGACCAGTTTACAGACGATTTATTTCTATCATCGACTCATTTTGTATTTATTCTAAATTGGACTTATTGGTTTCCTTACGCGGTCAACTGTGTAATTTATTTATTCGTAGGTATCGTACATACTCGACTGGACAGCCCAAGGAGACACGTACGCAAAATGAAATGTACGAGACTTTAAATGATATTTCTTAATACCATTCCAAAGTTAATACTCAGGTTTTTCAAAGAAGTTATTTGCAATTATTATAACAGCGGCAATAATCATTTGAGTTTTATAAATACTTTCTATTTTATGGACGTCCGCGTTGGGTGCATGCTCGAATAACTGTTTTGAGATTCAACAGCGAAATTATCTTGTAATTATAATTTCATATTATAATTAACCCGGCTAATGGAATTTGTGGCTTAATGGCATTTGCATAAAGTGTCTTCTTGGGTGTTCAGCGGCGGAGGTAGCGTTGGGCCCTTATCAGTCAGTAAGTAGCGCCATCGTAAAAGTGTCCCACATTACGAGATAAACGCTCTGGAGAATTTTAATTAAATATTAAACGAATTAAATAATCAGTATTATACGTATAATATTGTATGCGTGTTGCGTCCGATGCACGGAGATAGTGTTGCACGCGAACTCGGCTGACACTCGTTACACATTATAAACAGGTGCTGAAATGCTCGTCCCCAACCGTTCTTAGTGTTCTTAAATGCATGTGTTACTACAATAGTACGTTGTACTTCAGGGCTTTTATAAATATATTACTGTAACTGGACAGCATCGTGAACCTATTCACTTGGCGAGTTTATATTCGAACCATAACCCTTTGGACTAACATAACTCACTAACTTTGAATAACATTTTGAATTAACATTGACAATCTTTTGACAAAATCTCTTTTCTTTTGGCTTCATTTCGATGACAGAAAGTTTGACATTCCAAATTTGATAGTTTGCCAGTACTTAAAAGTGGAAGCGTTATTCATCATACAAGTAATTATATCAACTTGAATGATATTTCATATGTGATATAAACTTAGTATAGCCAGTAAGTAGGTATATAAAAGTAGGTTAATCCTACTGAGCTTAATTATTTTGTATAATAAAATGCACTGAGCATACTAACTCGTCAAGTATGTTTTTTTATAAAATATTTATTAAAAACTTGTTTTAATTTATTTTATTTTACTTTAATATTAATGAATGTATTAAAGTAAAATAATGTGTTAGTTTTAGTAAAAAAAAATCCGATGTTAAAACAATCGGTATTATTTAAAACAGGTATTCGAGTACTTATCAATGTATTGTTAAAAAAAACGCTTAAAAATCGGATCTCTGTGCATAGGTAAAACTTTTAAAAATGTTTCGGAATTCAATGACAGAGTCTGAGGAACTGATACCGCATCGGATTTAAAAGACTGAAGTTTTTTTTTTAATTTTCGTAGTTATAATATCCATGACTGGATCTATTAAAGCCATTGTTTTGAATTTTAGCATTATAGCTATTGTGATAAAAAGTATTTTAACGTAATTTAAAACCGAAACCGTTATGAATTTCGAAAATCGAATTGGTGCCATTTTTTTAACCTTTTACACCTGACAGCTATTGCCGGTTTTAATCAAAATTATTGTTCTGTCTAATCGAATTATTGTCATTTTGTCATTGTGAAATCATTTTTACGCATGTAAATATTGTCTTTATTCATTATTTTAAGTTATTTATGTGAATGTAGCATTTTAAATTGTTAATATTAGGTAAAAATACAATTGAAATCAGCTGAACTTATCTGAATCTCAAATCTTATTATTTGTATCATAAATGTACCTTTTTGAAATATATTTCGTCCAGTGACCGCTTTTTGGGGGTTGACACAATTTATTGTAATATTGGTTGTACATTAGCAGTATCTATTTATAATTAAAATATTGATTAGTTGTTACTAAAAATATTAAATTGATCAAAAACCTTGAACTGCCTCGTTTCACTGAAACTTTTCCATTCATATTTACCTGAAATGTCTTTGCCTTACAAAGAAAAAAAAAACAAATAATATTCCTAGCAAACACTTTATGATAAAGGTTCCACAAAATATAAAATATGATTACTCAGAAAATAAACGTACCTATAAGTACCTGAAAATATATTTCATTATTTAATGGTTTTCATCGTTAATTATTATGGTTTTGATTTAATATGCATCATAAAGTATAAACTTATAATAGAACCCATTACGTCTCCAGTCATTGCTTTCCTTAAAATATTACTCAACCCGAGCCCACAATACGAGGCGCATTATGCAATACAGTTACAAAATGTACAAGACAAGAACATCTCCATTAGACCTTTATTATCAACGTTTACGTCGCTCCAATCCATCTTCTGTCTCCCTCTCTCCTATTATAAGGTAAGTCGATGTTAAAAGCATTAATTTCGATATATAGCATAATACATCCCCAAAGATGTCTCCTCGATAAACGATGTTCTTATTTCGAAATTTATGCGCGCGCATTTATTTATGCAACTGTCACATAGGGATGTCTATGTTCCTCATTCCTTTGGTACTAATGGAGAGGATTTGTATCAGTAATTCCTTTGCCAGACGATTTGATTTATTTGAAAACCATGTTGTATGTAACTCGTGGTCTTAGCATTTGAAAGGTGCACATGATGGAGTGCGGAAGCGCATTTTCAGTAATGTAAAGAAGATTGATATGAGCCAAGTAAAATTATATCCTAACAAAAAAGTAATACAGTTATTTTTTCACAATCCGTGTCAAGTTTCATTATCACACAATTGAAATGCCAACCCTGCAAAGCCTTCGCCATTTTGTTTTATTGCGAACGCAACCGTTGTAGTTTTGATGGCGTGCAATTTTCTGAAACAGCTTTATTTTCTAGCAGCCGCTCTTGCTGTGCCCAAATTGCACTTTATGAAGTTGGTGTTAAAGTTTAATTTCGGTTGATTTTGGGTTAAGAAAGTGAAAAGTCGTTGAGTGCTGGTGGTCGAGTGCGCCCCGAGGTGGGTTCCCACGAGTATCGACCCCGCTGGAAAATTTATGTTTATGAGCAGAGAAATCTGTCATAAGAGATACAAACGGCGCGGCTGAATCTGAAATAGCGTGAATAATTTTTCATGCAAACGGATTTCGGCCGTGTGAATGTTATTTCTCTGTTGTGAATCATTTTTGGGTTAAGTAGGTGCACATATATGGAATGGGTTAGATATCGTTTCTTCTCTGTAAGCGTTTTAAAAGCTAGTTAATGTTATACCCTGAAAAAATAATCTATGGGCGCAATGCAATATTATGTGGGAATCTTTTAACCGACTTCATTAAAAAGAGGAGGTTATGCATTCCGCGAGTTTTTTTTCTTCATGTATGCGCACCGTTTTCTTCGTGATTTCTGGGTCGATTTACGTGGTTCTTTTTTAAGTGAGGTGCTCAATCTTCAAGATTCGTCACTTGCTTAGTGATTTTGACTAATATGAGGCGCCTAGTATTTTTAATTCTTCATCACCATTATCACATTTATTTAGGTAGGTAGTACATCAATGTAGGTACTATAGGCAAAAAGGCTAACGTGCATATAAATATGTAGTATTACGTAAGCCATGGAAACACAAAGAGGAAACGACAAATTGCTGAATTATTCATAAAAATCGAATAATTCTTATCAAAATGCCTTATTGGATTTATACTATAAAATCAGTGGCTGTAATTTTATTTATTTTACACATAAGTATGCTTCAGCGAGGTTTAGTGAAATGTTCAAGTTTATTTTTTATTGTATTCCTTATGTGCCCAAGACGTGAGTAATTGTTTTACAGTTTAAAAATCTTAAATCGGAAACATCGATAGGTTTTCATGACTCTTACCTATACGCTAAAACGAAACTCGAAATCCCGAGTAACGGTATCCCTAAATAACGCAATTCCGAATCACTTTATACCACTTTATCCCTTTTAGGGATGGCATTTGTTGGGGATAAAGTGGTATTAATTAAACCCTTAATTTAAACTGTGCATAAAATAACTTATCCGGAATAGGACCGGAGTTACTGACATAGCTTGCAGAGTAATCAAACTGAAGTGGGAGTGGGCTGGCCATGTTTGTCGAAGGACCGATGGCCGGTGGAGCAGACGAGTCCTCGAGTGGAGATCGCGTATCGGCGAGCGTGGCCTGTGACGCCCCCCAGCTAGGTGGACCGACGACCTAAAGAAGGTAGCTGGGACAGACTAACAGATGCAGAAGGCGAAGAACAGGGGTTTGTGGCTGTGGCGCAGCCTGGGAAAGGTCTATTTGCAGCAGTAGACTGCAATAGACTGAGTTGATTGCCGAAATAGTTTCTATTCGATTTCGGGATTTCGAGTTTTGGGCTAAAGTATAAGAGTCGTATTTTACATTGGTAAATGCATTTATATTTTTATTTTTGATGGCTTTGCTTTTGACCACTTTCTGACCTAGTTGTACGTGATGCTGCGGCCGATGCTGGTGTACGCTTGCCTAGAAGTCACATAGTCACTTGAGCCTTGAAAACTACCAGGTTATATATATAGTCAACGGGAGGGAGTTCCACTCCTAGGTCGTAGGCACAATGACCTTATGGCTGCCGGTGTCGTAAATTGCGATTCCGGGAGCTCTGTGGATGACGCAGCAATGTCATCTCCTCTGCCAATATACTAGTTAACAATAAAAAAACGACCACCTGTTTGTCTACTGAGTATGTTGAAGCATTTCCTAGAATGCTTATGCTCCCAAATTGATGACATGACTGTGTCTTCGTTGCTAAACAATTTCGATCGGTAAGAAATATGAATTTGCATGACTTCCAAGAACAGACACGGCTCGCGTCGTAGATCACCTAAGGCCCACGGACCGATCACGGACGAGTCCGATCCCAACACTGGAAAAATTATAAGCTAAGTGTTATTTATATTTACCCACCACAATCTTTGGTTTAGGAATCCGTCCCACGGCTCCCAAACAGCATGATTACTTCCACGCTCTCAAAAGATCACCAAAAGACGTTAACGTAAAATTCGGGCCATCACCAAAAGACGTCTTAGACGTGAACGTAAAATTCGGGCCTGATAATTCGTCCAACATAGTTAGACAGAATGTGGAAGGAAAACTGCACGATGAGAATGAAGTAGGTTTTGATTTAAGTGACGATGAGATCAGAAAGTTTAAACTGTGGCCTAAAGGAATCATTCCTTATTACATTGACGTTGTTTCTTTTAGTGGTAAGTATTACTAATCTTGAAATGACACTGATAATACATACCCTTACACACTTTTAGCGTATAATATCATACAAAGGTAAGAAATTAGAAATACAAAACGAAAAGACGCTTATCGAAGAAGAGAGTCACTGGTACCCGTCATTGTGATAATTGTTTTGTACTGGACCATACCTGGGAACTTTCTGGTTACGGAGACAATGACGGTCAAAATTCCAACTTTCACTGAAGTTTTTTTATGAAAACAAGTTTTAAATGGTATAACACAACTTTAAATACCCCCACGATCCCTGCATGCATCCATAAGCACAATGTTTTGAGCAAACATCAAATTTTACACCAAAAATAAAAGTTCTTTATTTGCACATAAAGTAGGTACAAGGTAATAGTAGTTTCCCAACAATTATGTATGTTTATGCATTGTCACTCAAACAAACTGAAGTGGCAGTGGGCTGGCCATGTCTGTCGAAGGACCGATGGCCGGTGGAGCAGACAAGACCTGGAGGGGAGACCGCGTATCGGCAAGCGTAGTGTGGGACGCCCCCCAGCTAGATGGGCGGACGACCTAAAGAAGGTGGCAGGAGTAGACTGGGTGCGGAAGGCGGAGGACAGGGTCTCGTGGCGCAGTCTAGGGGAGGCCTATATCCAGCAGTGGACTGCGTTCGGCCGAGTTGATTGGGTGATTTATTGAATGTTACCTACTCGGTTTGATGTACAGACGCCAGCACATCACCTACCCGAAACTGTCAAATTTTCCCAATCAACATTGAACCTTATGCTTTAGCAATAAAGTTGAAAATCAATTAAAGAAACTTGACAGATTGTAGTAGCTTGATGTCCTGGCGTCTGTACTTACAGAATACGTAGTTGACGGCTATGTGATGTGTATTTTTATACCTTGTATACCTACCTCTCTAAATAATTTCCTTGGTTCTGACTGAAGATGGTGACGTCATAGATCCTGTGCATTTGTTATTTACCACGAGTCCGATTATCCTATAATATCTAAAAACATGGAAATTAAAAAAAAATTGTGCAAAACTATATTAACTGTTTCATGTGTTTCTGGATTATAAGCTTCTTTTACTTTACTTCGAATTACCAATTCCATTTAATCCATCTCCAATTTACAGACAAAGTTCTACGCGATCATATCCGTACGTTTCTCAATGGTGTTCAAAGAAAGACCAGGCTTAGTTTCTTGGAGATGCCAACTCCACCGCAAGATGATAAGACCAGATGGGTGTTCTTCGTCAACCGTCGAGGTCAACTGGGCTGTTCTGATCATTCTGTTCTGAACTTCACCAATGAAGGAGTTCAGGTAAGTATTTGTGTGATATATTTTTAGACGATGCGAAAAGCACAGCGGCGTAATTACATAACACAATATCAGTAGGAATAGCTTTCATTTTGACAGTTCAATAACATTCATTGCGTTATTTACGTTGTTGAGCACAAAAATTTCTCGAACATATGAAGCAATGGATTACCAATATCCTTCAAAATTATTTAAATTGTGATTGATAGTTACGCCATCAGGGTGCAGGACCGGTCTATGTGGCGAAGCTTATGTCCAGCAGTGGATGCATCTTAGCTGATATTGGTGATCGTTATTTGAAGAAGATTGCGGCCCTATTTATTTTAGTAGGCAATGAAGAGTTTTTTGGACTGGCTTCGTTGGTCTCCGGTCATCTTGGTCGGTTTTTGCTGTGGCAAGGCCTCAAAGGCTAGTTACCCAAATAGCTTTCCAATCAGGTTCTAATTTAATGCTAAACATTATCTATAAAAAGATGTAATCAAAAGTTTTAGTATTCGTCTTTTCCTACCATACTTTTTACTGGGCTTACACAGCCCATTCAAAGTTATTTTACCTATGTGTTTGCTTCTTTATTCTCGTTACAATAAGGTTGATTTTGGGTAGCAACTGGGCAACAACACTGTACTAGCTGTTCTACCATTCTATTCGATTAGTGGTCGACGATGAAGCACGTTGGCGGTAATTACATAACACAATATCAGTAGGAATAACTTTCATTTTGACAGTTCAATGACATTCATTGCGTTATTTACTTTGTTGAGCAAACAAATTTTTCGAACATAGGAAGCAATGGATTACCAATATCCTTCAAGTACTATTCCTACTTCCTTAATCAAGTAGTAAGTTATTTCTCTGCAAAATTTACATTTCACTTGAATGTCAAACACACAGACCGCATTAAGAACTCTGTACTTCGTTCCAAAACACAAATATCGGAAGCTTCTCGCACAGCTGCTGGACTGAAGAGGAACTGGGCTGGCCATATCTGTCGCTTGTCGGAGCAGCAATGTGCAAAAGCCATCACTCAGTCCATCAATGGCAGAAAACGACTGCGTGACAGGCCCAGAAAGAGATGGTGGGATGAGCTGGTCTCCTTAAAGGATTGGCCCACAATCGCAGTAGACCGGGAAAAGTGGAAAGAAGGAAGGGAGGCCTTTGCCCTACACAGGCTTATAATAATAAAATTTAAGGGGCTTACAGGACCTAAACGAAAAAAAAATAGAAACAATAAAAGTGATCGACTACAGTAAACAAAATCTGAATACAACTAATTTGATACGATAGAAAATAATCATGAAAATACCTCTAAAAACTTTATTTTTACAATAAAAACCATACACATACTATTATACAATACAACCAATCATACATACATACAATCATTTTTTGTCAGATTATTCTACAAGCAACATACTATAAAATACTAGTGTTTTAATTTTTTAGTGCAAACAATAGAATTTTTGTAATTAAATAATTGCTTCATATTTTGCAATAAATTACCAGCGTTGTATCATTGCGCTTCTCTTTCTTTTCTATGCAGTCCGACAGAGACCGCGCTTTAGGTCCTGTAAGCCCCTTAATGTATTTTCTTCTAATTAAAGCATGTAAATCTGGGATACGATTGTATCTGGACGGGAGGAGAGCTGGCGGAGGCAGTGCTGTCAATAGTTGGAGTACCACCCCAGCACAATTCGCCAGATCGAGACCAATACATCAAGGTTATAGAAGAAAACATCATTCCGGGTAACGTACTAGATCTCATTTTTGTATCAAAAAGAAGGAGAAATTATTAATCCAACAGGAACTATCAGTTTAAAACAAAGTTAAGTACAGGGTGTTTTTTACCCAGTGCGCAATCTATAATAATGAATTCTGCATATGATTCAAGACTAGACCCCTCTTGCGTAGAAAGTTATAAAAAAAAAAACTCTTTTCGTTCTTAAAAAAGTGCAATAATTACGCGGGTATTTTTTTTTTTTTTATAGGCGACGAATGATTCCTATGCTAGGGGCGAACGAAACGGGGCGTACGTGTTCCACGCGCGCCTCAAACGAACACACTCACAACACACACACACACACCCCAATACACTCACAACACACACACGAACACACCCCTGTTTGTACAGACACCCTTACGAGGACCTTGTTAGTCCTAGAACGAACCGAGGACCCTCCAAAAAACTGGTTTAAATACCTCGTTGGCCTTTTAGAATAAGATAGAAAGAGACAGGTGAGTAAATCTATAGTGATGAGCCTACTGGGATAATGCTATCTCAACATTTTTCTGTATGAATTTCGGCTATCATACCGAGGACCTGAAATACACAGCTAAATGTGACCAGCGATGCACATACGAGGACTTTGTGTAAGCCAACCGAGGACCTCTTACGTAAGCCCTGCGATGTCCTTCCGAGGACGTATTTTTACACAATATTTCTTATAGCTTGTACAAAGTGCGGACGTTGTGTTAGACTTTATATCACTAAACCGAGGACAGTTTTTCGCGTAGAACTTGTACAAACCGAGGACCTGGAAAATACCTACCTACCTACCTAAAACATTTTACGTGTAAGATAATAATCAATGTTCCAATTTATTTCTTACACACTTTTTCTAGAATGAAGTACCAAGCGAGGACGAGTCAATGTCTTTACGTTTGTCAGCGCTTTATTTTGTTAAACACTCGTGATTGTTGCTTTTAACGTAAACAGTAGGTATTAAAAATAATGGCCGTATCTATATACATATTTATAAGGAAAAACTGACTGACTGACTGACATATCAACGCACAGCCGAAACTACTGGGTTTAGGAATGTGATTTTAGACATTACGGACGCTTTTAACGTTCTGCATCGTTCTCACATGCATAATTTTTTACATGAATGATTTAAACAAGACTTTGTAACCATATTATTTTGATTTAAAGAGTGTCCATGGAGTTTCTTGCCCGTTCTTCTCCATAGGTACCTATGCTTTGGAATGGGCAACTACGAGTATCTTTCTGACTGACAGACCCCTTGACAATTCAAAAGTGCCTGTAATTGGTTTAATTGAAATAAATGCTTTGAGTTTGAATTGAGTTTGAGATTGTGAAATTTTGCACACGGCTTCCTTTTATAGTGTAGGGGACTAAGAAGGGGTTTTTGGAAATTCAACCTTTAAGGGGGTGAAAAGGGTGGATTTCGTTTATATGAAAAATCTTATTCCTTGAGTTAATAAACTTGAAACATGGCACAAATATTTATCTAAGTAAATTATGAAGTTTGGCATTTTTTGTTTTTCTAAACTAACCCCTAAAGAGGGGTTGTGGGGTGTCAAAATTTGTATGGAAGATGTTTAACTCGCGATCCGATTAACTCGAAACACAGTATTTATACTTAAGACACAAAAAAATAAAGAATAACGTGTATCAGGGTTTTTCAAAATCTACCCCTAACGGGGTGAAAAGGGGTAGTTAATTATACAGGCGAGGATTTTACTGCGTGGGTTGAATAACCCGAAAATTGGTATAAATAAATCTTCGAGTCAAGTAATCAACATATCCCACACGATTTTTCGAAATTCCACCCCTGTGGGGGTGAAAAGCAGGAATACAGTTTATATGAAAAATCTTATTCATTTGGTTAATAAACTTGAAACTAAAGGGAGATTGGGGGTGTAAAATTTTGTATGGAAACTCGAAATTTCGAAACTCAGTATGTAAGACCAAAATAAATAATAAAGTATAATCAGGGTTTTCAGAAAATCTACCCCTAACGGGGTGAAGAGGTTAATCAATTTCTTAGGGAAGTATTTTATTACGCGGCTTGATTGGATAATTGGTATAAATAATCTTTAAGTCAAGCTATAGAAACATCCCAGACGATTTTTCAAAACTACACCCCTATGGGGATAAAATATTTTTAGTAGCCATGTTTTTAATCACGTCTAAACTTGCTATGGAGTATCTTAATTTGACAGGACTAAACTAATATTTATCTTCTGTCCTTTTTTAATGAATTACAGAAAAAGATGCACTGAACTTAAATTTAGTTTAGTTTGTGAACAAGGGAATCGGCGCCATTAAGTTATTAAGTTTACATGCTTCCCAAATTATTTTGATCTCACTTGATAAATTTCTCTGTTGTTTTCTAACTAAGCATTGTGTTATGTAATTTTATGTTAAGTTTTTAACCCAATTTATGTGGATTTCTTTTAATTATGGTTTCTATATGTCTTTTTGTTTGAGTCGTTTTCTAGTAACTGTTATGTAAGTTTTATAATCATACTTCTCAAAGATGTTATTGCAACTTGATGATTACTTTTATAAGTAGATCGTTAGTAAAAGTTTGTTAAATAATTTGTTTCATTTTAAAATAAACCTACTTGTATTTTAGTTTTAGTAAAGTTTATGACGTGTTTTCCATTAGTATGTTCATGTTCTGTATTTCTTTGTACTTTATATTTGTTTCAAATCTTGCTGCAGACATTTCACCTAGGAAGGCATTTATTTTCTTTATGAAAAGCACACGTATTTAGCTCCTATGACAATACAATATTTTATGGTGCAAATCATAATGTTGTATATTGTATATAAGCGGGCCTTAGCACATGCTGCAGAAAAAGCCTGATTATTCCTCGTCCACCTAGTAGCTACCAACGATTTGTTTAAGGATTCAGTCTACCTTCGATTTTCTCCTTCATAATTTTATTTAAATGATGACAGCTTAAAATTTGTCTTCTACACACAAGGAAAACTGTCGAAACGAGGACTAGAATACACACTGTTCGGAAAATCTAGTAAACCGAGGTCTTAAATACACATTGTCTGGAAAAGCTACCTAACCGAGGTCTTTTGTGTTAAAGTTAACACCTAAGTCCTCGGATAATACAACAAACGTGAAATGAGTGTAAAGAGTCTGTGTATGAGGCGACAGTGGCACCATCTGGTGGATACACAATGTCTGTGTAAGATTATGAATAATCTTGATCAAACCGAGGTTCAGACAACTTTTTCGTATCAAGTATATAGAAAGACTCAAAATCGCTTGCAGAATACGAATCTTTGGTCAAGTCAAACCGAGGACCCTCGAAAAGGTCCTCGCTTTGAAAAGGTCCTCGGTCGTGCCTTGTGTATTCATACGCACGTCCTCGGATGGTACTTAAAACAAACACACTCATAACAGACTCACGCACTCACACAAACACACACATTATGTATTAATTACACCTCTAGTTGTCATTCATTTATAATTGTACCAACTTACCGCGGGTGGAAGACCTGGAGTCCTGAAATACAGGGCTGCCATTTTTTTTTATTCCAGAGAAAAGATACTTATTCCGCAAGCTGACGGACGATCGTTGGTTGTTTCATGACGTCAAGTACGACTTCGCCAGTGCTGGTCATTTCCACCATCACAAACATTCAGCAGCCGGACGTGCGACCATTGAATTTCGGGTAAGAATCATTTCATCAGCGATCTTTTCTGATTTTTATTAATGATGTAGGTATTTCTTATAATTTTGCTATATGTGATATCACAGATATAGATACACCTAGATAACACAAGAGCAACTACCTACTTCGCGTGCCAACAATCGCACCAGCTTACGTACGAAAAACACTACAAAGTGAAAAATAACTTTAATTTCGGAAGTCGGTGTCTTTGGATCTGTACCTATTCTAGTTTTTGCCACCGACTTCCGAAATTAAAGTTATTTTTCACTTTGTAGTGGTTTTTTGGAAGTCGGTTTTTTTTTTGTTAAAAAGTTTTTATTTCTCTCTTTTAAGTGGGTCTGTTTATAATGTGTCTAAGTTACAATAGCCTAATGTCAACTTGCCCAATGCCTTTTACAAAATATTGCTTTTCCCGATGCAGGGACGTTAATTGTTGAGGACTTCTCCTAGTATTCCACCATCAGCTCCATTTCACCATTCGCATTGTGACGAGCATAAATTGCTTAGCAACCATATTAAAGTAATCGAATCGCAACCCGTGAAATACTTATTATTAAGTAGTTACGTTGGCCATCTGTGGTCTTCTTCATCAGTTCCACTTCACCAAATGGTGGTTTCCGAGAACAAATGCATGAGTTACTGCAAAAAATACCCAAATCGCTATAGGTGTCCCTATAATATTTGAGGAGTTCCCTCAATTCCTCGTTGATCCCATCATCAGAACTAGATTTTGATTAAAATGGGACCAATCTGGAAGTATATCCTTTTAAATAAAAAAATAATTTTCCAAATCGGTTTATAAATGACGGCGTACTGAGGTAACAAACATAAAAAAAAATACAACCGAATTGAGAACCTCCTCCTTTTTTTTAAGTCGGTTAAAAATCTTAAGCCGCCATTTTTGAGCTCAGTCCTGTGTACTGCTGGCTGGGTGAGCGTGACGCTGGTGCTAGGCCCCGGTTGTAGGGCAAGACGGATGCCGCATGCGGCGGCGTCTTTGAATCGATTTGATTTTCCCATCACTAAACAGTGCTTGTGACGTCATAGTAGGTAGTCAAAAAATGCCACGCTTGGTTTTCTACTTGCGTTATCTAGGTATTTATATCTGTGGGTGCTATTTTTGCCAATCCGTGGTGGCTTAGTGGTAACGGCGGCTGCGACTTACGAGTTACGACCCCACGATCTGTATCGAACCCCAAGCAGGCTTTTTACTTGGTGTAATTTATTTCATCACCACTGCTTTCGAAGCGGTGATGGAAAACATCGTGAGGAAACCGTTATGTCCTAGAACCGAAAATTTCGAAGACATGTGATAACCACCAATCCGCACTGGGCCCACTCCCTTTCACAGAGAGGAGGCCTATTTCACAGCAGTGGGAACGTTATAGTCTGATTTTGGTATAGACCGCATAATTATTCATAATTATTTAATTATTTTCTATTATTATCATTGTAATTTATTGCCATACCATGTGAGACAAAAGCAATGCCTACTATCAATTTATTTATTCTAGTCAGTTTAATAGATACTCGCGCCTCGTTTGTAAAGAAATATATGAATCCTCTAATATAAACAGCCATCATACTTACAGAATCCACACAGTATTTCTTTCTTGGAAGAGAATGTCGGATTATCTTTAAGCGACCTTAAAAAATTAAGAATGCTCTACAACTACATTGTCATGAAAAAAGAGAATAAAGTTCCTGAATGTGATAAACTTTTCCGAAAAGGTCATAATTTCAATCGATATCCAAAACTAACAAGCGGTTATCTGGATCCTAAACCAAGAAAGAAACCAAACAAATATCTTGGTCTGCCGGAGGAACATCATGAAAAACAACTACTTCAACATTGGAGCCATGAAGATAGGAACCATGAAAAAGATACTGGAGAAGGAGGCGCTAGTAATTCAGAATCTACATCAGAAGATAGAAGTGATAAGGCCAACCACAATAATGATGAAGAGCTACCAGCTCCCAGAAAATTGGACCTTAAATCCCAGCCAGCGAAAGATAAACATAAAACATATAAAATTGACCTACTGTCATATCTATCAGATTATCAAACAGGAGACGAGCACAGAAGAAAAGCTGTACATAATAAAACGTTGAAAGGCAATAAAGAAATGCACAAATAAATTTTAATATTAAACATTTATTATATCATCTATCACATTATAAGCATGTTTGTATATTTCGTTTGACGTAGCATGTTTCACATATTACTTCGCAACACCATTTGAATTGGCAGTTGCAGTTTTCAGTTTCTTTGACGGAGGTTTCTTTGTAACCTCGTCTGCAGCATAATTGATCACAACTATCCGTTCCCGCTGAGCTGATGTTGCACTGACGGCCCAGGGTTCCTAGGGAGCCAGTCTTCATGTTAGCTGAGCAGAAGTCTGGTGACTCTTCTGAGTAGATTATGTCTTTCTTGCCAGGTTTCTTGATACTCGGAGTTTCTGGCATAAAACTGTCACCGTCATTGCTGGCGATTACCTGTCGACAAAATTACAAAATGTACCCACTTCTATTATTATATGAGACTCAACACGACCGGAGAGAGATCAGGCGCAGGACTAACGGCTTAACGTGCTCTACGAGGTGAGGTACTATGATAGAATGAGGGAAGAGAGAGTGCATCTGTGTTGTGCACACGCTTGTGCTCTGTAATATTTCCCGCGCCGCAGGCTAGTCTCCGTTGAGATTTATCCGCCATTGCCAAAGTACGGTCTGGAGGACTAATATTATTATATGGGACTGGAGGATGTTCTGAAGCTGGACTGTATTTTCAATTACTTATATTCTACTTGATCAATGATGGAGTAAAAATACAATCTGTTTTCGCTATCTAATTGTAAGAATTCTACCGGCTTGTCAAGGTGGGTCCTTGTGAAGTTCGTGGGAATATGCTGAATGCAACAAGCATAAGACGTCGATTCTCGAAATGCAAAATAAAAAAAAATAAAAAAATGCGAGAAAAAATTAATTAGATGCGAATTTTTCGAATGCTTGGTAGACTATGTCCATCAGTAGACGTATATCGGCTGAATGATGATGATTATTATATCAGCTCACCTTCGCAGCTCCTTCAAATCTGTCCCGCAGTCTATCGCCGACCTCCCTGAAGGTTGGCATCCTCCACCAGCAAGTCCTGAGCGTGCAAGAGCCCGACAGCCCGTGGCACTTGCATTCCATCTTCATATTGTTCTTGATTGCCTATCGATAAAAGAAATTTATTTATTTAAGAATTATATTTATTGTTATTTTTGAAAAAAATCCTGAAATAATAAATGGTCAAGCTAGCTAAAGTAGCGAAGTAGCATAGCATATTAATACATCTACAACATTATTTTTAGTATATGCGAAACCCGAAACACCTGTCTAGTATTTTTATGTCAAGAATCTATGTACAAAATTTCAAAACTGTATCATGAAAAATCAAAAAGTTATAAGCTTATTAAGTTACCTGGTTGTCCGTACAAAAACATACTCACCCGCGCCGCGCCGTCTTGCGCTCATTGATAATAGTACCTAGGTACCTACTACTTAGTGTCGCTCGGTGTCCAACTTTTAACCTTTTTTAAATATTTATGGGACAAAATATAACATGGAGTAAAAATTATTGGAATCGATTCAGTTATTTATTCTGAATAAACTACCTATATTCAGGTTTCGCATAAACTAAAAATAACGTTGTATATTTTCGGGCAAATGCAGTGATTTACGTCGTTTGTCGTTCTCTCTCATCTGCCTAGCCTTTTCTCAACTATGTTGAGGTCGACTTCCAGTCTACCTGGAAGAAGTTGAGTATCAATATTTTACAGCATTATCTTCAATTTTATTTAAAGCAAGACATACTACACTGAATAAGTAACAAGAGGTGTATATGTAGTTATGTACAGTATAATTTATGAGCTTATAACTCGACTCCCAATAGAAAATTCTTACTAACCAACCTCCCAGCATTATGGTTATGAAGTTTGATGAGAGTTTTGATGTCGCTTCGTTTTCTGTAGCGGCTGTCCATGAATTCCCTGGACTTCTTGAGGCCAAAGCGTACATTGTCACTGCATCCCCCCCATTGCCACCTCTCTGTTGGCACTTGAGAGGGAGGGAGCGTGACGGATTCACGTCCGCGACGCGGTTTTGGTGCTCCCTGAGGAAAACACATGATTAGTTAAACAAAGAAAACTTTCTTACTAAGCCATCCGTTCATCCGTTCGTCCGTTTGTCACAGACCTGTATATTTTTAACTAAATGTTGTTTTTTTCCAGAATCTCTAGCCTCCATTTTCATAATTTTACTTACTCAGGATAGGAAAAATCAGAAATTATTTTTGTTTTAGGAGCTACACTTTGAAATGTAGTCAATTGTGTTTTTTATTTCTTCAATGTATGTCTAAGTGGACAAAAGTTGCGCAACAATGTGGCAAATGGAACTGTTGCTCAACTTTGTTTCACAAGCATACGGAACTTTTAGGTAGACAAATGTCAAACCTTTTCGCAAGAGCATTCGAGCAGGGATCCCGCGGTGCATGCTCGGGTGATGGAGTACGTCACGCCAGCCGCTGTGATCGCGTTCACGAACCCCGTCTCCCTAGTGTCTGTTGACAAAGCAAAACACTGAGTAAGAGTATATTGTAAGAAGGCAAACCAATGACAGCCAATAAGACGCCAGGGGAGCAATTCTCGTAATTTTAAAACGTTCACAGTGATCTCAGTTTCAATCTGTCAAAAATACCTCTAATTTTCCTACAACTTGACAAGTTTTTGACGTTAGATTGTCGCCGAGATGAGACTGCGACTAGATTTTGAACGTTTTAAATTACGAGAATTGGCCTACTGGTTTCGGGCCTGAGTTATTTTCTGTACCATAAGTACCAAACATAATAGATTGATAAGTATAAACTCTAACTTTATCAAGCAAATTGTAAATGAACATTAATGTCAACAGCTATATTAGCTTTAAACTCTACAGCTTGCACTCAATAATGAAAACAAACACTATTGTAATAACAGACTTTATCAACATAAACAATGCATATTTAATATGACACACACATTGCGAAACAATACTAGTCATTTTCGCGTTTGCCGGTCGTTTTATCACCGTACACATTAGTCTTGGTCATCGTAGGGCATAGAAATAAAATGCTAAACGACATAAAGGCGAACAAATGATACAAAGTGAAGCTGTTGACCCAAAAATCAATATTCACAAGAGTCATGTAATAAAAGACGATGAGCTTCACAAATCGAAGGTCCCATCCATAAAACATTTGGGTGGGATACAATGAGAGATTGTTCTTCGGGTTTTAGAACCAACTTGCTCGGTGGATATGGAAAATTTTGTATGATGACATGAAAATTCTAAAGAAAAAGCAAGTATAGCTTTCCTTCGGTAATTTTTATATCACCTACGTAAGTACGTAGTAAGACACAAAATGTGTGTCTGAAAAAATCTAAAAGGGACACTAAGTTCCGAGTGGCTGAATTTAAGTAAGAAATATAAAAGACTAGCAGCGCCCCGCGGTTTCACCCGCGTAAGTTTCGATCCCGTGGGAATATCGGGATAAAAAGTATATGTGTAAATCCAGGAAATGGTCTAGCTATGTGCCAATTTTCATCCATCTCTGTTCAACGGTTTACGCGTGATTGAGTAACAAACATCCAAACATCTTCACAAACTTTCACATTTATAGGTTAAGCAGGATTTATTAGAAATGTTTTTCTAGTTGTGCCTAAATTAAACATAGTTGATGCAAATGATGATTAAGATTTTGATATAGAAAACAACATTGATTGTGTGGTATCTGATTATGAAACTGATGGAACCCCACTAACCACTGTTCTACTATCCAAGCATGTTACCCATCACCAGTTTGTCAAATTCATCACCAGTGTGTCCCGTACTAACAGGCTTGGCTATAACAATTAATGGCCAGGTCAACCTATGTCGGATGAATATTCAGTCGGCATGAATAATGTGAAAATCGCTGCGGCAGACATCCATTGAATATTCGTTGGACATCAACAGAATGCCAATGTTTTTGTTCAGGTGTTGAAGTTACAATAAGATTGGGTTCTTCTTGATAGACTTTGTAATGGGTGTAGTTTCATTGTAGGATGGGTGTAGTTTTATTGTAGGACGCGATTCAATGAATATAGATTGAATGTATATTGTTTTTAAGTAAGTTTAGTTTCGCGTTTGTAATTTTAAAGCCACTTTCTTAGCTGATGAAAAGCTTGAATATAATATCTAGTCAATTACTTATTCTTGTTCTTCGCTTCTTTTTTTTTTTCGTGTTTTCTCAGCTTTATCGGAGAAGAAGAAATATATTGCGATTTCGTCACTCGATAGATAGAACATTTTAAATAACGCAGGCAAGGTATTTGTAGTTGTTTCCAAGAGAACAATAATTGAAAGACAGGTAGCCTTATTTTTCTAAATTAGTAACAGATACAGAGGAACAGACTTTAACATTGCAGTCGATCATGCGAAATGATGAACCACCTCATTCCGGCCCAATTTTAGATCGGTGTAGAATTAATTTTTCTTATATCTTTTATCATATGTAGCTCTGCCCCGGAGAACTTCGTACCACTATCGAAATCAGTCAATCCGTTCTCGAGATACCTATCATAAAAAAAGCTGCTCCATACAAAACGTATGAGAAAATGATTTTTTTTGTGAATTTTTTCCATGTTTTAATAGTTATTCTGCTATTCGGGGCGGAGACAAATTCAACAAACCAAAGATCATAAAAATCTGTCCCGTGGTCCTTAAGTTATAAATGGTGTAAGTAATCCGACTTTCTTTTATATTATAAATAGAAGATTACCAACCGAAGTATGAAGTGTGTCGTCCATTTCTGAACACAACTTTAAGGGACGTCATTAGTCAACTCACACAGACTCATTCAACGTATAATTCAAATACATTTTCCAGTATATGAGTCTAATACAAATTATTGGATTAATCTAAACTCTATCTAACTTATAATTGCATCAGTCATACAGCATGTTAATAATCTAGTTCCGATTGTTGCCGCTTCACGGTACGGAGGCCATGATAATTGCAAACCGCATCGGCTATACAACAGCTAAAGGCTATTAGCCATTAGCGGACAAAGCGTCAGTTTCTATAGCCTATTATGCTGCACATTATTGTCATTTTGCAATCAGTTTGATGAGATGATTTCGTATGAGTTGAATACTTAATTATAGGTGAATATATGAGATTTATGTTAGAAATGTGGTTTTATGCTTTGGTTGTGTATTGTTATTGATGTGGTTTAGAAAGTGCAGCAGGAAAATGCAGTTCTTGTTTGATAGGTAATCGAAAATTTTTCAGTTATAGTTTTTATAACATAATTGTATAACTTCTGATTAGGTTTTATTTTATCAAGTCCATAATCAGCCTATAATGTTCCCACTGCTGGGACACAGGCCTCCTCTCGGTGAGAGGGAGTGGGCCGTAATCCACCACGCGGGCCCAGTGCGGATTGGCAGATGACACATGTCTTCGATTTTTTGGTTCTAGGACATGCCGGTTTCCTCACGATGTTTTCCTTCACCGTTTTGAGAGCAGTGGTGATGAAATAATTTACACAAAGTAAAGCGCCTGTCTGGGTTCGAACCTACGACCTGCAACTCGTAAGTCGCGGCCGTTACCACTTGGCCACCACTGCTCCTTTTCTCTCCGTTCTTGTTTGATAGGTAATCGAATTTTTTTCAGTTATAGTTTTTATGACATAATTGTATAACTTCTGATTAGGTTTTATTTTATCAAGTAAAAAACATTAATACTTACATAATATGTAAATGGTTTAGGGTGTAGGAGTACCGTAACAATATGTTGTAGATGTCAAGGTTATGGAATTTAATCAAAAAAGGGAGTGCAGTTCATTACTAATATTTCAATAGCGTATAATAAGCTAGTATTCATATATCGGTCGCGTAACAGCCGATTGGTTGAAGTGGCTAAACACAAGACTTGAACTTACACAACACAACATAAATAATTTATTCAATAGATTTATGTTCTGAAGGGGGAAGAAACTTTTTACTAGGTCAGTGCGAGGTTTGCGCCGAGAGGCCGATGGGCCCCTGAGCTTGGGGGCCCCGGTGCGCGGCACCGCCTAGCCCTCCAATAGCTACGCAACTAACTTCTGAAGAACTTCTGGAATAAATGTGTAGGTAACACAGCAGGCCGTTATGTCTTGCCGGTCACCACTCAGTGGTAAAACAGAATCTCATTATGCGATGATTGGGAAACTACCTAGTAATGCTTGCTACGTATGGAACTAGGAGCAGAGATGAGATTGAAGACACGTAATGAATATTTATTTTATAAGGTAAAATATCCATTCTACTTCAGACTTGGTTCTGGCAGTGCTTTGCAAACACAAGCGAATACGCACGTTCACCTGATTTCACCGCTAGCTTCAGTTCGGCGATAGTATTGTGGCATTCATTAAGTTCAGATTAGATAACCGCGGTGCTTGCGCAATGCGGTGCAGCTGACAGCAGATCGGCATCAGGCGCGCCTATCGATCCCATGCTAATTGGGCCCAGAGCGGGACGACGGGACGAGCCGTATCGTCGCCGCATTCCCGTCCCGCCACCCGTCCCCAGAGATACAGCAAAATTTATTGCACCAACAATTTATATAATTGACGTGCGACAAAAAAGCGAGAGTGCACACCCATCCGATGCAGAATTCGAACGTAGGTAATTACGCCCCGTCACTCTCTGTCGACACTCGATTTTCATAGGCATTCTTGATTAAATTTCGACGGACCAAGGATGCGTCCTCTGGAATTATGAGAGGAATGTCAATTTCCAGATATTTCGCTAGTCGTTTAGCAGCGGGTAAAAAAGGTGCGCCTTGGCGATGCGGTGCCCGGGGGCGGGGGGTGCACGGGGCCGGGGGGGTGCAGGCGCGCATGGGAACCGCTCCGCCCCGCGCGGATGCCGCGGACGCCACGGTTTTTCTACCGCGCGCTGCGCTGTCGATAGGGCAGCGCGGCCGCGACACTCGCTCGTCATTATAAATCCGTGGCGGTGAGCTCAGAGCCGCGCATTCCGCGCGCACCGCCCGCGTTATGCGCTGTAATTATCACAAAACGCGGGCCCGACTCGCAAATATGTCGTTGGGAACGGAGGACATGACATTCTCATCACCAAACGCTGGCTTTTTTCAAGCGTCTCCGGCTTCGAAATATGTCCAGCGCCGAACCACTCCCACGACGTCTGCCGCTGATTATATTCGGGTGCCTCGCGAGGTGCGTTTTTGCCTGGTCTGCCACGAGCGGGCGCGGAATGTCGGTATTTGTGTCCATTGAATAATTCAGTGAAATTGTCGATCGATCAATAAAACCGATGGAATCAAATTGATTCACACTTGAAGGTTGTATGGCTTCAATATCGCGAGTGTTTTTGCAACTTCAAAATACTTGGAAGTCGTTCCGCCATTCACTTCGAGTCAATCAGGCGCACGTGCGTGAGCGCTCGCTCATCATAATGCTGCAATGAGTTGCTGCTCCTGGATAATTGGGAGCCAACTTTGTATGAGCACAGGTCTACTTTATATACGAGTGCACAACCTGTTCTAGTAGGAAATGTGTAATTAATATGACTGGGAACTTGTTTTATCAGCAACATAAGGCCTTTTTGCTAGTTAGTGGCCATAGATCACTAATAGCTGTCAGGGCTGTCAACGCCATATGACGTTTGATATCTTCACTGACTCAATTTCAATAACACTTTATGAATTAATCATGAATTAATTACACTACAAAATGCTTTGCATCTATTAGTACATAGCTTTGTTAGTACATTACATAACGTTTGCAACTGTTGCATACACGATGTACTTACTTACGTTCACTGTAACATGACCCTCAGACCAAATAAAAAGCATGACCCTAAGAAACGAATACAGCTGATATTTTGCTACGGATGAAGATGAGATGAGCATTATATTGTAGTCTTTGATGAGATGCAAACCTTGAGAAAGAAGCAAGAGAAGAAGATGCATCATCCTCGCTGATGAAAGAAGAAGATTAACGTGATAAAAATATTTACATACCTACTAAACAAATAAAATTAAAAAGTAAGTATTTGATTGTTTAAATTGAAGCTAACCAATGATTTCAAAAGTATAATATATAAGTTAATGAAGTTAACGCAGAACCACGCAGAACCCATAATCAAATAGAATCAAATGCACCAAATTTTGAAACCTGAACTTTGACATTTGGTTGGCACAAACTCACAAAAAACAATTTTTTACCACGTTTTGTTTAAACGGATAATTATAAGCCTAACATATAATCTTCTGCATATAATAAATCGCAAATTACAACATTAATCACTGGTAATAACAACATAAATTATGTTGATATAGAACATTGAATGCCTTGGGGTAACGTCAAATTGACCAGATAACGCGAGGAAAGACGTCTCAAGATGATCTTGGACTCAGCCCATATGTGAAATTGCTGAGAATTTTGCAATTTTAATTTTATTTATAACGAGAGAGTGGAAGTTATGAGATTATAGCGTGGAGTTAGAACAAATTTACAAGGTATGTTGTAATGTTACTTTACAATATTAAAAAAAATCTCGGCATTTAGAAAGCTTTGAAAACAAACTTCTTACTTATTCATTGGCAAAAGTGCCGCAGACAACATGTCAATAATTGGTTTAGTGATAGCAGAACCAGTAGCACAATGTAGGTGGCCATACTTGTCAGTTGATGTCACCAACCAAGTAAGTACATCCGCCATCAGCACATCAAGCTACTACAATCTGTCAAATTTCTTCAATAGATTTTCAACTTTATCGCTACAGCATAAGGTTAAAGGTTGATGGGGAAATTTTACAGTTTCGGGTAGCTGGATATGCTGGCGTCTGTACTTAGGAAAACTAGATTACTTTTTTTGACTTCTAAGCTGTCAACCCTCATTAAGGAAAGCACCGAATCAGAATGATCGGCATAGTCTTAGAAAAAATCTGTCAACGAATGGAAACAGGCATGATTCTCGGCGTAGGTATATTCGATATCCTTAACCCTCCACCCGCTACAGCCTACTCCAGGGACCGTCGCACAAATCGGCCGGACGTTCCCGCTAGAAACTGATAAACTGAAACTCGCTCCCCGATACAGATCGCAGTCGCATTCGCTCACAGGCCACTTTAAATTAACCGTTCACGCACTCCCGTTCAGGAATTTTAGATTTGAGATGGATGCAAGCGGAGATCGGGACACTTGTTGCTCGCATCCGAGGGTTAATAAACAGCTGATTATATTACGGCAGACGCTATGTGAATAATTTATTTGTGGTTTATTTTTTTGATGTATATGTAGGATTATTTTATGTGAAATAGATTTTACATCGCGTGTTCTTCGCTGTGTGTTATTGTCATCAGAAACCATTTCATCGGTTGCTTTATATATCGGTTGTTTTTTTTTTGTTTGCTTTTCGTGTTATTTTTCTGTCAATTTTGATGACGTCAGTAATCTCATTTTCTTGTATATTTTGACATTCAAATGTGCCTTTGAGTGCTGCATAATTTCTAGATTGTTAACTTCTCATGTCATCAGGTCACTTGTAAACCACCTTTTGTTCTGTTGACCAATTCTGTTACGGTCTTACTGGACGCCTTCCATAATTCACGTTTTTGCCATCATCATCATCTGTTTCTGTTATTTTGAGTTCTTTAGCTTAGCTACGGGCTCACCATCCCTTGTTCATCTCATTAGGTTTTGGTTTGATGATCTTTAACCGACTTCTTTGTAGAATCTTCTTTAACCTACCGTTTTTCGTCTTTCACGTGTGCATTCTCTAATTGAAATGTCTGTGTTTACGTCTCTCAATCACAGAACGTGTTGACTTTGCTCATCGGCTTACACTTCAGATAAAATCGCTTCACTAGGTTTGTTTAATAATTTACTATGATTTATCGCAGGTCCATTCCTTGCAAAATTCCTACACGTAATATCTTCATCCCCATTTCTTACGGGCTCGAGTGAAACATGCGTCGCGCGCTGCGATGTTTCCTTGCCGAGATGTCAAGTATCGTGTGTCGGGCAGACTCTGGTGTCGTAAACATGTATGTCATACTCACTACCTACGTGCGCCAACCGCGGCCCGCTCGTAAAACGATCATAACAACCTTTATTACCATTTAGTACCTTACAAAGATGGAAAGCACAGATTAATGCTGCAAATTGATTAGCCGAGATTCTCGGTGATTTCACTTTCTATAAATTCACAGAGACATGCGCAGACAAAGTAAATCGTCCGCATAAAAAGAGCCCGATAGCTTGTTTAAGCGCGGATCAGCTTAATGCGAAGACAATACATCGAGTTGTCACCGCGACCGCATCGGAATGTTTAAACGAACGCGACCATTTTATCTCATCTGATTAATTCAAATATTTAGCGCAATAAATACGGGTTGGCGGGGGTGCGGCGAGGGTTTGCGGGGCGGCCGGTGACGTCCGCGGCTGTCGGCGTGACGGCGGACGGCGCATGCGAGCAATTGCGTCAGTGTCAGCGTGTCACCGGCGGGCCATTGTGGCCGCTGTGGCCGATATACGAGCGTGGCGAGCCCGCTGCGGCCGCGCACCTGATTTATCGACGTCCCGCGCTGGCCCAGCCAGGGACGCGCTGTCGCCGCCGAATAAAGCGCATTCTCACGCTACTGAACGCACGCGAACTCACCCGTCTCGTACCCCGTATTTAAATGGAACGATCGTTTCTCATTCCTTTCCCCCAGATATTTTACGTCGGGTAATACGATACGACACTGTCCGGCTCTTTCTGCAGCTTTCGCGTTCGTTTTTTCCCTCGGCCCGCTATTGTTCACTTGTCAATTTCTTTAGCTAATGCGAGTAAGCGTCTCATTATGCGGTGCGGTGCGTCCGCGACGCGCATTGCGTGTTGTGACAGCAACCACCCACCGGAAGGGGCCGAGCGTCATTCAGCCGCGCACAAAACGCGAATACTTTATTCAACGACGTCCGATGGCTAATTTGAATGGATTGTGCCCGTTTAATGGGAATAATTAGCTCTGTTAATGCGCGCGCCGGTCGGTCCGGTGGAATATCTCTGTTAGATCGTGTGTGTACTTCGTGCTGTTAACTTTTGTTTTACCAGTTAACGCTTAATTAAGGCAGTGGTTGCTCTAGGCGGCGTTGCGTCACATTGAAGGAGCATTACTATTGTGGGTGATATGCGAGGGCACGCTCGGCCGTATCGTGTAATAAGCGCAGGCGGCGACACTTCGCAATCAGTCAACTTGTTACGCGTCATAGCGGGCCGTAAACGCATTTCTCACGTTGACGGCTGGACATCGACGAACCTGAATACCGCCGCAACAAACGGCTTCCCTCATTTTCCCCTCATTAAAATCGAGCGAAAGAACACTTTAATACAAAGTTATCTCGGAAACGGTATTATAATTCCTTAAAGGTAACGTTTTGAAAAAAGTAAGTTATCGCCGTGGTTTCCAGCGCCTATGTCGTAGTTGGGTATTTCGTTTAATTTGGCAAGGGGCGATGGTGACAAGTGCGGCCTGTCACAATGACGGACAGGTCGACGTTGTGGGTGAAAAAATTAAGTGCTGCTCAGCATTAAGTTATGAGAGAGATAGCCATATTACTCTCGGTTGAAGTCGGAAAGAGAGGTCGGAATGTCAAAAGGCTCGATTCCTGTGAGTTCCTTGGTCAGTAGTGATGGGGTTGAGTCTACCGACAATTTCGTGCTTGAGACGTCGATTACTGGTCGCGAAGCGATGTTTGACTTTCAAATAGCTCGGTAAGGCTATTGTTTATTCCACCACGAGGCCACAGGCTGACATCCGCTGTATCGACCACTTATAAATATTTAGTCGAGCTTTATTTGGAGATCTGCTATCGTTTGTCAGACACGTTGAGGCTTCTAATAAAATGGAGAGTTTTAGTTTATAGGCTTTTGAAAGTAAAATTCTTGTAGCCTTGTCCAAGTTGGTTCTTTGTGATGAATAGGACTCATCTTTAGTAAAGAATGTGCTTTTTAACATTTATAACGTTATTGTTTTAAGTTTTTGTTTATTTCTATAAACCTTACCTTAATAGACTTCATTAGTAATATTATGGACGGTTGTATAAATTGCTTCTTTCACACAAAATAAGGCAAAACATTTTTATAAATAAGACGGTTTATGATCGCGTAAGTGCTGCGCTTAAGCCAATAATCGATATCGATAAAACTAACGACAGCCGCCCGGATCGTATGCGCATAAGAGTTGAGATTAGATACGAAATGCAGCCCGGATATTACACTATAATTAAGAACATTTACGTGTTAGAGGGCGCCAAATTTATCGCTGCCTTTTTTTTGTCGATATGAAGTCATTCTTGGGTATTTATGTTGGGTTCTCGGGGCATGTGTGAGGTCTTGAGGGTTCAGTAGTCAGGTTATCGTGTGGTAATCTTTACGAGTTTCTTGGGGACTCCTTGCTGGGAGCTGTCGACAGTTAATGGTCGCATGAGATTAGCCCGTATGGTCCCTTCGTTGAGTATATACAGAGTCCGTGTTTGTGGGTTTGTTTATAACTTAATTAGGCTATTTTGTTTGAGTGGGAATTGGGATTGGGTCCGGCGTCAGCTCTAGCGAGATAAGGTGTCGCGGTATTTACGATTTGATATCGTGCTGCCGTTTTATAGTGTACGTTGTTTTGATTGGCTTTCTTGTTGTTGAGTATAAAAGTTGCTTATCTTGAAATGCTTTTCCTGTACTCGCGATGGATTTTTTAAAGGCTATTGTAGGTGTTTGTGTGTGTGTACTTACTACGGGTGGTTATATAAATTCAGAATACAATTTTATATTGACACGAGCCGAAAAAATTCTTTCTTAGTGCTCACTTTCGTTATAAGAGGAAGATTTGTGCAAAATTTCATGCTTCTAGAGATCCAGCGGTTTAGGCTGTGAGCTGTCAGTGAATGCTTTTTTTTATTTTTTTTATTAAGTATATAATCGAAACCTTCAAGTATCTACCTATTGTTCTACTTCTAGATAACCGTAATGTTCCAGACATTCATAAGTACTATAACTTTCCGACGTGGAATGATTAAAATGAGCCTCCTCACATTAAAAATAATTAATAATATATTAACGGTACCAATATTAAGTGGGTAAGTGAAACATTATTTAACCGTTCCGCGGTCATCAGACAGCTGATAAAGAAATTTAAATAAGAATGAAATCCTTTTTTCATTGATAAAGATTTGACACAGAAAAAAGAAGTGTATCTGGAATGCAACGACCACGGACTTACTAATGAAAGGAACCAATTAACGATGATTATTTTTTTCTCATGAGTACTGCTGCTTTATACAGGGGGATTTGGGAATTAATTTAGAGTGGGACTGTATATAGGTTTGATTTTGATGCATATATGTATATGACGGGTTTGAAGGTTGTTGTAGACGAAAAGCTGCAAGAAGCTTTTGACGCTTGACTGACATTGACAGCAGGGGCACTGGTGGTAAACATGTAGGTGAAATTGTATTGAATAATCAATCAATTAGTTTATAATTGTGAAACATAGGTGTTTATGTTTACATAAATAGGGGGTGCGCTATGTTTTGTCACAATTAAGACATACAAATTTATAAGTGACATATTTTAACATATCTCGGGACCATGGGGTCCCGGTCCTTTGGAAGGCGTACGAGGGGCCGAAGCCAACTCGCAGAGGCCCGTTAGAGATTTTCAATGAAATGAGGCACCAACCGACGATTATCCCTGTATGCACTATGCAAGTGCACCCAAGGATAACCCCCGGTTGGTGTAGGAATATTGCAGGATATGGAAAAATAAAAAGTTGGACTATTGGTTTGGGTGGCTAAAGTGGACCGGTTTCCAGGAACTATGGTAAAACTATAACCCCTGCCTGATCAATGCTTTATATATACACAGATAAAATAGCAGGGGGTGACTTGCACACTCAATAATGGGCCCCCGAAAACGGCCGCTAGCACATAGTGACGTAGCGACAAGGGGGCAACACGTCCTGAGGTGCTTATGAGGAGTGGAGAGGTATTCCACGGCTATCAGGACAATCCCGGAAGTACGGAGTGACATATTATTATTATTTATTATTATATTAAGTGTCAATTGTCTTTAGATGATATGACTTAGAAAAAAATTAATAAATACATGAACAGAAAAATCATCAATATGGCGGCGTTAGTTCCGATTTTGACCACTAGTAGTATTCTTGCAATCAGTATTATTTTATCTATTGGTTGGTAGCAGATGTTAATTATAAATTAATCAAAACTCATTTTCAAGATATAATTGTAAAGTTAACTGAAAGGATTCATCTGAGTGTGACTATGTTAAGTCTCATAGATTGCTGATTCTCCTTGAAGTCCTCAAAAATAAATTCTACCTGAAGGGATGTCTATTAACTTTTTAAAAACTTAATAACTACATAGAGCGCCGAAAGGTAATTCTATATTTTTTTGAGAACCAGCGCACACCCATATTTGAAAGTATTTAACCATAATTAACACTTAACGAATCATTCCAATTTCCCAAATCCCAGCAATTATAACATCCGAATACATCAACCTGTACGCGTTATTTTTTCTTGTCACCAAGTGATAAAAAATCCGGGACTAATTCAGCTCTGTAGGCCGCTGCGCCCGCGCCACCCATCGTTGTTCGCATCAATTTATAGGCTTTTAACCTAATTTGTTGACCGTACACCCCCTCCCCCTCGCTCGCCCCTCCCCTCGACACCCGTCCGGACCCACCGCCCACGCGACTGCCATCTTTGTTTTACTTTTTAATAATTAATTTAGTATTGATGACGTTCCCCCCTTATCTCTCCAAAGTGGATTTTAATCCTGGATTTAGAAGCTCGAGAATTCAATTAATAAGATAACGATGATCGCGTTTCGCTAAAAAACGATGTTCTTTTATGAGAAACAAAAGCACCAAATTAAGCTATCATGCCCAGCAGTAAAGTATCTAATTAATGTATTTTACATTAGCAAAATGGCTGTCGATACCCAACAAAGTCGTAAAAACAAGCGTTGACTTTTAATATCCATGCGTATTTTATATTTTATAGGCACCTATATGCAATAAACAATTTAGGAGCATACATTTTTTTGGTTAATCTTACCAAAAAGGTGTGGGCACAATCGCAGATAAGTTATTGAAGAATGTTATAAAAGCCTCAGGGTAGTATATTTTATAAATATTTTGTGTGCGCCCAAAATTTTGACAAATACCACTTAATTTACGTTAATGAATCCGAAATGAATGCATGTTGACGACGAATGGTCGGCCCGTAGTGTTGTCACTCTATCGATACTGTGTAGGTGTGGAATTAATGTTCCCGATAACCTTTCGAGCTGTCTCTCTACATAATTGCCTGCTAACTGGAATTCATTACTAAATTATGAGTGACTCCAACACAAATTAGGACGGCTCGGTACGATTTTATAACGTCCAAGAATTTGATAAAGCGAAATAAAATCATCAAGTTTTTCAATAAAAATATGTAAGAATGTAAAATCAACTCTAGCAGTTATTTATTCAGATTTTTCTTTAGGAACACATGAGATATACGTGACGATAAGAAGAAGAGCATTATCAAAATCTAGGCTACAACAACATCTCAAACATCGATACCTCCAAAATATATTTCAAAACAAAGTCATCATAACATCGACATCAGACACATCCCTAAACCATTCGTATAGATAAACGACCGGTCGCATAAAAATCAACTCCTTTTGCCTAATCGAATTAGGTCCCAATATCCATCAGTACGATTTAACACGTTTTGCATTCTTTTGTCCATCGACTAATAAAGGTAGCAGGTAGCAGTCCTCATCCTACAATATCTTAAATGTTGGTGAACTCATCGACGGCGATATCGATAATTTATAATATCTATTTGACGATGTTTTTTCAATCGATTTGGATCGAGACGTTTTGTTTGAGATTGTTTTATGGCATTTGGATTTGTAATTAGGGGTTATTTTGGTTTCAGAACTGATGGAAGATTTTAGAGAATGCTACGGGACTGTCGTCATTATAATCATCATTCTCATGCCCTTATCACAATTTATTTGTGGTCAGTGCAACATGTCTTTTTCTTCCATACTTCTCTATTAGTCGTCATCTCAGTGGTCGGCTCCTCTTCTAGCCATATTATCTTTCACACTGTGCATCCATACATGGTGTTTCAGGAAAAGGGTGTGTAGCGGTATCTACAACGCCACATGCGAACAACGCGTCATACTGACGTCACGCAAATCCTGCATCGCGCAAGCAGAGTTTACCGCGCAACTAGCATAGATACAACGGCCCGACATGAATCATCGGGCAGTTGCCCGCCAGACACAACACCAACACCCGTCTGGTCGGAGGATCCTCCCTTTTCTATGGAGGTTGAGTGAACTTTACACCCTGTTCCTCATACCTCTAAAATTGCATGATATAACGCTATGTGAGGACAGTGTGTGTTATTGTGGTATGGATGAGGAAGATCTGTACCATGTGCTGTGGGTCTGCCCCCTAAATGAGGAAGCCAGGTGCAAGATAATGGATGGGATTAGCCGCGCGGAGGTCGGCCCGATCTATTACGGCGATCTCGAAAGTACACCGGCGAACTTTGACCGGCTGAAGGAGTACGCGCACAGTTGGCATGCTGCCCGGAGCAAACTGGAACGTGAAGAGGTAGGACAACAATGATGCTGTAAAATGGAGCGAGAAGAGCGAGCCTTTGCAGCCAATAATAAAATGATATCCGGCACAATTATGTACACTTGAATGCCGACGAAGGCGACAAACTTCTATGTCATGTGTTTGTGCATGCCCGAGTGGTGGAGAATAGAATAGAATAGAATACTCTTTATTATGTACACCATAAAATATAAATTACAGACATAAAATATAGAAACTGTACAAAGGGTGACACAATGGGCGGTCTTATCGCTAAGAGCGATCTTATAAAGACAACCTTTGGACGGATTAAAAAGGGGAAGGACATCAGACAAATACTGTAGGTAGTCTGTGGTGTACCGTTTATACAATACAATAAATACATACATAAAGTATATCATACCAATCTAAATAAATATATGCATAAAATAATATACATGAAACAGAAGCAAAGAAAATATAATGATGACGTTTAAGGAGAGAGGAGGTGCTTTTGGGAGAGTTGCTATTAGGGACACACATGGTCTAACTTCATCAAGAAGCGCTTGCGGACAGTAAAAATAAGATGGCCAAGGGTGCTATGTCCGCAGCCGCCCCACGTTTCGGTCCGTATAACGTACGTTGGAAGGGCCATGGGAAGGTTGGAGGTAGTGTTCATCTATACCTTACGATGTTTGCCCTCACTAATGTCAGTAATATCCAAGATTAAGTCAGAATTTACATAGGAACTGAAAAAGTCACATTGGTATACGCCCGGATTTGAACCCACAAGCTCGTGCATGAGAGACGTGGCCGGTACCACTGGGCCATCACGACATTGCAAAAAATCTATGAGTTTCATTTCATCATCCTCACAGCATCCCGACGAAATCTACTGCTAGACAAAATCCTCTTCCCATTGATTGTCACAATCTTCGTTTCTAGGACACACGTACGTAGTGGACGTTTCTACATCATAATTTACAAAGATACAGACAAAATATAAACAAGCCATGACCAACAGATTAAGCCCTCAATTTTTCAAGACATGCATTCGTGCGAGCAGTATGTTTTATAACAAGATATTTATTGGCAAAACGTGAGGAGCTGTGTGACATTTTGTAGATACTCAGTAGGTAAGCCTTAACCTTTGTGATGTGAAAGTAGATGTTTATACCTTTCGTAACTATTATAATATTCAACAACTGCAGTATTCACGATGTATCATTAATAATGGTTTTAAATTGCATAGATTAGATGCTATTGATTTTCTAAATGACATACGTGTACAGTACACGCTTGCTCTTCCAATCCATTCTTATTCACCTTATGGGGGAAGCGCTAAGGTGGCCCGCGAAATTAAAATTTTCTTACGTTTTTTGCAATTTGCTGGTCAGTATTAAGTTGTACGTTGATTAAAATATGATTCGCGGTCGTAACAAATATGTATTTACAGAATTATAATCATTACAATCAGTAATACAACTTGTGAACTTAGTGTAATCCCCAAATGTCAAGATTTCATGAAATAGCCATTGTTGGGGATTACATGGTCTTGGAGAGTTGTGGTGATGACTTTAATGATTATAATTCTGTAAATACATATTTGTTACGGCCGCGAATCATATTTTAATCAACGTACAACTTAATACTGACCAGCAAATTGCAAAAAACGTAAAAAAAATTGAATTTCGCGGGCTACCGTGGAGCTTTCGCCTTAAAACTCACTGACATACAACACAGCCTCAACAAGTAGAAGCGAAGCATAAAATATAAAATTTTGCACAAGAGTCCCTTTTATTACGAAAGAAAGCACTAAAGACGGATTATTTATAATTTACTAGCTGCGCCCCGCGGTTTCACCCGCGTAAATGTTGATCCCGTGGGAATATCGGGATAAAAAGTAGCCTATATGTTAATCCAGGGTGTCAGCTACCACCATACAAATTATATTAAAATTGATCCAGCCGTTTGAGCGTGAAGAAGTAACAAACATATAAACACACACACACACTCACAAACTTTCGCCTTTATAATATTAGTGTGATAACCCCTAAAGGGGTTACAAATTTGTACGGAAGTTCACCATTTTTGCTGATGGGAAATTCCATTGGGTGTAAGGCTGTCTGTCTTGTATTGATTTACATACAAATAACATCCTACATTTCCTTCAGACGACCTATGCTTTTGGATAAATTCACCTCGTCCTTGACAATAATCAAATCTCATTATCACGTTGTTAGGATATACATGCTGATTCTGGTATAGGGATCTTGTCTGGTGATTAGTCAGCAGCTGTCACTACTAATAAATCATAATCTACTGCCACTTTTATGATAATAACTTCTCATTGATCTACCGATAAACCTCTGTTTACAGGACATTACTAAAGTTCTGTTGAAATATTAATTATAATATATCTTCTCCCTTACCTCTCATGAGTATCTTCCTCATACTACGTCTCTGTGTGGTACAATTCCACCTTCTATTCCTGAACTGGTGTGCGCACTCCGTAGCGCCCAGGGTCACTCCCCTGGTTATCTCTTTCAGTAGCCCTGTCTCGTTCCTGCAGATTTGAGCCAGTCGGCCCCTCGTCCGTCGGTTCTTCTTGCAGATCATACGAGGGTCCAATATCACTGCGCTGCCAGACGCCCTGGAACAAAGTGAAGATTTAAAAATGATTTTTCCAGCCATTCTGGCGAAATAGTGGTCTTGATGGATTTTTCAGTACCTAGTTCCTTCTAGCCATAATTATAATCGTTTACACAATCCTTTTATCGGTTTAGTCTCATAACGTTCAAGTTGCAAATTAACTTATGGTAGCAAAAAGTTCAAATCTCATAAGACCCAAGTCTCGAAACCTCCAAGTTGCAAAATATCTACATCTCAAAGCGTTCAAGTTGCAAAATGGAATTTATTAATAATGTTTTGTTCCATATAACAATCTTTTATTATTAAATTGTTTTTTTATTTTATTTTATTAAACTGCGACCTTGGTAAAGTGCTTTTCCTTGCCTGAGTTAATTGCGCACAAACTTTTTCATTATTTACATTAAAAACACATCTTAACAAGCGTTAGTTTCCACCAATTTTTTTTTTGAAATTTCAAGGTCGATGTCAAAAATATAAAAAACACCACTTACAAATAAATCCACTTAAATAAAAAATGTATATTATGAGACATGGATGTTTGGAGACTTGATTATTTTGCAACTTGAACGTTTAGAGATGTAGATATTTTGCAACTTGGAGGTTTCGAGACGGGTCTTATGAGATTTGAACTTTTTGCTACCATATGTTATTTTGCAACTTGAACGTTGAAGGCTAAGACTAAAGGCTTTTATCGTATATCTTTGGTCGTCCTCTACTCTTACAAACATTCATATTAAAAAAAGGTAAGTACCTATTGCATAGCATTGGTATTAAAAAGTCTAGGATAGCAAAGATTATTTATTATAAGACCAAAATTAAACTATACGAGTATAATTAGCATTATTCATATTAAAAACATCCAATATTTATTTGTTCTAGCTAATCACAGGAGCTGGCAGTAGTACGTAGTAAGCTAAACACATAAATTACAAAGTGTTGATTCACCTAGTTAGCTACCATATACCTATCAACAGATACCCAAGTCAAAAAGTTTCATAATCACAGAATCAGTCATAAAAGTCGACTCACTCAATACAACTAGTGTTGTTCTTCTAACTAGGTATCGATTTACGATCCGCCACGCAAGCGTCGACAAGCGAGCGCCAGGTCGCGCCGACAGATTCTTTGTTTACTCGATTAGAGTTCATTGTCAGAGTATCGAGTGCGAAGCTAGCTCGAATAAATTTAGACCCGTCTGCTTCCCGGAATCGATTCTCGTAGAAAGTCGATCCCGTTAAAAGTAAGTAAGAGTTTGTTACAATATCATCCGTCTATCTGACACTGTTCAATCAACCGAGATTTGATAGCAATCGATCTTCATTATTTCAAACTAGAGATGTTTATGCTGCACATTTTTCAAATCTTTCCTTCCTTGGATGTTTTACGTTAAATAGTTTAATGTAAGTAATACAAATTCTTAGCGTCTCTATTTTTTAATTTCATTCATGTTTTCGCGAAAAGAAAATGTTTGGCACGTGATTCTTGTCTTAACTATAATTAAAAGTGTTTTATTTAAACTGAATTTTACTTCAAGTGATACAGTAAATTATGCAGTGTTCTATTTTTTAACTTTTTCAGTATCTATTGTTGTTAAAGTCTTTAACGTGCGTTAGTTTACACAAGAGTGTTTCTTTGAATTACTGTCAAAAAAAGTTTTTATTGTAATGTTATTACAGTAGTATCATCGAATAACATCCCTTAAGCATATTTACGTCGATTACCAAGACCGGAATTTCTTGTTAACATACAACATTTCATGAAAGATGAAATCACTTTTCAACTAGGTAAAACAGGTAACACACCCATTCCAACTTCTATTCTACAGAATATTCGAGATTATCAGAAATAATTCTGTATTCATGGAATACTAGACGGCCTTGTTACAACTACAGTAAAAATGAACACCAAGTACCTACAGCAGTAAAAGTCAAGGAGTACGTAAGTTACGACCAAAACAGATCTGTGAATTACAGGTTGGTTTACAAAATGATTTTATTAACCCCCACGGTATGAGTTGTGTTTACATTTGTCGAACTGGTGTTTCGTAATACTTCATAGAACGATGATAGCGGTAAACGTAATGTCGGCAGTATTCGGATTCGGAATATGTTTTGGGTGTTTTTACTTCGAGCCGGATTATAGCTGGGGTCGTCAACTTTTTTATATCAAATATAGTATTTTCGAAGACATTGCCTAAAATATAATTGACGGCGAAAATAAAAAAAATATATCAGTAGGTACATACCTAGTATGTTTAAAAAATATTTAATTATTTAAATGCGTATTTTGTTTGCTACTTTGAGCCTTTTTAAAGGGTTTTTATTTTTTATAAAAGGCTCATAACTAAAATTATTACACATCTCGCCATTTTGTATTGAAATGAAAATATAGTAGTCTTACCTACAATATTTTTTTCAGAATGTAGTATTTAGGCCTCTATAAAAGCAATACTATATTAGGTATATAGGGTAGGCTAGGGTTTTCAACCCTACTATATACCTAATTAATACTAGCTTCCACCCGCGGCTTCACCCGCGAGATATGTCGATAACACAATCTTATGTCCTTCCCCGGGATGCAATCTTTCTCTCTGCCAAATTTTGTCGAAATCCGTTTAGTGGTTTAGGTGTGAAAAGGTAATATACAGACAGACAGAGTTTCGAATTTATAATAGTAGTATGGATTATATCTGGTCGGCTTAACGTGCTTATCGAGGCATTTGGTTATCACACCGCCAACTTCAAAACTCCAGGGTATACTCAGAAATCCCCTTATGAAAAAAGCCCATTAACACTTTGAACGCCAACCTAGGAATCGAACCCTACAATCAGCAGTGGCGCTTGCGACTACGAGACCAACGTGGCAAACTGATGTGATGCAGTCGCATCTAGTTAAACTGGCTTCGTCCTCAACAAAGTTAGAAAATAGGCTGATAAGTGCAAGTACCAGGTTAATATTAAACAGTTAACGGTAACCAGAACGATAATCGAGTAGCTATAGCATCTAACGGAGACTCCTTGAGCGCCGATTAGCGCGCGTACTTTCGCTGGTTCTCACCACACTCGTGGATTGCATATTATAGAATCAAGAAAATCGCTGCAATTGAACGATGTTAAATGATATTTATTCCTGTAAATTCGTCCAAAAAACACTTTTACACTTCAAAAATAGATAATGTTTAAAAACTAGATGACTGTGTGTGTGAGCGAAACAAACTCAGATGTCACAGTCTCTTTTAAAGACCAGACATAAACTTGGTCAGACCGTACGAGGAACATGCATATTGATGTCTAAATTCTGTTACAACAACGTAGATGACTTTAACCTAAACAAACTCCAAGTTCCAGAAATCAGGATCTTGTAGTTATACTTTGGAGTCAAGGCAAAGGGCGCAAAGGAAATCATCGGACGGAGCTTCATCTAAAGAGGTTTTCTCAAATCTATTGTAATTTTGATGAAGAACATGTCCATAATTTGATGTAGCGTGCAATATCTGAAGTGGAAAGTGACTTAGAGCGTCAGTTTCTACGTTAAAAACTTATTTTGGCAAAGAAGAGGTTATAATCAAGAGTATCTAGAATCTAGGTGAAGGGCAGTGATGCACTGCCGAAAAAAAGGTAAATGACCTCACCCAAATACAATTTTTCAACAATCCATATTTGCATAGCAATTCTTTCGGCACGTTAATAGGAAGCTGATTTGACAGCAACTACAAAACCCGTTGAAAGATGGTTAAAAATAAACCTATTAAAACCGTGATTTGCGTCACATGTTTGATAATCATTAACAATGCTTACGTTAGCTGAATTGTTTTCCGAGATCTTCACATGCATGCGTAGTTTGACTATGGTTATAGACGACAGGATTGGGACAGATGATGTAACGGAAGAATGCTGTATGGTTCCGAGGATAGTGACCATTTTTCTGCATGAAGGGCAGTTAAGGGACTGTCCTATTGACCACATATTGGCAGCACCATCTGTGCTAATGATACCTCAATCACCAATCAATTTGTCAAGCGTGGTCATTACGTCGTTATACTACCTAAAGTAAGCCAGATGCGAAGAAATGAGGAAAATGCTGTGAGGAAAGTTGAGTATGAATGTGGATGGCTGCCAGAGTAGGGGAAGACCGAAGAAACGATGGATGGACTTTGTGGAAGATGATATGGCTACAAAGGGGACTAATAGAGAAGTTATCATCATCATCTGTTGGCCTTTTCCCAACTATGTCAGGATCGGCTTCCAATCTAACCGGATGCAGCTGAATACCAGTGTTTTCCATGGCGCGACTGCCTATCTGATATCCACAACCCAGTAGCCCACTGGGTAATAGAGAAATATGGAAGAAAAAGACATGTTAACCAACCCCAAATAAATTGGAATAAGTAAGTACAGGAGAATGACGACCTAATGTAAGTCAGAACTCATAAAATATCACACTGAAAAAAATAATTTCTTACTACAGCACATTAAAGCGATTTCATTAAGACTAAAAAATAAAATATTCATCGTACGCGAGTTCATCTCGCACTTGACCGGTTTTTTGTCACAGGCAGAAAAACAGGTTTTCGTCGCTTAAGTTCTAACACCGCGGAAGTCATTTTTTTGACAAAATACGTATTGTATGTCATTCGATAGAGAATCGCAAGGCGCATCGTTTGACGAATCAAACACGAGAGTTTGAACCAATGGTGAGTCGTTATTCAAAAAAGAAAATATTGAATAAACCTAAATATGAACAGTTGTTTGAGGCTAAATAAAACGGATTTTTTGCTCTCCTGAAAAGTTGCGTATTTTGACTTCCGCGGTGTTAGAACTTAAGCGACGTTTTCTTTATTTATTAAATAAGTCTACCAATTAGAGCCACTTTTTTCAGTAGCCGCGAAAATACTGGATTTGTTTTCATCATGTTATTACCTATAATAACGAATTTAAAGAGGTATGAGTAACAGGGTGTAAAGTTCACTCATCCTCCATAGACAATGGAGGATCCTCCGACCAGACGGGTGTTGTGTCTGGCGGGAAACTGCCCGATGATTCATGGTATCAATGCTAGTTGCGCGGTAAACTCTGCTTGCGAGATGCAGGATTTTGCATGACGTCAGTATGACGCGTTGTTCGCATGTGGCGTTGTGTAGATACCGCTACAAATTCATAGCTGCTGCTTTTAATGAAATATAATCAGCAAGATGGGCTATGGCGCGAATTGTGATGGACCAACAGTTGTACGTCTATCAGAAGAAGAATTAGTAGAGCTAGTGGAAGCTTTGTCAATCCAACTTGTAAGAAACCGCAACAGTTTCTCATTCAAGTTAGAAAATCATCATTACGATCGCTTATATTAGCTGAATCAATCGGTGCGCGCGAGTGGCATCTCAATGCGCACGCGCTGACAGTTGGCGATGTATGTCCAATGGGGAAACGCGCTTTATGTCTTATGGGATAGGCAGAGAATCAAGCTCTGAGTGAAGGTGTAGCTGTTTTGTTCGAGATAAAAGGAAGATGGTAGTTAATGTTATAATTCATTCAGTTGATTCAGGCAATTTTTTTTTTTGAGAAATTGAATGTTTGCACTGCGATTCTTTTGTGTTAGAAGGTTGTTGTTAATTTCACAAAGAGAAAATTATTTTCTAGGTGAATTAGTGCTCATACAGGAGCACGAGCACACTACGAGCACGGGCACGGGCACGAGGGGCTTGTGGCTAAGAAATAACAGCCGCACGGTTCGATCGATCAGGTTAAGCTACGTTTAACGCGGTTGGTCCGTGGATGGGTGACCATTTTTACATACCAACACCCCTCCCTGCCTCGGAAAGCACGTTAAGCCGTTGGTCCTGGCTGTCATTTGTGGATCTTTGACAGTCGTTACGGGTCGTCAGAAGCCCGAAAGTCTCGTCAAGGGTTACCCAATAACTGGGTTGTGGAGGTCAGATAGGCAGTCGCTCCATGTAAATTACTGGTATTCAGCTGCTTCCTGCGCATAAATTGAATAGGTCACACGGGTACCTACTTAACCGAATTTGAACCCAGAATTGAATAAGTCACATTGGTACTTGCCCGAATTTGAACCCAAAAACTCATGCATGAGATGCGAGGTCTTAACCACTGAGCCATCACGTCAATTTCGATAACAATAAACACAAAAACGAATTATCTTAATCCACATTTAGGTTTTACGAGAATAAGGCAGTGGGCGAATAATCTGTCATGTTGAATATCAATAAAATATCAAATTGATTTACGGTTTCCATAAGACTAATAAAATTAGCAACTCTATGCGAAGTTTAGATTTCAATATTTATTATAAAATATTTATTTGCTGGTTGACCTATAACGTAAAGCATCAATTGCTTATCTCTATTTATTAAGTGTTAATTGATATCTTAGGTACTTGAAAATGAGTAATCTTATACATAATAATCACTTCAAGAAATTCCACCAACCCGCACTGGGCCCGCGTGGTGGATTACGGCCCACTCCCTCTCACAGAGAGGAGGCCTGTGTCCCAGCAGTGGGAAAATTATAGGCTGATTGTGCTAAAAAAAAGGAAACATTTTTGAGGCTTATTGCCACACACACACACTTCTGATTTCATGACAAAATCTTTTTGTGCCCAAATGCGTTCATAATAATTATGAAAGAAAGAAAATACGCTTATTTGCGGTAAACATGACGCAATAAAGAACATAAACACAAAAAAAAATCTTATTTTTTTTGTGTTTTGTCCCTTAGGGGCACACGGGCCATCGGCCACAACCACAAAACGACGCCACCGGCATATTTCCTGTAGTTTTCATACATTTTATATAGACTCGCCGCACACGGTTGACGCCGGTGGCCGCCACACGCTTATTTACAGCGCCCTATCCAATTTTAGTTACTTCAATATTTACTACATAATTTATATGTAAAACTAGTACAGTTACGATTACGTCACAGAACGGATCCGAATTTATTTTGGCTAAAATTTAGGTGTTTCTAACACCAGGATTCTCTCATCCAAATCCAGAGGCCAAAAAACTAAAAAGCAACTTTATCGATACCAATTTAGAGTTTCATTTCCAATGGGGTGACGAAAAATGGAGTTTTGCCAGAATGGCGACACACCTCTGTATACTCAGACGAATAAATTAGCTGTGATAAGTTGTATGTCAATTAATTATTCTTCAAAGCCCCATCTGGTCTGAAGGCGAGGAAGTGGTTAGATATAATGACACCAATACTAACTAACTGTACGAACTTGTCGCATAGAAGTGCGTTGAGAAATTATTAAACAATCAACTTTGTGGTTGGTTAAATGGATTAAGATGGCATCAAAGAGGATATTCTTTGATTTAATCATGAGGAAGACGTCGGAATCATCCTTTGCATCAATACATACTTATATATTATAGATAATCTCGAGGAAGTAGATAGGTATTTACGACAGCTTTTGCAAGTCCCAACTTTGTATAATCAAATCTAAATCGGTTATTGGCGACTCAAATGATAACCCCGATTTATTTTGTAATCAACTACTGTTGACTACTAAAACTCCATAAACCTAGTTCTTTTTCGAAACTGTACTGGACTAGATCATAAATCTTTTCAGGTAACGCGACTTTTTACGTCACTGAGCAAGAACCAAACGTATAAATTAGTTCAAATCGGTTTTGTAATATTAGAACCAGTATCGTCAGCGCCAGATTAAGACTACTTGATGCCCTGAGCAATCCACGCCTGAAGGCCCTCCTATCCACTATAGTCACCTCATATTTTTTCAAGACAACGACGAACGATTTGTAAAGATTGGCACACATCTTCTAGCCTGACTTTTGGGTCTTGTAATATCTTGCTGATAAACAGCCTTGCCTTTCACATTGCTAGCAAATACTGTTTCGGTGCTGTTTCTGCCGTGCCCCTCGAGACGTGATGCCCTAAGCAATTGCTTAATTTGCTTACGGGCTAATCCGGCACCGAGTATCGTTCACATCTGACCATGTCATCATGATCAGTTCAGCGTGACGCTTCTTCCCTGTTACGTCATGCCAACAGTAATAATATGTTCCTTCTACATATTTTTCACCAAAAAAACATCCTGAAGTCTGCCTGTCCATTTTGTCAAAATCTCACCATTTGACCCGATGCTCTGGGATTCAGGCTATTGACAGCTAACTTCAAGCTCACATCTAAGTTTCCACTTTGAACATTTTAAAGAATAGATCGGTTGAACTGTATCCATACTGTATGTTACCTTTTCACGCCTAAACCACTGAACGGATTTCGATAAAATTTGGCAGAGAGATAGAATGCATCCCGGGGAAGAACATAGGATAGTTTTTAGCCCGATGTCCCCACGGGATCGACAATTCTTCGGGTGAAACCGCGGGACGCTGCTAGTTGTGAATACCTAATCGTGATATTAGCTGGACCCTGTCTAGTGATAATTTTGGTCTGAAGGGCTGTCGAGTAGTTTTGAGTCTGGCCATTCGTCATCGGAATATTTGGGGGCTATTGCTAATCCATTGCTCCATATGTTAAAAAAGTGTGTCTGCTCAACAACGTAAATAACGCGATGAATGTTGTTGAACTGTCAAAATGAAACCCATTGCTACTGATAGTGTGTTAAACAATTACTTCACAGGTTGCGCGTCGATGTTACCCTGTATTTCGTTCGAAAACGTCCTTTTTTTTTCTTTTTCCCATTAGTTTCCATCTTGTTTTTTTTGTCAGTCGTAACCGCAGTACATAACTACCAGTAAAATAAAAAAGTTGTCTTTTTCTTAGACGGTAGGTATCAGTAGTGGTGGCCAAAGTAGCAACGATTGATACAAGCGAAGATGACCCTTTACGCTTTGACGCTCCATCCGTCAGTTGTCACAAGTAATCAAGTATCAGGTGGTGACGCACAGACGAAGCGTCAGTTTAACCCTGACCTATGACAACAATGGAGTTGGCACGCGGTCCTGTCGTTTAGAGCGACGAAAGATATTTGTGGCTAACGGGCCCGAGATTTATATGTAATTGTTTACAGGGCGGGCTAACTGGCTGAAATGCCTCGTAGTGTTCGAAATCCAAATTCATTTGGGTTTGACTGATTTTTGTGCAGTGTTTTGATGACATAAAATGACGTAGGGCTGATTTGTCAATCGACAGATAATTTTTATTCGTAGAAAAATTTACGTTTTTGTATAAGTTTTTGTATAAAAGAACTGTCTAAAATTCAAAATTATTGCTCGCTTAAAATTATCTGGCGTTGGAAAAATCAGCCCGAAGGAGAAAAGTCGAACTACTTAATTACTCTATACAGGTTGGAGACGTCAATGCGACAATAAAGTGAACTAAAACTATATTTGTCATCATCTGCCTAGCCTTTTCCCAGCTATATTGGGTCGGCTTCCAGTCTAACCGAATGCAGCTGAATACTTTTTACATGGAGCGACGGCCTATCTGACCTTCACAGCCCAGTTACTGGGTAATACGATACCCCTTGTTAAGACTGGTTGTCAGACTTTCGGGCTTCTGACTACCCGTAATGACTGTCAATGATCCACGATTGACAGCCGGGACCATTGAGCTAAATAACTAGAGAAGCAAACCTCATTAAAATGTGTCAAAAAAATGTAACCACTATTTAAACGCGACGACGTAGCTTTGAAACCACTACTATTTAAAAGTAAACATATATCTGTCTCACTTACACAAGTCGCAAGAATAATACCGTCGCTTAGATTAGACAAAGGCCGCAATATAAACATGCAATGGCGGGAGGGTGTTGCCTAGCCATGCGAAATTTTACCCAACTTTTTAAGCCAATAAAACGCAAAAAAAAAACATTAAACGTTATGAACGTTATTTTTGAATTATGTATTTAAATATTTAAAAACAATTATTTTTATGTTACAATGTTATTTTTTTGTTACACATTGTCACACATTTAGTTTTATAAAATATTTTAAATCGCATACTCTATAAATTAAAAACTCCCACATAATGTGGGAAACTAAAACTAAGTTTTTAGTGGCAACATTGAACCTAATTTACAAAATTCTACATTTTATTTATTTTTATTGCGTTTTTACGTTGATATAAACACATAAACAATAAACTTACGAGTGGAAAATAAATCCGGTTAATTTATTGTGTTTTTGTGACCTCGAATCGCACTCTTTCACTACGCATTTTCCCATTTTGGCGGTAATTTTCACTCGGCTAACTTCGGTTGGCGTCATACAGAGCACTGAACTGACATTAGTTACGATTGAGACTGTGGCCTTCATCCCAGTGGCAACGCCTTGGCGCGGTAATTGCTAATCTAGTGTATGTATATCAATGGCCGGGACCAACGGCTTAACGTGCTTTCCGAGGCACATATATGTATTTACCAAAATTCGTTTGATACATTTCTATTTCCAAAGAGAGTATTGTAAATTGAAAATGGAACACCACATTAAAAAAAGAATTAAGAGTTTTTCTTTTGTTTTTTTTAGAAGAATTTTGGATTGAAGATTTTGTGACATTGAAATTAATGAAAATTAATAGCATCTGAAATCGCATCATTACGTGATATATAACATCCTTTACCACAAATCTGTATTCAAAACATTAATAACAAACTGAAAGCCTTTTAACCATCTATCTGGAAAGGCCTCTATTCAACTAGGGTGACAATGAATGACACTGTTTGCGGACACCGGGCGAGGCGCTAACGCGCGACTGCGACGCGATTAGCGGCTGCATGACGACTTAACTGTAAACATTATTACCATTACTATACACAAATACGTTTTAGGAAAACTTTAAGAAAATGGACTGTATTTTGTAAGCAGTAAGGGTGGTTGAGACAGTTCTTGAGGCATCAGTCAACAATCCGCAATCGTCATACTAGATTGCTCTGTCACTGTATGTAAGTAAACACTTTTAAAAGTTTGTGTGCCTATGAGCAATGTTGTCTGTTCGTTTTAGCGGCCGCATCATGAACTCTCATGGCGGCTGTGGCATGTAGCGGCTATGGTGTGTTTGACATGTCGTTAAAATTGGGTCTGAGACCGTCCCGTACGTATTGTTAGGTCGCTTTACGCTTTCGAAAGTGTAGTCGTGTTAGCTTTCGATATTTTGTCATTTGAAGATGTTTTGTAAGTTTCACTCTTGATGGATTAAATAAAGAAAGAAAAATGCATTTATTGGCATTACAGCAAAATAAATACACCTTAAAACTATAAAAACAGAAAGAAAAGAAGAATAAGAAAGAAAGAAAAGAAGAAGACAGAAAAAAGAAGAAGAATATTGACGGAAGTTGGTACAAAATAGTTTTCTTGTGTCCTATGTATCCACAGCAATATCTACAATAGAAAGTCACGCCATATGTGATACTGTTTACGATGACTGCTATTGTGTAAGAAGTGACCTGAAGGTGAACCATGTAGTCTTTGAAAATAGGGTTTAAACGCAACGGACAGCGCAGAAACAGCATTGAGTAGGATACTGTTTTTTGAGAAAATAAGCCTGGCAATCATCTGGCAATGCTTACAAATCAAATTTTTCCCATCCTTATGACTTTAATTCTTAACCTACAGCTTTATAAAAAAAAACATGTCTTCAAAAAACTTAATACTTATTCATAGTTACTCAAGGCTTCACTAAGTACTTCCATTCTTCGTCCGCAACGCTGACCACATTGAAGCCAATTCGTCATCCATGTGGATTTAGCGCCACAGTAGTTTGTGTCAATCCATAGATGGTCTGGATGCGATAATTGGTGAAATACTACGCACAATGACGCACGCCCATCCTCTGAATGTTCAGTGCCATAGACTATGAAATTGATACAGATGTGACTTCAGTACGAGTTTATGATAACATGCACTTTGAGGCAGATCATTTTGTAGATAGAGAGTAGTGTTTAATGGTTAGAAGCTTATGTAATGGACCATCTTATATCCTACGAAATGAAATTAGAACATTATCACAAGTTATGGACTGTAAACCTCCAGGTGAAATAGTAAGCAATCCTCCCAAGATCCAAAAAGTGGCACTTCTTTGCAACTTAATCCAAAAAGTGCTAGACCGACATAGCACCTGTTTATAATAATGTTTCATTCTTGATTATAGGTATTACATTTTCAGTCATTATGTTGCAATAATTATGACGCTAGAACTTTTACTTTTGCTAGTAATAAAAAAAAACTTCACTACTCATAATTCGATCACTTCACCAAAGTGTAATATTTCTACCTACATTCACATCTGTCCCGCGTACCTCAGCTACAAGCAACAGATAGTTAGCGACGCACCGCTAAGCGGACGGCAAACTTGTGCGGGTGGCAGTGCGACAGGGCATCGCACCGAGTGCTAAATGAACTAGTTTCATACGCACCGGTATGCCGCTTCGGTTTTTTATCGTGTAGGTAAAATTGGGAGGTGCTTTGTCATTTGAATGGGCTGTCGTGTCTTTTTTTTGGGTGTTTTGGTCTAGGCTGTCTGTTGACGACCAGCAACCAACCTTTTTTATACTCGTATTTTTTTTTTTTTTATTTATTCCTATGTTTGGCTGCTGTCACTCTCAGTCTGTGTGAAAGATATATGCCAAAAATCGTGATCGTGTTTCCATTTTAATGACCATCATTCATCCTCAACACTGTCTAACACGAGTTTAAGTTTAACAAAAAGAAAAGCAATGCTCCTTGGTGGATGGTGACTATTCTGGTGGACCTCCTCAACATTTTCTTTTGATTTTCATATTGACAAGTTCATTACAGGATTTGATGTTGATATCAAAGTCTCGGTGAATAAGGAACATTTTTACGAAGGGTATAACATGAAAAAAAAATCATATCAACAATATCATCTCTGGAGAAAACATGAAAGTTAAAATGGCGTTGTTCTCATTAAAACAAAACATATTTTTATATATTCATGGAGCATAGGAATCACTAGATAATTATATTAATAACACAACATTCAGTTCAAAAAGAATCAACCTAAAATAACGCAGGCAAGTCTCGACGGAGTCCCGCAATATTTGATTGAAAGTGAAATAATAAACATTGCGCCAATTAAAACTAACTTCACCTAAAACTACTACAGAGTATGATGAATAAATCTGTTTTGTATCATAAAATGTTCGCACAACGCACTGTGCACACGTTACACAGACGAATTCTGATGAACTCGTGGGGATAGATATAATAGTCCTCCAGACCGTATTTCGGCCATGGAGGCCAATCTCAAAGGAGACTATAGCCTTCGTTGCGGGAGATTTAAATTATTTTTCTTTGTATATGCTGTACCAGTACAGCGGCCTATGTTTGCTGCACCGGACGACGTCAATACGTCGGCGCCGGCTGTCGCTGAAAACCAGCGCTGGGGCTCTGTCTTGCATAGGGTCGCAGCATAATGCTGAGCGATAGCCGTTTTGCGTAGATGTGACGCATGTTTCCCCCAACCCTGCGGGCCCAATATTTACAGACTGAAGCAAAAACCAAATCCATTTATCGTGCTCTGTTTACTCCACCAGCCAGTTTAATGACCATAAATAACCAATAAAATCGGATTAATACATTAAACTAATATAGTTTTGTTATTATGATTATAGTAACAGAGAACGGCTAACTGACAGGTGGTTTTATCCGACATCGCGACTAGATTTATAACGTAATTAATTTATTTACTTCGCATTAAACTGGCTACTATCAAACTGTTAAGGGGCAGAATCTTCGAATATAAAGGTGTTGACTTGACAGAATGCATTGACAGACAAGCTGTTTGTGACAACAATGAAAAGGTTCCGTTATGCACATTTGCTTAAATTTTGACAACCGAAAATAATTGGTCGGATTTGTATGCACCATGTCTATCATTAAAAGTGACAGGATCTACTGACAATGCAATCGTTTGAACACCGTCTGGCAATATATAATCCATGTCTGTTTAGGAGCACATTGCTGCAGTGTTTCAAATAATTCACCAAAGGAGATAAGTAAGCAGGGTCGTCGGATATAGTTGAAGTTTAATAAGAAACCGATTGATGTTTTCGGATTAAATTGATTTTTATAAATTAACTGTTTGGTTTCTATTAATTAAATTAAATTTTCTTCGAAAACATCCATCGGTTTCTTATTAAACTTCAACTATATCCTTCGATTCTGATGGTTACTTATCTCCTTTGGTGACTGTAGGTAGGTACCTCTACGTAAAATAAAAACTTTTAAAAGCCTTAGGTACATGTTTTTTTATGCATTGATCAGTTTAGCCGCCACAGCGACTTCCCTACCTTATGAAAAGTGGCAGCTATGTAAGACTATCCTGAGTCCTGATGCAGAAAAATAGACTGAAGTTATTTTAAACAAATCAGGAAAGAAGATTTTCAGTAGCGAACACCAAAAGTCTCCAATGATAGTGAAAATAACAAAAACAAAAATTTCAGCATTTTTCTCTTCCTTTTCATTACATAAACTTTATCTAACCCTTAAGTAATATAATAAACACGGTAATATCCGCTTTTGTAACAGCACCACTGCGGTCAAAACATTCGGATACCGGTTACCTAACGTCAATAAAAGTTGATAGATAACCCACTGTTAGATATGAACGCTCTGTACCTACATGTTTAATTGGTTTTGAGGGAATCCAGAAGGTTTTGTCACAACTTCAACGATGGGAAAGATGGCCTCTCGCCCGTAATCCGTCATCGGATGACCGCGTTCGAACTAACCAAACATAATTATATAAAAGAAAGTGAGTGCGTAAGACCTAGTTATCGGACGTCATCGGGCGATGTCGTTTGAAGTAAACCAAACTAAACATACCTAATACATGTGAGTGCATACACCACTGTATACGCACTCACATTCTTGTATTAGGTATGTTCAGTCACGAGCACCAATATGTCAACACTTGGCAACTTTAAATTGTGATTTTTTCACGAAATAACGAATGCAACGTTGAAATACGACACTTTACATATACCTCTGGGTTCGAAAATACTATGTCCCTACTAAAATAATATTTCATTCAAAAATAAAGGAGAAAATCGACTTTGAATAAAGTCAAGTGTATACATACTTTTGCTCGTGACTGTTCGTTTCGATCAGCCGAGATCAGCTGATGACTTACGAGCATAGATGGTCCGATGACGGATTAGGTGTACGCCTCGCGTTACCAAAATTGCAGATCTCGAGATTTTCGGTTAAAAAGAGAAATCTGCCGGGGTATATTGCACAGATTGAAATCAACTTTTATAGTAGGAATCGCATCTAAAATTGAACCATCGAATGACAGTTCTACAAATACAATGACAGGCGCTGTCATATCCAATATATCTATAAAAAATCAAACGCATGGACTTACTTATGTCACACAAAACCGCCTCATCTTATTCATTCATTTATTTGAGGTCGGTGCAACATGTATTTTTCTTCCATACATCACTATTTGTCGTCATCTCGGTCGTCACCCGCTTTCTAACCATATCATCATTCACACAGTCGACCCATCGTTTCTTTGGTCTTCCCTTACTCGTATAGCAATCGACATTCATACCTACTCAAAACTTTCCTCATTCCTTCGTATGACATGCCAATTTTCAACAATTATAACACATACGTTTGTTTAATTAGGCATGGAAATAAAAGATTAGGTACTTATGTTTTCTTTGAAATTCAATTAATTATTCAAGTAAGTAAAACAATCACAAATATCCGCAGTATGTCCGTCAAAGAGTGACAATTCGTACGTGAAGTGTGATCAAGAATGTAACACACGTACATACGTTCTTCAATCAACTGCTGCCAACTGCCCGGCTGTGCCACAACACCCTGTCCTCCACCTTCCGCATCCAGTCTGCCCCAGCCACCTTCAGGTCACAAAAAAAGGGATCATCACCGTACTAACTCAAGCCATTTAGTATTCTTTGTATGAAACTCCCTACTGCAACACATACTAATTGGAATCGTAACGTAACCGCCTCGTCTCGGGACAAGCTCACGAACCGCGGTGCGATGCGTGGTCAGCTTGCAGTTCCCACGCTTACGGCACGTCGTCCCCGCGCTTACGTCTCTCCGTACCCGAGCTTATTTCTCTTCGTCCACCCTTGCCCCTCTCACCCCTCCCGCGGCCTGTCTGCACCACCATCAAGCGGTCGGCGAGCTGTAAGCGCGGCGTTAGCCGAGTCGACGTATCGGAGCTGCTGATCAGCTTTGGTTACGTGATTACGGTAGGTTGACGCCTGTTTGACGGCGAGGCGAAAGGCGATACGGTGACGATCCTTTTCAGAGTTGATATGTGTGCTATGCCCTTTACACGGACTACGTCCGTCGTCCTACGCCGTCTTACGTTCTTGATCATACGAAAAAAGAGCAAACATACCACATAACAACTTATTGGCATGCAACGCCATACCCATAGATTAAAACCATTATAAAACTAAATATCCTCTAAGTAGAATGTAATAACACCTATTTTTATCTCGCAACACATTGATGAACAACATTAACACGAACAAAAAATGCAATTAACGATAACATCCCGTTTAGTATGGAATCCGTGGGCGAATGAAATCCGGACACCTACATACGAAACTAATAGATATCGACTTTTATAGTTAAGTAGTGTATCTAATTTAACGCATCATTAAGTAAATTGTAGCGGGTTGTGAAACTAGATTCAGCCCACGGGTTTTCTTGGCTTCCGGAGTTTTGTTGGCACATGTCATTCAGAATGAGTGTTTGGAAACCATCACTAAACCCGTTCTTTGGATTAATCTCTCGTTATAATGGTATGAAAAAAAATATATTACAAAAATGTATTAGTATAGCAGCGCCCAAAAATGTATTAGTAGGTGGAGAAAATCTTTATGGTATCAATTCAGAAGATTTCCTCTTGCATTCTTTATGAGAGTCAGTATGGGACAACGACCATAGATCGAAAGTTTCTAAGTTAATTTTCCTTCTTCTTGGCCCTGACTATTCACGCCTTCGTTTGACTATCCACTGTAAAGCAGGCAATAATATGACACTATCAACAGCTTTTTATTGCTGAATGGGCCCGCTCTTGACCTCGATCACTCCTGATGGAAAACGATGGATGTGGGCTATGATGGAACGAGCGTGCCCAGAAGATGCCTATGGCACTGGAACTCCCACGCATCGACGAAACAGCAGGCTGCTTGACACCGGACTTCAGTGGGAGAGTGGTCGTAAACCAGGCGGGCGTTAACCCTACCACCGCAAGGGAAGAATTGGCCAGTCAAATAAGGTGTTGGGTGTGACTGTCCAGGATGCGCCGAGCGCTCAGTTCAGTTGAGTAACTGGCGGAACAAAAAACCAGCCTATATTCGCCTCTTGTGACATATATTAGTACATTTAGTAAGTTAGGAGAACTGTCCTATCAATAGTGTCAATCCCATCATGTGGAATGCCAACTCAGTTAAAGCTCACTTCACCTAAGTTTATCACGGTATAAAGGTTTTTACAGAACAGACCAGCTGATCGAAATCAGTACCAATAAAATAATTTATACACGAACCTCTAATTTGTATAGGTATTAATCTATACTTAATTCAGTATTTGCGGACATAGAAACACAGATTTATTACCAGTAAGTAGAAACACGTAACACTTGCAACCGTAATGTTAACTTTAAAGTTATTCTAGAGATAAATTGTTGGACTTAACAAGCTTTATTAAGCGTTAAATAGATGGATATCTTAAGGATATAGATAAGTTTATCTAAGGCTTGGTGCGTATGGAAGGTGAAACTATTGATAAATAAAAAAATCCGGCTTCTTTCAAAAAGGCCGCAATACAAAGGTTTCACTGTTGCAATCAATGCCAAAAAAAAAATAAAACAAAGTGAAAGTAAAATCATTTATTTCAACTATGCACTTAAAAGGCACTTTTGAATGTCAAAAAACTATCTGTTGGATCTAAATCAGTTGATGAAATATTTAGGTATAGTCTTCATCAACGCGTAGGTATAATTCAGATTTAGCCATTGGTTCTTGTCTTTCAGAAACATTGGAACTTTCAGAACGGTATTTAAGGTACCAACATTTTATAAATGCTGAACTTATTTATGTGGAGCTCGCTCTAATTGGCCCAAAAATAAAAATAAATAAAAACAAGGAACTAGAAAATGCTGCAGTTTAACACAGCCTTACCAGACACTAACTAAAACTCTCAACTAAGTAATAAAGCATACTGATTATAAAGTTTTATAAAGTACCTACCTGTAACTGTAGAAAAATCAGTCAAATTCAATTTGCGTTAACACAACCAACTGCAATCGGGTGCAGTATAAAACACTCGAACCGCACTCAATTACGATAATTAAGTTAATCCTGTGCAAAATCCATTTATAACCTTTGAAACTTGAATTAACGCTACCTACCAATTTATTTGAAAATAATCGATGTTCGTGGCAGCAAAAAATCATTTAAGTATGAAGTCAATATTTTCTCCGTAGGAACATTAACATCAATCCATCAATCTCCCGGGGGGACTTTCAAATTGCTAAAATTGAGTCATTCCTCTCAATTATGGCGCGTTCAGTGACCATCGTGGTTTGGACGTCCCATCAGACCCCATTGACTTACTGCCCACCATAAAGTGTGGTAAAGATGCGTGCAGAGTGCGCGGGAGTTGGCATTTGTGACTTGTTTCGAGTCGGTTCTATTTTTGATTTTAATATCTGATCATTAATTACTATTGACGTTGTTATTGAAAGTCCCAGAGGTGACCCTATATTTTATAGATTAACCAAAACCAGTAACATTACTTAAAAACCTTTTAAATCCATAAAACTAATACAACCTAGCAAAAAACCAACTCAAATCATAAATCTTAATCTTCACACCAGCTATGACTTTATTAGTCCTCCAACATATTATTACATCTAATAAATAAATTATTATTCGAACATTTATTACCCGAATAATGCCAACAAATAATAATATGCATCCCGCATTATGGACGCAGCGTTGCGTACGCGCATCCATTTTTGTTGATCGTGCACGAAACTCCTAATTTAACTCTTGCCTTGATTAATTGCAAATTAAAGTCCCAAGCTCGGTGGTGCCTGTCGAATATGACTTTATTGAATTTCATGGGAAGTGATTAATGTGCCAATAACAAATTTATTATTATAGCGATAAGGTCGGTTATTTAATGTTATTGTTGTAACTGTTCTGCCGTGTGGTCTGTGGTTACGGATAGGACAAGTTTTTCAGTTACAGGCCGATGATTGGTGGTCGATTGGTTACTTTCTATAGGGACTGGTGAAAGGAAATGTCAAACGGATTTTGAAAGATTTTAGTAGTGATTTATTTAAACATTGGTGACCTGGATCTTTTAAAGGTCTTTCGGCGGACACCTAAAGTATACGTAGTTGATTTTTTACATCATCATATTTTTAGGAAGTTTTCCCAAGGCATGGAGCGATGCTTTCAGAGTACAGTGGACTTTGTTTCCAATTCTTAAATTTTTGAGTGGTATTAGAGATATTGTGGAAGGTAGGTTTGAAAATACTGTTATGTTCAAAAGCCCCTCACTGGCTCTTCAGAGCTTTATCATGAAAGCAAAAGTATTATGAAGCACAATCTTTGTAAAAGCTAGGTTTACAAATGAAAATGCCCATTCTTGTTGTCACATTAACAAATTCGTACAAATCTATTGGAATTTAAAAACATTATTATAAACAGCGATCTCTAAACAGAACGTGAATGGCGATCTTAAAGTATAACTTGATTAACACTTAATTTTATAGAAACTGAACGACACCTACATGTTATATCTTTATATCTCAGCATTTTATATATCGACAACATAGTTTCGATTTTTTTGGGCAACCATTCCGCGGACCACAATCACACTAATCAATATTAAACCTAATTCTTTTGATGATAAAGTACCATTTACCTTAGCTTTGCCCTGAGGCATTATAATTAATAATGTCTACGAATCACAACATAAATAATAATAAGTCATATTAACATCGTACAATATTTATTTGACACTGAATCATAAAGGTGGACATATATTAGACCGTTGAAAATCATCTTTATTGCGTTTCCTTGTTATAAATCTGATAGTGTAATTACTCTACAACGTTGACAAAAAAGCGATTGGTCTTAATGACCTGAATTGAACACACCTGGCTCTTCTTGAATTAGTTTAGTTCTACAATATTGTTTGGAAGAAAATGGACACAATGAAAGATACATATTTGTAGAATAGGCTAAAACCGACAAAAGATGGCAGCGCCGAAGGAAACCACATTTTCATTGCATAAGCTAGACTAGGGGTGATTCGAGGTGACCTAGGAAGGAAATACCTGAAAGAATTTTGATCAGTGTCAGCTAATTAGCTTGAAGGCTAGTCAGATTAAGCTCTTGTAGATCTTTAGTCAAAAGCTCTTGGTTATTGGTCGACAAATCCATGATATTGCTTGGTCAGTTCCGAAGTACACACCAAACAATTTTGTTGAATTATGAGGTAGTATCTCAATTATCAATCATTCTATAAACCATACAAGAATGGTCAGCGGGATTGTCCGAAAGGGTTACCGCTGGCCCGGAACATAAAGGGCTAAGGAAGGAACACGGTGGGTTTTAGTCAGTAATAGTCTGACACTCCCTTCCGCTCCACCCAGAGCGGGAGGGTCAATCATTTGATGATTTCCCGTCCGTACGAGAAATGAAATCATAATGCACTCAAGCGCCATTTTCTATTACCCAATCATAGAAACGACTTGAAATGATAAATCATTATTAATAAGATTTATTAGATATAAACTAAAAAAACAACCGACGCATAAAGACGTCATCAAAATATTGATGAAATTGATGAATGAATCTAATAGCCTTTACGGTTCATAAAGAAACGAATTGATTTGGCAAGCCTGCAAGCTCAAAAAAAAACGTAGAAAATATTGTTCAGCAATGAAAAACCAGTGTGACTTTTTCGATACATATGTACAGACTGGAGCACATCGAGCTACCCGAAACTGTCAAATGTTCCCAATCAACCTTGAACCTTATGCTGTAGCGATAAAGTTGAAAATCTATTAAAGAAATTTGACAGATTGTAGTAACTTGATGTGCTGGCGTCTGTACATTCTGAGTTTATTTTAGACATTAGATACTGTGTGTAGATAAAAACATCGTGAGGTAATCTGGACTAATAGTTAATTAATCCATACTAATATTATAAATGCGAAAGTGTGTCGGTCTGTCTGTCTGTTACCTCTTCACTGATTTAGATGAAATCTATATATTTGGTATAGAGATAGTTTGACTCTCGGGAAAGGACATGGGATATTTTTTATCCCGATATTCCCACGGGATCGACACTTATGCGGGCGAAACCGCGGAGCGATGTTAGTAATAAATCCATACTAATATTATAAATTCGAAAGTAACTCTGTCTGTCTGTCTCTATGTTACTTTTTCACGCCTAAACCACTAAATGAATTTCGATAAAATTTGGCAGAGAGATAGATTGCATCCCGGGGAAGGATATAGGATAGGTTTTATCGACATACCTCGCGGGCGAAGCCACGGGCAGAAGCTATTATTAAATGAGAAAAGATTTGTTTGTATGTTTCTTTGTTACGCTGTCAGGCTAAAACGACTAAACGGATTTGGATGAAATTTGGCAAAAAGGTAGATCATGACCCGGAGAAGGATATAGGCTTTTCATCCTGGATCACAGATGAAGACGCGGACCGCAGCTGGTTGTTAATATAAGTCATAAAACTCCAACCCGACTTGAGAAATGCGGTTGGTCTATTCTCCATAGAAATGTTCTCGCCTGTTTTCTTTCTGGTTAATGACCAAATAGCAATGATTTTTTACAGAATAATAAATATTAACTACTTCTATGTCCCTATGTTTTCCTTTTTGTTGATACATTATTTTTATAAGCACTGAACCCTCAAAAAATGCCGATTTAAACCGCTGTCAACAGAGACCTAGTGTACAAATTTGACAACTATAAATGAAAAAAGAAAAACATAGGGACACAGTATATATCTTTCATATTCAGTTTATGAAATATCTTTTAAGTTGGTCCAATATTGGAGGAGGAAATAGGCGAGAGCCAAACCTCGAATTATGACTTTTTACTTAGACTTTTTCAACAGTCTCTCCGACCGCATTTCGAAAAATAAAAGCTGTTACTTTTTCAAAAGCCGTATAATATCTATTCTACTCCAAACAACGTATATTCTCTATCGATCTTGTAAAATAAGTAGGTAATGCTTCAAACGTGAGCTTTAAAGCCGTTAAAAGTCGTTAATATTTATTATTATGACAAACGCTGGTGTAAGAAAGTTGTCTATGGGCAATAGACGTTTATCAAAACTTGTTGGTCATAAATTCTTAAGAACAGAATAAAACTGGAGAGAGTATTTGTACTTAATTTTGCTATCATCATTTTGGCCTTTTAACAAATCTGTTGGCATGATGAATTGACAACCAGTCTTACCAAGGGGTATTACCCAGTAACTGGGTTGTGGAGGTCAGATTGGCAGTCGCTCTATGTAAAATACTGGTATTCAGCTGCATTTGGTTAGACTAGAAGCCGACCCCGATATAGTTGGGAAAAGGCTAGGCAGATGATGATCAAATCTGTTGGCATCTCAACTAATACCGTTCAATCTGATACAGGTTCCATCAAATCAATTCCTTAGGTTATCATGGATAAATCGAATTTAATGGATAGACGAATTTTAGAAGAAAAGTATAGGTACCTAATAGTATTTTTAGCAATGTAAAACAGAAGACAGATAATAAGTAATTTATCTTGCCTGTCTGGGTTCGAATCCACGACCTACAGCTCGTAAGTAAGGGCCGTTACCATCACTGGGCCATCATTACTTTCATAATGGTGAAGGAAAACATCGTGAGGAAACCGGCATTTTCTATATACCACCACCATTTCTAGAACCAAAAATTCGAATACATGTGACATCTACCAACACGCACTGGTCCCTCGTGGTAGATTACAGTCCACTCAAAGAGCGGACACCTGTCTCCCAGCAGTGGGAACATTAAAAGCTGATTATGCTATGCACATCAAGCTACCCGAAACTGTAAAATTTTCCCAATCAACATTGAACCTTTTGCTTTAGCGATAAAGTTGAAAATCTACTAAAGAAATTTGACAGATTGTAGTGACTTGATGTGCTGGCATTTGTACCTAAAATCTATCAAGCGACTAGCTGCAGCCACCTTATTAGTCACCTATTATTTATATTGAAAGTAAAAGTATTGATGGGTTCATCATGTTATCAACTGCAGCCGTTCAAATATGCCTCTAATAACTTCACTCTTCAGTGTCTTTGGTGGAAGAGACACCACAATTTTGCCAATATCATGTAGTTACTCGCACTATAGCTATTTCTTAGTAACAGCTCGGCGTTTGGAAGTTGGCGGTGTGATACCCCCATGCCTCGGAAAGTAAGTTAACCTGTTGGTCCTGCGCCTGATCTCTCTCCGGTCGTGTCGGATTGCCGTCCCATGGGACTATGGGAGTGAGGGAAGAGGGAGTGCACCTGTGTCTGCGCGTACACTTGTGCACTATAATATCTCCCGTGCCGAAGGCTAGTCTCCGTTTAGATTAGCCGCCATCAGTTGTCTAGTACTCATAACACAAGCTCTGCTTAGCTTGAGACTAGACGGCGTTGTGTGATAGTTGTGGAATATTATTATTATTATTATTATTAAATATGGTCTGGAGGACTTTATAGCTATCAAACGAAGATTAATCTATGCCTCAGTCAGCGCCATCCTAGATTATGTCTTTTGTGATACTGCACTCGTCGCCTACAATCAAATTTGAGAGGTTTCATGTTCTTGTTTGAAGCCACAACCTGAGGCATATTATGCGAGTTCCTAACCACTAAGCTATGACGACATTGACATCATTCCGTCTTGTGCAAGAGTGGTGATCAATGGTCGTGCCTTCTCTGTATGAGAGTAGGCCTTTGTGTTACAGTGGGACACCAATAGTTTGGTATTAAAATGTTCCTGTTCCTTTACCGACGCTATATACCTTTTAAATAAGAATACAACAATTGTACTGTAGCGGTATCTACAACGCCACATGCGAACAATGCGTCATACTGACGTCACGCAAAATCGTGCATCTCGCAAGCAGAATTTACCGCGCAACTAGCATAGATACAACGCCAACGGCCTGACATGATTGAATCATCGGGCAGTTGTCCGCCAGACACAACACCCGTCTGGTCGGAGGATCCTCCCTTTACTATGGAGGATGAGTGAACTTTACACCTTGTTGTTGCGTTTAATTAGTAGAAGTAAAAATTTTTTGTAAGTAGAGTTTTTTTTTTTGAAGTCGGTTGTTTTTGTTTTTGTAAAAAAGTTTTTGATTTTCTCTTTTTAGTTGTACCTACCCTAAACACAAATTCAATTAACACTAGTGCATTGAAGAATTGAAGACACCGACTAGAGGGATCATCAAAGTTTGCATAGAAATGCCTACATAAGAATATTTGCCTAAATATTATATACTAAAAAAACCTTCCTGAAAGTATGTAGAGCACAATGAAGAATTATCAAAATTGGTTTATTAGTTTTTTAAGAAAATCGCGGACATACAAATATACATACATACCTACATACGGGTCGAATACAGAACCTCCTTTTTTGAAGTCGGTAAAAAAAGTATAAGTAATATCCTCGACGAGCTTATTCTAAAGATTTTGAACTGTAATACCTAAGAAAGTATTGTTTTCAGAGAAAATCTGATCTTTGTCTGATATCTTCCTTCATCCAGGTAATTGTTTTGGAAAATGTCATCAGGCAGTATCCTAAGCTGCTATAAAAATCAACGGGAGATTGGCGAATCTCAATCAGCAATCGTTTTGTGCCAATAAACAAATTGTCATTCGTTCTCTTTTCTTACAACCCACCATTAACGATTGCCAGACTTCTAAAATTTTATCTCCTTATGCAAAAAAATCCACAAGACCTTAAAAATCAAGAACCCAACAATAAAATTTAAATTAAAAACAGAGAAAATATTAAAATTGCTTTATTTTAATTTTAAATTCTGAATGGAGTCGTTTTCCTTGCAGTGTAGGACAACAAGCTGATATGATTATGATTGCATTTAATAAATCATTAACGCTGTAATCACAAGTTATGTACCGACCAAAGTATTAGTGATATGACAACCATAATTAGTTTGTAGAACATTTAATTATATTTTAGAGCCATTAATATATCTCATTTGTGTGCATGTTATTGCAGCACATATACACATTACAGGATATGACATGAAGCAACAAATACTCATTAGATTAGGTAACTGACCTACAGGTAGTAATTCTTTGAATACATGAACTATTAATTAATTAAAATAATAATTCCAAAGCCATACTAACATTAATAAAAGCATTGGGAACAGGTATGGTAATGTTTTCACTTTCTATTGAGCTTTTGAAGTTAGGTTAATAAAATCTGTAAAGATTTAATCAATTAAACTGAATAAAACTAATTACTTATCAAATATTGATTAGTAAATTACACTTTAATTAATTAAGCTAAGGTACAAACATTTCTTTGTTCGTTTCGAAAAATCGAATGCGCAAGAGTTCTTTGTTAACCAAAACTTAACACGGTAAGACAAATTATCAATTAAATAACAAACTGCCATTACAAAATACTGATAAGACCAAATAAATTCATCCATTTATTATAAATAAATCTAAAAAAAAGCAAAGTTAAAATTAAAAGTTTTCACAAACAAAAACTCCGCGACGGAGAACTTCAACAGAATCGAGAATCGACAAAAAGTTCTAATAAACACAAATCAGCTGTTTAGGCTCACGATTCTTATTAGATTTTGTTGATCTGTCAGTTTGGTACTGTTTACTATATGAGAATGATTTTTATATGCAACGATTTGTCTTTCATAGAGCTTTTCATGTACTCACCACCAAGAATCGGTGATGGGCGCGAGCAGCAGCAAGCAGGCGGCGATGACAACAGGCCGCATCGCTCGACGGACATCACTGCCCCGACACCTCGGCTGTAACCATCTCTCATCACCCGAAAAAACACCCAAAAAAACCCTTTACTCCAAAACTCGCCCCATTTCTATTCTCTAAACGACTCTATTTGTTTTTATGTTATTTTTCTGTGTAGAGAACGAAATGCGTTCGATTTTTCTAAACAGTTCCGAAATTTCGCGGCGTGTCGTGCGTGGATCCCTGTCCGTGGGAGATCGCGGCGCGGACTGACGCTCACCTGAGCGCACCCCGCCGCACGCGCACACCCAAACGATTTTCGCGCTATTTTGGCTAAGATTTTAGCAGATTAGGCTTCGCGTGATTAGGATATGAAGGTGGGGATATGAATTTGTTATATTAACGATGCGTGTGGGCGAGCCACTAAATTATCTCTTTTGCTGCATTAATTAAATTATGAACCTCTTAATAATCCAGTTTTACAGCTATTAATGCAGTCAATGTTGGTTTAATGGCATCATAAATAGATTTTACAGTTGTATTTATAGATAAATAAATAAATTATATAAGTGAAGTGCATATTTTTCACAGCGATGCACAGCTGTTTAACTTTCCATAGGGCAGCACTAATACGAAGCAGACATCGCCTGAATCCGTGTGATGGACAGTGAGAAGCGTTCGGAACACATTCTATAATTAGAGTACACGTGCGAAACTCTAATTGTGTTAAACAAACAATCTCGTGTACCTACACCTGGCGTTTCTGTGCGTCTTTCTTGATATGACATTTATAAAATGTAACTAATTTAACTTACGTGACATACATTTTGTAGGACACGGAACATTATTTAATATAAACTGGTTTAATAAAGCGTATTATGAACATGTTGTATTATTTGATGTGCTGCCCATATGTGGATAATGTGCTTTTTTATTCAGGCGCAGCTTCGAAGTTTCCTCGTTGAATAATAATAATAATATTCCACAATTACTATCACACAACGCCGTCTAGTCTCAAGCTAAGCAGAGCTTGTGTTATGAGTACTAGACAACTGATAAACATACTTATATATTTCTAAATACATACATATATAGATAAATTACACCCAGACACAGAACAAATGATCATGCTCATCACACAAACATTTGTCCTGGGTGGGAATCGAACCCACGACCTCCGGCATAGCAGTCATAGTCACTGACCACTAGACCAACAGGCCAGTCACTGAAGAATGACGTCATTAGTCGTAGATCATCGAAAAGTTTACTCTAGAAAAACAATCGGAGCGTAATTTGCGCGTTTATTACACCATTAAAGTAAGAAGCGCACCTAATTATAAACAATTGTGTATTTATTGCGGTACTCACATTTCACATCGTGGCGTTTTATTGACTTTAAGATAAATTTAAGAGTGCTTTCACCGAGATTGTATTATTAAGAAGCTGTAAAACTGTTGCTTTTTTATATTATTGACATTTATAATAAGTAATAAACAGGCATAAAGTAAGCTTCACCTTTTGTGTGTACATATTTCGCTAAAAACGGTTGTTTAATAAAATGAGGACTCGCTTAAGCTACTCTAAAGCAAAAGAGGTGCTCAAGCTTTAATAGTATATTACCTACACATTGTTCGCGAATATACTTCGTGCCAGACGGCGACGTTAAGTGGCTCATATCTCCTATTTCTATTATCCGTAATATAAATATCATTTCTCTAGCTAGAATATCATAAACTTGATCGGTTTCCCAGAACCGGCTGCAGATCTTCAACTAAGAAAATTAAACAAAGTGACTATCAAAGATGTTCAGGAAACCGTAATAATATCCATCGCAAAACGAAAATATCCTTCAGTAAAATGGTTTCAAACAAAAATGCAATACTCTCGGTTACTTTGAAGTTTGGATACACCGACATTTTGTGGAATTATTCTTTTGAAGCGTAGTTTTAAAGTAAACACTTCACAATTCTAATAGACTTTGTTTGGGTAGCTAATTGCTTATGATATTGGCTTCCGTTCTTCGACATTGTCAGAAACCGTTGCTTAACTTTTTGGGAACAGCACCCTAATCGCGATCGCGCAACGCACTATTACTCTCAATTTGAATCATTTTGAAGCATATTGCTAATCCATTGCTCCTTATGTACGAAAAGTGTGTCTGCTCAACAACGTAAATAACGCAATGAATGTTGTTGAACTGTCAAAATGAAAACCATTGCTACTGATAGTGTGTTACGCAATTACCGGCTGCTGGTTGTGAAGGAAAACATAAAGGCTAAGGATAAAACGACGGTTTGACGGCACGTTTGGCGCAGTGGTTAAGCGATTGACTGCTGCGCTGCGTGTCGTGGGTTCGATTCCTGCACGGAACAAATATTTGTATGACCTACAAGTAGTTGTTCCGGGTCTGGCTGTTTGTGTACGTGAATTTAAATGTTTGTAAACGCACCCACAATACAGGAGAAATTCCTAGTGTGGGGCAACGTTTTTAAAAAAAAAAAAAAAAAAAAAAACATAAGGGCTAAGGAAGGAACATGGGTGGGTTTTAGTCAGTAAGAGTCTGACACTCCCCCTTCCGCTCCACCCAGAGCGGGAGGGGTCATTTGATTTCCCATCCGAAAAAAAAAATGAAAACATACTACTTACTTACTGCTAGCAAGTCGAGTAGAGTTGGATTCCGTTTGGGATGGGGCTGGCCTGCTATGCAATTGCGAAATATGATGATATCATATTATTCAACACGAGCTGTTGCCAACGACTTCGTCTGTTATCCAGGTTGAAAAGTAGCCTATGTCCTTCTCCAGGTCATGGTCTACCCATTTGCCAAATTTCATCCAAATCCGTTCAGCCGTTTTAGCGTGAAAGCGTAACAAACAAATGTACAAAGTATCACCTGATAAAGAGACAAATGTTTACTGCAGCGCCACCTGGTGAGTTGTTACCGTAACACCTATCTAAGAACATGCACCAATCAAATCCAAACCCAACACTGAAAACCGCTTCAAAATCGGACTAGCAGTTTTGGAGATAAATGGCAACATTGGTTCGCACACACATCCTCGCACCACAAACGCTTATAAATACCGTCTCCGTACCGTCGCGGGTAAAAACTCTTTATTATAATATTAGCTGACCCGGCAAACGTTGTTTTGCATTATAAATTATTTGTAGCTGCCCGGCGCTACTTCGTTCGCGTGGTGTCCTACCCCTTACCCTACCCTACCCCTACCCTACTGTTACCCTACTCCTACACTACTCCTACCCTACTCCTAGAATACTCCTACACTACTCCTACCCTACTCCTAACCTACTCCTAACCTACTCCTACACTACTCCTACCCTACTCCTATAAGTAAAAAAAAAATAAAAGATAAAAAAATCCTATGTCCATCTCCTGGTTTTAGGCTACCTCCCCACCAATTTTCAGCCAAATCGGTTCAGCCGTTCTTGAGTTATAAATAGTGTAACTAACACGACTTTCTTTTATTTAAATAGATGAAGTTTACATAGCGCCCCTGCTCCACACGGTTTTCAACACTTGAAGAAACTTCGAGATTTCTTTGTTATTATTATGTAAGTTTAATAATAATGTATTGAACACATAAACCTTCCGGAATAAATTCTCTAAATGCACCAAAATGTGTTGCGGAGTTTAGAACAACAACACGGTCACTCAGACAGCAGTGGCGTAACTAGGTATACCGTTTGGGCCCCGTAGCAAATTCAAGGGATGGCGCCCACCCTCAATGTAAAGAAGCTCAACCAACGTTATAGTTTTCTTTTTACTAGCACTTCTCCCGCGACGTGTAGATTTCATATTTCCCCTGCAACATTTAACACCTGATTTTTCGTTGGTTTAGTGGTCGCAAATGCTACTGCTGAGCATGAGGTCCTGTCCAAAAAATTAGACAAACAATGGGAAAAAGGTACAAAATGTTCGAAACCTGAATGATGTCCTTTTTTGCACATTTCAAAAAAAAAGTTTATAAACTCATGTTAGGATCCTCCTGCGCTCATGCCCCTCTCGGGCCGGGGGCCCCCTCTGGCTGGGGGCCCGTGGCATTTTGCCCCAATGGCACCCTAAAGTTACGCCACTGTCAGACAGACACGAAAAGCGAGTTTGTTATACTAAGTATCAGTTAACATCACGCCTGTAATTCTAGAAAGGATAGGCAGAGGTTTTAATTGTATAGTATACTCAAATTTGCCCACGTCATCATCATCTGCCTAGCCTTTTCCCAACTATCTTGGGGTCGGCTTCCAGTCTAACCGGATGCCGCTGAATACCAGTATTTTACATGGAGCGACCGCCTATCTGACCTCCACAACCCAGTTACTGGGTAATACGATACCCCTTGTAAGACTGGTTGTGAGCTTTTCGGGCTTCTGACGACCCGTAACCAGTGTCAGAGATCCATGAATGACAGCCGAGACCAACGGCTTAACGTGCTTTTCAAACTCAAACACAAAGCATTTATTTCAATTAAACCATTTACAGGCACTTTTGAATTGTCAAGAAGTCGGTCAGTCAGAAAATACAACTTAAAAAAAAACGTAAGAAAATTTTAATTTCACGGGCTACCTTAGCGCTTCCCCCTTAAGACGACAATTTGTATGATAACTTTTTGTAGAAAAGCTTATAAACTTTAAAACTATAAGTAGGTATACCTACATTTCATGTTCACGAGGTATTGCAGATAAAATTTCTCAAGTAGAGGCTAAAAATGTGTAGGTGCCCCTTATGCATGGCTCCATAGTTATGTCCCATCAGCTCGTACGAAGGAAAATTTGAAAGGGCCGTAAAACTAAACGTTCCTAGTAAATAGAAGTTTTGTTACCAGTATCTTTGCAAAATATAATTTTAATTATGTACAAACACCAGCAAATCAAACTAATACAAACTGTCAAATTTCTTTAATAGATTTTCGACTTTATCGCTAAAGTGTAAGGTTCCAATTTGATTGGGAAAATTTGACAGTTTCGGGTAGCTTGATATCCGGCGTCTGTAATAAACAGCTGAGGAATAATATGACTACTAAAGAGGCTAAACCTCTAGTTATTTTTCCTTATGGGTGGATAAAGTGCCACAAAATTAGCGTTAAAACCTGTATTTTATACTTATAGGTAGTATGAACCGCAGACAAAAGATATATTATCTAAACTATTATTATAAAGAGAAAAGATTTTTTGTATGTTTGTTAAGCTTTCACGCTAAACAGCTGAATGGATTTGGATGAAATTGGGCACATGGGTAGACCATGACCTGGTTTAGGTCATGGGGTAGGACTTTTTATCCAGATATTCACACGGGAGCGAGACTTATGCGGGTGAAACCGCGGGGCGCCGCTAGTTAGATTATAAAACATGGATCTCTACAAAATTTGGAAAGAAAAAAAACTGGTAGTAGTTAGCAATACCTACAGTCAGTATTGACTAATATATAAGAATATTCGTAGTACATAAGTAGCAAAAATAGAAGAAAACATGTTATTTTAAATAAATAAGTAATGTAAAATATCGTGATGGTACAGACGCCAGCACATCAAGCTACCCAAAACTGTCAAATTTTCCCAATCAACTTTGAACCTTATGCTTTAGCGATAAAGTTGGAAATCTATGAAAGAAATTTGACAGATTGTAGTAGCTTGATTTGCTGGCGTCTGTACAAGGTTTAAGGCCTCGCCTCCCATGTACGAGGTTGTGGGTTTTAATCCGGGCAAGTATCAATGCACACACCCACCCAGTACCCACCACCAACACCCCACTCCCTCTCGAAGAGAGCAAGCCTGTGTCCCAGCAGTGGGAACTTTATAGGCTCATAGGCAAATCAAATTACTTATTTATAAACAGGTTCAAATTAAATCAGCTAGCGAAACCCCACAAACGTGATGGGTATCAATATCTAAACAATCGTCTGTCATCTGCCTAGCCTTTTCCCAACTATGTTGGGGTCGGCTTCCAGTCTAACCGGATGCAACTGAATACCAGTATTTTACATGGAGCGACTGCCTATCTGACCTCCACAACCCAGTTACTGGGTAATACGATACCCCTTGGTAAGACTGGTTGTCAGACATTCGGGCTCCCGACTACCCGTAACGACTGTCAAAGATCAAAATCAAAATCAAAATATTTTATTTCACATAAGCCTACATGGGCACTTATGAAACGTCAGAAGCTAGGTGCACGGTTCCAATTAGTTGTTTCCTATGGAGAAGAACCGGCAAGAAACTCCACGGTTACTCTTTTTACAAAAATAATTGACTTTTACAATATTTTCAAATTACAGTAGGTATGGGAGGATAGCGTAGGCCTGTCAACAAGTATCAGGTACATGATAAAATAAAAAATGGTCTACAGATCTAAAGTCTACAAGGCCTACAAAGTCCTCACATTTACAAAATAAGAATCTATCAAAAGGATAAATAAAAACCTAATAAAACATAGTGATATGATTCCCATTACAACCACGAATAAAGAGATGAAAAATTTGAATTGTCTGTAATGATCCACGAATGACAGCCGGGACCAACGGCTTAACGTGCTTTCCGAGACACGGAGGGGTCTCGGTATGTAAAGATGATCACCCATCCACAGACCAACCGCGGCAAGCGCAGCTTAACCTGATCAATCGACCTGTGCGTTATTATTTTAGCCACGGATATCTAAACAATATACCAGGAAAAAAATGGTACTTGGACTGCAATGTAGTTTTTATTGTGTTAGTAGGTACTTACTTGAAGCATGACTTTTACATCAAATCATTTAGTTTGTTTTGACATGTTTGTATATCGATACCTATCACTTCAGTAGTTTCGCTAGTTAATATAATTTAACCTTGTATAAAAGATAGAATAATAGGTTAACAGCCCCAAAAAAGTAGATGAAAACTATGTTTAAGATTTTAGAAAAAAAGAATTTAATTTTAAAAAAGCTCCTTCGTATCTTGCACTCATTTTCTTAAAACAATCTTCAAAAACCCTAAACCTATTTCGTTACAAAACTAGGTGGTTTAACACCGCACCACAGACAACATAACTAAAATATTACAAGACCACAAACTGTCATATTCGCCTAGCAACTTAATACCTGTGTCTACGACTACGAATACGCCAATTATGTAAATAGTGGTCAATTATCATGACCATACTTGTGGCCAACGGTAGGCGTATCCCCCTATACGTGTATCTCAAACTTTTTTAATTGACACCTTTTTTGCTTAATAAATATTTACATTGTCTGTCTGCTTAGGTCAAAGTGATCAATATGTTTGTTATGTAAAATTATCTGTTTGATTAGCGTTATTTGAAGTCGTATGAAGCTTTATTTCGGCTGTAACTGGTTTATATTGTTCTGCATTGTTATGTAGTTCTTAACTTTTAATCTTTTCAGGGTTCCGTACCCAAAGGGTAAAAACGGGACCCTATTACTAAGGCTCCACTTTCCGTCTGTCCGTCTGTCACCAGGCTGTATCTCATGAACCGTGATAGCTAGACAGTTGAAATTTTCACAAATGATGTATTTCTGTTGCCGCTATAACAACAAATACTAAAAACAGAATAAAATAAATATTTAAGGGGGGCTCCCATACAACAAACGTGTTTTTTTCGGCGTTTTTGCCTTATGGTACGGAACCCTTCGTGTGCGAGTCCGACTCGCACTAGGCCAGTTTTTTTTTTTCAATCCACTGTTGTTCAGTTCACAAACTTATATGTAGTTCATTTTCAACATTGATTCGCAGTGTTCCAGACGATGCCTCACCTGCTGACCTGCCATGTATTTATCAGATAATTAATTTATCTGTCGTTGCTTCACATTTAATTATTTTTACCTATTGTGGTATAGTAATTTTACTCTAAGTGCATCGTATTCACATAAAATTATATAATTAATGTATACAAAGTATTGTTAAACTTTTTAAAAGAGTAAGAGTGGTGTTTCATGCCCATTCTTTTATTTAAATACGAAACTAGCTTTTGGAAGGGGCGACTACAATCAATTCTATTTTAATGTAGGTATATGTTGACGTCCAAAAGTGCCTTTTATGTGCCTGTTTAAAATAAATGCTTTAACTTTGTCTATGTCCACTAAATCCTCCTAACTCCTGCAGACCTTTGCTACGACATCAACAGCACTACGTCATACAATATTCATGTGATGTAGTTTTGGTCTAAAATGCTTTGATTCACCAACACGACTAAGAAGAAGTCAATCTAGTATTTTAAAACAGACACTTTTAAATAATTCTGCAGGTATCATCCCCAGCTTAATTATTAGGTACTGAACATAGGATTATGTTCACTGAAATGAGCGATCAAAGAGAAAATTGTTATAATCAACCTCAGACCAAATAAAAAAACCAAGACAGAGGGCTGTCAACAGTAAAGTGAAGCCGGTTTTGTAAACATGTGTGCACATAGTGAGGTGTAGTTTGATTGTAAATGTGTGCGTGTGAGCGTATATGCACAGAGCGGAGGTGTTGTTTTTGCATGCTTCACTGTATTGTTCGCAGCGCTATGTCTTGACTTTTTATTTGGTCTGAGTAATCAACACACTTAACAGATGGATTGGTAATCTCAATTTTACGTTATTACACGTTACAGACAGAGATAAATAATTAAATATACTCTCTCAATTAAAATCTCTTACTTGTATCAGTTCAAAACCATAAACCAAATTGCAGTTTCACAAGCAGAGAATTGCTCTACAGTGCATTAAAGTGATACATTGCACTGTCGGGGAAATAAACGGACCTTTCTCAAACTTTCTCTTTTAGCATGTTTCTCCCTGTTAACATGTTGAGTACCGCTGTCATATCGCGTTAATAGCTATAGTAATTACTGTTGTTAGAAGCGTTTCGCTAATTCACGTAATATTTTAGCAGCAACAAGCTCGGCTGCGGAGCAAAAAAGTCTGATATTTACGAACATGATTGAATTTTGTTTGGGTTCCGTAAATATAGATCTTTTTAGTTTTTAAAGGAAAATAACATAACTTCACGCCTGTGTTCCCCAAAGGATTAGACAGAAGTGAAGCTAGTACATCCACAATTCGCCAGTTACTTTTAAGTCCCATGTAACAGAGGGCAAGCCTATTCCCGTCAACCGGGCATCAATCCAGACTCCGGGCTGCTCCTAGGAAGTTCTATAAGGAAAACCCCAATAAAACTTTTTCCGATCCGGGAATCGAACCCAGGACCTGATGCTCAGCAGTAGCGCTCGCGGCCGCTAGACCAACGAGGCGAAATAACTTGAATTAAAAAAAATACAGTGCAACTGTAATCGATTTTCGTGACAGGTTAAACGAAAAATAAAAGTGGCTGCTGAAATGGATAGCGCATATTTGAGTATAAGTACAAGCCACTAAGGCGGATTACACACTACAACGCGCCACGCGCCGTCTGGGGCGCAAATAACGCGCCCCCGCGCGTGATTTTTTACATACAAATTCAATAAAAACGCGCTTCCGCGCGGGAAATTTGCCTCCGCATCCCGCGCCCCGTCGCGTGGCGCGTTGTAGTGTGTGATCCGCTTTATCACTGAGTGGAATTAGACGGTCATTGGTGACGGGTTAGGTATGATGGTGATATGAAAGTCATTCTGTAGTCAATACTCTGTGACTGAGTGTGGCTTTCATCTCCTTAGCGTGTCGTGGCAATCTAGATAGAGTCGGCCCAGAATTTGGCTATGAGTTTGGCAACGTCCTGTAACGTGCAGACAACAGCACCATAATTGCGTAAGACATTTTCAATCACAATCTAAATCATTTTGAAGGATATTGCTAATCCCTTGCTTCATATGTTCGGAAAATTTGTCTGCTCAACAACGTAAATAACGCAATGAATGTTGTTGAACTGGCAAAATGAAAGCCATTGCTACTGTAAGTATGTTACACAATTACCCTGCTGGATATGCTGGACACGATATTAAGTGTCCCATTGTTTGTGGAACAGCACCACATTTACACTCCAGGGCGGAGTCATCTGTGAATCTCCACCTGAGCAGGTTTTCCTTGCTTCGGCCGACTTGGATCCAGATTATTTTTAAAGACTTCCAGGTAACTCATGTCCAAGTGGGAGATTTTCAGCAGATGAAACGAATGGGTTGGGTGGGGAAGCACACTATCTCGCCACAGCTTCAGCTTTCCTTAGACCGTTCGCCAGTGAGTGGGAGGACATACTTTAAGAAGCTGTTGCGGCTTTTCAGCCGTACCTACCACTTACTACCTTTCTTTGGTATTGTTCGTCGAATGGTTGACCTCCTTAAGTTTTGAGTTCAGCTGCACGATTTCTGACAAATGCGTGCACTGACTGGACAGGTCCTATAACCTGAACAAGATTATGTGTGAACTTTAAAAGAGACGGTAAACTCTGAGTTTGTTTCGGTCTTTCTTCTCAGTCTAGTCAGATTTTTGTTTTTTTGTTTTTGTATCTGCAATCAGTGAGTTTCACTGTGAGCAGATGTTTTGAGTGATGTTGTATTGGCGTGTAGAGTATGCTCCTCAGTAAGAACAACCCCTCATTAGTCAGATAGATTGACGTGTAAAAGTGTTACTGCAAACCTACTTAGGCCTGACTTTTCAATCGACAAATAATTTTTATTCGTGGAATAAAATTGACGTCGGACCGATTTTGTATGGAAGAACTGTCAAAAATTCAAAATTATTCCTCGGATAAAATTATCTAGCGTTGGAAAAATCATTACTGAAATAAAATCATTTAAGTATTATTTTATAATTTAGATAGTTTACTATTACCTACTTTGTAGAATAAGCTTGACCCCTGCAACGGACTTATCTATTTTGGATAGAAGACTTAGTAAGTATCGTTTCATTGTTGCAAGTCATATTCTTATCTAGGTTTACTACAGTATTAAACCTAATAGGATAGCTGATTAGCTAGTTATCATTGGGTAGGAATTAGTGTAATATATTATAATTAACCGTACATGTTGTAAAAGTGATCATATCTAAGGATTAACAGGTAGAGGATGCAATGTTGTTGTAAAGAGGTTTTTTGTCTGCGTGAGCTACTAATGGATCAAGGAATCTACATAATTTACTGCCCTTGACTGATTATAGAATATAGAAAATATATATATACAGGGTTATTGGTAAAACACCAGCAACCTCTTAAGAGGTCATTGTACTCACCATTATGAACAACTTTTACTATGGGACCAAACCTGAAATCGCGAAAAAAAAATCAGGTGTTCCCTACATTTTGACGAGTTATACGAACATAAATGTAGTGAACAGCTGATTTTGTTTTTTCGCGATTTCAGTTTTGGTCCCATAGTAAAAGTTGTTCATAATGATGAGTACAATGACCTCTTAAGAGGTTGTTAATGTTTTACCAATAACCCTGTATAGTTTACGTGAAAATCTATTTTTTTTATTCACAACGGGAACGCTCTTGTCCTTCATCTCACCTGGTCTATCTCAGAGGGGAGTAGGGGACTCCCCTCTGAGATAGACCAGCGGGTTATAATGAAATTCAGTACAATATTATTACCCAGCTAGAGCCTAGGGCTATTATAACTTGCTCATGACATATCATTTGACATTAGCGAGCATGTGGCGTGAACAAGATATGAGGACATCGTATGGGAGGCAATGTCGCCTATGAGCTGATAAAGTTAAACCGTGAACGGAACCCTAAAAACCGGGGGCTAAAAGTAGGTCTACAATTAGCCGCTAAACGCAACAATTTTATGTTACCTACCGCTGTACTTTTCAATTGCTTGCAAATTCTACAATTTTATACATTGACAAGACACTTGTGACATTTATTTGTTACCAGCCGGTCGATTCTGTAAAAATCTCACCGTGAAAACGTGGGTGATGTGAGTTTGTTTTTGCTAGGAATTGACACTATTGACAGCTCACTCCACGCTCACTTCACCTAAGTTTTCACGGTGAGATGGTTACCGAATCGCACTACAGCCGGTCGATTCTGTAAAAATCTCACCGTGAAAACTTAGGTGAAGTGAGTTTGTTTTGCTAGGAATTGACACTATTGACAGCTCACTCCACGCTCACTTCACCTAAGTTTTCACGGTGAGATGGTTACCGAATCGCACTACTGTAGATTATTATCTACATTTGATAAATGTTTAAGATACCGGGAATAATTTAAATCCGTTTCAAATACATATAGCAAGGTAAACACAATATTTTACGAGGACCGGTTATGATTTAAAACTTAATTACTTATATGATTATTATTTTGCTGTACCTTCTTAAACCTATTCGAGAGGGAGTGGGCAGTAATCTACCACGCAGGCCCAGTGCGGGTTGGTAGATGTCACATTACTTCGAATTTTTGGTTCTAGGACATGCCGGTTTCCTCACGTTTTCCTTCACTGTTTTGTGAGCAGTGGTGATGAAATTATTTACACAAAGTAAAGCGCCTGTCTGGATTCGAACCTACGATCTACAACCCGTAAGTCGGGGCCGATACCACTGGGTCACTGCTCTTAGAACCAAGAATGATTGTTATTAGCTGAAGGTGCCTATACTGTGTTTGCGATTTATTTGCCAAACATGTAAACAAATATGAGTTATTGGAAAAATAACTTTAATACCTACACAATAAAGTTCAGTTTACGCTACAAATTCAATTTTTTTATAACTTTTTCAATAGTACTAGTAGTTTATAATTACTTACCAAACGAGTTAAAATTATTACAGGGTAATGTGTTCAAGACAGAATTGACAGAATGGCTTCTAAAGTTGTAATGATCAAAACACGGTATCTATGGATCAAAATAACAACAACTAAATCATGTAAGTTAACGACAGATTAAATAGGCTCCCAAAAACATCGAGTAAGCAGTAAGCTACCAAATAAACACATATATTTTCTTTACTCCATCCACACCACACCATAGATCCTATACCCACGAACAAGCACCTATAACCCAGTGACAACACACACCATAGTTCCTAAGGCCGCAAACACACGAGCGTATCGCTACGGTATTCACACAAGGCCCACTCGTCATGGCATGGAGCCCTCTCGAAACACAAACATTTCAAGTGTGTACTCGACTTAAAACGATTCCGATGTCCCGACTTCAGTAGACCAACTGGACGTATAATTGCTGGGAGTTAGAATAAGCCCTTATGTTTGGTTTGGTGAATTGTTTGATTGTACTCCCACGGTTATGGGTATTATTTATCTGTATGCTGGTTTTAAATGTGAAAATAACATACAGGGTGGTAGTATCGACGCAACCTGGTTTCAGTACATGATTCTAACCCCTAGCATAGAAACTTATCGTCGGTTATTAAAAAAAAAACCGGACTAGTGCGAGTCGGACTCGCACTTGTCCGGTCCGCACTGAGGGTTTCGTACGTAGGTATGTAAATCACGGATCACTAGGTAGGTATGTAATCACGGGTTTTTTTTAAATGTAACTACATAATTACGTTTTTAGGATTTTTTCCTTTACTTGTGCTACATGACATTGCTTCTTGCCAAAAATCATGATTCTAGGTCAACGGGAAGTATGTACAGTCGAGTTCATTAATATATTGACCCTTTCAGGCTTCAAAAATATATGAACGTTAAAAAAGTTAAAAAATTGAATCCCTCGCTGCGCTCTGGATTCAAAGAAATACTCTAGCCTTCAAAATAGTTGTTTGCTCCCTTGGCAAACAATCTACTAATAAAAACTTCAAAGAAAAATAATTTCTTTATAAATAATCCACGACATACACGCTACTACTACAAAAACAGCACAACATGATCTCTCGACAAGACGAAAATTCGTAATTTTCCCATAAATCTATGAGCATTAACCATCTTTATTTAATGCAGTTCCCAGATCCTCATTATGTTTTATAGAACCTTTAATTTTCCCTCTACGGCTGTGTGGGCTTCAATAAACTTGATCTACCTACTTTATTAGACAAAAAATACATAATAATAAAAGATAGCGTCCCGTTACTGCAAAATGCAGTCATAATTGCAAAGTTTAACTACCTACTTAGTTCAAGAATTAATAGACTTGACAACCCAATAAAATACGAGTAAAATATCAATTAAATTTCTATTTGTGGAACTCGGTGAAAATTAATAAAAATTACGACTCTATAATACAGTTTTTAAGTTTAATAAAATGCTTGAAAATACTATAAAATCATGATTTATAAGAATATATTATATAAAATTCAAAGTCCTGACTGACTGATATATCAAGGCACAGCCCAAACCGCTGGTCCTAGAGACATGTAGAGGGTGTGTTCTTTGTGAAGAGTAGGTATCCACTAGGAAAGGGTTATTTTGAAATTCCACCCCTAAGGGGGTGAATGGGGGAGGGTGAAATTTCAAGCTTTGGACCTTTATCAACCACTTAGCGACTGGATCACCGAATTAAGAATAACACACACATTTAGGACCAGATCGGGTAAAATAATGCGTTCAATCACGAATCAGCACGCTTAGCAAATTAGTTGACGATATTACTTATGCCTACAGCCAATTAATAAAATTTCGGATAACTGCAAAAGTGCAGTGTCTGCTCAGCCCGGGCCAGTGGGTGTCCGGCCAGTGGCCAGTGGGTGCCCTGATTGACCTTTCGATTGGCACTTTCTAACACATACATAATCATAATCAGCCTATAATGTTCCCACTGCTGGGACACAGGCCTCCTCTCGGTGAGAGGGATCGGGCCGTAATCCAACACGCGGGTCTGGTGCGGGTTGGCAGATGCCACATGTCTTCGAATTATTGGTTCTAAGACATGCCCGTTTCCTCACGATGTTTTCCTTCACCGTTTTGAGAGCAATGGTGATGATATAATTTACACAAAGTAAAGCGCCTGTCTGGGTTCGAACCTACGACCTACAACTCGTTAGTCGCGGCGTTACCACTGGGCCACCACTGCTCTAACACATACATATTCTAAAATGGGACATGATTTAAATTACATTTTCTGCCAAATTATTTAGCTAGATCTTACCCGATGATAGTATCCTTAATGCTCCCACACAAAGCTTCATGGAAATTGTTCTACCAGAGTCGCGTCACGCATGTCAGCGGGAGCCTTTAGACTTCACCCGTAGTCCAACATAAGTCGCACTTTACGCCGTCCATGTTATGAGAAGAATAATATTGACAAAAAAAAATGGCGGATATAGCACAGTTTTTTCTTCAACTACTTAATTTACAGACGATTAATAATCGGAATTAATTCACCCGACGGGTCAGGTCATGTTTTTTTTAACAAATTGAAATCAATTTAGGTGGTCTCGCCACAGCCAAAAGAACGATATAATGTTTTAGAATCTCAATTAAATACGGCTCACTCAACGAGAGATATCTAACAAATCAATTAAGTAATGCAAAGAATTCATTCACCTTTAGTGCTGTGACTGGGCTGGTAGTATTTCGGGAGTGTCGATATCGATGACCTGCTGAAATGGCGGTTTAGGTTATCGTTTCAAACCCTCAATTGCTAATTGATTGCTGTTGAGTAAATTTTTCAAACATACGAAATATTTGAATAATCGGTCTACTCAACAACGTTAATAACGTAATTAATGTTTTTAAACTATTAAAAAAGAAAGGCACTGCCGTTGTAACATATTTGTTACACAATTACCTTAACTACAAATACATGATTTTTAGGTGAAATCATGAATGGTAGTTGTTTATACCAGCTTAACATTGCAGTTTAGTTATGTACTTTAGGTACTGTAATAAATAAAAATAAAATAGAACAATTTATTAAGCTGAAGTTTTCAATATATCAATTGCGCATTTCAATGACTATTATTAAATGCAACCCAAACCGATAATAGATAATTGGTATTATTTCTTCCGTAACCATTTTAGATATTTCTATGAACCAGTTAAACAATGAGAATAACATACTTACGTAATAGATACTAATGTGTACGTATGTCGTATATCCAGCCTGCAAAAGTTAAAATCAAACATGACCATTATTATTAGCGATCTAAACTACAAACATGAAATCGTACATCTCAAGACCCTCATGAAATATTAACAACCAATACATCATACACTAAAGAAAATTAAATAAATCATCGATAGCAAAAACTACCACAAAAACAAGACAAGCGCATCACTAATGTTATCGCGTCATCGATTAAAACATTTTGATTAGCTTTCAACTTACGACCAATGTCATAAGATACGATCTAAACGAAACGTCTTAAACGCCATTACGAACATTCTACAAACTGTCTTTACAGTATTGGATGAGTTTTAGAAATTAAATTCCATACATTAGACGCTTAATATGGTACTAGTAACACAAAGCGACGGAGCCACCCCAGTCAAGTGACTGTGCAGGAATGTCGATAGTGATCGGAGATTATAATGTCGATATGTCTTGCAATAGCAGTCACTCGACATCCCTATTGAAGTCAGTTTGACGATAATTTTAATGAATTGTGACTTATAATGACGCATGGAAAGGATGTTGTGTTGATAGCATAAAGGATAGAGTGTGGATAAGATGGGTTTGTGACTTTGTGACTGCAAGAGTTATGAATTGGTTGAAGGTTTTATATAACATCTGAAAAGCTTCTGTTGTCGCCTAGATAGCTACTGCTTCTACCAATGAAGATAAGGATGTGATACCATAATCTGATTCTCATGATAAGTTCTTTAGATTTAATGAAGCAAGAGCCGACTGTCGCGCTTTTCATTAGGTATATGTCGCATCATCATCTGCCTAGCCTTTTCCCAACTACCAGTAAACTCCACTATTTTACATGAAGCACTGCCTATCTGACCTCTACAATCCAGTAAATGGGTTGTAATACGATATCCTTGGTAAGACTGGTTGTCAGACTTTCGGGCTTCTGACGACCCGTAACGACTGTCAAACATCCACAAATGACCGCTGGGCGTGCTTTCAGAGGCACGGAGTTTTGATATGTAAATCACCCATCCACGGACCAACCGCGGCAAGCGGAGCTGTGACCCGTGCGGCTGGTATTACTTTTTTTTTTTTTTTTAAACCTTGCCCCACACTAGGAATTTCTCCTGTATCGTGGGTGCGTTTACAAACATTTAAATTCACATACACAAACAGCCAGACCCGGAACAACTACTTGTAGGTCATACAAATATTTGTTCCGTGCGGGAATCCAACCCGCGACACGCAGCGCAGCAGTCAATCGCTTAACCACTGCGCCAACCGTGCCGTCAAACGTACTTAGTCACAAGCCCCTCCATTAGGTAGAGCAATCGATAGGGTAATCGATAAACTCAATAACTTGCTGTTATTGAGTTTATCGATTACCCTACCCAATATGTTGAAAAAACAACGAGTGAGAAGATGAGATATTTAAAAGAATAAACTCAACAGAACATTTTTAACAACATGCCAATAAACTTAAAAGGGCATTCGTCAAGATCGTGTGAAAGCATCAGCAAAAAGGCAACATCCCACAAGCACATATACAAAATCATAAAAAGCCCTTTTATAATAAAATAAGAAGTAGCATTTTTCACCCTAATGACCATTAAAGTCCGACGATGGTGAATGTTTAAAAGTGAAAAACCTGAGTCAAATCAATTGTTCGCTGTGTTTCTACCAGCAGATTGTGGAAATAATTAGTGCCCCTTGAAAAATATTCATTTACAACGCGTGATAAATATTTACGAGTTATTGTTCTTTAATGGAGCGAAAGAATATTGGTGATCTGCTTTCATAAATAATATAGGTAGGTGTGTAAGACCATAATAATATAAAACGTTTATTTCAGAAATAATCCATAAAGCTAATTTCAGACTACGCTATAATATAATAGCATATACTATAGCACAACAATATCGCTCGCCATACATTTAAATAATAATTAGCAAAGTGTGTACGTGTCCTAAATAAATGTATGGCGAGCGATATTGTTGTGCTATATGCTATATGCTATTATATTATAGCGTAGCCTGAAATGAGCCTAAAGCATAATGTAGAGCAGCTAGATTTAAGTGTAGGTACCTATATTTTTTAAGACATTGTTCCTGGTAAATTCCTACGGTGTTCAAATACTTAGAAGCCTTAAAAATTTAGGTTTTTATATGTAGGCTTATTGCTGAATATAAAATACAATTGAAACAGTAGTGAAATTTTATAGAGATATTTTGATAACAACGATTCAAATAAATTACTTGGCAGGCAAATAGTTGGAAGGAGGTATTTGGATGTTTATCAAAGTCTATACCGGAGGGGCCAGTGGCTAAATAATAACAGCCGCACAGGTCGGTCGATCAGGTTAAGCTACGCTTGCCGCGGTTGGTCTGTCGATGCTCCGTGCCTCGGAAAGCACGTCAAGCCGTTGGTCCCGGCTGTCATTCGTCGATCTTTGACAGTCGTTACGGGTAGTCAGAAGCCCGAAAGTCTGACAATCAGTCTTACCAAGGGGTAACGTATTACCCAGTAACTGGGTTTTGGAGGTCAGATAGGCAGTCGCTCCATGTAAAATACTGGTATTCAGCTGCATCCGGTTAGACTGGAAGCCGATCCCAAGATAGTTGGGAAAAGGCTAGGCAGATGATGATCAAAGTCTATACCTATCAGAGTTCCAGCACTTGCAGAAAAGAGGAGCGCTTGTCCAAGTATCAGGACAAGCGCCACTGCCACGATACTGCCAGGTCTCTTTCTTATTTTCTGCTAACAGAAAAAACCCTGTCTGTTTCCTATTTCTCTAAATAAAACAGGGGTCCTCATTAAAAAACCACAACTTCAGACTTCCTACTTGTCAAAAACTTATGCCGCCATGTCCACACAAATCCAACAGCATCCACAACACACATTTAATAGCGGAATAACAAACGTTAACAGTAATTTCTTAATAACATAACATAATATTTTATTAGCCCCAGTTCTCGGTGTAATGAGTTAGTTAATTAGTCGTATTTACAAGCTTTTATTTAAACAATAGCGCTGATACGTTGCCGCCTTTATACGTGTTAGTATTAAGTTGAAGAAAGATGACTTGAAGACTTTCAATCCACAGTTTTAGTATGTTGCCTGTAGAATAATCTGACAAAAAATCAGAATGATTGTATGTATATTAGTATGGTTTTTATTGTAAAAAGAAAGTTTTTAGAGATATCTTCATGATTTTTTTCTATCACATCAAAGTATGTAGTTGTATTAAGTTTCAACACACTATCTACCTAGCATATATCCTGAAGAATATCATATATTTTTCTGATAACCGGTTGATGGTACAGTACGGCGACACCCGTATAATTTTGAAATTTCTTTACGTCAAACACGGCTATTGCAGTGTAAAATTTATTTGCTTATTGTATAGACATTATGATTCAAGCAATAAAGCTGAGATCACTTTGGTTTAATGTAAAAAACAATTGGTGTACCTATCACAACGGTCTATACGGATACGGTTGTAGCCGTCTACCGCCCTATGTAAACGATTTAATTTTCCGTGATTTTGTTGGTACGGTTGTGATTTTGTATGAAAATTCTACGGAAAGCGATAAGAGCTTTTTATTCAGTTTAAAGCCAGATTCTGGAGTCCTTCTTTGTTACAAGAAGCAATCTACAAATCGTCGTAGTTTTCGATGCACTTTGATCCTTGGACCTTTGATACCAAAACGTTTACCTGTTCCCGGGTTTTCCCTTGGCCTGGCCTATTCATTACTTTGAATACATGATTCACTTCAATAATAAGCATTCAATTATAGTCTGAATCATTTCCTTCCCCTAATAGTTTATTAGGGGCCAATGACGTATATTCAAAGAATCACGGATCTTTTAAGTTTCTGGAGATTTTTTTTGACTTTATTATAGGTATTTTCTGAGCCATTACAATTAGTTCTGGTTTTAAGTAGTGCGTGAATCAGAGGCAATGATTTCGTACTTAATTATGACTAAACTTATTCGTAATGGCAGAGAGGAATCAGGGTCAAGGGTCTCAGACCAAATAAAAAACCAAGACAGACGGCTGTCAACAGTAAAGTGAAGCCGGTTTCGTAAACATGTGTGCACAATAGTGTGGTGTAGTTTGATTGTAAATGTGTGCGTGTGAGCGTGTATGCACAGAGCGGAGGTGTAGTTTTTGCATGCTTCACTGTATTGCTCGCAGCGCTATGTCTTAACTTTTTATTTGGTCTGAGATTAGGGTAAAATAGAATGGAATATTATTAATTTGCATTGTGATAGATTGACAGAGGGATGCGTATTTTTTTACGGAAGTTCAACTCTCCTGTCGTGGGTTCGGGAAATAATGTTCCCACCGCTGGGACACAGGCCTTCTCTCTTCGAGACCGAGTGGGCCATGATCAACTAAGCCGGCTCAGTGAGTTGGTAGACGCCACATGTCGTCGAATTTTTGGTTCCAGGACATGCCGGTTTTCTCGCGATGTTTTCCTTCACCGTTTTGAGTGCAGTGGTGATGAAATAATTTACATAAAGTAAAGCACCTGTCTGGGTTCGAACTCATGACCTACAACTCGTATGTCGGGGCCGTTACCACTGAGCATCACTGCTCCTCCGAAAGGACACTATAAAGAAGTAATGTCAAATGATTAGACAATGTACGCGACTTTTTCCTGACTCCTGGGTGCTACTGAAACATTTATCCAGAGAAACACAGATCTTTAGTTTATGAACAGTTTTTGAACTTCCATAGGTATTTTCCACCATCATCATCATCATTTCAGCCGAAAGACGTCAACTGCTGGACATAGGCCACCCCAAGCACCTCCACTTCGACCGGTTCTGTGCTTCTCGCATCTAACGGGTTCCTGCGGCCTTCTCAAGGTCGTCGGACCACCTTGTGGGAGGCTTTCCGACGCTACGTCTTCCGGTAGGCGGTCGTCACTTCAGAACCTTCCGGCCCCATCGGCCATCTGTTCTGCGAGCAATTTGCCCTGCCCATTGCCACTTAAGTTAGGCAATTCTTCGGCCTATGTCGGTTATCTTGGTTCTCCTGGTATTTTCCGAGCCATTACAATTATTAGTTCTGGTCTTAAGTAGTGCGTGAATCAGAGGCGATGACTTTGTACTAATTGTGTGACTAACTAACGTCATAAATAATGGCAAAATGGAAAAGGAATCCACTACGAAAAAGTAGATAGGTACCTAGAGTACAATAGGCACGTCAGTAGTAAAAACCCAGTATAAAATGACCTCGTCTTCTTCTTAGCGTGTCGATAGCAATCTATATACAGTCAGCCTAGAATTTGGCTACGAGTTACTGGGTAATACGATACCCCTTGGTAAGACTGGTTGTCAAATTTGTCAAAGATCCCAATCAAACTATAGGTACAGCAATAATCAGGGTATAACTTATTAGTTACCGATGTAATAATGTTATACTTAGTGTTAGTTAATGAATAGTTAGTCAATTTGAAAATGTGTACAACAATACTCTATTGTTAACTGTGGAGGCTTGTAAATAGCTTGTCGTTAATTACCTTACTACTACTTCTGTATTTGATAGCTGTAAGCCACCCAAACACAATAAAATAAAAATAAAATAAAATAAAATAATGTTCTCACTGCTGGGACACAGGTCTTCTCTCTGTGAGAGGGAGTAAACCACCACGAGGGCCCAATGCGAGTTGGTAGATGTCACATGTCTTCGAAGTTTTGGTCTTAGGCCATGCCGATTTCATCACGATGTTTTAGGGTTCCATACCCAAAGGGTAAAAACGGGACCCTATTACTAAGACTCCGCTATCCGTCTGTGTGTCACCAGGCTGTATCTCATGAACCGTGACAGCTAGACAGTTGAAAGTTTCACAGATGATGTACTTCTGTTGCCGCTATAACAACAAATACCTACTAAAAACAGAATAAAATAAAGCTCCCATACAACAAACGTGTTTTTTTCGGCTTTTTTGCCTTGTGGTACGGAACCCTTCGTGTGCGAGTCCGACTCGCACTTGGCCAATTTTTTTCTTCACTGTTTGACTATTAGATACACCTCTGCTTAACCGTTATACTTTTTATACCTAACGACGTCCGTTCTATGAATTAAGACGTTATTGTATAATGACCAGGTTCAGGAGTCGACAAATGACTTGACGCTGACAGAAAAAACCTTCACAAGAAACACAAAGTTCTATTGAACATGTTACAGACCAAATTAACACCTACATAGACGAACAAAAAATAAAATTCCATGAAATTTAAATTGGAGCAAAAATCGAGACACTGTCAATCATTTTGACTCATATCCGTCTAGTGATTTCGTCAATGAGTCAGAAATACCATGCCGAAATATCATGGGGATACACTTAATTCGCTTCATTCCCATGAAATGCTTACAGGCATACTTTTGCATGGGAATTTTAGCGCTTCGGAACGTAGCGATTCCCATGTCAACCTACCGCATCTGAGTGGTAAGGAATGATCGGTATTTTAGGGTTTTTTTATAATTATAAATTAAAACTGGGAGGCGATGGTTTGCTAAATAAAAAGTGGAAATTATATTTAAGGATTTTTGTGTGCATAAAAATACCAAGAAATCGTAAGGTTAGGTACTAAAAAAAAGTAAAATACTTAAGTAAAAATGCATTGGTAACATGAATGCATGGACGTTATTTTCATGAAACCGAAAAAATTGCGAAAGGAATAATAGCTACAGGAGTTCGTATTAAAAAAAAGGAATCAGAAAAAGTAAAGAAAAACAAAAAGTCTAATTGCACTGCCCGGGAATCGAACCCGGGTCGCAAGAATGGGAATCTTGCATGATACCACTACACCAGCAGTGCTCGACCTTGACACGCAAAATAGTGCACGACCATGCAAGCTATGGAATGCGCGCGCATCCTTTTCTTTATGGGAAATTCGGTTGGTTAGGATTGTTTTCTAATACACGAAATGTTTTTTTTAACATGATAATACGTTTATTTTACTATTGATTGTTGAAGCTGGTTAGGTAATTCCAATTTCAGCTTTTAAATGAAAATTCAATAAGATTTATCTCCAAAGATATTTTAGTCCTAATATTGAAGAAAAAAAAGATAATGATACTTGCTTGGGTTCGTACCACCTTTTCTCACACTGTCGTCGCCTGCATGCCGAATTCGTCTCGCCGTAAGACTGGATCGTGTTTGCTCAATATTTTACTGGCATTAACATTTTAATTTATCTGCCCCTAACGTGACTTTATAGGATTAAAGGACAGCGTAGTGATAAATTCATAACTTTATTTGGATTTTGATTTTATCTGCCCTTTTGTTGTTCGTTTTAATGATTCCATTTGGCTCGGTTTGACGGTTGTTGGGCCCACCCTGTGTGTGTGTAGTCACAAAAAATACTGAAGTTTTTGCAAATCTTCTCAATACAACCAAATTGATGTCGATATTTTCGGACTAAATTATCGAAAAAATTCACACGACAATTAACGTTTCAAATTTCAATCTTAACTAATTATTCCAAAAATGTATGATCTAAGATACTCGAAAAAAGTGGTTTTAACTCAATACTCGGAGCATGCCACCTACTGCCCAACGCCGAAAGCAAACCGGACGCTTACATGTAAACACTCGGATCAGCGCGAGCGCAATAAAAACGCTGTAAAATTTTGATGTTTCTATTCAAGACCGCGCGTCCTTCTCGCACGCGTTGCAAATCCTGTCTCCATCTCTCTCTGCGCCTGAGAATGGCTCAGATTATTATCAATGCACTTTACACAAAGCAGAAGACTCCGACTGGGGCTGACATTTATGTGATTTTGAAAGTAAATCGTGTAGGTTTAGTGTCTGATAAGTAGCACGTGAATGAGGTGTCAAGTGATAAAATTAATAAATGGAGCTAGATTTCACCGTTACTAGAACATGCTAGTACAATAACATAGCTCTTCAATGATACAACGAAGCATCACACAGATTTCGGATCATTTTGAAGATTCTCAAGCACTTTGATGTATACTTCAATGAATTAAATTAGTCTAAATTGTGTTCGAATAAACTTTCATTTTTATTTCTTGGTACTGAAGTATCCATCGGTGAACTACGTCGATAATGAACATATTTAACTGAAAACCTCAACATCTAATTTGACTGATATCGCTTCAGGTTCCACTGCTTCTCCTTTACAAATCACGAGTGATTGACTGTAAATTCGATCCCGTCTACAAAATATAGATACAGCCGCTCAATTTCTTCTACCCTCTATCATCTGTCTTTCCTCCTGCTGTTGATCAATTATCTCCTTCTGAGTGACAATGCTATTGTCTCTTAACAACGTTTTGTGCGCTTGCAATGACGCCGTGACAGGCCAGTCCTGTCAGTCCAGGAAATGTCATCGGTAAGTACTTACCTAGATACATGTTTCTTCTATATGATCGATCTTGATTAATGGCTGAATTTATACCTATCCAGTGAACGCTTACCTTCGGGTCTTTCGGTTCGGGGAAAAATTATTAAAGACTAGCAGCGCCCCACGGTTTCACCCGCATAAGTGTCGATCCCGTGGGAATATCGGGATAAAAACTATCCTAGGTCCTTTCCCGGGACTCAAACTATCTCTATACCAAGTTTCATTTAAATCGGTTCAGCGGTATAAGCGTGATTTCGATGAGAAAAATTTCAGTAGCAGCACGGAGTCTTAATTAAATAAAGTTAATTGTCGCTGAAGTATAACATGGAACTTTTATCAGAACTGGCTAAATGTCGCTACCCTCAGCTTATCTCGCAGAATACAAGCATGATATCATGCCAGAAGGTTAATGAGAGAAAACAAGCAATATATTCATGCCCTAATTTATCGAATAAATCTTGGTTAATTTCTACTCATGCTACCTAGCGAGTGAACAGCGTACCATCGCAAGCGCATCGAAACGCACCAGACAGAGAATGATGTTAAATAAATTAATTTTGGGTGCAAATTACTCGGCACGGCCTTTAATCAAGCGGGCCGCGTCATTTCTGACAGAGCTGCTACAAGAAGTTAGGAGAATTAAGATATGTTATTTTGGTATAGATAAATATTTTAGTTAGGGTCTATATTATGTGAAAAAGACCCTTAGGTATAGAGGTGAGGATGGTTCGCTCTGTAGCTGATTGATACATTACACTAATATTATAAAGGCGAAAGTTTGCGAGTGTGTGAGTCTGTTTATATGTTTGTTACTTCTTGACGCTCAAACGGCTGGACCAATTTTGATAAAATTTTGCAAGGAGGTAGCTGACACCCTGGATTAACATGTAGACTACTTTTTATCCCGATACTCCCGGTAATCATTTACGCGGGTGAAACCGCGGGGCACAGCTAGTTCTTCCATAAACTTTAGAATTCTATAGACAGTTTGATTTGGTTATGAAAGGAGGGAGACAGATAGATACTAGATAGATCAGCATGGTATGTTCTCTCACAGAGAGGAGGCCTGTGTCCCAGCAGTGGGAACGTTATAGACGTTATAACGTTATGGTTATGGTAGATAGATAGATAAACCATTTATTTGGTGCACACAAATTAAATAGCACAACACATAAAAGTGCAGACGCCAGCACATCAAGCCACCCGAAACTGTCAAATTTTCCCAATATACTTTGAACCATATGTTTTAGGGATAAAGTTGAAAATCTATTAAAGAAATTTGACAGATTGTAGTAGCTTGATGTGCTGGCGTCTGTGCGATTGAAAAAGACAGCTCATAACAACAACAACTCAGCCTATCGCAGTCCAGTAGATAATGCCTTGGTTAAATTATTCAGAATAGCCAGTCAGAACCATGGATGCGAGAGTGATTACCCATTGCGTAAGTACTAGAACTAAATCTAAGTAATAAGAACTGGCATGGAATACAAAGATTGTGTCATTGGGAATTTAATCAAAATCTTACATTCATTGACTATGTTGTGGTTGTGGTAAAACTGCACTCAAGGATCTTGCCTTTAGCGGGATTGTCTGAAAGGGTTACCGCTAGCCCGGAACATAAAGGGCTAAGGAAGGAACACGCGGGTGGGTTTTAGTCAGTAAGAGTCTGACACTCCCTTCCGCTCCACCCAGAGCGGGAGGGGGGGTCATTTGATGATTTCCCATCCGAAAAAAAAAATGGCTCTTGCCTTTTCGTGAAAGATCAATATGTAACATGCCAATATCACGCCTTACTCACTTTATTGGAGTTGTATAATTCACATACGCAAAACCATTGTTCGATCAAAACAAACCCTAATAAACTCAACAATAGAGACCTCAATTTAATAGCCTTATAACCACCATCTTGGCACTTGACCACATTTCACACATCATGTCCAAGTCCCAAGTGCCTCATCCAAAGAACAAAGACTTACTTTCATCATGTCGACTAAAGGTAGGTTCCTCAGATCCTTATCTGATTACCAATTTCATCGGAATGCGATCGCAGCATCATCGATACAGTTCCCACCCTAATGGAGGGATATTAGCAAACCTATACTTACGGGAAGCAAAAATAACGCCATGTTTTTTGCAGCGATTAAGATATTTTTCGAGTGGTGAATAAATAGTTTGGTGGTTTCGAAGGTTGCGAAGTTATGAGTAAATAAATACATGTATTTAGGTTAGCAACTGAAAGCTGGTGGCTCATTTTACTGCCATATCAAGGATATAGGTACTAAATGTTCTGGCTTCTACATTTACGATTTGGATAAGATTGATGCTTTATTATCCGGATGGTAGTAAAATCTCTTAACATAATAAACCCAGTCTCAGGTGAGGCGTAGCTTGCTAGAACCTACGTCACATCTTGACTGCCATTTTCTGTAACATTACCTACAAGAACTTTGTAACACAGGCAGGTTGGCCAAGTATCTAGTGATACGATAATATACAAAATACAAAACTAGGGTTGTGCTCTGATAGATATGTCTCCTTCAATTCTCTGCCTTATATCCAGGCCAATAGACAAGCAATATTTTCCATATCTGCAATCAGAGAACAATAAACATAGATACAAAACTAATGTAGGTACTCTAAACTCTGATGTTTCAGAACCGTTTCCATGAAAATCAAAGCTTTCCACGTTGTAGACTGTTATCCCATCTGGTTCAGGTCATCAGTACCTAAGTGTATTTACCAAGAACACATGAACTGGAATCATTACTAGTAACAGCCAATGACTCAGAATCAATCAGAATTCAAAAGCGTCATCTTAAAGCATCGACTGTAGAAAACGCTTTCAGTGTGAAATCGTATTATTAGTCATCCTCATCCGTGATATTAAAGGTTACCTACTGCGTAAACGATTAGTCAGTACGATGATTTTCATTAAATTGAAGAAACTTTTTTTTCATTGATACAATTTGAATCGATTTCTGTGACTGATCATGGAAAAGGGCGTGAATTGATATCGAGACCAATTCGACTATTACACGATTGTTGATGAATTTTGATCATTGTATCGAAATACAATCCCTATAACTTTGTGTCTACTACAAACTTCAACAGAAATAAAAACTCGAAGAATTTATTTAAATTAAACCATTTACAGGCATTTTTGAATTGTCAAGGAATCGGTCGGTTGTTCGGAAAGTTGAAGCTAGTTGCCCATTTCAAAACGTATAGATCTCTATGAAGGAGAACGGGCAAGAAACTCTAAGGACACTGATAATAAAAAAATCCTGGGTACCTACATTATTCTTGTTGCTTCTATGCTGCTGTGAGAACAATGTAAAAAACACATGGTACGTACTAAAACATCAACAAAAAATCTTCTACTGGAAACTACATTAGGTGCATTCCTACCTAGGTCAGGTATTCTGCAATCACAGAAGCAAAAGGAATATATTATTATCGTTGATTCAATCATTATTCGTGAGGCCTACAGCTGTTGCCAACCAGTCTTACAAAGGAGAATCGTCTTACCCAGTAACTGGGTGGTCAGATAGGCAGTCGTCCCATGTAAGATACTGGTATCCAGCTGCATCCGGTTAGACTGGAAGCCGACCCTTGCATAGTTGGGAAAATCTAGGCAGATGATGTGACCTCAGCTGTTGCATCATCCATACTCGTACTAATATTATAAATTCGAAAGTAACTCTGTCTGTATGTACCTTTTCACGCCTAAACCACTGAACGGATTTCGATAAAATTTGGCAGAGAGATAGATTGCATCCCAGGGAAGGACATAGGATAGGTTGTATCGACATACCTCGCGGGCGAAGCCGCGGGCGAATGCTAGTGTGTGATAATAGACAGAAGCAAGTCTAAAGAATATATGATAAAAATGTGACTTAGTACCTTCCTCACTGGTATAATTCAGTAGTTAGCCTCGATCTTTCCTTCCAGGAAGATATAGAGCCTTTTCTGAACTGGCAATAAAACGGTAAGAATACTAGGTAACTATTAAGAAAGAAGACCAAGTGGCTAAAATATACAGCAGCAACTTGTTACATTGAAACATGCCATAAATAACTCATTCTGTTACCTGGAAGAACGTTTAATTGAAGTATAAGAACCACATCAAATTAACACACAATTGATATAATCAACACAATATATAAAATCATTGCAAACACATAGTTAGGGCAGTGATGGCCGAGTAGAAACTGCAACGACTTACGAGTTGTAGGTCGTAGGTTCGAGCCCAGCCAGGCACTTTACTTATGTAAATTATTTCATCACCATTGCCCTTAAAATGGTGAAGGAAAACATCATGAGGAAACCGGCATGTCCCTAAAACCTAATAACACTTTACCCGACCTGAGAATCAAACCCAAGAACGCGTGCTCACAAGTAGTGCTTGTGACCACTACACCAACGAGACAGTCGAGGCAGTCAGTTGATACAATCAACAGAATTATATAAAATTATTGCAAATACAGAACAACAAGGCTTTGAAAACCCATGCATAATGCTAACAAACTTTAAAATCAAAATAAAAACAAAAATCCATTAAGAGGAACATGACTCAGCTAACTCCCACAATAATATAAAATTACACAAGAAATTAATTATACAACAAACCGATATTACCCAATAATCGTAATGTTCATCGTCAAAATTATTGGTTACCCCTCTAGATTTAAAATATTTCTCACGGCAAGCGGATTGACATGATTATTAATAACGACTCAGAAGGAGGAGCGATTGACACGTTAATATACCGTACACAAATATACAATGAAAGTTGGGAAGGGTAAAAATGGTACCTATTGCTACAAGGGTAAGGGTCACAATGGTACACAAGGGTAAGCTTGCGCAGCGGCTAAGCGATGGTTATCAGTAGACCACTCCATAAGATATCTTCGTCGTCTGCGCACTGACGTTTGAGACAAAGTGATTTTGACGCGCCGTATCGTAAAGTAATTATTTGCGTATCATTCTCTATAATTTTAAATTTTAGGGTTCAGCTCGACAAAAAATTAAATGGGTCTGATGTGTTGATTAATTTTGACGTAATGCGTCAATAATAATTATGTAATGGGTAATTTCGAAGCAAATTGATTCTCTAATAGCCTTGAATTATGAAAGAATTTATTACGTTAAGTGACCATCATAGTAACTCAATATTTATATAGGTACTTCATACAAATTGGTAAACAGAGGTATGTAGATATTCCCACTTCATTTTCTAAGAAACTTGTGTGACGATAACTACTACTGTTGTGGTGCAACCAGCACTATAATTGCGTAACAAATTATTTTTCAATCACAATCTGAATCATTTTGAAGGATATTGCTAATCCATTGCTTCATAGGTTTGAACATGTTGTCTGCATATCCACGTAAATAACGCTATGAATGTTGTTGCAATGTCAAAATGAAAGCAATTACCCCGCAGGTAGTGGCTAGCTATGGGTTGATATAGGATAACTTTACATTTAAGCTAATACATAACATCACGCCAGTAATCTCCGAAGGGTCAGGCAGAGGTGTATCAACATTTCGCCAGCATTTTTTAGTCCCATAGAACCTTGTAATAGGAGGGAGCCTATTGTCATCAACCAAGAAGAAATCCTGAGCCCAAGCCCGCTACTTAATTTTTTAGTAAAATCCAGTTTGCCCTAAAAAACACAGTACTGTAGAGTCTATGTAGTCCTACCTATAGTAATACAGGCTGGTCATAATTAATGGATGTGTTCCATTCGAACGTTCAAGCAAGTGTCAAATATGTATTTTAATAAGGTGTTTTTGTTTAGTAGAAGAAGTGCTAGAAATAATATGAAACCTGTAAAGTCTTCTTATAAATATATTAGATCCAAGTCAAAGTTCTTTTAATTATAGATATTTGGGAGGTCCCGTCTGGACCTCTATAGTAGGTACTGTAGAGGTTCGGAGGGATCCTCTAGAGTACCTCTGGGAGGTACACAAATGATACAACTTTACTCTTGGAAAAATTACTATATTGTAAAAATTGTACGTTACAGCTTCGCGATAATTATATGAATGAATCCTCTAGAACAAAATAACATATTAAATTATTTGACATGCGTTTAAACCTACGAATCGAATAACATCTCCAGCCAGTGCCTATTGCTAAAGGCGAGAACACATAGAACACTACAGTACCTACAGCTCAATGACTATTAAAACAAGTCACGTCCATCACTTATCTAATCGTCGACGAATGTTTTTTATTTAGCACGCCTGAAAATAACTGATAGGCATTATCAACGACGTCGCAGTATAGCACCTATGCGTCAGCCGGCTAGGGACGGCCCCGCCCCAGCCACGCCCACCGCCCCCCGCACCCCGCACCCACGCATTTCCAGCTTTTTCAATTTCAAATTCCATAGTTTCGAAATTTGAAATTTCTCGCCGCTAAACAATTCGCTGAGCGGAACCAGACTGCGAAACAATGCGACTCGATGACTTTGTTGTTTTAATTTTAAAAGATTATTTTTTTAGTTAAATTCTTCGTTTATTTTGATGTGCACTTGTTTTTTCGCTATTATAGTATAAAAAAAGATCACCAACCTCTATGGAGTTAAACTCCTTGGTGGAGAGTAGGTAGGGCATGAATGTGGTCTAATGTGACTCCCGAAAGTTTTATTCTGGGATTCTTCAAGTTCATTCAAGTCACAGAAATATGATTAGGTCACCCATAGACAGATGAGAAAGTGGCCAAACGCGAACTTCACCAATTTAAGAAAAAAAAACCTTCAAACAAAATCGTGAAGATTTCACAGAAATTATATCGAATGGGTAGGTACCTAAACGGACTAATAACTGCACAATTACGTACAAACTGATTAGTCATTCGACCATTAAGTCTGTGTACCTATTCAATTGAAATGCTCTTCAATCTTCACTCCGTTATCTACTCAGGCATCAAACTGTGATCGTCGAGGAGTTTACTAAGAAATTGTAGATGTAAACTAAAACCTGTCGGTTATTGAGTTTAGAGGTACTGTATTATTCTTTATTTATTTCTAGCCTTTTCCAGCGGTGTCGCGCAGTAGATGTCGGAAAATATCCTACGACAAAGTACTACCGAAATTAAAAGTATTAAGCACAATCACACATTTGAATTAGATCCACCACACACATTCGTATCTTATTTCGAACCTCTACGCCGAATTTTAGATTGCTACGCTTCGTAGCTCGTAGACCCTCGCAAATCCGTCTCAATTAAAGGTCATCAAACACTAAAGTTCATTGACTCAAATTAATGATTTATCCATAAGACCCAGTCTGTTCAAACAATAATAGACTGCAATAGGTGCACACACAATGGGCCAATGAATTGGGTCCTGACCACAATGGGTGGTAATTAAACCACAGTCCAAATATTCTCATGTCTACGCGGTTTGAACGCTGGTGGTCGCAATAGTAATATTAAACATAGAAAGTTAACGTAAATTGGGAGGATTTTTGCCTACATTTGAAAAGCTTCCTAGAGTATCAAGGGATTATATTTTTAAAAATTATGCGAAGTTTGGAATTATTCGTTGTCAGTCTTACAAAGTTATTTCTGAAACACTTTTAGCACCCTTTTGTAACACAATATTTTTCTCAAAAGTTATAAATAGAAATCAGACAAGAAAATAATAAATATTAATACATATTTAATAACAAATAATAATAACTTTACATTTTTTAATATTTTTTTATTCTAATGTTTAAAAATATAATGTATATACCATACCATACCATAATCAGCCTATAATGTTCCCACTGCTGGGACACAGGCCTCCTCTCGGTGAGAGGGAGTGGGCCGTAATCCACCACGCGGGCCCAGTGCGGGTTGGTAGATGTCACATGTCTTCGATTTTTTTGGTTCTAGGACATGCCGGTTTCCTCACGATGTTTTCCTTCACCGTTTTGAAAGCAGTGGTGATGAAATAATTTACACAAAGTAAAGCGCCTGTCTGGGTTCGAACCTACGACCTACAACTCGTAAGTCGCGGCCGTTACCACTTGGCCACCACTGCTCTCAGTCGTAAGTCATAATGTATATGTATATACTTAATGAAATAAAGGAAATATAAAAATAATAATAATGTAAAAGATAATATAATTATATAAATTGAAATCAGTTTCTAGAACAAAATACTATAATTATGTCCTTTTAAAAACAAATCTAGACTTCCTACCTATAGAAATCTAGTTTAACAGATAGGTTCTTACCTACAAATAAACCAGGTAAAGAAATAAATAATAGGTAATAGGTAATACGGGCTGGTTTCCGCAACTCCACGCCAATGCGCGTATTTTGCGTACGGGAAGAAATAAATATTCATAACAATTAAGGTGCAAACACCGCACTAATTAACTCTGCTCAATTGAATTTAATTCACCGCCTACAATAGTCATTAATAAATCACTCAGTCACAACCATTACTTGTCCTGTTGTTTACAACATATAAATCACTGCATTAATTTGTCCCATCTACAAATCGATTGTTACTATTCTATGGCATGACTGGCATTGCGCAGGCGTTCCCACAGCGAACGCCATCGCTCACCGGGCGAACTGATGAAATTAGATCGATTAACATGATAAATCTATCGATTGTAGAATCGATATAATCGATATGCGACTGACAAATTACGCTGTGTCCTGTCTGCACTCGGATGCTGATCTAAGTTTGGTAGGTAATGTTTTGTGTAATATTAGTTAGGTTTTTATGCTAGTTTTTTTTTTAACAAGGAAACTTGTTAATTGTGAATCCTAGTGATAGAATACTTATGTTGATGATTATTAGGTTTGCTATTATTTAGTCAGAGACTAAATAATAGCTGATGACTAAATAATATTTAGTCTATTCGAATCTTTATTGCTGTGTTTAAAAATCTGAAAAAAAAAATAATTCAAACTTCTACCATCTCCAGTGTAATTTGAACATGTAGTCCTACAACTTATACATATATATTTTTGATAAAACTTTGTATGGAGGTAGCTGACATCCTTGATTAACATATAGGCTACTTTTTATCCCGATATTCCCACGGGATCGACATTTACGCGGGTTAAACCGGGGCGCAGCTAGTATAATATAAGATTATAATTAAATATTATTATTATTATAAGCATATATTATCTATACATATAATAATAATACATATAATAAATTTGTAGAAAAGTGGTGTCTGTACAATGGAAATATATAAAAAAAAAGTAGCAGGGGTTGTTATTATATCGATGCCGAACCCGAAATTGTAATTAATTTTTTTTTGTCTGTTTGTCTGTTTGTCGGTTTGTCTGTTTGTTTGTGCACGCTAATATCAGAAACGGCTTATTCGATTTAGATGCGGTTTTCACTAATATATTGTAGTAGGCTTCACTTAACATTTAGTGTTTATTTCATGTCAATCGGTTCATAAATAAAAAAGTTATGTCAATTTAAAGAATCACGGCGAACATTTGTTAAGGTATTCTATCAGAGTACGTACACGCCTCGGGCCTGCGCGTCCGATCTTCGGAACTACTGGACGGATTTGAATGATTTTTTTTTTGTTGTATAGTTATTATGGCTGGACAACATTCAGGCTATAATTTTTCTTGAAAACTTGAACACCTGATGCAGAACCGAAACAGACCAGCTTAACTATAAGAGATACAAAAATGGTACCATAGCAAAAATTGTTCCACGTGATGAGGATTTTCTGCTGAGAGAATAAATTTGAAGATCTGGAACACCTGATGGGGAACTCCAAGAGCCCAGCTACACCATAACACAGATAGGAATGACGTCTTAGTAAAAGTTATTCGGTCTGATGGGCATTTCCTGTAGACTTATAAAAATCGAAGATCAGAAACATCTGATGTGGAAATATAAGCTATCACTAATTTCACCTCCACGCGGTGAAGGCGGTAACAGTTTAGGACTGATTTTCGATGACGATGGTATATCATTGAAAATTTGACTCTACTGACCAAAACTCCCATTTATTTTTTTTAACGTGAAGAAATGCTCATGCATTCTGCACTACCACGGGGAGATAGTGCAGTTATGTGGGACTCTAACCCACTAAAACTCCACTGTGTCCTCCTCTGCCGCTTACGGCGGGAACATGGGCACGCGTTAGCACTCATCCGTGAACCCGCCGCGGCTGTCCGTCACCGGACCCTCCGCTGGGGAGTACTCCCCATCACCAGCGCACCAGAACACATAGCACGCCGTGACCACCCCAGGGACCAAACCAGCACATGGGCCAAACGATCCCGTGTCTGGGCACCCTTGGTAGGGGAGCAGTCACTTAGATTTTAATTGATCAGGTATCTTCATAATAAAACTATAACCATGCCTAGAAAGAGGTCAAATCTTTCCCAATGTTCCAAAGGAGCTAAAAGATTGAGGATCATAAGATCCCAAGAATCTACCGAAGAGCGTCAGGAGAGACTTGATGCTGTTTGAGAACATCAGGCTGCAACTCGCTCCGTGGAAACCTCTTCGGATCGCGAAGCACGCCTGCGTTCTCAGCGTATTTACGCATCTACATCCAGATCTCTAGAGACCAGTGAAGAATATGATGCGCGACTGACCCAGATACGGTGAGATTATCATACATTGTTCCGAACACGCACACAACAAAATATTCATAATCAGAAAGTGAGAAAGAAAGAATTGCTGGAGTACGGCATGAAGAGACAGATTAAGAAGAGCGTAACGAACGTTTGAATTCTGATCGACTTCGACATTCTCTGAACAGAATGTCGATATCATCTGAAGAATTGGATGTGTCTCAAGATATAGCCGTAGGGCATGGCGACCTTCCTTGGGTTGATAAGGAACGGAGTGCATTTACGTATACTCCTATGATTGACTACGCCACATATTCCGCCATCGGAGGTATGGTTAAAAATTTTACTTTTTGTGAAGCTGTTAAATAGCAAAAAGAAACAAACGGTATGTATTGCTCAGGTGGGAAAGTACATATTGAAATATTACAAAATCCTCCAGAAATATTAAGATCACTGCTAATCGGTGACCATCACAGTCAAAACATTTCTTGGACAACATACGTTCGTACAATAATGCCTTTCAAATGACATCTTTTGTTGCGAAACAGATTTCAGAAGGTTCATTTATGCCAACATTCAAAGTGCAAGGCCAAGTTTACCACCGTATTGGTTCATTATTGCCTGAAAATGACGTCTCGAATCGTCTCGCGCATCCCGTTATCATCCAGTCCCCGGGTTCTTAGAATTCGACATCAGACGTTTCAGATCTTCGATTTTGACTACCCCGTTGTCGCTGGCATAACCAACAGGATCCGCGTACGAAGTCGCGGGCAGAAGCTAGTTTTTAATAAACTTATAATAAGCTTGATTGTTGTTATTTTGTTGGATCAGTCACAACACCTCACACTGCATTAAAAAGAGCTTAGTATATAGATAAATCTTCCATTTAATCGGGAGTATTAGCCTCAAACAAACCTAACAAGTTCTCTATCTATAGAAAACCTACGTAAAACATTAAAAAATCCTCATTAACCAGTAAACAAAACGATCAGTTTTATAACACAGCATCGAATACACACATCTATACGTATAATCACGCTGGCACGCTAGCTATGTGAGCAGAGGTAATGAATCAGAGGCTGGCATTCGCTGTGCACTGACGAATAACTATCTAATTGACTCCAAGAAACCCGTACATTTGATTATTTTTTACTTCGTTAGTGACCGGTTCCTATTTTCAATAACGACTCGTATTTCTTACAAGTGTAAGTTCTTGTTTAGGCTAAACTATGTCCGCTAAAAGATAGGTAGTTCGAACCCAGGAGTTTCTTTTGGAAAAAAAAATGTAAACATCCGAATTGAGAATTCGGATGTTTACATTTTTTTTTTACCTCCTCCTTTTTTGAAGTCGGTTAAAAATGGTAGTCAAAGATGAAAACACTCTAGTAGGTAGTAGGTACAAACGTAAGTTTTAAATTTTGTAACTGGCATGAATCTTCACCAGAGTTAAACAGCTATTTGAGTTCTTCTTTTTAGCGTATCAAAGGCAAATATTGTTTGAAAAAAAGTTTTTAATTTTTTATTTGACTCAGTTCACAATAAACACTATCACCGTTCCCTGACGCTCACGTATACCTACAGGTGACAACTGGCGTTAAATTAATTGTATTTACTGAAATTAATTCCTACGTCATTTATTTTCGTGAAAAAAATCATCTTATGCTAGACGGACGCAAGTAGAATTCTATAATGGTTCCGTTTTCCTATTTCTCCGTAAAGTATGGAAGCCTAAAGTTAGTGCTATATATGTCACGGCTAATAGCCGAAGTGCGGCTACACCTAGTTTTAGCCGGGTACAACTAGGTGCAGCCGGCCACATGCAGTTCGTGTGTACTTCGGGTGACATCGGTTGCATGGTTACGGTCGGTCGATAGGCGACGTAGGATGCAAGAGCGAGCGAAGATCACCCCGAGGTTAGGTTTGGTTAGGTTACTTTAAAAACCCTTTATACAGAAATGAGCTCCGTCGACGTAGAACGCACCTACATAGTTGCACTCGGCTAAAACTATTTGTAGCCGCACTTCGGCTAGTAGCCGTAACATAATTATGTAGTAAATTAATTTCGCTACATTATAACGGCAAAGGGCCTTATAAGAAGGCTAAAAGTCACCCAAAGGGCAATGGAGAGGGCTATGCTTAGAGTTTCCCTGCGTGATCGAATCAGGAATGAGGAGATCCGCAGGAGAACCAAGGTAACCGACATAGCCCGAAGAATTGGCAAACTTAAGTGGCAGTGGGCAGGGCACATTGCTCGCAGAACAGATGGCCGATGGGGCCGAAAGGTTCTGGAGTGGCGACCGCGTACCGGAAGACGTAGCGTTTGGAAGGCCTCCCACAAGGTGGACCGACGACCTTGTGAAGGCCGCAGGAACCCGTTGGATGCGAGAAACATAGAACCAGCCGAAGTGGCGGTGCTTGGGGGAGGCCTATGTCCAGCAGTGGACGTCTTTCGGCTGAAATGATGATGATGATAACGGCAAAATTAATAATAAGCTAACTTATTTCTGACAAGGAAACATGTCCTTTTCAGAAAAACACAGTTTGCTTTTCGTTATGAAAAAAAAAACCTTTATTTTCGGGTAGAACCGTGAGAGCAGCTCGTTTCGTAGTTATAAATAAATCTCGTCTTTAATGTCACCAACAATTAAAGTCCTGTGTATGAATGGAAGATTGCTCTGTAGTTGTGGGAACGGAATTAAGAATGCCATATGGAGGCGAAGAATCTGCTGAGGCTCGTACGAAGGTGCGTAGTGTGTGACTTACTCTACAGTAAAATAGGTTTATTTTGGTGTTCTGTATTATTGTAATTATAGTTAACTAGCAGCGCCCCACGGTTTCACCCGCATAAGTTTCGATCCCGTGGGAATATCGGGATAAAAAGTATATGTTAATCCAGGGTGTCAGCTACCTCCATACAAAATTTTATCAAAATTCGTCCCGCCGTTTGAGCGTAAACAAGTAATAAACATATAAACACACACAAAAACACACTCACAAACTTTCGCCTTTATAATATTAGCGTGAAGTGTGATAGTATGGATATATGGATTACTAAATGAACTGCCCTGATGGTCTAGTGGTCGCAAGCGCTACTGCTGAGCATAAAGTCTTGGGCTCGAGTCCCGAGTCAGGCAAAGTGTTATGGGGTTCTTCCACCTGGAATTTCTCAGTAGCCGCCCGGAGTCTGGATTTATGCTCGGCTAATGGCCATCGGCTCGTGAATTAAACCGAAATGTGGGTGTACGGTCAGCACTACTACGGCAGCACTACTACACATGCGGCAGTACTATACATGCACCCATAGATATAAGAAAGAAGGGTACATCTCTGCCTATACCTAACCTTTTTTATGCCTAATTCAATAAATTGACAGTAACTTAAATAATTAGAATTGGTTTGAAAAACAGCAAAGGAAGAACTCTAGAGCCAATGGAAAGAAAATATTCTCTTCTTGGAAAAATATCATAAATATAGTGTCGTTTCTATACAAAAATATTAGCCTATCCCATTTAAATAAGTACGTAAATAATTTAAAAACATTTATCTTCTAATAAATAAACAATAATTCAATAAACTAAGCATACAAACTTCTTAAAGTTTATCGCAACAATTAACTAAGATACTTGAATGCAAATACAATTCAAACTAAAGATATTTTACAATCATTAATTTATTCTGAAACGTGTATAAATTAACGTATAATCAGCAAGAAGACAGAGTAATAAAAATATTTGTATACTTGGTTAATACCTGAGAACACGGAGTATGAAACAAATGAAGTGCCATATTCAGGCGACTACAAGTTTCAGAAAACAAATAAATGTGATGGTATAAGGATCAAGAGTGCAGAGGGCAATTTTAGGAAACAGCCGGTCGATTCTGTAAAAATCTCACCGTGAAAACTTAGGTGAAGTGAGTTTGTTTTTGCTAGGAATTGACACTATTGACAGCTCACTCCACGCTCACTTCACCTTAGTTTTCACGGTGAGATTTTTACAGAATAGCACCGCTGTAGGTACAAAATGGCTGCGGTAATTACGATTTTGGCCACGCGCCTAAAGAACCTGGCTTTGTAGGCTGTACGCAGTCAAGACTGACTTTAGACAGACTATCGCTCCATGGAATCAATGCGCACACTCGTAACAATTTTTTTATTTTTTTTATTAAACATTGCCCTACTCTAGGAATTTCTCCTGTATTGTGGGTGCATTTACAAACATTTAAGCTCACATACGCAAACAGCCAGACCCGGAACAATTACTTGTAGGGAAACAATTACTTACTTGTAAAATAAAGTCATTATCTTCAAAAAGCTACTGAAAAACTGATTTCAAACAATGCAAAACGATTCTGCATAATGCAGAAAAAATTGTTTAGACTTTTGTGTATGCACTTTATAACTCGTCTAGGTGTGTTTGTGGTTAAAGCGATTGTCATTCGACGGTCACCATATTTGATCTAAACGGCTTAAGTAGTTTAAGCCCTGGACAGAAAGATGTGGAAGGGCAGTAGACCTTTGCCCAGCAGTGAACCAATAACGGCTAGTAATAAAGTAGTTTTAAATGACAAACGTTGCAAAGATACGCAGAATTTGTTTCATGCGTGAATTCTTTTCATGAATTCTCCATTTTGCATACTACTCCTGGTATTGCTGGAGAATGTTTAGTGCCGTGTTTCAATTATCATTCAAGCTGGCTAGGGAGAGTGTTTAGAATGCTAATGGATGGAAATCGATGGAAGAGATACTAGCTGCCAGAGATTATGTGCAAACAGAGCACGAGATAGGCAAGAATCTGCCGAGTTAATTGCTTTGAAGAGATTTTACTATAGATAGATAGATAGATAAACCATTTATTTGGCGCACACAAAAAGACAGCACAACACACGAAAGTACAATAGTAGATATTAACCAAACTACTCACATGATTATAATATAAAAAACAAGGTGCCGATAAAAAAACAAAATGAAAACACACATATCGAAATAAAAATGGGCTGTTTTTCCATAGCCAGATAGATAACTTTTATTCGAGGAATAAAATTGACGTTTGACAGTTATTGTATGAAATAACTGTCAAAATTTCAAAATTATTCCTCGAATAAAGTTATCAGATGATTGAAAAGCTCTCAGACGAGTAAAATTATATATAGGTATATATATCTATAGCTTAAAAAGAAATGGCAATGCAAATAAAAAGTCTATTGATCATGATGAAAGTACATTCAAGAAAAGGCTATTAATAAATTCGGATACTGCTACAGGTTTCCGGCAAATAAATGAATTGTAAGCATTTAAAAGCACCTACATTACAGAAACACTTTTATAGCCTGTTAAAAAGTCATATCAAAATATTTTAATCGCAAGCTTACGTGCAATTAATACACCTACAATCAAGATACACTTTTTCCCACTACACTCTTAACCTTTCCCACTTATTTGTATTTATTTGTGCCCACAAACAACGCGTCTGCACAAATTACAAACAGAATAATCTACACGATCGCGATGCGTGTAGGGCAGTCGGGGCAGTTTATCAAGATGGCTAAATGCTCGCAATTAGTTCATGTGAAATGTCGCATAAGCATGCTAACGAGATCCCGCCTCAAGCCGTACGCACGGCCGGCTTGCCGGACGCACGCCGGTCCGATCGCCAGGCTATCGGAGATAGGCGGGCTGTGATTTTGCGTTTAATTAGTCGCAGGTTTAAGTGTTTTTGGAGGTGAATGGGCAATTTAGTTAAGTCTAGACTTGCTGATTTTTGTGTCCATATCTTTACTTTGAGAGATACTCATCATGCCCGATTTTTCGGTTCAGTTTTCTTCAAAAGTCGTAATTCTTTTGCAACTCAACGCAATATTCAGATAATCATCACAATTTTTTGACAAATCTATTATAACTTTAAAAAAAATCACAATTAGGTACTGCTGACCAACCACAAAAATCCAAAAGCCAACACTTAACATTTAAAACACACGATTAAAAAAACAAATTGCGTTTTTCTTGTCGCAACATCTGTCGCGCCAGCCCTACCGTATGCAAACAGCCTAAAATATCGCGTTCGACCCTCTGCTGATTTATTGCCCTTTTATATAGCCCCTAAAGTTATCTAATTGAGTCTGTGAAGCGTCTCTACAATCTTTAGTTAAAATAATTAGCGTAGTTTATAAGAATATTCTCTGATGAATACATGTGTAAGTTTAAAGTTATTAGTGTTTATTTTTATTATGGTTTCTCTATGACGGCGTGGAGATGGTCTTCCTGTCGTAAAAGTCGAAAGCGTATGAGTTATTTTATTTGGAGAGACGTTGGATTGAAAAGGCGATATTGACCATTGATGTTTTCTTGTGCATGGGCTGGTAAATGAAGTTTAGTAAATGGGTAGTAATAAAATGATGGATGTTCTGCTGTTGGTGTACGAAAAAATAGTTTTTTTTTTTATTCTGATGGAAAGCGATGGATGAGTTCTATGATGGATCGAGCGTGCCCAGAAGATGCCTAAGGCACTGGAACTCCCACGCATCGACGAAACACAGCAGGCTGCTTGACGCCGAACCAGGCGGGCGTTAGCCCTACCACAGCAAGGGAGGAAATGGCCAGTCAAATAAGGTGTTGGGTGTGACTGTCCAGGGGGTCTACTCCGAAGCGGTTAACCACTGTATCGGCCGAATGTTCGGTCATTTTCTACTACCATTCATTTCCTATATTGACTATTGGTCCCGACCAAACTGTGCCAATCCGAACCTTTTTAGAACCCTTACCCTTTTTTTACCTTTTTTTTTTAACCGACTTCAAAAAGGAGGAGGTTCTCAATTCGTCGGAACCTTTTTTTTTTTTTATATTTTTTTTTTTTATGTATATTCCCCGATTACTCGGAGACGGCTTGACCGATTTCAAAAATTATTTTTTTGTTTGAAAGGGTATACTTTCCAGGTGGTCCCATTGTCATCAGGTCAGGATCTGATGATGGGATCCTGGAGAAATCGAAGGAACTCTTCAAGTATTATAGGCACACCTATAGCGATTTGGATATTTTTTATAGTAACTCGTGCATTTGCTCTCTGAAAGCATCATTTGGTGAAGTGGAACTGATGATGAAGACCACAAATGGCCACCGGAACTACTCAATAATAAGTATTTCCCGGTTTGTGATTCGATTACTTACTTTAATATGGTTGCTAAGCAAGTTATGCTCGTCACGAATGCGAATGGTGAAATGGAGCTGATGGTGGAATACCAGGAGAACTCCTCAACAATTAACGTCCCTGCATCGGGAAAAGCAATATTTTGTAAAAGGCGATGAGCAAGTTGGCATTAGGCTATTGTAACTTAGATACATTACAAACAGACACACTAAAAAGCGAGAAATAAAAACTTTTTAACAAAAAAAAAACCGACTTCCAAAAAAAACACTACAAAGTGAAAAATAACTTTTATTTCTAAATCAAGTATGAAATGGAATTTCAACAAAATAATAACATTTACCCACAGACTTGAACATACCTCATCATCATTGGCCTAGCCTTTTCCCAACTATGTTTGGGTGGGCTTCTAGTCTAACCGGATGCAGCTGAAAACCAGTATTTTACATGGAGCAACTGCCCATCTGACCTCCACAACCCAGTTATTAGGTAATACAATACCCCTTGGTAAGACTGTCAGACTTTCGGGCTTCTGACTACACGTAACGACTGTCAAAGATCCACGAATGACAGCCGGGACCAACGGCTTAACGTGCTTTCCGAGGCACGGAGGGGTCTCGGTATGTAAAAATGGTCACCCATCCACAGACCAACCGCGACAAGCGTAGCTTAACCTGATCGCTCGACCTGTACAGCTGTTATTATTTAGCCACGGGCCCCTCTGAAATTATAACATACCTACAATGTAAAATGTTAGTCTTATAGGAAGAAAGATTTTCTTTTCTGCACCTTTCTTTAATGTCCATAAAACAATACACTTACAAAACCGCAAATATAAAAGATTTTTTGCGGGCATAATGGGTAATTTCAAAATGCGGCTGGCAACACCACACGCCGCGAACATTTCCCAGCCAATATTGCGGTGACGCGATCAGTTCGCGGGGTAATTGATAATGACAGAAAATGATGCATGACAGTAGCTGCAAGCGATGTGTTGTATGTAACACTTAATCGCTTGTAAGTGTGGATTTGTGTTGCTAGATTCAAAAATAAAATATTTAGAGATTTTTCCACAAACTCATATATTTTGTACTCAATTTTGTTTTCAACAATATGAACTGGTCATTGACAGCTGATCTCGACTAGATACTTATTCGTAAAGATATCTAAATACTATAACTGATGTCAAATAATAATATTTCCAGTGACAAGTTTAAAATAATAATAATGAGATTTGGTGGTTTACGTAAGGAAGTCTACTTATTTCTCCTCTAACATTTTCAATCCTGGCAACCCCACAATATCCACGGTAACCTACCCGCCACATAATCGTCTCTGGATATTTATTTAAATATGAGTGTTTACGTTCTAATGACGGCCCAGAGCCTGCAATTGCCGACAATGAGGCGTGCCACCTCATACATTATTAGATACCTACGCATGTGGAAATCACTGTTTTGTAACACAGGAGTAGATGTGCGACAGAGACCAAACTTCATATAACCGACCTACGTTACGAACTTAGGGTACGTGCTACATGGTAACGCCACACACGGTACCTACTGCTTACAGTAGAACAACACCGATACCACTGACAGGTCTTAAAAAATAACCAGATGATTGTATGACGACAGGAAAATTCATAGGAACGATACAAATAAAAGAATCCTGGTCATCGTCTTGGATATGATGACCTGACCACTGAACAATGATCACAATCACAAGTCAAAATCAGAAAGCGAAAAAGCCCTTCTAGTTATTTTCAGCCCAATATAAGCCTATTCAAAAACCTCACTACACCATTAAACTTACTTCTTACAGTCGAAAAAGTAAGTTTAATCGTGTTGTGTGTATGAAGTGGTGGTTAGAGAGGACTTTGTCCAGCAGTAGACTGCTCTGAACTAATGATGAAGGAGTAAGTCAATCTGGTCAATCTCGTTAACTTTATGGGCACATAGCCACGTTACGCTGATTTTTTGGAGCTTGGTCTCTGTTGCAAACTTATTCTCGTCATTTCCTACTGCGTAGGGTAAACGTGCTAGTTATGTGCTTGACGGTTTGATGTTAAAATTAGGTGCTTTACTAGGTGTAAACACTACCTTAGGTAGAACGTTTAAAATAAATTAGCAACGGTGCCTCGTAGAGATATTCTTTGATTTACTGCAAAAATTATATGCCCTTCGCAAGAATTTTCCTTGCGTTTTACCTGTAAAGATTTTTCTTGAAATAATCGTTTTTACGACAGCTACAAATAAGGAATGTGTGTGGCTTTAATGTATCAGCGGTGCTATTCTGTAAAAATCTCACCGTGAAAACTTAGGTGAAGTGAGCGTGGAGTGAGATGTTAATAGTGTCAATTCCTAGCAAAAACAAACTCACTTCACCTAAGTTTTCACGGTGAGATTTTAACAGAATCGACCGGCTGTTGGGAACTTGTGAGGAAAGATGTAACTCCAACCTGGTAAAGTGAGGCTACCTGCCGACGGAACAGCAGAAGTGTGTCGGTGTGGAGGTATGTCGCAATCTATGCTCCACCTCCTATCCTGCCCTCTCTACGCCAAAATGCCACCGACGACGCCTTGGAAGTGGCGATATTTGGACCAACAAGATCTGAAGTCGATCTGAAGTCGTGCCAGTGACACGAAGACGAAGAAGACTTTGGGAAACTTTTTAAGCATGTTTCTTTCTAAACACTTCAACATTTTTTGTCGATCGTTGGCACATCTTTTCACTTGTTTTCCAACCAGAATACAATTTAATAAACTGCAATCAGTCACAGTTTATAACTAATGAAATAAATATAAATAGTGGAGCATAACAGTCAGACAATAATTTGTTAATATAACTAAACCTGAGTTATTTCAGCTAGCAATTGTTGGACTTAATTGTTATTCTCAATTGAATTAAGACTAACAAATGTTTTAGATATAGACTTGCGTCATCTAGGTGGGATATACTATTGTTTGGTTATACTATTGTTCCGTACTGGTCCTCTCGTTTTAAAGAAGATTGTTTTGTGTATTCTAATCTGCGACTGATTACAATATGAAAACTTTCTATTCGCTTTGTATGATACTTGCAAAGAATAGGTATAATAATAATAAATAATAATAATAATAGTTTATTTCCAGTAAAATGATTACAATGTTACAAGTATAGTAATATGAGACAATATAAAGTGCGTTAGGTATTATCTCCTGGCACCCAAACTAGGTTTATGGCCTGTGACTTGGGGAAAATAAATGTTATTCCTTAGGCAAGTTTCAATCAAAGATTTTAGTTTTTTCTACAGAATCAATACTTATTGTGTCTAGTTTACACTTTTTGGATATTTCAAAGAGTTTTAGATCGTACAGTCACGCTCGTGACTGTACGATTTACCAATATGTCAACACTTGGCAACTTTAAATTGTGATTTTTTCACGAAATAACGAATGCAACGTTGAAATACGACACTTTACATATACCTCTGGGTTCGAAAATACTATGTTCCTACTAAAATAATATCTCATTCAAAAATAAAGGAGAAAATCAACTTTGAATAAAGTCAAGTGTATACATACTTTTGCTCGTGACTGTACAGTTAGTGAAAAGCTTAGACTAAGTTCTCAATGATATCCTGGACATAAGTGACATTCATCTGTCATATGTCAGATCTAAAAGAAGCCGCCAATACTACAAATGTTTGGGCCAAGCCTTGCACATTCACAACTTGCGATGCGTGGCTAGTAGATCAAAGCCTCGATCAATGACACCTATCAAAATTCGTCTCAACGTATTACCAAACCCAGAAAAATTGCCATCAGCAAACCAAGAAACCTACAATTACATACAGACAGACACTTTATTCTCATCAATATTCAGACTTATAATAACGACGTCAGATCTAAAAGATGCCGCCAATACTACAAATGTTTGGGCCAAGTCCCAGTAGAGTGGCGACGCGTGGCAAGGAGATCAAAGCTAGCATTAACATATACCCTGACTTCGCATAAAGTAACGTGAAAATAGCTAGGCTGACGGCAGATGTTTTTGTTAGGTGAAAAACTAGGGTTCTTAGAATTTGGATGATACGCAGGCCTTTTTTAACTATTTTTTTTTGTTTAAAGTAAAGAAATGTTGAGGTAAGTGTATTTTTTTTGTAATTTTATAGTTGGTGTTCTCTGCTTTGATGAAGAACGTTACTGTTTAAAAAAATTTAATATAATATTGTGAGTATAGTTATTTAAAACTTGATTTTAGCCTACATTGTTAACGAAAATCGTATTTGTTCTAAGCGATTTGGTCAGCATTCGGTGTGATATCTGAATTTAATAATAAGAAGTATTCTTTTAATTTTTCTGTCACACAAATATATCTTTGCACAGCAGTGCAAGATCAAGTTCGAATAAAAAATATCATATACAATTGGTACAACCCAACAATAAAGCAAAATACTATTATCAAATATTTTGTATTCATAATACCCTAAAAAAAGTAATAATGCCATGACATGACCCTCTATCACCATTGACATAGAGAAGTCTATTAAATGCTATCAAGACTATTGTTTCCTACACAAATAATAAACCATACTCAACCAAATCAAAAATCCCAGTATAACAACGAGATCGTGAATGATTTTATTATACTGTGGCTATTTGAATAAACCATTACCTACCATATTTTTGTACGTTGATGATATCGGATTTAGAACTCTATGAAGTTGAAAAAAGGGTTATAGTGACTGTAATTGTAAAGTTGTTGGTAATTGATTGTTATTACGCACGCGACAAAACCGCCCTAACTAAGGGGTTGTCGGCGCCCTCAAGTGAAGGGTTGTTGTGACCTACGGTTATCGTAACCCTCTCGATTATTCAACAATTTGTCATTCATGCTAGTTCGGACGCTGGTCTCGGTGACATGACGTCATGTTTTAAAGACTTTAAAATATCGGTTTCAAGAATTTATTTCTTTAAGGGCTGTTTTTTCAATCGACAGATAATTTTTTTTCGCGGAGTAATATTGACGTCTTACAGATTTTGTATGGAAGAACTGTCAAAAATTCAAAATTATTTCTCGTAAAAAAATATCTGGCGTTGGAAAAATCAGCCCTTACAATATTCACTTACAAGAGAAACAAAACAAAAAATCTTATTAGTTACCTAATAAAGGTCGAAAATCGAGAAGAATAACTATTTATATCATATATATCCAATATCATATAAGGTTACAGGCTGTACGAAACTGTTTCTGCTAAATATATTTTTAGTTTAACTTTAAAGACGATAGGAAAGACGTACCTATGAAAAAATGAATTATGAAATAGTTAGGTTGTAGTAATGACAACTAAATCCCAGAAAGAATCAATTGTGTCACTTTACAAATCAAAGCAAGTAATTACTTGAGACCATGTGAAGTTAAAATAATAAAACTAAATAACTGGATTTTGTAACATTGTGTTAACTCAGAGCCTTACTAAAAGATGTATCTACTCTACCAAGACAAGAGTTTAGTAGAATAGAATAGAATAGAATACTCTTTATTATGTACACCATATAAATTACAGACATAATTATAGAAACTGTACAAAAGGTGACACAATGGGCGGTCTTATCGCTAAAAGCGATCTTTTAAAGACAACCTTTGGATGGATTAAAAAAGGGGAAGGACAGACAAATACTGTAGTAGGTAGGTGGTAGGTAGGTGGTAGGTAGGTGTAGTAGGTAGGTATATAAAAGATTATAAAATTGTAAAATTATGTTGCAACCTATTCGAAGATTCTAAATATTCATAATGTTAATTCGTTCACCTCTACAACATTTTAAGTTGAGTTTAAGTTACTTATTTGGCTTTAAGAGTATATATTAATGTCTCTAAACTTTACGCAATAGAAAATCAATCTCATAAAACCCTAAAAACCAATAGCAACGAGATATTGTTTCCCACAGCCGGGATGACGCGTGGGGCGGCATTTTATACGCAGGGATTGCGTCCAGTGGGCCACTGTCAAACGAGAGCTCACTGTGTTCACACGGCCGTCCATAACGCATAAAAATCATCTGTTGCGTGCCGAAATATAGGAAATAATCGCGTAAACGAGGATAATGACGCGAGTAGGTGGGGCCGTTCTGAAGACGCCCCTCTAGCTTTTTTTTTCTCGACGTCTGGGCGGCGCGAAGAGAACGCCTCGCGTCCCACGCGCCGAACGCACTGACATGCGCGACCGAACACGCTCGCTATACAAACCGACGGCAACGCGCCGACGGTACACCGACTAAAAACGTAAACAAACAATAAAATGGGAAAAAAAACACGCGACAAACATACACGAGATACAAGAAACGGCGCGAAAACCGCTAGTTGGATCTACATTTAAATCGTTCTAAAACTCACGTTCTAAATTCAAGTTTGGATCGAACAATAACATTTGGACCTGTTTTCGAAGATGTTTTGACGTTCAGTGACAGAAACTAGTGCGTTGTGTCAATTTTCGCGGTAAAAGTGACAAGTTGAAACGATGAGCCCGCGAAAAGAGGATCTAGTGTTGCCAACATGAAAAAACTGCGTGTTTTTATTGGAAATAACAGAATGCAAAAGACAGTTCATGCAGCAATACTTTTCTTATTGGTATTTTTGTTGAATATTGCGAGGTAAGTTATTGGTTCAAACTAAACATTTTATACATTTTTCCACAACTTAAATAGACGACCTAGAAAAACGTTTGCTTATAATATATATTCCAACAAAATGCAATGATAATGATATTAATGAAGCTCCAACCACATTTAGAGACGAGTACGATAGCTCATTAAAACTCGTGGGGCAATAAAAACGGCACAATAGCCACACACATGCACAAAGAAAATAAGCCAACAAGCTTCAAACAAATAGGGGCGCAATGAATACCAAACTAAAACATCACGACACCTAATCATGCAAAACGGTCCTAAGTAGACAACACGGCGACTAATGAATAATGATCCGCGTCGCGTAATGTATGGTAATAAATGTAAATTTAAAAGGTGACAATCATTTTGTCGGCCCACCCAATAGCGCTGAGATTTACGTAGTATGTAAATGTGTCGATATGCCACTGCACGCGGTCGCATAATCGTAGGGCTGTTTGCTTCGTGATTGATATTCAGACCCGCGGGATTAGTTGAGACTGGATGAGCTCCTTTTATTTGTGTAAACCGGTTTTTGTATCGCTTTTGGTAAATCGTTTATTGATAATTTGATCATTAAACATTGCTTTTTCATTAATAATAAACTTTTTTAAGTCTTTATACAATCATTTGCATGAATAATGTAACTTCTATTATTTTTGCATCCTGCCAAGCATGCAAGCATCTTCGCTAGGTAATCAAATTCGAAATAGGCTGGAACTAGCAGGTTTTAAGTTAAGGTCGATTCTGTCGGGTCTTCATTACTTTTCATGTCATTTGGTCCCAGTAGGTCAAATACTTGGTATCTTTATTCACTCTCCATTGAAACTCTTTAATACATTTTCAAGACAGATTACTTAAAACCCGGACACCATTCGAATTTCAATTTGGATTGAAAGGTCAACAACCAATTACGTTCAATTAGTGCCGGGCTATGAAACCGCAAACAGGTGATACACAGGTATAGACAGTTCTCGTTTTTTTTTATTTCATTGCTAGCATTGAAAATTTAATGGCTCCACGCCCGTTTATAATCCAACCATACATTCTAGTTCAATCCGATTTTATTCACAGAAAATCGTTTCACACACTCAAACTTGCTAATTTAGACGAAACTTGGTCAAAATGTGTTTTATTATCCGTTATAAAAAGTGCGAAAATCTTACTGGCATGCAATTAGTACACTTTTATCTGTTCAAATATCATAAATAGAGAAGTATGCTTGAATTTCAAACGGTTGAACAGATTTCGTGTATTCGGATATTCATGGCTGGTTTTTCAATTTCATGGTATTTGGGGAACATGTGAATTTTTAGCTTTTAAAGTAATGCATTGCCGTATCGAAGCATTTTATGCTGGCATGGTTTTTAGGTCTCCTCGCCTCATAAAAGAACCCAATGCACATCTTTTTAACAGTCAAGATATTTCGGATGGAAATAAAATTTATTCGATTTATAGACGTCAATACAGTTCTTTTAAAATTGTTACAAAGAGAGACAATACATACATTTATGATTGTTGCTTTAAGACAAAATAAAAACATTGCTGCAAAGTGATTCATAACTGGTTATCTTTATAATTCGTTTTATCTTAATAACTAGCCAAAGCCATATCAATAAAATATAAAATAACAGTTACAATTTTTACATGTTAATAGTTTTCTCAAATATTATTTATTTATTTATTGGCTATCGTAAATCAGTCACATTTTTGATACTTGGAGTAAACTTTTAACTAGTTCTCACCTTAATGCGCAGCTTAGCATTATATTAAAGTGTATTTAAAAGTTTTTTAATCCTATCAAATCAGGCAGGTCAACAACATTCTAAACGGTAGCACTGTTTCTGTCAAGAGTTTCATCTGATATTTACAAATCAAATTATTAACTAACCTTAAATCTCAGTAGATATGCAGCATACTTACTATAAACAATACAAGCCTACTACTGTTCCACTGCACGGCAAAGGCATATTCTCTTAAAATAATAATAATAATAAAATGTATTCAAAAATATAAGGACTAACGATAAATACAGTTTTTCTTAAATCTATGTAATAATAATAATAAATCATTTTATTTCAGGCATTGTACATACATACATTTCACCCAAAGTGACTACATGTCATAAATAAATACGTATTACAAATTATAAATAAATTAAATTGATAGATTGAATAAGGTCACAGTTTTACGGATAATATCATGTTATGTTCATCCGTGATTTGTGCCTGAAGTAGGTAATCCTGTGTTTCAGGCGATTGGAGGTAACATTAATGGATAAAATAATCACATACTTATCATATTTATCTTATTGCTATCATGTAAAAAGGTGTATATAATTATATAATACGAACAATATTCACTTTAGCACAAGTAATAACTTCTCTGTATCTTCATAGGACATAGTTTAAAGAGCCTCCATGAGGATTTTCTTGCAGTTATATATAAAGAAGCCATGAGCATTGATCTAAATTAATTGCCTTCTTGTTAGAAAAATGTTTATACTCGGTATCAGCATTTATATCAAATTATAAAAATAGTCACTTATAATAATATTATCAGTGAACAAACTTAAATTAAAATTATTTTTGACTTTAACTGTGCTCATCATTAAGATCTTGATGAACTCCTAATATTTTTGACACTGATTTTGACATTATACCTACTATTTTTTTTTTTTTTTTTTTTTGACATTATATTTATTTATTGAAATATTTTAGATGAATTGACTCTTGAAGTGCTTATACATTTCACATCGATTCAAATTAGGCTTTTATATTAGTGATAATTTTATTTAACATTTTATTTGGTATTGTTTCTGCATGTGATAATTTTCTTTAATATGTAGGTAATGTTCAACACAATGTAAATTGTTTAAGAATAAATGAATGAAATTAAATGATCACCACGCTTCATCAAGAGGAGTTGGCGATTTCAGAATTTCAAAAATGCTTGCAATGATGCTTAACAATGAATTGATTAATAGTTAATAGTAACAAACAAATCAATCTAACTAGTTATTTCCCAACAATGTTGAGATCACCTCTACAACCTTTTGTGACGTTTGGGCTTCTGACTAGTGTAACGACTGTCAAAAATCTACGAATGACAGCCGGGACCAACGGCTTAACGTGCTATCCGAGGCACGGAGGCGTCCCAATATTTAATGGATGGTCACCCATCCACGAACCGACCGCGGCAAGCTCAGCTTCACCTACGATCGACTCGTGCTGCTGTTATTATTTAGCCACGGTCTAACAAACAAATATCCTGTTGTAATACTTGCTTAAGATTATTTCTCATATTGAAAATGTTCACTTTGACATCGCCAAAGCAACATAAAATATTCTACTTCATAATCTTCCTACCTACGCGTATTGCAGTCTCCATGACAATGGCGTATGAAGGCGTATTTTAATGGATTACTAATTTACCTTAATAGACTCTTTGCACTCGACGGATATTGAAGTGCCCTACCGAGTTGTCCCCTACAATAACATAGCTTTAGAAGTCAGACGCTGGCTTCTGAACCATCATCTCGATTTAAGACTTTTCTTGATTAGTAAATCTTCTATCTCTATAGGTAATGTTAGATGTGGTGATTGTCGGAAAATCGGAAAATTTCAACATTTCTCTTATTGCGGAACGAACTATCAATCTCAATCTGAATCATTTTGAAGGATATTGCTTATCCATTGCTTCATATTATGTTCCAAAATTAATAACGCAATGAATGTTGTTGAACTGTCAAAATGAAACCCATTGCTACTGATGCAATGGTGTGTTACCGCAATTACCCCGCAGGTTTTAATACCACCTACTACTTACTAATAAAAAAAAATGATAGTATTTCCTCCCGGGGAAGGGAGAAGGCACTAGCTCTTGTAACACAGGTTAACTACCTAGTAAAAGTGTCAGGGGCTTCACACAATTTGTAACCACATTCTTAAGTAATAAAGATTATTCATTAATAACAGCTACAAAAAGATGATCAAAATGTTCCTAATTACCAGCCTATTATTGTCCCACTGCAGGGCAAAGGCTTCTTCTCAAACAGAGTAGGCACGAGCATTGATCACCACACTTGCTTACAGGCTGGCGATTACCGCAGCATTAAAAAAAAAAAAACAAACAATGGCACTCCGGGAGTGCCGACAGAAGTGAAAACAAAACACAAACATTGCCATCACTCACTGACATATCGGATATAGGTACATTAAAACCGAGTAGGTAGGTACATCCCGAGGACAGCCGAACAGATCCGAAACGGGTATTTTTTTAATCGACTTATAAACAGAACGCGCGGTGTCGCTTACGGTAACAGTGGCGCGAGTTCAATGGTTTTTTCCTATCTCAAAAAATGCCTAACGCGCATAATGAAGTTTTCACTTCAAAAAGAAAATGATTTTGTTAGAAGTAATCTTTTATCCGAAACGCAAGTTGACGTTCATTTCATTGTTTCGATGTTTCCAACACCAGTGCTGCCATCTAGTATCTCATTAATACAACAAAACATTTTCACATCCAGTCAAGTTGAATCCTTGTAAAATTAATATTCAAAATCGAAGTTATCGTTAGGTACCTATATCTAATGGCGGCTTAGCTTGCCTGAATATTTTAAGTAGATATTATTTAAAACAAAAGAATTAGTACATAAGCTTACAAGTTTCATGAAAAGCGGTATTATTATTCGTAAAGTAATTACCATTTACCAAGTATTCAGAAAATAAAGGTTCGACGGTTCGACCGATTAATCATTTATTTTATTGGTTATTTATAACTTCCTTTTTCAGGGAATAGGAAGAAACGTTAAATGTTTATTCCGTACTAATATGCATAATTTAACATAGATGAATAATATAGTATAGAAAACTAACGGATATGGTATGTGGGGTATTTCCGCTATCGCTAAATAGTGAACAATGAATACAGTGTTGCCATGCGTCGGAAAATTCCAGGACATGTAAGGAAAAACTCTTTGGTTGTAGGTACAGTCGTAAGCATAAACAGCTTACACATACGCAAGATTTTAAAGTGATTTTCTCCTATATTAGGTATTGATGGAAATTCTATGGTGTTACGAATATAGTTTTTTTTAACCGTAGGTACTCTTATGAAATAGGTCTTATGAAATAGGGCCTCAAAGCTTATACCTACCCAAACAATTTACTTAAAGATCCTTATGAGCCAACGTGAACCTAAATGGTTCAACCACGTTGATTGCGTTATTTACGTTGTTTAGCAGACAATTTTTTCAAACTTGTGAAGCAATGGATTAGACATTTTCTTCAAAACTCTCGGATTGTGATTGATGTGTGTTACGCAATTAGGATACAGAAGAGCGAAAGGAACGGTAAATAAAAATTTCAGTAGGTTTGTTAATTAAACCTAGAGTCTATTCAAAGTTATGTTTCAAATTGATGATTTTCAAGTTAAACAAATATCAACTTTATTTTAATGGTAATTAAGTTGATTTCAGAGTGACTAGTACTATTGAAAAAGTTACAAAAATGTTTGAAGTTGTAGTGTCAACTAAGCTTTATTGTGTAGGAATTAAAGTTATTTTTCCATTAACTCATATTTGTTTACATTTTTGGCAAATAAGTCGCGAATGAAATTTTAAGCGTGAAGGAAACTTGGTATTATAGATAGCGACGCGTACGCGTGTGTCATTAATGTGAACTATTTTCTTTGTCAGGAATTGTTGCGGACTTTGAGGAACCTTGTTAAACAGGACAGGTTTACTATGTACAGTTGACCACACGCCTGTTGTAACACGTTGACCTTGACCTGACCTAGCGTAGTAAGGAGTTTCAATAGAAAGCGAGGCCAGCATCCTAAGTGTATAACACAGTTTTAATCAGAATCCCAAAGGTTTTGAAGGAAATCCATTGCTTCATTATGTTTAAAAAATTTGTCTGCTCAACATTAAAACAACGCAATGAATGTTATTGAACTGTCAAACTGAAAAACATTGGCATTGTAAGTCTGTTACGCAATTACTTTGCAGCTTTTACGCTGGTTTTGTTACCACCTTATATTCCTTTATAACAAGGAAAAGTCAAGTCTCGCCCGCCGGTGGTCCGAATACTCGACATTTTAATCGAAAAGGGAAATTAAACCACTTTCTAAAGGCAGAACGAAATAAATAAAAAAACATAAAATACATCTTATCATTACCACTCAAAGAGCAGGACAAATTAATGCATTTTAAATAACAATAAATAGCACTGATTTGTCGATACAACTCGCTACGGTGAAGCCTCGGAGACTCGCGATAAGGCGTTATTATCCGATTTATGCACATATTAACACTTATCGGCCTAATTGCTACTGTTCCAACATTTTTCAACGTACCACAAATTAAGTGTATCTCATAGAAGAGTATAAATCCTACTGTAGGTATTCCGTACCTATAGACATTGTTAGTACACGGAATTTCAATCAGACCTGCGCTGTTCATGCGTTAAATGTCGTAACTACAGCCTTGGAGCAAGCAAATTTGCCGCTTATGATTTTTAATTCAGAGTAGGATTTTCCGTGGATGCTCAAAAGGTAAGGCATTTTAAATCTCAGTGTTAGAGAGGATAAAAGTATTTGCAGAATTGTCGGCACGCAGAGAGAAGCAAGGCAAGTAGCTGTAATTTGTATTGAAATAACCCTTCTGAATGGGTATCGTAGCATTTCATCAGGCCGACAACGCCAACGGATTTATTATTTTTTACCGTCGACGGTATTAAAGTACGAAATTATTGTTTTTATCTCGTCATGTGGAATTTTTGAAGCAATTATTAAGTATCGCGCCATATTTTAATTGGATCAGTCGGGTTTAACGACTTTGGAAGAAACGTTAGGCGTTTTGCTAAATCCTCTGCTGTGTGGCTGGTTTTTTGGCGAACCTAAACTTATTTTGCAAACATTTACGTTTATTGGGATGTAAACATTTCGATTTAAATGCTTTTATTACGCGCGCCTGGCATTGGCCGTAATTGTATTTAATTTTGCATTCAGCTCGAACAAAAATGGCTTTGTTGCGTTCTTGAGATGTTTATGGTAGGTATTGTTTTTTTTAAATAATTATTATCATTGGTAAGTAATAAAGATGGTATTATGTGATAGCCAAACTTGAAAGACGTATGAAACTAGCACGACTTTATAACCTTTGCTAAGATCTTACGTAGCGAAGAACTTATCTACGTGAAAATAGAAATGCAATAGATTCATGGCTTTAATGTTTACCTACGCTAATAAAAAACGGCCAACTTAAACTGAAAACTTCAGGCACATCTAAATGTGTATTTTCCAAATGTAAACATACCTTCGTAATATATAGTTTTTTCTATATAATATGGTAATATACGCCTATGATTTAGGCTGAGCGCAAACCTGAGTTTTATAGACTGTCATATATGATCGACCATAAGTTATAACACTTATAACTTTTTATATAATAATAAAAATATAATGAATATATAAAGCGCGAAACCTCACAATTAGGTAAAGCAATCTCTCAGTAAGTGTTGTAAAAAAATCTACTGAAAAACAATTTTGACACCGTACGAAACTGTTTTGGCACAAGATAAACCTTTTTTGACAGAAGACCAAACTGTTTTGACACAAAACAAAACTGTTTTGACCCAAGACCAAACTGTTGGTCAGCGGGATTGTCCGAAAGGGTTACCGCTGGCCCGGAACATAAAGGGCTAAGGAAGAAACACGGGTGGGTTTTAGTCAGTAAGAGTCTGACACTCCCTTCCGCTCCACCCAGAGCGGGAGGGGTCATTTGAAGATTTCCCATCCGCAAAACCAAAAAAAAAAAGACCAAACTGTTTTGACTTAAGACCAAACGCTTTTGAAGCAAAACGAAACTGTTTTGACCAATTAGGTACAAAACAGTTTTGACCAGCACCCTAATTGCGTAACACCTTATTACTTTCAATTTGAAGCATATTGCTAATCTATTGCTCCATATGTTCGGAAAATGTGTTTGCTCAACAACGTAATTAACGCAATGAATGTTGTTCAACTGTCAAAATGAAACCCATTGCTACTGATAGTGTGTTACCCTGCTACAACTCTGTTTTGTCTCTAGTCAGTTTTGTACAAAACTGATTTGACCAATTAGGTACAAAACTTTGGCAAGACCAAACTATTTTGACACAAGACAAGTCTAAATTGTCTCTTTTGTAGGCACTGTCTTAGTCCCACCCTGTATATGTAATGATACGGCATACACCGTGGGAAGGGACGAGATAACTCAACAGTTATGCAAAGACGGAAAACTGTATTTAACTTGAGTTACGATTGTTTTTAGTGTTCCTTATTAAAATGAGAAATAAACTGGCACTGAGCGAAATTATGGCGCAAGTTTTCTTGAGTTTTTTAATGGAAATGAGTTTGTATTACTGTTGCAATTTATAAATAAATGTGATAATTAAACGTGGGTAATGATTTACACACATCAAAAGTGTCTAGGGATCAACATATATTTTTGCAATAACTTTTCTCCTGATTGATATTAATTAAAATTTTCTTTAAGGATTCATCAAATAAAGTGTTTTCGTTTGTCACAGTAACGATAAACCAAGTCACCTTTGCATTAATAAAGAAATTTGCCATTTTCCTAATAAAGGGATTTTTGACATTTGAACCACTAACACAAAAGTTCGAAAAAAAGACTGAAATAACAGTTTTCTTTAAAATTTTATTGGGTAACTTAAACAATTAATAATCCGTGTTTCTACCGCGAACACTAACAACACAAGAACATCGGTTTGGCATACTCAAAATGAGTTCATCCAAATCACGCTGTGGAATGGCCGCCCATGTTCGTTGCAACAACAAAAAAAGGTCTTCTTGCGACTGGATACCCTCCATATTCGGCAGAGCTCTTCTCTGTAGCATATCCCATGCGTGCTCAATCGGGTTCAAGTCTGGCGACTGAGCAGGCCAGGGCAGGACATTGATGTTAGCTGCGGCGAGAGTCTGTCTTACAACTCTTGCGGTGTGCGGTCGTGCATTATCATGCATTAACTGAAATAAGGGACCGATTTGCACTTGTAGAGGAACGATGACGTCTGATACAATCGTCTCAGCATAAATTTGAGCGTTGAGGTTGCCTCTGATCCAAATCAACTCAGTTCTTCCGCCGATCCAAATACCCGCCCATACCATGATGGTTCCACCACTATAAGGATGGACTTCCTGGCAGGATTTTAATCGCTGTTGGCGTCCAGGGGTTCTCCAGTGTCGTATACGTCTTGTATCCGGTCTCATACCAAAACGAGACTCATCAGAAAAGCACACGAAACGCCATTGTTCTTCTGCCCAATTTCTGTGTTCAAGAGCCCATTGATATCGAATCCTACGATTGTGCATTGCTATAGGTGGTACCCGTAGCGGTCTTCGGGAATGAAGGTTCACTTCATGCAAGCGGTTTCTGACTGTTTGGTCGCTAATTAAGTTCCCTGAAGAGTGATGAAGCCTCACGGCTAACATCATGGCGGTTATTGTTGGAGCTCTTCGAGTTAAGATTTGAATGTATCGGTCTTGTCTCCGTGTGGTGCAGCGATACCGTCCTCCATGGCGCTCAGCCACGGTACCAGTGCTTCGGTAACGTGTCCAAAGTCGACTGATAACACTCTGACTTGTATTCAGAGCTAAAGCCACAGTACGTTGCCGGGAACCAGCTTCTATCATTCCCACGGCTCTGAGCATTTCTTCCCTGCTTAAATGACGTCGCCGCTCCATAATAACGTTGGTTTTAATCAGTAGTAGGGAAACAGTAGCACTAATAATGTCTTCAATGCGTTGTATGTTTTTATAGGGAAAATATTGACAGCTGATTTTCATCTTTTACTCGAATTTGATTCACAGTTCCTGATTCAAATTATGAAATGCACCAAAAAGGATCCATATAAATTTATAAAATCATAAATTTATTACAAAGCCACATCTCAATCTCAAGAAATCCGCATAAAAATGCTTGATCCCTAGACACTTTTGATGTGTGTATTTAGTGCCGAAAGGTTTTGAATTATTGATTTTAATGTATTTCCTTTTAGAGGAATCTATGGAATATTTTCAGGATTTTTCAATTTCTTCTAGTCATTAGCCATTTTTTATCAAACCATAAATTCGTTAGTAGGAACAATACAATGATCTGCTTTATGTAAAGTTATTATTTTTAAAGCAAATTGATCGACAAACTTAAATTCTTCGGATATTTAAATTGCAACCGTCGTAAATCATGGCAAATTGGCGTAGGGCGTCAATTTGCTTAACAATTAACTTCCCTGACTGTACCTACCTACAGAACTTTCAGCCTTGGAGTCGATTCACCCTTGACCATTCTACATTAAGAACAAACTCCTTTGTGATAAGAAATTTATGTACACAGTTAAATAGTCGTGTATGCCTCGCCCTTAGAATATGTAGTGTCCAAACAAACTCAGGAATTCATTTATCACTGGTTTATTGTGAAATCCAATTTCGTTAGAAAACTACTAAGTACCTATTCATAAAATACACATCTATACATAACTAGTGCGAAGTGGGTATCCTATAGGTACACTTCTACCCAACCTTACGAGGAAAGAATGCGTGATGTGATGTGTGTAGTTACATAAACTACAGTGGCACTCCGGGAGTGCCGACAGAAGTGAAAACAAAACACAAACAGAATACTTTGCCATCACTCACTGACATACCGGATATACCTACATTAAAACCGAGTACATCCCGAGGACAGCCGAACACATCCGAAGCGGGTATTTTTTAATCGTCTTATAAACAAAACACGCGCGGTGTCGCTTACGGTAACAGTGGCGCGAGTTCAATGTTTTTTTCCCATCTCAAATTATGCCCCAACGCGCCTAAAGAAGTTTTCACTTCAATAAGATTCTAGTGAAGGTATTCGTATTTAGTGCCTTTTTAATTTATTTCCTAGTTTTTGTTTTTAGAAAAAAAAAGAAAATCAAAATCGGTTCATCCGTTCGGGAGCTACGATGCCACAGACAGACAGACACACACACACACCCCCCCCCCCCCCCCCCCCACACACACACACACACACCCCCACACAGACACGTCAAACTTATTTGACAAAGCAATTATCACTGCAATACAAAGGTGCGATGAGTGTTATGTAACTACTATTAATAAAATAAGGCTCTAGTGAAGTGAAAATGTAGAACTTAATTATCTTGACTACCTCCCCGCGACAAAGGGAATCCTAGAGTGGGGTCCAAGGAATTTCAAAAATCTGGCACCTGATCCTGAAGCACCTATATAACGTTAGGTACTTACTAGATTTTTAATATTGCACCTTGTTTTCTGAACCGAATAAAGTTTTTATTATTGTATTTACCTAGATTATTTTAGAGCTTATAACGCTTCACAAACTTAGTGAGTTTGTACTTTCATAGATTCTTTGCAATGCAACCCTAACTGCAAAAACAAGTAGGTATCCAAAGAGGGTTATTCTGTACAAGACCTAACAAAAAAATACGCGTGCAGCACCGTACACGTGATAGAAGTAAAACCTCTGAAAAAATAAAGAATAAGAGAGAATTATTGCGAAAGAAAGAGATAGTTATATCTTTCTTCACTCTTATGTAACGTGCCAAAACGTGACGCGTCCTTGAAATTTCATTCTGAATTCTCGTCTAATTATCAAATCGCCGCTTAAGACATAGTTTCACATAAAAAAAAAACATTTGAATAAACGCTCTATTTTTGAATATCAATCTATCCACAGATAAAAAGAATGCTAACACACGGGTAAATCCGAAACGTTAACACATATAAAACACGTGCGCAGTTTATCAGTGTCGATCGGGCCACAGTCGCGTACATCTGATGAACCAAGTACCTACGTGCGGCCATAGTTTTTATTTAATCTGTGACACTTCCTGTCATGCCCCATCTAGTTCTATGATGTATTTTATTTTTGGAACTAGGTTTTTGACGTGGTTATTGTCACGATTTTTTGTGAAGGCATTTTCTATTGTAGGTGTACCTATGCTACAAATAAAGTCCATAAGTGACGAAGCTTATTCTCATTAAGAAATAGAAAATGCTTTAGTAATAGGCACTTATAATTGAAATTAATTTATCATTTAGGTAGAAAACAAAAAAAAAATGCCAAACTAACTTTCTGAAGCTTTCACGTTCAGATGGTTAAGCTTTATAGTCAGAACAAAGCGTAAAAGATAAACAACTATAGGCCGACCGCTTATCTGAGACGTTGCCTGAGGTAGCTGCGCGGTGCGGGAGGATTGACAATAAGCTATTTGACAATGTAAAAAATAAGGTCATAATTATTGACACTCGTATAGATTATCGCTTTTAAAATCGATTTCCATTAATTTTACTACAAAACAATGTATTATTTATTTAAAAAATCCCGAAAAAACTTCATCTTTTTAAATCTGGCGCCACGTAATCGAAAACGGTCTGGATTGGCTGAACTTATGATGACGTCATGATATAGTCAATTTCTGTCTATCGTTGACAGAACAGATGACTTTTGTCTAGTATCTCGACCGTTTCAACGTTTGTTTACGTGTATTGTGACGTCACGACGCCATATTGTTAAAGATAGCGTTTTGGCGGCTTATTTAAACAGTACATTTTTATTTACTATTTTCTAAAAGAAATACATTATGCAATTTGAAGTAATAGGTTTTTGTGGGCTCGTTAGACACCATTAAATAATCTGAGATGTTTATCAGAAACCAGTCAAATAGCCTATTGTCACAAGTTGACGAATCACTGAGCTCTCGCATCACGTCACCACACCCCTCCCGCACCGCGCTGCTACCTCAGGCAACGTCTCGGTTAAGCGGTCGGCTTATAGGTACCATACTTCCATTTCAGAGCCAAAGCATCACCACAGAACTTTACAGCACAAACTTCCGAAGTATTTAAAACTGAATTTAATATTAAATTTCAAAAGTCTGTAAAATTCCTTTGCCCTCGGTCCTCTAACGAAAACATTTCACAGGCATCCACAGCGAAGCTCATAACTTTTCAATCGAGACTTAATTATAAAATCGCTCGAAGCATTTTCACATACCATCGAAAATATTAGCTACTGACTGACCGAACAAATTGTTTCATTCCAAAACTATTTGAACAACGCGATCCCATCGGAAACCCGTATAGATTCACAAATAAATTAATTTGAGTGACTTTAATTATGAGAATAGCCCAATTAGTGGGACATGGTGGTGTGACGTCATATTAGTATTTGTTTGTGTTGCCAGATTAGTCATTAGTTATTAATTATTGTTGTTGTCGCCATTTGTAAGAGGTAGCGATAGTTTTGAATAAATTAAACGCTAATTATATTTGGTACTGATGCATGCTGCGCGGTAAGATTATTTTATTAATTGTGGTTGAACGCGATTGAGATATCAGCCGGGTGGTCTTTTCATTTCATTATAATTTAGGTACCATTTTTTTAACGCTGATTAGTAATCTACTGTAATACCTACAACTATTAACCTTTTGACCGCCACAGTCATGTTTATATGACAAACCAAAATGTGCCCAGCACGCCACGGTTCGACTTCATGACAGACTTTGACGCCGAGGGCACGTTTTTGATTTTTTGACGTGTGGCGGTCAAAAGGTTAAATGATGTCTTACTTTTTGAGCAGTGGTGGCCCGTGTTAGCGGCCGCGACTGACTAGTTGTAGGTCGTGAGTTCGAACCCAGACAGGCACTTCACTTTGTGTATTTAATTTCATCACCACTGCTCTCAAAACGGTGAAGAAAAACATCGTGAGGAAACCGGCTTGTCCTAGAACCAAAAAAGACGAAGACTTGTGACATCCACCAACCCGCACTGGGCCCGCGTGGTGGATTATGGCCGACTCTCTCACAGAGAGGAGGCTTGTGTCCCAGCAGTGAGAACATTATAGGCTGATTATGCTTGTGCTTACTTTTTGAAGCACATTGGCTTGCAGCAGCATCTTTACGTCAATCAAACAATTGCCTCAGACGCCAACAAGCGGTGAGCACACTGAGAACTATCTTCTATAACTTTGGCGTTTAGAAAACTGCCAACTTTCAATAAATCCTTTTTGATATTGCCTATCACAGAGGACCAAACTTCGTCTATTAATTTCTTCATTGCATCTAACTCTACATTTTCTCCTTCCAGTTCTCGAGACAATATGCTGCCAAGTCACGTGAAGCTCAGCTCATCCCTCACCTGCCGTCTCGTCGGAGGCCTGACCAGGGAACAGAGAACCGTCTGCCACGAAGCGCCAGACACTGTCGCCATAGCCTTTGAGGGTCTACAGCTAGCGGTCAAAGAATGCCAGCATCAGTTCCGTTGGCACCGGTGGAACTGCTCCAGTCTTTTGATCAAGAACAGCAATCCACATGGCAGTTCTATTATGAAAAGAGGTTAGTTTTGCTTGTCTATGTCCCCCTTATTACAAAACACAAAACCTTGTTTTGTAATAAGGGCGACAAAAATTATGTCAAAAACTTGTCAAAATTAGAGGTGTTTTTGACAGATTGAAACTGAGATCCTTAAAATTACGAGAATTGCCCCTCAGGTTTAAACCATCGAACTAGTTATTGAATTAGGTAATAATCTTACTGTTATAGAAATGCAGTTCTTTATACAAAATGGCAGCTTTGTTCGCGAAATAAAGTTCATACTGGCTCAAAGGTTTAGACTAGAACTAAAATTAGTTTTCGTTTTGTATTAAGGCGGTATATATTTCAGGATTTTGTACAAAATGAGTAGCAGACTATAAGTTACCCACTCTATCTATGAGTGTCACAAAAGACATGCTATTCGTCATTTGAAATAATAGTAAAACATAACAATGACGTCACAAGATACGCTTCCTTAGAGTGAATAAAACTGACAAGGGTCTCTCGTAAACTAGTCGGAGATACCTCGCTTAATTACCTTGTCACAGCAACACAAGACAAACGCCACTATCCTTAAAACTATACAAGCTCAAAAACAAAAACCTTCAAAAATATAATAAACACATGTATTTATGAAGCTTTTGTCGTAACAGAGGACCAGTATCATGAGATTATTTCCAAAAACGTAGGTGGTAGCAATAATTGTCGATTAATGCCAAAACCAGTCCCACATGAACGTAATTCCATAATACTTTTTTTATATATTAAAATAAACGCAACTAAAATTTCAAACCAATCGCGATCAACCATTACAATCCGAATTTATTACGACGAAAAATTATTCACGCACATTAAGAGGCCACCGGTGAACGGACACATGCACGTATTATGTTCTTGATATACGTATTTACTGAGTCGTTCGTCTTTATATCCTATCTTCGGGTGTGAAAAGGCTTTGTCGACCTCGTTTTTTCCACAATCATCGCACACGTTGACGTGGAAATTTACGAGCATGGAAGATGGGAGACAACAAATAATAAGCTGGTGGTGTCCAGGTGGGGCTCGCACCCGCGCCCCGCGATTTCACGCTACGTGTGGGTCCGCTGGGCCCCCGTCCCACCTCGGCCCTGCCCCGTCCCTCTAGCCGTTCAACCAATTAATATCTTAACTGGAATTGCCTGGACTCGAGTACCAACGGAGTTACTCAATTTTCTCCACGCCCTTTTATTGCTGCGCGCATTTTAATAACAGTTTGAAATTCTTCATTAAACCTCATAAACGCAGATTGGATAGGTAATACACGTTTTTAAAATAGGCACACTCACTAAACGTAGGTAATTGAACATTGAAATAGTGAGAGATCAAACTTAAGAATCTTATGTGGTCCATTGTGTTGTCGACGTTATTAGTATTGGTAATGCCCGTAACGACACCTTCCGGCCCTTCAGAGACACGACTGTGTTTAAATTGAAAAATTGTGAAAAAAGCAGCGTAGCTAAACACTTAAACATCTTTCTTAACGTGCCCATTGTTGGGGTCCCGAATTGAAACGCCGACGGGAGAGTGAAACGAAAAAAAAGTGAAGAACAAATCGAGATGCTTTTAAATAGGATAATAGCGATCGATGATCGAAGAAGAAAGATAATAATGATTCCGGACCGTTGGTTTTTTTGTCCGAACGTGTAGGATCGATGAAAGAGCTCTGTGGACGGATGGCATTCTGGGTAGATCACGGGATTTGTTCCGCTTCCCCGAGATCCTCCACACGTTGTTAGCGCTGTTGTACGTGACGCTGTTACAATATACTGTCAAAGATTTAATGACTTTTGTGAGGCTAATGAGACTATTGTCGGAAAAGTTTTTCGCCTCGGGCGTTAATAGTTGGATGGTAGGTGAGATTAGCGTGAGATGTGTGGGTCGGCGCGTCGGCTGTCGGCAGAGTCGCGTGAGAGAATGGCGCGCGTCGGGGCACACAGGGTGGCGAACATGCGTCGATACAAATCTGACGGCGCTCGCGCACGTGACGTGAATTCACGACGCGAATGTGTCATAAAAAAGTGACATTTATTGGCGTTTTATATCAACAACATGTCGTCAGGTGACGGAGTGCCGACGACAATGTGGTTATGATGTTGCAAAAACATGATGCGTTGTTGTGTCTTATCTGACGATATGTCGTGGGAACTTAGTCGGCGAGACGAGACGACTTTATTAAATGAGGATCGGGCAATTTTTTTATGAGTCTGGTGTCATGTTAATAATTTGTGGACGATATATCGCGCTAGTGAGACGTCAAAATTCTGCGTCTGTAATTTGCGGTTGCGACGACTTGTCTTGAGGACGGTGAAATGTCAAGACGAATACCGATAAAGCGCCATCATTGACCTAAAATAACAACTCTTAAAAGGATTTGAACAAAAACTTGGACGTGTCGAAATGTCTCAATGCGATGTAGCTCAACCTTCTAATGGTCGCGATAACATCTTCCTCGGTGCGTTACCGAATCGTGCTCCTTCAGATGCCTCACAACTGTGAGAAAAAACACACAAAAGACCCATAAAAACATGAATTTGTCCAAAGTTCCCAGTTTTAGACGTGACATCGAGTGGGCTTTTTTTTGTTTGGCCCTTTTTGTTCCCTGTCGGATTATGAGTCCGCTTTTAAGGGTTAATTAAGTCAAGAAGTGTCTTAGTGATCTTGCGGAAAAGTGGAATGATGATGATTCATCCAAGAGGATAAATGTTTATTAACTTTAATTTATTTTGTATCTTTTCGAAACGTGATTGTCTTTTTAGGGTTCCGTACCTCAAAAGGAAAAAAACGGAACCCTTATAGAATCACTTTGTTGTCCGTCTGTCCGTCTGTCAAGACCCTTTATCTCGGGAACGCGTGGAGGTATCGAGTTGAAATTAAAACCATATACTCAGATCTACAATCCCTTGAAGCTGTGAAAAATCAAACTTCTAATTTAACGTAAAAAACAGATACGGCCGTTTTTGCCGCAAAAAACGTAGGTATATTTCGACACTCTCAAGAGAATCAAAATGTATAGGGTACTTCCCGTTGACCTAGAATTATGAAATTTGGCAAGAAGCAACGTCATGTAGCACAAGTAAAGGAAAAATCCGAAAACCGTAAATTTGTAGTTACATACCTACTTTGTACCCTCGGTGCGCGCGTCCGAATCGCACTTGACCGGTTTTTTTTATAATACATAATTATTCGTGAATCAAAATACTTTTATGGTTGACACCTTTTTTTTTTTTTTACGTATGGGAAATCATCCAATTTTAATGACCCCTCCCGCTTGACATCTTACGATGATACCTCCACCTATGTAGGTATTCCCCGAACGGTTGTGCCGCGGTGGACTTAGGTACCTATATATATATAGTAGATACATTAATTTCGCCAGTAATGTTTAAGTCCCATGTAACAGCAGTCGAGACTATTGCGATCAATCGGGACAAGTCCAGACTCCGACCTACTACTTAGAAATACTTATTAGTAAACGCATTTGCAACTGGCATTTGCCAACATCTACGATACAGCCAGCAGCGGCCTATTACATGACACCGACAGGCGACTGGTGACAGGCGATAATTGGACAATTTTACAAGTTTCTCTCATACATTTCTGCTTTATTAAACAGCGATATAATTGCTTAACACACATACAATGGCAATCGAACGCAAAGACTTTCATTTTGACATCCATTGCTTCATTGGTTTGAAAAATTCGTCTGCTCAACAAAGTACATAATGCAATGAACGTGGCTGAACTGTCAGAATGAAAGACATTGCGATCGATTCCCATTCTGTGTGTTACACAATTACCACGTAGTACCTGTCGTGAAAATGTGATTTTGTCATTTTCGGACAAATATGGCGCATTGTTAGTTATGTAACCTACCTATATTAAATAGTTCTTTTTCTGAATCTCCATCAACTCATTACGTCACAGCTTCTCAATTTCGATATTAAACCAAATCTAATTGAAGCGCGTGCGAGCCCTACGGATCGTAAATTAGTCTTGCTGACGTCACAACCGAGTTATCGTCTGGTTTTGGTAATTAGCGATTCGCAACACAAGCCGAAGGTACCAAACGGTGCTTAATTGCTACGAAACCCTTGCAGCGTCGGATATCTGCTGCTTGTATTATTTTTTGGTACTTAATTTCAATTTTGGGAGTTTACATTTTTGTTTATGAGACAATATTATTATATTGAAGACTTCAGATAGTTGGGGTTTAGATATTGCAGAGTCTAACCTGTCTAAATGGTTAAGAGCGCTTACGACATACGGCATTTCACACAAACTTTCAAGCCCTGGTTTTTCGAAACGAATGAACCGATTTTAATGAAACTTCATACGCATAAACAGGGTAAAAAGGTCAAAAAGTTACTTATGAACATTTTCGAAATGTCTTATTTAAAAAAAAGATAACTGGAAATCTCTGTCTCTATGGAAAATTTTAAATCGGTATAATTTGGCTGTAGTTAACACTATTGTTCGAAAATGTAAGAACATTTTAGGAAGTAACTTTTTGACCTTTGTAATGTGGCTGCTTATGCGTATGAAGTTTCATTAAAATCGGTTCATTCATTTAGAAAAACAAGGGCTTGAAATTTTGTATGAAATGCCGTACGTCGTAAACGCTCTTAGGAGCCGTCCTACCTATCATTTTACCTATCATTTAATGCTGACTTGGCGTGAATTTTCAATAACCTGATTTCTTTTGACTCTAAATTCCCTAAGGTCAGGTGTATAAAACTACTTATCTAGAGTAGGAATATAGGTATAAACTAAAGGATCTCTTAATTTTTATAGAACGCAAACGCGTCAGTATATAGCTGCAAAAAGCTATTGAGTTACAGATTCCCATCCAATTTGGTCCAGCGATTTAGACGGCAGAGCTGTTTGCACATTCCTTTTACATAAAGAGTTGAATGGTATACCTACATAAATAGAACACATTTACATAATGGCATCCTTTAAAATCTTTAAATAATGCTGGCTAACAATAAAAGTTTAATTATTTCCATAAACGGATTCTGAACACTTTACAGTAAAAAAGAAAGCTCGGTGATATGGCTCAGCTATTTGAATTGCAGAACTTAGCACAACATTCTGCATGTTATTTCATTAGCATTTTATCTACATAACATCACGTATACATTCTCCGTATACATTTCCTATCGAGAAGAAGAAGAAAGACATTCTGGAAATGTGGTGCTGGAGAAGAATGCTGGGGTGTCGTGGACTGAGTTTCGCACCAACACCCCTAGGTATACGCCAAGAACTCAACACCAAAAAGCGTCCATCTGTTATGGTCCAAACGCACATCCTCAAATACTTCGGACATGTTTCGAGGCGTGAGGGAAACTCTATTGAGCGCCTTGTCAGGGTGCGCCTTGGGTGGGTGTGCAGGGTAGAGTGGAGGGCACTAGACGCGGACGCTCACCCATGAGATGGACTGACCAAATTAAATCGTCGACTTTGTCTCTGTCCACTCTGACAAAATGAAAAAAAAAAACCGCAGTGGGTGATCCCTTGTATGAGTGCACAAAAAATACCAGAAATTGGAGTAGGGGGGCGAGAAATCGTGAGGGGAATCACATAAGCACCTAGACAAGAAACTACATGAGGACCACGACCGCTCTGACAGAAGTGCTACGAAGAAGGAGATTGCAGAGATGTGAGTTCTATGTATGTACTATAGAGCTACCATTTACCGGGTAATATGTCTTTCATTGACTTGAATGTGCCCTGGCGGCTGATAGTTTGTCATGCTCACACAAATGTCTCGCTGACGGTGGCGTGTGTGTTGGATCATTTAGCTCCCTTCAAAATGGTTGAGCTGAATGGTGCTGATCTATGCGTCATGTTCGTGAACGGGCGCCGTCAGTTGGAGCTGGTCATCTCTTAGCTGTCTCGGCTTATTTTTAATTATTTTATTTTTGGATTGTTGTTTTGTTACTATTTGCTGTACCCTGGACGCTTTTAACGCGTACGTCTTATTTACATCGTTCTCACTTAGGTATAATTATAAATTCAACTAATATTTTTGTAAAAATATAATTCAAAAGAGTGTCCATGGAGTTTCTTGCCCGTTCTTCTCCATAGGTACCTACGCTTTGGAATGGGCAACTAGCTTCATATTTTCTGACTGACCGCCGCGACTTCTTGACAATTCAAAAGTGCCTGTAAATGGTTGAATTGAAATAAATGCTTTGAGTTTGAGTTTGATACATTCCCCGGTTGTATGTACTAGTAAAACAAAAGTAAACCACATTTGGCCAGTTATGTTTAGATCCCATGTAACAGGGGACGAGCCTATTGCCATCAACCGGAGACAGAGGTGCTCTCACTGTTCCCTCGCTCTCATAATCAGGCGCAGGACCAACGGCTTAACGTGCTTTCCTACTCGATACACGGGGATATCACACCGAGCTGTTACTGAGAAATTCCTAATGGAAAATCCCAATTACTCTTTGTCTGACCGAGGAATCAAACCCAGGACTTCTAGGTCAGCAGTAGCGCTTGCCACTAGGTACTAGACCAACGAGCCAGTTATATCTAATTTTATGTTTATACAGCTCCCTTAATGCGACCACCCCGTTATCCATATAAAGAACGACAAAAACTTAAGTAATCATTACCAGTAATTGTATGAATATATACGGAGTATTTCCAATAATTGACAAGCGAAAAACTCAATGGAGTTCATTCATTTTGGCGCCAGATTTATAAGCTATCCAGTTGGAAGCGAGAACCTCCACTAAAAACTGTTTTAAAAATCACAAAGTGCACAATCGTAAATCACGCATGATGCGCGAGCATGCGCGTCGGCCGCGCAGCGCGCGCGCATCAGAAACAATGTTACACAACACGGAAAAAGACGACCACCGCCGACGCTGCTCGGAAAAACCAATCATTATGCGCATTCGATTAAATAAAACGTCCGCGTTCGTATACGCTTAAGAATCGGAAATGAAATAAAACGTTCAATGATAAAATTGAAATTTGTATTTACTTAGGCCCCTGATTTTTTGCAAGTCGGCGCCGCGTCGCCGTATATGGGACGAATGTAGATTTACCAATTTAATCCGTGGTTCGAGGAATCGAGGTGGCGCTGCGGTCGCGGCCGGCCGACTGAGCTGCCCAACTGTCCTACTGATGGACAGGTATAAGTAATTAGGTCCAGAAGCGTTACTTGTTTTTGCTACGTTGACCAACCGACCAACTTTAAATCGCAAATGTGAATAAAACTGCCTCGATTTCAACATTGTATACCTACTTATGGTTAACGCGAACGCTATTGGACGGATAAATTAATATTTAAATTGCAAATATCGGTCCCATATTAATTATACAGCAACAAATTATATGAGGACAGAACTTGTTGTAGATCGAGTGTCGTAAATCGCCGAACGTTTTTTATTCGTCGACTCGTAACGAAAATAATTACATATCATGCATTATTAAAACAAACACGTACAAAAAGCTATGGTACAAGTGTAAGGGAAGAATTTAAAATCTGTCACCCGTTCGAAATTCAGAGCATTTCGTTGGAAAAAGTCGAAAACGAATAATCGGAATTCATTAAAGTCGATTAAAGAATTCGGCATGGGTATCGGACCGAGCGATATACGACCTTAAGGCCGACTAATTGGCGCAAATTGACACTAAAACGTGGGATGGTGGTAATTATAATACAACCGTGGTATAATGCGGCTCAGTTAAGTCCCTATATAGATATGTTCCTGTTTGATTTTTAAACCACTCGGTTCAAATAATTGATTGTGTCTACTTAGAATTCAATAAAACTAATTTTCGAGTCATGCTTAATTATTTGTTAGTGTGAGAACATTCGTGTGGACAATACGGAACCCATTAACCAACTTGGTCTACCCGACGTTGTTTCAGTTTTATTGTGCTTCATACAAGGCATCTACGGCCTACCTACAGAATAAAAGTAAAACATGAAATGTATAATAATATCTAAATTTATCTCATCTTACGAATGCCGCCATTCAGTAATGCCTAGACGTTCCCTTGGCAGACACAAAAACTTGAATTAATTGTATCATTACGGAATACAACATTACCAAAGTAGACCATATTGTAGGTTAATTGGGAAGCAATTAAAGTAGACAGAATGTAGTGTTTTCAGTATTCCAATTTAATTTTTTGGACTGTCAAACATTTGACTTTAAATATCATTAAGAACAAAAATGGAGTCAAGCGAAACATATTCGGTCTGTAACACCGCTTTCTTCGTCCCGTTACGAAATCTTTCCATGAGAGCCGAGTCCCCATTTCAAGACAAACAAACTTTGGCAAGCATACAATAATTCGTCGATAACAGTACACCCAATCCGATACATAACTCGGAATCATCGAAATCGATCAATCGAGCGTGGTATAAATCGCGACGCATCGATTCTATCGCGTCTCGGTCGATCGACAAATATAAATTTGTCACTGGCCAGTCGGAAAAAGCACGGCCTGGATGGGTAGAGTTTATAAATAAACAATAACATCACCCTATTTGGATGGGACATCGTAACATACATCAGCAGTTTATATTCGATCTCGAGTGATAACCATAGTAAGAGAAGGCTTTTATAGCATACGATTCGGAAGATTTCGATCAGTCGTCGGAAAGACTGCGTATACAGTTAGTTCTACTTTGAAAGCGAATCAAATATTTTCGAAACAATAAACGAATTAGGTACTTACTTATAAATTACTGGTTGACAACAAGTAGGCGGTCATTGTCGCCATTGTACTCGAGTCTCTCCAATTTTATTGATAGACCAAATTACTGCTACAATTTTCAGTAACAGTAAAGTTATTTGCATGTGTTTCCACCTTTATGCAAGGCTAATTGATTGTCAGGTTCAAGAATAGACATACTACATCTATGGGTTCAAGCAACCTGACAAAGTGACAACCAGTGAGAGGTTTTAATTAAAACAATTAAATAGCCCCGACTTCCATTGCTAAATCGAATTATCTATCAGAATCACAAACATACTTACGACTTGAAATAGCTTAGCTTGACGGTGCTGGCTGTTTGAAAAATATCGTAGACACAAAAAGTTTCAACCAATTCAATGACAAAATCTTAATAATTACAAGCATGTTAAAAAGCAGGAGTAGAACCCTTCTGCTTTTTCAGTCACTTAAAAAGGAGACACGCACCGTCATGGTGAAAAGAGACAGTCAAAATGAGAGCCTTCAAAAAGTCGTACAGTCTAAAAGTCCTTAATACAGTATTAATTCATCGAGCGAACGATCACTTGACGAAGATAATGGCTGATTTATAATGATTATCATCATATTAAACGTGATTCATCCTAAATCATGTCTGGGAGTTTTTGCTACCATCCGCCAGCTAGAACTTTATATTACCAGGATGAGTTGATTTTTCTAAATTTTATCACACACGATTTGCAATCGTCACGCTTTAGCCTATGATGAGATAAACAAAGATGTAAGCACTAACGCATGGAGAATTTGACAGCTAATAAGTTACCATAGACACTGATATTGCTCTCTTTCTGGAGCCAATTAATCTCAAAAAAGTTCTGATTAGGAGGAATTTAGATTAATAAGTCAGTTCTGACAAATAACTAAACTTTACGGTAATCACTACAAACAAAACTCGTACTAAATAGCAGAACACAAAAAATAACATTAAATCACATGTAATAACTTCGAATATGAAGCCATAGATACAAAAAAACGATAGCTTTAAATACCTAAAAATAAAACCCCCATTATTTTAATAAACCATATCTCTGGGTGTCAATTAGGCTCACTCTATAGAGGGAGCCACTAATCCGTAGAGATAACTCGGATCCTCGAATTAATCACTCGATACAATCGTTTTAATTTATTCGATTCATTCCGATCAAATTTATCGAGATAAAGATTCGGGTGCACTCGTGGGAGCGAGGAAAAACAACGGTTGAATAAAAAAACTTACTAATTATGGGGACACTTAATTAGTAATTATGAATCGATTATTTTATACTGATCGGAGATAAAGGTTCTTGAAAGATTGGTACTGGATTCAGGCAACAAAATTTTAGTTATCTTTTTTGTTCAAATTGCAAGACTTATCGATCGATCTGATTCCGATTAAGATTCATAATGAATTGGAGAAAAAAAAGCAGGCACACACAATAAGACAAAATGCATTGCAAATACACTTAATAAGTACTTCAACAAGAGGTTAGGAAAGTCGAGAAAACAATAACATAGATTTAAATGGTCTAACGCAACGTTCAATGAGCCTATCACAACCAATCAAATCTAAATTAAAACCATGCTAAAGCCAATCATCAAGCTAATCATCTTCAACATGAGATACGCAATAAATTGCTCGCACCACGAATTAACGGTGCATATAGCTCTAGAAACAAGCAACAAAGCAGGTGGAACCCCCATAATTGCCCGTTAAAGATGGCACTTAAAATCCTAAGGCCTATTCAGGTTAACACAATGAAATAGCAAGAATAGCACAATTAATTTAAAGACAGACCTAACTCAAATGCAAATCGGTCGTCATACTATTTATGGTAAAAAGATTACATTGTGCGGGTTGGAGAGCTTATCTGGACATCACGCGAATGGATTCACTATTTAATTTATTGGAATAAAACAGATAAATGGTGGTTGTTCCGTTCCGCGTTCCTATAAATTTGTGGGACCAGACGATTAGCTTTTAGCGGGACAGTCCTTTTGTCTAGGTCCTGGAACGGCGGTATTACAGAGGTTTAATGTTCGAAGATGCTCGTCTTTTATGATTTTGACTTAAAAGAACATGTCCTATAGTTCGTGGCTATAACACAAAATGTATTATTTAATATCTTTATTCTTTTCTCACACAGATTTTCACGGTTTTAATATTAATGTGCATGTGCGGTGTGGTCGAATCATAACTCTCTTAGTTAGGCTAGACAGCAATAGCATACCAACGCTTGAGTGTTTCGCGCTGCCAACTATGTCTAAGAGTGCAGTTCAAAAACATTTTGTATTTTATTAATTACCACCACTCCTACATTATTGGCTTAAAATTTCTCACAAATAACAGAGCGTAGTTCCGTGTGGTCTCGAAGTAGTCTACAGGCCACCCGTGGGTGACAAAATAGGTGTATAGGGGATAAAGTAACACATTATGATGATTGAATGATATATCATCATCATCTGATGGTATTTTTTTTACCAAATTCTTTAAACGCGTGTTTGTTGATACGAATAGTACGTAGATAATGTTTCTGAAAATTGGTTCAAACAAACTAAATTATGTTTTAAAACTAGATGATTCCGGTGTTTCCTAGTCGACTACTCTGAGAAGAAAGACCGAATTAAACTCAGAGGTCACAGTCTCTTTTGAAGTCCAAGTCCTTATGTAGTGATCTCTGAATTCGACAATGAAGTTAGACAAGAGTGATGATTTTTTTTTCCCTTTACCAACTGACCTTTCATTGAAGTATTCTTTGGAAGGCCTAAGTACGTATAACAGAAGAGACAATAGTTACATACAGCCAGGCTGAAATGAACATAATATCGTAGTCGCATTTTCGTGGCAGTCCAAGAGTGGCATACCATGGGCAGTCAGGGTACAGTAGGCCGCAAGTTCGATGGTAACACTTTGACCTTAACAGTACCTTTATGTCGTCAGCAGTAAGGGCGATTATCGTAGTGCTATTGTTACCATAGAAGTGCAGCTGGCTTTACAAATACTAAAATCAAACCACCTTGCTCCCTGCCGAATTTTTTAAAGCCTTCCTCTTTTCTTAGTCCTAGATTAAATCCAAAATATTCTGGTCACGTTATATAAATCGAATGTGGACTGGAAGCCTCCTAGTTTATGTATGATAAATACCATATCGCGATATCATCGGAATGCGCCGTGTACTGTTGTTGCTTTGGATTTATTGTAAATGCTGCAACTATCTGCTAAAGCGGTAATGGACAGCGTTTGAAATTATTTTAATGGAAAAATCGCAATAGTTTTAAGACGCAAATGAAAAGCTTCAAAACTGCATAATCATTTGATTGGTAAAGCTCTTCGATGTGGTTATACGATTGTCAGTTATTTCGATTAATTGTTCCTCCCATCAACCAACGCGGTTTCCAATCCATGCAGGACTCGTCTGCTCCACCGGCCATCGGTCCTCCGATAAACATGGCTGGCCCATTGCCACTTCAGTTTGCTCACTCCGCAAGCTATGTCGGAAACTCCGGTTCTTTTCCGGATAACTTAATTTCTGATTTTATACTTCAAAAAAACTCCGAGCACAGCCCGCATTTTTGTGACTGCCAGTAACTATTCCACTTATTTGAATCCTCTTTAACATTGCAACGAAGTTCTAACCTGAATACAGCTGACTCCTTGCATGGACCGTATGCTGTTATAAACGGTGATTTTAACAGTAAGGCCTATATCTTCTACAAGCTTTACAGGTTTTCTCTGTGCCTTGTTTCTAAAGTATCATTTAAGACGAAAAATATATCATCATCTCCTGATTCTCACCTGATTTTTTACAAACCTAAACTCTAAAGATATAATTGAGAATTTGACTGAATGTTTTTACAATGTAGATTTTGAACCGATTTTGCAAGCAAGTAGATACGTACGTATAGTGTGGAATGCTGCGTACGCCTTCCGCGTGAGACGAGCCGACCACACACCGAATAAGGGAAATAAAGAACCAGATATATCTGCAGGCGAGGATGTAGGATCCCTGGATGCGACTATAAGTCTTTATACCTTGTGACTTTGTGGAAGTGATTTTGGTTTCCCGCCTCTTAAAAGTCTTTGATGTTTGGTTTTCAGGCTGTTATGTCTTCGATCTTTGCGTTTTATTTATTTATAAATTTATACTTTATTGTACACTAGCAAATATATAACAAAAATATACAATCATCACTACAAAACATACAATGAGCGGCCTCACGCCCCTGACTGTTATGTCTTTGATGTTTGGTTTTCAGTCTGTTATGTTATATATATCGTGCAGTTTTCACTATCGTCAACTGTGTGATAAAAAAAATACTAAGTAACACCAAGTAAATAAATAACAATGCTGCAGCGGCTTACTGATCCAGTCTTGTACCTACATGTTTTCGTCGCTTGAATATAGTAGGTATAACCACTAGTATTCATAAAATTAAGCTTTCGAGCGTCATTATAGATACTTTTATTAGCGCTTTCTACACACACACACACATTTATACCTAAACAAAGCCTGAAATAAATGATCCCATCTAGACGCTCTACATCCACACTATCTGTTTTTAACCCAGCAAACGCGACCACATAACTTTTATACCAGAAGATAAACTAGTCCCTTTCAATATTCAAATATTTATTCATTTTACTCGCTTTACATGACCAGCAAGTACTAGTGATTTGCTTAACAGGATTAGTTAACTTTATCCAGCTAATTTAAATGAGACCAGTCGCGTTTACTTGGGTGGGCCTTTTAGGTTCTCTACTTTATTGACTAGTTGTATGCAACGGTCTAGTTTTTAGGTTATTCACTTAGGTGTCTGAATAATATTCGAATTTGAATGAATAAACTTGGAATTCAACCGTTTGCATTCTTACTTGTCGGTAGCGTGTTGTTTTTTTTGCGACACTGTCTGAATACCAATATTTATATTATCCTAACCTAACTAATATCCTACTAATATTATAAATGAAAGTTTGTGAAGATGTTTGGATGTTTGTTACTCAATCACGCCTAAACTGTTGAACAGATTTGGGTGAAAATTGGCACATAGATAGACCATTTCCTGGATTTACACATAGGATACTTTTTATCCTGATATTCCCACAGGATCGCAACTTACGCGGGTGAAACCGGGCGCTGCTAGTTAATAAATAAGAACGTGAGTTTGTTTCTTTGTTACGCTTTCACGCTAAAACGACAGAACGGATTCAGATGAAATTTGGCACACAGATAGACCATGACCTGGGTAAGGACACTAAGGACATAGGCTACTTTTCATCCTGGACCGCAGACAAAGTCGCAGGCAACAACTAGTATATCTATACTAATATTATAAAGCTGCAGAGTTTGTTTGTTTGTTTGTTTGAACGCGCTAATCTCTGGAACTACTGGTCCGATTTGAATGATTCTTTTAGTGTTGGGTAGTCCATTTATCGAGGAAGGCTATAGGCTATATAACATCACGCTACGACCCTTAGGACCCGCGCAGCGTGTGACACCGCGGGGAACAGCTAGTAAAATAATAAAGCTGAAGAGAATATGTTTGTTTGAACGCGCTAAACTCTGGAAGTAACTTGAATTTTAAAAATAATTTTACCATTTGATAGCCCCGTTCTTGAGGAAGGTTATAGGTTTAACATCACGCTACGACCCCTAGAAGCGGAGCAACAAGAAAAAAAGTCAGAAAGTACGCTAAGCGAAAACGAAGCATTGGCGCGGGTAGGCATGTGGCTGATATTTTAGTATATTGTGCTGTCTTTCGACTTTCACGCGAACGAAGTCGCGGGCAGAAGCTAGTAGGTATAACATAAAAGGTAGAAAGCTTCAGTGACATATTTCTGGGACAGAAGGAAAGGCAGATAGTGGAGAACCGGGTGTTGTGGTGCAATTTACCTCCATAGTTCTGAGTTTCCGAGACGCTGAAGACCGGAATAAGTGGAGGAGCATCGCGAGGGCTGCTTTGGCCAAAGAAAATGCAGAGTCATCAACCACGACCACTCTGTCAAGAGTGAACGACAAAGGAAGAGGAGGAGGTGCAATTTGCCAGAAGCATATCTATGTCCATCAGTGGATTGCAACAAACTAAGTCGAAGATAATGTTACTTTGATTAGGGATACTGACGTTTTGTCAACTGCATAACGACGGGTACATGATTAGGGACAATTCTCCCATCCAGCAATACAATAGGGGTTCCTGGTTTTGTGCGGAGCGTCTGTTATATTTATTTTGCAACTCGTCAGAAAACCATTCCGCTGCAATTTTACCGTTAATATGCAGATTTCAAGTCTTATTACAATTTGATCATATTATACCACAATCATTAAAATATAGCACTTCTTTCAATGTTTGTTCATACTAGAATAACAGATAGATCTATGTCTAACTTTTTCGTCCCTAACAATAGATACTAACCACCATTTCTCATTTACAGGTTTCCGTGAGTCCTCATTCCTCTACGCCCTAACAGCGGCAGGGGTGGCTCACTCCGTCGCCCGGGCGTGCGCACAAGGCCGCTTGATTTCCTGCGGCTGTGACCCCCTGGGCTACCGGGCCTCACACGACCCTAGAGGCAGGGCGAAGGTTAACAAATGGGAGTGGAGCGGCTGTTCACATAACCTGGCTTATGGCATCGAGTTTTCGAAGAAGTTTCTCGATGTTAGGGAGCAAGTGGATGATTTGCAGTCGAAGATCAATGTTCATAATAACAATGCAGGGAGATCGGTGAGTTTTTGAACTTTTTGTTAATATTTTTTTAAGATTAAGATCGACCTATGTATTCATAATCATCGTTCTCCTGCCCTTATCCCAATTTATTTGGGGTCGGCGCAACATGTATTTTTCTTCCATACTTCTCTATTAGTAGTCATCGCGGTAGTCACCCCCTTTCTAACCATATCATCATTCACACATTCTATCCATCGTTTTTTTGGTCTTCCCCTACTCTTATAGCCATCGACATCCATACTCAAAACTCTCCTCACGACATTTTCCTCATTTCTTCGTAACGCCCATACCATGACAGCCGATTTCCACACAACTTTTCAGTTACCGGTGCCACTTTCAAACTTCCTCTTATGTACTCATTTCTTATTCTATCCATTCATGTAACACCAGAATCCCTCTTAGCATTCTCATCTCAGCTGCATGCAATTCCCTTTCATTCATCCCTTTTGTGGCCCAACATTCCGATCCATACAAGACAGCAGGTCTAATGATGGTCTTATATATCTTCCTCTTAAGTTTAAGGGGAATGGGGGAGTCGCAGATTGTTCCCATGACCTGCCGCCATTTCATATATATACATTATCAAAAAAGCTCATGTCTCTTTTAAATAAAAAGAAAACTTCATAACCAAACATTAAATATTAAACAAAACACATGAACACGTACAAAAATAAATCCCTCCATCAATTATCTTTGATGTCATATTCAAGAGCAAGATGCGAGGATACAAAAGACACCGCAGAAGCACGATGACACTTCAATTTACTTCGTTAGGCCACCCCATGTGCCTACCTGATGAGAGGGTGAATTACAAATTAGAAATTAGACAGAACAAAGGATAAAAATAATTTAAATGTCGTTCAAAATTTTAATTGATCTAAAAACAGTAAAAAAATCACTAATAAGTAATTAGAAATAGCTTCAAAAGATTACGATTACGCAGGGAAAGAAATTGTTTTTTAAATTGTTGACGCACAACGCTAATTTGTCGTGTTATATATATTTCATATAACTATCAAAGGATGAACGTAGGTACTGATTTGTATATTAATTTAAAATGGTAGAAAATTGTCAACAATGGCCTCACTTAATCAGTCTCTATTTCTCTAAAATAATAGTTTAGCTGTAGAAACGTAGCAAAAATTTGTGACCACTGATTTTAAGCACCTGTCACCCATTCAGTGCTTGGATCCATAAACTCAAATTCCCAAATACTTGCCAAAATAATTTTCACTTTAGGATCGTATAAAAAGGTCGTGCTTCGGAGAGGGCCGAAAACATTTCAATCTTGGCTTCCCTGCAAAAAACTTGCGTAAGCATCATAAGCATGGAGTTATCATAAATCCTTGGGCACATTAAAATATGTAATTCCAAGCCTCTTACAAAATGTTTTCATCATAAAAAGTCACATAAGCTCTCGAAATGACTCAATTATTGAAATAAAGCTGCTGTAATGATACCACCAGCAATGTGACGTGTAATTTACCAACGTGACAACCCAAAATTAGCGTCCGAAGCAACCTTCAATTTTCGATTCGATTTGAATAGGAATACCGATGAAGTCATTATTCGAATAATCGATTATTTCAGCTTACCGATTCCTTTGTGGCGGTCTATTAAGACAAGTTAGCTTGATCAAATCTTGGTCATGCCCTAGATAAAATACCAAGTCCTAATAATAGATGGAATAATTCGGTGTTTTGCTTTCATTATCGATATTTTTTGAATACTCAATAGCCTGTATAGTTAGTATTGAAAAAAAGCACTTCAAACTGTAATCAAAAATTCAGTAAATGATAAACCCCACTACGTTGAAATTTATCGAAAGTTATTTTTTTTTTAAATTGCTAATCTATACATTTTAACCGCGTATGTATTTCACTTTCCTATGTAAACAGCTGTTATTTTTGATAACCGATGAAAAATTTATACGCTAGAACGTCTAGACTCATATGCTGAAAATTCATGGTTACATTTTGCGCGTCGTCGATATCACTGCCACCTTGTATTTTTAATGTTTCCACAATGAGAACTTAGGTGGTATGTTTTACAAGATCATAATCTTTGTGGACCCTGTCGGGCACAGCAAAGTAGGAGAGAAGAAGAGGGCTTTAATCTGACAACTTAGTTGCGTTAATAATAAATATATCGACTAAAAAAAATCTAGTAATTTCACTTACCGATACGTCATCGGCATCCCTGCAGCGAAATTACGTAGGTGTACAAATTATGAAGAAAACACGTCAAAATAACACCCAATTTATTCATGTCAAATTGGACTCTGAATGGGTGAGGCTTTAATAATTTAATGACCCACGTGTGTGGTCCCTTCGTTTATGAAAACACTTCAAGTGTCTACGTTTTTATTGGTCGAATAAGACTATTGTGTGTTGCGGTGCCTTTAGTCGATTGCAATTCATCGGAGGAAGAGTTGAAAGACTATAATAACTATTGGCTAGTCTAGTGCAGCAGGATTTTTCTTAAATAAATTGAAGGACATACAACAATACGGGTTTTTAAAATGGATGACTTAAATCGTTGATGAAAGAGGTTTTTATAAAATAGATTTTGCTTTAAATAATGCAAAAATGAATGCAGGTTTCAACGTGCAACGTTGTCAAGAAAACCATGAAGAAGCATCTTAACACCACATACTTATGAATGTCGATGAACATAATTGTAGGCCTGTAATGGACGACATTAGAAACAGCCCAATAAAATTAGTCGATATAAAAAATGGAATAATCGACTATGCCCATCCCTTCATACTCCGAATAGAAACCTATCACAAATCCAAATCGAAACGATCGTAGGTGTCCAAATTAGTGAGCCAAGGCGTCAAACCAACACCATCTTATTTCTTCAAAATTGAGGAGCGGTAAATGGGCGTGGACTTTGTAAATCGACTATGTGGGTGGTCTCCTGTTGTGGCGATACATGCCTATAAAATATAGTATTATATTGCATTGGCTGATCGTTTTGTATGATCACACCCCGTTTTATGTGCTATAAACTTTGTCATATACGGTATTATGTTCTGGATCGATTATGTTTATGCGCACATGTTCTCGTGTGATGTTATTTTTTGTATTTAATTTTATAGTCAACATGTGGTCGGTTGGTGACGAAAAATTGTTGTGTAAAGGACGTGTTGATTCTGTCGCAATCGATCAACGCTTAGGTATCTCTCTGACTTGTAAATCATTTGTTTCTAATGCAACCATTCCACCACACTATCATACATAAACATAGATGGCGAAATGTGGGTGTACTGTTGGTACAGTCAACAAAAGAGATAAGAATGCAGGATCGTCGGATATAGTTGAAGTTTAGTAAGAAACCGATGGATGTTCTCGAATAAAATTTTATTTTATTACTAGAAAACAAATAGCTCATTTATCAAATTAAATTTCAGTCGACAACATCCATCGGTTTCTTACTAAACTTCAACTATATCCGTCGATCCTGCATATTTATCTCTTTTGTTGACTGTACCCCTCTGTTTAGCCCTTCGAGGAATATAGGCGTGACGTTATACAACAATTTAATCCTACATAATATTGTCTTAGAAATATTTTTTTAATTTCTTCCATGCATGATTTACCACCATAATTTACCGTGCATTCGCGATTTATTTGCCAAAAATGTAAACAAACATGAATTAATGGAAAAATAACTTTAATTCCTACACAATAAAGTTCAGTTTACGCTACAACTTTAAACATTTTTATAATTTTGTCAATATAGTCACTCTAAAATCAACTTAATTATCATTGAAATAAAGTTGATATTATTGTTTAACTTGAAATAGGGAAGGGGTGTGCAGCACAGCGCACTTTTACTTTAGGTACAGTCAACAGCAAAAGTAGATGATCAAAATCAGAAATTCAATACTAATTAACGGAGTTCGCGTCAGAACTGTATGGCAGAGCTGTTGCTGTTGTTGTTGTAGTTGTTGAGCTGTGTTCAGAGACTGTGTGGCTGTGTGGCAGAGTTCTGCGCGAACTCCGTTCATAAGTATTGAATTTCTGATTTTGATCATCTACTTTTGCTGTTGACTGTACAACCTTTGAAAGTTTAAATTTTTCCGGTATTACCCGTGATTGCAGGAATACTTATCACTGAAATCGAAGTCTGATGCTATCCTTGTCCTAAAACGACATAAACGCCCCATGAAAAGAAACCGAAAATATGAAAAGAGTGTCAATCTGAACATACTGATTTTACAATCCTCATTCTCAAACTTCCACACTCCATTTTTTACCATCCGCAAATACGAAGCCACAATGGCATCTAGCATTCCAATTCATCGTATCTCCTTAAAGAGTATCATTATAATTTCCTCACTGACACCTAAACATGCCGTAAGCCCAGATTTGTGGCCACCAGCTAATGCTACAAGCATTCTGACACGAGTGCCCGACAGTTGAACCAAAATACCGGGACCTACCGTGCAGGATTACTACAAATAATTTAATAGGCCCCTTCCGTCTAATAATAAACATGTCAAACTAAAGTTAAATACTGCCCAACAAAGTCACATTTGCAGATAGGACAATCTTAAAATTCACGAATTTGTACCTTATGTTTTAGACAGCAAGATCGGTGTTAGATTTTTTTGGACTCCCAAATTAAGCTGGTTAATAATATTATATTAATGTCCGTAACCAAATCTGACATGAGACCGGCATACCACGTCCCGTGCTTACTTATTAAAGGGATTTACGGTTTAATACAATTTACGTTCATACATTCGTTTTTTTTAATACAAACACGACGCTTAGGTACAAATTATTTAATTTGTAATACGTTTATAGTTGTTAATTATAGGAGGAGACGGCCATTTAATTTATTTCGGACCCACCGGAGTCTAGTGACATTTATAGCGAGATAATAAGGCTGTATCTACACTGTTCTTAATTTATGGCCGCGGACAAAGAGGCATAGTGTTGTTAATCAGATGTGATCTTTATTGACAATGAAATATAAAAAGACTGATACCTATTATGGAAGTTGTCACTGGCATATAAATATTGAGCATGTTCAGCATAGAGAATTAATTTATTAATTAAAGCAAAAAGAATACAATGTTTTTCATTAACCTACATCGCAGGACTAGGTCTTCGAAATGCGGCTGCACAGCGGTAGACCGCGAATTTCAAATTTTCTTACGTTTCTTCCAATTCAGTACAGGGGGCCTAAAAAGGCCACTTCAGAGAATCATAAAAGGATAACATTATGAATCGTAATACGGCGAAGACAGTCCGTGTTTTTCTTTTTTTCGCTGCACCACGTAGGTATAATCAAAGAGATTGGGATTGGATTAGGATCGGATTGATTGATATTTTAGCACAGACAAAAAAAAATAACTGAAAAATGCTTCACCAATAGGATTTGATACGATTAACTTAACAGTTAACTGTCCATTATGTTATCCTTTTATGATTCTGCCAAAGTGACCTTTTTAGGCCCCAAGGTCAGTGTTAGGTTGTATATTGATCAAAATATGATTCGCGACTATAATAAAAATGTATTTACAGAATTATAGTCATTAGAATCATTAAAATATCTCTTTACGTGAGATTTGTCCCATAAGCACTTTTCCATAAGAGATTTATTTTGTTCTTATGGAACAAATTACAAACCTCACTTAGAAATACATATGTATTAATGATTCTAATGATTCATTCGTATTCGCCGAACGCAGTCCTTATAATCGGCTACCCAGGAACAGTGGTGGCCCAGTGGTATCGGCCCCAACTTACGAGTCGCAGGTCGTGAGTTCGAACCCAGGCAGGCACTTTACTTTATGTAAATAACTAGCTGCGCCCCGCGGTTTCACCCGCGTAAATGTCGAACCCGTGCGAATATCGAGATAAGCCTATATGTTAATCCAGGGTGTCAGCTACCTCCATACAAAATTTTATTAAAATTGGTCAAGCCGTTTGAGCGTGAAGAAGTAACAAACATATAAACACACACACACTCACAAACTTTCGCCTTTATAATATTAGTGTGATATTAGTATGAAGTTTGATTATCCTGCTATATTAGCGGCCTAAAAATACTATATTTAAAAAAAAATTGTAGGCGAAACTTTTATATTTTCATTTCAATCATTTCATTTCATTACTTTCTTAAAAGCTGCTTATAGGCTGTTGGTCGCGGCTGTCATTCGTGGATCTTTTACAGTCGTTACGGATCGTCAGAAGCCCGAAAGTCTGACAACCAGTGTAAGGAGTATAGTGTTACCTAGTAACTGGGTTGTGGAAGTCGTAAAACACTGGCATTCAGCTGCATCCGGTTAGACTGGAAGCCGACCCTAATAATAGTTGGGAAAAGGCTAGGCAGATGATGACCTACCAAGTATATTGTTTTTTATTTTTTCGTCATCTGCTATATTTTTACAGGCAAATACTATATTTTATATAAAAAAGTTGGCAACCCTACTTAGGTAGGTACAGACCGTGACCCATCAATAAACCTACTTACTTTTATACAAAACAGGACTATGAACCTAGACAAGTAGAAACAAGTATTATGTAGTCATTAAAAATAATTTACAACTATACACATACTTTTATGACATTAATGTCCAAGCGATCGGATGATCTTTAAATATAACGACGATTACAATGTTGCCATTACTAAAATCTACTACAACATGTCGTAAAAATATTAAATGCTGTAGAATTAATGAGACGGAAAGCCATCTCATTAATTGCTCATTGTTTACTACTGGTTTTAATGCAATTTCATGGTCATTTATTAAGAAAATATTCATATTAAAATGTAGCAGTGGGCTTCTTTCGGCTCAAATAGTTATGTTCATAATACTATAAAATTACCAACCAGGACTTGGTGAGTTAAAAAATTTATTGTGCAATTCCTGGCTCTTATCATCAACATGGCATGACAGTATTAAATACTGTCATGCCATGCATTTTAACGGGATGAAAATTTTTCATCCCGTTAAATAGCTCAACAAGATTTTAGAAAATTCTTTTACTAAACCCCTTGTCACTTGTTTATTCATGGTATACATGGTAGGGCCATGTATAGCACGAATAAAATAAGAATAGAGGACCGGAAAATCTTCCTTTACAAGCAAGCAGTAGACAAACGGTACCTACGTTATTTGTAAGACCGATATTTTTTTTTGACGCGATATGTCTCTCTAATAAAAAAAACAGAATACTTTGCCATCACTCACTGAAATATACATTAAAGCCGAGTCCATCCAGAGGACAGCCGAACACATCAGAAGCGGGTATTTTTTAATCGTCATAAAAACAAAACACGCGCGGTGTCGCTTACGGTAACAGTGGCGCGAGTTAAATGGTTTTTTCCCATCTCAAAAAACGCCCAACGCATCTAAAGAAGTTTTCACTTCAAAAAATTTTTCAACCTGTTTTGTCCCACTGAGGCAAAACTTTCCCCCACAGGTTTCCAATCTTCCCTGTGTGATGCCTTCTCCTGCCAATCGTTTCCTATGCCTCCCTCGGCGACGACGCCCGTCATCTGGCTACCACTGCGTGACGTCTCTGGCCCATCTGTCCCAATGCATCCTACATAAATGGCCTATTTTCGGATAGTACGAGTATATCTTTGTTGCTTTTAATATGAAAGGATCATAGTTCTAACAATGAGTTTTTACAGCCAAGCATGCAAGAGCAAGAATTTTTCGCAACAACCTCAACTTGTCAATCCACCCACAGACACCTCAAGCAGACAATCCAAAGAAAAACCCATCAATTTCAACCATCAGAGCTCACCCACTTTTTGTCCATATACATCAAATATTTAATATTACGTATTACGCATCAAGCCGTGAAGGTAAATTGACCCATTAAGGTGAGAGCTAACCCGGTGGTCCCGACCACACTTGACCATTGTTCCGGAGGGGTCCGACATTTTGTTTTGTGGCCACATAATTAACAGCCTCCCAGAGAGATATGTTAGACACGCTCGCTTATAATAACCCCCGCGATGATATTTTTATTAATGTCAAAATAAAGTCGGAGGTGCTCACACCGTTTTGAAACAGGTGTTTTGGCCAGCTGCAGTGGTTTACGAACCCAGCTGTAACGTAAACTTAAATTTATTTTTTCAAAAGTGATTGTTCAATATGTCTGCCTTTCTTGCAACTGGCGAATCTAAATGAAGGCAAAGTCAATATCACTAGTTGCAAGGTGCCTACCTGTATTGTCTATGGAATATTATCATAATTTATACATAACAATTAATCTCTGCGAGCTTTGTATCGTTTACAGATAATCCATAGAAGGTAATCGGTTCTGGTAATTTAGATCAAGTGCTAATTCAATTCTAGTGCTATTTGATAGAAACCGACCTAGCGCTATTCTAGGCAGATTGATTAAATATCTTTAGAAAATCGCTCTCAAAAAGGTGAAGGAAAACATCGTGAGGAAACCGGCTTGTTCTAAAACCAAAAAAGCAGTGACACTCCGGGAGTACCGACAGAAGTGAAAACAAAACCCAAACATACTATACTTTGCCATCACTCACTGACATATCGGATATACATTAAAACCGAGTACGTCCCGGGACAGCCGAACACATCCGAAGCGGGTGTTTTTTTAATCATCTTATAAACAAAACACGCGCGGTGTCGCTTACGGTAACAGTGGAGCGAGTTTAATGGTTTTTTCCCATCTCAAAAAATGCCCTACTGACTCCATGTCTCCCTCTCACCGAGAGGAGGCCTGTGTCCCAGCAGTGATCAAAGTAGACCAATCCGTGTCAACCCTTCGGTGAGAGAAATATCACATACTTTGACGTACACCGACGCCATGTTACCAAGCGTAACATTTGCTCACCCCTCAATAGATACATGACGGTGTAATAGGCGGTCCCCAAGGCCCTTCAGCGGGATCTATAAAAGATCTCGCTTCGACCCACACAAGAAATTAGGTACCACATTAGAGCCGAGGTGATAATTATGTTATAAAAAATCTATACGATGAGTTAATATTTCGTTGTTTCGATGAGTCCAATATCGATTTAAATATATATGGTTTTGTTTCAATTTTTTGGGGTTTTTGTTACCTAAGATGAATTAGAGTTGATGAGAGTTGCTTAATCATTGTTTGAATTCGTTTTTTGTTTGAACGTAAGATTGGTAATGCTAATGTGCGCTTTTATAATTTCTAACGTGACGATATTATCGTGAACGTCAACGTCCATAAAATGTAAGGAAATACATGCACGTTATGACGTTATCGTGGATGGAAATTTAAAAACGTCTTCATAAATTTCCATAGATTTTACTTCCCTGTGTTATCGTGATGCCGTGACGTGGACGTCCACGGTAATAACGCCACGTTAGAAATTTAAAAAGCGCACAATTATTACACAACAGAAATTGGGAGTTCCTGCATAGTATGTATGTACTAAGTAGTAGTAGCGACGACCTACATACCTACCGGTATGTCCAGCACTGCTGTATTTATTTAGTTGTATGTAACGCAACGCTGAAAGGCTTATTTGGGAGCCAAGTACGATGAGAAATTGGTGCAACTGGGTAATAGTCCTCTCTGAATGGAACTACTGACCACGTTTATTAAGATTTCCGACGTTCTAAGTAACATTCTGAAGCCAATTCCATATTTGATACTTATTAGTTAAAAATGCAGCCATAGCGACCTCTGCAATGCCACCGACGCGTGACGATGCCGTGGAAGTGGCGAAATGAAAAAAAAAGTGGCAAACAAAATGTAATACACTTTGCGTTCGACACGAACAAGAAGAAGAAGACTTATACTCTTAGTAGCGTCTATTTGTACGAGAAGACCCGAAAAACATGGGTCACATCACCGAATTGGACGCAAAGTGAATGCGTTTGCTCCAGACTAGTGAATAACCAAATAAATACAATATCGGTTTGGAACAAGTTTACGTCATTCCGTAACAAAATTCAAACTTTACTTCTGTTAGGGTTGTCGACATGATGGAAAATCGCTCTAAAATTCCGTTACTGATGCTAGGTAAATGAAAACCTTTTTCTTATGAATTCATAATCTCGAATTCAGTAGTCAATAGAAGTACTTACCTACTAGTGTTTTACAAACACTTTGCAGTGAATATCACTTATCATCACATTTAATTATTGCTTTTCTACATGAGCTTTTACCAAACCCTTGACTCTAACAAAAAAAAAAGATACAGATTTTTTAGCAAGTGGAACTACGAATACACTGATTTGACATGTCTAGTCTATGCAACAGTATATGCGTTAGCATATTATACTGTACAGCCATCGACACGACAGTGAATTAGATTTTGTTGGCTCAAAACTTGGCCACTCCCACGGCATTTTCAATGGCAGCGCTAGAGGTCACAATGGCCGCATTTTTTGGGACAGAGGGCTGAAGATTGACCAGTAGGCATCCTAATAAACTCAAAGTGTGATCGTAGCTTCGAAAGGAAGTAATTACTAATCAGCACAAATAACTCCTCATCATCTCTTGTTCGACAACCCTAACACAGTTAGAAGCTGCGTCTTCTCCTTGTGCGGTTTAACTAATGGTTAATTTGCCCGTCAGATTAACCACGGTCATCTTAAACCTATTAGCGTTAGTCTGTTAATCAGCAGCGAGATTATATTGTGATTCACATTTCACAACATTAACAAAATGTCTGGCTTTTTGTTTATCTATATGCTTCTTTACTTGTAGGATAGATCTAAATGGTCCAGGATCTGTTCGTGTGTGTCGACTTTTTCGGTTTTTGGTGACAGTCCCATGATCCTAGCGGGTTGAAGGGCGACGCGGGTAAGAACAAATGACGCGCACCTGACAGCAAAAGGAAAGATGAGTTTGCGGATTTCTCTAGGAACTATTTCGTGATGTATCTACCTGTCACTAACGAAAAAGTCTGCATATACAAGTGTTATACATAAGTAAAGTGTATTTTATGATTTAAATAAAAGGACAACATGTTGCCTCAAAGGGTGATCCAAGAAAAAATGTTTTTCTTTGGAAAGATTCTAATGACTAATTCGATTTGATGTTTATGGTTTGGTTTCTCCTAAATCTGCTGTTCTTAAGTTGTTTTGGTTCTGTTGTAAACGTCACCTTACTTCGAGTTTCTTCTGTAGATATTCTATTCGCAAAGTGATTATTACGAGTGGGAAATTAGACAAAACAGTCCCACTTGTAAAAGCAAACGGAGTACTCAATACATTTGATCTATCAAACGTATTTTTCTCAATTCGCTGTTTTAATTAGTTTTCGCAGTAAAACCAATATTCCGATATCAAAACAAACGTTAATGAGCCATTTCTCAGCAGAGCATAAGCCGCACATAAATAAACTATAATATTTTAACAGCACTTTAATGATAACTTGTTTAGTCAGCACTTAAGGGCCTGCAGACGTCATTAAGTAAATAAATCAACTATAGTGCCTAAAGGTAATTTAGATTGATGACAGGTACCCGATGATTGAGTCCTTCGAAGCTCCTGGTGTTCAATTAAGCACGGTGGAGTTCTCAGGAGTGGTGTTTATTTTTAGCACTTAAATTAAATGATTTATAGAGATATTAATGAACTTAAGTGGGTAAAATACATCATTAAAATCATTCTCATGGTTCCTATGGGATTAAAACGGAATAATAATTACATCGAACGTGCTGTTTGGAACCTGTAGCAGATGATGCGCTTTGTCGTGATTTGTGGGTAAACTACTTGTACCTACATGATTAGGTTTCAATAATCAATCTTTTCAATCAAACCTCACCCTTTTGCGTCTGAAAATCTGCATTTAAGAGTAATATCGGATTCAATTCTTGCAAGATAATATCTGTATTAGGGGGGAAGAACATGTTTCAAAGAATCAAACATTAAGATTCCCGATCACGTATCAAGTCGTGATCAAGTGCTATAAAAGTGAATTGAGCCGTGTTGCACATAGCGCCACAATTAGGAACTATTGGTAGTGGCGGAGGCCTGAGAAGCCCGGGGCTCCGTATTAGCCGGCCGTATTTCACGAGTCCTCCGCCCCGTCGAGGTGAGAACATAATAAGCGGTTCGGAACCATTTTTAATATTCCGGCTTCATTACAACGTATTACAAACGTCTTGGGTGGCGAATTCTATCGCGAACGCTCTTAATACTACGCTATTAAGGTCCGGGGTTCGAAGGGGCGTGGAGGATGCCGATTTATTTGAATTTTTGCTCCGACTCAATTTGGGAAATTGTTCGGCCGGCGGCTCTGGCGAAATTAAGACGTCAGTTTGATTGCAGCAAGGCGTTTAATTATGTAAATGTAAAGCTAGCGGTGGGTGGCACAATCAGTGCGGAGTGTCGATGCGGTCACGTCTAGAGACAACAGATTTACGATTCGACGCGATGTGAGCGTGCTCGTATCATAATATTATTGTTTTCAGTTTTTTTTTTTTTCGTACGGTTGCGAATAGTCTGCTGTTCTGCTGATTGTGTGAGGGTAATTTTGTCCGTGATATGTGGAGATTGAGATTGATTTCTTCGTTGAGGTTGTTTCTACTTTTTGTTTAGACTGGTTCTTGAAGACGGTATGATATATAATTATGTTGGTTGTTCTGGTGAGTTAGGAGTTCCGTACGAGTATTGTAGGAGACTAATTATGGAAGTAACTCAGTACCTACCTTTTAAATATTCTTGCGGTAACCACTGATAATAATAATGTCTCGTAAACGATTAATTAATTAATTATCAGGTATGACTTTTATTTATATTATTTCTTGGTATTTTGTTTCCAGATTCTGTCGTCCCATATGGAGGTGCGCTGCAAGTGTCATGGATTGTCAGGCAGCTGCCAACTCAGGACATGCTGGAGAGCCACGCCAGACTTTAGGGCAGTCGCTTCTACCATCAAACGACAGTACAGAAAGGTAATAATTGTCAAAAATGTTTCAATGAAAAAAGACGTCGCAAAGATGAACCTTCTAAAATTCTCAAATATCTACAGATGAATAGAAACAATACTCATTATCACTCCTATCAACCGATTACAGCTTACAGCAAAAAACATGGTTATCTGTGGCCATAGACAGAAAAAACGAGTATCGATCACCACAAAAACAATCTAAAAGCCCATATTTCGGTTTCTACAGGCACTGTTGGTGGCTCAAGAGGAGCTAAACAATAGTCCCTCTGTACTACGAGGTCGACCCAGGGGCAGGAGGCGAGGGAAAGCACGACCAGCTCCTAAGACCAGCCTACTGTTCTTTGAGAGGTATGTTTTTGTTAACCCCTCACACGTGCTTACCTGTCGAAACACCCCACGCGTCGGAGTAGTTAAATGTGCGCAGTAAAGTCATTGTTTTAACAATGACACTGTTGTGTACACTTGGTGTACCGTTGACGTTTCGAGCACTTTCTCTTATGTACACTTGACGCTACTGTCCCTTTTTAATGACTGCTTTAACTTATGTGTTAACTAAATAAGTAGATCTGGAAATCGTGAAACTATACATTGTATAAACGGTTATCTCGGTCTCTGAAAATTGTTGGCGTAGGCACGTTGGGATCAAGAAGTACAAGTGTATATCGACCTCATCTAGTTTTTAAAATATTGATGACATGTAAAAGAGTTTGTATAAACCTACTTACAGAAATATCTAAGCATCATTTTCCAACCAAGCAGTGAGTTACAATCCAGTTTTAGTAACTTTAATTCCAGTTTTGATCTATTAAAACAACTTATACTTTAAAATTCTGTCTTCTAGATCACCAAGTTTCTGCGAAGTGGATCCTCGCACCGACTCGGCAGGCACATCAGGCCGTGTCTGCCGCATCGGTCGGACCTCCAGGACCGGTTCCTGCGATCTGCTCTGCTGCGGTCGAGGACATGCCCTCATCAGGAAGTCCAGCATAAAGCCATGCAACTGCACCTTCCACTGGTGCTGCCGAGTCGACTGCGAGAGGTGTCGTGATGATAAGTGGGTCGCCATTTGTAAGTAGTTTTTGAGACACCACAGAGGCAATTCCTGTATTTTTAAGAACGTTCACATTCTGATATCTCAATCTGTCAAAATTACCTCTTATTTTCATACATTTTTGACAAGTTTTTGACATTGATGAGAGTGAGTCACCGAGATGACATTAAAACTAGATTATGAACCTGTTTATGAAGTACGGGAATTGGTCTTCAGGTATTAAGGTTGTAACCTGTGCCTTAGTGAGAGTCGTGGCAGTCCCTAGCGGAGCGACTGATTCAAGATTAACCCCAGTGTGAGTGCATCCACAGCACGGTAGCGATGCAATGATCGCCCCGCTTCCGCCTATGACACAGGCCACAGCCGAGTTACATTGTCTTAAACTAGTTTAACGTACCTATGTCTTCTTTTATAATAATATTATTCCTCGATATATCAATTTACATTCCTGTGTACATTCCATTAGTAGATAATCCAATACTTAGGTATCACTGCAAATACGAATTACCAAATAATGACATTATTTTTGTTAAGTTAATTTTATCTTTAGACTATGCTGAGGGAAAGGATATAATATAGAAAGGGCGAAAGAATTTAAAGTAAATAATAGATGGGTAGTAATTTAAAGTACTTTGCCCTGCCGTGGGAAAATAATTGGCTGGTATGTAAAGTATTTTCCTCGTCTATGGACACCTGCAACACCTCAAGGGGTTTGACAATTGCCAACCTATAATTTCGCGAGCATAAACCGGAATTCAGCAATTCTGCTGGTCGACAGAATTATTGTTCTTTAGAAAGAAGTTTAAAGGAAGGAGTTTTAAGAAGACCTACCTATTACAAAAAGACAAACAAAAAAAAAACACGACTGCAACTGAAGTACTCAAAACCAGATCTCTTATCAAGCAGTCTGATGCAGTTGGTGGTAGTTCTTTTAGTTCAATCAAAAATTTGATGCCATCTTGGTTTGAAAAACATAACCACGTCTTTGACGCAGTAAAACAGTTTCTAACACCAAACACGATACAATTTCCACTCAATTTTCCCATTTTCTCTATAGATATATTAGGGCAATGTCTATTTCCATACTGTATATTTGTAATCACGTAGGAAATACATTATTATAAGGCAACTTTCTTCAAATATAAATCTTAAGCTAAGTTGTTAATAAAATCAGTATTAACTTTAATTAATGTACTTATGTATTTACTAGACGGAGAGCACAACTACACACATTCCATTATGTAAATACTCTCATACGTAATATTGTACTTAAGCATTCCTGTTCAGTGATATTTATTTAATTAACTATTTATTGTAGATCTAAGACTTTGTACCGACGGTTTTTATTTAAATAAATAAAAATTATGAAGGAATATGTAGCTTTTTATTATATTCTGTATTAATTGATTGACTTACATTCAATTATTATTTACTTACTTATTCAGACTGTAGTAGACATTTTACGAAGGTTATTTAAAAAACAATAGGCTATTTGACAATGTAAAAAATAAGGTCATAATTATTGATACTCGTATAGATTATCGCTTTTAAAATCGATTTGCATTAATTTTACTACAAAACAATGTATTATTTATAAAAAAAATCCCGAAAAAACTTCATCTTTTTAAATCTGGCGCCACGTAATCGAAAACGGTCCTGGATTGTCTAGTATCTCGACCGTTTCAACGTTTGTTTACGTGAATCGTGACGTCACGACGCCATATTGTTAAAGATAGCGTTTTGGCGGCTTATTTAAACAGTACATTTTTATTTACTATTTTTTAAAAGAAATACATTATGCAATTTGAAGTAATAGGTTTTTGTGGGCTCGTTAGACACCATTAAATTATCTGAGATGTTTATCAGAAACCAGTCAAATAGCCTATTGCTGTTCCATACATTTTGAACGTAAGTATAGATAATGCACTTCAGAAATTTTAGGTACTACTAAATTTTAAAAAACATTTCCTAAAGACTACTTAAATATAATTTTCCGATTGAAATTTTTTTCAAAATCATCCCAAAAATAAATCAATATTTCAGCCCACAAGTTTATTTATAACCATTCTTAACATCTTATTCAATCCCATGCTTACAAACACTTACAATCTCAAGTAGGTGCTTATACAGAAGCTTCTACTCGTATATTTTCAAGTAGGCCCACAATTATCGTGTTACTTTCGGCTGATTTGACCTCTCATCTGAAGAGCCCTCGTGCTTTGACACTTTGTTGATGGGTATCATCTCAAGCATTATAAAAGAGGCTTTTGAAGTAGGTAATAAAAAAAAACGAAAGAAAAGATGAAGATATAAGAATAAATGATAAATAATAATTTTAAGAGATGATACATGATGATGTCCCTTTGTACAGTTTCTATATTTATGTCTGTAATTTATATGGTGTACATGTGTGTTATTCTATTCTATTCTATGATTGAATATGTCGATGTTCGTGACAATAAAGCAGGCCCATAAACTCCTTAAAATAAACTACGTGAGTCTAAATGTATGTGTACTGTGTGCAATAAATTTTTAAAGTAATATACATATTAGTAATTTTTTCTCCGATGGTGTAATTGCTATAGGGCGTTCCAGTAGATGGAAAAAGAAATAAATAAAGATTCTTTCAGGCCTTTTAAGAAGGTTTACATTGAAAAGATTCTTAAAATAGTAACATATAGTACAGAATACGTAGGTAAGTTTTCTGAGAGCAATATACAATACACAAAAAACAAGTCCCCAAAAAACCACTATTCGAAATTACTTTTACCTTTCCGTTTTCATCCCCCAATAAATACTAACACACATCCTCATTCATACATCTTTCCCTAACTGTATATTGACAGATCTTTTATAAAAAAAAATTAAGACTCTTGACAGGTTAACGGTTCTCGGCCATTTTGTATTCACTGATGTATTCCGCTTTTAGTATTAAATGCGCTTGATCGAATACTTGTTGGCATGACGGATCGATTTTTTTACAGAAAAAGATAGTTCATGTTATGGAATGGGTGTTGCGAATTAATTTTGATGATTGTTACCTAAACAAGGATTTTTCACACGTCATTTGGAACGTTTTATATAGATTGAGATTGATTTTGACGATCTTTTCATAACATTTTTTGCGTGTTTTCAACTATGTAGAACCTATTTCTGAGGTTTGAATGAATTTCTGTGCAATCAAATATGTAATTTACGTCACGACTTTTTTCATTTATTGGTTACCCAGTTCTTGACACATTTCAATGTTTATTTTGAGAGTTCCACCAAGAGATCTAGAGACCTACCAAGAGACCTTAGAAAGAGTGATTTGCTGTAACTCTATCCAAAGTCATTCCCCCCACTGCCCCGTTGGACTCGTGGTTGCAAGCGCACCTGCTGAGCATGGGGTCCTGGGTTTGATTCCCAGGTCGGGCAAAGTGATATTGGGTTTTTTTTCCATTAGGACATTCTTAGTAATTTGGAAGTCCGAAGTTTGGAAGTCGACGGTATGTGTGATAAGAATGTTAAACCGTTGGCCCTGCGCCTGATCTCTCTCCGGTGGTGTCGGATTGCGTGCCGTCCCATAGGACTATAAGAGTGAGGGAAGTGAGAGTGCACCTGTATCTGCGCACACACTTATGCACTATAGTATCTCCCGCGCCGAAGGCTAGTCTCCGTTGAGATTGACCGCCGTGGCCGAGATACGGTCTGGAGGACTATTATACAAAGTCATTCTACCAAAGCGCTAAATAGATCTTCAAGAAATTGCAACAACATCTAGAAAATCCCAAAAGAATATAAAATTTATGAATCTTTGAATACACGTGTGTAAATAACTAGGTATAGGTAAGCCGTATACGTACATAATGAAACTAAACAAACACGAGTTACAATTAAACGCGTCCCCAATTAAATTGAATCCAAGGCATGCAGGAAGGTCGTTGGGCATTATGACATAATACTATTATAGGGGATTAGCAGTGTTCTTAATACCGAAGCCCCGGCACTTGTGAGCACTCAGCGGTGGATGGAACACTCGGCCCTGCGCCGTTGTCCACGCCGAGTCGTTGGAACTGACTGGCGGGAAACTTGGTGAGTCTACCTTTATTTATTTTTAAATTTTAAAATTTTAAAATGTTTATATTTAGCTGACAAAGTGTTTGAAGGAATTGAACAGCTTAAACAGCGGAAACTGATGATCTGTAATCATCAAGTGTGCTTTCTAATCATCTACCAAACAGCAGGGCAATTGTGTGACACACTATCAGTAGCAATGGCTTTCATTTTGACAGTTCAACAACATTCATTGTGTTATTTACGTTCTTGAGCAGACAAATTTTTCGAACATTTAAAACCATTTATTAGCAATATCCTTCGAAATGATTTAGATTGTGACTACTAGTGTATTACGCTATTAGGATGCAGTTTGGTTTTATGAAATGTAATGTAGCCAAATTATGATTGTTTGTCCAAAATAATAACAACCAATCATCTGTGTATATCAACATGAGATTTGACTACAAGCATATTGGGAAGACAGGGCAGTCAACATCAGCAACTCCCAGTCTTTCCTATGTTGGGGTCGGCTTCCTGTCTAACCGGATCCAGCTGAATACCAGTAGATACTTGGCAGTATAATATATGGGCCATAAAGACGTATTCTTGCAAAGACATCGTGTAGCCGTTTGCAGCAAACGTGGTTTAAGATAACTGATGCTGGTGGCCTAAAGATTTGGAATACAAAACGAAAAATCTCATTGTGATCCCCGAAGTTATTGACGCTAATCGAATTTGTGGTGACTAGGAAAAACGGCACATACCTAGTTACTACTTAGGTTATTGCAGTACCTGGCAGTGTAGTCAAGTATGAATAGATCGAAAACAGGCTTAGAAGGAAATAAGTTTGTTTCAGAATATCCAATCCTTAAGAACATCGCTAAGGACCACTCCTTACCTAATATAATTGCAATTTCAAAAATACAACCCCAGAACTTTATCTGAAACCTACAACGAACTTTATCTGCTAGTTACATGATCCGTCCACCATGAAGGACGGACTGAACGTGTCGTCCCTGCAGAATCCTTTCGATCGTTACAAACTTGAAGGTAAGCTCGGATCGGGCATCTTCGGTGAAGTATATCGAGCTACAGACTCACAGGCATCCGGAAAAAATGTCGCAGTCAAGATCCAAACGTATACAGACGAAAATGAAGATCACATACAAGAAGAATATAAAATACTTAGGGATTTCACAAATCATCTCAATCTGATAGACTTCTATGGAGTGTTCTGTGACAAGTCCGATCGTGTGAAGAAAATTTGGTTCGTGCTTGAGGTACGTCCGACACTTTTATTTTGTATACAAAACTCAAGAGAAATGGGACATAAATAATATTATATGTATAAGTTCTATAATAAAGCAACGGGAATCGATAGTCTGCATAATATTTTAATGTCCGATTGTCTGCAGTTACTTTCGCAAGTCGTCATGATTCAAATAATACAATGAATCATCTATTTTCCAGTTGTGCGAATGTGGATCTGTCATCGATATTGTCAGAAAACTGAAAGAAGCAGACAGAAAAATGTCCGAGGAACACATCGCTTACATCCTCAAATATACGATCAAGGTAAGACCATATTCGACTGACTATAAACATGTCGCTCGTCACATACGAATCGAGATGGCTGTTTATAAAACAAAGGGCCTGCCAGTCCAGCTTTCAACGGCTGAATCAATTGGTAGGTACTTTGAATGCAAACTCAATTGTTCTCGGATCTGTGTCCCGGCTATTTCTGTTTCTCGCGTGACGTCGAATAAAATATTGCCAGGCGAATGTCCACGTACGTTGAAATACAATCTAGAGCCATTACTTAAAATGCACGCCGCTTTATTTGATGTGATTCGCGACGGAACAGTCGAACTTGTCGATGCGAATGTCGGAGCGCGCCCGACAACACCATGATGGCCCCCCATCGCGGCGCATCGCTCAATTATCGTAAATAATGCTCGCGCACACAAGATATACGGATCTCAGGCGCAGTAGCCGATGATCTCTCTAACGCGGATCAGTCATTTGAAAACCTTTCTTATGCCCTTTTCATAAGGTTGATTAAAAACCTTGCCTGTTCGTCCTTCGGGCTCTCAAGTTATCGGAGAGGGCTAAATGCGTATTATCTTTATGCAAGCCACTTGGTTCACAATACCGGTGCTCTGTCCTCTTCGTAAGGCAGATCTTCCACGCATATCTATCGATGTTGCATCTCGTAAAGTACGATCAAAGTCGAACTTGTGATGTCATCTTTGTCGATATTATGATGAAATATAACATCGATTGTTTTATTCAATTATTGCAAGACAACCGTTACAGGGCAGATAAATATGAACACACTAATCATTTCTCCAAATGACAAGTTAATGGTCCTAACATAAATAGTAGTAAATATATAATTTATAACAATTGTGATAGGATTATGTATGCCCAGATGTATGAACGTAAACGAGGCAAAAGGAGTATTATAAGGACCATAGCAGGTGAATGGCGTTCTGTAATTTCTGCCTTTATGGGAAGATGATAAGATATCCCAAAATTATAAAACAGTTCAAATTCCTGATGAATACAAAATGCTAAAAAATTCTCGTCAAATGTAAAGTTTTATTTCTTATTACCTAAATGTTGAAAAGCAACAAAAAATAAAAGGACCATAGGTAATATCGTCACTAAAAACTATCGATAAACAATCCCTACAACACTAACAAGTAAACGATCGTAATGAACGCATTAAACAAGCTGATATATCAGACAGCAGAGAGCGCGGACAGCCCGCCTGCGACAGCACTGAAACCCCGATACGTATGCAAATAGGCCCCAATGAATCTCCGGGGCGTGGGGACTTGATTGACGCTGACGTTGCTATCGCCCAACCGTCTTAACAATCCGCGAGTCCTCCGCGTTAGGGGCGGTCACTCCATCACTCCCTGTCAAACTACCGTGTTGACTGCCTCGATTGGTGCAATCAATTCTACCTCACTCATTTGTATTCTAGGCGCTCGTTTACTTGCACGAGAACAAAGTGATACACCGCAATATAAGATGCAGCAACATTCTGATTACGAAAGCCGGCGAAGTGAAGTTGACCGATTTTGGATTGTCTTGCAAATTGAATGGAACGCTGGATACGAGTACGACGAATATTGGATCGCCAAGCTGGATGGCCCCTGAAATGGTGACGTGTGGTGAAGAAGGATACGGGAATAGGATAGATGTATGGGCTTTAGGTATAACATCAATAGAAATGGTGGATGGGAAAGCTCCGTTTCAAGATATGCATCCAACAAGGGCGCTTTTTCAAATTGCGAGAAACCCTCCACCAGGTCTTATAAAACCAGCCATGTGGTCTAATGAAATTAATGATTTTATTGCCGAGTAAGTGTTCCTGATATTAATTGAATCATTTATCTTAATCTTCCCACATTTTTTAAGCAGCCTCTGTTTTTAGATGTCTCGAGAAGAATCCTGAACATCGACCCTACATGATCGAATTAGAAGAGCATCCTTTCATACAATCTGTTCCAGAAAACGATTTTCATGTAAGTTTATTTCAAACTAACTTCTGCCCTCGATTTCTTCCGCGTAAAATCTCTTTTTCGACCCACCCACTGGCATCGTCGGCGTCACCTGCCCGGGCTATTACTTCATTTTCGCTTAGCGTTGTTTCTGCCATTTTTTTTCTTTCTGCTCGGCTCCTAGGGGTCGTACCTTGCTCAAATATTGGGAAATCAAATGCAAAAAGATTTTTTCAAATAAGACTGGTAGTTCCGAAGACAAGCGCGTTCAAACAAACTCTTCAGCTTTATTATTAGGATAGATATACTCTCTAAGTAACGCTAACAATTATTATGTAAAATATATTTTGCTACAGCTTACTACAGAATTAAAAGTACTAGCAGCAGACATGAAGGATATAACTCTAGCGGATAAAATTCCTGAGAGGATGATGAAAAATGGTCTACTTACAACACAAGGAGTTTCCGAACCAGAGACCGTGCAAGTGGAAGATTTAGCTGCATTAGAAAAATTAACAGAAGACAATATACTGACTGAGTTACAAACTAAATTATCCAAAGGAGCATTTACGTCATTTATTGGTGATGTTCTTCTAATTCTTAATCCGAATACGAGCGATGATATTTATAACGAAACTGTGAGTAAGAAAACTTCATATACCTATAATAGATATAAAAAATGATCATTGATAGGCCTTGTGTCTACAAGGCCCGGTCTCATAGATGCTTGGATTTGTTTACCATTTTCTATGATACTTGTTGACAGATCTACACTTTCCTCCCAAACCCATTAACAGTGTAATTTGAAAACATTGTAAAAGCCAATTATTTTTAAAAGAGTAACCGTGGAGTTTCTTGCCGGCTCTTCGCCATACGAAACAACCAATTGGAATCGTGCACCTAGCTTCTGACGTTTCATAAAGTGCCCATGCAGGTTTATGTGAAATAAAATAATTTGAATTAGATTATCATAATTCTTTTACCCTTGTTCCAATTTATTTGGGCTCGGCGTAATATGTATTTCGCTTCCATACTTCTCTACTCGATAAATAAATGATGCAAGACGATTCACGACGATTCCACGATTTCAGTACCACCAAAAATATGAATGCAAATCAAGATGTGATAACGAGCCCCATATATTTGCGGTAGCAGACAGTGCATATCAAGATGCACTTCATCACAATGAGCCGCAGCATGTCGTGTTTTCTGGTGAATGTAAATCAGGGAAGACTACCAATATGCTACATGCACTAGACCACCTCACTTTCTTAGGATCAATGAAAAATAATACAGCTGAGAGGATTCAAAAAGCAACCAAAGTCATACAAGCTGCAATAACTGGAGCAACACCATTAAATGCTCACTCTACGAGAGGAATCTTCCAAATACAAGTCACTTACGGCAGTTCTGGAAAACTAAGCGGTGCTATTTTTTGGCTTTATCAACTAGAGAAATGGCGCGTCTCGTCCACTGACATGTAAGTCGTATATAGTGATATTTTTGGTTACGTTTACCGATAGAAATAAAAGTCAAATAAGTGTTTCAGGTCTCAAGCCAACTTTGATCTACTGTACTATTTCTACGACGCTATGGAAGCTGCGAATCGCACGGAAGATTTTTGTTTGGAAAAAAACAGAAAACATAGATATTTGAGGATACAAGACGAAGCGACTAAATGTATTAAAGGAGTAAGGGAAAGTACAGAAAATAATGTGGCACTCTACACTGAATTTATCGAAAATCTCAAAACTATTGACTGGGAAGTAGAAGACATATCATTTTTCGAAACAGTCTTAGCAGCTATTCTAGTTCTTGGTAACGTAAGGTTCAAAGATGGAAAAAGTGGTACAGCAGAAATAGAGAATCCTGATGAAGCGAAGAAAGTTGCTAAACTGTTATCTTTAGAGGAAGTCAAATTTCTTTGGGCGCTGCTTAATTATTGTTTGATAGAAAGTGGAACTGCTGTGAAAAGGAGACATTCCACTGATGAAGCCAGAGATGCAAGAGATACTTTAGCAAGTGCATTATACAAGAGACTTATTGACTGGATGATCAATTTAATAAACTCCAAGCTATCATTCATGAGATCTGTTTTGTACGTATTACTATTCTAACATACATGTTTTTAGTTAAATAATATTTTAATGAACTAATTTATTTTACAGCGGCGACAAATATTCAGTGAGCTTGCTCGACATGTTTGGATTCGAATGTTACCACAGAAATCGATTGGAACAGCTTATTGTTAATACAACGAACGAACAAATTCAGTTTTTATACAACCAGAGGATGTTTGCGTGGGAGATGCAGGAAACGGCAGAAGAGGAGGTTCCGGTGGTATCTTTACATTTCTATGACAATAAGAATTCAGTTGATCAACTCATGGGAAGGCCTCTTGGACTATTTTATATTTTAGATGAAGCCAGTCGCACTGGTAGTGGTCAAGAATTTATTATGAGTAAGTAAGCTTTTAAAAGGTTTCTTGAACATATTGGGGGTGGAAAATAATACGTTTATTTTATGTCAGGTACAATTAGAACGACTTGCAAAGGACCCTATATCAAACTATCAGGCAGTCACGAATTTAGCGTCGCGCATTACACAGGCAAAGTGAACTATGATTGCAGAGAAATGGGAGACAAAAACAAGGATTTCCTCCCTCCAGAAATGATAGAAACTATGCGGGCTTCCAACAATGTAACGGTGCAACAACTCTTTAGAAATAAATTGACCAAAACTGGAAACTTGACCGTGTCGTCCAGTCAGCCGAAAGTGACTGTTATGAGGTCTAAATCTGAAAAGGAAATGGAAAATCTGAAAGCCAGAGTAAGTACACCATCATGAAACTCAAGACATCTTTACACGTGCACATTTGTGGAAAAAATATCAATTTTGTGCACTATATTTTCGAAAAATTTCAAATCTCCCCATAAATATTGTTTTAGAAATACAACACGGTATCCAAAGGCCAATATTCTCAAGTCCATCGAATGAGGACCGCTGCTGCAACCTACAGAGCCACCAGTTTGGAGATCCTTAAGCAGCTGTCTGTAGGTCCTGGGAGTGGAGGCACACATTACGTCCGCTGCATCAGAGCAGATCTAAATGACAATCCCAAGGGGTTCCAAACTGAAATGGTCAGGCAGCAACTCAGAGCCTTGGCAATATTAGACACGGCGATTGCAAGGCAGAGTGGGTTCTCCAGTCGTATTCCATTTGCGGAGTTCATTCGAAGGTGAGTTGGTAGATCGTAGATTCAGAAAATGTAGGTAACCAGCCAATTGCCAATGGCGTAACACACCTAAAGTGACAATTGATCGCAATGGCTTTAATTTTGACAGTTCAGCCACGTTCATTGCGTTATTTACGCAAATTGTTAGCAGGACCAGTTTTGTAAGATCGAATAAATAATATCACTCGGATATTGACTCGGATTGTCAAAGCTATCCCGGTTCTCATTTTTATTATGACTATACTCTGATTGAATAGGTACCGATTCCTGGCATTTGATTTCGATGAAAATGTGGAAGTGACGAAAGATAACTGCAGGTTGTTGATGATTCGCCTAAAGATGGAAGGGTGGGTCCTTGGGAAAACTAAAGTATTTTTGAAATATTATAACGAGGAATTCTTATCAAGGTAAATATAAATTGGATACTAGAAAACGATGAATGGGACGATGGAAATGGTAATGGAATCTAACGTCATATTCATTGCAGGCTCTACGAAACGCAGGTGAAGAAGATAATTAAAGTCCAATGTATGATGAGGGCTTTCATTGCAAGAAGAAAAGCTAATAAAGACAAATCGAAAGCTCGACATAGTGAGTATAAATCAATATTTAAAGGACTTTTAATGACAAATGATATCTTTTTAAATTGGCTAAAAATAATAGTAAGTTCTCCCAGAAGAAACACCGAAACAGTCACAGATCAAAGTCTCTTATAGTCCATACAATTACATTGTGATGATAAAGCTTTAAAACTTTTAATACCATAAACAAAATTATAAACAACTACAACATGCGGTTTTTTTTTCAGTAAAGGAGCTCAAGAAACAACAGTCGATGAATGTAACTGAGGACGATGCAGCATTATTAATACAAAAAGGTAAAACATACATAGGTACATACGTCTATAAAATTTTGTATATTTGTTTGGAAGCCCTAATAGATTGTCATATGTGAATAATAATATAACGCAATTCCAATAATATTACATACATGCATACGTGTCGAATTGATAACCTCCTTTTTTTTGAAGTCGGTAAAAGCAACCAAATAGCTACTTACATTTTCTTTTTCCACGTTTTTCTTTGGATTCTTCTTCCCTATTAACTCTGCTCCGCCGATGCAGCTCAGCTTCTGACGCATCCTCAAGTTATAATAATTCATTATTATATTTTTCTCGACCGAGGGCCTTTTGTTTGTTATAAACTATTGTTCAGAAAGTACCTACCTATTTATCGATGATGATTATTATTCAAAGTGACTCCAACTGATGCTATTTTCAACCAAAATACGATCCATAACCTCGTCAAGCCTTGCAAGTATACTTTCTGAAAATTGATCTTACATTAACACAACAATTCCACATTCGAAGCTATTTCCTTACATAGGTAATACATTTAGTCCACTTAACAAAGTAGTTGTAGAGTGCGTGAGCTGGGCCCTAAGCGATTTCTTCAGAAAGTTGTTCAGGGTGCTTAGGGAGTAAACATACTAAAATTCCCCGCGTCTAGGAGGTGAATAGTGGGACGATCGGGAAAAAAATAACCAATTCCCGTTCGTTCCACCAGGGGGACAAAGTTGGTGGGACGAACGGGAATACACGAGTGGGGGGAGGGATAAAAGATCCCACTTTTGAGGTTTTCGCTAATATCTTTAAAACGGTGCGTCGCGTCGTAGAGAAAAAATATCTTGTACGTAATGAAAGCTAATACAATTTTCTACAACTTTTAGTTTATAGTTTTTTCGAATTCCTACCCATTTTCGAACTACACGTTCCGGAAAAGTGAAAATTTTCGAAAAAACTACTTTTATCAAACACTAGCTGTTGCCTGCTACTTCGGCGTTATTTCGAGATAAAAAGTAGCCTATATGTTAATCCAGGTCCTAATCTATCTACCTACTAAATTTCATCTAAATCCGTTCACTAGCCATCGAGTTATCGAAACTACTAAACCCTAAGCACCCTGAACAACTTTCTGAAGAAATCGCTTAGGGCCCAGCTCACGCACTCTACACCTTTTGGGTCATTCGTTGAGTGGACTAATTAGGTACTTTTGTTACAGCTTACCGCGGATACGTAGTTCGCAAAGCGTACGGGCCGCTCATAAACCGAAGTACGGGACAGATAGACGAGGAGACAGCCACATTCCTAAAGAGATTCGCCATGAGATGGAAAAGCCGTTCCATCTTTCAAGTTCTGTTGCAATATCGGGCCGTTCGTTATCAGGATCTGGTGCATTTTTCACAGCAGGTAAAACACATCTATCCGTAGATATAGTATGCGTCAAACTTTATAGCGGCTTCGAAGTGCACTACTCCCCTCACCAGAGCTGACACATGAATTTGTTAATGCGCAGTGACTCGCCCCATGTTCCAAGTCGCCATAAAGCTTGTATCGGGCTAGTATGCTACTGTTTCATCCCCCCTAACTTGTTTTATTTCTTGTAGTTTAGCTTGCACCCCCTTTTTTTGGCGAAAAGGGGAGGATGTAACAATTTTCGTGGGTAAGAGTGTAACATCTGCCTTCTTTGTCTGACTTTGTAGATGCCTAAACAATACCTGAGAAAGATAAAGAGAAGTATGACTGAGATGTCACAACAGACTGTCAAGTACGAAGAATTAAGTGGTGGTAGTTCTAAGATAAAAGCCGTTGATAAGTGTGGAGTCAACTACGTATTTTCTAGGCTGTCGACTTTTGGTTCACGTAAAGTGCACGGGTGGTATCAGAAACTATCTTCACAATAATTCTTTAGACGACTTCCTTTATGTCAAACAATAAACATGTTTTTTTATTCACAGAAGTGCTTACATTAAACCTATATTTTATTTTTTGTAATTTTTTTTTCCAAGTTAGTGCTACTATATTTATATATGTATATACGTTAATTGATATAATTTCTGTATTACAACTGACAACCGCAATAGGGTAAGTTATCACAGGGGTCAACCTCTTTTCATGCGCATGAGTCATTGTCTACTAGTTCTACTCTACACACTCCTGCAAAGGAAAATGCTATTAGTAATTAACTCGGAATTATTTTAACTGTAGTATCTACAATCGAAACTTTTTAATACCTACTTTCCATACTTACCTACTCTTACTTATCGAAACTATTGTTGTTGTGTACCTTCTTACGAAGCTCAGTCCACAATAACTTGCATTCAGCTAAACCTAATAGAAATTACTACATTCATCTATTTAATTTTTTGTCACTGAACACCTTAACATAACCGATTCATCTTTTTTCCAGGTGCATATCTACAATCAAGCAATTTTGGAAGCGCTGCTAAGCACTAGTACTTCGATCCTCCTCGACCGAGTGGATCCTCATTCTAAGGAAGGCGACTTCCTAGGTTCTGGCCCTCCCACTGTGTGGAAGCTTCCCTTCAGGATCGATCAGCTGCAGTATTACGACACCTCGTATATGTGTGACCCTTCTGCCAAGAGCAAGTGAGTACTTAGTTTGATGTTCATTTACGCATTCAACACCAAAAATTCATTGAGCCAAATTAGAACAAGTATATTGAATCAAATAAAACTAATCAAATGCCCTTTTCACAATTATTATGGTCCCAATATTGAGACAATTTTCGCAAAATATAATCTCGACAACTAGGCGATCTTTTATTAACCTCATTCAAAGTTATTAACTTGTCCAATTTCTTCTTGTAGCGACACATTTGCCAGTCAATACGATTCCGACCACGAGCAGTGGGACGAACCGTTCAAACGTCGATTTAGTTCAGCACAAACCGACACCAGTAAAGCATCGGCGAGCACACAGACGCTCATCACAGTGCCATTCTGCAGAGACCCCACGCAGCCGGTCCCCGTCCTACCGCCCGATGAACCGGACCAACCACCCGCAACAAAACCAGCACGTAAAGAGGGACCTACCAACAGACCAGCAGTTTACAAGAAGAAACCAGGCCAAGCACCGCAAAGCTACTACCAACCACCAGAACCTTGGGCAGGAGTAAGAGATGACACAGACATTCTCGAAGACACAGCACCCAAATTACGAAAGGCAAACTACACCAGAAGCATGTACGCTATTGACATGGAAGCGCAAGACCCGATAATGGAACTGCAAGCGATGGCTAAATCAACCAACGACATGAACGAGGACGATCCTCCGTTCAATTTCCAGGCACTGCTGAAGAAAACACCGCGGAACAGAGCGTCCATGAAGAGGTCTAACGAGTTGGGAGATGATATGGATGAGAAGCATGTGGTTGCCAAGCATATAATCTCGCCGAGCAAGGCAAAGCCACCGGCAGCTCCTAAACTGCCTGCACCGACGCCTCCGCAGGGTAAACCACCTCCTTCTCCTCCAGCTACTAAACGCACTGCGCCTACTCCTCCACCGAATAAAATGGCGCCAGAGGCTCCTTCACCATGCAAAATGGCGCCCGAGGCTCCTCCACCCAGCAGGGTCACTCCACCTCCACCACGGTCTTCAAGCAGAGAATTCATCAGACAAGACTCAAAGGACCTTATCATTGCTGCATTGAAAAAGAGGGACTCATTAAATGATCTAATTGACGCAGAAGATAACAAAGTGGAAAGCGAGAAAGTGGAATTAGCGCCAGGAATCACAGTCGAGGGTACCGTCACAGATTTATAAAAAAACAAATGAGTTTCGTAAAAAATATATTTAATCTCCATTGCATTGGAAGTCCGCATACATTATTCTTTATATTATGGCGTTACAATATTAATATTGTTTTTGACAATTAAGTTTTTAAAGCCATATGTTTTATGTAAGTCATAAGATTTTTTGTTAATTTCTAAATTATATAATTTATATCTCAATAGAGTTAAGTATATTAAATACAAAAGATGTTCTTAAAGCGAATTATGGCGAAACGTTGTGTTTATTTAACACGTCTTTAGGGTTCCATCACATCGTAAAAAAATATATCAAGTTTTATACTTATTAAATCTTAAAAGTACCTTAACCGAAATTGCTTTGGTAACTTATTATATTTGCTTATAAACTAAAGTGTGGTGACATGGTTACTATTACCACAAAAACAGTATTAAATGGTCCATGTAAGTTTAATAGCATTTACAGATGAGCGATACATTATTTATTTAATTAAATATCATATTATTTATTGTAAAAGCGTGTTATTTGTAGCAGTTGAGACTTAAGAACGAATTGAAGTTTTTTAAAATGAGTAAGAATGGAGATTTAAGTTCTAGATTTTATTTTACTGAATGTATCGCTCATATATCACAAAAGTACTAACAAATAAATAGATAAAGTATGTATGTTTCATTATGCTTATAAGCTCACTGTTATTTTAAAGAAGCTCGATCGAATCATTTGTACAGTGTGATATGTTTATTAAAACTTTGATTTATATTTAAAAGGTTATGTTTTAACAGCCCGTCGAGTGGCTAACGTCATTATGGTGCAAAAGGAAATATTCTAATGTACATTTAACATGTCGACATGAAATATTTGTACACGTTGTTTCAAGTGCAAATGAAACTCGGTCACAGGTTTTGTTTCTCCCGCTTTAGTGATATTCGAAGCAGTATGTTTAGAGGTAGGCCCGCTGAACACGGCACGTTTTCTTTACGGTACGGCGCAGTAGCCGCACCATACGGCGATTGCACCGTGCCGTAGTGCCGCCGTGTCTATCAACAAGCGTCCATAGTGATCCATACAACACTGACGACCGTGCCTACACACGTCGAACCAACCGTAGTTTTTCACGGCAAAAAAACGTGTGTGTACAACGAGCTTTAGGCTCAACTCACACCAAAAGAGCGTCGAAGCGCAGGGAAGCGGAGCGCAGTTTCAGTGTCATATGAGTTTTAACTTTATTTTCATTACTATAATACTTATTATCGCATGAGAAACTCGAACGAGTCGCGCGGATGACCGCGGCGCCGCTAGAATTCCGGCGAATAGCCTTCTCTACCGAGCGGTTGCGATAATAAGTATTATAGTAATGAAAATAAAGTTAAAATTCAAATGACACTGAAACTGCGCTCCGCTTCGCTGCGCTTCGACGCTCTTTTGGTGTGAGTTAAGCCTTAGAGAGAAGTTTCTAAGGAAAAAGCTTCATTTGTATGAGAAACAACGTGCCACTAGAGAGTACACCCACCATTATATAATGTGACGAAAATAATTACATAAAGTGTTGACGACCACAAACTTTCAACTGCCTTACACATTAAATCACTTGGAAAATAATTAAATAGTTAATGGAATAAAGTACCAAAATATATTACGTTTACTTTATTTTTAATCTCATTCCCATAAATATTTTCTTTTTTTTATTTTTATTTAGGCCACGCATAATTTCTAATCGAATATTTAATTTCCGAAATGTTAATTTTATATATCTCTCGAAATCACATCCTAATGTTATTGCCGAATAATTGACTTAAAAACTAGTTAGAAAAATACATCAAAAGGGTTATAAAAATATCAAGTATTTTTTACGTTCTATTAATAACCTTAAACTCTATGAATTCAGTCAATGTGTTAAAGTGTTTAATAGATTGTAGGTACAAAATGTAAAGCTTCAGTGCCGATACCGCTCCGGCTTATGTTTAATTTCACCCAATGTAGAAAAAAAAACTAAAGAATTAAAGGGTAAACACAAATAGACCTCTTCGCAGTTTTATAAATGGTGATAGGTACAGACGCACATCAAGCTACCACAATCTGTCAAATTTCTTTAATAGATTTTCAACTTTATAGCTGAAGCATAAGGTTCAAGGTTGATTGGGAAAATTTGACAGTTTTAGGTAGCTTGATGTGCTGGCGTCTGTACATAAAAGATCTCTCTAGGGCAGACCGTAAAGAATAACGATAAAGTAGCTCCAAAGTCACCAGTTGGAAATGAAAAGAACTGCGTAACACACTATAAGTAGCAATGGCTTTCATTTTGACAGTTCAACATCATTCATTGCGTTATTTACGACGTTGAGCAGACAATTTTTTCGAACATATGAAGCAATGGATTAGCAATTTCCTTCAAAATTGTTCAGATTGTGATTGGAAGTGTGTTACGCAAGTAGGCTGCTGGATTGAGTCCCTTTTAAAGTGTTGTCCTCTTGTAGCTTAGCACGCAGTCATTTATAGGACATACGTTGGGCCAATACGAAAAACCCATTGCATATACGTTGGTAAATATCCAAGAAAATTCGCTGAAAAGTAGCGTACAGACGCCAGCACATCAAGCTACTACAATCTGTCAAATTTCTTTAATAGATTTTCAACTTTATCGCTAAAGCAAAAGGTTCAAAGTTGATTGGAAAAATTTGACAGTTGCGCGTAGCTTGATGTGCTGGCGTCTGTACATTGACTACGGAGCGGTATCGGCTCATCGGAAGGCCAATCCCCGTAATTAAAAACGTTCAAAACCTAGTCGTTATCTCATGACAGCGACAATCAATGTCAAAAACTTGTCAAACATGTAGAGAAATTAAGTTTTTGTGACATTTTGAAACAGATTAGAATGTGAACGTTTTTAAAAATACGAGATTTATCCCTCAGAATTTAGAACAGAAATCCATTTAATGGTAGTTTCTAGATTTTGTCTGAAAACTTTTACTGGGTTAGTGTGACTTTTATTGTGGTACAATGATTGCCAAATAATTTTATCTTAAATTCTTTAAAGCTACACAATTAATTAGGGTTGCCCCAGAAATGATTTTTAAACCTATTAATCCCGTGCAAATAGTGACTTAGAATACAAAATGTAAAGTATTATTTGTTAATTATTTATTTAGAAGCAATTATTATGGCGCTTACGTTACTAGAAACCGTGACTTCATAACTTTGAGATCATCACATACCTTAATTATAATTAAAATTTAAACAATAAATACGAACAAACAAAATATATGTATATTAGAAAAGTTATCCTATAATATCCAAAAATATTTTAAGGGGAATGAGCTAGGTCTATCGATTGGTAATTCATGATAGTTATTTAATAGGATTATATGAACGTAGACGGTTGTGTTGATGATTTTAATAATTATAATTCTGTAAAGTCATGTTTGTTACGCTCTCAAGTCATATTTTAATCAACATACAACCTGACACTGACCTGCAAATTGGAATAAACGTAAGAAAATTTGAATTTCGCGTTCTACCCTGGCGCCTCCCCCTTAATAGGTTAATTTTATAATTATGCCTTTAATCATTTTAAAGCAGGTACAGACCGAGACAACGAAGGTCAAATTATGAAAAGCGAATTTGCCTGTTCGCTTTACTTAGGGTAATTACATGCCACTGCCTCACTGCGATACCTCGCAAACGCAGTTTAGCTCGCTACCGATCCACTTCCATGCATGTTAATAGACACGCACGCAAGAATAATGACAGCCGTACAGGACGATCGATCAGATTAAGCTACGCTTGCCGCGGTTGGTCTGTGGATGGGTGACCATCTTTACATACCGTGACCCCTCCGTGTCTCGGAAAGCACGTTAAGCCGTTGATCCCGGCTGTCATTCGTGGATCTTTGACAGTCGTTACGGGTAGTCAGAAGCCCGAAAGTCTGACAACCAGTCTTTATCAAAGGGTATCGTATTACGCAGTAACTGGGTTGTGGAGGTCAGATAAACAGTCGCTCCATGTAAAATACTGGTATTCAGCTGCATCCGGTTAGACTGGAAGCCGACCCCAACATAGTTGGGGAAAAGGCTAGGCAGATGATGACGCAGGTGCCGAAGGATACATCACGGCGATGCATCGCGAGCTACTTAGGGCTTTACCTCGATGCCTGGCATGTGCGTACGTGTCTATTAGCATGCATTTGTTTTGCATGGAGGCAACATCGAGGTAACGAGCTAAACTGCGATCACAAGGTATCGCAGGTATCTTCAGCGTGTAATTACCCTTAGCATTTGCCAAGCTATCTCTATGGCCACTGTCATCACAGCCTGCACCTACCTTAACTCATACGTCATGGCTCACCAAAATATATCTTACCGGAATTAGGCAAACATTAAAATCATCATAATTAACGATTCTTGGCACACCTCAATATGACCTTTGTTTTTTTATCTCACGAAGCGACACGCGCTTTACTTGTGATAACCACATATAAAATTACCTACGCTATGAATGTGTGTGTAATCGCAGGAGTTCTTTATACAGTCCCTTACAATGAGGGGTCGGGAGTGTGTGTGTTAAGCCTCGTCCCCACTAGGAACATTTGTCGAGCGACATGTGTCCCCGGTGACATCGGGCGATGTCGGGCGACGTCTGACGACATCGCCGCGACATTGTTGAAACTGTTCCTTGTCACTACTCGACAAATGTTCCTAGTGGGGACGAGGCTTCATAAGCTGACGATACTCTTCTTCACGCACACATTCACAGCGTGTTGGTATACTTGGTTACCACAAGTAAAGCGCGCGTCGCTTCGTACGATAAAAATACTAAGTATAACCGGTGAAAATAAAAGTAACTACATAGATACTTCAGAAAATTTTACCATACCTTAAAATAAGTGCAAAAATAAAAAAACAAGTGTATGTTACTGACCATGTTACTGTCAAATAATGCTTGGACTGGCCGTACGGTAGGTACTTATATTATGCCCTACCATAAAGCCCGGAATACACATGCATCTAACTTGCACAAAATATGCAAGTAGCTGGTACGCCATTATGGTATTCACCAATCAAAAGTTGTTATGGTACACGACATGCAAGCTACTTGCATACTTTTATGCAAGTTACAGGCAAGTATTCCGGGCTTAAATTTAAATCAAAAAGGATAAGACCAGAAATTTTCTCACTGTGCAATAAAAAGTTAAACTTATAGTACTACTACATTTAGGTGCTACATGCGGATAGGTTTTGCATCGATATTGTAGAACAAGATTATTAAAGAAAGCACTTTTCCTTCATTCTGATAACCACTTTTGTTTATTGTTTGATTGGCTGCTAAGTCATTGATGACCACAAAAGGGCTCGCGAGGATGCCGCGCGAGGCACTTATTCGGATATTGACCACAAAAGGGCTCGCGAGGATGCCGCGCGAGGCACTTATTCGGATATTTAGCTCGCGATTAGTTTCAGTAGATGGAAGATAAATAACTAGACAATTGACTCGACTTTCAGTCATAAACAAATGGAGCTACGGAATACTATAGCGATGCAAATCTAAACCATATTGCTTGAAAATGTGTCTGTTTAAGTGTCATTCTTAAACGTCCTCGCACACTATGTGACATGCGATTGCAACAGCTATAATACGACAAGACGACGAAACCTCATTTTTGCTTACTTTTGTAATCTTACGTAAGAACAATCATTTTGAACAAGTCTCATAAATGAACAGCGCCTTGGCTGTTAACAAATCAATTCAACCAATCAACAGTTTAGGTGCGCTTGACAATCTGTTACATTAATTTCCCGATAATTTTCGTTCGAGAAACTGGCCCTAAGTTTCATCAGCGCTTACGAACTGCTATAAAATAAAGTTTACAAAAAACAATTATTAGGTACAATCTGTACGTACTATACCTCCACTTTCATATCATCCAACGACTTCAAACGAGTAACTGGGTGACATTAGGTTCGTTGAGCGTCAAAACGGCATGTGCTTCCACCATGACGACGAGCGAGTTGCGCGCCTCCTCGTGCGGCACGCCGTGCGAGCGCGTCGCGTGCGTGTACCACGCGCCTGTGGACGGCAACACTGACACGCACCATTTGCAAGACAGCCTGGAAGTGAGACAAACGAGATGACAGCGAAGATTTCAATCGTAGATTCGCCCTGCTGCGTCGATCACGTTTCTGTTTCGCTTTGACACCTCTGACACACAACTGACACGCACCATTTGCAAGACAGCCTGGAAGCGAGACAAACGAGATGACAGCGAAGATTTCAATCGTAGATTCGCCCTGCCGCGTCTTAAGGTCACGTTTCTGTTTCATTTTGACACCTCTGACACACAATATCGCAGACTTGACTTGGTTGTCATGGAATCGCCATCATTATTTTGTGAATGGCCAAATCTAACGATTTAAATCTTTACACGACAGTTAATCTAAAGCTGTATGGTGAAACGATATTGTCAGAAAAACGATAAGGGCAGGGTTTTATGCATAAATATAGCGTTGAGAAAAACGGACAGTCTACATTTCTAGTAGGTAATATTTGTAGGTCACGAAGCGACGCGCGCTTTACTTGTTATAACCAAGCGTACAAACACGCTGTGCATGTGTGCGTGAAGACGAGTAGCGTCAGTTCCTGCGCTTGTAGCGGTATCTACAACGCCATATGCAGGATTTGCGTGACGTCACGCTAATCCTGCATCGCGCAAGCAGAGTTTGCCGCGCAACTAGCATAGATACAACGGCCCGACACGAATCATCGGGCAGTTGCCCGCCAGGCCAGACACAACACCCGTCTGGTCGGAGGATCCTCCCTTTTCTGTGGAGGTTGAGTGAACTTTACACCCTGTTCCTCACCTCTATACGCTTATAAGTATAAAGCGCATTTCGCTTCGTGAGATAAAAATACTGTACTTAGTTAATGGGGATAAAATCGCTTTTCGTTTCTGTCTGTGACCGTGTTATTCTTGTAAACTACGCAATTGATTTCGATACACTTTTTATTTATTTTAGAAAATTTATGCCAGGTTTACCTACGTATAAGTTGTGGCCAGAACTTAAAATTGATCATTGAATGAGACAATAATATTAAACTCGCATAAAATAAAGAAATCTCAATGCTGGCAAAAACTGGTGCCAACCAGGGGAGCCTGTCGTCAGTTAGTGTAAAAGCTTACCTGTTGGTAACGTGTCTAGATTTCACATGTCTTCGCCTATACCCCCAACTGTTGTACACGCGAGGGCAGAATGGGCAAGGGAATGATGGATCTGCAAATAAAACCATGAAGTCATAATAATATTATTATGTAAAGTCTGTTCAAACTTGTTTCAAATTAATATTATTTCAAGTTAAACAAATATCAACTTTATTTTAATGGCAATAAGGTTAATTTCAGAGTGAATAGCACTATTGTAAAAGTTATAAAAATATTTGAAGTTGTAACGTAAACTGAACTTTATGTTGTAGGATTTAAAGCTATTTTTCCATAAACTCATATTTATTTACATTTTTGGCAATTAATTCGCGAATGCAGATTATGTAGATAATTTGTACGACATTGACCACTATTGTTTTGTTAGGGTACAGTTATATTCTGCTAAGCGTTAGAAAGAAAGAAAAAAAAGAAAGAAAGAAAATACGTTATTTGCTGTAAACTAGACGCACAGAAAGTACACAAACAAGAAATAACAATTTGAGGGAAAATAATCCACGCAAAACGGGCATAAATAGCCATTTCATTTGATACCCATATTAAGGGAGTTGTGAAAAAATATGTAATCCGCCATTTTGTGGTGGTGGCCATCTGGAACCGATTTTCATCAAACATAGCTAAGAACACTTCCAACTAATTCACCTTTCAAACAAAAAAAAACAAAATCGAAGTCGGTTCATCCCTTCGGGAGCTACGATGCCACAGACAGACAATACACAGACAAGTCAAACTTATAACACCCCGTCGTTTTTGCGTCGGGGGTTAAAAAGACAATATTTTAATAATTGTTTATAATAATAATAGTAACGTTGATGACGATGTTGATCTCAAATAAATTAATTAATATTGTTTACTTGAGACAAGTGACAACCCTTACTGTCGCGATAATGCCTAGACGTTGTCGGCATTTACCACGAGATCAAAGGCGTCGACCTACTGTATGTTTTTATACTGTGCTACTAGGGACGGGAAATACATGCGCCAAAAAATAACAATATATTAAGAACGAAAATGTGCGGTCGATTCGACGCCGCGCGCCTCCATGAAAGTTAAAGCTAATTAAGTAATGATTAGAAGACTGTTGAAAGATACATTTTTGTTTAAACGTATCTTAACTTTAAGCAACGTTTATAAATAAAGGAGTAAGTAATTAAGCAATTAAAATTAGAAACAACTTCAATAAATAGTACTGTAGAGGTTTTGTTCGCTTAAACAACAGGCCTTCGCGAATATTTCCAAGTTGATGGCATGTTTATTGAGAACACTATATCATATTTAGAAGATGGGAAACGAATAGAGGATAAGCTTGAAGCGCTGACAGCGCGCGTCATGAAATAAAAATGAGCAGGTAGATTGTTTGATAGCAATAATTATTATCCATACTAATATTATAAATTCGAAAGTAACTCTGTCTGTCTGTCTGTATGTTACCTTTTCACGCCTAAACCACTGAACGGATTTCGATAAAATTCGGCAGAGAGATAGATTCCATCCCGGGGACATAGGATAGTTTTTATCGACATATCTCGCGTGTGGAAGCTAGTATTATAAAATACGCCTTTCATTTCTCGAAGAGAGGAGGCCTGTGTCCCAGCAGTAGGAACATTACAGGCTGATTATGTACATCTTTCATTAATAATTATGATAATATAAAGGTTTCATTAATAATTATGATAATATAAGGGAAAAAGTAAATAATGTACCTTTACAACTCTGGGCATCACTAGACACCAAATTAAGATTCTCAGTTTTTATACTCAGCGACTCGATTCTTGTTCCACTTTGCAGTACAGTTTCCACTTCTTTGTCTATTTCAATTATTTCATCGGTTGCATCACCGCTGTTGATCTTCTCATTCAAACATGGCTGTGTACTGCTCACTTCGATCTTATCGATTCGGTCACTTAGCATATACATCCTTTTGTTCAGACAATTTTCTGCACTCACATGTTTTTTGTCTGATGTATCTTCTAGTAATGCTATGTCTGTGTCATTTGTATTATCTCCAGAATAGTCGGTGAGGGGTGATTCTATGGGTTCGATTTTGAGTACGACATTCTGAAAAAAAAAAAACATTTATATGCTGCAGCTAGCTATTGCATCGTATACTGTATTTGGAAGCTATTTTTGTCCATGTTAATAATAATAATTATCATTAATAATAATATTCATTGATTCAGAAAGCGGTACTTCTGGACACGGCCCGCATTGTTAGGAGGTTCCTCTCTCTGGAGCCCTGACCGCCGGTAGCTTGGACCCTGTTCCCGATACCGGTGGGCTACTATTTTTTATATTTTTAAATGTTTTTATATTTTTTATATTCTAATATTTAAAAATATAATTTATATGTGTTATTTAATGAAATAAAGGAAATAATTATCAAAACCATAAATGTTCCTCTTACAGATTGTTTTCCGCTATCTGAGCTAATCTTGTGGACATTTTCAGTGTCAATAGTTGGTATGCACTTTTTGCACTTATTGTTGTTGTCTTGTTCAGCCCTTTTCCGCTTCTTTGACTGAGCTCCCGATGATTTCTGTAAAATTGTTTAAAATGGTTTACAATAACTAAAATAATTTGACTTTGAGGTTTGAACGCTATTTGAGTACATGTACAACTATGATCAAAGTAATGCTTACATTATGCTTCTTCTCCACAACATCTTCAAGGACTGCAATATCAGTATCATTTGTGTTTTCACAAGAATAGTCTGTTAATGGTGACTCCGCTGGTTCTAATTTTGGCACTAGGTTCTGTAATCATTGGAAATTTGTGGTAATTACATATTTATTTTTATCTGGTTTTTAGGGTTCCGTAACCAAAGAGTAAAAACGGGACCCTATTACTAAGACTTCGCTGTCTGTCCGTCCGTCTGTCCGTCCGTCCGTCTGCCTATCACCAGGCTGTATCTCAAGAACCGCGATAGCTAGACAGTTAAAATTGTCACAAATTATGTATTTCTGTTGCCCCTATAACAACAAATCGTCGTTGCGACTTTAAGACCTCTTATGTGTCACTTTTGGCAAAATCACTTTTTTACGCCAGCCGATTCTGCATTTTGAAGCTCTATCGAATGCAAAAACTCTCATGTGTATACGACGATTAAATCGTAATTTATTTACGAAATTCAAGATCTCCAACGTTCTTGCTAATTAAAAGTTGGTGCTTAAAAAATCTTGTGTCAACTAAAATTGTTTAAATTTTTTTTTACAAGAAACTACTTTTCATTTCAACTAACAGTGGCAAAGTTAAAAGCACGAAAATCATGTGGCTGATACCTATATTTTTTGTTGTAGTTGGTTTCATTATATTTTTTTCAGTAGACGGTTTTTATCGATTTTCTCATAAAATTGATTTTTACACATAAGAGATCTTAAAGTCGCAACGACGAAATACTAAAAACAAAATAAAATAAATATTTAAAAAACACGTTTGTTGTATGAGAGCCCCATACAACAAACGTGTTTTTTTCGGCATTTTTGCCTTGTGGTATGGAACCCTGGCCAGTTTTTTAAGTTGTTCAGTTTATGTTATGATGGTAAATAATAAGAAAGTTCTTCATTGTTTAGGGGTTTCCGATATTTCAATAACTTGAATAGTGTTGGAAATAATAATTTGTGAGTCTATTGAAATATCGGAAACAGATCAATTTTTTTTCTTCATAATAATAGCATCAAAAGTAAAAAATGAACCAGATGTCGGATAACGGCATTTCAGTTATACCACGGCAGTCACTGTATAGAGTTATTTGCCCTTCAGTAGGACAATAAAAGGCTGGTGCTATTATTACATCAAGTATGAGTAGAACGTAACTTACATTCTGAGCTGCATCTTGCCTACTTTGTACAGCTACACATTTCTTGCATTTTCCGCTTACATCCTCTTGTTCACTTTTCTTACGCTTTTTTGGCACTGTGCTCCCTGTAGTTTTCTATAAATTATTTTGAAAATTATAACAATATACATGATCAAAATTATAGTGGAAAAGCTAGGCAGATTGATTTAATGAAAATTATAGTGAAACATAAAAAATTTGGCAAATATTTGTAAGTGTGTGTGTGTGTGTGTGTATTCTTTCCTTCAAGGTATTTTAAACGACTTCCAAAAAGTTATATGAAGAAGTTATGTGTTCGACTTTATGTGTTTTTTTTTTTATTTATGTTCACTGATTTCACGTATTTTATTTATTTTTTGTTTGAAGGGTTTATTCTCGAGGCGGTCCCATTATCATCAAGTTGGAATCTGATAAGACAATCCCATGAAAATCGAAGGAAACCCTCAAATTTTATAGGCAAACCTATAGCAATTTGGGTATTTTTTAAAGTAACTTGAGCATTTGCTCTCGGAAAACATAATTTAGTAAAGTGAATCGCCATTAGAACTACTCAATGATAAATATTTCACAGGTTGCGATTTGATTACTTTAATATGGTTGCTAAACAATTTATGCTCGTATGGTGGGTGGTCCAGCATCGGGAAAAGCAATATTTTGTAACATGTGATGAGCAGTTGACATTAGGGTTTGAAAGGGTATGCTTTCGAGATGGTCCCATAGTCACCAAGTCAGAATCTGATGAAGGGATCCCATGAAATCTAGGCAAATCCTCAAATTTTGTAGGCATGTACAATGTGTTAGTTGAACTCTCTAAAATCAAATAAAACCTATTGATGATCCACGTGTTTGAGTCCGAGAGAAGCTACCGAGCTGACGATGATAGGCTATCATTGTCAGCTCTGTAGCATCTCTCAGTCCATATATATATAGCCACAGCAGTCCATAGCTGTTAGGAGTTAGCGAGACATGGAAATATGGCAACACAACTTAGCAGTTCTTGGATAGACGTTACAACTAAAAAAAACAACCAACTTCCAAAAAAACAAAAACACTACAAAGTGAAAAATAACGAAGAAGTCGGTCGATTTACAGTAACAAGTTTGTGTGGATAATCACTTTTTGCTCCATGTAATTTTAATGAATAGCAGTATACACATGTGTTTCTCTCTGCAAATCATGAGATTTATTACAAAAATAGCTATTAGGATAGAAACTTACATCCTCTTCGCGTGAAACCTCACTGCCTGTAGACAAACCACAAATTCTCAATGTCTCCGCAGTCTTCAACAGTATTGGCAGGAACTCTTCAGTCACATTCACCTCCCCATTGTACATGAATGTCAGTAACGTCCGCAGAGAGGCCGTACTGATGTCATGAAGCACTATAATTGGATCCTTGTGGGGGTTTTGCTACGAAAAAAACGTGTGGGCGTTAGACTTAAACCTCACGTTGGGAAACCTTAAAATAGGCATTAAGTACCATTTTTACTAAATTACCTGAAAGATAGTCCTGAAAACTGAACTATTCGCTGATAATATCACTTTATGAGCCTTGAAACTCTGGCCCTCAGAAACCAGAGTCACATCCGACAAGCTTTCGTCTTTGAATAATTCTTTTACGTTGAACAGTATGTTGCTCTGATACCCGTTCCATTTTAAACTTATTTCCTGATTCGCCATTATGAGCCACTAAGTTAACATAGGCAATTATGTTAATTTCATATTATAACTAAGCAAAATAAATAATAGAAAATGAATTAACGAAACGACGCAAAATTGCTTTGATTGAAAGAAAACAATGCCACAGATACTAAATATTATATTTCAATGTTACGAGCGTATAAAATATTATTTCTTAACTTTTCAATAGTACCTAAATAATTGTATTAATTTAATTACGGTTTGGATAACAACACATAGATCGTCACTGTTTTATTCACAAATTATCAAAATTTATTTTTACCCAGTAATGTGAAATTCCTTTTTTACTTGTGCTAAAAGACCAATCTTCAAAGTAAAGGAAGTTTTGGCGGGTTGTCGCCTTGGCGGTAAGAATTGAAAAAGTTGGCTTTCCCCACCCCACGGCCACGCCACGCCACGGCCGCTTGCCCTTTCTGCTTCTACGTGTGATTATTTAATTAAGGTGAAATGAGGTGTATGGATAGTGGTAGACCGCGAAATTCAAATTTTCTTAAGTTTTTTGCAATTTGCAGGTCAGTGTAGGTATATGTAATAACAGGTACATATTTAGAGAATTATAATCATCATTAGTATATCTTTCTAAGTTAGATTTCTACCACCAACCACCAATCTTTAATGGAAAAGTGATCTAATTCTAACACATTTGTTCTTATTTTTATTTATTTGTTCATAGAAATATTTGTTCAAAATTGCAGCAGAAGTAGGTACAATGCAATTTTGAACAAATAGGTATTTTGCTCACTAACTGAGAATAAAAAAACTGAAGTGTTAACTTCGTTGGTGTTGCGGATTTTTCCCGTTTTTACGCGCAGATGTGGCGGTACTCGCGCGATTACGCCGCGTCTAAGCCGCGTCTGATTAAAACGACGATATCTCTGAAGTTACGATAGCTAGCTCTCTATGAGTTATGTCATTGGAATCGTTATTAAATTAGCTAACAGAATATGTATGGATTAGCCTTGTAATGTATTAGTAATTGTAAGTTGTGTACAGTGAGGGGTTTTTTTTTAAATATTTACAATTACAAAAATACATTAAAATTACAAAAATTCAAAAATTTATTTGTTTTAATTTCTATAAATACACATAATTTCACATAAATCAATAAAAAAAGTAATTTAAAAAAATTAAACCGACTTCAAAAAGAAGTTAACTCAAAATTATGAAATAACTTTAATTTCGGAAGTCGGTGTCTGGGATCTGTATTTTAGTTTTATGCCACCGACTTCCGAAATTAAAGTTATTTCATAATTTTGAGTTAATTTCTTTTTGAAGTCGGTTTAATTTTTTTAAATTACTTTTTATTTCGTAATTTTTAGTTTTTGCACTAGTATTTGACCAAGGTTTTGAGATGTTTTCCCTTTGACACTACACCCGTAGCTCTTATCAATAAGCCACGCCGTCACACTTACACGTATTAGTCTATATCTTGAAAATTACTGAATCGATCTTGATGAAACTTGCACTGTTCCCTAAGTTGAAGAAAATATAAGCTAATAAAAAAAAAATGGTCACGATCCGATAAATAGTTCCGGAGATATGCGTGGACAAACATACATACATACATACATACATACATACATACATACATACATACATACATACGTCTATGAAATTTTGTATATTTGTTTGGAAGCCCTAATAGATCATCATATGTGAATATAATGCAATTCCAATAATATTACATACCTACATACGTATCGAATTGATAACCTCCTTTTTTTGAAGTCGGTAAAAAAATCAAAAGAACATACCATCGTCATCGTCATACATTTTTTTCATCCCACAAGCAAAAAAATAACATGACGTCATTTGCAGGGGGCGCGGGGGCCAGTTTAGTACGGGTATTGAGGCGTCATTCGTCAATTTTTAATACTTGACACAGATAAAATATCTTTCTCGTGTTGTCACCTATACTCTATGCTAAGCTTATGCAAGATACACACACTTGATATTACGAACTGCGTCAAAGATATAATTTCGCCGTCATGCGCTCCGCATGGCGTCACAGACATACCTACAAAATTTCGCAGTCATGCGCTCCGCATTGCGTCACAGCCGGGGGGTTAATCGACTTTTGTTGCTAACTGTACCTATTTTCTTGATATTTTATAGGCAGCTGCGTACTTTATTTATAAGAACCTCCGAACATAACCTAAAAACCTTTTACCTGCGTGCGTTAGTAGGAAGATCATTTCTTCAACATGCCTCAAAAGTGTATTTTCAGCCAATACCAATTTTAGTGCAATTTCTTAGTTGTTAGAGTTCTTAGGCTAGTGTTGTGAAACTTTTAGTCTTCATTTCGAGACTTGAGTAGATTTTCAAGACTAGGACTCGTTAGTCATATAAAACATTGATCAGGCAGGGGTCACAGCAGTTCTTCCATAGTTCTTGACAACCAGTCCACTTTAGCCATCCAAACCCATAGTCCAAATTTTTATTTTTCCATATCCTGCAATAGTCCTACACTAACCGGGGGTTATCCTTGGGTGCACTTGTATACCTAGTGCATACAGGGATAATCGTCGGTTGGAGCCATATTTCATTAAAATTTCCTAAGGGGCCTCTGCGAGTTGACTTCGGCCCCTCGTACGCCTTCCAAAGGACCAGGACCCATGGTCCCGAGATATGTAAAATCAAAAAATTGCATTAAAAGCAAATAACCTAATCAAAAGTATCCACCTGAAGACTGGAATGACACTCAAATTACTGTTAGATAAGCTTGTAAGTTATAGACGGAAGCGGTTTTGGTAGATGATTTTGTGACGATTTGCTGAATCAAAATGCGAGTTAAAACGTCTAAATAAAACAATAAACAAACATAATACCGTCTACTTTTAATAAACACTTATAATAAATCAATAATTTGTTCGTTGCTATTTTACTTTACTTCAAACTACAGCTATGGATTTAGAGGACTCGGTCATGAGTTCTTTTAAAAAGACTCAGTCTTTGAGTTCTTTTTGGCAGGACTCAAGTCTTTTTACAAAAGACTCCAAATTCTGAAGGACTTAAGCTCTAAGTTTTATTTTTAAGAATCGAGTCTTCAAAAATAGCTCAAGTTTTATTAAATAAGACTCCAAGACTCGAGTTTCTTACAACACTATCTTAAGCAGAAAGCAGCCAGTTACCAAATCATTGGCAAATCGGTGATTAAAATTTAGAATTCTACCTAAACCTAAAATACCAGGCAGCCCATACCCTACCCTCACGCTCTTAGCTACCAATTCACAAAAAGTAAATTCGGAACAAGCGTGCTGCCTTGAGGAACGCCGTGTAAAGAAATCACCGTGACGAGCTATAATAAAATCGTGCTGATTGCAGCAGTAAAGTTAGGTAGGCCTATAACGTAGTACCTACGTTAAGTATTAACGCTATAATAAGGGAATGCATTCTACGCGTGTAAGCCCTATTCGTATGTTGTACTTATACCCGATATAACCGCTTTGCGACATACTCACAAGCTGATTATGTATCTAATCAACAATGTCGAAAACGTTGTTTTTGAAGAGTGATTTAAGTTAGGTATTTATAATTTATCTTCTAACCTTGATCCTCAGCTAGCAGACAGCTACTTGTTAAAGCATTTCGAAATATTTTAGTTAGGTACCTACCTGTTATCGTAAATATTCACCTTATCATATTATGAACATCTCACACACACACTCATGCACACACATCTTACTTAAATGAAGTAATTTATTTAATTTATTCAAACAGCTGACCCTGTATATATACAATAATATGTATGTATCTTAGGGAATTAAAGATCAGAATAAAACAAACCCTTCCTTAACGGTTTTTTTTTGTAAAGTACCTACCTATTTAATTGATTTTTACCTTCACTGAATTTTGTCAACACGTTGTAATCACAATTAATGTTGTGAATATTAAATTCGTTTTGAATTATTGCTACATTACTTTTCAATTTATTTCCACATTTTGTAATTTCAAACCCGCTGTTGTTTATTTAAAAATACATATGTACCTACAGGAAACATTACTCTTACAGCAGCAGTTTCTAATCATTTTACTTGAATTATTTCATCAACAAACCGTCGCGCTTCATTCTGTGGAGTAAGCACAAAGTGGGGAGTGGTAGTGAGAGTGACATACAGTAGTTAAACATATATCTAGTCAAATCAACAACACTAATCCAATATTTGTACAACCGATAAAATTATTGTTATATACTGGCTACTTCAAACTGTTGAGGAAATAAATAATAAGTAGGTCACCAAACGATATCCGTGCATTGCCCTGAGAATGGGGTTATCGTAGCTAATCAAATAATCTAGCCCTTATGAAACTATTGTCTCAACTTTAGTCAACAGTCTATCATTAACAATTGATAGCTCTTCACCTTCTATAAATTAAATTTGATAGAACTGTTCACTCATTACTAAATAATCATATACTTTTTACATATTTACATTTCCTTCCCAAAATGTATTGTTTTTTAAAACTGGTGTGTTATATGGCCTTAGTGTTTTTACCCCAAATTGTTCATTCGTTTGATTATTATAAATTCTATTCATCTTCTGAAGATACTTCGTCTGAATATACTTCTTCTGATATATTAGAGGACGCACGCTTAGACACGGTAAGTACTTTATCATAATCATCATAGACGGTCTTGTTTCCATAAGTGTCATGCTTCTTTAATTTTGTATCTATTCATCTCGTCTGACAAATTCTCAGATAAAATGTTAGTTTCAAAAATAAAAAACGTCCCTATATTTGCAGAAGCTACTGAAACTATAGGTACCATTAATACACATAAAGCGTCCTATCTGCCCGTAGATACCAGAAATGTCAGCATGACTCACAATTTAATGTAAACTCAGCAATTTGGCAACTCCCGGCAGACAATCGTCTGGTCAAAGTTTGCGCTGACTCACAATTTTCTCCGTAGTTTTCATTGATAAAAAAATATGGGTACCCGTGCGAGATTCATCGTGTTTACACGGAAGATAAGTATATACTTGAGATGCATCGGATACCGAATGACTCACCAATGGCACCCGTAGTTCTGCTGCAGCATGGCTTATTGTCTTCATCTGCTGAATGGGTGCTCATGACACCTGGCCGAGGACTTGGTATGAAGATTTAGAGATTAATTTTATTTAATTACGGCCCACTCCCACGGATTACGGCCCACTCCCTCTCACTGAGAGGAGGCCTGTGTCCCAGCAGTGGGAACGTTATAGGCTGATTATTAATGTAACAGATGCTATGTGTTATAATATGATTCGCATGGTAAATCCTGTACCCTTTCATTGCTTTAAGTTTTTGACGTGAAACTCACTATTTACGATCGATTTGCTGACATAATTCGGTAATGATCAGATTATTTCCATAGACTGTCATTTCAGCGTACATCTTGGCAGACGCTGGTTATGACGTATGGATGGGCAATGCTCGAGGAAACACTTACTCGCATAGACACGTCTCTCTGAAACCTACATCATCCGCTTACTGGAAGTTCAGTTGGCATGAAATAGGCTACTATGACCTTCCTGCCATGATTGATTACGTTCTCAAAGACACTGGAGCATCTAGGATCCAGTATATAGGTTTCTCTCAAGGAACCACAGTTTTCTGGGTTTTGATGTCCACAAGACCAGAATACAATGAGAAAATCGTTGCCATGCAAGCTTTAGCGCCTGTGGCCTATGTGAGAAATATTAAGAGTCCTCTTATAAAAGCTATTGCGCCATTTACAAACTCCCTTGAGGTAAGTTGGGACCAATTATTTATTTTCCTCATCAATTACGCACATTTACATACTAAATTGTTACTTATTTTCAGCTCATATTCAAGATATTAGGTACCAATGAAATACTGCCGAATGGCAAGATAAATGAACTTGCAGGACAAAAAATATGTATAGAGGAAGCTATAACCCAATCTCTTTGTACAAACCTTTTATTCCTTATTTGTGGATTTAATTCGGAGCAACTGAATACCGTAAGTGTATTATGTTCCTTTTAGTCAGTTTATTAACTTAGGTATCATAATGATAAGTTTTTACTCAAAATAATTTGTTTGTAATAGGTTTATAAACTAGATAGTGTAATTTTGGCTCGGTGATTGCATTTCTCAACAAGAACTATTTTCAAAATCAAAAGTCATTTATTCAAACTAGGCTAAGAATCAGCACTTTTCGAATGTCAAAATTATATAAGACAGTCTCCCAAAACGCCCGCCCCTCAACACTACCTAGGGCTTTTAATTAGCTGCAGTAAAATGACGGTGCTTAGTGTAACAAACGAAACTTGTTTGACATGCATGTATCTCTAAACTCAGTCCGAAATGAGTTACTAAGAAGTGTCATTTTACTGAAGCTAATTAAAAGTCGGACTATAGTGCTTTAGTTGGGAAGAAGAAGTGGCGTAACAAACTCCCGAGCATCACAGAGCTGTCAGTTCAGTGTTCAGTTAGAAAAACTTGTGAAAACGAGAAGTATTATTATAATACATCATTCATTTTCAGACGATGTTGCCAGTAGTGCTAGGACATACGCCAGCAGGAGCTTCCACCAGACAACTCATACATTTTGGTCAATTATACAAATCGGGAAAGTTCGTACAATTTGACTACGGGTGGATTGCAAACAAACGTATATATGGAAGCTTCAAACCGCCAGCATATGACCTACAAAAAATCAAAACTCCTATTTTTCTTCATTATGCTGACAATGACTGGCTATCAACACCCACAGATGTTAAGAAACTAGCTGTTGAAATTCCATCTGCAATCGGAATATACAGAGTTCCTCTGGCAAAGTTCAACCATTTAGATTTTGTTTTTGCCATAAATGCGACGGAATTAATTTACAACCGTCTACTAAATATAATGGCGCAATTTAAAAACGAACCATAAACTAGGACACTATATTTTACAAAACTTGACATTACAATACAAATACATTTTTGTTTTCGTCACGTCTTTCATTTTCACCTCTTGTCCGAGCCTGTGAAATACAGAATAATATTCTTTTGTTGCTAAAGTAGCATGAAATGAAATATACTGTTTAATGTTATTAAACAGTATATTTACTTTCATGCAACTTTTTACATAGTTATTAATAACTAGCTTCTGCCCGCGACTTCGTCCGCGTGAAATTTCTTGTTCTCCGACCCACCCGTCGCATCTAACCACCTGCCCGCGCTATTAGGATTTCGTTGTTGCTTAGCGATCTTTCTGACTTTTTGTCTTTTTGCTAGTCTCCTAGGGGTTATAGCGTGATGTTAATAGCCTATAGCCTTCCTCAATAATGGGGCTATCAAATACAAAAAGATTTTTTCAAATCCGACTGGTAGTTCCAGAGATTACCCCCTACATACAAACTTTACCTCTTTATAATATTAGTATAGACTAGCTTCTGCCCGCGACTTCGTACGCGGATCCAGTGCTTATGCCAGCGACAATGGGGTCGTCAAAATCGAAGATCTGAAACGTCTGATGTCGAATTCTAAGAGCCCGGGGACTGGAAAACAACGGGATGCGCGAGACGATTCGAGACGTCATTTTCAGGCAATAATATGTACGAACATAATGTTGTCCAAGAAATGTTTTGACTGTGGATGGTCACCGATTAGCAGTGATCTTAATATTTCTGGAGGATTTTGTAATATTTCAATATGTACTTTCCCACCTGAGCAACACAATATACCGTTTGTTTCTTTTTGCCATTTAACAGTTTCACAAAAAGTACTATTTTTAACCATACCTCCGATGGCGGAATATGTGGCATAGTCAATCATAGGAGTATACGTAAATGCACTCCGTTCCTTATCAACCCAAGGAACGTCGCCATGCCCTACGGCTATACCTTGAGACACATCTGATTCTTCAGATGATATCAACATTCTGTTCAGAGAATGTTTTTTATTTTTTTATTTATTTATTTCAACAAAAGTTACATAGATGTATTTCACAAATCTTCTGAAGTCGATCAGAATTCAAACGTTCGTTGCTAATGCGTTCTAACTGATTATGAATATTTTGTTGTGTGCGTGTTCGGGACAATGTATGATAATCTCAAGTTCATCACTCGTTTCAAAAGACTTGTTAGTAGATGTGCGAATACGCTGAGAACTCAAGCGTGATTCTGTATCGGTAAACGTTTCCGATTCGCGAGACCATGCATGTCGCTCACGATCAGCGGACAGTCGCGCATCACGTTCCGCACTTGTCTCTAGAGACCTAGAAGCAGATGCGTAGATACGCTGAGAACTCAAGCGCAATTCTCTATCCGTGAACGTCTCCGACTCGCGAGATAATGCGTGACGTTCACGATCAGCGGTCAGTCGCGCATCACGTTCCCCACTTGTCTCTGGAGACCTAAAAGTCGATGCGTAGATACGCTTGGAACTCAAGCGCAATTCTCTATCCGTGAACGTCTCCGACTCGCGAGATAATGCATGACGTTCACGATCAGCGGTCAGTCGCGCATCATATTCTTCACTGGTCTCTAGAGATCTGGATGTAGGAGGATGTGTAAATACGCTGAGAACGCAGGCGTGCTTCGCGATCCGAAGAGGTTCTCGAACAGCATCAAGTCTCTCCTGACGGTCTTCGGTAGATTTTTGGGAACTTATGATCCTCAATCTTTTAGCTCCTTTTGAACATTGGGAAAGATTTGACCTATTTCTAGGCATGGTTATAGTTTTATTGTGAAGATACCTGATCAATTAAAATCGAAGGGGGACCAAGGGTGCCCAGACACGGGGTCGTCTGGCGCCCATGTGCTGGTTTGGTCCCTGGGGTGGTCACGGCGTGCTATGTGTTCTGGTGCGCCGGTGATGGGGAGTACTCCCCAGAGGAGGGTCCGGTGACGGACAGCCGCGGCGGGTTCACGGATGAGTGCTAACGCGTGCCCATGTTCCCGCCGTAAGCGGCAGAGGAGTACACCGTGGAGTTTTAGTGGGTTAGAGTCCCACATAACTGCACTATCTCCCCGTGGTAGTGCAGAATGCATGAGCATTTCTTCACGTTAAAAAAAAAAATGGGATTTTTGGCCAGTAGTCAAATTTTCAATGACATACCATCGTCATCAAAAATCAGTCCTAAACTGTTACCGCCTTCACCCCGTGGAGGTGAAATTAGTGATAGCTTTGATTTCCACATCAGATGTTTCTGATCTTAGATTTTTATAAGTCAACAGGAAATGCCCATCAGACCGAATAACTTTTACCAAGACGTCATTCCTATATGTGTTATGGTGTAGCTGGGCTCTTGGAGTTTCCCATCAGGTGTTCCAGATCTTCAAATTTATTCTCTCAGCAGAAAATGCTCATCACGTGGAACAATTTTTGCTATGGTACCATTTTTGTATCTCTTATAGTTAAGCTGGTCTGTTTCGGTTCTGCATCAGGTCTTCAAGTTTCCGAGATAAATTATAGCCTATATGTTGCCCAGACATAATACCTATACTTACAACAAAAAAAAAAACATTCAAATCCGTCCAGTAGTTCCGAAGATCGGACGCGTAGGCGCGAGGCGTGTACGTACTCTTCTGATAGAATACCTTAACAAATGTTCGCCGTGATTCTTTAAATTGACATAACTTTTTTATTTATGAACCGCAAAACCGCATCTAAATCGAATAAGCCGTTTCTGATATTAGCGTGCACAAACACACAGACAAAGAGACAAAAAAAAATTAATTACAATTTCGGGTTCGGCATCGATATAATAACAACCCCTGATACTTTTTTTTTATATATTTCCATTGTACAGACACCACTTTTCTACAATTTTATTATAGGTATGTAATAAATAGATTTAAATAACTAAGTAAATCGCTACTTACAGGCTGTCTGTCCTTGTTTATCATTTGTAATAATCAGAATTTTATAAAACGTGAATCAGAGCTGGCAAGTGTTGTTGTTGAACATATAGGTGCAGACTTGCAGGCATTCACATTATTGAATGAAGCATCAATATCGCATTTGCTTTCACACTCTCTCTTGTTATGCGCTATTCCCTTTTCTCGTTCCACGATAGCACCAAAAGTGTTTTGTACTAAATTGTCATAAAATAATAATAATATTAATAAAAACCACACAACTACGTCATGAAATTAAAATTATTTTGTATCTAGACAACAAAGCAACGCTCAATAACAATAAAACAAAGTTCCATTGTTAGGTATAGTTGTAGCAAGTATTCATAGACTACCTTTGGTCAATAGCTCAATAGGATCCTCTTTCTGATTAGAAAAAGCTTGTCCCAGCTTTAACTGTCTCATATCTGGACAGTTGGTTTTATGAAGAACTTGTAATAAAGAAATGTGTCCGTAATCCTGAAAAAATAACTTTTAATTTTATACAAATTACTAGATTACAGCTTGCAAACCTACCCTGGACATCTTTAAGGTTTTACCTCATTTTTGCCATTCTTCATTGTAATAATCATTTCCGATTCGACACCTTTCACATGAGTTGTATCTAGACTATCGGCTGCACAACATTCAAATGGGTTTGGCAATGTAGCAATACTATCATGAGTACTAGAACATTTTGAAGGAGTAACAAATGCGGATTTCCATGAAGAGTTTTTGTAAATATTTTGAAGCTCAACTCTTAAGGAACTATTTTCTTTTCTCAGTTTGTCTATTTCTTGCTTTTGACACTTACATTTATCTTGCAAATGCAGCAAAAAAGTTTTCTGAGCATTCATTTCTTCAGTAACTGCATTGCAGTCGCACCCTACGTCTACCATTTTGGCTTTCGGAGTGCTGCATCTACTGTGTCTTCGACTATTTAACGACGGCTCTGTTTTACTTGATCTATTTACCAAAGGGTTTGATAAACAATCAGTGTCTGTTGATTTAACTTTGTAAGATTTTAATATGTGACCAGTCCTATAGTCTACCTTCCCTGCTTTTTTATTGATGTCATCACTTTTATGATCTTGAAAACCGCATGGGGTACAAGGGGCGGTTTCTGTTTTCAATGTCTTCTCTTCCCAAATACAGGGATTAGGAAAATCAGGGGAACGATTCATAAACGAGATATTTTTCACATAAATAGCTTTTTGGGTCATTTCAGACTGCCAAAGTTTTGCTACAGACCGCACACTATCAGTACGACAACATCTATTTTGGTCTAGATCATCAACTTTCGGAATATTTACATTAAATATCTTTTCAATAATTACTTTCCAAAACATCTTGACGCTTTTGAGAGCCTCCAAGCATCGGTCACAGGGCCAATGGCTGGTTTCAAACTCCTCCTAAAAATGAAGTACTTTAGCTCGTGGGTTTTTATTTAAATTAAACACTCGTAGGACATTGAATCAGTTTCTTTACCAAGTGAGCATTATTACTAAAACATGCACATGGAATGGAAATGTTCGTTTTTAGGGTTTCGTACCAAAATGGTAAAAAGGAACCCTTATGGTGCGACTCAGTCTGTCTGTGTGTCCGTCTGTCACAGCTGGATATCTCAAGAACTATTAATGCTATCAACTTGAAATTTAGAATAGTTTTAGATGACTTTTGTCCAACTATTTTGCAAATAAGAAAGATTTTTTTTTTTTGCGACTGACTGAAACGGGTCTGAAAAATTCGAAGTGGGGCATGTGGGATATTATATGAAAGGGCGCCGTTTGTACATTCTCAAACACTTTCTCTTTTTTTAGGCCGCATAGTTTTCGACTTTTGATGAAAAATACCCCCACTTATCTCTGAAGTATGCATAGAGTAAAGTCTGAAATTATTCTATGTGATAGATGTTTTATGTAAATATTACAGGAAAAATAAAACGATGTCTCTAAATAGCACACTTTTTCAGAAATCATCAACAAAAGTTACATTAGTTCCACTATCGGTCAAGAGATGGCGCTGACCTAAAACTGCAATATTCAATCATTTATTGCATTCCACAATGTATACTTATGCTTAGGTGGTAGGTAACATTTGTTGTAACAATCTACACCGCAGCGTGCAATGTTAAAATTCTCTGACGATTATAGGCCTCGCCGATGAAAATTTAAAGACATGATGGTACGGAACCCTCGGTGCGCGAGTCCGACTCGCTGTTGCCGGTTTTTTTTTTAGCACAGATTCAGATTACTCTCTCAGTCGAGCCACAGTATAAAGATCATAATTATATTACCGTGGTCGAGCCGACAATTTTATTGTCTCGTGCGGTGTGTTGTGTGTTGCACTGTTGCAATAAAAAAAACTTACATCGTGAAAATACTTTTCAAACTGCCCTTCATTTTTTAAACAATTTTTCATTGCATGGCATGAATTGCATAAGGTATCTAGCACGACTTTTGATTTGCAATCCGGATGACAACTTGGCGTAGCCTGGAAAGAATGACTATTAGGATTATCATTATAATAAAACAATAAATGAATAATCATTTATAGCTTACCCTGCCTCGACTCCTGCTCGTCATTGTTCTCAAAAATCTGGCTAAAGTGCCCGTGGGTAATACGCAAATAGGCATATCGCACTTTATCCATTCCCTGAGGTAACTGTCGCGCGCCCGTAAGTCATGACTCCATGCCCTGACGTCTCCGCAAGACTCAAATGATTTGATCTTACCCTCGTTGCGTGAGCAAAGTAGTAAGTTGCTATGACCTGCTATGTGAATCATTGAATTCAAACACTTTTCAAACTATTTTTCAATCTTGCTCCCATGTTGACGTAAAATTTTGAGATCCAAAATGATGATGCCCACAATGTGCCCACAATGGAGCCAGCCAAGTGTCACGGTGTCACATTGGAACATTGGAACGTCAGGTACCTACCCAGGGCCGAATTAACCATGTCGGGGCCCTTAGGCAATGCAATTCTCGGGGCCCCTTTTCAGCTGTTTGAAGATCATCAGCTCTTTTATAGTTGATGATGTGAGTAATGGCATCAGCAGCATCACCGGACTCAGGAACTTACAGTAAAAGATTTGTATTTAGGCTCATCGAAATGGTCTTATCGAATAGGTTACAGATACGTGATGAACTGATGATCCAGATCTTTTTAGGAATAGTTTAAGAGATGAGACCGTCTCACTGTCTCATGATGGAGTAGGAAAGAAAAGTAAGACGCGGGTGTTTTAATTTTATTTTGCAATAAAATATGCAATGCATTAAAATATAGCCTTTTTCGAGATGTTTCTGTATAATTGCCCAGCGATGAGTTCACGCCGAAAAAAAGTTGTCTATTGCCTGTACAAATAAATCCGAAGAATAAGATTGCTCGCAACGCAGCTATCCGCAGCACGTACTCCAACCAAATTCAGTGAGTGCGCTGCACATTGAACGTAGTGTGCGAGATTTTTTATTTTCTTAATAACCCTTCTGTAGACCATTGTAACAACCAGACATATTTGACGCATTATCGTAAGTCTGGTCCCTCGCATTTTTTATATCAATGTTACATTGATTCATCATCTGCCTAGCCTTTTCCCAACTATGTTGGGGTCGGCTTCAAATGTTACATTGATTTAAAAAAAAATTATAACAGCCAGTTCTTCCCTTTTGTGACTTACTATAGGAATAAATGTAAGAAACGTTCTGCTACTTCTCCATTTGACGTAACGTATCTCAGCCCCACGGTCAACTGATCAGTATGAGATATGTCTGTTGTCGGATCGACGCTTATTGAGTAATATTTGGCTGCAATAATTTCATTAGCTTCCAATTATTAAAAATTAAAAACTTTAAGTACTTCAGACCTTAATCTATACTATGTTAGTAATACTTTGTTAGTGATAATAAATGGTCTTTACATAAAAAAAATGTTAAACCGGTATTTTTTATGAAATAAAGTTATTATTTTTTTTTTATTAAATAAAACCTTACCTCCCAATATTTCAATAAGTTCCTCGCAAATCGTTGAAGACAAATATGATTGTCTTCTCATCCCAACATTACCATATTTGGATAAATGCGAACTAAGCAATGAAACGTACTCCGCAAGTAATTCTTAAATTCGCAAATAGTTGCCATTATGTTGAGAACCAAGAATTTCATCATCACCACGAAATGCTAAATTACTTTTGTGCGCGCACGGGTCCTTCGCCGATGCGGGGCCCCTAGGTAGTTGCCTACTCTGCCTAATGGTTAATCCGGCCCTGTACCTACCTACCTAATTTTATGAAGTTTCCAGAAAAAGTTTAAGATCATCATCTAATAAGAATACAAACTTTTAAACTCTCTAATAGTAGGTACCTACCTACTGGCATTTTAAACACAAAAAAAACAATTTTAAATTTGACATTCTATTTCAAGCCACCATTCCGCCTCGATTTCTTTTGACAGTTCAAAAATATTTGATAATTTTCGTTATACACATTTTGCTGTAAGATAATTGCAAAAAAAAACATTTCAAATCGTATCATGATGCGTAAAATGGATGGCGGAGAAAAGTAGCAGATATTTATATACATGCATATGTTTAGAAAAATCATATATTATCCTATAAGTAGACTAAATAGTTGGCATCGCGATGTCTTTCATAACGAAAAGGGAGCGTGTGTTCAACGAATACGATCTATTCGATTTGCCGGCGAGGAACGAAGGGAAGTTGAAGGCCTACGCGTCATGTACAGACGCGAGAGCCTGGTCCCACTTCTGTACGGATAAAAGCGAGCACTTGGTGGATATAATAAAGAGGAACAACGAGACGGTCCGGCCGAAGTATTTGCCGACGGACGTGATTGTTGACACGCTTATGGTAGCCAAAAATGCTGAAATCGCGCGGTTGAAGCGAAGAATTGAGGAGTTCGAGCAAATGTTGACCGCGTACGATCAACTGGAGCTTTCGTGTGATCAGAAATGCGAAATTGCTCATGCTGTAAGTAAGCGTCGGTGCACTTGCCAGAACCCGTACTGTATATGAATTTTATCAAATTTTTTAAAGACGTAGAATCTATTTCTTTTGATAAGTAATAAGGTAAGTAATAAGTTTAAGAAAAAACAAAAATTGCAAAATGCTGGCAAAGTAGCTATAACCGGGATAAAAATATCAATTTCCTAGTATTACCTAATAGAAGCTATTTTTTTTTTGTGCACCTCCACCTTGTAAGGTATATCAGGGTTTGTATAGCTGTGCAAAATACGGTGTGCATTTATGAATAAAAATGCACTTCTGCATACCTAAAAGTTTTTGTTTTGAATGGTTTCGAGGAAAGGTATCACCTACTTCTTTTGCTAAGTGCAAAATAAATGCATTAATAAATTGTAACTATAGCTTAAAATAAGTAAATTAAACAAATAAGTGTTACAAAACAACCGTCTTTATTTCAGTAAAATTAGGTATGCGTCTATTATAGGTACACTAGCTGTTGCATGCGACTTTGTCTGCGATCCAGGATGAAAAGTAGGCTATGTCCTTCCCCAGCTTACCTTACCTTACCTTCCCCACCCATGTGCCAAATTTCATCCAAATCCGTTTAGCTGTTTTAGTGTGAAACCAAACAAACAAACAAACTTACTTTCGCATATATAATATATACTAGCAGCGCCCCGCGGTTTCACCCGCATAGTGTATTTCCCGTGGGAATATCGGGATAAAAACTATCCTATGTCCTTTCCCGGGACTCCCTTTATACCAAATTTGAAGAGGTAACAGACAGACAGACACATTTTCGCATTTATAAATGTTAGTATGGGTGGAAACGGAAACTTATATAAGCTTTTAATTTTAACTCTTCCTACAGTAGGTATAGTTTGTTTGTGTGTAGAGGTTGTACCATCATAAAACTCATCATATTAGGTACGTTATTGGCTGATCCACCCTCAAACAACAAAATAAATACCACCGAAAAGTACAAATTTCATAATTCTTCATGATCTTATAAGGGCTGGTCAATATGATACCAATTGCATCATGTTCCTTTTCAGCATGCTGCAATAAAAGCGGCCAATAAAGAGCTCGATGAACTGGTAAGAGGAAAACTCGTAATTTAAGTATTTACTTATTTATTTATGGTATGTATAATCGAACTTGTAATAATTCCCTTTTTGCGCTCCTAAAAATATTATAATGATTGAGTCTCTTTTTGTAACGTACGATAATAGTCAAGTACTTAACTACCTACGACCAACTTGTATGTAGCGCTCGCCGGCCGCTGGCGCGGCACCGCTCGCTTTGCTCGCTCAGCTCGCGCGGGTTTGGTCACAGTTCTAACGTAACCTACCTAGCCCATTTGGTCGGGATGCCCTAACTGAGTTACTGCGACCAATTCGGCTCGCGTGTGTTTAGTCACAGTCCAACCTAACCCAACCCGTTTGGTTGGGTTACCCCAGCTTAGTTACTGCTACCAACTGTTAGAAAAGGCAAGAAAATTAAAAAGAAGCTCATTAAATAAAAAAGTGTTCATCATAAGAAAGTCAATAAGTTTTTAGGGGATCAGTTAAATCATCATCTGCCTAGCCTTTTCCCAACTATGTTGGGGTCGGCTTCCAGTCTAACCGGATGCAGTTGAATACCAGTATTTTACATGAAGCGACTGCCTGTCTGACCTTCATAACCCAGTTACTGGGTAATACGATACCCCTTGGTAAGACTGGTTGTAAGACTTTCGGGCTTCTGATTACCCGGAACGACTGCCAAAGATCGACGAATGACAGCCGGGACCAACGGCTTAACGTGCTTTCCGAGGCACGGAGGGGTCTCGGTATGTAAAGATCCACAGACCAACCGCGGCAAGCGTAGCTTAACCTGATCGATTGACCTGTGCGGCTGTTATTATTTAGCCACGGGCCCGGGGATCAGTTAAATATATCCGTTTATTTATTGGGTTGAATATTCATCATTGTGCACACATTAGCTACATAAATATGCCAAAATGGACGTATAAAGGATAGTATTTTGGAGTAGGTATTACTTTTCACATAATTTGGAAACATTGTAGGTAGGTAGCCCTGCAATTACCAAAAAAACGTAAATTCTCAATTAATTTTATGGTAGTAGTTCAGGGTTTTAATTATACTTACCTAAATGATATAAATGTACTTATACATAAATCCAAGGAAAATTATATTTCCTACTAATGTTCCTGTTTGGTTGCAGTTCATAGATTTGGATTTATCCGGTTACACGGAGGTGAGTATTAACCCTAAAATTAAAATATAAAATGATGAATCTAATAAATACCGACTTTTGTCGTTTAAACAACCTTAATACTTATTTATTTTCAGGGAATCGATTCTGAAGGGTTTGAGGTAATTATTGATTATTTTGGCATATTATGTTGTTGATTACCAAAACAAGACACTCGCTCTAATACCATTTTTTTTATTTCAGACCGGCAAGTCGAGGGGAGATGAGGTATTTTGCCTAAAAATATTAGTACTTCAATATTTTTTACCTAGGTCTTATTCAATTAAAACCACAGGCGACAGGTGACAGGCGACAATTCGACTGACGACGACAACACCTGTCGCGAAAATTTGTCCATTCTTGACAAATATGATGACATTATAAGTTTTAAACAGGGTTATTGGTAAAACATTAACAACCTGTTAAGAGGTCATTGAACAAACCAAAAAAAAAACAAAAAAATCAGCGGTTCCCTACATTTTGACGAGTTAAACGAACATAAATGTAGGGAACAGCTGATTTTTTTTCGCGATTTCAGGTTTGGTCCCGTAGTAAAAGTTGTTCATAATGATGAGTACAATGACCCCTTAAGAGGTTGTTAATGTTTTACCAATAACCCTGTAAATAGGCTCCAGATCTACTTACTATAAGCTGACTAACGAAATACACATACCTAATCTTGAAGTAAGTAATACTGTGCGGGAGAATCCGTTCTTGATACCTGTCAGTTTCATACAAACGAATACGTTTTTGCGAATTTAATCTTTATTAGCTACTAGAATTGTCGCACTGACAGTGTCAGGAACGCATTCTCTCCACGCGGACTGTAGATACAGTAAATTCCTCCTAATCAAGTTACAATGTTACGGCTGATGAATTTTATTGTGTCCGGTCTGAACATAGGCTCTCAGAACTTTCGCGCATGCTCTCACATTCACACTCGCCTCATATCACCCACTTGGTTCCTAAAAAATGTTATTGCGCAGCCTTCTGCGCAAAGTTCGGATCGGCCATGATTGAATTAAGTATTCTACCCTCGCGAATACTCAAGGGTCATATTCAAAATAATTGTAAGTTACGGATAGGAAACAGATATGAATATTATTTGATTGTAACAGAAAAATAACAGAAAGGAATTATTAGGGCAAGTTTAAATAGCACACGTTTATAACAGGCTACGAGTGCGAAGTCGGTGTGGGTCGCTAGGTGGGTACATAATGAAATAACATTTTGGTGATCGTATTTTAGTTGGTATAATTGCCATAAATTCATCATCATCATTGCCATAATGCCTTATATCCGAAACTACCGAGCCTAAAATTTTGATATTAATATTAAGGCAAAAGGATTCTAATGATTAGAATTATGTAAAGCCATATTTGTTACGGTCGTGAATCATATTTTAATCAACATACAACTTTACACTGACCTGTAAATTGCAAAAAACCTGAGTCAATTTGAATTTCGCGGGCTACCTTGGCGCATCCCCCTTAACTGATACTGAGACGGCCGACGAGAGGCTGGGTACGCCTCGGCGAGACTGCGCGGTTAGTATAAAAGGCTCAAGCAGTGAGGACTGAGGATACGCAGTAAAACATGCACACACAGACAATACATGGCACAGCAATGCAATACTTGGCACAATATACGCAAACTTTACATACTTCAAATAAATTTAAGTAAGTAAAAAAAATGTTTTGGCTAACCTGCGGTGCACTATGTACCTATTAATATTTTATTTTCATTAATTCATACATGAGACAATGTGAATAACGCCTAATCATTCATATCTGTTACGTAACGGAAAAAAGTGACAGATAAAATAACGTATATGAATTAATTGCACGTGTCTATCCTACAAATTTATTTATTTCCACACCATTTCACATGATTATACGAATATTTTATAGTTATAACAAATATCACAATACAGCCCTTTCCTAGTATGAGTAATAAAACAGCAGCACTTACCGCTACTGTAAACGACTCACATTGAATTAGACTTTTAAAAGTCTAATTTTCTTCGACAACGAAACGAGCTGAAAAACTATATTGAACAAAATGGCAAAGCGTTTATTCTTACGCGTCGTGTAGTAACAGCTAGTGAACTAATTTTGCCAGTATTTCAAATTTCTTTATTGCCATGGAAATAATGTTAAAATAGCATAACAGAGAAGAATAACAGATATGTGCAAAATCAGGACACTCATTAATAAATTAAATTTGGAGTACACTAAATAGTATTTTATATTTTGTTTAGTAAAGTGTTGAAAGTTTAAACAATATTCTCTGAATATATTTTTTTTTTAACTTTTGTGTAGGAATGGTTATTAAATTATTTTTTTTAGTTTACCGTTAAAGACGTGGACATAGAATACTTGTATGAAACGGATCCTACGCAATGTCTGGTTTAATTTTTTTAAATGAATTGTTTAGGTTTACCAAATGTTTCGTTGTTTTTTATTAAGCTCAAATAAATATTTTATCTGTTTGTTTATGAAATTCTAGTCAGTTGTATCTCGTTATGAAAATAATTGGGTTGGACATTAAGACAGTAGTAAATATACAATTATTTTGAATATGACCCTCAAACAATCATAGTTACTTCTTCTGGAGACTTGTGTTGTGTCTGGTGATAATAAATATTTTTTTGAACAGGAGCCGTCTCCGAATAAATACTCTAAAGCCGTTCAAAGTGATGACGCGTGTACTTGTGAAGTCGCTACACGTAAGGAAGACCTGAAATAATAGTTACTAAAAAAGTAAAAACAGTCGAGAGGTGACACCACTCGGTTGGAACGAAGTTTCTTGCGCTTTTTAAACGTAGATAATTCACTACGCCCAACGGTTTCATCTGCAGAAGTCTCGATCCCGTGGGAATATCGAGTTAAAAATTCCAAATCCAGCACCATAATTGCGTAACACACTATCAGTCGGAATCTGAATAATTTTGAAGCAAATTGCTAATCCATTGCTTCATAAGTTCGAAAAGTTTGTCTGCTCAACACGTAAATAACGCAATGAATGTTGTGGAACTGTCAAAATGAAACTGATTCCGATTGATAATGTGTTACGCAATTGCCCCACAGGTCATGGTCTTCCCATGTGCCTCATCCAAATCCGTTCAGCCGTATTAGCGTGAAAGCGTACAAAAAAAAACTAATCTTTTCTCTAGAGTTTAGACTAAAGTGTCGTGAAGGTCAAAATGTTTCACAGTTTTCGGTCTACCTCTCATTCACCAAGTATGCAGAGTATAACAGGCGATAAGGAACTTCGTTCCAATAATCATAATTTTCTTAAATACATATTTGGCAACTGGCAACTAAACCTCATAATGTGAATTACTATGACACTTTAACGCAGGACCGGCAAGCTAATTGCGTAACACACTAACAGTAGCAATGGCTTTCATTTTGACAGTTCATCAACATTCATTGCGTTATTACGTTGTTGAGCACACAAATTTTTCCTACATATGAAGCAATGTATTAGCAATATCCTTCAAAATTATTCAGATTGTGATTGATAGTTTGTTACGCAATTAGGGTAGGTACTGAAACCCTTATTGTGTAACAAACTACTGAATCATTTTGAAGGATATTGCTAAATTAATACATTGCTTCATACGTTCCAAAAATGTGTCTGCACAACAACGTAAATAAATAAATAACGCAATGAATGTGGTTGAACTGTCAAAATGAATAAATAACGCAATGAATGTGGTTGAACTGTCAAAATGAAAGTCATTGCTACTGTTATAAATACAAGCTAGCCGTTGATACTGTTTTAGTGTGTTCCGCAATAGCCCTGCTGTTAAGCCTTATTACAAAACATGGTTTATCTTCAGGCCATGTGAACTGGTTTATTTTTTTGCCTCTGTTTACCCCCCTAACCACCCACGGGTACGCCAAATTGTTGTATGGGACATAACAATGCCCCTCGCGCGGGAAGCGTACCTACATGTGAGTGGTTACTAAACGTATTAAGACCATTAACACTTTTCCATATGAGATTGGTGGTTGGTGGTAGAAATGTAACTTAGAAAGATGTATTAATGATTCCTATGATTATAATTCTCTAAATATGTACCTGTTATTGTCCCGAATCATATTTAGATCAAGATACAAACTGACACTGACCTGCAAATTGCAAAAAAACGTAAGAAAATTTGAATTTCGCGGTCTACCACTATCCATACATAACTAACCACCGAGTCCGATATCCGGTTTTTATCTGAAGAATAAATATGGCAGTTTGACATATTTTTTATACCTACAAATTTATTCCTCGGTTAAAAATTATCTATGAATTGAAAATTTGGCCCTTAGAGGTACAACAGTGAACTAAAGACGAATTTCACCTCAGTTTTTATACTTTCTATATAATACTTATCATTTCTAATTAACAGTCGTAAAAGATCCTAGAATCGCCGAAATGCAAGACGTAATTATTACAAAAGACGCAAAATTAAACGCTATGAAAAATACAATAGCTGTATGTAACCATTACTTTTTCTGCTTGCCTTAATAATTTCTTATCCTACATCTATAACATCTTTTTTTACTGTTACAGGTTATGGAAAATGATCTTTGCGAACCTTATTGCATATATGCTCACATATACACAGCATTAGAAAAAATATTTGCGATTCTTTACCAAAATGACAAGTATAGACAGTACTTGAAGTTATTGGTTTGTAACAACCATCACTTTATGTGGGCTCCCGTGCACTGATTGACCACGGCCACGACTTTGGTCACCACTGTCACCAGCCACAACGTCCAACGTTTTGAAGGTCATAGCGCAAAAAGTTGGTCGCCCAGTGCGCACGGGCTCTATATATTAAGCAACTTGGACATTTCTTTTATAATATTTTTTTTATTTTTAGACTGCCGGTAAAGATATTCGTTGTATTGATATTAAAGGTAAAATACTGTTCAAACTGAAAGTCTTAGAAAAATTTAGCTGCGCATTGATAGCTCCTTGTACCCAAGATTTCTTTGCTTACCCGAATGAGAAAACTGACGATTCTGCTTGTTATCGTGTTGACGTCGCACAATCACGTGTTCAAACGACCTACGCACTAACATCAACAGAATCAAAACCACCTAGCCTAGATAACAAAAGAGCACAACTTGTTGCCGATATTATACAAAATGAGGAAATGAAAGAAATTCTCTACAAAGACAATCCTACATTTGTACCTGATGAAGATTTTAAAGATGAATTGAAAGATGAATTGATTGATGGAGTCTTAGTTGTTGATAATCCTTACAATATAGACAAAGAAAACCTGAAACGGTTAAAAAGTCTACAACATAATTACGATGAATTAATTACTTGTTATGAAACCATAAAACACGAAAAAGAAATTTTAGAAAAACGTTGTAATCAATATGAAGAAATGGAAAAAGAATACGAAAGCATGAAAGTACAAATGCACGAATATAACTCTCTATGGACTGAGAAGGAACATTTTCGAAAGCGCTCTGCCGATCTTGATTCATTGAAAGAACAATATCTTATACTAACAGATGAGACTTCCAATTTAGAGACAGAATTAAAAGCTGAAGGAGAAATTAATCACATCAAATCTAAAGCGATGGATGACTTGCGTTCTGAAAATATTTCGTTAGAGAAAAGGATATATGATGCTTCTATCGATTTTGAAAAAGAGAAAAATGGTTTACTATGCAAGTTAAAGGAAGCTGATTGCAGAGCTATGTGCCAAGAGCAACAAATTAAAAGTTTGTTACAACAGATTGATACGCTGCTTGACCATGAGCAGGAAAAGGTAAGTTTTTTTTAAAATAAGTAATGCTGCGGTGAACTGTCATCGGTTTCCGGAAACAGTGAAGTAAAATATTTAGCACACTTATGAAATATTTTTATATAAAGACTGGCTGTGCCGTGACTTCGTCCGCGTCATGTCGGGAATCAAATTGCTTTTCACGGGTTTTAATTTCTTTGCCCGGAACTCTAATTCTTTTTCTAAAATAAAAATTAATCCCTTCAAAATTGGTCCAGCCGTTTCGGAGATTAAAAGGAACAAACAGAAACAACAGATATGTATTTTGTTATAAGTACCGTAGGTATAGTATACTTTCATATTATTATGCATTTAGTAAAAAGCTGTTATTTTGACATTACAAACAGACCGGCAGATGATGACTTCTGCAGGTCTGTTTGTAGCCTTTTCCCAACTATGTTGGGGTCGGCTTCCAGTCTAACCGGACGCAGCTGAGTACCAGTATTTTACATGGAGCGACTGCCTATCTGACCTCCACAACCCACTGTTACTGGGTAATACAAAACCCCTTGGTAAGACTGGTTGTCAGAATTTCGGGCTTCTGACGACCCGCAACGACTGTCAAAGATCCGAATGACAGCCGGGACCAACAGCTTAATTAATGTGCTTTCCGAGGCACGGAGGGGTCTTGGTATGTAAAGATGGTAACCCGTCCACGGACCAACCGCGGCAAGCGCAGCTTAACCTGATCAATTGATCCGTGCGGCTGTTATTACTTAGCCACAAGCCCCTCCAAACAGGCCGGCAGAAGTAGGTATACAGGGTTATTGGTAAAACATTAACAACCTCTTAAGAGGTAATTGTAAACAACTTTTACTATGGGACCAAACCTGAAATCGCGAAAAAAAAATCAGCTGCGGTGCTATTCTGTAAAAGTTTCACCGTGAAAACTTAGGTGAAGTGAGCGTGGAGTGAGCTGTCAATAGTGTCAATTCCTAGCAAAAACAAACTCACTTCACCCAAGTTTTTACGGTGAGATTTTTACAGAATCGATCGGCTGTTCCCTACATTTATGTTCGTATAACTCGTCAAAATGTAGGGAACAGCTGATTTTTTTTCGTGATTTCAGGTTTGGTCCCATAGTAAATGTTGTTCATAATGATGAGTACAATGACCTCTTATGAGGTTGCAATAACCCTGTATAAAAGAAGTTCTTCTATAAATAATACTTCGGCCGGTCTATTCTGTAAAAATCTCACCGTGACAACTTAAGTGAAATGAGCTGTCATTACACCTAATGCTAGACTGAGATTGACACACTATTGACAGCTCACTTCACTTAAGAGTTCTTTTTTGACAGTTATTTTACCTGTGATTTTGCATCACTGTCAAAATCATAGTGAGCTTTATATTCGTTTCTATAAGGTTGCTGTTGGGTTGCTGCCACTGACAAGTCTGTCAAAATCACAGTGAACTTTAATAACGTTACATTAGGGTTGCTGTTGGGTTGCTGCCACTGACAAGTCTGTCAAAATCACAGTGAACTTTAATAACGTTACATTAGGGTTGCTGTTGGGTTGCTGCCACTGACAAGTCTGTCAAAATCACAGTGAACTTTAATAACGTTACATTAGGGTTGCTGTTGGGTTGCTGCCACTGACAAGTCTGTCAAAATCACAGTGAACTTTAATAACGTTACATTAGGGTTGCTGTTGGGTTGCTGTCACTGACAAGTCTGTCAAAATCACAGTGAACTTTAATAACGTTACAATAAGGTTGCTGTTGGTTTACTGCTGTCAGGAGTAAAATAACTGCGAAAGGACTAAGTTTTCTTGGTAAGATTTTTACGGAAAGGATTGGCTGGACATGTCTTGACATAACGTGTATCTAACATGTCTTTAATACTAGCATTGCTTTAAAGATCATTATGAATTAATAGATTTGTAAGTTGGTACTTGTAGACAAAAAAATGTTTAAGGTGAATGGGTAGTTAGATTTCTACCATTAACACTTTTCCATAAGAGATTGGTGGTTGGTGGTAGAAATCTAACTTAGAAAGATATATTAATGGTTCTAATGATATAATTCACTAAATATGTACCTGCTATTGTCGCGAATCACACTTTGATCAAGATACAATCTGACACTGACCTGCAAATTGCAAAAAACGCAAGAAGATTTGAATTTCGCGGTCTACCATTCACCATAATAGACTACTTTATCTATCTACTCGCTGCGCCCTGCGGTTTCACCCGCGTAAGTGTCGATCCCGTGGGAATATCGGGATAAAAACTATCCTATGTCCTTCCTCGGAATGCAATCTATCTCTCTGCCAAATTTTATCGAAATGAGTTCAGTTGTTTAGGCATGAAAAGGTAACATAATATTAGTATGGATACACAAATATTGTTATTTCAGGCTTACACACAAGAACCAGAAACGAATTCATTAGCGTTGCTAGATGAACTTGAATCTTCAAAAGAACAAATTCAAATTTTAAGGGATGCCCTACTCTGTAATGAGGAAGAAAAACAAGATATACAAAAACACTACCAACATCACCTAGAACTTATCAATGAGCTCAAGCTGGAAATAGAAGATTGGAAAAGTAAAGCAATTCGTAATAGTATTAAATATGCCTCAAACGGGGTGAATTTTTCCAGTGTTTTCGGATGGCCATATCCGAAATTATACGAAAAAACTGGCCAAGTGCGAGTCGGACTTGCACACGAAGGGTTCCGCACCACAAGGCAAAAACGTTGAAAAAAAACACGTTTTTTGTATAGGAAATAAATATTTATTTTATTGTGCTTTTAGAAAGACTAGACTGTTGTTATAGCGGCAACAGAAATACATCATCTGTGAAAATTTCAACTGTCTAGCTATCACGGTTCATGAGATACAGCCTGGTAACAGACAGACAGACAGACGGACAGTGGAGTCTTAGTAATAGGGTCCCCGTTTTTACCCTTTGGGTACGGAACCCTAAAAATAGTCTAGCTATGGTATCATTAGATTTTTGAAAAATTCAACCTACCTACTCAGTAATCGAACCATTGATTTTGAAAAAAATACTTGCGTTATTGCATCATCCGATAGTCTCGCTAATAAACATCAACATCGGGGAAGTAATGACATACGGCAAAAATGAATACCTGCTGTGCATGCGTAAATATTCGTCCAGATTACGGAACCCTGCACTGTGCGTGGTCCGACACGCGCTTGGACCGACCAAGTGCGTTTTAATAAATAATTATGTTCAAGTATTCATACATTTCGGAAACGGCATAATTATTATTTTTTATTTTAATAACTAGGGTACGGGTGACCTTAGCTAACATTTTTTTTCAAAAATCCAATAATGACGTTTTAGTTTTCATCAAAATCGGCCCTGAGACTCGATAAATATTTTTCGCTGTCTCTTGTAGTTTCGGATTTAGTTAGCACGCAAACTTTTATCTGCTCTGTGTACCTACCGTGTACCGGTGAAAAGTTATTGTAGACCTACTAAGGCTGGTTTTCCTGTCACGCTGACCGCACGCTGATGGTCAGCGCTGATGGGTCGATATGCTATGGAATAAGGTAGCGTTTCTGAGTAATGCTGACCGCTCCGCTGACGGCTCATACGTTTCGCTGTCCGCGCCGACGCCGATCAGCGTGCGGTCAGCGCGACTCTAAAACCAGCCTATGGTAGCGTTTCTGAGTAAGGCTAGGAACTCACGGAGCGATTTTCACCCGCAACCGCCGCGGTCGTGGATCTGCGGTTTTATTTCAAAACTCACGAGACCGGTTATTCGCGCGGTAACGCGGCCGCCGCCTCCCTACCTCCGTACCGGCCGGCCGGCCGTACCTCCCGCCGCGCCGCCCGCCGGCCCCCGCGGTCGCCCGCCAACCGATCGCAACCGATCGCAAAGCGCGCGGGCGCCACCCGCCGAGGCTGCGGGTATCCGCGGCCCGCGCGATTCTACTAGATGCCCGCCGGTACAGCGGGAGCCGCATACAACCGCGAACACCGCGGGCGTAAAACGCGTCGTGAAATGTGCTTTAATTTTTTATATAAATATTTGCATTCTACAGAAGCTGCGGGCCCGCAACCGCAGCGGACGCGGGCGAAAATCGCTCCGTGAGTTCCTAGCCTAATGCTGACCGCTTCCTAAAAGTTCATACGTTTCGGCTGTCAGCGCCGACGGTCAGCGTGCGGTCAGCGCGACTCTAAAACCAGCCTATGGTAGCGTTTCTGAGTAATGCTGACCGCTTCCTAAAAGTTCATACGTTTCGCCTTAAAACCAGCCTTAGATTTATTTCCGTGAGTGGGTTATAAAATCTAACATTGATGTACGACTTATCACGTGGTGTGACTCTTTAATGTTGGACGTCGGCTCTGTATGTACCTAATTGTCACGTTGGTCTTGAAATAAAAATAGAACTTGACCGTGCAAGTAGCATTCAACCTTGGGAGGTAAAGCAATATAGAGGTCGACTATACAAAATCAAATAATTATACTGCAATCGTGTGCTGAATGGTAATATTTGATGACATGTTGCCTTACAATAGTTATTTGTAACGTAAGTCAAATCAGATATCATACGTTCAGCTGTGTTCATTTCTGACAGTTTAACTATAATAATAATAGCCTCCCCGACCGTTTTCGGTCACGGTGGCCAATCTCAATGGAGATTAGCCAGGTACGCAGGAGACATTATAGTGCACAAGTGTGTGCGCAAACACAGGTGCACTCTGTTCCGATGGGACGGCAATCCGACACGACCGGGGAGAATTCAGGCGCAGGATCAACGGCTTTACGTGCTTTCCGAGGCACGGGGGTATTAAACCGCCAACTTCCAAACTTCGGACTGTTACTAAGAAATTCCTAATGGAAAACCCAATAACACTGTCCGACCCGGGAATCGAACCCAGGACCCCACGCTCAGCAGTCGGGAGACTGCAACCACGAGACCAACGGGGCAGTCAACTATAAGTACCTACTGAATTAATGTTATACAATTTTAGGCACATATGAAAAAACTTTGCAACGCAATAACCATTTGGAAAAGTATAATGAGAGTTTAATAGAAAAAGCTAATGATTTAAACCAAAATGTGGGTGAAAAATCGAATGCCATAGAAAATTTAATAAACGTCATCAAAAATAAATCTCATGAAATTAATAAATTAATGCAAGACATAGAAAAGGAGAGAGATCAAAATAGAAATTTATTTACACAACTGAATGAATTACGGGACAGATTTGAAAATGAAAAGTTGGAAGCACTACAATCACTGCAGGTAGCCAGACAAGAAAGTCAAGAGTTATTAGATAAAGTTAAAGATTATGATCAGGTTATCCATAAAAAAGCTGATGTAACGAAATCTTTGGAACAACAGTTACAAGAAAACAAAGAACTACAAAATTTAGTAATGGCTACGATGGAGGAAAACAGTAAATTGAAAAAGGATTTAGATAGTCGAGAAAGCAATAACTCTATTCTCCTACAAGAGATTCAAAGATTACGTGATGTTAATCAATATGCTGTTGTGAGCATCAATAGTTTAGAAGATCAAAATATGCAATATAAAACGTCTTTGGATTTATCTCGAAAAGAAAGTGGCGAGCTAAAAGATAAAATAAAGGATTATGAAAATTTAACACTTCAACTGCAAAAATTACAAGATTCACATGATAAACTTTATGAAGAGAAAAAGCGCCTCGAAAATGAATTCTTTGAAAAGTCTTTTGAACTTGAAAACAGAATTGAATCTATTCAATTGAGTAAAAGAGAAAGCGAGGAAATTATTGACAAATTGCAGCATTCTGAAGACTCAAAGGATATCGAACTGTCTAGAATTCGTGAAGCTCATCAGAAGCTGTATAATGAAAAATATGCAATCCAAAAAGCTCTAATGGAGAAAAATAGAGATATGGACAACTTGCTGCAAACTTTGAGTAACTTGGAACTAGAAAATGAAAAATTAGTACAAAAATGTGGTCAAGCTGATGATTTAGAACAAGAGTTAGAATGTTTGAAGAAAACTTATGCTGAATTATTAAATGAAAGAAATATACTAGATGCAAACAAAACGGAGGAATTAAACAATTTGTACAATGCTTTAGAGAAGAAAATTGAGGAAAATAGACAACTAATGGAACATAATAAATCTTTAGAGGCGAAACAATTCTCAGCTGCAAATGCTATACAATCCTTACAAGGCGAGAAAATGAGGACTCAAAGTAGACTAAACTTAATAAAAAAAGAAAGTGCCGAATTAGTAGATAAAGTTAAACACTATGAACATATAGAAACAGAATACGAAAATTTGAAAAAAGCACTCGGTCAAATGAGTCGCGAGAAACAGAATTTGCAAACTGAACTGAACAGACAATTGTCTGATCTAAGGAGAATGGAAAAAGAGAACTCGGAGTTGCATAGTCACAGTCAAAGCTTAATAAGTCACAGCGAGGACTTAGAGTACGCTTTAATAGGTGCAAGGAACGAGGTGATTCAAAAACATTATATTTACATAGGTATCTTCGCAACTTTTATGAGGGATTTTATTCATGTTTTTTTTTTTCAGCTTATTAAAAAGTCCAGCACTACGTCTGAACCATACCAAGACATAATGGACGAAATCGAAGTGATGCGGCAAGAAAAACTACAGAACCATAAGAAAATTAGGGACCTACACGATCAACTAGACGAATTCGTATGTACTCTATGGTCTTACTGTGTATTATAACAATATATACACAGGATAACCCTGTATACATAATAATATATATATTGTTATGATACACAATGGTAAAACATTAACAACCTCTCAAGAGGTCATTGTACTCATAATTATAAACCACTTTTACTATGGGACCAAACCAAAAAAAAACGGGCTGTGTTTACGATCATTAATCTCGTAATAATTAAATATTAAATTATTATTGTGTATTTCAAGATACCTAACCTTGTCGAGCTTATCCTTACTATAATTATTCATAGGCCGCGTTTATTGTGTTCGGCCAAAAAGTGACATATAAACGCGCGACAATCGCGTACTCGATCGCTTTGTATTAGGTGGCAGCCTGGCGGGGTTAGAATATGGACATTACGTTAGTACATCAAATTCATACAAAAGATCATGTCGATCGCTTACAAGCGCGATGATCCGATAGAGGACGTGGCGAAAGAATTAGAGTGAGTTGCATCAACTAACTATAATGAGAACCAATGCGTTGACAGCCGTCAAATCTCCGGTTAGGCAAAATTCGGGTGGCATCATTTTGATAATTGATAAAATGACGTCATAAATAACTATAACAAGTAATTAGAATGATAACCAAAGCCTTGACAGCCGTCCGAAATTCGGGTTTGACGTCACAAATTCTTTTTCAATGTTGTCCCATGCTTATTTTTTTGTTGTTTTGGGCTAGTCACATCTGTTTTTTGCACATCAAAAATGTGCAAGGATTTGTAATCTTATTATCATTGACACTTGTCTTTCTGACAGTGTCAGATAGTGATGCGGCTCGATTTTGTTACTCGAGTAAATAAAATAAAGGCTCGAGTCCATTTTCTCTCGAGGTGCGACAAAAGACAAAATGCTCTTTACAAAGTCGAACAAAGCCAGAATGCCGAATGTCACTGACTTAAACATCAATGTACCCATATAGAACGGTTACTGTATTTTGGATCTTGCTATGATTCTTTCCTTGAAGTGTTTTTTTCGTGTGCGTTTCAAACGTACGAAGCTGCTGGGAATCTTCCTCTAGTACCTACCTTAGATCAACTTGAATTGAGTTTTTGAATTGCATAATCGAGACAATCGAGGGTCTGACCGTTAATGACTGATTAACATCACTAGTGTCAAAAAAACCGGGCAAGAGCGAGTCGGACTCAAGCACCGAGGGCTCCGTACCATCATATGTTTTTAAACGGAACGGAACGGTATTTTTTTTACATTTTTCATCAAAGTCAAAAACTATGTGGCCTAAAAAAAAAGAAAAAATGTTTGAGAATGTGCAAACTGTGCTCTTTCTTAAGATACCCCACATGCTCTAGTAGTCTCACTTCGAATTTTTCAGACCCCATTTCAGTCCCTGTTGCAAAAACTATACATATATGTTTATTTCTTTTTAATTTGCAAAATAGGCAAACGTCATCTATGATGGTGCAACAGCAGATAGTAGATCCTATAGTCATTGTTAATGTTACTGTTAAAATTAACTGACGGAAACTATAACAGAGCTCTTGATGCAACCCACCCTTAAAATTTTGTTCATGAAACAACATTTATATTCGAATACAACTTAAAATGCTCTAAACCTCAAACTTTTTGTGGCATCAATTTTTGTTAGTTTGGTATCTATTCTATCTCCTCAACAGAACAATGTTAACTTATTTTATATGTGCTCACTAGGGACTCATAATGCTAAATCAGCAAAAAAAGAGTACTTAATAATCCATCTTATCTCCTCAGCGGAACAATATTAACTTATTTTCTATGTGCTCACTTGGGACCAATAATTGTAAATCAGAAAAAAAGAGTAATTCAGAAAAATACTGCATTCCTTCTTACTATGTTTAGGTAGGTAGCCATCTCTTCTCCCAATCAATAGCAAAAAGGCACTGGAAAATAACTGTAAAAAAAACTCTTTATTTCGCGAAAAAGTGAAGAGTGGGTATAACTTGGGACAAGCTTTGTAATAAACAATATAATTTTAAAAAATATTTAATTTTTAGGAGAATATAATATCTGGGCTAAGTGATGACGTTTTGGCTCGGGATGGCAAAATAGCAAATTTACAAAACCATATAAATGAATTGGAAGAAGAAGTATCCAGGCTTCACAGCAGCTTGGATGAAGTTATCAGCGCTGGTGAACAAATGAACGAATTTAGCTCACAGAAGATTGATACCTTACATAATATTGAAGCACATCGTGAGTTTTACTACATATTATTTCATTTAACTTTAAACTTTTTAATTTCTTGTTCCAATGATGTTCAATATGATGGAATTACATTTTTTTGTTTAGACTCAAGAGCAACACATAACATGAAGATGGAATTAGCAAAACTTCAAAATGAAAACTTCATGCTATCCGAACAGTTATCAGTAACAAAAATAAAATCTGATGAATCTTCACGAAATAAGTATCAATACGCATCTCAAATGAAACACTTACAAAATGAAAGACAGATAATTGTGACTGATATAAAGCAACTCGAGTTAGAAAGTGTCGGCGATACTTCCTTAACACCAAATAACTGCACTGTTGAAGATATCTTAGAGTCACTAGATAGGATTAGAGAATCCTTCAAAACTAGAACTACTAAGAGCTCCTCTTTGGAACGCACATTATTAAAAGTACGAACATCTTCACAGTTACTTCTAAGCAAAGCGGATGAAGCAAAGAAACTTGTCGAAAGGGAGAAACAAAAAATTATCAGCGAGAAGGAGGATGCAATCATAGATAAACAAAATATGGAAACAGAACTATTGGATCTCAAAGCCAAACTTGAAAAGCAAATCGCTAATGATAAGGGTGTAATTGAAGATTTAGAGGCAACAATATTGAATCAAAAACTAATTATCGATAGAATAAATAAATCAACTCAAGACTACATTTCTAAATTAGAAGAAGAATTGCAAACTCTTAAAGATCTTTATGAAAACTCTGTTGAGAAGATAGGCGAATTGCAAGAAAAGTTGAAAATTATGACTGAAGATAAAAGCAATCAATCAGTAATGATGGAAGAGATTAAAGCAGACTTAGGGAAGAAATCCAAAGAAGTGTCGGAATTGCAACAGCAATTAGAAGTTTTAAAGAAACCACGTAACGTTGAAGCTCAGGCTAAATTAATAGATATTCATCGAAATATGGGAAGTCAAACGGACAACGAAAAGTTATCAGTTGAAACAGACAATATGCAAACCACAAAATCAAGTGCAGCGATGACAGAAGAGAAAATTATTGATAACATAAACATGGTGGAAGTAAATGAACCACCACTTGACAAAAGGTATACTCAACCCGAAACGAAGGCGCAAAACTCACTCTTCGAAAATGAAGTACAGATATTATCGGCGGCTGGTGGACAACAGTTTGATGTCGTCCGAAGCAGTTATGTGGATTACAAAATGAAACTATTAAGTACAGGAAAATTAGAACAACATTCTATTAAAAGCTTAACTGACAAAGAAAAAAATGAAAATCTAGCGACCACGAGTAGTCCAGAGAGAAGATCCGCTATTGCAAAGGACAATAATTTAATCAATATTTATAATAGACAATCACAAGATACTACTTTTTCAAAAGGAAATGATGAGTCAGAAAATATAACTACCGGTAAGATTGCATCCCAAAGTCAAGGAAAATCTACTTTTGAAACTGATAGTAACATAATCAGTAAATACAGAGACAGTAAAACTTACGAAGGATCTTCATCAGGTAAATCAATTGACAAAGATTTGTTTGTTATATACAAAGACAGCGATAGCAGTTCTACCAATAATAAAGAACTATCAAAAGGTACATGGTCAGACAAAGTTCATCCAGATATAGTAGTCGAGGCCGTAACTGTTCATCCAACAAAAAAAGAAATAGTCGCCAACATAATTCGTCCTCAGAGTAACATTAAAGAAGAAACGATCATTTATCAAGACAATGAACAAAACTCTGAAGAAGCTCGCGTAAAGCATAAACTGAAAATAAATTTACCAAGGATTATAACAGAAAGTGCATCTGCTGACACTACCTCGGATGTTGACAAGAAATCATTTGATTCATATTCTCTCGCACTTTACTCATCCCGAAATCAATTTTCTGACTCGGACACTAAATTTTATGAAGGCTTCGAAGACAAAAATATAATGGTCTCGTTACCAACGATATCTGACGAAGACAAACAGTATTTGGGATCTTACAATTCTTTAAGAGTGGGTTCAGATGAAGATGCTGCCAGACCTAGAATAATGAAGACAGATGAAGACGCTTTTGAAATGGAAAGCGACACATCAAAACAAAAGCATTCTCAAATTCCTAGGAAAAAGGCCACAACTTTTGGCAACGAATCTCATCATAAACTTTCGAGAGTAGGAGCCGATGTTCTTCTACTTAAGGCAGAACAAGACAAAAAAGTTCCGCAAAGTGGTATGAGACAAAACTTTGGATTACAATACATTATGGATAACATTCAAGGTGAAGTCAAACCTGATGTGGGAAAATATTATACTGCTAAAGAGTTGCGCAAGACCAGGAGTGATGAGATATTAAACCTAATAAAAATAAGTGATAGATCTGATTCTAGCCCATCAAAGCTTAGTGAATATAAGACGGCATCCACTGAATACAAGACTATTTCAAGTAACAGTAAATCTAGTGACAAAAGTCCCGGAAAATCTTATGCTGAACGTAGCATTATGGCCAAATTAGATGTTAATAATGATTATGAAATACAGATAAACACACTAACAAGGGCACTAGAAAACATTGAAAAAGATTATAAGAAGAAAATTGAAGCTATTAAAATGCAGTATGACTGCAACATAAAAAGCATAATAAATGAACACAACCAGGGCGTAAAAAGCATACAAAGCCTACACGAAGAAACACTGCAAGATCTTATTAAGATTCATGAAAGCGAAGTAGAAAACTTAAGAACGATGAGTATGGAAGCAATGAGAAGGGCAGATAAATTAGAGAAAGAAAACCGAGCTATGAAAACAAAAGCTCATGATTCGAGGACTATATATTTAGATGAGGTAAGTAGCATGATAAAGATAATAAAATAACGGGTGTAAAAAGGCGCTTAACGAAGCAGAGAGTCGCTTTTACTTCCTGTCATTGTTTTTTTTTTGTTCTGTACTATACTTGGGAACCTTCTGGTTACGGACATATTGGAGGTAAAAGATCCAACTTTTTTTTTACGAAAACAAATTTTAAATGTATACTTAACTTTATATACCCCACAACTCCTGTACCGTTGCATGCACAATGTTTTGCGTGAGTTACAATACGCGCTGCCGTAAACGGCAATTTTTCACATCAAAAAAAGAAAAACCGACTTCCAAAAAAAACACTACAAAGTGAAAAATAACTTTAATTTCGGAAGTCGGTGTCTTTGGATCTGTATTTTAGTTTTTTGCCACCGACTTCCGAAATTAAAGTTATTTTTCACTTTGTAGTGTTTTTTTTGGAAGTCGGTTTTTCTTTTTTGTTAAAAAGTTTTTATTTCCCGCTTTTTAGTGGGTCTGTTTATAATTTATCTAAGTTACAATAGCCTAATGTCAACTTGCTCATCGCCTTTACCAAAATATTGCTTTTCCGGATGCAGGGAAATTCATTGCTGAGAGTTCTCCTGGTATTTCACCATCAGCTCCATTTCACCATTCGCATTGTGACGAGCATAACTTGCTTAGCAACCATAATAAAGTAATCGAATCGCAACCCATGAAATACTTATTATTGAGTAGTTCCGGTGGCCATCTGTGGTCTTCATCATCAGTTCCACTTCACCAAATAGTGCTTTTCGAGAGCAAATGCACGAGTTACTATAAAAAATACCCAAATCGCTATAGGTGTGCCTATAATATTTGAAGAGTTCCTTCGATTTCTCCAGGATCCCATCATCAGATCCTGACCTGATGACAAAGGGACCACCTGGAAAGTATACACTTTCAAACAAAAAAGTATTTTTTGAACTCGGTCCAGCCATCTTCGAGTAATCGGGGAACATACATAAAAAAAAAAATAAAAAAAAAAGGTTCCGACGAATTGAGAACCTCCTCCTTTTTGAAGTCGGTTAAAAATAAAAGTAGTTTCCCAGACATTTTTGCTCAATGTTACTTAGTATGATGTACAGAATGCGTAGATAACTGTTATGTAATGGGCCTTTTTACATCCTGTATTTAATTACATTTGTCAGTAAGGTTATTTGCAGGGATCATTGTGATTTGTAAAAGTCTATGAAAATGAGAGCAATATAATTAGTAATACAATAACACATAACACGCCTGTAATCTCCGAAGGGTTAGTAGAAGTGTAGCTTAGTACATCCACATTTCGCAAGCTGGGTACGAGCCTATTGCGATCAACCGGACACAAATCCAAACTCCGGGCTGCTACTGAGAAATTCCTGATGGGAGAAACCCAATAGCACTTTGCCTGACCTGGGAATCGAACCCTGGACCTCGTGCTCACCAGTACCTACTGCTTGCGACCTGCCTAATTATAAAATATCTATTTAAATATAAAATTCAGTACTGACTGACTGATCTATCAACGCACAGCCTAAACCGCTGGTCCTAGAGACGCGAAATTCGGAGGGTGTGTTCTTTGTGAAGAGTAGGTTTCCACTAATATAGGGTTTTTCGAAATTCCAACCTTTAGGTTGGAATTTCGAAAAACCCTTTGTTTTTTGCGTTTGTTTGTCGTTTCCACCGAATAGAACTACAATAGAACATTTCATTCGCTTAGAGTTAGGTTTAAAAACATTAGAGATGATCGAGCGAATATAATTATACTAAAAAGGATTTCATGAAGAATGCTATTTTTTTTTGTTTAACATGAACAAGCTTTGATTAATCAACCAACCAACCAAACCAATCTTTGACCAATGTTTACGGTTGGTAAGATAAAGCACGAACTGCTCAGCTGCTTTTTATGAAATTAAAAACGTAATTAAAAAGTTTTTTGTTATATAATTTAAAGAACTCTTTAATCTGTTTTTATTTTTAATTATTTTATAGGAACCAATAAAAATGACATCCCCGGAAATTAAGAAGCGAAGGAAGTGTCGAGGTGATACTAGGAGGTTGACAACGACTACAGTGGAAGCGATTAACGTGAAGCCAAAAACACGCTTGACCGGTCCCTGTACCTGCTCCCTTGACGTAAACATATCGGACACTATACGCAACATATTCGAACAAGTTGATGTCGAACAGCGAAAAATGGCTGAACACACATATTTAAAATATATCGCTAATAAGATACTGAATGGCACTGTGGAAGTAAGAGCAACTTTTATATTTTTCGGTTTTTTTAAGTCCTACTCTAGGTACAGATCTTCCAGTAAGAGTATGCGCTTCGGCAATCATCGTTATTCTTCGGAAATACGAACACATGATGATGAAATCTAGAATAGAGGCTGTTAACAACCTTGGAACTTCTTGCAAATTTTGTATTAATTACCATGATTAGAAAATTCTTGATTAACAACTCTGTCCAATTCCAAAACACTTTTTCTTTTGAGTGATAAATGAGGCGGTACAACAGGTGGTACCGTAGGTAACCCTCCAGAGAAAACTTTATTCAAATACGCAATGATAAGTGCCCTGCAAAGCGCGGCAGTAGAAAACTTAGAAGCTTTGCCTCTGTGGGGGTTTACTCTGTGGCGCAACCCTTGTGCTAATCCGGAAACCCGAAGCGCATACCTTTTGTGGTTTAACTGTAGATCCTTTTTTTGACATAACTTAGGAACTTACGTCCAAGTAAAGTTAAGCGATAGATAAGTGACGATCGCTAGCGGGCTTGAATCGTAGATGTAATGAAACGATAGACGTGCATGAAAACTAAATCCATTGAACAAATTTACGTTAATCGATTGGATTGATTTAACCAAAACAAAATCGCAAACATGCTTGACGGACTAAAACCAATAGGTCAATAATTTATGAAAAGGAGAAATCATTGAGTTATTGGATTTTAGTCTGTCCCGTCTAAAATAAGAGACTGTGTACATATAGGGACCTGGAAAGCATGACGCTCTTCAGGCTTTGGACATGCAAGAGCTGTCATTTCTCCATCTAAAAGTATGTCGCACTTGGAAAACGAAACTAACCAAAGAGGAAGCACTCCAAAGGAGGATAGACTCTTTGGAAATCGAACTCATGAATAAGCAACGGAACGCACAACAACACAGTAAGTTGGTTATTTAGATTCATTTTCCTTCCTTTGTTTACAGGAATAGCGCTTATCCATTTTATTTTTCGTACTAAATTAGTATTTTGTGATACAACTGTTAAATACATTGTTATTTTACCTAATTAGCTTTGGTTTTCCTGTTATCAGGTTTTTCTGTATATAATTCCTACTGATACTATAGTTACCTAATTAAATGCACATGATGTCTCAACGTAACGTTAAAGTAAGCTATCAGAGCATAAAAGTTACAAAACAACGAACAATAATGCTACTTCTTGCCCTGAAAAAGACATTAGATACGCGTTGGCGTACCCAATGGCGTACGTGTGTCTTTTTCAGGGCAGAAGTCCTCAAACAGCGCAAATATATAGCCTTTTTTAGAGCTATATATTTGAGCTATTTGGGGTTGAAACACTAGGGCCGGTGGTACGAGTGCTCATCGAGTATTTCGAGCCATCGCCAAGCGGTTGGTCGAATCTTCTAAGTGTCAAAGAGATAGAGAGAGGGAGAAGAGAGGGAAAGGAAAGGGAAGAAGGCTGGCCTATTTTAGTTCAAAGAATCAGCATGCCATCCAACGTGGCAACACTGCCAGCTTTTTGGGCACTTTTCCCACTGACAGCGACTTGCAGACGATTTTTTTGATGCCCAATTGAGTTCTTCCCTTTTTGTTTCCTTTATATACTTGTACATAATATATATATTAAAGTGTGTTAGATTGCATATTGTATTTAAGATTTCTTAATAAACATGTATAAAAACCTAAATAAAAAGGTATTTTATCCCTTTTTACAGTTGCATGGAGTTTTAACCTCCTTGGAGTCGGCGCAATATATTTTTCTCTTCCATTCTCATCAGTCAACCGTCACCTTATCATTTAGTCTCTTTTCATTTATATCATCTCAAACATAATCCGTAGATATTATTTTTGCTCACTGTCTCCCTCCATTCATAAACGTTTAAATTCACGAGAGACGAATAACAGAACTAACAAGAAAACCTTCTGAAAGATATCAGACACTAGACAAATCCAGTACATTTCATTTTACCTTTTGTTTTTGACCACTTTCATAGAGGTTCCGAATCACAGATAACCCCCTAACAACAGCTATTAGTATTATAATGAAGTACCCAAACTTATTTAAACATTATGATTATAAACAGTAACGGAACTAGATCGCAAAGTGGTGGCGGAGCGCCAGCGCCTGCAAGAAGTACTAGAGGCGGTTTGTCGCAGAACTCCTGGATCTTCTAGAACCCCTAGTCCTAACCCTGATGAAGGTGTGGTATCGTCACCAACACCAAATGCTAATGCTGAGAGAGACGCGTATGTATCAATATTGCTCTTACATTATTTTATTAGAAATTTTCGTATTACCTTACTTCTGCGCAGGACTTGATAAGGGCGATGGCTGAATTGTAGTTTCTTGCTATATTTACATGTAAATAGATTAAGGACTTCACGTGCGAGACAAAATTCTCATAACTGTGAAAAAGCCCCAAGAACCGCGTCACACATGCCATGCACCCCGGTCTGAAATAAAGTTGTAAAAACTCGCTTTTTCCTAAAAATAAGTCCATCTTATTACCTATAGCATAATTTTCTTAGTCATAGTAGATTATGATGGTGTAAATGTATAATTTGTAAACATTGGGTTTTTTCCAGTTGCGGATGCATCGCTATAAATTTAGGGGAAAATAGCCGGCCATCTGCGGGGGACCTCATTCCCAAACTGTCTAACGTCGGACTTCGGGCAACGGTGCGTCGCCCACGACCCGAAAGCAACAGAGTTAGTGATATGATAATAATAATAATTACGTATTTAGTCCGCTGTTTATTTAACAATTCCTCATTCTGTCTCGTTCTGTTACAACTGTTAAATTGATGAACATAGTCATAGTCCTACCCTATTTCAATTTAGTTTCCCGCATATTTGGGAAATCAAAAGTTCATGCTTCAATTGTATCTCAGGCGACCGTTGCAAGACTAGACTTTGAAGAGCGTCGCGAGAGGAGACCGACGTACAACGACGAAACCCCGACTCGGCTGCGCCGCTCGCACGACCGGCACCCGCCTCGCCTCACGAACAAAAAGTAAAATTCACGCACTAACGGAATTTGGCATTCTGCATGTAACATTCTATCTCTTCGACAGTACAGAATGGTCGAATTCTAAATAAACTCAAAGAAGGCCGGAGTTACTTCTCTTTTGGAAAGATCCGTCGCGATTTTTTGAAAGGGCACTGGAAACATTTTTGAAACGAAGATGATAACAATCTTCATCCAAAAGGTTTTATTGAACAATATTTGTAATTTTCGTACACGGCGTCGGTGTGCTGCTGTGAACATTTTGTAACAAAATTTGTGAAAGATTTTTAACTTATTTTTATATTTTTTTATTTATTTAATTTATTACATATTTATTTCAAATTACGCGGGGGATACTGTATAAATTTTAAGTACCTACCTAATAAAACTTAAAATTAAACGTGATTTTTATTTTTAATAAACGGCCTGACTATTCCGGAAAAAAATGTTACCTGCGATAAAGATCCTAGTGATGATTTCCGGGCTTATCTGTAAAACCACCAAACTTTTATACATAGAATAATATAAGTCGTATCCCGAGATTAAATTTTGAATTTTTGACAGGTTTTCCATACTAAAACTGTCAGACGTAAATTTGCGAATTGGTTTTAGCTAATCAAATTGCAGCTGGCGACATAAATTTTCTATTTGAAAGACGTAAATTTAAATTTAAAATTACTCGCTGTCTGAAGAAAATTATCGACTTTATCGACTTTATTCACAATTTTTTTTATTAAATTTAGTTCATGAGAACCTCGAGCGGGGGGCGCTTTGAATCGGCACAAAAAACAACTGTCATTTCGTATAGTATATTTAGTCTAGCGTCCTTGTTTAATAGAGGTCAGTGTTCCCAATGCATTGGAAGTCAGCCTGAAATCTATGTGTACTTAGGTATAATATTTCTAGATTTATCTTACAGACTGGAATACTACTGACAAAAATATACTTAGTTTGATCTTATCTAACAACACACACACACACCCCACAACAAAACATAAATTCATCCTGATCATTTGCCTTTTTGTATTTTTCCAGAAGACTATTTTGGTCTAACCCTGTTTGTTTTCCTCAAATATTCTTCCATATATAGCATTGACACATACGCAATACATGTTTCCTTGTTTGAATCATCAATTACATTGATTATTATACACTGGATTCGAAAAGTTAATAGAAGGGTCTTGGTACAATGGATTCTGTGAAACATCATAACCTTGGGCTAATGCTTCTTTCGAGAACTTCTGATATTCTTTTTTGTCATGTATGTCCACTAGAATCTTCCATATGATGACCGTTAATATTCCAATCAACAGAACCAACCCTATCGCCGAGCCAGCCGCAACTGCAAACAAGAATACAGCGATTGTAATGTACAGAAAATATATTGAAGCAGTAGCTCAGTATATCTTTTTAAAACGGATATTCCTCAGATAGCTCACGCAATTAAGACGTAGGTTATGAGTTAGAGTGAGGTCAAATGAACGTAATTTTGCTCTCGAAAAATAATCACGTATTTTAAGATACTTATAAACTATAAAAATCTCCAAAATGCCAACTTATGTTGCGTCGTCGCCGTCATGCGGCACTAACCGGGTTTATAGAACGCTGCATGCAGCGTAAATTATGCGACTCACAACTCAAAAATTACCTCTTGACTGATATATAAGAAAAACAAATAATACTTACTCCAGATATTAGCTTTGGGTGGTGTTTCTAACTCCTTCTGAATCGTGATTTTTAAATCATTTTTTTCGTATTGGTATTTAAAGACCATGTAACTGCCGTTGTGACTGTCTAGCTCTTTCATGCACCACTTAGCCATATATAGTTTTGGACCATTAATTTCAGTTTTGTTCACAAAGAAGACATCTATTCCTTTTGTCGTTCCGTTGTTCTCTTGGTCGCAGAATGCTTTGTCATTCTCGTGCATGTAATTACAGTAAGCGTAGTTTTCAAGTTCTTTACAGCGCCTTTCGGCACATTCTTCACAGCTGTCGCAAAATGCTCCAGAGTATGTTTCGTTTTTACCTTTTATGTCGTCGCACTGGCACACGCCACAAACACATTTGCCTTGTCCAGAACAGACCTAAACCCAATCATAATGATTAGTTTAAGTTTTTTTTTTAGTTTCTTAATCATTTCTAATAGCTCTCAATATAATATGTAGGGAATTTAAACAGTTTGTAGTTTATTTGCAAGGATAGGTTGTACACCTTTCCTCGCACTGAAAAAGCATATTTCCGTTTATACTGTAGAAAAAATATTTAAGTACCTCCTTAGAATACGGCGCGTAACAGTCCTTGTTATGATCGGGGCAACTGCAGTCTGACCCACTCCAATGTGAGTCACATTGGCATTGCGCTCGTTGGCATCTACCATGCCCAGAGCATAGTATATTTTTCGGTCTAGGACATGAGTTATCATCAAACTCACAAAAGTCACCCGAGAACCCTTTTTGGCATCTCTCGCATTTTCCACATCTGAATAAGAACAAAACGTTAATGGCAAGGTAATCTAAAACTGCAATATTAAAAAGTACTTTTTCATGTACGAATTTGTTTCCAAAGAGGAGAAAATATAAAAAAAAACATATAGTATAACCAATGATATTATAAGTAAAAAGGTGTAGATAGGTTACCTACACCACATTCGATCTTCAAAAACGGCACACTAACGCACACATAAACAATACATTACGTTTAGACGTCACATTTAGATGGCATGATTCAATTATCGCGGGCGAAAAAGATACAAATATAATTTGCGACAGTACGTCGTCTCGTGTACTAGAAACTGAGACACTGAGGTCCAACTTAGTCACTTGACTTCGTTTTAACGTGCCACTTGCTGCGCCCTTATAACCTATCTACACCTTTTTACACTTATAATATCATTGAGTATAACCATGGAAGTCCAAACAAAATAATTACAGGACCTTCCGTGGATCGTTATGTCGTCGTTTTATATTATTAAATCTGTTAATTTACCTGCATTTTCCTCTACCGCTGCACAGTTTTGCATCGTCGGCATTCAATTTACATTTCTGTATATCCGTCCGATCATTGGATGAGCCGTCGCACTGACAGTCGGAGCCATATCTTAATTTAAAAAAAAGGTCCCATCTTTATTTTTGGTAAATATCAAGTAGATAATAATAACTTATTAAGTAATAATATGGTAGGTATTTTAATTATTTTATAATCTTATAAATAGGTTGTTAATTAAATTAGTGTTTTGAAATAGTGTTTTACCTTCCCGGGTCACATTTGCAAATACCACATTGCAAATAACCCGAACCGTGGCATTTACCGGCAGTTGGCACACCAATTTGCTTCTCACAATCGCATTCACAGACTACATCCAATTCTATGATGAGTTTATCAGGTAGTCCCACAGGATAGACCGTGACGTTATACGTTTTCTTCATAACATTAGGTGGGCATGATGTAACTTTCAGAGTCCCTGTTAGATTGACTATCTGCTTGTGAGGACTTTCACAATTTCTCTTAATTTTTGAATTGCAGTCTTGGTCTAAGTTTACCTCTACAAAAGATGGCGCTTGAAATCTCAACTGTGTAGTGTTTGCAAGTTCCTAGAAATAGATTTAAATTATAAAATACACAAGACATGCCCAGTCGGTTTACTTTACCTATATAGGTCTATTATGTTTATTATTCTCACCTCATATGCTTCTTTGATAATCTTGATGACACTTTTGCCGCCTTCCAATTTTGCATATTTGGCTCCAACTATCTCGTTGACTAATTTCTGGTATTCCTTTTCAGGGGTTTTCTGAATTTTAATGTAAACAAGTGTTAGGCATGTAACGATCGAAGATTAGGTAGCTGGCTAGTCTTAACTTCATCATCAATTTAAATATTATCAATGTAGAGACGCCAGCATATCAAGCTACTACAATCTGTCAAATTTCTTTGATAGATTTGCAACTTTATCGCTTTTTTTTCAAAATTTGATAAGTTTCGGGTAGGTTGATGTGCTGGCGTCTATACACTAGAGTACTTGCGCACTGTGGCGCGCACACTTGTACGCTACACACTTGTGAACGTTGAAATTGCCCACCGTAATCGAAAAGTGGGATAATTATTATTATTATTTATATAAGGACTTACATTAGTTTGATGATTTTCAGTAATGGCAAATATTATTCTAAAGTTACCATCTGTTGCCGCTTGATTGATTTGGCTTATAGACGGATAGTCATACGTCAAGGCTTCAGAGTATATGTTATTTTCCAAGTGGCAGCGCATATCGTTTGGTTTGATGGCGCCTACAATTTTCCCGTCTCCTGCACTGTGATACGTTGAATCCGTACATAGTACTATGATGCGCCTCGAACTATTTCTCCACCCCACTGCATCTTTGCATGTCATGGCTTGCATAAGAGCATCTAATCCAGCTTCCGGGTCATCGAAATTAGATCCGAACGTAATGTTGGCAATCATCGATGTGAATAGTTCCATATTGTTCGTTAACGCAACGTGATTTTTAAAAGCATGACTTTTGTGCCTGGAATGGAAAAAAATAGTGTTGGTCAATAACATGAAAAACAATATTTTTGACAAAATGTATGGTGCAACAGATTTATTTTTTCGCTATTTCTGGGTTGGTCCGATCGCAATATTTGTGCATAATTAAAATAACTCAAACCCGAAAAATGGTTATTACACTCTTTTATAGAGACAGACCCCTTTTCGAGTTTCGAGTTATTTTAATTACATCTTGGATAATATACACAATTAAATAACTTACTTATTAGGATCAAAGTACGGGAAGCCAGGTTTTTCCACAAAACTCCCGATGCCCAGTTGAACGTTATTCGTGTAAGCTGATAAATCCCGATATATTTCTAATGCTTGATCTTTCAAGTCAGCCATTCTTCTTTTCATTGTATCAGAAATGTCCATAAGATAATACACATCTAAAGGATAATCTTGGGCTGGTTTGAAGGACATATTGAATTGCATTTTAATCCCTGGACGTGCCTTCATTTTGATCAGCTCTGGCTTGAATTGGACTTTGAAGCCACCATCTTTCCTCATTTCACCAAAAGTTTCATTACTGGATATAACCTCCGATTTTGGCGGAGGATCAACTAGAAATCCATTCTTGCACCAAGTTTTATTTGGGTTCGCGTAACTTAGGGGACGACATCGCCGATCATTGAATTCGTCCTAAAATAAATAATTGTAGATAGAAATTATTTTCTATATCCTAACCAATATTATAAATGCGAAAGTAAGTTTGTTTGTTACATTTTCACGCCTAAACCACTGAGCGATCATCCTGAAATTTTGCATATACGTTGTCAGACATAGGGTCACTTTCATCCCAAAAAAGGTGCTGTTCCCGAGGAAAACTACAATAAAGTTATTATGATAACAGATGGCGCCACGTGTCTTTCGAACGGTATGCGGGTGAATCCACGGGGCGCTGCTAGTAGGAAATAAAAGTAATCGCAACATTTGAGAACGGCTGCACCGATTTTGCTATTTTTGTTTTAAAATGTTCGTAATACTTAGTTCGAATTTATGGAAAAAAAAAACAATTCGAGAAAAACTGAACGCCCTTTTTTCTATGGGATTTTTGTATGAAATGAACCATGAATTCAGCACATTTACAGATTCTAGACCCGCAGCGTAGAAATTTTTCGTCAGTCATCAAAATATACGGAACAGCTAATTTACAGACAGCGAAGACAACGACGAAAATTTTCAACACAAGGAGGGTTCAGAATCATGTACTGAAACCATGGTAACAGTTTGCGCGTCGGTGTCCCCCCCCTGTATAGAACTACGATATAGTCAACATGGCAGATAAGCGGCAAAACATAACACATAAGCACAAAATACATAGTACAGAAGGCAATCACATGTATGTACTTCACTTTTCATACCTACGCTCGGCGGTCGCGCTAGGGTTGTCAACTTTGGCTTATGCACAAAAAACTATCGTGGTAGTGGCACTCATATCTAGTTGTTTGATTTATTGTTGAGCTTATTTTTCAATATTAAAACAAAATAAACCTTCGATCAATAATAGTACCGAAGCAATAAACATAGTATTGCAATACCTACAAAAAGTTTACATTTGTCAATTTTCACTATCGAAAATCCCTAATAACTTCAAAATGGATTACCCCATTTACACAATTTATTTTGCCCTATCCGTTTTAGACTTAAACCTATCAAATGACACTAAAAACAACACAATATCTTATTGACCTGTTAATTTTTACTTCCATAGCTAAACAAAAAAAAAAGTAAGTACCTACATGGAATTAAAAGTTTGGTTTTTGTATGCAAAAAGTTTTCACAAACCGGCATCCCAGTTGCGTAACACACTATCAATCTTAATCTGAATCATTTTGAAGGATATTGCTAATCCATTGCTTCGTATGTTGGAAAAAATTATCTGCTCAGCAACGTAAATAACGCAATGAATGTTGTTGAACTGTCAAAATGAAACCCATTGCTACTGATAGTGTGTTACGCAATTGCCCTGCGCGGGTCTCAGATTACGTCCAATGACCTTTTTCGAACATTATGAATCAATGGATTAGCAATATCGTTCAAAATGATTCACATTGAGATAGTGTGTTACGCAATTATGGTGCGGGTCTATTGCGGAATATTATAGAACAAAAAGTGTAATGAATATGAATACTCACTTGAGAACACCAAACGCATCTTTCAGGCTCATAACTAATGCATTCGCCGCAAGTACCAAAATTGCAGTTATCCGATTCACATCTCACATAATTGAAACAGAAAATGAACAATAAGGGAACTAAATAGTTCACCATTGTCATGGTATTCTTCATAGCAGAGCTTGGACCAATTATGGACCGAGAGCGAACGATTACCACGAGAGATTTGGTGCAAACTAATAACTATTATTCATCATTATGAATAATTATAGTACCCATAAATCGGTAATGACACCTACTACTGCTCGTATCAGTTACTGTTGATGGAAGAATGGGAAAACGTTAAACCGCAAAAGAGGAAGCTCATAAATAAGGCATAGTATACAATGGACCATTGTAAAGTACAAGCACATCAAGCTACCCGAAACTGTCAAATTTTCCCAATCAACCTTGAACCTTATGCTCGATCGATAAATTTGAAAAATCTAAGAAATTTGACAGATTGTAGTGGCTTGATGTGTTTAATATTATTGGAATTGTGTTTTTGTTGTTTCCTAAACTTATTGCATCTATTTATAATTTTATTTAGTTTTGCATATTATTTTTTTTTATTTTGACTTACTTTAAAACTGTTATTGATCTCTATTAATATTATTATATTTCAATATACGAGTAGAATCTCAACTTAGATCAACTTTGAACGTTAATATCTCGGAAACGTGACGCTTTACGGGGTTAGGTCCTAAATATTTTTCGTTTGCATTGATGTCAGCTATCAATCTGTGTGGTTCTTTCCTCAAAAGACCACCTCAGACATCGATCTACATGGTCTTCATATAACCTGACCAAGATTATGTCTGGACTTTAAAAGAGACTGTGTGTGACCTCTGAGTTTGTTTCGGCCTTTCTTCTCAGAGTAGTCAGATAGGAAACGCCGACTTCATCTAGTTTTAAAAAAAAACATGATTGACGTGTAAAAGTGTTTGTACAAACCTACTTACAAAATAAAAAAAAAATCATTTCATTTCAATTTATATAGGTTGCATGCGTGGCCGCCATTTTCAAAAAAAAACAAAAAAAAATCGTATTCGAGCCCGACTTGCACTTGGCCGCTTTTTTTCAATACATAATGGTACCTAACGTAATGTAATAAATTAAACCTCTTGTGTATACAAACCTAACAGAATATTATATTATAGTGTGTTTACGCCTTTATAGGATTTATTTTAATTATCCTCGTGATGATGTAGTTATTCCGAGTTATTCAGTATGTCATGTATATTTAAGTATAGCGCGGTCGTTTCGGCACCATGTTAACTAAATGCATAATATTTTGTGTGGGCCTCAGTTTGCAGTATCAATTGATTTCCACGTCAGACTCTTGTCAGAAAAAGATTACGTGTCAGGAATGCATTAGTGATCCCAGTATCTGTGTGTGGTGTGCCGAGGTAAACGCTTTTTTTTTTCGTAACGTAAGGTGACCATTATTTACTTTTGCCTTTTACCTGTACATCTAACATTTTGTACTTGTACGCACGGGCGATTTTATTTTTATGGCGCAATGGATTTTCAACTTTCTGAATGGAGGCGAGCATTGAGAATCCAACAGAGTGCATCGCAGCGCGTTAAAAAAACACACCGTTGGATTTTAAACTCTCTGCGCTGAGCATTTCGTTGAAAATCCAGTGCGCGAAAATGAATCACCCGTGAATACGAAGGCTGAGAGACGAACAAAGTAAAAAGGATAAGAAGAGAGGATATGCAGCAGCATCCTCACTGGATAACCAAGCGTATCTAATGATTATGTCAATAACGCTGACTGCTGATCATTGGAAATTCAGTAGGTATGCAACAGACTCGTACAGGGTAGAAATTAAAGAACTGATGGTTCCTGGAAGGCAAGTACCGGAAATGCTGATCATAGCAAATTATGGTCACAGGAAATGTAACAGAAAATGTATAAAGCAGTTAAACCGACGGCAGCATGAATACCAAGACTACAGATTTTAAATAATTATCCTTGTTACGAAAACCACTGAGTGTGTTTTCATTTAAAACACTCTGTGGTAGGTACTAAGGAGTTTCATTATATTTTCAGAACGACTTCAATGGTACGACAAGATGCATGCCCCAGAGATCTGTTGAAGACAGCTGGTGTCCAAAATCTCTACAGAACCCACAAAATGTGCGCCTCTCATCGGAAAACGATGATTTTAGCACCGTTTCAGAGCACATTATTCAAATAAAGCCACAACGATACAAATTAAAATTACGGCAAGGAATGCCGGAATCTTTTAACTTTTCTTTCAAGGGTGCTCAAGATTATCCAGTAGATTTATATTTTCTTCTAGACGCATCTAGAACCATGGACAATATAAAGAATATGACTGCCGAACAAGGACAGAAAATTTATTTGGCCATTAAAGAAATGACAAATGACGTTCATTTAGGATTCGGTACATTTATAGACAAACGAATGTTGCCGTTTATGAGCAAGTGAGCAGAAAAAAATTCTAAATATTATTTTTTGCTTTGATGTTTTACTCATACTTGTACATTTTTCTCTTTTATGTTTTACTCATACTTGTACATTTTTCTCTTTTAGTACTGATGACCCCGAATTAACCTACTCATTCAGACACCGTTTGAAATTAGTTGATGACTTTAAGCAATTTAAAGAGGAGGTATCAAAATCACCTAGTGGAGTCAGCCGTGATGAGCCAGAAGGAGGCTTGGACGCTCTTGCCCAAGTTTTGGTCTGCAATGATATTATAGGATGGAGAAACGAGTCCAGAAAAATAGTAGTGTTCTTAACTGATGGACCGTACCATGCTGCTGGTGATGGAAAATCTGCAGGTTTGTTTGAACCATACGATGGTCAATGCTATACTGAAAATGGCACCTATACCAAAGAATTAGAAATGGACTACCCATCAGTGGGCATGATAAACAAGCTAGCTGCTGAACGCGACATCATAATTATCTTCCTAGTAGATTCCTTTGTTTCTACTACCTACGATGAACTCAAAAAAGTTGTGAGCGGTTCTCACGTTGCGAAATTTTTCCGTAAACAAACAATGAAGAACGATGCGTTAGTGACTATCTTAAAAGATATTTATGAGGTGAGTGAAACGCCATGACATGTCAATTTCATATGAAATACCTACTACCTACTTTGAAAATCTTTGATTAAATTCTGTGGAAATCACAATTCGTTTAATACAGATTTCCATTACAGAACATTTCCAAGAAAATCAAACTGATAGCAAAGGTGAAGTCAGGAAGTAAGAAACATTTAAAAATTTCCTTTAACCCTGACTGCACCAATGACAACAATAATCCTGCTTGCGACGTAGAGAATGGTAAAGAACTACATTTAAAAGGGACGGTACAATATGATTCTGCAGAAAGCGCTGTTGTAGATATATTAGTGGAAGGCATCAGGGAGAAGCTTACGCTTGACATTGATCCTATTAGAAATTGTGATTGCGAACGCGATGTCGAGATCAATTCTACATTTTGTTACGGAGACAAGAGGTTGTGTGGAATATGTAGCTGCAGTGAGAATCGGTGCGTATTTAATTCTGCTTTGATGTAATTTATTTCCAAGAAAAAAATATATCATTGGCAAAAAAACATCTCTTTTGGTTAAAGGAACCGAGCAATAATAATCCTTTTCTGTAGGTACGGTGACAAATGCGGTTGCGTCAAAAGTGAGAAGAACGGTTATAAAGACAACTCAACTTGCTTAGCTAGAGGCAGCACTGACGTTTGCGGCGGGCATGGCTCCTGTATTTGTGGCACTTGTCAATGTAGAGAGAGGTAAGAACATGTTTATTAATAGACGTGCATATGAGTTTATTCTGACCAATGCATATTCTGACCAATCCAAACCAGAAAGTTACACAATAATTATAGGGTGTAAAAAGTAAAGTAAAGTAAGTAAAAGTAAGAAATAACTTTAATTTCGGAAGTCGGTGGCAAAAACCTAAAATACAGATCCCAAGACACCGACTTCCCAAATTAAAGTTATTTCATAATTTTCAGTTCATTTATTTTTTGAAGTCGGTTTAATTTTTTTTAATTACTTTTTTATTTCGTAATTTTTAGTTTTAAGTAAAAACTAGAATATTTGTTTGTATTAAGTAGGAAATAGTTTTGTTGTAAATATTGCACTATAATTTGACCAAGGTTTTGAGATGCTTTCCCTTTGACACTACACCCGTAGCTCGTATCAATAAGTCAGGCCGTCACACTTACACATATTAGTCCATATCTTGAAAATTACTGAATCGATTTTTATGAAACTTGCACTGTTCCCTAAGTTGAAGTAAATGTAAGCCAATAAAAAAAAATGGTCACGATCCGATTAATAAATCAGAAGAATATTCTTCTCTTATCTTTTGCTGTGACAATGAAATTTCTATGAAATGCTAAATACCTACCTTACCAAATTGGCCCTTACTTCATAGGTACAACGGTAAATTTTGCCAGTGCAACATGGACAGCTGTCCCCGTAGTACATGGAGTTCACCTGAGAGCGTATGCGGTGGCCCGGAGCACGGTGAATGTGATTGTGGTGAAAAATGCAAATGTTCCGCTGATTGGTCCGGCGACGCCTGCGACTGTTACAAACCAGACACGTATTGTAAAGTATACAATAGTAGCAGTGTGAGTACAAGATCCTACTCTTAGATCCATATGATTTGGTTACCCAAAGAAAGCAATATCTGGAAGTAATATTAGAACTTGTGGCTAAATAATAACAGCCGCACAGGTCGATCGATCAGGTAAAGCTACGCTTGCCGCGGTTGGTCTGTGAATGGATGACCATTTTTACATAACGAGACCCCTCCGTGCGTCGGAAAGCACGTTAAGCCGTTTGTGCCGGCTGTCATTCGTGAATCTTTGACAGTCGTTACGGATGGTCAGAAGCCCAAAAGTCTGACAACCAGTCTTACCAAGGGGTATCGTATTACCCAGTAAGTAACTGGGTTGTGGAGGTCAGATAGGCACTATTCAGCTGCATCCAGTTAGACTGGAAACCGCCCAACATAGTTGGGACAAGGCTAGGCAGATGATGATTAGAACTTGAACCATCCAAACACTGAGAGCTAAAACGTTATAATGCTTTAATGTAATGCATAGCTTAAGCTCCATGTTAAATAAGCAAATAAACCTCCCTCTGCATATGCTGGCAAATATGTTGGTATCACTCTGACTTTACGTTAACTTGAGAATGATCTTACAGGTTTGCAATGGCCGTGGACAATGCGTGTGCGGTGAATGCCAATGCGATCCAATCGCTGAATGGGATGCCCGAAACAGCCAGACCAAGAAATGCCAAGTAAGCCCCTGCACGGACTGCCACGAAAGGCAATGCGGAAAGTTGAAAAGCTGCGCTAAATGCCAACGAACTGGAAATGAGGACTGCAGGTCCTGCAATGAACATATGATGGTAAAAGTAGTGGAGTCCTTAACGGAGGAGCACAGGAATAGTAGTTCATGGAATTTGTGCAGTAATGTGAAGGTGGAAATCGGCTGCCAGACGAGTTTTGCCTACCGATACAACGACACTTATTATAGTGTGGAGCTGGTAGTGGCGAAAGAAAAGGATTGTGCTCCAAGTTATATCTGTGAGTATATTCAGGTAGTTTCAGTGTAGTATCTAAACTTCCTTTTCCTTCTAGTAGACGCAAGCGTGACTGCTGAAAGCAGTGTTCCGAGTTCCCAAGTACGACAAAATGATATTGGGTTTAATTAATAACAAAAGTCTCGCCACTGTTACATGGGACGTAAAATACTGGCGAAATGTGGGGATACAGGCTTAAGCTTAATGTAAAAACATAAAAAAATATTATATTTTTTCCAGTATTCGGCGGCATATTTCTCGCGACACTCCTTCTGGTCGGTGGCGGCACACTGATCGCCTGGAAGCTACTGACTGACGCTCGGGATCGCCACGAGTACCTCAAGTTCACACAGCAGAGCAAGGCGGATGGTTTAGGACCTAGCACCAACCCGCTGTACGAAACACCCACAACTACGTTTAATAACCCCGCGTTTCGAAAAAGATCTGTTGATATACGATAAAATTGTATTCTAAGCTTTGTTCGAACTATGTTAGCCCTTAGTAGTTCGCCCCAAGTATGTTGTCTCCCAATAATCTATTTTCAGTTAAAGAAGATAGCCAGTCTAATTATATCTGTCTTTGAATGTCGTCTCACAATCATCAATAAAGACTATCTGATTAGCTACAACGATAGAAAATATGGTTCTATCGAAAATAATATATCAATGGGTTCTTTAAAGGTTCTATACTTTTCTCCTCCCGTGCGTTCCGTTAAAGATTTTTTAAGAAAAAAAACTGAGAAAAAAAAAGAGGATCGTCGGATATAGTTGAAGTTTATTAAGAAACCGATGGATGTTCTCGAATAAAATTTAATTTTATTAATAGAAAACAAACAGCTCATTTAACAAATTAAATTTCAGTCGACAACATCCATCGGTTTCTTATGTATTTTTTTATTATTAACTAGCTGACCCGGCAAACGTTGTTTTGCCATATATGTAAATTATTTCGAGCCGCCCGGCGTTACTTCGTTCGCGTGGTGTCTTATCCCTTACCCTACCCTACCCCTACCCTACTCCTACCTCCTCCTCGTTTTAAGAGCAGTGGTGATTAAACTAAATACCTACACTAAGTATAAAGCGCCTGCCTGGGTTTGAACTACAACTCGTCAGTCGGGGCCGATACCACTGAGCCACCACTGCTCACTGAGCCACCACTGCTCACTGAGCCACCACTGCTGATCCTCTGAATACTATTTAATAATTTGCGCTATTATCTAAAAAATTATCAAACTACGATACAGTCTGTTTGTGTCGATTCATACGAGGCAAAATATGACGACATAATTATTTTACACACAAAAAAACAACTAGTAGTGTCTCGTACCGATACTAGATGGCGTTACTGTCGCTCCTGAAGCATTAACGTCAGTATTTCGCCAACAACTCACATAAAACTGCTAATTCCATTGAGAGTAATTAGTTTTAAGATTAAGTAACATTTTATATTGAGAAGTCGCGATGAATTGTAAACAATTTGGCGCTTTAAAGTGATTTATTATGCGAAAAATTTCAATCGCGCTATCAATGTTTTCCTTGCGCGTTGTATAGGTACAGATTCGAAGAACTTTAACTGGGGAGTCCGTTTCTACACAGGAAAGTAGTGTCGGGGTGGAGCTACCATAAATCCGACCCAAGAGAAGCACAATTTGCCTGGGGGAGCTTATTGTGTGGATCCCGTCTGTTGCGTAGAGATTTTGTCTCGCGATGGACGCGCGCGCAGCCCGATAGGTTTCTCCTGAAGCCTGTCACTCACAGATGCCGGCCACTCAGGGAAGAGGTTCCCAAGAACCCACCTCGTCCTGACTATTGAGCGCCAGTCCGCTGCGCCGTCGTCCCACGCGAGTGGCCGTCAACGTCCGCGCTTATGTCGCACAGCTCGGTCCGCGGACCGTATCGATAGGCTTGCCTTCATACCCCTCTGATGTAGAAAATTTGACTTCCTTTTGTTACGGTTGCCTCAAAAATTAAGGGCCACGCGGTATCAAGTCTGACTCAATTAAGGCCGGAAAAGACGTGTCTGTCAATAAGCTTCTATACAATGCGTAACATAATGAACGCAAGACCTCATACACCCCAATTAGAGTATTGAGTTAAAAGCATAATACAATGATCAAAACAATTTTTTTTAAAGCTATTTTTATTAAGTAAATTGTGTTGACCCTATCATTACTTTATGCATTCAAAATTGAGTCTTATTGCCTTGACATAAGATTTAATTTTCTTTGGCTCAATCGGCGATCAGTATGGCAAAATACATAATTTAAAAAAAAAATACCTATCTTAAATGTTACCGAAATTGATTCAGTAATCAATTATGAACGAACTACTTTCAGGACTTGCGTTTATTCTGTTACACCTTGTAGATAGTGATCCATACACGGAATGAAAAACAGACGTGTGTACAAAGGGCCTAAGCCTGTTATTCGGTCGAAGCTTGTCTGTCGACTCCTATAATCAAAAACGAACCGATTTGTACCGAAGCCTGTGATGGGTACTTCCTTATGGGAAGGTCAAGGGTCTATTATGCAAAGCTATGAGGTCTTTGCTTCATTATAGCTTTCGGCTATTATTGACAGACTTATTTATTTATTTATTTATTTATTTAATCAGTAGTACACATACATTTTATACATTTAAGTTGGTGCCAACATAAACTCATTAGAGTTTTACCGTGCACCAAAATCATCGACTACATAATTTAGATAATAATAACCACTTAAGTAGGTACTTAGACAAAGAGTAACAACAAAAATAATAATTTTATCGGGTATAAGCGAACTATTAGCTAAAACTAACCAGTGCACATCGGTGACCAATCCGGCCGTCCATCGTTAGAACAAAAAGTGGTGGAGAGTTTTTGAATTGATACAGGTTGTTCCTAAGAGTACTTATAATGTTTTTAGTTAAAGTTAATTTTAAATTTTATTTTTGTTATGATATTATTGTTAGGTATTATTTTTGCTTTGATATTGTTTTAAACTATTTATCTATATTGAATTAGATAATATATTTTTATTAATGTGTGTGTGTGTGTGTGTTGTGTGTGTGTTGTGTTTGTTTTTTTATGTGTTGAGTGTTGTGTATGTGTGTTTTGTTTTTGTTGTGTGTGTGTGTGTGTTGTTTGTTGGGGTGTGTGTGTGTGTTTGTTGTATGTATGTTGTGTATATATATTAGGTATTTAATTTTTGTAGAAAATGTTGCTTTAATTTGTATTTTATGTTTTCCTGAGTAATTTCGTCCCTCAATGATATAGGTAGTTGATTAATAAGGTAAGGTATTATATACTTTAACGATCTCTTGCCGTGTAGATTCGTGTACTTTGGAAGTAGTAGCTGAGCATTGATGACGCTACGAGTCCTAATTTCATTACAATTAACGTTTTTTGTTTTCTTTAGACTTTCATTAAAAAATTCTTCTTTTAGCAGTGCAAATTTAGTTTTTTCATGTATTGGTATTATCTTGCAGAATTCAAATAGTTTGTGGTAGTCATTTTTGTACTTTTTCTTAATGTTATGCGGGACAATTGTTTTTAATATACGTAATTGGATTGCGTAAATTTGATCAAGGTGTGTCTTATATGTCCTACCATAACTCGACAGACCATATGATATCGTTGATTCGACCAGGGCTTTGTAAAGCATTAACAGAGTTTGATATGGAATTTTGCTTTTAATAATAGAGAATTTAGCTAGCATACATCTCAATTTATCACACACCCCGTTAATGTGCTCCTTCCAATTAAGTCTGCTATCAATGGTAAGTCCTAGGTATGTTTGGCTATCTACGAGATCTATGGAGTCACAGCTGCAAGGGTTGGCTATTTTATTGGTGCAATTGTCATGCAAACACTCATGACAGTGGGCTGTTAGTTTAGGCAAGCAAAAGCTTCTATTTTGACTGGAACTGATGTACATCAATTTGGTCTTACTAGCGTTTAATACTAGACCAGCGTCATGAGACCATTTAGTCAACAAGTCAAAGTCCTCTTGTAGTTGCCTTTGGGCATCACTAACACTCCGTCCAACAGCTACAAGACAAGTGTCGTCGGCGAACTTGATACCACGTGGTGCACAGTGCCGGATTAAGACTACTTGATGCCCTAAGCAGTTCACGCCTGTGTCAAAGTCGAATCATTTATTTCAAATAGGCACAATAGAGGCACTTTTGAACGTCAAAAAAAAAACTAAATAGAAATGATTCTAGTCGCCCATTCCAAAAGGTAGTTTTCGTATGGAGAAGGATGGACAAGAAACTCCACCGTTATTCTTTTAAAATGTTTTACAAGGTCTTGTATACATAATATAATTACATGTGAACACGATGCACCCATAATAAAATTTGTCTACCACAAAAGGTAAAAAGAATTAAAAATGAAGCAATGACAGGTAAATCAATTACTTATTATGGTGCTCACATATTTACAAATTATTTTTTTGTGGGCCCCCCTATCCACTAGCCGTCTCGTATTTTTTCTAAAAAAATCGACGAGTGATTTGTTAAGATTTAGCGCACGTCTCAAGAGTGACTTTTGGGTCTTGTAATATCCGAGTGAAGCTCGAGAATTTTGACAACCCTCCTCGGTTACCTTGTTTTGTTTTAAATTTTCAAACAGAAATAGGTAGGAGTTACAATGTCGACATAATTAAGCAGAAAAGCACAAGCAACTATGAGAATTTAGTGTAAAAATGCAAGAGCGTACTCGAAAATTTTGCACACTTTCGGATAGGTTACATTTTTTTTTTCATGATTCCTAAAGAACTAGGAATTATGAAAAAACTAGCTTTTATTCATAAGTCCACAAAGGGACTAATTGACCCTTTGTGAACTTATGAACAAAAACTCAAGAATCAAGAGAATGTAGAATGCAGGAGCGAGCGAAGTGAGACAACTTACTTTTCGAACCTTACGTACGAGCGGCGGGGTGCCCGATATTCCGAGTTTGCTTCGCTCGCTCTTGCATCCTAGATTCTTTTTTAGGGTTCCGTAGCCAAATGGCAAAAACGGAACCCTTATGGATTCGTCATGTCTGTCTGTCCGTCCGTATGTCACATCCACTTTTTCCGAAACTATAAGAACTGTAATGTTGAAACTTGGTAAGTAGGTGTATTCTGTGGATTTTCACACAAAAATAGAAAAAAACAATAAATTTTGGGGTTCCCCATACTTACAACTGAAACTCTAATTTTTTTTTCATCAAACCCACATGACGTGTGGGATATCTATGGATAGGTCTTCAAAAATGATATTGCGGTTTCTAATATCATTTTTTTTCTAAACTGAATAGTTTGCGCAAGAGACTTCCAAAGTGGTGAAATATGATCTAGTAAGTAGCTCGCCGGTGAAAATTTAAAAACATATGATGGTACGGAACCCTCGGTGCGCGACTCTGACTCGCTCTTGCCCGGTTTTTTTATACCAGACTTTTTGTAAGTAAAAACGTTTACGTTTAGGCGCGTTGACTGACTTTTGGTAGGGGAAAATCTTATGGGTTCGCGTCACCGACATGCTAATGATAACAGTAGGTATACCTGTAGCTATGAGTATGTCGTGTTACACTTGTTGTTGCTCGGAGTGCCGACAAATGTAAAAACCAGACTAATGTTAATAAAATAATTTTAATTTAAGTACAAATTGTGAAATTAAAATATTTGATAGATCACTACAATTAATTTTAAAATTAAAAAATAAAACTTCAAATAACTATATTTTATATTCTAGTTACAGTAAGTATACAATATACAATGTTATTATTTTTGGATTTTGTGATGCAAAGAACAAATAAATTATTCTCTTAGTCTTATTTTATATCAAACGCCTGTTCACATGACTTTAGCAATAAATTGATAAAACCCAACTACGAACCGCATTTCATCAGTGTCACTATAATTTCAGCGAAAAGGCGTCTACTGCCTCACAAAAGCCTCCAAGCCTTTAATAAGTAATCTAACAGCAGTTAGATTAGATTTCTACTTATTAAATAGGTATCTAAACTCGAAACTGAAAGCATTATTAAATATCAATTAAACCAATTAACAGGCACTTTTAAACTGTCAAGGAGTCGGTCAGTCAGAAAGATGAAGCTTAGGGTCAGTTCACACCGAGACGCGACGCGACGAGCAGTTTTCAAGATAGAAATACAATTACAGACCTTATCTACTACACAAAAAGGTACACAATTCAGTGAGTTACGCCGCGCGGCGGCGGCGCCGCGCTGCGTAGCTCGACGTAGTAGGTAGACACTGAATTGTGTACCTTTTAGTGTAGTAGATAAGGTCTGTAATTGTATTTCTATCTTGAAAACTGCGCGTCGCGTCGCGTCTCGGTGTGAACTGACCCTTAGTTGCCCATTCCAAAGCGTAGTAGGTTCCTATGGAGCGAAACAAGCAAGACGGGAGACAGTTTCGAAACAAGCAAGACGGGAGACAGTTTCGAAACAAGCAAGACGGGAGACAGTTTCGAAACAAGCAAGACGGGAGACAGTTTCGAAACAAGCAAGACGGGAGACAGTTTCGAAACAAGCAAGACGGGAGACAGTTTCGAAACAAGCAAGACGGGAGACAGTTTCGAAACAAGCAAGACGGGAGACAGTTTCGCTAGAAACTCTTTTAAATAAATAAAAAGTTGTTACAAATGATTGGTTAAGTATCTACGTTATTCATGTTGAAGTTACGTACTTATATGTGAGAAAGACGTGAGACAAAATACATACCCCCTTACTAATAAACGTATGATATCAAATGAATAGTTACACACACACCGATTTCTCTCTTTCAGCCAGTCGTCAGTAATTTGACTTTCGAAAGAAGAAGACAAAGCGTTGTGTAATTATACAGACGCTAGCTACTTATACACGGTTATTAGTAAGGGGGTTAGGTATTATACATGAAATAATAAATTACAGGCACATAATACCAAATTATCCGTAGGTACTGTAGGTAGGTATTGTAAGTAATACCCCAACCCGAACTGGGCCCCCGTGGCGGATTAGGTACGGCCCACTCCCTCTCACAGAGAGGAGGCCTGTGTCCCAGCAGTGGGAACATTAAAGGCTGATTATGAGTTAATTATTAACATTTCCCATCCCCCTGTCGTTACGTGGTTTACGTTGGCCTAAGCATTACCAATGCATGGACAATACAAGCTCAATTTGGCTTGTTTTTATATATTTTATACATAATAAGCGTGTAAGCGTCATCATCATCATCATTTCAGCCGCTGCTAGACATAGGCCTCCCCCAAGCACCTCGATCCACTTCGACCGGTTCTGTGCTTCTCGCATCCAACGGGTTCCTGCGGCCTTCACAAGGTCGTCGGCCCACCTTGTGGGAGGCCTTCCAACGCTACGTCTTCCGGTACACGGTCGCCACTCCAGAACCTTTCGGCCCCATCGGCCGTCTGTGCTGCGAGCAATGTGCCCTGCCCACTGCTGCTACTTAAGCTTGGCAATTCTTCGTTTAATTTAAAAAAAAAAAAAAAAAAACAAAACGTTTATTTCGGACAATAATAATAATCCTTAATTTGTTAGTAGATACCAATATTCTAAAACTATGTTAGTACACGTAATATATCTAAAATAAATTAAAATTAAAATAAAATTAAAATCATCAGTATTAAAACAAAGTTAAAATAAATATTAAAATCAAAACTAAAATATTTGTAAAATATTTGTTGGGGGGTCGACTTCCAGTAGGTATAACATAGAGCGACTTTTAATTTTCCATGTTTCAATTTCTTTGTTCTTGTACACTGTATTCAACAAATTGGGGTTTATTACCCGACTGCGCGACGCAAAGGAGTGGTAATTTATAAACGATGATTAAAGTTAAGTGACGTTCAAACTAATCACTAGGTACTTAACTCAAAGCAATGTTTATGAATAAGGGAGATTATATTTTAGAATATAGCACCTTAATTGCGTAACACACTATTACCTATTACTCTCAATTTGAATCATTTTGAAGCATATTGCTATTTGCTAATCCATTGCTTCGTAGGTTCGAAAAGCCAGAGATCGTACAAGACATGTTTTGGAAAAAAAAGGAGAGGCATTTGCCCAGCAGTGGGACACAAGGTAGGCTAACAAAAAAAAAAATCGACTATCGTTGCCAAAGACTATAATTATAATCTTAGATCAATGGCTAACTACGTGAAACGACAAACCCTGCTGGTTTATAGTAACACATGGCGCGGGCGCGGCGGTGGTTCACTGTCACATTGGGTACATACAGTACCTATACACCTGTAATGATAGTTGTAAAGGAGATTTTAATAAATATATAAATATGCGGGTATCTCTAAGTACCAAAACTCTTACTTAAAAATTAATACAAAAAAAATCAGAGAGAAGGTAGGAAGGGTAGGTAATTGAAAAAAATACTTGAAATTTTGTTTTTTTGTATGACAAGTACTAATATTTATTCTGTGGTATGAGATAGTTTTTGTTCAGAGCCAAATACACCCCACCACACCCCTACACAGGTAGGATGAAACATAATGTGATGTGTGTGTGTGTGTGTGATGTGCGTGAGGGGTGTGTATGTGAATGATGTGTGTGTGTTGTTAGCTTTTTACCTGAACTTGATGATTTTATATTAAAAGATGTTTACATCGTCAAGAATTTCACATTCGGTAGGTACTTAGTTGTTGATTGATATGTATTATTTTGAAACACAAATTATAGACAATCAAATTATCTAATTCTTGTTTATGTACCTATACATCTTTTTAGGCTAACCGTAGGTACTAAATGAATAAATTAATCAAACAATTATTATAAGTACATAAATTTAACCTCTGTAGCATACAGCCTATAATTTTCCCACTGCTGGGATACAGGCCTCCTCTCTTTGAGTGGGAGTGGGCCATAATCCACCACGCGGACGGTTGGTGGATGTCACATGTCTTCGAATTTCTGAATACTATTTAATAATTTGCGCTGTTATCTAAAAACTTATCAAACTACGACACAGTCTGTTTGTGATACGAGGCAAAATAATATGACGACATAATTATTTTACACAGTAGTGTCCCATACCGATACTAGATGGCGTTACTGTCGCTCCTGAAGCAATAACGTCAGTAATTCGCCAACAACTCACATAAAACAGCTAATTCCGTCGAGAGTAATCAGTTTTAAGATTAAGTAACATTTTATATTGAAAAGTCGCGATGAATTGTAAACAATTTGACGCTTTAAAGTGATTTATTATGCGAATATTTTACATCGCGCTATCAATGTTTTCCTTGCGCGTTGTATACGTACAGGTTCGATGAACTTGAACTGGGGAGTCCTTTTCTACGCAGTAAAGTAGTGTCGGGGTGGAGCTACCCTAAATCCACCCCAAGCTGAAGCACAATTTGCCTGGGGGGAGCTTATTGTGTGGATCCCGTCTGTCGCTCAGAGATTTCGTCTCGTGATGACGCGTTGAGGCCCGACAGGTTTCGCCTGTCACCCACACAGATGCCGCCACTCGGGGAAGAGGTGTCCCGCCTTCTCCTGACGATCGCCTCCTGCGCCGTCGTCCTACGCGAGTGGCCGTCAAAGTCCGCGCTTAATTGTCGCACCACAAGGTCTTTCGGACCTATCGAGGGCTTGCCTTCAGACTCACTGATGTAGAAGATTTGACTTCCTTTTGTCACCGTTGCCTCAAAATTTAAGGCGCTTTGCAGATGGAGCAACTTTGTTGAGGCAACTAGGTAACATCAACCTTTTGAAATTTTCCTTTAAAAGTTGCCAGTTGCTACAACTGTATGTTTGCCCGAGATGTATGTAAACAGCTAGTTGCCTTGCCCGTTGCTGCAATAGTTGCTCCATCTACAAAGGGTCTTAGAGCTACGCGGTATCAAGTCAGTCTCAAATTTGGGGCCAAATTTACACGCAGCGGTTTCATTATGGTAACAGCACCGCCGCCGTAGAAAAGACGCGTCTTTCAATAAGCTTCCATATATGTAATTATAGTTATCCATATACGGAATAAGAAAAACAGACGTTTGTGTACAAAGGGCCTGAGCCTGATATTCGGTAGAAGCTTGTCTAATGTCTATGTACCTATGTATGTAAGTTGTCCGTTCAAAATTTGCAAAGCATTTTTCGAACTTTTTTTTTTTTTTTTACCATTTGTTATTATTGTTCCGTAAATTATAGGAGTCTGCCATTGCCCATTAGTGAGACAGACTTGATACCGCGTGGTGCAATAGACCCTCAGGAAACATGTTACCTATACAAAATATAATGTCAAGTGCTGCTTTTGTGTTATGCCCCATCCATAAATAATGTGACCTGGTGTAACGTACGATACCTACGACACATATTTTGCAATTTGATTAATCCTTATTGTAATATTAATCGTAATATTGTAATTAAACCTTGTTGTAATAGGCTATTAATAAATTTGGTTATGTTTTAAAACTTTTTGATTGATTTGAAATTTTGAGTTTCAATCTACGAGTACCTAAGTATATCTCTTCATGATCTGCCTAGCCTTTTCCCAACTATGTTGGGGTCGGCTTCCAGTCTAACTGGGTGCAGCTGAATAGTATTTTACATGGAGCGACTGCCTATCTGACCTCCACAACCCAGTTACTGGGTAATCGATACCCCTTGGTAAGACTGGTTATCAGACTTTAGGGCTTATCTGACTACCCGTAGGTAACGACTGTCAAAGATCCACGAATTTTTTTTATTAATTGTAACGAGGAAGCACATAAACTGTGATTTCCGACTTCCCGATAGTCTCAGCTCAGCCTATCGCAGTCCACCACATTGTCCTCCAATTTCCGCATTTTGCATTTGCATTTGCATTATGCTGACAACAAAAAAGTTTTCGTCATCTTTATTTTTATTTTTAGAGGGTAGTTTTCTTAAAATTCATCCATCGACTTCTCATTTTGTAATTTTCCCCTTTGTTACCTATTTACTTACTCACATCAAAATAAGTTAGCATAAAAATATAATCATACCTGAATGAATTGCGAAATAGCCATCAACAGTAAATTCCCACTGTTCCCAGACGCTATAAACGTGACGTATCACAAAAACGATAAGAATTTGAACGAATTCAATTTATTACGACGACTTGAAGTGACGAGACGCTCACGTAAAGAGTAATTTCCGCGAATTTTCCTCGCACGCCCGCGACCGATGCGATGATTCATCTCGTTCGCGGGTTGAACACTCTGCCAGTCTGACACTAGTTCGTAAGTTCGTTTATACAGTCTGTGCCGAGACGTGCCAACGAGCGCGCGCATTTTGGATTTCGAACGCAACATCGCGTCTTTGACTTCGAATTTTTTTTTTTAATATAAATAAAGAAAATCAGTTCGCCATTTTTTTTTTACGAATAGTACTTCGGTAGTGTTGATATTTTGCAATAATTACTAAGTAAATTAAAAATGAGAACTATGGCTAGTGTGTGGTTTTCGGTGATAGTGCTGCTTTCAATTCAGAAAGTTTTCGGAAACGTATGTCTGAAGGAAGATTTAAACGATTATACCTGCGATGAATGCATCAGGTGCAATGGTCAATGGTGTAACGAACCTGGGGTGAGTGTAATTTTTTTTATGAATATAAATGAAACCGGTCATGCTCGAAGTCAAAATTATAACTCCCGCATTTATCCCCATCTCCGTTTAATCGACACTTCGTAAATTATACATGTTATTATCATTCCTTTTCAAAAAATTCTTGTGAATTGGGACTTTGAATTTTTTTTTCTTTTTTTTAGCCTACACTGGCCCACTGCTGAGCCTCCCCCAAATCCTTTGAATATGATCATAATTATTTCGTAGAATAATAATAGGTATCCATAGACAAGAAATTATTTAAAGTCCTAGATTGATTCTATTCCTATTTAATTTTTTTACGCCTCTATAAAGCTTATCTGGCCTAAAACATGAGAGTTGCGGCAACATAAATACAATTATCTAAGTTGGACAGAAAACCAATTAAAAACATCTACATTACCTAATAAACCCTGATTTTTCAATCGTTAACTTATTGTTTAGGGAATCGGTTTTTCAATTTGACTTGCTTGTAAGTATACAAAATGTGGAAAACCGCCATATTGTTTCTTCAGAAAACTTTATTACATGGGACTTAAAACATAACTGGCGAAATGTTGGTGTTCCTTAAGTAAACTTCTGCCTTATCCTTCGGGGTATACACGCGTGATGTCTGTACGTTATTTGACCAAGGTTCCAAGCACTGTCAAGGGATAATGTCCCTTAACCCTTTACAAGAGAGAAACGAAATTTGTACAGCGCCTGTAACCACCCGCCGCGACTAGTATAACTTTAAGGTCGATTTGTTATTGATAAAATCGACCTTAAGTCAGTCAACTACAAATTTCGTTGCTGCCCTATAAAGGGTACCTATTTAATAATTCTGATAAGATTCTTGATTGACAGACAAGGCTCTAATCAGAAATTCTGGACTTGTTACTTAGTTCCTTAGCCTTTATCTATCAATATCAATCAATATTAATTTGCATAATTTAATCTAAACGGTTCGTCAACACAAACACTTGCGTATTTATTAGAAGCAGGACACACTAATTTCAAACTTAATAACTTCAAAGTAAATCGTTTAGATAACAAGGAAAAAACAGCATATTAGGTGTATTATATCAGATGAATAGTTACACACCGATTTCTCTCTTACAGTCGTCAGTAATTTGACTTTCGAATTAAGAAGACAAAGCGTTGTGTAACTATACAGACGCTATACAACGTTTATTAATAAGGGAGTAATATAAGGGGTACCGTATTACTTAATAACTGGGTTGTGGAGGCAGTAGCCATGTAAAATACTTGTATTCAGCTGCATCCAGTTAGACTGGAAGCCGACCCCAACATACCTAGTTGGGAAAAGGTTAGGCAGATGATGATAACTAATGTTATAACTTTGTCTGACTGTTTGTTAACTTTTCACGCCTTAAAGGTTGAACAGCTGGCATACGTAGACTATATGACCTGGGTTAGGTTATAGGTCACTTTTTATCTCGGTAGTATGTTCCTGTAGGATAATTTTCGACCTCCACGCGAACTAAGCCACGGGAAAAAGCCAGTTTCCAATATGTATTTAAAGGGAACCCTGTAGTATCACAACTTTGCATCTAAATCTTATCTACAACTTCCACAAGCAACATTAATTCCATATTTAGGAAATAAATACTTACCAAATTTTTATGACACAACTAAATAATTTTTTTAATTCGGATTCCGATAAGCACATTGACACATTTGAACAAAGCAATTAACTATAATGAAATGTCATTAAATAGTCGATTACTAGAAAAACATATTAAATACAACCGCTAAGTCATACGTACTTAATAAGAATTCAATTAGAAAATGAAAAGAAAAAACGAATTTTACCACAAAGAGGTTCAAAAGGGGAACTTTTAAATGGACATCACGACATTGAAGAGAGCAATAAATTGATCAAAGAAAAAAACGAAGATGTCAGAAGTCAGGCTGAGCGGAAGGAAACAATTGATTCAATGAACGTACTTGCTGACCGACCGGGAAAATCTATTTTTGATCATCAACAGAATGCATCATACCTGCTTGTATGTACGAGTACATACAGTCAACAAAAGAGATAAGTATGCAGGATCGTCGAATATAGTTGATGTTTAGTAAGAAACCGATGGATGTTCTTGAATAAAATTTAATTTTATTAATAGAAAACAAACTGCTGATTTATCAAATTAAATTGCAGTCGACAACATCCATCGGTTTCTTACTAAACTTCAACTATATCCGACGATTCTGCATACCTATCTCTTTTGTTAACTGTACATCGCTGTTGTCAAACCTCTTTTGATCAAAGGATAATTTATAATCAACTTTAATTGAACAAACTTTTACATGCTTATTTAGTTCGTTAAATCTATCAGTAATTTCTACGTGCTAATTCGGTAATTATTACTATAGTATATAAATTTATCCTTCTCTAGGCTAAGGTAAATTTCAGATCTCGTTTATGAGACACCTGATAAAAAGTAAAAAATTGAAGCATTTATTTCAAACAAAACAATTTCAGGCACTTTTGAATTGTCAAGCGGTCGGTCAGACAGAAAGATGAAGATGGTTGCCCATTCCTAAGCGTAGTAGGTTCCTATGGAGAAGAACGGGCAAGAAACTTCTTAAAATGGTCTCTCTATTATTGTATCATTTTATTCTTCCATCATGTAAGGTCATGTAGTTATTTTCAGTAAGTAACCCCTCATTTGCGTAACACACTATCAATCTCAATCTGAATCATTTTGAAGGATTTTACTAATCCATTCCTTCATATGTTCGAAAAATTTGTCTGCTCAACAACGTAAATAACGCAATGAATGTTGTTGAACTGTCAATAATGAAAGCCATTCCTACTGTTCGTGTGTGCATAAACTCCGCAGGACCAATATTATCAGGGGAATCGATTGTTATATGTCTATATTTGATGAGATATAATTATATTTATTTACTGGCTGCCAATGACCTTTACACTCAATTTACACTAGTGCTGATAGCTCTCGAATTGAAACGTTCTCGCTATACTATAACCCCTTACTAATAAACGTATTATAATAAGAAATATCGGGATAAAAACTATCCTATGTCCGTTCCCGGGACTCAAACTATCTCTACACTAAATTTCATCTAAATCGGTTCTGCTGTTACGTTTCACTTTCGCATTTATAATATTACTAGCTGACCCGGCAAACGTTGTTTTGCTCCTACACTACTCCTACCCAACTCCTACCCTACTCCCACACTACTCCTACCCTACTCCTACACTACTCCTACCCTACTTCTACCCTACTCCTACCCTACTCCTACCCTACTCCTACACTACTCCTACCCTACTCCTACACTACTCCTACCCTACTCCTACACTACTCCTACACTACTCCTACCCTACTTCTACCCTACCCCTACCCTACCCTACTCCTACCCTACTCCTACACTACTCCTACCCTACTCCTACACTACTCCTACCCTACTCCTACACTACTCCTACACTACTCCTACCCTACTTCTACCCTACTCCTACCCTACTCCTACCCTATTCCTACTATAAAAAAAAAAAAAAAAAAGTATCCTATGTCCGTCTCCTGGTTCTAAGCTACCTCCCCACCAATTTTCAGCCAATTCGCGTCGCGCTTGTGTGAAAGGTGTTGCGGCGCGATAATATCGCAGAATCGCCAGGCGACACGTCGCGCAACAAGTCGCGCCGGTGTGTAAGAGCCTTTATAAGTGGTGTAACTAACAGACTTTCTTTTATATATATAGATAGATAGATTATGGATTAATATTATATCATTTGCAACGTCGGTTGATTGTGTGACAAATATAGTACTTACCTCATCGAAATAGAAAAAAAACCCAGTTCAAGACCTAATAGTCATATGCCACACGAGCTATGACACGATATTATTGTAGTATTGTCCTAGCAAAATTAAAGCTAAGCTATCCTTTCTGACTCACAAACAAAGAGATGCATAGTCAGCCTATAATGTTCCCACTGCTGGGACACAGGTCTCCTCTCTTTGAGAGGGGAGCGGGCCGTGATCCACCACGCGGGTCCAGTGCAGGTTGATAGATGTCACATGTCTTCGAAGTTTCTATTCTAGGACATGCTGGTTTCCTCACAATGTTTTCCTTCGCCGTTGTTAGCTCAGTGGTGATGAAGTGATTTACACAAAGTAAAGTGCCTGTCAGGGTTCGAACCTACAACCCATAACTCGTAAGTAACGGTCGTTACTACTGGGTCACCACTGCTCTGAACAAAGAGATGAAAGACCCTTAATTAAATCTCTTTGCACACAATTAAAAACATAACTTCACAGATTCTCCGAACCAGTGAAGACGCATTAAAATGCATATACGTGCAGTAATTCTCAAACTTATGCATATGGATAGTAGGTACATACATAAAGGATAGGTGTTATGTAAATATTGTACGGAGCACGGATATCTATGGTACGGAGTAATGCGTCAATAAGCCTTTGGAGAAGTTGGCTTTATTTTGAAAATACCCATCATACCACGAAATCGGGGCATTACCTACTGGGCTTCAGAAAATAATAGAATTCATTTACCTATGCTGGTTATGAGGCCTTTATGAAGGTCCCAGGCCACTGCATGCTATACTCTGTTACGAAAATCTAACAAGCAAAACCTACCCTCTATATTTTTATCAGAGAAATAGAAGTGGTGCATCGATCATCAGCGTACGACACGCTTTCGCAGCGGGCTCCAATTCAATCGATCAAATGTGTTGAAGTTAAGACCTAGAACAAACATAATAAAATATGGCAAACCTCATAAGGAAATCGAGTACCATAATAGCATCTAGTTAGAACCTACCTGAGCTCTACCTAAGAAACGCCTGCTTCAAAATATTCTTGACGGACAGTGTTTTGTCATAGCACAATCCACGTACTTCATACTCACATAAACTCACGCCTTTTCCCATGAGGGTAGGCATAAACTACAGAACGCCTAATGCTACGATCCTAAAGGTACAAGTTCGTAGCCGACTGCAGACGACAGCAGCAGGCGACATTATGTCGCCGCGACACTACTGGTTTCTATGTATAAATACATGGCAGACGACGTGTCGCTATTAGCTATGGAAGGTATTTCATAGAAATACATAGAAACCAGCAGTGTCGCGGCGACATGTCGCCTGCTGCTGTCGTCTGCATTCGGCTACGAACTTGTACCTTACAAACTCCTTTTGCTTCGTTTACGTTCATACATCTGGCAACACACGCACGTCGGTTGCGGTTGCGAGTTTGCAACATACAATATACATTAATAATTCGATTTTAATACAAACGCAGTAAGTATGTAACTTCTGGTATATTTTGAGAACATAGACGCACCTACCTAGGTATCTTATTGGAGTGGAAGTATAGCTGGTCACGACCACGAATAGATGACTTCCCTCGGATCTCGTGTCGCAAGTGGGGAACTAGTATTGAATCGGAAGGAGGGCTAGATGTATTACATTCAACTGTAGGAAGGAACACCATTCGTTAATTTATCAATATGTGACTGTGATGCCGGAGAATTCAAATGTGATATAGGTATGGATTTAGTACTGATGATGACGCACCGGAAAGATGACAGTTCTGAAAAATAAATGGTTAAATATAGGTGACTGGTATATTATATATAGGTAGTTAGATACTATAGATAGAGGCTGTTTGTGTATGTGAGATTAAATGTTTGTAAACGCACCTACAATACAGGAGAAATTCCTAGTGTGGGGCAACGTTTTAAAAAATAGATTGGTTCTAACTCTTTATTAGTAGTTACCATCAAAATTTCCTTATTCAAATTCCGTTTTTCCTCTATTATTCAATTAACATTGCTGATTCATCAGAGCATAAAACTGCAAAACTAGAGGAAATCTTATTCTTCTGTCGATTTCATCACATAAATTTCAATCAGAAGAGGAACCTTTTGAGTCTGCAGATTGCAGAAACCATCATTTTACCCACATTATACATAAATGAACCCTGACCGGCAAACTAATTTGTCCCTTCACTACTAATTAAGCTAATAATTGTTCGTCCAACGTTTGTATATAATTTATACATAAGACGGTAGCAGCGCAGAGGTCACTATTGCTGAATTTTTTGAGGCACAGAGGGACAGTTTAAGAGGTGGGACATGGTTTGCGCCACAGCGCCACATGCGGTGTGCATGTGGCGATACTACCGTTAATGAGCCTTATCTAAGTAATAATTTCTTATTATATATAATTATAGATAACGGTCATGGAAGAACCCAAATATTTTAACTTTTTCAACATGATTGCTTCAAATTCCTGTGACAGGTAAGTGTAGAAAAAAGTAAACACTTTTTTTCCCCCAATAACGAATCTTATCAGGGACCCAAAGGGCTGTAATTTAAAGTGTGAACTATGAACCCATTCATTATAATTATCAAAATAAAGTTAACACTTCAAAATGTGGGATTTTACAGTCTTTTGGTTTGTTTTGTAAAGTTCATGCCAGAGTCACAAACCAGGATCATGACGTTACAATGCTTAGTCAGCGCTGAAGCATGCGTTTATCTTGCTCTTTACGAGCACCAAATGTTCTTACATGATAAAACCTCTTCTAATAACATTAGCAATTATGTAATTTTTTGGACTTCGAAAACTCTGATCTTAAACACTGGATGAGCCAGAAACAAAATTTACTTTAGATATAGAGATTTTACAAAGACAATAAAAACGAGCGCCGAAAGTAAAGAATCGCACAGCGCGCTCTAATTTAGGCATTATTTTAAGTGTCGCCTAGTGTACGTGAAAACAGGCATAAGTATGTATATCTTTGTGGAAGCTTCCTTAGAAAAATAAAGTACAGATATGTCAAAAAGTTGTTACAATGAGGAAAAGCTAAATAGCTAACTAGATAGGTATAAGTTTTGTTAGAACGTATTCGATAAACATCGCTGTTCTTTCTGCACTGTTTAACAACTCCCAAGAGTCAATATTCCTATAAACAATATGCATATAAGTACAAAATCTTCATTATGCTGACAATACACAATCAAGTGAAGTGCCTTTGAATGGCGATCGATAGACGAATTTCCTGCGCAACCCCATTTTCCAATATCCGCTGTTCAGAACAAACTACTTTTTATATAAAAACTAACAGCTAATAATATTAAGGTGCAATCGACGTAATACTACAATATCGTGAACCATTTAGATCATACCATTTTAAAAAACACGATATTGGTACAGTTCGCAAAAATAGGTACCTCGGCAAATGTCTTAAGAAAACCCGATAAATCTTAAAAAAGAAACGAAATTACTTACTAGTCGTTCTATAAAAAGGTTTAATTTATAACAAATAAAAAAACCAAGAATTTGCAACAGCAATTGCAGTAAGAGCAATAAATTAGTAACCGCAAAGCTGACGCCACCCGGACTGAGACACGATAGAATGACGTCACAAGAATTCCAAGTGCAAGTCTAGCCCTAAACCATTAAAAGTTACTTGCACTATGTTAGGTACCTACTTACTTCTTCCCGATCAGTCTGCCAAGCCTTTGCTCAACTACATATGTTCGGGTCGGCTTCCAGTCTAACTGGATGCCTATCTGCCTAGCTGGAGCGACTACCTTTCGGACCTCCACAATCCACACCAACCGGGCAACACGATACCCCTTTTTAAGACCGGTTGCCAGACTTTTTGGGCTTTTAACTACCCGTAAGGACTGTCAAAGATCTACGAATGACAGCCGGGACCAATGACTTAAAACATACTTTCCGAGGCACGGAGGGGCCTCGATATGTAATGGATGGTCACCCATCCACGCGTAGCTTACCCTTCGATCGACCTGTGTGGCTATATATCAACTATGACCTAGACTAGAGTCAAGAGCAAACCTATTTCAAATAAAAAAAAAAAAAAAAAAATATTATTATTTAGCCACGAGCCCCTTCTTCCCAGTCAGTATAAAAGCCACGAAACAGTCATATGAATTCAAGACCGTAGTGAATCATGCTCAATCATTGTTATTTTTGCCATAAATGCTTTAAACCGTTTGGCTCTGTGCCATTCATATCCTTTTGTCAGAAGAGCGGGGAATAGCGGTATTCATATTTAAATGAAAGATAATATTAGTAACGGAGTATAATGATATGGATGCAGTTTCGCTGCAGACGCAATGGCGTTGGTGCAATCAAGATAACTAAAATGGATTGCTTTTGAACGTATTTGATGGCAAAACGTGAAGGAAGATCTGGACAGTAAGGAACTGCACACTTATTTCGTAAGACACTACGATACACTAGAGGTATTGGCACTTCGCCGTCGATATTGCTAATCCATTGCTTCATATGTCGAAAAATGTGTCTGCTCAACAACGTAAATAACTCAATGAATGTTGTTGAACTGTCAAAATTTTCCTACTGTTAGCGTATTACACCAGTACCCGCTGGTTTTGTAACTTCTTACCATCGTAAGAGCATTAGCATAGTTCCACAAACTTTTTTGGTAATATTAAAAATATACAAAGTAGGTTTTTTTTGCTATCCTTACGTCTTGTAGGAATTAAAAAGCCACAATAAGAAAAATCCCCAAGCGGAATGCAGTTGCCTGCGGTCAATCACGTAGGCACAAATCCCGAATAAAATGGACTTCCCGTTCTTCGCCAATTATTATAATATATTATTACTGTGACACATAGCAAACAAGGACTCTAGTTATTGTCAAACTATTCATGATACAAGGTTACACTTTGTATGAATGAAAAAGTGTTTCTGATGTAAATGTTACAACGGACGTAAAAGTTCCTAGATTTCTAAATTGGTTACCTAAACAAATCAAAATATTATCGATACAATACAATGTAATTCATCTCGAGTAAACTTCCAGTAAGTGGTAAGTATAGGTACATGAGGCGCGATGAAGTGCACACAGCCAGCAAACATCCGCGCAATCACACCATTCTGAGAAATTATAAATACAAACCGTTGACCTATATCTGGGCATGTTTTATACATTAAAATGTTACACAATTTTCATGCACGTCAATGTAATCGGGGGAACCGTTAAAACGCACTTGATGAAACACACGCCACTGTCATCAATCATTGCTATAAGTAATAAGTTGTGAACTCATGCGCAATCCCAATTACTTTTTGTCACTTTAAAAATATGTTTTACAATTATTTGCATGAACTTTACATGCTTTCGAAATGTTATTGGATCCAAGTTACCCTTTTGTTACTTATACTTTAAATTGAGGATAATCATAACCTCTGAATGATTGATTGATGGGGTTACTGATCGTTGGGTAATGTTGGTATTCTGAATGGGCTTGAACCACGACACCTGACATTTGGAGCCACTCGCATATGGCCCACAAGAGTGACACAGATCATGTAAAAAGGTCAGGCCTGAGTCAAATTTCCAGTCAAGGGTCCCATGTCTTAAATGCCTATAGGAATTATCGTAACAATTTATTTGGAAATTACGCTCGTTTATCAGTTTATGTTTAAGTAAGCTGACATTTCGTTATCTATTTCTCAATTTATTGTCACCTTACTTTAATGGGACACGGTCCAGTTTTTTCTGATGATTTCTTAAAACAAATTAACGCGGTGTTTCTTGTGTGTTTCTGAAACGGTTTGCACTAAGGCACTTCAATAAAACGAGATGCCTCTCAGGGATTTAGGCGTGTATTTGGAACGGTTACTCATACCTACCGATAAGGTCCAGTTTTACTAAACTCAAAGACAGTTCTCACACGGTACTTTTTTTTCAAAGAAAATATTTTCTATACTAATCATAGATAAGTATAAGTTATATATTTCTATGATACTAATACAATCAACATCTATCAATTTCCCTTTATGTAAATACCAGTGAAAGTAAACAAGTCCAATAAATCGAGCTCATCTTGTAACAGCTTTTTACTACAAAATCCAAGCAATAAAATACAAATCTTGACTTCTATCTATACGGATGTCTACTTAACATTATATTGAAGCAAAGTCTAATCAATCACTTAGTTTAACTTAGAAGACAAAGCTGTGTTTGTTGTAATCTGACACTTTTATTTTGTTGGCTTCGGGCTTTCACTCGGCATTATAGCATTATACTCATAATGTATTTAACGATATAAGCCCTTCGATATTGAATACCTGTGATGTCCTATACTCCACTTTGTGCTCTATAAAACAAAACACTAACCTTAATAACTACAAAACAGTGTTTATCACTTGTTTAGGCTAAACAGGACATAATTATATGTATGTACTTTGACGTATCACTGACATATTAGATACACGTATAAGTAACAAGTGTTTAAGTTTTTATGGTAAAACCATAAGGTTCTGTATTTCATAGATTATTTCAATTGTTTGTCTACGTGTGCTATACTCGGTATCGTTACCGCAAAGTAATCGATTTAAAAATGCATCGATCTAAACTTTTTAGCGATAGGTAGAGTTGTGCAGTAGGTCTGACCGCCCGACCATGACATGAAATGCACCTGCTAATTACGAAATAACTTTACTCAACTAAGGTTCTTGCGAACAACCATTAAATTAAGACCACTGTTTGGTCTAAAAAGTGTGATGTTTTTCAGTTTTTGTGGTATAAATATCAAGTAAGTTAAGTATATAGAATTATATTATACCGACCCAGTTCCTAGTCCCAGGACCAAAACCAGGATGATGATTCTGCACTTGCTCATCAGAACTTGCATTTTGCACTACAATATTTGATAACACTATTAATACATTCCTATGGTCTTCTTCGCTAGAACTTATTCTCCAATTTCTCCAATATTTCCGAAAATGTAAATGGACTGGTAGTTTTAACTACAACGATCGGTAAGAAATGGAATCAGAGATGCATTACCAATTTCATACCATTATGAAATCCCTACCTGCTTACACTTTCTAAATAGGAACAGACAATGAGACGAGGGCGTATAGTTCAAAGTGGTACAAAGCTAGACCAGAGTTTGCAATTTCGTCGCCTACAATCCAAGAATAACTGGTTTCCCTCAGTTTTGTCTAACTGCTTACGACACAGGGTAACATACATCTTGGTAAGGTCGTAAATAATCGTACTAAGATTCATGTACACTAAGGTAATAAATAGGTTTATTTTCCATACAAATGAGCCCACCGTACAGCTGTTGAACAACAACTCAGCCTCAACGCAGATCGATGACTCGCCACAGCTAATTACTGCTGATTAAAACAAAAATAAACGGAACACCCAAAAACGGGTGCGCGTGAAAAATTAAAAGATCCCATTGCATATCAATCAATGCAATTAACAGGCGCTCCACTTACCTATTAACATGTTTTAAAGATTTTAACACTGAGCGCGTAAAACATCTCATTTTTTATGTTAACATGCGTTGCGTAAGGTTTACCTTTAAAAATTGGTATTACAAAGGGCACGTTATTTCACGTTGAGTTGCTCAATGACTTAATAAGATACGCAATCTTACAGCTACAGCTGTCTAGGTATAATTGAGTGTCTGGCAACTTCGGAACAGTAGTTTATTACCGCCGATCTCTCATCAGAGCTGCAGTGTTAATAAAGTTGATTCTTCATAGATCAGCTTGGGTCAGTTAATTTATCATGCCCTTAAATCTGAAATTATAGTTGACTGGTAGAGTAATTGCGAGTTATTAATGTGAAGAGCAACGTTGTCTAACTACATCTGGTTATTCGCTTTATTTAATGCAATAGTGGCCCTGCAAGCAATTCGCTGCAGGAGATTGAAAGAAAATATTTTATTTGGGACACGCATAGGAAATACAAATAGTAAAAAAGAAGCATTTAAAACTAACAAAGTTACATTAAAAACAACTAAATAAAATAAAAAAAAACAGTGGCACTCCGGGAGTGCCGACAGAAGTGAAAACAAAACACAAACAGAATACTTTGCCATCACTCACTGACTTATCGGATACACATTAAAACCGAGTACATCCCGAGGACAGCCGAACACATCCGAAGCTTGTATTTTTCTAATCGTCTTATAAACAAAACACGCGCGTCCCATCTCAAAAAATGCCGAACGAGCGTAAAGAAGTTTTCACTTCAGAAACCACAAAGAAGGACCAGTGCATATGGGATAAAAAGATAGGAAATAAGGAAGAAAAATGTAGCAATAAAATATACAAGTAGGCACTTAGGCACTACGAGATGGCTTTATCAATTGACACCATATAGGAAACGTTGGATGGGGAAATCCCAGAACTAAAATCTACCTACTAATCCGATGCCGATGGATGTAACTTTATGCAAAATCATGGAATATTATTAATTACAAAATGAATTGTGATTATTGCATCATGATACAGATGTTCCTCTTAATATGAATTAACATGATGGCGTAAATTATATTGATTGCGTGTGCGTTTAAATTACCGTCATTTTTAGAATCCTAGATCCATTTTAGATCAAGAAAGAAAGATTGATCCATACCCGTTAAATAAAGTTAATTGCACAGAAGGCGTATAAAATAAAGCTAACAATGCATTTCGTGACAGACGTCACTGTGTTATCTTTCATAATCACAAAGAGATAAACTGCGCTCTTCCGCCTTCCTTATGGATACCACACTTTCATGATAATATGAGGGGCTTGTGGCTAAGTTATAACAGCCACACGAGCTACGTTTGCCATGGTTGGTCCTTGGATGGGTGACCATCTTTACATACCAAGATTCCTCCGTGTTTCGGAAAGGTCCCGGCTGTCATTCGTAGATCTTTGACAGTCGGTAGTCAGAGGCCCGAAAATCTTTGACAGTCGCTACGGATCATCAGGTGCCCGAAAGTCTGACAACCAGTCTTATCAGGGGGTATTACCCAGTAACTGGGCTGTGGAGGTCAGATAGGCTGTTGCTCTATGGTATTCAGCTGCATCCGGTTAGACTGGAAGCCGACCCCAACATATTTTGGTAAAGGCTTGGTAGATGGGACCTTCACTTTTTCCCGAATTTCATGATTTCCGGTAAACTTTTACAATTTTTCTTTCTATAAAAACTTCATTCAGACTACACATTACGAACATTTAAAACCAAAAAATAGCCTAATTGCTCCAGCCACCAGTCCAGCAGTGATGCGCTTACCAACGAATAGTATTTCACTTTTATTTGGCTGACTGGCCTGTTGGTCTAGTGGTGCCGGAGGTCGTGGGTTCGATTCCCACCCAGGACAAATGTTTGTGTGATGAGCATGATCATTTGTTCTGTGTCTGGGTGTAATTTATCTATATATGTATGTATTTAGAAATATATAAGTATGTTTATCAGTTGTCTAGTACTCATAACACAAGCTCTGCTTAGCTTGAGACTAGACGGCGTTGTGTGATAGTTGTGGAATATTATTATTATTTTTGGTGAACGAATTTTGTTTCTTAGCTCTTTGGCTAGTTTAAGCTACATTAACGGGCCCAAGCCAAGTCAATGTAGCGTGTGTGGTTTTTTTTTTTTTTTTACGAAGAATTAATGTTATGAGGGGTGATTTCATTTTCGTCAATTTGCATGAACTTTCTTACTATTCTGCAAGTATTTAAAATTATTTATTATTATTATTATTATTATTTATATAAAAAGATAAACGTTTTGCTTATTTGTACATCACTCAAAAATCTTCTCATATATCTTTTAATGCTTAGGTCCGGAAACTGAATACCTACTTCAGACGAAACAAAAAGGCGACATTGCACTGAACTATAAACTTGGCACCAACTCCATACTGCAAACATTCTAGTTTAATAAAAGTCTCTTGAAGATATCTTGATGATACTTAATCCCTGCATTCGCATCCTCCTTTTGGAATACTTGCAATACGACAGTGGTTTACTCTTAAACTTTGTTTTATTTTAATTCTTGAAAATAACTTCTTGCTTACGAGTTTCTACCCTTTGTCTGAACTCCTGTTGAATAATTTGCGATGATTATACGCTGGGGAATGCATTTTTGGTTTCTTACTGTTTCCTGTAACTTACTATTATGACTGGGAATTTTTCCAATAGTCTATATAGGTACTTCATCATCATCATCATTTCAGCCGAAAGACGTCCACTGCTGGACATAGGCCTCCCCCAAGCACTTCCACTTCGACCGGTTCTGTGCTTCTCGCATCCAACGGGTTCCTGCGGCCATCACAAGGTCGTCGGTCCACCTTGTGGGAGGTCTTCCAACGCTACGTCTTCCGGTACGCGGTCGCCACTCCAGAACCTTTCGGCCCCATCGGCCATCTGTTCTGCGAGCAATGTGCCCTGCCCACTGCCACTTAAGTTTGGCAATTCTTCGGGCTATGTCGGTTACCTTGGTTCTCCTGCGGATCTCCTCATTCCTGATTCGGGTACTTACCTATGTGTTAAAACCTATAATCCCAAAGTTCTGTTAAATACCTACTCAATATTGTTTTCCCGCACAATATTTCCTGAATGTACACGGAAAGTGCGGAAAGTTTATTAAACCGGAAAGACAAGAAAAATAGTGTGATGCACAACTATTTGGATTTCAGCCAGCAACTCATCGATTTTTCTACAAACTTGTTTACAAGTCTGGGACTTCAAATCTTCTTGCAATTCTCTTGAAATTCACTCAAAGTGCGTCGACCTCGGTCGGTGTCAGAATGTAGGAAGAACAAGACACACGTCACACGTCTTTTATTTTTTTATTTTGTATGTCATCGCTACTGTTTTTTTTTTCTTATTTGGCTGCAGTACCTACCTACGTGACAAAACATGCTGTGCCAAAAAGTTAAAATCAGCAAAATACTGAATTTGTAATTAGGTCAGCAGAGAAGTTTTAAAACACAATATTCATTGTAATTGGAATGCGGACTGCAGTGAATATACCTTATGCATGGTCGTGTTTGACTTGAATTTTAAACAAACAGACAGTAACGGCAGCATTTTAAGTCAAACATCAGCTTTAGGTGTTGACGGTACCGAAAATACATGCAGCCACAAAAGTGTCAAATTCTACGACACTCAAGAAGTAAAAATAATATTTTAATTGAGCTAAAAAACAGCTTGCGGTTCTTGATTGACAAACAGCGCGGAAAATAATTACATAGGGTGAACTAAAATACATTCTAAGAATATAATTTTATAGAACACAGAACTGACTCAAATGGTGTGGAATTACCGAGAAAACATGCGGGTGATCTCATTATTTAGGACAAACAATAACTTTTGGTCCTCTATTAATAAGGGTTAGGGCAGCCATTGTTCTGCACGAATCAATAAGGTGAATTTTATTTTTTCCTCTACTTATGCAATATTTGCTAAATATATCAGAAATATCATGGACCGATGAATCGCATTTAATGTTTCGGAAAACACAACACATTTTATTTATAAAAACGTGAAACAATTTATCCAAAAAGAATTTGATTTCTTTGAGCATCATCTCAATCATGTTCCTATTGATCTCGGAGCCAAAACTCCACAACAGAACAACATAATCAGATTCTACACTTGTACGTTTATTATTTTTATTTACGTTATAACTGGTTAGAGTGGCCAGTGATGTCGCAACAGGGAGACAACCTTTCTATAGGCAGTCATATCGCCTAACGCCCACTTGTTTTAGCTAGAGATGTACCAGGTAGTATTCGAGTTACTCGGAAATAGTCGATAGTAGTGTCGATTCTTTCTAGCACAAGCTAAACTTAAGTTAGGCTATTTCCGTCTTTTTCCTCTAATAAACCAAGAAAGGCACGGACATTATATTATAGCTATCAGTTTTAACTTCCATACTAAATAAATGACAAATCAGAACGCTTATACTTAAAAACTTGACATCCCTAACTTAGTTCATATCTGTCACCGTCCTTTGTTCGAGCTTTTAAGAGATGTCAATTCTCTAATTTCAGTTTATTTTCTGAACAATTGAGTCAGCGCCAAATTCTCGATTTACGAAATAACCACATACTTATTACAAACAGAACTAAGCCTAAATGTAGATGCTTACGTAATACCACAAATCAAGTGGTCAATAGATGCAATAAACAAACCATATTAACTGATAGTCTATTTCCGTAATGTTCGTCAACAATGGCCCAACGCACAGCCACAGCGATAAGACAGAGTGAAGAATTTTATCATGTCCTTTAAAGCTATTAAAGTTAATTTATTTCTTAATTATTAACACAATAAATTACCGGGTATCCATCAATCACTTTGACGCTACTAGAATAGGTACTTGTCAAACTTTTTAGTAAGTTTGTCGATATTTCTTAGTCTATTCGGCGCTGCACTAGTCAAAACCTACTTCCGTAATTTTATAGTAAAGTATTGCTGTCTCAGTCAGACATTCAGAAGAAATATGGGGTATCGGTTAGATCAACTCAGGTCGAGAGCAATCGTCAAGATCTGTGCTACTATTGTGACACCCACAGGCACTGTTTCGTATGCACTAACGGCTATAAAAGGTTTATTGCCCTAGAGTAATAAGCTACGATACTTCGTGACTGCCGCAATAAAAGATTATCATTTTTTCCGCTCTAAATTCTTATAAAGCAATATGTATTGCCTTAGTAAAGGTATGGCTCTATCATGAGACATGCCAATTATGCCCTTATTTGTATTTTCAAGCACTCAATAATTTAACTAGGTTCTCGGCTATCGAACTGGTTTCTCAGATCCCTTTAAGCGTATCTTAAACTAATGATAGACTATATGAAGGTTGAGTTACGGCAATCATTACCTCATGGACTTATTGAGCGGTAATTATTTTGACAAATTTTTAGAAAGAACATTAAAGACGGTAATTGAAATTGAGCATATTTCAAATCCCATACGTATTTTTGTAGCTTTGTTCTTCTGCCTGTTCAGGAGGTGTACTCTCTATGTCCGTCAACGAAGAAACAGACCTAAACAAAAGAAGTTGGTCAGTTAAGAAAAGTGTTAAAAATTGTATTTTTCGGACGTGCAAAAACACGTCACAACACGATTTGATAATAATTGTCCCTACTACTCCCTATGTATGTAGGGACAACTGGCTAATCGTGTAGCCATTCATTCTTTGTTCGGAAACCGAACTATTCTAATGTCCGTAAGTGATGCGGGTAGGAAACGTACTCCCGTATTTTCGGCCGATACTACGGACTGCTTTCTTAGGGAGTAAACCCCTTAGTTCCATGTTACTTGTGGTCGGTGCAACATATTTTTAACCGACTTCAAAAAAGGAGGAGGTTCTCAATTCGACGGTATGTTTTTTTTCTTTTCCATTGTCTTTTATCAGTGTGTCTCTTAGTTCTAAAACTTAGTTACCTACTAGATAAAAGTCTCCTTTACTAAGATCACAGATTTTATGCCAGTTAATATAAAATCTCCCTACAAAAGAATGCTATTATAATAATGTTCTTTATACCCTGTTGAAACCACATTCCTTGCGTAGTATTTTTTGCGTAGGCGTCGAACCCCCACCACACCCATCGTTTCTTGCATTATAATTATCTGGAACGGATAAACATGGACTATACTTGCTTAGTTTACGGTCCGTTTATAACTTACTCTCATAAATTAGTTCTACATTAATTTATAATTAGCCCTCGGGCAACAAAGGTTGATTAATTAAAATTACCCAATCATTTAGGTACTTTGTTAATAATGCACATAATCACCCGAAGAAATCTGTAATGTAATGACGTTTACAATAATTAATGAATGCTTAATGATATATGTATTGATTAAAGTATTTGTGTTAAAATTACCGGACTTTTGAAAAATATGACACAAATTACCATGTAGGTACAGATGTACTAGTTAATCCGCTTTTATACGCTATCCATAGAAAAAAAAATTACGTGGTTCCTTGGACGTCGGTAAAAGGGTACCATGTTTTGAAATTCCATAAAATATCCTGCAGCAAAAACCACTTGCACAAGAGCTACGAAATCAAAGTCGATATCGAGAATGGAGAACCTTTAAAACCCCCGCGGCAAAATCGCAAATCGCTTACATAATCGGAAAATGCAGTACACAAATCGACTTACAAAACCACCTATAACAACCGTCCATAATTTATCATCTCGCGAAACCAGGTAGCATACTAGCAATATCAAGTATCTGTTTACAACTTTACCTGACTATATTTACTTGTGCTTTTCCATCGAATTATTCATACGTCCTTCATACACCATAGTCAACAATGTGCTTAATGAAGGCAGGTAGCGTATAGATGTACTCGGTGTTAAGCAAGCTGCCAACTTGGCCATTACTTGAACGAGTCGACCGCTGGCGCCAGGCGACATTATGCATGGAAATATGTTGACCGGATATGCCTTTTGTGAATGGTGTTACTAATAAACTAATAACAGTTAAATATTGCTCGGAATTTATTCGCAATTAAATATTCTCAGTACCTAATACCTATGGCAGATGATTCGTTGCTTGAAAAATATAACACAGAATGTGTCAGAGAAATAGACCACAAATAACTATGACATAATTATATATTTCTAATGCTATTCTGCGGTTGGTACCTACTTTTAATCAGTTTTCTATGTAGGTATGTGTTGATGTCCATGTAGGTATGGTTACATCATATATTCGTAGCGATGTACCTACGAACGTAAGCAATAATTAACGCTTATTTTCCCTGTTCACAACACCAAAATTAATACTGCATTTTATATGCCTTTATGCATCTTCGGCTATCAACCTAAAATACGTGTCTCGTTTACATTCGAGTGGCCAGTTAATGACATTAACGACGAACATAATTTGGCCTTGTGCCAACTATCGCCTCGGACCTGTTTTACAAGACCCTCTTGATAAGAGGCGAAGTTTTAATTACCTTATATGACTATACACTGTCAACAGTGCAATTATGATTTAAGAAAAAAATGCATACCTTGTATAACGTCTTCATTATTTCGTTGGCAACTGATGAAATTCTTGTCTGAATAGTGAAAAATGTAGTCGGATAGAATAATGGTAAATCAGTTACAGCTTAACTTCTTAATGTAACAAAAAACCATAACCTTCTTGCATAAAATTACAAGGATAAAAACGATTTTACATGGCACGCTCTACTTAGAACGAATTTCACGCCCTTGTCACATCTAGTTAGCGCATTAACATTGTTAGTGATTTCAACCAGTTTGAATCTTAACGGCATCATTTAACATTGCAATTTGTATAATTGCATGTCTAGGAACAACTACACACCATATACAGCAGATTTATATACCAGCAGAGTTACAGCACATTCCTTTGTTCATAATATATGGATATAATTGGCTTACAATATTAGATTTATGTTGTGTAAATAGATATATTAGTAGACAAGCGACTTATAAGGTGGCAAAGTGACATCAAGTTTAATGTGGACAAAGGATAATTAATATTATTTGAAAGGATTATAATTTGCTGTTGCATTTATTCAGAGGTTTGGACATGTTAAATAACGACTTGTTGATACTTATACCCATAGTTATAGCAGAATACTAAACAAATAGGGGAGCATTACTTCTAATTATTGTACTGGCGCCAGCCGAGCCGCATTACACAGCTGACAATAAAAAACACGATACCAAACTAAAGTATTTTAACAAAAAAAATAAAAAGCTTAATCAACATTGAAAAGGCACAGTGCCAAATCTTATACAACTGTCCCTAAGCCGATTCCGCACTTTCAAACGCACCTGGCTCCTACATTATACATTGTAGAAAACGGGACAGCAAACGACACGGCTGTACGATTTGTACTTTCAATTAGTACTACTATATCCTCCACTAGCAACTGTTTCAATCATGTCGCACCCAGAATGTTATATGTGATACCTTATGGTCTTTGAAACACACCTTCGTGAAACGTTATTCGCAGAGTGGAGTCAACAAATTTCTATTTTCGCTGTTTAAATTTCGCAATAGAAGGAGTGCTACGGGCTTAATTTGTTTTAAGATATCCTAGCAGTAGGTACTATGCAACTGCACCCTAATTGCCTCTACATTATCAATCACAATCATTTTGAAGGATATTGCTGTTTGAACAATTTGTCTGTTCAACAACGTAAATAACACAATGAATGTTATTGAACTGTCAAAATGAAAGCCATGGCTACGTGTTACGCAATTACCCAGTTGGTGTTTACAAAACAGTTGGTACAATTTTTTTTTTGTACATAATAATAATAATAATATTCCACAACTTATTAGACAACGCCGTCTAGTCTCAAGCTAAGCAGAGCTTGTGTTATGAGTACTAGACAACTGTGATTTTGTCATAATCTTCTCTCACGAAATCACGACAAGAGACTATTACAAAGAAGCTCACATTAACTCAGCGTATATTTATTTTTTAATTATTTCGTTACAGTCGACTCACTGCGAGTTCAAACCAAAAGATGGCTGGTGTCCCAAAGGCAGAGAATACCTCGAAGAGATGGAGGAAGCGCCAGACAAGAAAGGAGCAATCATCAGCCCGATCTACGCTGAGAGAAATCTGCACATCGCGCAGCCGAACCAAATCGATATCCGCTATCCAGCGAAGAGTAAACAGAAGGTAAGGTCTATAGGATTTAATAGCAGCTTTCTATACAGTAATACCGCATTAAGAATTGGCTTTCGGTGAAGTAAAACATCGTGAAGAAACCGGCACGTCCTAGAACCGAAAATTCAAAGACATTGTCCAACCCACACTGAGTCTGCCTCTCACAGAGAGGAGTCCTGTATCCCAGCAGTGGAAATATTGTATGCTGCTTATGCAATAAATGGATTAATGTTGTGGCTGGATCGCCCAAGAAGATCTGAACAGACAGAGTTAAGGTCAACGAGAAGTCAAGAATGATCTAAGAATAGGATATAATAATAGAAAAGACTAATAATAGCTGTTACTTGACTAGTTGACACTTACTACGTAACAACATGATAATACTGATGATATAGTCACACATCTTTCAAAAACATGACATGACAGGTAACAAATAAGTTTTGCCCATGATTCAACATATACTGACAATTAACCTAAATTGTTTCTTGCTTACAAATATGATATGGTTGTTAAACCCAACGTTGATTTCACACCGCGTTATATGTCGGATGATGACGTCGTTAGATGTCGGAGTGACTAAAACTGTTTAATACGAGTATGTAGTACGTGAGGACACGCCAGTTTTACCCGAAGGCGGGACGAAAAAATTTCGCAGGTGTTTGGGCAAAAACAATAATTTAGATAAAACATGTAATATATTTTTATTTTGAGACACATTGGAAAACAATGGACAACAGTTTAATTTAACGAAAATTGTGGAGCAAGACATCAAACCTTTTATTGAGATTTTTGATTGTAGCTTTCATTGATAGACATAATGACAAAATTATTTAATTATGTTAGAATAAAAACCTAACTGTTAACTAACAAATCGTTGAGAAACTGCACTATTCGGTTATTTGAACTTCAATGATTCTCATGGGAGGATAAACCATACCATATTCCATGAATAATTTCCCATCGCTGAAGAAAATGAAAAAGTACCTCTACCTTAATTTAACCTTCCTTTTCCATAACGGTAGCAACATGCACGAGGAAGCAAATATCTGACAACGTATCATTCTAACAGCTTTATGTCTCAACAATTTAAGAATTAACGTCAGCATCTCTACCGTGCTTTGAAATAATTACAACAATTACAATAATTGTTATAATTACGGTAGACTATGCTTAAATAATGATACTATAATTATAATTACGCTTTAATAGGCGTGTAGTCCATATGATTATGATAGTTGGATTCAGACAAGTGAAAGGTTGACAACCCATCGAGCTCGGTAGTTGTAGTAAATATTTCGTTTAAAGAGATCAGATATTCAGCCCTGACTAGGTCTCAAATAAAACTGGCAAAAGCCTAGGCATATACGCATATAAATTATGTCCACTAGTAATAATCTAAAAATATCACTGACTAGAAATGTCAAAGTAGGTATTGATAATGTAGTGATTTGTTTTGAATGCACCTCTAAAAGTTTACATTTGCTACCTTTTTCAAACTTCTTTGTTGATAAGCTTGTCACTGCTTGCAGTGTAAACTATAATTTAGCGTACCCATATTGTTATATAGGACCATCTGTATTTACAAAACTTTTAAGTGAAGTAAAATCAAACAAAAACCCTTTTAAAAAATATGAGCGCACGTTATATTGATTTGAAGGATAACCCAACTATGAGTCACTACGAATACACGTATATTGTTCCAATCAAGAATCCACATCCTCTAAATAATGGTGCAATGCATTCTCGCTTATACCCTAGTTATTGTTAAACTTCCTGACGTATATTAACTTTTGCAGCCAGAGATGATGATTGTTCATTCGACGCAAAACTCGGTCGAGCTGAAGCAATATGAGCCGAAGTGTTCTGGGGCGACTTGTGTCGTCAGCATCGAAGTTACTGCTACCCAGGAGTTCTGTAATGCGACAGGGGGAGTCACTGAGTCTGTGGAAGTGAAGGTCAACGTGGGGTTGGAAGAAGAAGCTCACATTAAGTACTTTGTGGCATGTGCGTGCGCATGCAGTCAAGAGTCGAAAGTAGAGAGGAGTTCCCCAATTTGTAACAAGAATGGAAACTTCTCTTGTGGAGTCTGCCAGTGTAATCCAGGATGGTATGTAACATACAGTTTTTATTACTTTCCATAGTTCTCTCCAAGCAGTTGTTGTTGAAGGTTTAAAAATGTTCAGTATGATTTTGCAAAGGTTGCAATAGCAATGACATCAAGTATATTAATCACAACCAAACGTGCAAAAACAGCCTTATTCAGCAATATTCATATTTAACCTTTTAGTTAAAAGTTATAATACTTATTCAGAAGAAAAAAACGACATTGAAATAACATTTTACTTGCAAATCAAGGAAAACATGGTCATGTTCGTACAATAATTTACTCGAGAACTAACAAATTACGCTATTTTAGGAAACGTAGAATAAATTGACTAACAACTGAGTGTGTGAGTAAAGTACTAAAAATAAACTTAAAGAAAAATAGGAATAGTAAAAACATACCGAAATTAATGAACATGGTCAATTTCAAGATTACACAGAGCAAATATGGAAACGCGGTCATGGTAACGTTCACTCTAATCCTGCAAAACACAGGGTGGTGTAAAAGGTGGACACTTTGTTTGTAAACACAACAGCAACAAACAGAGTTGTGTAATAGATGCCTATTGTAAAGTACAAGTTGTAGAAAGTGAATGAGTGAAACCTAGCACTTTAGACGAAGCCAAACAAAATACTTAAACGCTCATAAAGTCACAGCTCATAAACATAATACACTTATTTAACTTCACAAACTGTGGTGATCTATCAATTCACCATTCAATAATAGATTGTTACTGATTATGAAACTAAAGCAGACAGTACAGTTGAAGACACGTTACGATCAAAACTTAGTTTATATATCAAATTCACAAAGTATAGGTAAACGTTATTCATCGAAATGACGACACAATGAAGCATAACACGACTCAATCCAACAAGCAACATTATTAAGTCGTAATACCACACGCTAAGGTTGAATTTCGCAAATAAATACTATCTCTAGTAAATATTTAAGTTCAACGCAACAAAAACATCTTTGTTCGAGCATCGATGTGGAGTTAATTGTGGCACAAGGGGCTTTCATCTTGATGGTAGGGTTATTAAAAATGCTTCATGTTTTGATGCAATACAATTTGTAGGAGCAGCTGCATGTCAAAATCTAATTATTTCAATGCATTTTTTTTAAGGTTAGGCTGTTGCGGCAAGTTCTTTGTTGAATTAAAATCTCTGTAAACATCAAAGTCAAAGGCAAATCATTTATTTCAAATAGGCACATGTATAAAGGCTCCCACAGACAGGTGAGACGCGACTCTATTAGAACAATTTCTATGAAAAATTAATGGAAATTAAAAAAAAAAAAACTACCAGAATCACCAGACAGAAACACTTTGGTATTGGACGTGAAAGATCACTTGGAAAAAGATTGTATAAGCTCTACCAGGGCTTCGAACATTAGCAATGACCATTCATTGGATCCATTTTCAAATATAAGTACGGAATTAGTAACATAATGCCTTCTTCAACCACACTCTGATACGGCGATAGGATGTCCGTCAGCAATGGACTGATAACCGTTTAACTCCTGATTATTATAAATAGCCCCGTTCACCGTTAAAGAACTTATTTACTTACTTATACTTATTTAGGTCCAGGCAGCGCTTATTACAATCGATTTTGTCGTTGCTCAATTTTAAATTGATGTCGAGTATCTTTTTGTGATCAATTAATTTAAGTATCTATTCCTTCCATACAAAGATCAGTATGCATATTTTAATAGCACTTGACATTGATTTTCTGTCCCCATTTCGAGTATTTGCGTGTCATCAAAATTAAATCACACTAATATTATAAAGGCGAAAGTTTGTGTGTTTGTATGTTTGTTACTTCTTCACGCAAAAATTTCTGAACGGATTTGGATGAAACTTCGCACACGGATAGTTTATAACCGGGAGGGACACATAGGATACTTTTTATCCCGATATTCCCACGGGATCGAGACTAAGGCTGTGTTTCCACCAGAGATGAGCGAGGATGCGTAGCGAGGAATGTGTGTAAAACTAACCAATATCAAAGCTAACTTAGTTCGAGCTATAAAAATGAAGCGATGTTATTGGCTAGTTTCACACACATCCCTCGCTACGCATCCTCGCTCATCTCTGGTGGAAACGCAGCCTTATGCGGGTGAAACCGCGGGGCGCTGCTAGTGCTTTAAGAAAATTGAGCGAAATCTTTCAAGGATAAATAATCTTGACTCAATCTAACACAAAACCTAACTGTAGCCAACCTTTCTAAAGACACTGAACAAAAAAGGCACTAACCTAGCAATATTGTAAATTGTAATATGATTTTAATGTCTGCTGATTCCCAATGTCGTTACAAGTAATTTTATTCTCCAGGAACGGCGACTATTGCGACAAAAACACCACGCCAACAATTTGTGAACATAACCGAGGAGATATAAACACGTGCTCAAGCCCAAGCAACGGTGTAAGTACCACATTGCAAATACAAAATCCTATCAAAGCATTTATTTCAATTAAACCAAATACAGGCACTTTTGAATAGGCTATTTGACAATGTAAAAAATAAGGTCATAATTATTGACACTCGTATAGATTATCGCTTTTAAAATCGATTTGCATTAATTTTACTACAAAAAAATGTATTATTTAGTAAAAAAATCCCGAAAAAACTTCATCTTTTTAAAACTGGCGCCACGTAATCGAAAACGGTCTGGATTGGCTGAACTTATGATGACGTCATGATATAGTCAATTTCTGTCTATCGTTGACAGAACAGATGACTTTTGTCTAGTATCTCGACCGTTTCAACGTTTGTTTACGTGTATTTTGACGTCACGACGCCATATTGTTAAAGATAGCGTTTTGGCGGCTTATTTAAACAGTACATTTTTATTTACTATTTTCTAAAAGAAATACATTATGCAATTTGAAGTAATAGGTTTTTGTGGGCTCGTTAGACACCATTAAATAATCTGAGATGTTTATCAGAAACCAGTCAAATAGCCTATTGTCAAGGGGTCAGTCAGTCAGGAAGATGAAGTTAGTTGCCCATTCTAAAGCGTAGTAGGTACCTATTTAGAAGCCGTTTTTACCTTTTTTTTTTGTTCATTTATCTAAATTAATATGTACATATACAGGGTTATTGGTAAAACATTAACAACCTGAAATCGCGAAAAAAAATCTGCTTTTCCCTACATTTATGTTCGTATAACTCGTCAAAATGTAGGGAACAGCTGATTTTTTTTTCGCGATTTCAGGTTTGGTCCCATAGTAACAGTTGTTCATAATGATGAGTACAATGACCTCTTAAGAGGTTGTTAATGTTTTACCAATAAACCTGTATATATAAGTCTTGGAGGGCCTGGTGACCCGTAACACAGGTATTTTGTGCCGTTTTCTGGTACCAGTCTCTCACAAATGTTAAGCCTATTTCTTAGATTAAGCACTTTCAAGAAAACCCTCAAAGAGTTCATTTATTCACTTTCAGTAGAACTTATTTATGAGTTTTATGTGACTTCCTTTGTTTTAGACAATTTGAATTTCTTTTGAATCAAATCTCTATGTATGTCATCCTCTTCGCCTGTCTTACAACCAACCTTTTGCAGACGGACTGTTACGGCAACGGTTACTGTGGTATTTGCGAGACTTGCATCTGTTACACAGACCGGGATGGCTCTCAGTATTTCAACCCCGAGGACAACTGCCAAGGCCTCTGCAGCAAGGTCGCCACCGAGTGTGATGACTGTCTCGTCAACAATACCATCGGAGAATGCTCCAAGTGCCGTTACATTACTATTCAACGGTACAATGAGTCTTTGACGAGAGAAACGAATGCTTATGACGAAAAGCTTTGGGTGAAGTGCAGCGAAGCTATTGATGATTGTGGTCAATTAGAGTACTTCGCTAGCCGAGATGAGGCTGGAGAGGTTTTCGTGATGATGCTGAACCACTGCAATGCTATCATTCCTGTTGCGATTGTAGCTGATACAAAAGGTAAGAACCTAAGCAGATCATATAGGTACCTAATAGACAACGTCATCTTAAGAGGAAATGCGGTTGGCCTTTTTTCCATAGAAACGCTCTCGCCTATTTTCTTTATGGTTAGCAATGATTTTTTACAGAATAATAAATATTAACTACTTCTATGTCCCATGTTTTCCTTTTTGATGATACATTATTTTTATAAGCACTAGAACCCCCAAAAAATGCCGATTTAAACCGCTGTCAACAGACGCCCAGTGTACACATTTGACAACTATTAATGAAAAAAGAAACACATAGGGACATAGTATATATTCTTCTTATTCAGTTTATACTTTTGGAGGAGGAAATAGGCGAGGGCCAAACCTCGAATTATGACTTTTTACTTAGAATTTTTCAAAAGTCTCTCCGACCGCATTTCCTCTTAAAAATGGACATCAGTCTGAAATTAACCTCGCTCTAAAATTCTAGAGTCAACCCGTGTAATATTCCAGAAACTGATAAACAGCTAGGTATAATTTGCCAGTCGGGCGAAACCGCTACAAAAAACTTTAACAAGTTACCTAATGATAAATTATTTCAATTAATATTGTGACTGTCAGAACAGTTTAATACGATGTGAGTAAACAAAATTCATGTTAATTAAGAACGATTCAGTTATGAAATTGAAACACAGCAAATTCCATATAATTTCGTATCTTATTTACGTCACTTTTGAACAATCAGCTTCTTATGAATGAAAAAGTAATTTTTAATTACATAACTATACATCTACTGTGTTCAATAATATACTTTAAGAATGAAGAGATAGAGTCTTTTCTTAAGGTTGAATACATTTTAATTTACACAGATGTGTTTAATAATTCTAGCCTTTTGACATGACAAAACAAATATATGCGCCTGACACCAGCTGCGTGTCGGTCTTTCTTAGAACATACATAATTATATTTATCATTTGGTCCTGTTCCATCGTTGTTTTTAAAACAATCATGTCCATTTGTATCATTTATTTATTATTATTGCAGTTTAGTGTCGTCAAACAGTCCCATTCGACCGGAAATTCCGTTTAGCTCAAAGATGTGATTTCATTCCTTCATGCAATAATTAAGTCGTTTTTGTCTGTGCTGTGGTTTTACCCGCACAACATTTTAAATAGGTAAATGCATTTGAATTTAACCGTCGATTTTGAATACATTTACCAAAGTCATTTTGGTTTGAACCTATCGAAACCAAATTTTATAAAGTCAAAAAATCGTCAAAAATTAAATATTTGTTCGGTAGTTTTTCTAATAATTGTCACTGACCTAGAAAATTATATCACATTATGACGATATTTACTCACTAAGTCACCACTGATACAGAATGACAACATTTGTAGATAAGGGGGCGACAGACGGTCATTATAAACAGCTTACTGAATCACTCGTATTTGCCATCCACCCCTTTTACGTCCCTCTGTCAAAAGATAAATATTTCCTCTAGCTCCTTTTCAAATAAAAATACAGTCTGGATAAATATTGTGAACATCCCCTCTCTATTATTACGTCATAATAAGTAATATTTGTAATCATACAAATAGGAACACTCATATACTCGTACATAATGAAAATACCCTGAGGTTTTTAACGAGGTACCTTTTATTAATGTTCGTGCCTTCACTGTATGTAAAGAAGTTTGCACAGTGCAACTATAATAAGCTGGTATTATTAATACTATTTTCAGTGTTAGCTAACTTTCGAGTAGGCATCTGTATTAAATAATCTAGCAATCTAAGTATTAGTGTCTAAAAAGTGCCCAAGGATGGATAGTAAAACCTCTTAAGAGCGTTTACGCCGTAAGGCATTTCATACAAACTTTCAAGCCAGTATTTTTCGAAATTAATGAACCATTTTAATGAAACTTCATACGCATAAGCAGGATACAAAGGTCTAAAAAGTTAGTGGAGAACATTTTCGAAATGTCTTATTTAAAAAAAGATAACTGGGAATCTCTGTTTGGAAAATTTAAAATCGATCTAATTTTTCGAATATGTTCTCTACTAACTTTTTAGACCTTTGTATTCTGCTTATGCGTATGAAGTTTAATTAAAATCGGTTCATTCATTTCAAAAAACAAGGGCTTGAAAGTGTGTATGAAATGCCGTACGGCGTAAACGTTCTTAAATAAGAAATGTGTAGACAGATAATATGTATAAACCCACAAACGCCATTTCCATATAAAGGCATGGCATTTCTAAGTTTGACGTCTTGGTATAACAGAGTCCCTTTTACCCAGCTTTTACGACTAGAGTGGGAAGATAAATATCTGTACCATTTATCGCTATTACTCCCACAACAGAAAATATACCTCTCAATTTCTTGCATAACAATAGTTATATCTTTGCCATTTCCTACTGGCAACAGTATTAAAATCTTAGCCAATCGGCTCCTAAATACACTATGTAGATAAGGGATATTTACCAGTCCATTTACTTAATATACCTGGTTGGTACCTACGTGACAATTTGCAGTTTCTTTGCCCCTACAATACTCGAGTACCGCCCACAGATGCATTGTTTTGGCAAACGAAAAGGAAAAGTGTGTGGGCAGTAGGTTGAACTGGAATACTACAATGAAACAGCTTTACATTTCATTATGCGATGTTTATTTGTTTGTGAATTAACTTTCCTTATGAGGATGAGGAAAGTTATTTTGCTTATGAGCTGTCGTAAAGGTATATGTTGTATTCGTCATGCGTTTTCCCCATCCTTTGCCAAAGTGTGTTCTTCTGAAACACGAAGAGCGTACTGATTTTAGAATATACTTTACTTATTGGGAGAAAATCAAAATCAATCAAAAGTGATTTATTTAGATCAGTACTTTTTGAACGTCAACATTACATAAGACCTTCTCAGAGAGAAGAAGTGGCGCACGCAGCAAACTCCCCAGAAACGACACAGTCACGCTACAAACAGGCGCGACACGCGATATAATCGTGCGCGATTTTATCGCTTGTCGCGCATGTTTGAAGGAGCCTTTACACAGTGTCACATTAAATTAGCTCCGCAAACGTAATGGGTATCGATGTCTAAATATGATAAACCTTGTATATTATTCACTGCTTAACTAAGGATAACTTAGTTCAATGATAGACATGTGTACTCTTCTTCCTCTTCTCTACAACAAATGACTACACCTGAATCACTCTACACAGTCAGTTTTTCATATCTGATCCGCCTTCATCAGATCGCCAAAAAACCAATTTTTCGAAGCGCTCAAATCCGAAACGAGTCTTTAAATTGTATTTCCTGATTTCTTACCTTTTTAACAACAAGTCTGCGTTTAAGTCGTCGCTTCGTTCAATAAAATATTTTATGTAACCTCACTAAAAATATGGCTTTAATTCTGATTTGTCTCCTTCAGTGCCAATAATCCTGGGAGTCCTGGGCATTTTAGCAGCGGTGGCAGCAGTGAGCGGCATCATGCTCTGGAAGCATATGAACACAGTTCCTCCTCTGCCCCTCAATGACCCTCAGTACGAGAACATTGACGCTGAAGACTGTACGGGAGAGAACCCTCTTTATAAACCACCTACGTCATCATTCAAAAACCCTACGTACGGCAAGTGGTAGTAATGGTGAGTGTCTTTTTATTTTACTTTTCAATATTTATTCTGAGCTATAGGTCTACTTGTTGCAAGCTCTATTGCTGAACATGGTGTCCTGGGTTCGATCCTCAGGTCCTGGCTGGTTTTAAGGTAGTCCATATGGAATTTCTCAGCAGCTCTAGATTTGTGCACGATTGAAAGCAATATGCTCGCTCTCTGTTACCTACATAACATAACATCACACCTGTATAACATACATGGGATCTACACGTAACTGGCGAAATGTGGGTAGTATGAGTTCAACATACACCTCTGCTTGTCCCTTTGAGGAACACAGGCGTGTTGCTACGTAATGTAAATCTTTTTTTTGTCAGTTCACTTTAGTAAAGCTAAGTTCAGACGACGAATGGCCGACGTGAGTTTTTATCACCACTATAAACACAAGAACGCAATCAAAACGCGTTGACCCAGTATAGTCTGAAATTAGCATAAGATAAATATAGATTAGGTATGTGCCTTTATGAACTAATAGGGTTAGATGTGCTCACAATTAATTTAGTAAGTAATTTTAAGTTTACATCAAGCCAACTATAATGCGTTTACATTATGCTGGGACACAGGCCTCTTCTCTTCGAGAGGGAGTGGGCCCCGGCCACGGACGGCGTAATCCACCACGCGGGCCCAGTGCGGGTTGGTAGATGTCACATGTCTTCGAATTTTTGGTTTTAGGACATGCCGGTTTCCTCACGAAGGTTATTTACACAAAGTAAAGCGCCTACCTGGGTGCGAACCCACGACCTACAACTCGTAAGTCGCGGCCGTTACCACTGGGTCACCACTCTGCTCTTTATTTTTTTTTTTTTTAAGTATTCAATTCTCGTTGAATACTCATCATCAACATAATCATTCTCCTGTCCTTACCCCAATTTATTTGGGGTCAGCGCAACATGTCTTTAACCGACTTCAAAAAAGGAGGAGGTTTCTCAATTCGACCGTATATTTTTTTTTCTTCCATTCTATTAGTCGTCATCTCGGTAGTCACCCTCTTTCTAGCATGATCATCTTTCACACAGTTCATTCGTTTCTTTGGTCTTCCCCTACTCTTATAGCATATTCATACTCAAAACTTTCCTAATGACATTTTCCTCATTCTCCACATTATTTTCTTAATTTATTGACCCAGATACAAATACTTTACAGCACCTACTATACATCATCCTAAGTAGGTTGGTATGGTATGTCGTAGAAATCTTGTTTTACTTGGGAAAAACAATAAAATCGACCGGCTGAAGTATTTATTATTTGTACAAAATAATATTTGTTTTTATAACTTTCGTTACTCATTAGGTGATGACTAGTTTCATTAAGGAGTTTTATGTCATCCTTGCTGCTCTTAGGTACCTATTATTAACAATAATCATTATTACTTTATTAAATAAAATATGATCCTACAACTGACCAAAGTTCAGTATTTCCTATTTATCGCGGTTTCTGCAGGATTGAACCTTGAAAAAGAAACAATAATACAAAACAAATACATGGCTTTACGAACGACAACGTCTGCCTAGCCTTTTTCCAACATAGTTGGGGTCGGCTTCCAGTCTAACCGGATGCAGCTGAATACCAGTATTTCACATTTAGCGACAGTCTGTCTGACCTTCACAGTCCAGTTACTGGGTAATACGATACCCTTAGTAAGACTGGTTGTCAAACTTTTTGGTCTTCTGAGCTTCTCTCGTAACGACTGTCGATGATCTACGAATGACAGCCGGGTCCTTTCTGAGTCAGAGGCACTGAGGGGTCTCGATATGTAATGGATAGTCAGTGGTCATCCGATCATTTGATCGATCTGTGCCTTTGTTTTCGTTTAGCCACGAGCCCCTCTATATTTGTTATTTGCAATGATTCTTTATTCCTCATAGCTTGAATTTATTCATTCATAACTCATTTATTCTAGGTACAAAGTATCGTCTTTCAAGGTCTTTGGTATCAATACATTGAATCTTTGAAACCTGCAAATTACAATCATGTCCAACCTTACGCTATTATTTACTCTCTTTCGAACAACCTTGATGTTTTATAACTGCAAACTGCACCAGAGTCCGTTCACTTTGTTGTGTACCACCTCATTACAAACACCGTGAATATAGGAACTATATATGCATATCCAGCTTATCCTACTTTTTCATTTTACAATCTTAATCAATTTTAACCATTGGATGTTCTGCTTAATCAGTCGCGGATAGGTCTCCGACTCACCGTGCAGTTCGTAAAGTCTACTTCAGTACTTATTTCTCGGGTATCATGTTACCCAGTCACTGGGTTGTGGAGGACAGATACTCAGAAAGCCAGTCGCTCTATGTAAAATACACCTATTTACTATTTAGCTGCATCCGGTTAGACTAGCAGTTGACCCCAATCCCCGTCGTCCAATATTTGGGAAACGTCCTGATGAAGGTAGCAGTACATATTGGCAGTTTCTTAGCTTATGGACTTAGCAGCACCCCGCAGTTTCACCCGCATGAGTGTCGATCCCGTGGAAATATCGGGATAAAAAGTTATCCTATGTGTTATTTTGATGACTGACTGAACTACATTACTGTAGAGTTTCATCAAAATCCGTTCAGTTGTTTAACAAACATCAATCCCTCCATTCTCACAAACTTTCACGTTTATAATATGTATTAGTAGGATAGTAGGAAGTAGGTACCTAATATATTTTTACTTATTCTTCGTTAGAATTTTTCTCAGTTCCATTTTCCATTTCGCATCGTAAACCGACAGATAGGAATGTATGGCACGCTTGAGGATCGTAAGCTGCAGCTTTATGGTCTCCATTTCCTCTATATCCATTTTATGACACGGTTGAGCAATGTAGTTCAGTGCAATGTGCGATTTATGTTATAATAACTCTTCGATATTTACAGCGTAAACCTAATTTGCCTTCCAAATATCCTTACGAACAATATACTTATATTGCTTCGAGTTTGATTATGAAAGGAAGGAGTCCCCCTCTCTTTGTGGTTATGTGCTGTCATTTATTTTAATGCAAGAAAAGGTTTTTCTCCTCTGTGTGTCGTAGCAAGAAATTATAACTAACTACTCTCAACGTTCACGTTTTAAAGCTACTTCAAACAGGCGCGACACGCGATAAAATCGCGTGCGACACAAAGGCACCGCAAGTCGCGCAACGAACGGTGCATTTGTGTCGCGCGCGATTGTATCGCTTGTCGCGCCTGTTTGTAGGAGCCTTATTTCGCTCTAACTAAAATTACTTCTTTATGAGGGACGATTCCTCTTATAGAAGTTTCAAAATATGCTAAAGATGAATCTGTAGGTACCTACACTATAAGTAGGACAGAATTATAGTGTCAATTTTCCGTAACTAGTCATTTATTTTTGTGTTTTTCCTTTATGTCTTTGAACACCTCATTATACCTACGCATATATAAAACAACAATGTCACTGTCACAAACAATGCTACTACCTACTCCACGTAGGTACGCAGTCAACAAAGGAGTTAAGTTTATAGGAGCGTCGGATATAGTTGAAGTTTACTAAGAAACCGATGGATGTTCTGGACTGAAATTTAATTTAATAAATGAGCTGTTTATTTTCTATTAATAAACTAAAATTTTATTCGAGAATATCCATCGGTTTCTTAGTAAACTTCAATAATATACGACGCTCCTGTATACTTAACTCCTTTGTTGACTGTACATGATACTCTTTATTCCACTTCTACTAGCACTGAGAGTCTACTATACTATCATACATGTACAGTAGTATCGTGAATTCGTGACTAAACCGTACAGCATCTATTAATCTCTGCACATCTTGTAACGATGAGCTAATCGCTACTTGTGAAATGCTATCTGGGGGCCTAAAAATGCCACTTTGGCAGAATCATAAAAGGATAATATTATGAATCATAATGGACAGTTAACTGATAAGTTAATCGTATCCAATCCCATTGGTGAAGGATTTTTCAGTTAGATTTTTTGTCAGTGCTAAAATACCAATCAATTCAAACCAAATCCAATCCCAATATCTTTGATTATACCTACGTAGTGCAGCAAAAGAAAGAAAAACACGGTCTGTCTTCGCCATTTTGATTCATTATGTTATCCTTTTATGATTCTGCCAAAGTGGCCTTTTTAGGCCCCCAAAACGATCGACTGCACCTACTGTTTTAATGTCGCAATGTACTGTTGCGATTTTGTAGTCACAAGAAAGCTGCAAGACTCGGCTTTTAATCTAGATCGGTTATTTTAATTTTTTACTGTCGATATGTATCTTCTGCTTAGCCTTTTCCGGTAGGGTCGGCTTCCAGTCTAACCGGATGCAGCTGAATACCAGTATTTTACATAAAGCGACTGCCTTTTTGACCTCCACAACCCAGTTACTGGGTAACACGATACTTCTTGGTAAGACTGGTTGTCAGACTTTCGGGCTTCTGACGATCCGTAACAATGTTTCACGTGCTTTTCGAGGCATGGAGGGGTCTCGGTGTGTAAAGATGGTCACCCATCCACGATCGACATGCACTTAAACTTATATAAAAAAGACATGGGGTACAAAAATCCTACAGCTAAACTCTTACTCATATCTCCTAAATATTTAGGACTTCCCGTTTAATATGATTAAAGGAGGCAAAATGTTCCGATTTGCGCATAACGAAAAATTCAATAGTAATTCTATCGTTCGATTGACACCCATTTATTTTCACTTATGCAGCACGTGCGAGCAACAAATCATTTTTTTTATGTCCCATTAATTAATTAATCTATTAGTAAAATCAAATTTAAATTACAATGAGTTCAAGAGAGCTATAAAAATTAAGATATACAGTTATCTTTGGCCTCCAGTCTTCAGAACAAGTTTTGAACTTGGATATTTCACTATCTCCGACAAACATCTCTTATCTGCGGTATCGCGATCCAATCTGTGTAATTACGAAATTAATCTTCATTATAGCGGAACCATCATATGGTTAGTATATATGGTGGTATATGGCTACATTCTTTTATATTTCGTCACGTCATTTTAAGGAAAAAGGAACTGTTTATTTTTCCAATTACCAAATTCAATTGTTTTTGTCGAAACCAAGATGCTTAAATATTTTTTGACGAAAAAAACCTAAGTATAAGGTTTACTGGGGTAATTACGATATTGGGTAGGTAGGTGGGTGGGTAGTTGGTGGGTGGTGGTGGGATTTTTATATAGCAAAAGCTAAAGGGACGGCGGACGATAAAATTGCGTCTAATCAATAATGCTGCTAATATAAAAACGCCGCTGCGTTTGATAGAAATTATCATCCAACAGAATATACCCACTATCATAATTGCCTCAGTAAACTGTATTTGTTCTTTGTCAAATTGCTGCAATTTGATGCAAAACGTAAATATATTAAAACTAGAACTACCTACTTGCGCACTAAAACAATACACGGTAGGTATTATAACACATAGTTGTGATGAGCTCGTGAGATAACTTACTAGTTAGAAGACCTCCTGTCTTCAGCTTTAGTTAAAATCCATCGTTTACCGAGCTAAAAAACTGGATCAAAACATATACAGACCTCAGACCAAATAAAAAACCAAGACAGAGGGCTGTCAACAGTCCACCCCGACCCTTGCTCGAGCCAGCCCGCGCCGCTGAGCCTGTAGCTTTAAATTCGTCCCCATTAAATAATTCCGATCCAGCCTGTCCCTTGCTGTCCTCTCCCAGCGACGCCCTAAGCCGAGGTCCGAACCCCACGGGGGTGCCCTTAGCGTGTAGTCGCTTAGTTTTTAAGTTTTTATGCCCTGGCTGGAGGCCCAATTTATTGTGGCATCCACAGGAAAGTCCGGTTGAGCAGTCGACAACCCCTATGGTTGAACTGCGAGATGCCATTTTTCAAAAAGCTGTCAACAGTAAAGTGAAGCCGGTTTCGTAAACATGTGTGCACATAGTGAGGTGTAGTTTGATTGTAAATGGTTGTAAATGTGTGCGTGTGAGCGTGTATGCACAGAGCGGAGGTGTAGCTTTTGCATGCTTTTACTGTATTGTTCGCAGGCTCGCAGCGCTATGTCTTGACTTTTTATTTGGTCTGAAATACAGACTATCATTATCAACTAATTACTCATAGCGTGCAAACAATCAATTAGTTCATGTATTTAACATTGTTATTACTCCTTACCTAATAGGTAGTAAGATTTGATGCCACACAGTATTCGTTATGCGTTCAGTATAAGGCAGTGACATTAAAGGCTTATCAGCAGAGCGAGGCCACGCTATGCATTAATAGATTTATAATGTGCAGTAAATTATAGCGATAGCATGTACTAATGTATATGTACTCTCGTTCGATCTATCTTTGTGTCCAATACGTCTTACATGATGGACAAACCATTCTGTAAGTTAATTTGAGCGAAAGCTTATAATCGAGGCTAAACTCAAAACTGACTGTCCATCACTGAGCAATGTGTGAAAGGAAATACTGATAGTGACATATTAATCAAGCCATCACAGCAGAAAACTACGTACACTTCAGGGGCCTTAGGCGTTAATCTGCTAAAATTTTGACAGTTCCTTTCATCAGTGACCTACCATTAGAACGTCATTGTGCAGTCATTGCTTTTAATTCGTTACGAGTATCGTATAATATGTTCTGTGCCATTGAATTTAGCAGTTTACGAACTTTTAGCAAAATGACAATGGGATCGTGTTGGAATGACGAATTTATAAAAATAGCAGACCCTGAAGAACGTCACTGATACCGCGATTAGTGTGGCCAGTGGAAACTTTCTGGACCCAATTCATTTTACACAAGACGTACAGTCAACAAAGGAGTTAAGTATACAGGAGCGTCGGATATTGTTGAAGTTTACTAAGAAACCGATGGATATTCTCGAATAAAATTTTAGTTTACTAATAGAAAACAAACAGCTCATTTATTAAATTAAATTTCAGTCCAGAACATCCATCGGTTTCTTAGTAAACTTCAACTATATCCGACGCTCCTGCATACTTAACTCCTTTGTTGACTGTACATTTACCATCGACACTAAAAGATAAAGAAGACTATGCTCGACGATGTTGAAAAAATAATAAAACACTATAAATACCTACTTTAGGAACTATAGGTATGTATGTACAGGCGCCAGCACATCGAGCTACCCGAAACTGTCAAATTTTCCCAATCAACCTTGAACCTTATGCTGTAGCGATAAAATTGAAAATCTATAAAAGAAATTTGACCGATTGTAGTAGCTTGATGTGCTGGCGTCTGTACCTACAAAATCACTTCTTACTTTGACAAGTTAAAATGGATTACGATGCGACTTCTCGAACCATAGATAAGAAAGAAGTTGGTTGTTTATATATTTTTGACCCGTCGATCCAACGACCTGTCAAACAAATGACTTGTTGCACAATAATTGACTCATTCGTAAGCCGTAGACGTCGTATTATTAAAGCTGTAGATATAGCAATAGCAACGTACAGTTGCAGGAGTCGTGTAAACTCACCAGACTAAACAATCCAGACAGGAATCCCTCAATAAAGTCTAATGATTATTGCAAGCTTATGACTATTATGAGTAAGAGAAACACTGCCACTGGGAGCTCGTCAATATTTATTATCTTAGCAACAGCTTTATGTTAACTCAGTTATACTTGATATCTTCAGTAGGTTTCTAATAATATAAAAGTTTTTGCGACTTCATGTAATTTAATCATTATTATTTTATTTTATTACCTATGATTTCAGTTTATTGAAGCTATAGAGTTTTTCTAAGCAGTGTTTTCGTGCAGTAAGACCTCGTAATCCAGTAGAACTCTGTTAGAAGTAATACTTAACAGGAAAATCTAAGATTTATTCATAAAAACTGCACTTAAATATACTTACAATAAAAAAAAAACTGGTAAACCGTGCTAAAATTCACCTTGAGTAATATTCTTCAATTCATGCCTCTTCACACAAAAAAACTTATCATAAATTCCAAACGGTCGTAAGTCAACCTCTTATTTGGTTTATTAATGTGAAAGGTATAAAGTCGGTTGTTGAAATATGACCTTCCGTAGAGTTCAGTGAACGCAGACAGTTTAAAACTTTGACCCTCGCACTACGGCGCGTCGAGTTGGCACCCCTGGCGAGAATGCACTCGGATAAGGACATTACGCCAACTTGATGCAGAGGAAATGCAGCGATATGTGTGAGCATTTCTTTATTCTTTGCCAAATACGGTTGAATTGCAAGTATAAAATGTATGCCAAAGTGTCAAACATGAGAATGCTTTTTTAACAACGCGATTTCCGAATAAACGTATGTTGAGTTTGCCACAATCTTTTAGTATTTTTTTTTCTGTCAACCAGAATTGAGAATATTTTATAGAGCAATTTGAAACACTGAGTTACGAGACATTCTATAAACTTCTATTGAACTTACCACAACCCAAAACGCTCAGAATTAAAGCGCTTTTACATAATATTACTATATTATATATAAAGCGGAATTTAGCTATAAATTAAGTTTCACAATCATAACACCATTACCTATACCGATTGCAATAATATTGTCCCATTAGTCCAAATCGCCTACGTCTGTGGTTAAAGCGTGTTACGTGTATTCTATTTCTTATGTACAAAATGAGGGGCCTGTGGCTAAATACTAACAGCCGCACAGGTCAATCGATCTACGCTTGCCGCGGTTGGTCTGTGGATGGGTGACCATACATACCGAGACCCCTCCGTGCCTCGGAAAGCACGTTAAGTGGTTGGTCCCGGCCATCCCGGCTATCATTCGTGGGTCTTTGACAGTCGTTAAATACGGGTAGTCAGAAGCCCGAAAGTCATCCAGTCTTACCAAGGGGTGTCGTATTACCTAGTAACTAGGTTGTGGAGGTCAGATAGGCAGTCACTCCATGTAAAATACTGGTATTCATCTGCATCCGGTTAGACTGGAAGCCGACAACAACATAGTAGAAAAAAGGCTAGGCAGATGATGGAGGTACAAAATACAGGTAAATAAACAAGCTTAAATTTGATAATGGATACACTATGACGTCTAACGGCCTAACGGTCTAACGTAAACGGCTAGATCTATTTTGACGTGACTTTCGCTGGCAGATAGCTGATGTTATAAGGAATAACATAGGCCGTCATCCAGGCGGGCGAAGCCGCTGGCAGAAGCTAGTGTACAAATAAAATAACACGACGTACCTATGACAAACCAAGCAAAGAGGCTGCAGAAGCCCGGAGGTCAACGACCCCCAGTCTAGCGTGCAGTTGTGATAGTAACAAAAAACAAATCCTTTGAAATGTGTTCAAGACGTCCAAGTGTAGGTATGTATGGTTATGTACAATTTAATCTATTAAGTTCCGCTAGACAAATGAGATGGGCAAAAAATGAGGTGTGCCAAAAACAACCCGAGCTTTAGAATGTACAATATCTCTACCTACATACCTACGGATCATTTGATGGATCTAACATACAGAGTGTGCTTTTTCTGTAGCTTCATGAAATTCTTACCCGCAATAGGTTACCCTGTAATGATAGATGTAAGCGGGAAAATAAATAAATATATTTTTATTCATCTTGAACATTTTGTCCTAGCATAATCAGCCTATGATGTTCCCACTGCTGGGACACAGTCCTCCTCTCTGTAAGAGGGAGTGGGTCGTAATCCACCACTCGGGCACAGTGCGGGTTTCTTATTTTTTTTGGTTCTAGGGCATGCCGGTTTCCTCGCGATGTCCATTAAAAATCCACAATAAATGTGATGTCCGGCGCGCACACACTATCAGTAGCAATGGGTTTCATTTTGACAGTTCAACAGACAACATTCATTGCGTTATTTACGTTGTTGAGCAGACATATTTTTCGTATATATGAAGCAATGGATTAGCGGTATCCTTCAAAATTATTCAGATTGAGATTGATCGTGTGTTACGCAATTAGGGGGCGGGTCCTCTTACAAACTTAATGAAGTAAGTGATAAAACAATGTCTGAGAAATTAGATCGAGCACAGTTGTAGATTCTCATTGAAGGTATTAACTTATTAAGAGTACAATGCCAACGTATTCATGTATGAAGATGTATCAGGTTTCAGAATAAATCCTCATCTCCATACTAGATTGTAAATGAGTTCTGTAAATCAATGGTTTCTTCACAGATTGTTATTATTACCTACTAACGAATAGTGAATGTGCTTAATCCATACTAATATTATAAATTAGAAAGTGACTCTGTCTGCCTGTCTGTCTGTCTGTATGTTACCTTTTCACGCCTAAACCACTGAACAGATTTCGATAAAAATTGGCAGAGAGATAGGTTGCATCCCAGGAAAGGACATACATATGATAGTTTTTATCGACATCGAAGCCGCGGGCGGAAGCTAGTCACATAATAAGTAGGTATTGTAACCAATACTTGTACTATTTATTCTGTGCCAATACTTCTAAATACTTCTTTGATTTTTTGTATGTGTGGTTGTTACGCTTTCACGCTAAAACGGCTGAATGGATTTGGATGATTCTTTATTACCGCGCTATTTTCACGAAATCGAGCCTTATGCGGGTAAAACCGCGGGGCGCAGCTAGTTAGCAATAACTGAGGTTTTGCCTAAAAAGTTGAGGTATTTTTTCTTTGCTGCAAGCGCAACACCAGCCTTCTCCAACTGGCCAAACAAAGTCTACAGTACGAAAGCCTAATTTTGAGAACCGTAATTCTTAAAAACCCTTTAACCGTTTGAATGCCGTAATTACAAAAACAATTAAAAAGCCATTGTGTCTCGCGTGGATCCACGTTCGATACGAAGGGTAAATTGAATACGAAAAACCTACATATTTTTGTTATCTATTCTATTGACGACAGTAATGGAGTTTACCACGTCTTATATTATGTATCTATCCCAAAGTACAAAATAAACCACATAAGTAATAATGACGTCATTTGGTTGCACAAGTAATATAAGCCATGAAATATCTGCAAAACTAAGCGGAAAACCACATTTAAAACTTTAACATTGGCGCCGATTCTGTTGTTCACAAACTAAACTAAATTTAAGTTCATGCATCTTTTTCTTTCTATTTCATGAAGAAAAGGACAGAAGATAAATATTAGTTTAGTCCTGTCAAATTAAGATACTCCATAGACAATTTAGACGAGATTAAAAAATTGCTTATTAAAAATACGTCAATTTACATCAGGCGCTGACTAATTTGACAGGACTAAACTAATATTTATCTTCTGTCCTTTTCTTAATGAAATAGAAAGAAAAAGATGCCTGAACTTAAATTTAGTTTAGTTTGTGAACAACAGAATCGGCGCCAATGTCTTTTAAACTTGAGTAATTTGAAAAGAACGGAAGGAAAGAAATGTAACTATTAATTTATTTGAACCATCGTCATTATAGTTTTGTGGAAATATATATAGGTCAACTCAATTCAACCTCAACATAGGTAAGTAGGTATACAAAAATATGTTTATCCTTCATTGTGTGTTCATTGTATGTATTCTGTATTGTATACTAATCTTAACTTTAGGTACCTTTTTTTTTTGTCGGGGGAAACCTTAGGTAACTAACCTTAACTTTAGGTACCTAGGTTATTTACATCATGACTCTTTTAGTACAGTGGTGAAATCTCTACCGTTCCTTTTTCGACACCCTGTATAACATGCACACAAAAAATAATAAATCACCGTTTTTCTATTAGCAACAAAACATATTCTCGTAGGTATATTAAAATTCTATCTTCGAGAACGTAAGGCGAGTATTATCCTTCTTTACGTGCTAACATCACAAATGAGATGTCGAGGTCATCAGCAACTGCCAACGTGGGCCATTGTCGCGCATACGCATCTAATTTACTCACTATTTTACTAATAGGAACTTCCGTACATTATGCAGAAAACTTTACGTAAATAGAAATGTTGTCAGTTCAAAGCCCTTTTGATTGAGTGGATAGTTAATATTGGTACTGAGAATTTGGTTCGTGTAAAGGGTATAAAATATTATCAGCTAGTAAAATGTCTTCATGTCAGTAAAGTGTCTAAACTCAGGAATATTAGCTGATATAGTCTAAAAGGCCATATTAAGTTCTAAAGACATACTGGGGACCTAAAAAGGCCACTTTGGCAGTATCATGAAAGGATAACATTATGAATCGTAATATGGCGAAGACAGTCCGTGTTTTTCTTTTTTTCGCTGCACTACTTAGGTATACCTAATCAAGGAGATTGGGATTGGATTTGGATTGGATTGATTGGTATTTTAGCACAGACAAAAAAAAACTGAAAAATCCTTCATCATAGGATTTGTTACGAATAACTTAACAGTTAACTGTCCATTATGATTCATAATGGTGTCCTTTTATGATTCTACCAAAGTGGCCTTTATTCGTAGTCTGTTGACATTGACGCTAATCCCTTGACATAAGTATCTCAATTCTAAATCGCTTGTTACAATAGTGTCATCAGTAGGAGAAAGAATCTATTTATGGTCTCAAATTCACAAATGATGTCATACATTTCAGTTTTGATGTTTTTCGGTCTACAAAAAAACAAGTTTTTAATTATCACTCTCTACATAACCCATAAGTTCAATACTAAGTAACCCCATTTGAATGATAAATAAACTAAATCCAAAATCTTTGATCTAATGACCGTATTGACCGCTGTTATCGATTTTGGTGTAACACCTTGACACGGTTGAACGTGCTATGTAGTTTACAAGTGCAGTTACCTTAGATAATATTACTTCATATGCGATTACATAATGCCTAAAGCTTTTAATAATAATTGCATTGCCTACGTCTAAAGATGAAACAAAAAACTTTTCTATTAACATTTCTCATGGATAGCGAAATATCGCTTGTAACATTTTCTTTTTAACCGACTTCATAACACGAGTAGATCTCTCAATAATTCTACAAATACGGCCTGTAAAATACTGGTTAGTCAGGTTCTTTTTTAGGCATAAAGTTGCTGGTATAAAAACATCTAAAAGTGTGACAAGTTTAATGATAAGTATAACGAAACTGACATTTTTTTTTATCGTTCTTTCACTAGCATCAAGACGTGATTAATATCCACTTAGATTCTCTAATAATTTCGATTTGTAACAGTAATCTTTAGCCTAGCTTTTTATTTTGTATAAATTATTTCATTACCACTGCTCTCAAAACGGTGCAGGAAAACATCGTGAAGAACCCGGCATGTCTTCGAACAAAAATTCGAAGACATGTGAGTGACATCTACCAACTCACACTGGGCTCGCGTGGTGGATTACGGCCCACTCCCTCTCACCGAAAGGAGGCCTGTGTCCCAGCAGTGCGGGAACATAATAGCGTCGACCGTAGGTTCAATTGATGTAAGGGACAAAATACGCAAAATGAGTTGAGTATACAGTTTTGTTCAGAATTTTGCGCTCTTTCGAATGGTCTATATGAAAAAATTCTAGCTTAAAAAAAATGTCCCTTACCCTACTGATTTTTGGATTCAAATTTCGAATCAGCCCCATAACAACAATGTATCTGAAAAACTATGCAATATAGCAACTTGAAATGGTGTAATTACCGCCGCCAATCCACTTCACATAAGGTAAGGGTCTTCCCAATCAACGAATTATTCTTCATACATTTTTTCAACAAACCTTTACACTATTTTTTCATTATAGATTGGATCCAACGTAGAGATCAATTTAATGTAAGGGACATTACTAACAAAATACGTTGGTGTAAGGGACGTCTATTTTCTTAAATAGCTAACTTATTTAAATAAATGTTACACAGGTAGATAGAGCACTAAAATACAAGATTATGTGTGAAATCAGATCCGAAAAAGGTTAATAACAAAAAAAGTTATAGGCGATTTAGTCCGAAAAAAAACTTTGTCGGCCTCTCCTGAAAAATCGTATTTTGTCCCTTACCTCAATTGAACCTACGGTCGACGATAGGTTGATTATGCTAGCTTTCAAACTCTATTTAAGTAGGTATCTTCATCAACAACTATGAATATCTACTAAGCACTACATTATATTAAATACTTACTTTTGAGTGACAACCTCTCAACAATAAACTTTACCTCCATTCCTCAATGCCCCGTAAATATAGCGTGAAGTTTTATAGCTTTAACAGCTACAAGAATAAGCTTTCGAGCTGTTAAACTCCCATTAAAACCGTTTAAAGGTTTTTAGACCTATAGCCAAGACTGGCATTTAAATGGGCCAGAAATTCAAGTTAAAAGGAATAAAGAATCATTGCAAATAACAAATATAGAGGGGCTCGTGGCTAACTGATAACAGCCGCACGGGTCGATCACACGGTCTTTGACAGTCGCGGGTAGTCAGAAGCCCAAACAGCCCGACAACCAATCTTACCAATGGGTATTGTTTTACCCAGTAACTGGGTTGTGGACAACCCAGTTACTGGCCAAAAAAAGCCACTGCCTATCTGACCTCCAGGTCAGACAGGCAGTCGCTCCATGTAAAATACTGGTATTTAGCTGCATCCGGTTAAACTGGATGTCGATCCCAACATATTTGGGAAAAGGCTAGGCAGATGATGATGCAAATAACAAACTAAACCGTTCCGTAAGAATCGTGAGTCATTTTAGAAGTATAACCTTCACTTTGGCTTCTCATGAAATTAGTCACCTTTTTCACGGAAAAAATCCGTTCATTAAACTTGATTTTTATCGTTTATCCACTAGCGTCACGACGTGATTAATTTATTATTCTTGAATAATTTCGATTTGGACCATTATGATTAATCTTTGGCCATTAAGCCATATAGATACTACAGTTTGAATAGTTAACTGTACAGACAAATATAAATAATGGACTGACAACAAATTCCCAAGATCAACCTGTAGTTACTATCAAGGAAATCTTTAAAAATATGATTTTTCACAGATTCACCTCAATAGATGCAATGAAAATCTAGCTAACTAGCGATTCGTAGTTGCAAATCGCGCGGTACCTATCGCAATTAGGATAATACCTACATATTATATTCTAAATTAATATTTACTCCAGATGGAAATAAAATACTTCAACATTATAATTGATTTATTGATGTCTTCAATTGTAAATGTAGGAACGTACTACCTTTATTGATTCATCTTATCGAATTGGAGCGCAATGAGGCCACTGCAACAAATAAATAACAAGACGTGTGTTGTCAATAAAAATGTTCAATTAATAATTGAATGTATAATTTAGAGGGGCCCATCGCTAAATAATAACATAACAGCCGCACAGGTCGCTACGCTTGCCGCGGTTGACCTGTGGATGGGTGACCATCTATACATACCGAGACCTTTCCGTGCCTCGGAAAGCACGTTAAGTCTTTGGTCCCGGCTGTCATTCGTGGATCTTTGACAGTCGTTACGGGTCGTCAGAAGCCCGAAAGTCTGACAACCAGTCTTACCAAGGGGTATTGTATTACCCAGTAACTGGGTTGTGGAGGTGAGATAGGCAGTCGCTCCATGTAAAATACTGGTACCTATTCAGTTGCATCCGGTTAGACTGGAAACCGACCCCGACATAATTGGGAAAAGGCTAGGCAGATGAATTGAATATAATTTAAGTAATTTATCACTCTTACGGGAAGTGTCATATATACCGCAACCGTATATAATGCGTCAGTGGTGATGCCATATTCATAGCCCTGACAGGAATCATTGCCAATGTGTCCTGATAAAGGATACATGTGGCGCCATCTATTATCATAATAACGTTATTGTTGCTTTCCTCGGGAGCAGCACTTTTTTTCGGGATGAAAGGTACTTTAAGTCCGTTTCTGCACACCTGACAACGTATGCAAAATTTCAGGATGATCAGTTCAGTGATTTAGGCGTGCAAAGGTAACAAACGAACAAATAAACTTACCTTCGCATTTATAATCCTATTTAGGATTTTAATAAATCAGCTTCCTCTGTAATTACGTAGCTACAACTACAGTCATATTGAGGAAGTCTGAGTCGACATATTAATAAAACAAATAACATTTTTAAAGGAATTCATTACAGATTTCTATGTAGGTACTCCACAGTACTTTAACCAGTTTTTTTACGTAGAACTACCTAAACATTACAATAACAAGCTGTATTACAAATTACAAGTAATACCTAATACACTATCAAATCAACCACGTAACCAGTTAGTCCAGGAAATTAAACTTAGCGTGAAAATTAAATCAAGTTTCTTAGAAATTGAAGTCGTTTCTCGTTCAAGATATTAATTTAGCAATAACAGTTAGTGTAGTGGTTGCACAAGTATCTTAAGTCGCCACCCACGTAAATACGGTTAAGATAACTTACAAGTTACTATACGCGAATCGCTTTAGCGTGGTAATAGCGGTCATTGACCCACCTACATTTTCTAGCATAATAATATGCAATATTTCAAAAATCGATCGATCAAGTTAAGCTACGCTTGCCGCGGTTGGCCTGTGGATGGGTGACCATCTTTACATACCGAGACCCCTCCGTGCCTCGAAAAGCACGGTAAGCCGTTGGTCCCGAGTCCCGGCTGTCATTCGTGGATTTATGACAGTTGTTACGGGTAGTCAGAAGCCCGAAAGTCTGACAACCCAGTCTTACCAAGGGGTATCCTATTACCCAGTAACTGGGTTGTGGAGGTCAGATAGGCAGTCGCTCCATGTAAAATACTGGTATCCCGCTGCATCCAATTAGACTGGAAGCCGACCCCAACATAGTTGGGTAAAGGCTACACAGATGATGACTATAGGTATGAAGTCCTGAATCAATATATATCGTGATCTTAAACATATTCTAATAACGAAAAACCACAAACAATTTGTTGGCTGGGTTCCTACGGAGAGATATTAGGGAAAGGGCAATGACCGCTATTGCTACGCTAAAGTGATTCGGGTATATTCATTTAGCTATTTGCATAGGTAGTACACTATGCAGAGTAGGCGGTGAGGGAAATGAAAGGAAAGGACTTAGGACTGACATGAATGAACTAAGCTGTTGACGTTGCAAATCTTTTACGTCTTTGAAGCCGTAGCAATCATTCGTGCGGCTTGTTTACATAATTTTTGTTTAAGCAATAAATAATAACAATATTATAGCGTAGTAAATAATAAAGTATTTTTTAAGCAAGCCACTATTGAATCTGAAAACTCGACAATAATATACAGGTTGGATTTTTGAGACGGGGCAGTAAGGGCAGGTACGCACGGTTACACATCAAGCTATACGTAACCGGCGCCCTATTTGCGTAACACACTATTACTCTCAATTTGAATCATTTTGAAGCATATTTCTAATCCATTGCATGTTCGAAAAATGTGTGCTCAACAACGCAAATAACGCAATGAATGTTATTGAACTGTCAAAATGAAACCCATTGCTACTGATTGTGTGTTACGCAATTACCCTGCAGTATAAGCTGACTTCTGATTGTACGAACAACAAAAGGTCAGCTAAAACTGGAAATGTATAGCTTTACCTATGTGTAACCATGTGTACCTTAACCGTTGTAGCTACAGGAAAACGCTCTTAGGACTCTGAACTTAGTTTTTCGAGTAATTGGTCCTGTGTTTGTCTAAAGTCGTTTTGCATCGTATTGTATAAACAAGGCTCATGGCAGGCTTCTGTCAAGCAACGTAACAAGAATTCAATTATTTATTCCAATTCAATTACCTACATGTAAGTCTAACGCGATATTTATCTCAACAATTTGCACGGAGCTGCTACCTGCAGTGAATCATCGATCAGGTTCTCGATAACTTCTAAAGGCGCGTACGCACGTACGAACAAAAACATGGTGAACACGAACATCGAACACTTTGTTCGCACGTGCGTACCACTAACGAACATAACCTGTGTTCGTCAAAAATGTTCGTGGCGATCCATTATGTTCGTGTTCACCATGTTTTGTTCGTACGTGCGTACGCGGCTTAATGTAATTCGAAAGATACCTATAAGCACTACGTGATTCACAACGATATATTTTATTTAAAGTTACTTATAACAAGTACACATAAAACTGCCATGAAAACAAATAACTTAGTCATGAAAAAAAAATTAAAGTCAAGTCATTTATTTCAAATAGGCACGGCACATACTCGTAGAAGGCACTTTTGAACGTCAAATTACAAGAAAAAAGAAATAATTCTATCAGGAAGAAAAACTTTCAGTATTTTCGCCTAACTGCCTTTTTACATGGCTGAAGTTTTCTAGCTTTTTGGGTTTAATAGTTCGTAGGATCCTACATTAGCTATCGCGGAAAGAACATCAACCTGTATATTGTCGGTTCTGTTTTTTCTCTGTAACTAAAGATTTCCCATCAGAAAATATTCACTTCCACATTGTACCTATAAGGTAATTTAACATTACTGCTAGTTGTTCTGTCAACTTGTCCTTACCTACATAGGGAGAAGTAAATATTTACGTGCTTACTGACGCATCGAACGAATATATACCAATACCTTCCTAAGTATACTATGACTTTTTCATTATGTATTTTCCTGTTTTGCACCCGTTACCTACGTCACTCATTCATTCATGGAAAATTCTTCCCAGACTTCCCATAATAATATTAAATAGTATAATGGCGGCTCTACCTATAGGTAGGTTCAGACGCCAGCACATCAAGCTACCCAACCATAACCATAATCAGCCTATAATGTTCCCACTGCTGGGACACTGGCCTCCTCTCGGTGAGAGGGCAAGCTACCCGAAACTGTAAAACTTTCCCAATCAACTTTGATATGCTTTAGTGTTATAGTTAAAAATCTATTAAAGAACAGATTGTATAGTAACTTGATGTGCTGGCGTCTGTACATGCGCATGAGTTGAAATTATGCCCGCAAGCTGTTTGCTAATCTCTTAGCTCATCAGGCCTCGTTACTGTCAATTGATCGGCAATAAGTTCATTGTCGTTTGACCGACAAAAAGTTGAGCAACAAATATTTAACAGTTACTGAAATTAACTGTACCTACCTACCTACTTACAGAAGTTTACAGTTACAATTCAGCTTTTGATTTCTAGTTTCTAGTGCATAACAGTTTTCTTCAATTATTAAGTAGTAAACAGTCTGCAATGCGTGAGATTTGGGAAAAAAGTGTTAATTCTTTAAAAAAAACTAGATCAATATATATTTTTTTTTTGTTTATAAAATACTATCTTTTGCCCTCGTGGAGGTCGGAAATTATCCCACGGGACCGTACTACCGAGATGAAAAGTATCCTATTCCTAACCCAGGTCATGAGTTCTGTTCAGCCGTTAAGAGGGAAGCGCAAGGCTAGCCCGCGAAATTCAAATTTTCTTACATTTTTTGCAATTTGCAGGTCAGTGTCAGGTTGAATGTTGATTAAAATATGATTCGCGAGCGTAACAACATGACTACAGAATCATAATCGTTAAAATCATCTAAACAGCCCTCTAAGTTTACACAATCCTATTGAATGACTGTTTCATGAACCTATAGTAGATAGGTTCATGAAACAGTAAATGTGCTTTCACTTCCTTGTATTTGTGACTAACTTCTGCCCGCGACTTCTTCTTGTTCCCCCGACCCACCCCGTCGCATCTCATCGCCTGCCTGCACTTCGTTTTTGCTTAGCATTCTTTCTTTTTTTTCTTTTTGCTCGGCTCCTGAGGGTCATAGCGTGATGTTAAATAGCCTATAGCCTTCCTCAAGAATTGGGCTATCAAATACAAAAAGATTTTTTCAAATCCGACTGGTAGTTCCAGAGATTACCCCCTACATTGAAACTGACAAACTTTACCTTTTTATAATATTAGTACCTATAGATAAACAAAACCAAATGTTTTATGATGTAGGTAACTTAACGAAGTACCTACCTTCGTTGCGTCATGAAATAAATAAAGCTCCTTTGTTTATATAATTAGTAATTAAATACATCGTAACTAAACCAAACCTAATGAATGGGTGCGTGTATCAAACAAGATGTTAATAAGTTGCCACCGCCTTGCCGGTCGTGAGCTAAAATGATCATGATACAAATATAGAACTTCTGACGAAATCAAGACGTTCCCCGTTTTAACTTTTAGGATTTATGGCTTATGGGAAGGTTCCTTTAATACGACTTTGTGAGACCATCGGGGTAATTGCGTAACACACTAACCTAAACCTGATACATCTTCATACATGAATACGTTGGCATTGTACTCTTAATCATTTTTAGGGTTCCGTACCCAAAGGGTAAAAACGGGACCCTATTACTAAGTCTTCGCTGTCTGTCCGTCTGTCCATCCGTCCGTCTGTCTGTCACCAGGCTGTATCTCAAGAACCGCGATAGCCGCTATAACAACAAATGCCTACTAAAAACAAAATAAAATAAATATTTAAGGGGGGCTCCCATACAACAAACGTGTTTTTTTCCGGTGTTTTTTTTTGGTTCTTGCACATGCCGGTTTCGTCGCGATGTTTTGTTTGTCCATTAAAAATCCACAATAAATGTAAGGTCCGGCGCACACACTATCAGTAGCAATGGGTTTCATTTTGACAGTTCAACAACATTCATTGCGTAATTTATGTTGCTGGGCAGACAAATTTTTCGAACAATAAAGCAATGGATTAGCTATATCCATCAAAATGATTCAGGTTTTGAGTGATAGTGTGTTACGCAATAGGGTGCATATTGCGGTTTCTCAGAGTTCATTCGGTATTTTTGTACAAAAGAAAATGAGACATCATGACATGATAGTAGTCTCTTTGACTAAGACCAACACGCAAAATAAGCTTCGCTTCAACATTTCAAAAAACTAAACTTCGCTTGCCGTGTGCAAATAACTCCAAAAGTTACCACGAAAATATTGCAAAAAAAAAAACTTTCAAAATTTACTATGTGGACCATGCGACCGGTATCTCGAGTCGCACGACGTGCAGTCGCGTCGATCTGTTACATCCCTAGCCCACACTAGTAAACGCTGACACTAGTGCTTAGTCAGCCTCGGACCTCCTAGAACAGGATCGCTCACAGGCTTCCAGCCAGTTCGGGTTTGGCATTCTGAGAGTTGGGACGTGTACCGAATTTTCCCCAAAATATATTGTATTTTTAAAATAAACCTTTTTAAAAAGATCCGAGACGTTTTCATTCCAACAGATCGTACTCGTACCTTGAGGATGAATATGAATGCCGGTCATTTTATGCGTCCAGTGCTCACTGCCCACTTGATACACGCGACCGATAAAAGGTCAAGACCTGTAAGCAGGATGCCTCGTCTAATAAGAGACAAGAGACATGTTTGTACCACAAACTAGGTAGGTATATTACCTACTGACAAAGTAGTGTACTGAACAGCGCTCCTTTTATGTAAGTAGTACATCATTTTTATGGGTAGGTGATTGGTCGACTTGTTGGAGTCTACCGGTTTTATTATTATAACGTTTCTGGTTTTAATAAACTGGTAGTTATTAATTAACAACAGGGTAATTGCGCAACACACTGACAGTAGCAAAGGCTTTCATTTTGACAGTTCAACAACATTCACTGGCTCGTTTACGTTGGTGAGCAGACAAATTTTTCTAACATACGAAGCAATGAATTAACAATATCCTTCAAAATGATTCAGATGTTTGAAAGTGTGCTACTCAATTAGAGTGCTGGATTCGTTATGGGTAAATACAACAACAGTGAATGGAAGTACATAGGTTCTAGCTGATTAAATTCTTAGAATCCAAATGAAAAATGTTTTGTAACATGGAAATTCCCTTTCCTCTATGAATGAACGTGTAGGTATTATTACAAGTTGCGATAAGTCCTTCCTTGTGTAATACTGTATTTAACTTATTATATTATTATAATAAAATTATAATCCCATATGTAAATAACATGAGTTACATTACCATGCAGCTATGCAAGTATTATTCATGGTATGGTACCTTTATATAAGAAACACTATTTGTCATAGTTATTGTTTTTAACAAAGCTTGCATAATATAATAATCCCTGGCAAGATACTTATTCTATTGAATCGAACGCTTATTATTATAGTTTTTGTAGTGTATTAGGTATAAAATCAATGCGGTATTATTGTCTAATAGTCAGTAACTGTATTCAACAGTAGCAATGCTTGGGAACTACGCGGTAAGTTGTTCTTTTACATCTAAGTATGTCACAAAGGAAACAGTGGCAAACGTAGCCGTTTACGTGTTAAACAAAAAGAAATTCTCACGACCGACGTTCACAAATATAGGTAGGCTACCTAATAATACCCACAAAACAAAAACTACGGTTTCTATAAACTTTTAGTTCAAATAACACTCTAGCACAATGAATCATCTGAATTTGCAAAACAACAAAAGAGAATCCGAGTAACTTTAAGTTTGAATATCCTTCAACTTTACAGTCGTTTCAAGGTATTTAAACCGGAAGCTTTGCTTATTTCGATGATTATGACTCCTGAATGACAGCTACGTGTCCGTGAAAGCGTTTTCCGTTAGGTAATCACACACCTCTTTAACGACACATTATCGGACCTCATTGCATTCCCCATAACGCTATAGATTCGTCATCATGAAGGCACATACCTATTAGTAGCCCATTATTCGTGGCTAACAAGATTGAGTCACCCGCGCGTCACATAACCTCTGACTCACACTGTCATGCGCACTCCTCTCTCATATATTAACTTGTATTTTTTCCCCATAGGTGTCACCTGCTGGCTGAATCACCGAGGACCGAAGATCAGGGTCAAGCGGACCTGGGGGCCTGTGGAAATGACTACCTATCGCGAAAGTCTTAACACTTCTGAAAAGAAGAGCGCCTGAATCCAGAGGCGTCTCTAGCCCATGTAGCGCCCGTGTGCAAACATTACCCAAGCGCCACTAGTAAAAAAAAAAGCAACCCCTAGTAAGCGCGCGGTCAAAATGGAATGGGTACAAAGTTCAAGTAACAACAGCACATCAACTTACCACAAATTGTCAAATTTCCCCAATGGATAATAAACTATTGTTTGGAGATGAAGAAGAAATGCGTCGGTTTTGGATACCATGGTGTGCTGTTGGAATGGGGCTCCGAAGCGAGCGGCGCTCGGCGCCCCCTAGGACCGCTGCGCCCGTGTGCAACGCACACCCTGCACAATAGGTAAAGACGGCCCTGCCTGAATCACCAGACACGCTAATTGCAAGCCGTTACATTTAATTTAGCCGCGTAGTAGTCACCGGGGCCCCTCTCCAGTCCAATATTCCATTCCAACACTGCCTGTGATCAACACCACGATGAAGAAATTACATTCGTCCGGTGTTCGTGTCGCAAATTGTAACTAGAATACATTTTATACCGTAGTTGTAAGTATTAAGGTCGGTTCACACATCGCCGCGCTCCGCCGCGCCCGCCGCCGACGCGTCCTGAGTCCTGACAGGAACGGGATTAAAACATCGTCGCATACGTTTTGCATACGATCTGCGCCTCGCCCATTAGTGGGTATCGCACTGGATATTATTTTCTCTTCACTGTCAGACGCTGAACGCTTATATCTGACGTCACATGTAGAAAACAACTGCAAATAACATGTTAATGCGTATTATTTTGATACAGCTATTTTCTACATGTGTCGTTCCCATGTCGACCCGTGAAAGGGCATGTATTAGCCACAGCACGGTGATCTGTGCACCGACGTTTTGAATTATGTAATTAATACCTCTGTGATATTTAAGATGATTAAATAAGAGAATGATGTTGGATGAGTCACCGTGGAGCGCTGTTTGATTTGTAATCTAACAGTAAACACAGACTGTATTGAACCGTGTTGACGCATAATAAAACAACGTAGGTATTCAAGATACAAGTTCAATCTTTTAGTATTGTGTACTACACTACACACGCAAGGTTAATCCAAATTAGTAAACAACTTAACGAGTGACTCACAAACGATTAAGCTCGAAATATTATAACGTTACGCAGAAAAATATCGACATTTATCTTTCTTTCGAACTGGTTAATTACCATCTCTTTAAGACGACGTTAATTTAGAATATTTTTGTATAGATAATAGAATTACGGTAAGTATTCTATTGTAGAGTCGTTGTGACTGAGTAGCGTATTACTTACTGGAGCGCGAGTAGACTGACTGACAGACTTAAATATAGACAGTTTTGTTCTTCTAAAACATCAGTGGTGACCTAATGAATGATTTGTAAAGGAGAAAGCAACGCGAAAGTAGGAGGCTATACTTAGTGATTTTTTTACGTAGGTGTGCTACAATACTTAGTGGGCAGATTCGATCGGATGGACCACTTTTGTTTATTCGCGATCGGTTGGCCCGCTTTTGGTGACTAACGGGTTTTAACCCGAATCACACCTATTGGCTGCGTTCCTGTTGATTTCCTATTGTTAATCATTAGAATTATGACTACATGTCTATTTAAATAAACCACACAATTCCGCGAGTGGCGACGTTCTAATTTGCTTTGTAGTAGGTACGGTAGGTACGTAATGTTTATTATTAAGTTCCTAAGAATGATTGATTTATCTAAAAATTATTGGATATGTTTTAAATTATAGAAAGGCAATTATTATTTTTGGCACAATTCAACCAAAGTTATTAGAAAATCAGTATTGTATTAAAAATTTAAATAATAAAATAAAATAACGCTTGTGCTACGCTTGGAATTAATCATGTAGGACTTACATTAAATAATTGTTTTCTGCTAAACTGGGTAGCATCGACGCACAATGTGTTACCTTGGATTCAGTAGTCACGAGCATGAGTATGTGTACAGTCAACAGCAAAAGTAGATGATCAAAATAAAAAATTCAATAGGAGTCAAAACTGATCACGAATATAGGCCAGCTGTACTAGTAGTAAATGTTTGGTATAATATACAATCACATACTTTTGAATCACTTCGACGCCACACAGTTCTGACGCGAACTCCGTTCATTGTATTGAATTTCTGATTTTGATCATCTACTTTTGCTGTTGACTGTACACTTGGCTTTATTCAAAGGCAATTTTCTTCTTTATTTTTTAATGAAATTTTATGCCATTACGATCATAGTATTTTCGAACCCATAGGTTTATGTAAAGTGTCGTATTTCAACGTTGCATTCGTCGTCATTTCACGAAAAAATCGCAATTGAAAGTGTTGACAGTGCTCGTGACTGCTGGGCCATTTTGGAGCCCCCCGTGTTGAAATTTTTCTAGGGTGTTTAGAACCATAAGCATAATAAAATTCATGGTTAGGTACAGTTTGTACATCGTTTGTTTGTTTTGTTTTCGTCGTCGTCCCTGCCACCCCTATACCCACCTAATTATTGAATCTTAATAATAAAATTTACAGAATCTCGTAAAACCACCAGAATTTGTAAACAAACATGTGTGTTGTACCACAGTTTCGTCTGCATAATATAGTAGACTATACCGCTATCAAAGTGCATTGTACTTCCGTTAGTTATAGGTATTTATGTAAATACTATAGTCGAATGTAAACACTAGCGAACGGTAACAATAAGATAGGTACCCTAAGCATCTGTAAATAATGACTAACAATAATCTTCCATACTTACATACGTATAGCTTGTAGAATTAAATTATTAACATCACATGCAGTAGATAATTATTATTAATTACCTATTAGTTATTTCTCATTATTTTAAGTGTTATTGAATGATCTGCGCTGAATCTTGCTGAATGTCTACGTTTATTACCATATTATAAATATATATACTAGCGCATTTTGTATTTTTGTACATTTGTATCACTTGTTAAGCTAGTCAGTAAAATATCAAAACTATTTTTCGTTTTTTATTTTTATCATTACCTTTCAAAATGTAAATAGCGTTTAAGCATAAGCTGGTCTGCTCTGATCGCATCTGTCGTCTGTTGGAACAGCTACACCCTGAGTCCCTGACCTATGCCTAGACAGACTTACTTATAGCTTCATGATATTTGACCCCTGCACTTGCACCTAGCCAAAGAGATTTAAGATAGGTACAATAGAGGGGCTATGCAAAGAAATGTCTGAGAAAAACTGTGATCCCATGTCTCAGTGACGCCATCTGACATATTATGGCAAAATTAGAGCGGCATAATCACTGAATAGAAAATTATCTACAAATTATAAATGCAACTTTGGCGAAAAGTTTATTTATTGTTGTTCAAAATTAAGTCTTCTTACAATTCATGAATGTTGTTTTCATTTTACATGACAAAATCAATAAAGACCATTTTTCCCTTTATCTATCAAATTCGAGCAATCCATAACGAGTTCAGCTACTCAACGCTAGAGGGCGCTGTAACCAACTTACTCTATTTAGCACGCTAACATCATTGAAATAGATGTCATATTGCTAAACAGGTAAATGATAGGCTACAATTAAAATACTTACCTACATTTATTACTACAATAACTACAAATAAAATAAATTACCTTACATTAGGTATAGTTAGTAATAATTACCTAGGCAAGTACACCATTAGAAACCACAGTTACTAATTACTGTGGTTTATAAGTGAACGTCTGATTCGCAGGTCAACAGTCGCATTTAGCTTTGAAATTATGCCTAAAAATTACTTATCAATTACTTATATTTGCTTACCATGATGAGAGAATTGCTTATTTCATAACTAAAAAGAATTAAAACAATTAAGGTTGACCAGCCATTCTGATATCAGAATGGCTGGTCAATCTCTGTAGAGTAGTAACCATGAGGAATTACTGAAATTTTCATGGGCGAAAGATTGCTTATCAATTGCTTATTTCACAATTTATAAGCCTAGACCCTGTTTATCCTCTCTTTATGCTAGCCACGAGTTAAAAAGCCTCTGCGCCTGTTAAAATATGCGAGCAAACTGACGTATGTTCGTACTTGTTGCTTTATTTTCTGTAATAACCAAACGGTGCCTAGTTCTAGATTGTTTGTAATCATATCATCTTCCTGCCCTTGTCAAATGTTACTTGGGGTCGGCGCAACACGCTTCTTACTTCCATTCTCCCCTGTCAGTCGTCACGCTATCGCTATCATTTACTCTTTTTTCCTTCATAATATCATTCCTCACACAATCCATCCATCGTTTCCTTTCTCTTCCTCTCTCTTCATCCATTAACATTTATATTCATCATATATTTTATTATTTTCACCAGACTCGGTAATTAGAAAAATGTGAGCTATATAGGGTGACTGGTAATTAGTGACCGATATCTACTTATACACGTGATTATACTCAAGTAAACAAACAACTTTGCCAAAGAATCCTTTTTTTTTTTTCATACTTTTAATTTAGCAACGATCTAAACATTGTCATACGGCTGCTGTGTTATTGTGATGAAAGTGAATGAGTATTTAAAAAAAATGTTTCTTTGGGAAAGTTCAAGTTTGTTATCATGAGTAAAATCGCATGTATAAGTATCGGTCCCTAATTACTATTCACCCTATATTATACATATATCTCTTTAATATAAAAAAATCTCGTGCCGTGGTGTTTGTTACCAAACTGCTCCGAAACGGCTGAACCGATATTTGTATGGGGTAGGTCTGAGAATCCGCCAACATCTATTTTTCATACCTCTAAATGATAAGGATGACCTTAAATATTTTATTTTATTAGTAGGTAGGTAGTAAGTAGGTAGGTAGTAGGTAGGTCGTAGGTAGTTAGTAGGTAGGTCAATTCGAATTTAATGTTCATAGTTGACGGGACAACGTTTGTTCGGTCAGCTAATATACATATAGATCAAAATTAAAGACACGGGTTTTTTTATTTATTGAAAAACGTATAATAATTATTCTTATTTGTAGTAAGTAAGTAGTTGTACAAATAAATAACATGACTTCTATTTCCTAACATAAATAATACAATGTGGAATCACTTTTCGGTTGGTACTTCGTATGATTCTCGCACTTAGATCGTCGTAGCATTGCCACTTACTTGCGTGGAAACCCACGCAAGTAAGTATACGCAAGTAAGTTATAAAAAATTATGTAGGGTAGATTCATTTCATCGAAAACGTATGGCAATGCTATGACGATCTAAGTGCGATAATCATACGAAGTACCAACCGAAAGGCGATTCCACATTGTATTGTTTATGTTAGGAAATAGAGGTCATGTTATTTATTTGTACAACTACATAATTATATAACAATAATTATTATACGTTTTTCAAAAAAACCCTTATCTTTAATTTTCATCTATATAGGGTGACTGGTAATTAGTGACCGATACTTAAACACGTGATTTTACTCATCATTATGAACAACTTTTACTATGGGACCAAACCTGAAATCGCGAAAAAAAAATCAGCTGTTCCCTACATTTATGTTCGTCTAACTCGTCAAAATGTAGAGAACAGCTGTTTTTTTTTTCACGATTTCAAGTTTGGTCCCATAGTAAAAGTTGTTCATAATGATGAGTAAAATCACGTGTTTAAGTATCGGTCACTAATTACCAGTCACCCTATATGTATACAGGTTGTCCCGTAACTCAACGTGCAGCCGGAATCGGGTGATAGGACAAATCATAATAGTTACCAGAAAAATATTTAAAAAAATCTTAGTCATGTATTTTTTAAATTACAGTAATTTTAAAACAACAGATTACACAAGCACTACTCAAGATTACACAAAAAAAAAGAAAATATAAAAAAAGTAAAGATTTGTAGCTAAAGGAGCTGAAAAACCATCACAGGGTGTACACTTTTCCAAAAAAAAAAAAAAAGAAATTACTGTAATTTAAAACTTCATGACTAAGATTTTTAGGGTTCCGTACCCAAAGGGTAAAAACGGAAGTAAGACTTCGCTGTCCGTCCGTCCGTCCGTCTGTCTGTCACCAGGCTGTATCTCAAGAACCGCGGTAGCTAGCTAGACAGTTGAAATTTTCACAAATTATGTATTTCTGTTGCCGCTATAACAACAAATATTAAAAATAAAATAAATATTTAAAGGGGGCTCCCATACAACAAACGTGTTCTTTTCGGCGTTTTTGCCTTGTGGTACGGAACCCTTCGTGTGCGAGTCCGACTCGCACCTCGCACTTGTTTTTTATGTTTTTCTGACAACTATTATGATTTGTCCTATCACCCGATTCCGGCTTGACGTTGAGTTACGGGACACCCTGTATACAGTCAAAAGGATGTATGTGAGTAAAGGATGTAATTTTTTAGAACTTTAGTCGGTCCGATTCCCGAGTGTGGCAAGCGAATTTTTTAAAATCGGTGAATGCAGATTTGTTTCTTTTTAAAAGTAAAGGAATGTTTCCTTTGAGTAAAATTTGCTCCCCGTAGGTACTTACTTTCCCTCCAGGTGACATGGAAAAATTCCACCCCGTATATCTATATATAGCTCATATTTTTTCAATTACTGAGTCTGGTGAGAATATGAATATACATTTTGATGGATGAAGAGGGAGAGGAAGACCAAGGAAACGATGGATGGATTGTGTGAGGAATGATATTATGAAGGAAAAAAGAGTAAATGATAGCGATAGCGTGACGACTGACAGGGGACGACTGAGAATGGAAGAAAAAAGCGTGTTGCGCCGACCCCAAGTAACATTTGACAAGGGCAGGAAGATGATATGATTACAAACAATCTAGAACTAGGCACCGTTTGGTTATTATAGAAAATAAAGCAACAAGTACGAACATACGTCAGTTTGCTCACATATTTTAACAGGCGCAGAGGCTTTTTAACTCGTGGCTAGCATAAAGAGAGGATAAACAGGGTCTAGGCTTATAAATTGTGAAATAAGCAATTGATAAGCAATCTTTCGCCCACGAAAATTTCAGTAATTCCTCATGGTTACTACTCTACAGAGATTGACCAGCCATTCTGATATCAGAATGGCTGGTCAACCTTAATTGTTTTAATTCTTTTTAGTTATGAAATAAGCAATTCTCTCATCATGGTAAGCAAATATAAGTAATTGATAAGTAATTTTTAGGTATAATTTCAATGCTAAATGTGACTGTTGACCTGCGAATCAGACGTTCACGTTTATAATTTATTTTAATTGTAGCTACTGTAAGATTCTAGCATTCTTCATTTCCAAAACGAAAGTTAATCCCGTGAATAGCCCGGCTGTGCAATTTCAAAATCTAGCAACTGACACTGAACACAACACCTGATATTTTTTTCGCGATCTCAAGGTTCCTTTAATCCCATATAGAAGATGTGTGAAGTGACAAGACTGGATAGTAAGAAATGAGTATTTTAGAGAAAGTCTGAAAGTGGCGACAGTTGAAGCAATTGACCGAAAACATAACATCACGCCTTGTTTCCCCGGAGAGTTGGGCAGAGGTGTACCAACCTATGATCACCAGCTAAGTTAAAGTCTACATGGGACTTCAACATAACTGACGAAATGTGGGTGTATTATAGGGGTCGAGCCTATTGTCACCGACTGGGCCCAAATCCAGACTCCGGGCTGCTACCGATAAATTCCAGATAGAAAAACCCAATAACACACTGTCCGGCCTGGGAATCGAACCCAGGACCTCATGCACAGCAGCAGCGCTTGCGGTCACTAGACCAACGAGGCAGCCCCGAAATGTATGGGATTTGCTTGCAGTTTTATGGCGTTACATAGCGCCTTAAAAGAGTTTGTTGTATCTAGATAGCACTGCCCAGCAGCACTCCACCTAAATTGTTATTATGGGGATTCATAGACGACTCCGCCTTGAGTGTACATGTGGTGCTGTTCCACAAACGATGGGCCACTTAGTAAATGTTCTGCGTGGTCCTGTCAGCTGCACGTTACAGGAACTGATGGACGCTAGTTAGGGCGCCAAACCGAATTCTGATCAAAGTCCATTTAGATTGCCATCGACACATACCATCGGCTAAGAACTCTTCTTTTCTCGTCTTTGATACTTTACGTTAATACTTTTTCCAAAAAATCGGGTAAAACAGAAAAAATTAAACAAACACTTCCAAAATTAAATAACTTCTTTTATTTCAGAGTCAAATTTGTTTCCTACATAAACGTGTTAGAATGATGACGCCGTAACATTAATTGACCATTACACTAATGGTACGCGCCGTTAGCTGTTAACTTGGTGCACGAGTGGAGGGCCGTGAATTTATTCCATTATGACGTGTTAGTGCGCGCGTCACGTTTCCACGAACATACACAACATGTGCACAATGTGCAACAACCCATCTGCGGACTTCGCAACTCTTATTCCTTTAATTAGCCGCAAATATGACTGGGCGAGTATTTATAACCCGCCCGAACGGCACCGATACGTCTTACATGCTACATCTGAACGATCAAACGAAGCAATCCCAGCGAGGCGCGCGCACTAACGCTACTACACAGATAACTACTGTCGGTTTCAATACAGATTTTTATATTATAATAATATAGATTTTTATTTTTTTAAATAACTATGCAATTATGATCACAAATACCCATGAACCAAACGACGCGATCCCGAAACATTTCTGCAACATCCGAAGATAACAATAACTACACTCCGCTACCGCGGCGCGCGTAGAGGTACTCGTGCGCACGTGACGTCACGCACGCCGCTACGCGCTCCGGCACGACGATGTCAACGCGTCTCAACTACTATCCAATGCCACAAACACCTAATTTTAATCAATAATCAACAATTATCGCCCACCTCTAACACTACACGCTTTATTTATACGATCAAGTGGAAAAATAATTTTTGATCCTCCATCGAAATCAAACTAACATCTCCCATGATATTTTCACATGGCAAAACAAAAATTCAAGGCAAAACACACACAGTCCGAGAGCGCGACCCACCGGGACTTATAAACTACGCGTCAGAGGCAATTTAATGTTCCTTCCTACGTTAGGGATAACAAGGTATCTGGACACTACAAACTAGACGTTATAAACAACGCGGGCCGCGCTCGCGCCTGCGTCACATAGGTAAATTGGAAAGACAATAACTACTCTCCATATGCTTATAAGAACACTTCATAAAACAGCTTTATATTATACTACATAATTTACATTTATATTAGGTTTACATTTTTACACAGCAATAATAATGTTTGTAGTTTCATTATAATATACTCTATATACTCCCAATTGCTAAATATTGTCGCATATTAAGCATGTTTTTTTTTTATTTATATCGACACCGCATGGTCATTGGTGTCAGCATCATTTTATATTAACAAAATACTTTAAATCCTTCTTCAAATCACTCTACCATTATTCTCTCCTAAATACGAACAAAACTATGAAACAGTGATCGGACTATTATATTATTCTTTTAGAACTTGTATTAGTCACTAATTAATTCCAAATCGGTAAGTAGCCGAATACACAACTAAAACTAAGCTTCAATTAACTAAACTACGGGAATTTATAACAATTTTTATAAACGGACACAATTCACAGATGTTGCAACTTCACAAAAATCAACTCAAATTATTTCAAACAAATAATCTATAAATGCTGACAATATTGTCTTTTGTTTGGAATGACACTTAACACTTTCTATAAAAAGTTTCAAACATCGATTTCTAAAGCATATAAATATGTTAGAATTTAGACGACTGATCACAATGCTAATCAGACTTCTCTATACAAAACGATTGTGTTAGTAAAAAATAATTTTAGAAAAAAATAATTATGGCAAAATATTGGCGAAGTGTAGCGAATGAGCTCTCCACAAATATTTAAGTTAAAAAAGATCCAATACCGTTGTAAAACAAACCCAAGCACTCAACAAACAGCCGCGGGAAAATTATACTAAAACAACTCACAGTGAAAACTTAAACACGCGGCCACACGACCGGTCAGTTATGTACACACGTGTGATCACACTTTATAAATACCAGCTACGCGTGCGAGCTCCGAACTAAACGTTACAGTCGATAACATTATGTTACTACAGTATCAAGCTACTGTAATGTTACATGTTAGCACAACTAAGTTACCGCGGGGCGTTATGACATCACAACTAAATGATATTTACACAAATAATGCACATAATATAAAATATTAATAAGACATAACCATCTTAAGTATTTATTACGTTATAGTTTTATTTATTACACTATGGCATTGCAACTTTGTGACTCGGTTGCGGCTACACGTCGACCTTCGTTACAGTAACAAAAATTGTTAGCGGAACAGAAAGGCTAATAGTTTAATGCCTTGTCAAAATCAAGGTATGGGTAAGAACATTTTCGACAGGTTTTCAGATAAGGTGAATGGAGTGGTAGACCGCAAAATTCAAATTTTCTTACGTTTTTTGCAATTTGCGCAGGTCAGTGTCAGATAGTATCTTGATCAAAATATGATTTGCGACATTAACAGGTACATATTTAGAGAATTATCATCATTAGAATCATTAACATATCTTTCTAAATTAGATTTCTACCACCAACCACCAATCTCTTATGGAAAAGTGTTTATCGTAGAAATCTAACTTAGAATGATGTATGAATGATTTTAATGATTATAATTCTGTAAATATGTACCTGTTATTGTCGCGAATCATATTTTGATCAAGATACAACCTGACACTGACTTGCAAATTTCAAAAAACGTAAGAAAATTTGAATTTCGCGGTCTCAACTACCCATTAACCTTAACAACAATATAAATATGATAATCACAGTAAGATAATAAAGTTTGTTTTGGCTGTATATAAAAATCTTCGCATACGGAAGCAGGTAGTCATTCGGAAAGAATTTCGAATTGATATAGATAGCGTTCAGTGGCTTGATAAGAACACAACGGCTCAATGTCAAGTAAGATAATGAAATTCTTATAAATATCAGCTTTAAATTAAACAGAGAAAACTGTTACTGTGGACCGTCGAAATAATTCTTCGCATATTGGAACCGATAATGCGCAGACTTAGAAATCAAAATACACAATATTGTAAAAATAGATCTTATTGCACGTAGTTTAGGGTCAGTTTTTTTCGAACGCGCTCAAATGTGTCAAGCGCACGTAAACTGCTGATTGGTTGAATTTTTTATCAACAGCCAATCGCAGCAGTTCACGCGCGCTTGACAATTTTTCACATTAATTTTGCGGGAATTTTCGTTCGAGAAACTCGCCCCTAGTTGACTATCGTAGATGATACATGGTTCTAAACGTGACAGTAAAAGGGTTTACAAAATGACAATTGATGTGAGTAGGTGTTGGTTACTGACTTCTGATGACGAGCGTTGGACGGGCTTGCCGACAAACAGTTATAAACTTGCAACCGATTTCTGAATTGAGAATTTGAAGTTGAGCACTTCTTAAACTCTACTTTGGCATTACTTAAGGTGATTCCTTCAATGTAGCCCGCGAAATTCTTACGTTCTTTGCAAAGATTTTGAATTTTGGCGGGGTTTCATCTAAGTAATGCTGGAATAGAGTTTAACAAGTTTTCAACTTAAAATTATTAATTCAGAAACCGGGTGAAATAGTTTGTTCACATTGCCATAGCAAAGCTCTCGTCAAGTGCTGGTCACCTGAGCTCAGCGTATTGCTACGTCAGGAGTGCGCCCCCGGCGCGAGCGGCGCGGTCTGTGGCGCCGCCGCACTCGCGCTACGGTTATTATAGGTCCCTGAGAACACAAAAAATAATCATTTTAAAACAATATGACAGAGCAGCTAACAAAATCAAGATAATCTGACATTGATCTTAATTTTAATAAGTAGATGTTATAGGATTCCGGATTTACAGACTCTGGCTTTTTTCACTAGTTTTTTTTTCTGCTATCCGTCAAGGCTCTGACGTAACCTGTCGGTAGGCTCTGACGTCGGCGCCGATGAGGTCATAACGCATCATGCATGACACACAACACCACAAAAATGTAAATCCGGCTTACTACCGACGGGTGACGGATATCACCTTTATCTTTGAGAAAGGACTGCGTTCACTAACCCTGAACAACGAATGTTAACTATTAATTATCTTTTTGTAAACTTAGCTTAAGTAATCGTCTATGGGCTTTCGTTGGCTAAGCTGACAACGAGAGCTTTCACACTGATCCAGTACACAAACAACAGCTTTAACATGTTTCACATTTTGCATATTATCACCAAACCAAACCAACCAAATTAATTATAATATTCCAACCACCACCTCTGTCATACATTTTTAAAATTAACAAGATCGGAATCAATCCCATATTTACTTCCACTTACAATTGAAAATGACTAAATGCTTTTAGCGCTAAACATTATGGAGTTTATTTAAAGACGTTCCTTATAGTTAAGAAACTATTCTTTCTCCGTCATCTACTAACGATTAAGAGATACAGAACAATGTTTTAAATACGTACAGCGTTAAACGCATTAAGTGTGCATACTGACGAGCGACACGCGTCAACGGCAGGGGGAACTGCACTGCTCGTGTGTATGAGCACTTAGTGATTTGTGGTGCAAGCGGGCCTTAGATAAAAGCATTATAAACATGCGCATATCCTTATAACCGTTTTATTAACCTCATACAAAAAGAACTAATGATACGTATAGAAACGAAAATAACCGTTCGAAGCGGTAGTTTCGTTTGTGTATGCAGTATTAATTCCTTTTCCATCCCAATACCCAACACCTGTGCAAGTAAACCCGAGTCTACCGTAGTGCAATATATTGTTGGATATAAAGGGGTGATATTACCGTACCTACCTCATCCACTGCTGCGAGGGCGGGTTGTGGGAGGGTGTCGACGGCTGGTGCGATTGTGTTGCCACCCTTTGCACCACCTGGAAAAAGAGAATAACAGGTTAGCAATCAATCTTCAGTATTATTGAGCCACATTAGAACTGTGGTAACATTACCGTAGTAAATTCGATACCAACACAAATTCCAAAATCTCTCTTAATTTACAACAGTGCAAGTGTAACCACTATAGGGGACAAATTCCAGGCTTTTAAACACATTAGGTACATACATAATCAGCCTAAACTGTTCCTTCTTCTGGGAATCAAGCCTCCTCTCCGTGAGAAGTAATCGGCCACGCGAGTCCAGTGCGTGTTGATGTATCATCATCATCATCATCATTTCAGCCAAAAGACGTCCACTGCTGGACATAGGCCTCCCCCAAGCACTTCCACTTCGACCGGTTCTGTGCTTGATGTATATATCACAATGCTTTCGAATTTTTGTTTTAAACCGTGCTGGTGTCCCCACGACATTTTTCTTTGCCGTTTTGTGAACGATTAATAAGGCCGCTTTCACATTAGAACGTTAGCAGCGCGACAGTAGCGCGGCAGAAGCAGAAACCTTCACGCACGCTTCTGTTTATAATATGAAATTCTGAGTGGGCGACGGTCGCGCGTCAGTCGCGTTGCTAAAGTCGCCTAAACGTGAAAGCGCTCTAAATATAGTTAGGTGTAAGATCAGAATAGTTACCTGCTGCACGAAGGCGCGCGTGAGGTGCGGCGCGGCGCGCTCGGCGTGCTCGAAGGCGCGCCGCAGCTCCTCCACCGCGCCCGCGCTGCCCGCGCCGTGCGCGCGCGACAGCTGCGGGCCAGGGGGCTCAGTTAGTACACTAATGCTCAAATTGCTCTAAATCACTAACAAACTATAATGGTTCAAATGAGTAGATTTTAGACCAAAAAGCGTATTATTTGATACAAACAAAAAGTACTTATGCCTTAATTTCAAATTATAATGTAACAAAGCAAAGTTGGGAAGATAGTCACCGATATTTATGTCGAAAGAGTTGAGTATTTACGTCCCTTCAATAAACTTATTATGCCAACATAAAAATAAGTCAAAACGAGAGTTTTCACAAGATATAAAATGTTACTTACCTCATTCAGTAGTGGGTATATAAGTTGTTGTAGATAAGGATGCCTCTTTACTTTGTTCTCCTCACTGTTTGTTCCTCTATGGTCCAAAGGCGTGGCCTGAAATCATAAGACATACATTTATAATAATGACAAATGATAAAATAAGCACACTGCACTTGATTAACGAGTGTTTCCTGAAGCTCGTTTGGACCTTAGATTGGTGAACAGTACAGTATCAATTCAGAAGGCCAACTCCCGTATTAAAAATTACGTTCAAAATCTAGTCGCAATCTCAGTTCAGCGACAATCAATGTCAAAAACTTGTCAAAAAAAAATGTAAGTACATTAGAGGTATTTTTGACTAAGACTGAGTTTAGAATGCGAACGTTATAAGACGGGAATTGCTTCTCTGATTATTTTTGTTGATTTGTGAAACTATTTTCTATCTGTTTAAGTAGCCTGTATTATTCTACCCTAGGACAAAAGTGGTCTTCTCTTTCAACCCAATTTTGTTCGCTGCCATTGCCTACTAGTTTATTGGTAGAAGTCAACGTTGCCTCACCCACTTTGCCTTGGCCTACCGAGTTATCTTACAGTTGCGCCCAATGGGATCCACGAACTAAGTAGTTATTTTGAAACTGAACAATATCGTGTTTATTTTGTTGTTAGCAATACTAATCAGAAATGAGGAGATCCGCAGGAGAACCGAGGTAACCGACATAGCCCGAAGAATTGACAAACTGAAGTGGCAGTGGGCAGGGCACATTGCTCGCAGAACAGATGGCCGATGGGGCCGAAAGGTTCTGGAGTGGCGACCGCGTACCGGAAGACGTAGCATTTTCAAGGCCTCCACAAGGTATACTGACGACCTTGTGAAGGCAGCAGGAACCCGTTGGATGCGAGAAGCACAGAACCGGTCGAAGTGGAGGTGCTTGGGGGAGACCTATGTCCAGCAGTGGACGTCTTTCGGCTGAAATGATGATGATGAATACTAACGTTTTTGTTATAGACTACGCTATCCCTGTTGGAGGGCTGGTGCTCAGTCCGCTCCTTGCGATCCTCGCGGTCGCCTCGGTCACGATCCCGTTCCTTCGCGCTCCTCTGTTCTGCGTTCACTTGCACGTTCGACGATTGCCGAGTCTGGAACGTTAAACATGTTTTTTTAAGTTCATATTATTTTTCTAATTTTATACAAGGTAAGTTTAGGTTAGAATATTTTAAAATGGTTATTATGCGTCTTCTAAAAAATACAGTGTTACTAGGTTAATTTTATTGGTATCACACCACAATAACCGTCTTTTAAGACGGGCACCATTTGTGTTGTAAAAGTAGATGTCCGCCAGCAACTTTTTAACAATTTCTTTTCCTGTTAAAAGTAGCTGGCGTACACCTACTTTAACGGATTACTTTAACTCGGTTATTGTGGTGTGATACCAATAAAATTAACCTAGCAACATTGTGTGTTTTATTCACACATAATACCTGTTGTGATGGAATGCAAAACAGTCATATTATTTATTTAGAACACATTAAAGTGTCAACTAGTAGGCGACATGGTATGATTTCTAATCTAATTCAATAGAAAAATCGCGAATAATTTATTGTCCTTACATTCGGGTTTTATAAGAGATCAAATCGCAGATCAGCAAACCTGCAGTTAGGTCTCAGTCAGTTGGTATTCGTTCAAATAACATTTGAAAATTTAAGAAATGGGATGGCTTTAATGAGCATCCTACCGACTAAATGTCCGGCGGTTACAGCTACAAATACAGCATTGAGAACTTACCGGGTGCTTATCATTAGTATTATTATTGAGCGCATGCGTATGCGCGGGTACGTGTGGCGTGTGCGTCCCATGCTGCGCGTGCGTCGCATGCTGCGCGTGTGTCGCATGCTGCGCGTGTGTCGCATGCTGAGGCACGTGCGGCGCGTGAGGCGCGTGCGGCGCGTGCTGCGCGTGCGCGGCGTGCGGCGGCGCGGGCGGCAGCGCGGGCGGCTCGGCGGGCGGCGCGGGCGGGGAGCTGCGGCCGGACAGCGCGCCGTTCTGCTTGCCGCCCGAGCCCACGCTCACTGCCTCACGCTCGCGGTGCGGCACTGGAAACAGAATTATACATCTTAGATAGCAGAACAAACCAGCATCCTACTTGATGCTACAGCCGCATTTCAGTAGTACAACGAGCAGGTATCCGCAACTCCACGTCCACGTATTTTGCGTACGGACCCTAACCTTAACCTAATAAATATAAAACCTGTATTCATGTATTGTTTGTTAAAGTCACAGGAAGTTACTTGAAACAACACTAGACGGTCAGTTTAAGCTGTTTATTCCAAATTCAGCTTCACCTACAGGCATCCCGACTTATAGCTGTCAGAAAGAAGGTAGTAATTTCTCCTCTATTCTATTTATTCTAAAACCAAGAAACACGGGATAACCATTCTATAGGTGAACAAGGAGCTTTTGGCGCGTGGCCAAAATCGGAACTAACGCCGAAATCTTGTTTTTTCCATATCCACTCAGTGGCCCCGATTCGGCGGGACTCGGCTCCCCGTGTCCCCGAACATTTTTTATTTTGGGCCGCGGGGCGGCTCGCCACATATACACGACTCGTACAGAAAAAAATTCTATGGACCGCTGTTAAACTAATGGCTGTTTCTTCAAGTGGATAGACCAGGGTAGATTACAAAACTTGTTTCGTAACTTTAAGAGACTTTGATTTTTTTAAATAATTGCTTATTTTTAATGTTTGTTTACATTACGAAAATAAAAATTAAAATAATTTTCATTCAAAATCGAAAATGGACGCGTGAGTGGATATATTTCACAAAAAAAATGCACTACTGTTTACCAACAGCGCCTCCCTGTCAATCAACGTCATTCAAGCGCCAAAAGATCTTTGTAGCAGAGTGAATAACCAATAAACTTGTCAAGCATAGAGACTGCGACTATAACTCTTCTTGATAAAGGGTATTGTTGCATACGTCCAGCCAGTGCATGAATTGCACAGTTCAATAATCTGAAACTTGTTCCATGGTAATAAGAGTCATAAAAAGAGATGAGAATTCATACCATTGTCGTCATCAGTGTTGCGATTGTTGCGTCGCTTGTTGTCTCGCTCTGCGGAGGCCTGCAGGGCTCCGCCGCGGACCGTCATGATCCAGGGCTCGTCTGCCTCGCCGTCGCCGCTCCGGCATTCCTCTCTGAAAGAATTATAAAAACGATATTAGGCCATTAATAAATGGATATTCGACGTGGACGCTCTATGTAACTAATAGCAACGCGGTTAAATACAAAACAAGACTACCTTCTATAACAACCGTAAAGTCGATACACATACTGAGCATTTTCGGGCCGCTTATTTTTTAGTTTTGACCACGTTTGGAACGGAAAAGGTGACGCCTTTGCCCAGCAGTGACGCACAAAGTAGTAGTAGGCTTTTTTCATTAACCTACATTGTCCCAATACTGGGCAAAGTTCTCCCCATATTTTACAGTTCTACCTAATCAAATTCAAATCAAATTTATCGTTTACCCTATAATTTCAGTGTCCTGGGTACTTACTAAATACGTCAACAAACTATTAGGTACTACAACATAAGGGTATTTTGTTTATGAAGCTTAAGGATAATTAATTATTCAGCGTGTTGTGTGAAACGTCCATAAAATGCCACGTGTATTGGTTGCCATGCCACCGACAAGTTTCAGTATTGAAAACACATTACCTAGGCGGTTTTGCGTAACAAAGGTAGGTATCAAAGCATAGAATTCCCAGAACACATTATTATTGTAATATAATACTTGTATGTTATTGGTCATTATTACATTTTTGTCGAGATTATTAGAGGATTATAGGTTTTATTTGAGAAATTTCGCCACTTAAATATTTTTGAATGAATTTATCAAGATATCAATTAGTCTTAATCTAACAACTGATAATTGGTTAGTAAAAGAATGTATAAAATATGAAATATACTCACGAATCCGAATTCTCCGACTCAGTTTCGCTCTCCTCGCTCCGTTGCGCCTTCCACTTCTTATACCTATCTATAAGATCCATTAGATACGAATTCTTCTTAGCCTTCCTGATAAACTGGAACTTTAGTAATTCCTTAGCTGTTGGTCTCTGAAACACAAAGCAAAAATGTTTCAAAACAACGATTAGAGAACATTTTATTGCTGCAAGAAATACTGAAAGTTCTTAATGAATTTTGATTATCCTAAGACAAACTGGCGTAGGGAATAGTGAATCTAAAGCAATCTATTTAGTACAATGAAATACGCGTTTATATCTCCCAGATTAAAGGATCACACGTAATCCGAAACACTCTGGAGGGTTCTAACAAATACACGACACGAAATGCGTCGGTCGGGGGAAATTAATCCGTATCCGCCATCTCCGGTCCGTATCTAACTTACATTTTCTGGGTCCTTATTCAGGCACGCCTCGACGAACTCTTTGAACGGTTTCGAGTAGCTGCCGGTGAGTTGCGGAGGGTTGTTCTTAGGGATGAGGAAGAGCACCCTCATGGGGTGGAGCTCTGAGTTGGGCGGCTCGCCCTTGGCCAGCTCGATGGCGGTGATGCCGAGCGACCAGATGTCAGCCTTGCTGTCGTAGCACGACTGTTTGATCACCTCGGGCGCCATCCAGAACGGTGTGCCCACGAATGTGTTGCGTTTGCTTGTTGTGTTCGTTAGCTGGCCCGCGACACCTGGAATTATTGAATAATTTATTCATTTGAGTTATATGGTAATACTAGCTTCCGCCAGCGGCTTCGCCCGCGAGGTATGTCGATAAAAACTACCCTATGTCCTTCTCCGGGATGCAATCTATCTCTCTGCCAAATTTTATCGAAATCCGTTCAGTGGTTTAGGCGTGAAAATGTAACATATAGACAGACAGCCAGGCATACATACAGACAGACAGACATTTTAAAACTATTTCTGTTTTCGATATTATTATTGGACCACGCAACGAGATGTTGTGACGTTTCTTTTCCGATACCAACAAAATAAATCACGTTAAAAATACGAATAAACAAGGTACCTACCTACAGAAATAAATCACAGAATGATTAATCTGTTTTGGCATATTATTGGAACATTCCTAATTTGCTATACCAGTCACGGTTATTTATGGGAACATGCGAACAATATACCAACTTCTGTAGATTAGAAATGTATGGAAAATCAAGATACGCCTACGGACGTACTCTAGCTAGATGGTAGGTAAAAAAAATCCTTTAAGAGGAAAGTTTAGAACCATTGCAGGTGCTTGAATAAAGACACAAATAATTAATAGAACCTACAACCACTTCCGTCTCAAAGGAAAGCGTACATCTTCATCATAATTACAATTTCATGAGATGGGAATATGCTCGTACAGCACAGTACATTAAAGTTTCATATGACATGTCTCTTAGTTTAACCATATTATTATGTATGCTCACGTTTACCCAAGGGTTGTAAAGCGGGTCATTATTTAACTTTTCTGGGTAAAATGTCAGGTACCATACGTACATTAAAATTGATTAATGTGAGACCTTCATATTAAAACCGCATTATCAATCGTTGGACATCACGTGTCAAGGAAAACCACATAATGAGGTAACTTGGATACTTTTATAACTTTATTATAGTCACTGTTTCCCAAAATATTGTTTTTATTGTAAAGTTAAACATAACATGATCTTATTTCAAGTAGGTCACACATACATATTTGATATTAGCGTTGTTTTCTTCTAACATAGATGTTTATAATTGTTTCTACACTAATTTAATGTACGGATATAAAAGTGGTTTACCGTGGCATTTGTTCATTTTATATGCAGTCACGGCGTATGAATAAAAATATAATATTCCCTTTGTAAAGGAACACAGCCGTACAGCCTTATTAATTTTGAATGGTCGGTAAAGTCATGCGGGCTTTTTTGTGACTCAACGTATTTTTGTATTCTTTGCCTAACGGTGAAACTAATAAACACAATAATATTTTTATTAACCTTCTCGACCAGCAATCGGTTTAAAATTTATATAGAATTTATGCTGAACTATGAGTGTACTTCAATACATTCCGTTCTTGTGCCCCATTGCGGTATCGACGTAGCAAGGTTAAGCAAACCATCGATCAAAGAAGTGCATTGGTACGGATTGGTACTACGAGCATATCAATAAAATGCTTTCAGCTCATAAAACCCCTCAATATGACGTGTCGAACGAATTCGAAACGACATAAAGCTAAAGGTTAAGGCGTCGAGTGGCTATAAACATAGGGACTTAAAATTCAGCGCCACTTGACTATTAACCTACTTCGAATACACTCAAATGTGTCATGCATGCTCAGTGTCGAAGTTCATAGCTATAAAAGTTTAGAAGAAACATTACTTTGTTTAGTAATCCCATGGCCATACAAGTGTTGTACACACAAAAAAAGCTGTATCCAGGAAACATGGATGTTTGAAGAGCCGTGAAAGTCTTCACACCGCTCATCCCGAAGCAAAAGGGCGTTCACTTTGGCACAGCGCACAGTTGCCTCGCCAACGGTCCAAACATTGGCCTCCAGCCAAAATTCATGGCCATAATGCACGCTTAACTTATAATGCAAGCTTCCATATTGTTGGTTTGACATCTTTTTTGAGAACAAGAGAAGAATATTTGACAATATATTATTATGTTATCAATTTCGCGTGGAAATGAAAAGAGGCTTTGGTTTAAATCACTCACTTCTCGTTCACTAACAACTATAGGTACAGGTTACTTGAGTTTCCTGACTCAATCTACAGGGCTTAGGTAGACATCTTTAACGAGATATCATCTTGATTCAATTCCCAAAAGATAAAATCGCCAACTCCGTCGAAATTTAAAACTTATTTTTGCTCGCCCTTAAATATTTCCCGAGATGACACTTTACGAACTTATTAAGAGATTAAACTGTTGATAAATAGCTTGCTGCTGCTGTCCCAAATTTTCTTATTATCTCCTTTAATAGATGCGGTTAATTAAATAAACTTGAGACACATAGGGTAATAAATAACTCGACAGGCTAAATGATACCCTCTTAAATGCAGATGCGTGTCCATTAACAGCTGAGCAATGATATTTATTGATTAAATTGTCCATTTATACTTTAATCGTCACAACTAAGTAGGTTACAAGAGTTTACGACACATTCATGAACGCAGCACACACAATCTTCGTTGTTTATTAAATTATCGTCAATTATGTATAGTCAGTCAGTGTCAACACTTCCCTTGGGTGTCGTAGAAGTTGACACCTTTACTTTCTGGCATCCAACTACATATTGTTTTATTCAGAGGATTTAAATACAAGCAGGGATAACACGCAACCTGTAACGATGGATTCAGTACATGATACTGAACCCCATTGCGTTCATATTTTTTTTTCTTTTTATTAATTAGGCTATACTGTCCTACTGCTGAGTAAAAGGCCTCCCCCAAATCTTTCCGGTCATCCTTTTCTAGCGCCACCTCGATTCAACCCTTGCGGTATGCGTCTAGGTCGTCTCGCCGACTCTTCCTAGACCAGCCATGACATCGGTTATTAAAAAAAAAAACAGCTGTTACATACACTAACCGCGTGCGTGGATATTGCAATTCATACTAATATTATAAATTCGAAAGTAACTCCGTCTGTCTGTCTGTCTGTATGAAAGGCCTTAACTACTGAACGGATTTCGATAAAAATTGGCAGGGAGATAGATTGCATCCCGGGGAAGGACATAGGATAGTTTTTATCCCGATATTCCCACGGGATCGACACTTACGCGGGTGAAACCGCGGGGCGCTGCTAGTTTTCTATAAGAGTTGATGTTTTTAAAATAATTAACGAATAATTAGTTAGGGGCAGACTGGCTAGGGGTCTAGAATCATGTGCTAAATTCATGTGTTACAGTTTGCTCGTCGATGTCCCACCCACCCTGTATAATGATATGGTCGCCAGTCGGTCGACACAATCACCAGGATATCAATGTCATTCAAATACCATTTGTAACAATTGATGTTCGAACGTGCACAGAAACACGCCTGTACAGTCACGAGCACTAATATGTCAACACTTGACAACTTTCAATGTCGATTTTCTCGTGAAATAAGGAATGCAACTTTAAAATACGACACTTTACACAAACCCAAAAAACGAAAATACTTTGTTCGTAATAACATAAAATTTCATTCAAAACTAAAGGAGAAAATCGTCTTTGAATAAAGCCAAGTGTATACATACTTATGCTCGTGACTGTACACTGTACATACAATTGCTCTAAATTCTTCATTACCGATATATTTCTAAGATAAGCGTTCACTGTGAATGGTTTTCGTGTTTAAACTTCACGCATCGTTCGGTTTATACGCGCAGGAGCAGCCGTCCATCCGTTACGATTATATTCGAAACTCGTATCACTGTTGCATAGCGTTCTGAATCACGTTAATGCGAGAAAAACCTTGACAGAGGATGTATAAGAACGGAGCTAAAGAAAGTTATTATTTATGCACATGTATTTACATACATAACGGCCTACAGTGATGAATAAGAATGTGCTCTTGAGACAGCTACAACTGATACATCTAATCTTGAGTGTATTGCGCTATAATTTTAATCATCCCACTTCAGTGACTTGACACTTAACTGTTGAACGCTGTTTCTGCTACAATTATGGTAATAATTAAATTAGAGCAGTCATGATATGAATGTCGCCGCTTTATTACACATACACATGCCAAGATTAGCATTCTCTCATCGGAAAACCCTATTTATAGATTATACGCGACAAATTGTCATATTTTTACGTCCATAGTGAAAACTATAAAATTCTACCACCACAAAGTATATTACGTCCAATATGAATATTATGTGAAATAGATTCGCATTTCTATTATTTTTTTGTGAATATTTCCACCGTCAGGGACGACTTATCGTTAGGCGAAAGGCGGTCAAGGATGGAAGCAAAAAGTGCAAGCGGCGCCATTCCATATCTACGAAATTTTTACACTTTTAAAATGTAGGTGAAGCGGCAGGAGTCGGCAGAACCCAAAACCATTTTAGACCCTTTTTACAATCTGGATATTTTATTCTATGCGGGGTTTTCTAATTAAAACTTTGTTGTGCTTAATGAAAAAAAAAAAGAGAAAAGTTGATTAGCGTACATTACATGGCAACAGAAGAAAGATTTGAATATCTGATGAATTAAAATTAACTAAAGGAGATGTGTCTTACCGAAATCAGCCAGCTTGACGTCTCCCATCTCGCTGAGCAGTACGTTAGCAGCCTTGATATCTCGATGCAGTTTCCTCTCTGAGTGCAGGTAGTCCAGCCCTCGAAGGACCTCACGGAGTATGACTGCTATGTGCATCTCCTCGAAGCTGCCCGCCTTCATCAGGTCCAGGGCCGACCCCCCACCCAGATATTCCATTATTATCCATAATTTTGTTCCCTGGAAAGGAGAAAAGGAAAATGAGTACACGTGTCTTATTATTCGCAGCTTCGTCGATAAAAATTCCCCTGGCAGCTGCATTGAGAATTTTCTCCGAGATTAATCAACAACGCTCTAATGGATTCTAGGTAGTGTTATTCAATTAACTGTAGAGAACATTTTAGAAAATTATAACAAGATGATGTAGTCAACAACTAGCACATCTAAGTAGTATATCGAAGTACATAAATGTAAAGATTTACTTTTCTTGGGAGTCATTTTGCTAACTTTTAAAAGATTTGCCAAAATTATACCAAACCTTCATCAGAGAAGCTTAGATTAATATTTTCTCGTCGGTAAAAATACAATTCTTTAAGAAATCTCTTTCACAAAAATTCTCAAATATTTTTTTTTCTTCTAAAAGCTTTTGTGGCAAATTGAGATATTTCTGTGCCCATCCACAACATTTTAAGTCTGTCCGTATATCAGCCGACAGATTTATTCTAGGCCTTTAGGCAAACGGTTTAATCCTCATTAATATACATTATTCAGCTCGGAAAATGTATCAGCATATTTAAACATAATATTATGCTAATACATTTTCGTAATTTTATACGTAGGCTGTTGTTGACCGAGTAAACTATGTGTTCATATGCGTCATTATTATTGTATGTAGTTGTTTGTAAGTATTAAACTTCTTCAGTATTCAAGTTTGTTTGTTTTTCCGCCAAGTACCTTATCTCTCTACCAGGGCCATACGTGATATCGTGCAATTGTGATAAGCCGGTCGATTCTGTAAAAATCTCACTGTGAAAACTTGCGTGGAGTGAGCTGTCAGTGTCATTCCACTGATGCTAGGGATTGAGCAAGCAAACATTTACAATCATAATCGAGATTTTAATCATATTTGTTGTTAATTCTTTTAGTCTTTTTGCTATTTTATTTAAAAGCCCCATAAAATAGTATTGTTCTGACAACTAAAATACTAGCTTCGAAATTATATAAAATGATCAATATAATTAGCATAAAAAATATTATTAAAATCCCGATTATGATTGTAAATGTATGCTTGGTCAATCCCTAGTATCAGGTGGGATGACACTGACAGCTCACTCCACGCTCACTTCACCTAAGTTTTCAAGGTGAAATAGTTACAGAATCGCACTGCTGGACTGGACTTTATACGCATCCACCACTGAATGTTTTTCCATGAAAACCTATTTAGAAGCTTCCACCACTGAATGTTTTTCCGTGAAAACCTATTTAGAAGCTTGCCATGACAAATTATTGGAAAATAAATCGGGGTAGCAGTGCACACATACCTGCCCGTGAAATACACTAATGAAAAAAATAACAGCTGTGAAATGCAAGCATTTAATCCAGGGACTTTAATACGAAATGAATTTCGTTCCGTTACCACTAATGTTATCGTTTCCAAAATTTGGAACGATACTAAAACCTAAAAATATCAATAACGTTACAAAGAAAATCGTAAGAATATCATTTTCGTAGAAAAATATTATAAGTAATGTTATAGGTATCAGTAACATTAAGCTTATCTGCTTGTTATAACGTTACAGATTCATTTGTAACGTTATTCTTCATACTTTTTCGTCATCTTTTATGTCATGAAGCTGGCAAAGTTGAGTATCGAAATGAATAACAGTATTATATCGTTATACTATTATCGATATATTGATCATATTGTTAGTGAACAGTTTAAGATTTCGTTCAGTTTGTCAGTATCGATAAAGCCAAGGAATTAATTTTGTTACGATCCTGGTGGAACGGTACAAATTATCGGTACTGGAACTACACTTAACGTTATTTTGAGTAACGTTTCAAGTCCCTGATTCAATTTCGAAAATGGAAAAAGTACGTGTATAAATAAATCCAAATAAATATTTTATGTACATTTGATGGCTCACGCTGTTTTTCCTCTTTTTTTCCTTGACGGCGATATTAACAAAGTACCTACAGCTGTCGAGAATTTACATAATACTCCATTTCTCTCAGTTAGCTACGTCTTGCGCTTAGAGATAAACACCGTTTATTTGTTTCTTTCACCATCACATTGTTATGAAAATGTTTTCATCATGAGGATGGGAATTAATTAGTAGGTTCGTACTGCGAGGTTAAGAAGCTAAACAGGTTTTATGTACCAGAAACTTAGAAAATTGTGAACAAAGGAAAGCTACACAGCCGAGTTTCGGACGGGGCAACTTACGTGCCCCAAAGTCTTTCAATAGCGAACACTAGGAAGAAGAATCCAACAGCATCTGAGCAAGAAGTTTAAATAAGTATACAAACTCCTCCGTAACATTTTGAAAAGGTATAAAATATAATTTATTGTCAAAGTTTTCACCAAAGGAAATAACTTTTGTACGGGACATTGTTAAAATTGATGTTAGTACTTATTGGAGTTTTGACGTTTATTGATTATTCGAATTTCGAGAGCACTGAGTGGCTCAGTCGGTAGGTACAGACGACGCCAGCACATCAAGCTACCCGAAACTGTAAAATTTTCCCAATCAACTTTGAACCTTATGCTTTAGCGATAAGTTGAAAATCTATTAAAGGAATTTGACAGATTGTAGTAGCTTGATGTGCTGGCGTCTGTACATATTTTAAGTATTTAATTATGTTAATTATTTGTTGTTATTTGAAGACAAAGAGAAGGATAAGCTTCAAGAGCCTCAAGTGCGTACCTACAAGAGCGGTGGGTACTTCCCGGTGGCAAAATATTTCATCTATATTATTACAAGGTGGAGACGACAATACGACAGTAAATTAAACTACGTATATCTAATGACGTTCCCAATCTGCATACAAAAATTCAACCAAATATATCCAATAGTTTAGTCATTACTCAAAGATTGACAAAACCCATAGTACGCTCATCACTACTATTTAGTTTGAAAAAATCACTCTTGTATTTTATTCAATTTCAATTTTAGGATTTATTTTTTAGTTTCAAAGTAGGTACTCCTAAGTCCTATGCATTAGTATTGCCAGTATTTTCATATATTGTTGTATTATCGTCTCCACATTTGTATACGTATACATATTACAAATTAAAGTCGCTTTTCGTGTCTGCCTGTGTGACCGCGTAATGTTTCTAAACTACACAACGGATTTTGATGCGGTTTACACTATCATTTAGATAATATGTTTCGGGAAGTGTAAAATACATGAATATTAAACCTACAATAAAGAAGTCTCCATGTTTTTTATAGTCGCAAAAACCGTGCGAAGCAGGGGCAAGTCATTACTAGCTACTTTATTTATCATAGAAGATACGGTAAAATATGGAAATACATGTTATTGTGTCACAGTCTGATATCATTAATCCCGATAAGCCGATATATTAATTTTAATCCAGCTATTTGGCAGCCACAGTTTGTCGCCGCATGCGGCAGACATGTCCTGCCCAGTCTTATTTAAGTTGCAGCCTTTTGAGCCACGTCAGCAATCTTTGTTTTGGAGCGCAGTATTGTGTTTCGAACACGATCCGTTAATTTAACGCCTAGTATACTGCGCTCCATTGCTCGTTGGCAGACCTTGAGTTTAGACTTCTGGTTGTTAGTCAAAGACCAAGTTTGTGCACCATAGTTTAAGACGGGAAGAATACACATGTCTATACCCTGAGACAGTGAGGCGTTGTAGCGACAGACCACGTAGGAGATGGCGGGCCGAGATGGATAGGTTCCGTCAAAACTGGAAGGAGGCCGCGCGGGCTCGCGAAAGATGGAAGGAGTGGAGGAAGGCCTTTGCCCAGGAGTGGGACAACATACCTAGTAAAAAAAAGTATCCAGCACAATCATTTTAATAATAGCAAAATTAGCTAAAACCAAAAGCGCAAATTCCCTTATCAGCTCATTTGTATGTAAAATTTTCCTTTCAAAGCGCCTAAACGTAGGAAACGAGTTTCCTTAAATTAATCAACTTTGCCGAGTACGTGTTAGTGATAACGGTTGAGGGACAAATTACGTTGTCGGTAGGTAGAGTGAAAACCCGCTTACTCATTCAACATATTATGTAGGTAGGTACACAAATTACATACTATCCTTAAGAGCGTTTACGCCGTACGGCATTTCATACAAACATTCAAGTCCTTGTTTTTCGAAATAATGAAACTTCAAACGCATAAGCAGGATACAAAGGTCTAAAAAGTTAAAGAACATTTTCGAAAATTAGTGTTACAGGCAAATTAAACTGATTTTAAATTTTCCATAGAAACAGAGATTTCCAGTTATCTTTCATAAAATAAGACATTTCGAAAAGTAACTTTTTAGACCTTTGTATCCTGCATGTGTATGAAGTTTCATTAAAATCAGTTCATTAATTTCGACAAGTGCTTTAAAATTTGTATGAAAATGCCGTATGACGTAAACGCTCTTCAGCTGGAAATGAAATTTTGCATACATTTTGTGTTTTGTGGATAACCCATAATGTTAACTGAAGAATATCTGACTCAACTAAAGTTTAAGTGCCAAATATCCCTGTTATCAAACTGGCTGACTGTTAAAGGATTTTTACGAGGAAATAAAATTGCTACACTTAAGTTTCACGACCCAAACTTATAGATTTCCCTCGAAGGTCGCTACTGAGTGGCGCATTCACCAATGTAAAATAAGATCAGAGCCAAACCAGAATAATTATGTTTTGCATAACCGGACAATTGTTGACATTCGAAATCATCGTCATTAAATTCAGTTCCTGTTCGTTCTGACTCTATGACAAGACGTTGGCCTTCTGTGTTTTAAAGTAATTAATGTACCAACGGATAGTGCACAACTGTACATGCTGTGCCGACGTACATACATACAAACAGACAGTGCCACAGCACCACTGCATGCAGTAATGCAACGCGGAAGACGACAATGGGCGCACCGGAGCACAGATCCGGCGCGACCCATTCACGCTCCATCAGCTAACGTGCCCACATACACGTGTCAGGGTTACACTCGACATATATGCACGTGCATGTGAATGTATCCGCATACAAAAACAACGGCTCAAGCCCAGAATAAATAACGTAGATTGTTTTGACGGCGCAAAGCCGCGAAATAAATGGAAAAGGCTAGCCTGCTATGATGTGGGATTTGAGAAATTGAATCAAACACACTATGATTTATTTCGGCTTTTCATTTTTGACGTTATTCAGAAAATGTTAGGAAAGAAGACATTCTAGCTCACTATTTAGTTGAAAATTCTCCATGTGGATCCAAACGGATCAAAAAATGTTACGACTGGTATATCAAAAGAATGCCGAGAATATATGGGAGGTTTACTCTTCAGTCTATGTGAAGCATGAAAATACCAGTCTGAACGTCCAAAAATACATAATTTCGACAAAACATCAAACAAAAAGGGTAACGAATACAGAACCTCCTTTGATGTCGGTTAAAAAGAAAACAACTACCTGAAATTCCTGGAGCAGGTAAACCCACGGATACACAAGTGTCCGTCTTTACTACACAAAGCCTCGGCATGTATTATCACTTTATCAGGTATTTTTACAAATAAAGGATGGGGTACAACAACGATAAATTTATCAAAGCTTTTTACACAACTTTCGGGGTTCCAAACTTCTCCTTTGGCAGCCCTAACAAAATTCGCAGCATATCGGAAGCCATAACAAGCGATAATACAGACACCACTCACCCAATATAATACAAGATGGCCGCGAGTTACATTGGAAATAGAAAGATAAATAATTCCATTCAGAGTTATTTGTACCTTAGCCGTAGATCCGGTCGAGGTACATCTCAGGGAATAATAATATGTAAAACGAGAGAAGCTTACTGTGCCAACAATAACAAGTAGATATTCTGAAAACTGTAATATACTTGCTCTATACTAACAGCGCCCCGTGATTTCACCCGCAGAAGTCTCGATCCCGTAGGAATATCGGGATAAAACTATCCTATGTCCCGGGACTCAAACTATCTCTATCCAAATTTCATCTAAATCAGTTTAGCAGTTGAAGCGTGAAGAGGTAACGGACAGACAGAGACACTTTTGTATTTATAATATTAGTATGGATGGATTATCTCAAATGTTTCTTGAATCTAAAATACAAAGGGATTTTTATTATATTTATGTAAGTATCGTAGTAGCAGATGGGGTTCTATAGTTTCTGCCTACCCTCATGGGGGGATGGCGTGAGTTTATGTATCTATTTTATTGAAATTCAATTAATCAACACATCGGTCTTATCATTTAATAAAATCCAACATACAATTTCAATAACTTGTAATTATCAAAGGTAGGTAATAATTAATATGCATGACTTCCTGAAATGATAAATCATGTTATCAATAATATTATTAAGTAGTTAAGCATGTAAGTATTTCACATAATATACAGACATATTATGATATTCACAAACCAAATATAATTTTAGACACATACCTATCATTTTTCCAAGACTACAGGCGCAGCGCGTAGCCACTTACATAAAAGAAAATTTTAACGAGAAATAAAAACTCAAAAGGCTGTATTCATAATAAGCTTTTTCATAGCAGTAACCAAAGGCTGGTTGCATGTAGCCATCATGTAGGTATCGTTGGCATGGCAACCCGATGGCGTCGGTCAAAGACCTCGCCGTCGCGACATCAACTAAAGTAAAACAAGAAAGCGCACTATTAAACCCAGGGAACTTTATACAGGGGTAGTATAAGCATAAATAGGGGGGGTTTCTTAAAGTACTTCCAAATGCCAATAGCATGCGTCACGAAATTTCAATTTTGATGATTAACAGTAAAACGTACCGAATATAGCACTGCAATCATACAAATTCGATTTCTCAATAGCACTCACTACCCCATGTAGAGTTCTTCGTGAGTCGTTAATTTAAATCGCGCTGATAACTTCCAAAAAGGGAACTCAACGATGAAATTGTCGCTGTTTTAATATGAAAAAGGGCTCAATAAAAGACCTATTACAACAGCCAAGTAATTTATTATTATCAGCCAATAAGCTACGACGTGAAAGCCTTCACGAAGAAATTATTTACTTTCTCGAGATTTTAACAGAGACGGATTAAAAAGACTTTTAATTATGAAAGTTAAACCCGACTTCGAACTTGTTAATACGTATAACAACTTCATTAATTTATGATGTTGCTTTGTTTTAGAGTTGAGTGAACTTGCAATATTTTAATTACATTCAAACACGTTTTGCTATAAAATAAAACGGATTATTTATTTTATTTTGTTGGCAGAAAATTATAGAGCTTTTTGACGAAGAAGAATGTCGGGCGAACTGCACGCGATTTCATGTGAAATAAAACTAACCCCGGCGTACCTAGACTACCTAGCCAAAGTTTTGTTATTAGGTACATGCCTATGATTTTAATAACGACAGGCGTAGACTACTTTTTGGTTCCCTGTGAGAACGAGAGCTCGTTTCATCGTAAAAGGGAACTTCAGCCAACCTGGCATAAAGCAAAAAACCAGAATCCTAAGCGCTAACATGCTTCACAATTTCTTTAAGGGGAGCACAGGACCTAAACGCAAAAACCCAAGTTTTAGAAACAATAAAAGTATATGATCGACTACAGTAAACAAAATCAGAAAAATATATGATATTCTTTAGGATATTATGCTAGGTAGATAGTGTGTTGAAAACATAATACAGCTAATTTGATACGATAGAAAAAAATCAAAAGAAGTTATCCCAAAAACTTTCTTTTTGCAATAAAAACCATACTAATATACAATCATTCTGATTTTTCGTCAGATTATTCTACAAGCAACATACTAAAATACTAGTGTTTTAATTTTTTAGTCCAAACAATCGATTTTTTGTAATTAAATAATTGCTTCATATTTTGCAATAAATTCCCAGCGTTGTGACATCGCGCTTCTCTTTCTTTTCTATACAGTCCGACAGTGACCGCGCTTTAGGTCATGTAAGCCCCTTAACAAAGCATAGTGTTTACGACAATTCCTGCAATAAATAAGGTGTTCATGATCAGTACTAGACGTTTACAAGCCCATAATATTCTGAAGATAACATAGTGCGTAAACTTTGCCTATTTGGAGTACTCAACATTGTTAGTTTATGAGCAAAATGAGCTTTATCATGTGCCTATTTGCTTTACAGATCGCAGTACCATAATGATAACAAGGAAATTGCACATCCTCATAGCGGTCAATGTAAATTATGTTTAATAAACTGCTAATTGGACGCACTTAACTGGTTATTAACGAATGTGATCTCGATAGGTAACTTCTTCTCCTTCCTCCCTTCTTTTTCTTTTTTTCTTCTTCTTCTGTAGCTACTTAAATGGCGCATGAAAATATCCTATGAAAGTATGTGGAGTAATTTTGATGGGTTTTGCTCAAGTCAATCAATAAAATTTTGTGAAATTATATAAAAATTAATATCCAGCAAAAAGGGTCCAATAGTTGTGTTGAGTTAAGACTAGATTCGGTAGGTATCTAGAATAGTCTTAGTAATTGATAATAAATTACTAGCAATGACATTATTACACTTTGCTCCCTTCCCAGTAGCGCAGGATTCAGGAATTACGTACAATACGAATTTTTCCAATGGCTCTGCAGCAACACCAAATAAACTGACTGTAAATCCTGTCATGAAATATAATGTGTATAGGTAAATTCAATTATTATATATAATTAATGTACTTATACAAAATATTGTAAAACATTTGAAAAGAGTAACGGTGGAGTTTTTGCCCATTCTTCTCCATATGAAAACTACCTTTTGGAAGGGGCGACTAGAATCGATTCTATTTTTTTTATTGTAATTTTTGACGTTCAAAAGGGTTATTCCCAGGAGCTCCAAATCTATTGTTCTCCAAACAATTTCACTCCATACATTGATTCCCAAGAGCTCTATAATTTTATAAGTTAAAATAAAATAGTACTAAAATTGTTCCCATTGCTTTTTTAATTTGGAACCGCCGGGAATAAAATTATGGAGCGCCTGGGAATAAGACGTTCAAAAGTGCCTTTTATGTGCCTGTTTGAAATAAAAAAATAAATGCTTAAATGCTTTGACTTTGAAATGTATCTGTTGGACAAAATCTAAAAAATAATGCATGATGCCATCGTATGAACATGGTTCATGAGGTTCCAAAGTAAGAGTAGAATCGGTTAATGAATCATTTGCACCTTTGATGATATCGTTATAGTATCTTCGTACAATTTGTACAAAATCAAGGTGCTGCTTCTACTTTTCTACAAGCTTTTTCAACGTTATAATTATAAAATATAATTAAAATACTTAAATACAGATCAGTACGCGGTATTACAACGTATTTTATTCCAAAATTTGACACCTCTGGTATCTTTTTACTAAACTTTTCTTTTAAAATTTCTGGTAATTAGAAACATCATATAAAGTAATTTACTATATGAACTTGTACATAATTGAGCATTCATTAATAAATAATCAATTAAAATCGCGAAATGCAATTTTTTCACCCAACTTTACAAAACTGCGTATATTTCCGAAACTAAATGCCGAGAACTGGACCCTTTTTGCTTGGACGCCCACAAATTATTACGAAAACATTAAATAAGATTTTAATATTTATTCATTAACACACACGCCGTGTGTTAGTTAATCTAATCGACACCCTTTTTACTAATTGGAATATTAATTATAGGCACTAACTTAATATTATTTCTCGGAGATAAATCTGTCTTTGGAACTCTCTGAACTGTTATAAAATAAATAACATTTAGCAGTAAAATCTTCAATGGCGTAACACGCCATTCACAGCCTATAAACGTAGCTATTACTAGTACACGGATATTCGGTATACTCTGACAATAAACTGGCATCTAGAAATAAACGGTAGTGCAGGCTGGCACGCCAACAATCGTGAACGAGCAAGGGTGGAGTTTATCATTCGTTTAACTAATTCAAGGCTCCATCCAGCGTTACCATGGCGACGCGTCGAGGGCGGGCGCCGCCCAACTTCCACCCGCCTTAAGGTGCTTACATGACCTAAAGCGCGGTCACTGTCGGACTGCATAGAAAAGAAAGAGAAGCGCGACGACACGCCGTATAAATTTATTGTAAAATATGAAGCAATTATTTAATTACAAATAATCTATTGTTTGGACTTAAATTAAAACACTAGTATGTTGCTTTTAGAATAATTTGACAAAAATCAGAATGATTGTATGGTTTTTATTGTAAAAAGAAAGTTTTTACAAGGTATCTTCATGTTTTTTTTCTATCGTATCAAATTAGTTGTATTATCTTTTCAACACACTATCTACCTAGCCCATATCCTAAAGAATATCATATATTTTTCTGATTTTGTTTACTGTAGTCGATCATATACTTTTAATATTTCTAAAACTTGCGTTTTTTGTGTTTAAGTCCTGTAAGCCCCTTAATAATATCCCGGACGATTGGATGCCGCTAGTTGCCTGTAAACAACGGCTATGCGGCCAATTTAAGTTTCTAAGGAGAAACTCTTAAATGTTACTTTGTTTTTGTTGCACAGTAGTTGGACTCCTGCTGAGTCAGTGTCGTTTACTACGCGCGGCGTCGGCAAACGAAAAGTATTAGCATTGTTTAAAATGTTTTTAATTTGGAACTGATTAAAGTTTGTAAGCATTGCATACATTTAGTTAATTAAAATTCGCAAGAACAAACAAGTGCATTCACCTATGCATAGAATAAATATAGTTAAATATTTTGCATTTTTTAAATTTCTATGCCATTTATATCCAGCAAAAATAATTTTAGTACCTATACAAATCAAGACTACTTCACAGTTTCAAATTCGCCCTCGCGAACTCGCGAGAACTTTTCCATCAGTGATGAAATTAATTCAGCGCACTTCAATTTACACGGCGTGTCTCGCTGCGGAATCAATTTCATTTCAAACCGAGAGCGGAGCGCCAGCTCTATACTCTATACCAGGGGATCAGAAAGAATAGGAGAGATAACGCCCGTAGGACAGATCCCCCAACGCAGTCTACAGGGAAAGCTCCTAAAAGCCAGTATTAGTACAAATCACATTCCCACTCCTCCCTTTATCAGAAAAGTGATAAAGAATTCCCGTATTGCTTGGGACAGTAACATGCTGTCGGATTTTATTACCGCAGGGATATAAGATTTTGTGGTTATTCGGACGATTCGTATAATTTCGGAGATTGTTTACGGTTAAGAATATTTTAGCTTATTCAAGGACCTTATTTACACTGAAAATAAAATATTGTATCATAAACAAACAAGCATTTCTGGGTAAAATTAACAAGGTAAAATTCATCGAGGACAAACTTAAGTTACAAGAGAGGAACAATAACATTACACACACACAAACGTAGCGTTTTGCCCAGTAATTTGTACTTAGAAAAGTTTTTGACGGGTCCCCAAAAGTTTAGTCGTATTACGGCCAAACTTAAGACCCGGCGACGTTTTTCCATTTGTCATAGCTGCAGCGCGACCGAGACGCCAAGTAATCCCCATATAACGGGGAATTATCCTGAAGGACCGAATGCCTCCAAGTTACTCTACAACATGGCACGTAAGGATGGCTCAAGAAGGGAAGATTAATAAAATATTTGGCAATAGAATATAGTGCAGTTTCTAAATTATTAAAGCTTCAGTTGGGTTTTGTAGGATGGTCTCCCGTTGCCAAGAGATAAGGGCCATTGCAGCGATAGCCCGCTGTTTGCTAGCAAACATTTTGCGCAGCGACGGCCGTATAGCCGCCAGCAACGCCGAGGGGTTCGAGATACAGCCTCTTTCTTCTCGTTGTAACAAGGGAATAAAAGAACAAAGAGGCGCGATAATAGCTAAATAAATTATTCATATAACGTATACGCACAACGAAGTCGTGTCCAAAAGACTTGATAACGAAAATGGATTTCATGAGGCAACATTTTCTGGTACAGTATCGGTTATAACGAAGTTCCATTTCATTAGCAATAAGAAAAGCAGAAAGGTATATAAAGTGACGACTGAAGGAAATGTTCGCAGTAACATTTGAAGAACCCTTATTCGACATCGTTCTACCGGTCATAAACCCGTCAGAGCCACCACCTCATAAAACCTCCCCTTGAGGATTCTTGAAGGTGACCGGCACGAAGGTAAAGAGAATAAACGACACTAGACTCTGGAATTGTTATAAAATTTGTAGGATCACAGCCGTGCAATCTTTTTTAAATTAAACGTAAAACGATCAGCGGACTATTGCGTGGAGATCCCGGTTTTACGAGAAAGCTACCCAAATAAAATTACCTCCATAAAGATTGAGGAATTGTGGATTCACAAAAATCGTGGTGATAAAAACTTTCGACTGAAACCAGGCGCTTAGATAACACACACACGTTACATCTTCATGTGTTCGTCGTTTTAGACTCAAAAGATGTAGCTTCAGTTCCTACTATATTCTCCTAATAAGCCTCATTTGTTGAGTTCGGGTAATCTGTTTCCACATAATAAATTGAACCAGGCAGAAAGTAGGTCATTTCAAAAATATGGCTAGCGTTATACTAATTGTAAATAGAATTTCAAAATGGTTATTCAACTATTGACCCTCTTTAATGACTATTGTTTGTGGTATGGCGTATGACCTAATGACATGACGCAACAAAAACTAGCCTAGTTGTACAACTAGTTTAGGTCAAGTGTTTAAGTAGAATATTGCCGCTGTAATTTGTTAAGATTTTCGTGGCAACTGAATGGTTATTTATAGGATAACGTTGAGCCTGTGTTTAGAAGTGAGCTTCACATGCATTCAAGTTTTTATTCAGGCTAGAAATCTAAGCATAGTATAGTATGGTGACAATAATTAACAGTTCTGATAGCACACGCCTCTAATTGTTAAGCGCAACAACGAAAGTATGTTATTATTATAATAACACATGACACAATATCGGCTAACTGTGAGATGAGTGAGCGCAAACCATTATGCGAGTCGTGTCATCGACTGCTGTATTGTGTTGCACAACCCACACATCCAAGATGCACGATCGATATTCTAATCGATATGACTCTATCGATTGTAGTAATTGGGAATGGCGCCAAAGCGTGAGGAATCTTTAGTCATTTGTAAGCAAACACTAAATTGTAGACTGCTTGTTTGAATGCAGGCCAAGATAGATTTATGGTTGCGTGTTGAAAGCAATTCCACTTTCCAAAACCAAGAATTTCTAGAGAGTGTTGTTAGTCCCAATAATAAAATTAAATCGAATCTAATTTTTACTGGACTCATAACGCATAAAGCAACGCATCATATTGAAGCAAAAATTACAAGCAGAATCAATTTTTTTTATCGTCAAGGCGTTCCTCCTCGACTATAACTCCCGTTTTATAGCTCCGGTAATAACAACACCGAATTTATCGACTCATCATTGTGGTAAAACCCTTGGAGACGCAAAGGCAGTTCCTGAACTGAGTTTCCCTTTGCGCACATTATTTTTTATTTATTTCGTTATCAAGGGAGATGTACTACTATAAAGTATTAAATAAATATAATGTTGGTATTACAACCGGATTCGAATCGAATACAAGGGTTTTCCCTTTAAATTTGTAGGAAAAAGGTTTTTGGATGAGACAAGCTTACGGTTCGAAGTTGATATAGGACATTTCATAAGCCCCTGAAGACGCACCAAACCCCGGTAATAGCGTAACGGTAATCGCGTTGTAACAGGACAGTAACCACGCTCCCTATATTATACGGTTTCGGATATTGACGGCATGAAAGGTGCGTCTACGCTAGACGAGCCGAGCACGAGCCGAGCATTGTGTTCGCGGCATCAAGTGTGGACGTAGGTACAACGAATCTACAACGATCACTGTCCTCGAACGAAATAAATCGCTTTGTGTTCGTCAAAAAACCAACAATTGGCGGAGCACAGTCGAGCACGAACCAAATGCTCGAAACGCGCTCGTTCGAGACTCGTAAGTCGGTCCACACTACACGAATTTGCGCTCGGCTCGTGCTCCGCTCGTGCACGACTCGTCTAGCGTAGACGCACCTTTAGTAATCTCATTCCACGTACTGTTTGAAACAGAAGTAGGAATGCTATGTACCTACATCGTATATAACAAAATTAGATTTACATGTCTTATTTGCATACAATATGAACGTTTAAACACGGCCATGTTTAGACGAGCAGAACTTCATTTTCCTCTATTGTGCGTGGAAAATTACCAAAACCTTAATTGAATTTTTCTACGAGTAATTAAGGTCATAGAAAAATATTGTTGAACTGAGAGACAGACTTCAAAGACGATTTTGACTAATTTAATTACACAAAACAAATAATTTTAGTCAGAGTCAGAGCTAAACAATTTCCAACTAACAGCTTTGTTGTAACTTGAGAGGCGGTTGACGTAACCGTGACGACCACAAAAACGCATTGTCACACGCCACAACGCACGATCTTAATAAAAGAAGAGATCTCAACAGAACTAAACTATTTGACAAACGGGAAATGTTTTCCTAATTAATCTCGGAAACTTGGTAATTTAGGTGTTATTTTGTGAAATTAGACACGGTTTGCGGCAAGACAATAGGCTGCAACCCAAAACAACGGTGTAGGTAATCTAGTTTTGAGGTCGAGTGCTCGCCAAGTCGGCATTGGTAGGACCGGGGCTGACTTACATAGGGCACACCGCACAATCGACTCTCATATCTAAGAGCCACGTGTAACTAAGTACACACGTTTCCAATGTTGGAAAGAAACATTGTAAGGGTTATTTAGTGTCGATACAATTGCTTTACTCGGAATTTATTGGCAAAATTACATCTCTACGTGGCATCGAATACCAATGAATCGATTTGTTAGGAGACTAAGGTCCTACAGGATGATATACATAATATATCTGCAGAATTCCAACTTTATGTACTACAGAAGTTACTTTCTTACAAGATCCATTAGAGAAAAAATGTCCTTCCCATCCTGTAAAACTTGCGTGAAAGCTTTTAGCAGCTGTAAGTAAAGTTTTATTGGTGAGTTAACAAACTCACTCACTCTCTCAAGTCTACGGCTATCACATGGCTCGTTCGCGAACATACTCATTAAACTTGAACCGTAGTAACTGAGAGAGGTAAGTTAGTTAGGCAATTATCTCCTCGAGTATCATGCAGACAAAAACTTGTTTTGTTTGTTTGCCTGCGAATCTAGACGAGAATAATTTGGGACTTTTCATGCAAGCTCCAAACAAACAAGCGTGTTATATATTATCACAGTTTTATTTCCTCATTAGAACTTATGTAACGTTTTCTTTCAGTGTCAGGATAACAATTTATAATTTTATCATTTATTATCTCTAGAACTATAAATGACAAAGACCCTCAGTTCCGAGTGTGATCATGATCATAAACAAGTTTAGTCACCTACTTGAATTAAATAGAAGATAATGTTTATCGGCGCTAGATAAATAATAGTTAAATCGACAATGGGACTGTATCTCGGAGAACAAAGCGGTATAGTCCTTGGCCAATAAGTGTGGCTGGCCCGCCAACATACTTTTACTATTACGAAGTCTGTTGTCTGTCCCATTCAATTCAACAGCTGATTTAACAGCACTTGGGGTCTAATATATCATTTCATTATTGGTGTCAGTGACATAAGAACCCGCATGTTTATTTTAACTTAATTATTTGTGTTTTGTTACATCTTCTAAAGAGACAGTCGCTTAATGTACTTCATAACTAGAAAATGGTCTCTTTCTTATCTAAATTCCCTCACATTTACCAAACTACAATAGACATTTTAATAAATTAAATCTTTACTGTAACTAACAACAATAAACTTTACTGTTACTTTAGTAAAACACCACCAAAGTGCTTAATACAGGCCGAGATACGCAGTTTATAAAGTATTTAATTAAAAAGACTAATCTTATCAGGCCTTTTCTTTTCATTATTTTTTGCTGCCAAGTTCCCAGCCGGTCGAGTGCCGCTTTCCCGGTCCTACGTATCTGCTGGCTCATCACGCACTCATCACAATAGACACAATGGCATGACTCCCACACGTCAACAAGCATTATGCGTAGCCGCATTATCAGTTCATTACTGCTCTCAAGAGCAGCGGTGGATGTCGTTTTACTACCCATTATTCCGATGAATAGCTACTTGTATGACGAAACTTACTTTCTAATGTTACTGCAATGGTCCGTAATTTTATTTGCCTTGTTTTGTAATGACACAGCCGACCATATTGCTGTGTTAGTCGTTTTTACGCTATGAATGCTTGTACCATTACACCGTGATTAATAGGGCCGGACAGTGGACACATTGGTAGCCAATTAGATAAATGGGTAGCTCTCATAGGTATTTCAATACCATATAAATTAAACAAGTTTCAAAAGCTGGTTTTAGTGAATATCCTAATTCAAGTTTTCATCAAACTAAAATCAATTGCACTGGACTCGAGTGCTGTGCGCTTAGAAAGTTTCTCGTTCCCCAATTCCCAGTACAATTCGGATATCGGACATTTCTATTGGTGCCGATGTGCAGTCGTTTTATAGGCAATATTCTAGGCACTATGAGTACTGCGGATGGTATCGTAATGGGCCTTGACATGAACATTTTTCCAATTGGTACAACAGACGGCTTTGATCGATAGCAAAACAAAATGCCATTGTTACATAGCATCAAGCTGCATCAGTTACGTGCGTAACTTAGCAACTACATTCTTAGCAATACAAGTTTACTTACTGTGTAACAGATAGGTTTAACACGATGATAAATCGCACGTGGATCAGTATCTTAGGCCTGTCTCATAAACTCGATACTGAACTAACGAGTGTAACTACTATTTACTATATTGCTGTATCTTAGCGATGTTAGTCAACGATTTTAAAATAATTAATACAAAACCAACTTCAAATCATCCAAAATATAAATAAAAAAATCGAGGTATTGTTGGCAGCATCTGCACTTAATAGCTGTGATAATATATACGGTACAGATATACAGTTCGACCAAGTAGAAAATATTTTATTAACAAGGCAAGGAACAGATATACCTACAAATTAAAGGGAAACGAAACCCATTTGCAGAGCTTGCGTGTTTCTTGTACATCAGTAAATCAATTCTAATGAGGGAAAGTGACCCGAAACAGTAAACCACGTACATAGCAAACAACCACAGGCAAGAAATGTCAATGATCAGTTAAACAATAACTTGTAGGTAAGTGAAAAGTCACCATAAATGGTGCATGCGTAAACAACACTGCGTGCGTCCCCTTTCTCAGCGAGTCAGAGGTTAATAAGGTGCATGTAAACAACTAAATATGATAGTTTAATGTATTGAACAATGAGATCCTTTGCGATTCTCACGTTCTATTTATAATTTAACAAACGTTTGGCCAATTTCCTTTCACGTACAAAAAGCGTGGTGCACACATAAATCCCGTTGGCGATGGCGGTTCGCGCGAATATCGCGTGTGTTCGCGATATAACGGAGCTCAGTATCGCTCTATGCATGTAATGTTATTACTTGTGACAATCGACTGCCGCATTGCTTTCGCAGAACAATGGTACCTACCACCTTTTTTGCGTTTTCGTCACGTTTATTTTATCGTTGATTACTTCCTAATTATAATACGCGAAGCTAAACAATGAAGATGTAATTTATGGTACAAGAATAAATACAGTTGTTGCCATGTTGTGTTAGATCCGTTTGATCACGTTTGGCGGTTGGTTGCGACATTAAAATAACATCATGCCGTTTACATTGCTATAACGTGTGTAATAAAAGTAGCAAAAATGTAATGTTTACAGGAAGTCAGCGGGTAAACGTTCCGACATTTATATCCAACAGGATGAGATTGAAATCGTCGATCGCGGACGGGTAAACGATAATTACTGAAACTGAATGTTTTATTCATGCTGGTCATTTACTATCTAAATCTGTTAGGGCGACGCGAGACCAAAAATACATTATAGACAAAATATTGACATTATTATTTTGTCTCTAATATGTTTTTGTTATGTGACCTAACAAGTACTTACATGATAATTTTCACGGTCACAATACTCGTATGACAAGTCTTATGAGCAAAGTGTAAACTGGATTATAGTACAAGTCTAACAAGATTGGCGGCGGCGCACTCCATCATCCGTTGACACTTGGACACTGCATTGATCATTCAGCTGACAACAATAAAGTTAATATATCTTAACACCGTAATATGCTTTTATGCATCTGTCAATACAAAGTTTCTACATTCATTTTATAAGCCTTTTCCCAACATGTTGGGGTCGGCTTCTAGTCTAACCCGACGCAGCTGAATACCAGTATTTTACATGGAGCGACTGCCTGTCTGACCTCCACAGCACAGTTGCTGGGTAACACGATATCCCTTGGTAAAACTGGTTTTCTGACTTTTGGGATTCTGACTAGGTACCCGTACCTACTGTCAAAAATCTACGAATGACAGCCGGAACGTGCTTTCCGAAACACGGGGGATTCTCGATATGTAATGGCTGGCCACCCATCCACGAACCGACTGCGGTAATCGTACTAACCTTCAATCGACCAGTGCGGCTGTTATTATTTAGCCACTAGGGGCTCTCTTTAGCCACGAGCCCCTCTTAATTGTAAGTATGTGCCACGCATTAAACTTATTGGAATATGACAAAATTCCGATAATGTAATATGCTAGTATTTTAGTAATGAAAAACATCCAACCGTAATGTGAAAATTAGATCTATGCGCTCGGGGAAATTGAGCAAATTTTATTAAAACCTCGCGGGATATTCCCGACCCGAGCCAGTGATGTCGCCACGGGCGAATGTACGGGGAAAATATTGTAACAAAATATCAAAACTGGAGGGTAGAGAAAAAAGGATAATAGAAAATCTGGAGATTACCACCTGTTTTTCTGTAGAGACACGTAATTGCATCATAAACCGAGGTTATTTTACTTTGTTTCGTTGTCTGTTGCCTTGTTTATCTTTGCCGGAATTGTCGCAACTGTGAGACCAAGTCCTAACCAAAGCGATGGTCGCGCGAACACGCGACTGTCGCATTAATTTTGAACGGCGAACCGGAACGCGTGGTCGCGTCGACAGAGGGCGCCTTTATGTTCTCCGACTCCGACAAATGAGTGACATAATTATTATGAACGCGACGATGGCGTATTCGACGGGTCGTTTTATTTAGGACGGGGAGTGAAGCGTTTTTCTTCTAGAGTTCACTTGCTAACCGTTTACAAGGATCCCCAGTCATCCTTTCAAGGAGCAGCATTTTATTTACTTTTGCATTTCTTAAACATAGGTAACTGTTTCTTTCTTTTGCAATGTCTCCCTCGTCTGTTTAGATCTCCCTTTAAATAAACACATCTCTTTCATATTTTATCAGGCATGTCTATGAAAAAAAAGAAGCATAGACGCACACTGTGATTTCGTCATACATTATTTTCTGCGCGGATCGGTCGGGATCAGTTCCTGTGAGGATAACTCGAACATTTTTATATTTTGTTATGGTTCTCTCTTCCTCTTCAAAAAGCAATATTTATTGAAAATTTAATTAGTTTCCGGCTTATTGGTTTTAACATATTTCAAACACTATTTAGTTTAAATACAGAAAAGTTAAAGCGAAATACACTCTACATTATTAGCCGAAAGCTTCGTATTGCAGTATTTCAGCTCCCTATTTATTGAACCAATTTCTACACTCTCGGCACGTCTAGCACAGGACGTTTACAACTGTCTGCGTGCACTTTGTCCAGCTTTACAATATCACACTGATGTAACAAAATTGTGAACATTATTGTGCCCGGCTATAGCATGGCATCTAAACAAGTTTGATAGCTTGTATAAAACAGCCTTCGCCATAACTTCGCCTTGTCGCGTCACGATTTGCGTAATGGACACAAAACCGCTCGCGGCCGACCAAGGGCCGGTTTCAAAGATATTCAATCATATTTTATAAAGTTGATAATGCTTATAGCAATGTGAAGGATCGCTAATAATATCAATTTGCGGAAATTCCCGAGCCATAATCTCAGTAATGCCTATAAAACCAAGTATGGTAAAAACATTTTCATCAGCAAAATGTATCTAAGTAATTTGGCTCGATAAGCCGGATAGGGAAAAAGAAACTACAAAGTTGGACATCTCTCGGCGGAACAGCCACCGCCTAGGGAGTAACGAAGCAGGGAGACGTAAACAAGAGTGGCCGCTGCACTTCAGCTGAAGCAACCAGGCGAATAAACGCGTCGGCTACTAACCGGGTAAACACGGGAGACTAGAGCCGTCCGCGTGCCCATCTGTAAAAACCAGACTATTTTTAAATTGTACGCTCAGCAAATTTCCCGTGGCGCTTCCATTTGCTGAACATTTATCTTAACGATGTTTCTTCAAACAGTGGTCAAAGGACCTCTAGAATTAAGGTGAAAGCGCCAGGGTAGCCCGCGAAATTCAAATTTTCTTACGTTTTTTGCAATTTGCTGGTCAGTATTAAGTTGTACGTTGATTAAAATATGATTCGCGGCCGTAACAAATATGTATTTACAGAATTATAATCATTAAAGTCATCAACACAACTCTCTAAGACCATGTAATCCCCAAGAATGACTATTTCATGAAATCTTGACATTTGGGGATTACATGGTCTTAGAGAGTTGTATTGATGACTTTAATGATTATAATTCTGTAAATACATATTTGTTACGACCGCGAATCATATTTTAATCAACGTACAACTTAATACTGACCAGCAAATTGCAAAAAACGTAAGAAAATTTTAATTTCGCGGGCTACCCTGGCGCTTTCACCTTAATGAGGTTAGCGAGATAATAGAAATAAGTTTAATTGTTGTTTGCTCTTAAATTCGCCGGGACCAGCGAATTCGCTCGCGTTTGTTTTTGTTGCTTTTCAGTTCGACATTTAATGCAATTTAATTGGGTTCACATTTTATCTCTGCGAGCAGTGTACCTACATTTGGTTTGTTTGCCAAACGAAACGAGAAACGGTAAACAATTCATATGAAAAGAAAACAAGTCTCGTGTGGGTTGTGAGCAATTTGATGCGCGTTTTAATAAAAACATAAATGTGTAGGTATTGCTTTTTCTGACAGCTTTCATTGGAAATTTACCTGTATCAGAATATTGCAGAGCTCATTTTGGCACTTAATAGCCGAACCTATTAACCGATTATTCTTTTAAGTTGAGGTTCGCAAGCACATTCGCAAGAAGCTGGCAGTATCATCGCAACGGTAATATTTTCTCATGGTTTTTCTTATTTCTTTTTAGTAAGTATATTCATGTATTTATGTATATTTATTTGTGCTTATATTTATATGTAACTGCGCCCCACGGTTTCACCCGCGTAAGTGTCAATCCCGTGGAAATATCGGGATAAAAAGTAATCTGTGTTAATCCTGGTAATAAACTATGTGTGTGACCAATTTCATTCAAATCCGTTCAGCCGTTTGTGCCTGAAGAAGTAACAAACATATAAACACACACACACTCACAAACTTTCACCTTTATAATATTAGTGTGGTTAGTTATAATATTATATTCATAGTTTCAATAGGTTTATGCGTATCTTTAGGTATATTTAAAATATTTCTTCCTCAATATTCATGATACCACTGTTTGTCTCTGCATCACCCAAAGGTTGACTGGTAGAAAATGCCTAGCATTAAGTCCGCATCTGTACATTTATGTGCTTGAAGCATTAAATAAATAAATAATAGTATTTAAGTACTTAAATACTTAATACTATTTAATAGCATCCATCGTTAACCGGGTGAATAAATTACCCGGGCTTGTTTTAGCATACTATTCTTCTACCCCCAACTGACTCAACTCGAGAAAAATAAACGAATTTAAAATACTTATGCCTTCTGGTTTACGAAAATTTGGTTACTTCAATTTACCTGCTTTATCAGGGGAAACATAAAACCATTAAGTAGCAAATATATCACACATTTACCACTCCACGTGATATCGCCAAATATAACTAAGTAAATATTTAAAATTTATTCAAGTGATCACGAAAAATAATAATTTCAACAAACCTTGAACACGGTTAACAAATGCGTTCATTTTGTTCGTAGAATGATTTTCATCAATTACCTGAAACAGAAAGAATAGTTGAGTTAGCGTTTTCATTTAGATTCTAGATGAATAATTTTAATAAATCTAAGAGATGACAAGTAGACAGCGATTTGACAAATAAGACATTTTCATAAAAACTTGTGAAAACGCCAACTGAAAAATTCATAGTATTAAAATAATACGCAAAAATTATTGAGGCATAAGAAATATGATAACATTGTAACACCGTAACATTATGATTAGAAAAACAATATCTTGGCAGTGAGACGTGTTGCCGGCGCCAAACGCTTTCAAGATCCCGAAACTTTTCCCATTACAGTGGCTTTACAGGGCAGCTGAAACTGGGGTCGTAAAATGTCGCTACCGCACGAAACTGTAAACTAATGGCCTTACTAGAATTCAATTGCATTAACAGAAAGGGTCACCAAAGTGTCACTGTCTTAAAGTTCACATTTTAGTCATTCAGATCTAGCCAATTGTCGATTTTGAAACTATATTTCCTTAAAATTATCCTACGATAGAGGTCCTGGTACTTATTTAGGTGCATTAAACTAACTTAGAATACAATATAACCAAGCAAAGGGCTTTATTAAACTAACTTAAGGACCCCTCTGTCTAGACAGCATTTGTACTTTGTAGTCTGAAAGCGTCGAACGCGCTAAACAGTAATCGAGCCAATCACTGCAGTGTGTGGGTAACGAGAGGGACCAATTACTGCCAAGTCTTAATGTTAACGACACTAGACGCCGACTGGAATTACCGCCCGCTCAATAAAACTTATTCCCGAATTCATCCGAGACGGAATAATGAGCCATTTTATACTCTAGGAACCGGAATTACCAGCTAGATTGGCTTCTTTCGCTTTAAAAATGTTTTGTTTGGCTTGATGGAAAAGGTATTTAATGTTGTTTTAATAGCAGTATTTATTATTAACTTACCTAAGTATCAATAATGATGCATGACAGATAGATGTTTAATTAATTCTTTGAAGACTACATAATTAATGCTTTAAATAGATTCCTTAGCGTTGCAAAGCCAAATAATAATCGTTAGAATATGAGTGTCAAGTACATGGGTATTGAACGTACAAGAGCGTAATTAGAATGTATGAATAAACCATGACTAGGTACTGCAGCAGTACACTTAGGGATACTAATAGAACAATCAATAAGCTTTTGTAATTTTGTGATGATACCCGTTTACCGTAGTAATTGATATCGAAATAGGAGTATCGTATTATGCCTTAACAATACGGTCACGTGACTTTGACATTATAGGTTACGACGTGACCTGCGAGTTTGCCCAAGTCCGCAAATGCCACCGCTGCAAATAGCGCCCCATTACAATATAATGCGAGCGAGACGAGCCCTACCTCAACACGGAAATTATTATCACAGTCATAAATCAAGTCAGGTTTACAAAGACGTGGTGAAATTTGGAACGACCCGTCACATGGAACACAAACACAAAAAGTTTTCGCAAAGGAAACCGAAAAGAAATATGAAAGTTGACATGGAATATAGGGACATGGAATGCTCCTATTTAATGCCTCAAGTCGAGGCGGAGAAGGTGTTAAAGTGAGGCTTCTGCAGTGAACGATTAAACTTGCACGCAGCCATTACACCGTACACGCCAATAGTTTGTGGAACTTCACTAACTCACATTGTACTAACATTATGAGGCACACAATCGATTGGGACGAAATGGCTTTGAATTTGAATAAGGTTGAATAACCGTATGTTGGAATTACAATACCATCGCCATTTCGACCACATTGCGGCAATATAATAAGTTTTGAACTTTTGACAAACGCAGTTTTTTGTTGCTTTAAATAATTGAGACTTGGTAGACAGACAGGCAAATACAAATTCCAATATCTACAAAAATGTCCGGTCACTTGTACGTTCTTATTACCTTAAAAAATTTATTAATGAATATCCATTCGATGGTCACGAATAGACGGAAATAGAACCATAAATTAAACAATAAAATCTTGTGACGTCGTCGTTCAATTTGACTTCCATTTACAACACAGATATGTTATGTTAGTATCATTGTATCAAATATTTATTATACCGTGACAAAACAAATCGATAAACATTTGTTGGTATAGAATGGTAGATAGGGCGGGAGTGGCGCAGCGGTGCGCATCGTCATCCGCGGGACAATGGCGGGCCGTCCTTGAATTAGCACCGGAACTATTGTCACCGCGCACAATGGATAGGATTTGCCTAGATTGCCGTCGGGCCAGCCACGCGCCGCCGAGCAAAAACCGCACACAAAACGTAACGACCGAAACCGGAGAAACGCTATTGCGTCGTATCGCTGTCATTGGAAGCCTGGAAAATGTATCACCCACCACACCAAATATTTTGGCGATAATCTCGCTGAAATATCGCAAGAGTTACGAATTTAGGAAACGGAAACCATGATCACTTGAAGCTACCAAATCAACCTGAAATTCCGGCACAGGGATATAAATTCAGACAACTTTGGCACAGAACCAAGGGCACTGATTTGTATAATATTGACCCGATAACTTATTAACCCTAAGAGGCGCACGGTTCGATAGTTTTTCAAGTAATTTGTCAATGTCGGAAGGGAATGTATTGGGGTTGGCAGAGCAATGAAGATGTTCTCGGTGTAGGTTATTATCGGGGTCGTATCACGGCTACGAATAGGCTATTTGACTGGTTTCTGATAAACATCTCAGATTATTTAATGGTGTCTAACGAGCCCACAAAAACCTATTACTTCAAATTGCATAATGTATTTTCTTTTAGAAAATAGTAAATAAAAATGTACTGTTTAAATAAGCCGCCAAAACGCTATCTTTAACAATATGGCGTCGTGACGTCACAATACACGTAAACAAACGTTGAAACGGTCGAGATACTAGACAAAAGTCATCTGTTCTGTCAACGATAGACAGAAATTGACTATATCATGACGTCATCATAAGTTCAGCCAATCCAGACCGTTTTCGATTACGTGGCGCCAGATTTAAAAAGATGAAGTTTTTTCGGAATTTTTTTAATAAATAATACATTGTTTTGTAGTAAAAATTAATGCAAATCGATTTTAAAAGCGATAATCTATACGAGTGTCAATAATTATGACCTTATTTTTTACATTGTCAAATAGCCTATTATCACGGTGTGGTAGACGTGTCATCATGATTAATCGATGTGCTGACATCAAGTCACCGCCCGTGGCGAATACAATCACAAAAAAAAGGTTTAAAATCACGTCGCAAAATCCTCTTCATGTAGGTATTATAATTATAAGTGCAGGCAAAAACAATATGAGTGGTTGGCAAAGTGCTTTTTAATAACAGGAGGCTTAACCGTTCGTTAATATAGTAGGTCTTGTAATGATAAATGATAGCCGGCATCTGTTGCCACTGTTCAACAAATTCATACAGCTAGAAGTCTGAAATGTAGAGACTAACTAAATTAATAGTACCGTAACGTGACAGTGAAATTCAAGGATAAGTTTTGATGTTTGCTAATTAATCATAACCTGTGTCCCGGACTTTGTGTGTTAAATACGACAAAGCGATAAAGAGTTCTTGTTGTTACATTAACTATACACATGGTACACATTCACATAGTAATTTTGTAGGACCATAAATCTCTTTGTAAAATTGTAGTGGTTTCAGTCCTGAAGCGGCTCCCCGACGACCCTTTTTTGTAACAACCCTTAATTAAGAGGCAAGCCTATATATAAGAAATCCTTGCAGGTTTAATCAATTTCATTATTTCTATCAAAATAACTGAAGGTAATATAAATTTTTCGTCTACCCTTGGTAAAGAGTACTATGTTAAAATAAATATTTATTTAAATTATAAATCACTGTTTCATCACACGAAACCGCGCAGTGACCGACATATAAATAAATGCAAGAAATAAACAAACGCAGCCTCTTTGCTTATTAAAGAGGTCGGTGAATGAGGTCCCACCATTAAAAGTCGTACATTAAATGTCATTCATTACGCACGAGAGAAATGTTTGAGCATTTTTTAGAAAAATAGAACAACTTTGGAGACGAGGGCGCAGAAATTACAGCTACGACATTTTAAAAGGAATATATTGCTTCTAAACGAGGTTTAGTTCAGTTAGAACCCCCTAATATTGAAGTTTTAAATAAGGTTTTGCGTAAACCCATATCGAGCAAGGTAAAGTAGGTAGGTAGTAATACTCGTAGAAAAATGAGTCGTCATTAATTTTATACAAAGGTTCCTAATACTTAATAGGAATAGCGCAGAACTAGAAAAAAAAATGGCGAGTAAAATACGCAATACAAATCTGCTTTGTAAAATCCAATTGAAAAAGTTGAAATAGATAACCAAGTTACTACCAGCTACCACCTAACTTGTTTATGATGCGACATAAAACATTATAATATGATCGAAAACCAGATACCAGATTACTACAATTAACATTTTGATTGCTGTATTTGTTGAAATGCGATGTGATTAAGCGAAATATCAAGTTTTCTAAACGACTTGATCACATAGATAATGTAGGTCGCGAGGGCCTCGTGCCAGGAGCTGCAACGTTCGAGTCCCTTCGTAAATAAATACGTCACGCTAATTATAGATGTGAACGTTGCCTATGACTTACGGAAAAGGTTCTATATATAGAGATGTACCTGCTGCTGTTGACACGATTAAATGTGGCGATGATTTAATATCGTACAATACACAGCTTGGCAACCGTACCGGATATTTATCGATTTACATTGAACACGGTTTTATTATAATTCATGAGATACGGACAGAGAATTTTGTTTTTCAGATAATAAATCTGACAAGGTTACTGGAGATTTTTGTTGGCAGTTTTCGAGAGAAAATTATATTTTATTTTAGAGTCAACAATACAAGCTTTCAGCGTGCGTTCGGATTGGAACTGGCGCTGACGTTGCCAAATGGACTGATTGAAGCAAACAATTCGTGCACCATTATTGTACTTACAATGAGCGTACTGTTACAACGGTAAATTCATTCAGCAGCATCGAAATATCTCTTCCATCAATATCGTGGCACTGGCTAGCATTGCCGTTTTCAATATTGAAATAAAACTTGCAGTTATAAAAATGATACCAGACACAATTATCTGCTACTTAAACCATATCGCCACATATCGCTGTCAATCATACGAGTTTTAACTCAGAACTTGAGTGCATAGATAACGATAAAGGCAAAATAAACAAGCTGCGTACAAACTGACATTCAAGTTATGCAGATATCGATTATGAAGTAGGTATGCGTCATTGGTATCGATCCGAGGAATAACTCAATCAGGTATGCGACGCGTTCTATCGGGGAATAGAAAGGTGGCATTGTTTTGAGTCCACACAATACACTCTGAGGACATCGTATCTCAGGGGAGGTGGTGGCACCTACCACCTACCGTGAGGTTATCTCTCAATGGTTGCGTGATAAAGACGCGATTATTATGCAACATTAACTATTTATACTGTCCAACAAAGGAGCTGTTTCATTTGAATGCGATTGAAGGAAATATTGTTGCAAAATTACAATAAGTATGTACAGCGAATGTTTTATTGATTTTGTTTCTACTTGGCACTATCACAAAAGGAGAGGTAAAAATAATGTCTTACAAGATATAGGAGTCAACTGCACGGAAGGTATTTTGGTGCGTATAATAATGCAATCAGCAGCATTTGTGATTCTGCAATTCTACATAATATTTATGTAGGTGTACTAATTATTCGTTAATAAACCCAAGCAATACGAAAAAGCATAAATAATTTACGTCGGTAAGGAAAACGAAGACATTCCTACTTAAGTCTTTTCTTTGATTTTGAGGAAAACCCAACATAACGTGTCATTTGGGCGTTTTATTGGCGCAAAGTGAAGGCCCCACGAAAGCAAAAGTCGTATTTCAAATGACCTATGCGATGTGAATATTGCTTGCGTAAACCTAACCTTGATATAACGATACTAAATACTGCGACACACCCACCGCGCATTTTAGGAAGATGACGTGATAATTATATTGATGTTATCTCGGTCATCTGATATTAGCGCGGTCATACCGGTCACCGCTTGCTGTTATCAACCGTTGAATACCTACGTGTATGTTTTCAGTTACTATACATGTATCATTATCATGCTAGGCAAAATTGCGCTTAGCTTAATTACTTTAAGTTGATTAAATCTCTGGGCCTTATAGTTTGTAATTAATTTCTCGTTAATTAAAGCATGATTTTTGGCACCGTTACCGTCTATTAATTACATTGCATGTTTGGAAACTTTGGAAAGCAACTTTTTATATCCGATACCACTTTATAATTCACGCGCGATTAATCATAGAGCGTGCATAACCTTATCCATGATCCAAGGCCTCCACTAATTGACAGTTAGCACGACGTTACAAATTACGTTTCGCAATACATTGCGCAACCGTACAATATGTTCCAATACTCGTATCTAAGAAAAACGACAATGTAATTAGAAATGGAAAAACAATCTCATGTGAGCGTCGAATCCTTCTCTTGGTAGGAGTTACCCCCACAGTCCGGTCGTATAGTGAGTCATACGGCCGCCCGCGTCGTATTTAGGCTATTCGATAATCATGTCGCAACACTAATACTCGATGCACATTGATGTCAATCGATGCGGGCGTAACAGATACCGCACTACTTAATTATTGAGGATCGATTACTGTCACGCATCAATTCAAACAACTTTTGTTATCCTTGCATCAATTGCTCTGTTGACATGTGGGCTGAAGTAGGCATGCATATGTATTTTTTGAATTATGATATAATCACATTCATCCATCACACACAAAGTGACTGACGCTTGGAATATTTTCTGCCATTGTCATGCACGCCTTTCTGTGTAGACAAATGCAATTAAAACATAGACATCATGAATGAGTCTAAAAATAAATCACATAAAATAATGCCATGAGTTACCTGATTACTGATAACGATATTATCTGCTCTCGCGGTCCCAGATTTTCACTTAGTAATAGACGCAAGTGAAACCACAATAATCATGACGCATAATTGATAATTATCAGATTTCCATTCGAAACACATGTTCACATAATCACATCCAAATATGTCATCGAGAGTTGTCGGCAGTAAACAATAGACAGTGATTCATACGGGGGATAATGCAACTGTTTGTACACAAACTTAAAACAATGTATACAGAAAATACAGGTTTACAATACATGATGTGATGGAACTGGTGGATACCGCTCGGCGGAGACCATTATTATGACAGTTGCGTCCTCTATTGTGAACATTTTCGCTCGCGCCCGAAATCCTGTGTGTAATTAGCCGAAAAACCAAAGACCCCAACAATTAACGTATGCGCCGCAAAAAATAGTCTGCCGCAACAGGGATTCAATTAAAAAGCGTTTGCGCACGTAATCGGAAACCTGACCACGATTGCAATGCGATTTTTTAGTTGAATTGGCTGTCTCGTTCAGGTGTATGTGGGCAACATAACGGAATATCGAAATTGATCGAGAACGTTTTACATAATGCGCGCCTTCTCTGATCTGAACACATAAATGGTAGAGTTTGTAACACCTTTCCAAATCTCTAGCTAACATGCACGTGTGCATTATGTCGATGTGTAACATGTTAGTGGAAGTCTTATTTTGTAAGATAAGATGGACAATTGGGATAATAGCCGGTGGAAACTTTTAAAGCACGATTTACAAAACTGCATTTAATGTTTTAACCATATTGCCCATGTTTTCGCATTTAATTGCATTAGGAACACCGCAAAAACAAACAGTAGGAATGCCGCAAAATTAAAACCAGCGCAGTCCAGTTGATTTAATTAAGTAACTACTGCTAACCTATTTTACAGCACAAAAGCTGACGCATAAAGGCAATTATTTGAACGACAACTAATATCAACAGTATTGAGCTAATTGAATGCCAAATATACTGAAACCCAACAAATTGAATGCAGTATTAGCGCCAAGTTGCAACACATCCAATTAGTGGAAACAGTAGGTAGGTACGGTACACATTCGTTATTAATTTCACAGCAAAATCAAAGAAGCAATGCAAAAACCGGTGTCCATTTTCACGAAAACAAAACCAATATTGGGCTGTTGTTGTGTTGAGGTAGGTACCGTACAAATTGAATGGAAAAGTTTAGAAAAACAACCGTCTCATTATCATTCAGTTTCAAATGTGAAATGCAGGACTATAATTGGAAATAAATCCTTGATATTGAAAGGAATCGAGTGCGAAAATCGTTATGCTTGCCAAACTGTAAATAAAAACGTCAAGAAGTGCACTCGGCAAGTCTTGGGGAATTGCGATCTATCACCGATATCCATTACGCACAAAAGCTTTTAGTGCGCACCGAATGAAACCATCGGCATCGGCTACAGTAAATCAACACCGCCACTAAAACTGGCACTACCTACCAAAGCGTTATATTACTCGCTACGGTTGCACTATAGTAAAGTTGTTCATAACAGTGTTTGCCGAGGAGTTGAAACGGAAGGATTCAGGGAGAGGAAATTGAATCCCATTCGCTACAATCCATTACCTGTAATACCTAGCTAAAATGAATCGGAAGTGTACAATCACTTCCGATTCATTTTAGATACAATGAGCGGAATATGTAGATTTCGGCAGATTTGTGAGCTTTGTGTTATTTCGACGAAGACAAATGATTTAGATCTTGGCATTCAGTTAAGGTTACACGCAAGAATTCCAAATACAGAACACAAAACACGCCACGTAATAATATGATCGCCATAACAGCGCTTCACCAACCTGATAACAGCAATGAGGTGAGGCATGGGTGCGCAAACGCAACACTGTCACAACACCAGCACATGCAAATCGTTTATTGGCGCGACAATCAGATCGCGACGGGACCGGTCAACCGTACAGTCATTCGGTCGTTGACACCGACGATGGTGACACTGGACTCTTGCTGACCGTTTTACAGTAGAATGCTAAAAATTTGAACATATATTTGGAATAGATATTGAGCGATATATTGGAAATAGCGATGAGTATTCTACTTGAATCGCTTGTATAAATTGAAATAAAAGCAGGCGGAATAAGAGCAATTCAGACTTGTGCATCGATAAAACATACTGGTTTTATGAAATACTCATCTCTCCACAAATAATGCGAAAAAGTTTTTTATAACAATTTAATCATGGCAACAATGGGTTTCCGATTGGACTCCTAGGTTCGAACCAGCCTGAGAATGATTGAAATTACAAACGCACCGTTATTGGAAATATTGAATCCCATAGAATGTTCGCGGTTCGTGTTTTTAGTTTGTTTTAGACCGCTCAATATACCAACTGCTAAATATATATTTTTCATCTTGAACTAGATGGGGATCAATGTCCTTTTCTAATAACTTAATTGAGCTGGTTCGCAACAGATTAATAAAATTAACAGTTCACAGAACCGCCGAAAAATTCTAGATAATTACGCACAATTCAGAGCAAATGCGATCATATAATCTTAACGATCTCACAAGTTAGCACTCATCTTCTTACATCGTCGCCCCAGAGAAAACTTTGGTGATAAGAATGAATTACAGATTGTTCTTAAGGTGGAGGATTGCTTTCGAAACTTTTATAATCTAATAACATAAGATGAATTGCGCCGCAAAACTTTATACTTTCTTAACATTCGCTGGCTATTACAATGTTTGTTGAAGAGTTACACGACTTGAAAATAATCTTTCAACATTCCATTCCATAATAAATTGATGCAATTTATCGAGACAAGTACGGAAATCAAGGGAATGCGACGATAACAAAATATCGATTAGATAAAAGCGCACAGCCAGTTGCGAAGAGCACTTCAGCCGATAGTTGGGAAATAACAATATCGAGCACTTGACGGAAAAAAATGTGAAAATATGTGCACGTTTCCAGGTAAAATATAGAACTGTATATCATTATAGGAATATAAATAGCAGCCGTTTACGAAGTAGTGCGAACACAATTTATAAATAAAAAACGTAATTAACGAGAGTAAACAGCTGCTCATTTACAAAGGGTAATGAGGTTCAATGATGTGTAATGCACCTGTTCTTTTTTTTGACATTTAAATGCCGGTTGTGTCTAACCGTTCATAAGATGGCTGTCGCGATCCAAATGACAGCAAACAGCGTAATTTTTTGGAGGAAAGTAAGTTAATAAATGAAATTACCAACGGTTTTGACCAATATACAATATTAAAACGACCTAGAATCTTGTTTGTGAAGTAGGGTAATTTGAGAACCCCGCATAAAGAGAGAGCACTTCATCAACACATCATCATAACGAAAATAGCTGCGGACCCCATGCACAGAGGGACAGCATCACAATGGATCATTTCCGCAAGTTGACGCCTCATAATATATCTGAGAGGATGGACCTTTTAGTGTAGTTTGAGGTAACGGAATATTTCATAGTGTATTTACATAACTAGACACGTTATTCCACAAAACCACTAACATTAGCCCAAAAGGATGCCACTCATATTTCGGTAGAGCCCATTTCGTTCATATAAGAATCCATTAATCATGCAAAACGTATTCGTATTCAAACTGGAAGAGGGAAGGCCCGATAAAGCTGTACATTTAGTTCGCGAGATCCGAGGGGCCGGCCGTGTAGTCGTGGACCGTGTTGAAGTTTTTTACTGTGCCTTCGTCAAGTCAAACAAAGAGGCGGAACAACGCGGAGAGAGCGGCCTTTGTACGGATACGTCGAGTGCGACGGCACTTAACTCTGACATCAGTGACGGCAACATAGACCCGTCGCGTCAGCCGGGACACCGCTCCATGCTCGTCTTCCGTTGGACCTTGCGGCCATCGCAGAAACTGTTTCATAACTTCCACGTTTTTATTAACAAGGATTTATTGGTGTAGAGAAGGATGTGGAAGGTTAGCCAGCGCGATTGGCTGTTATGATATTATACAACGATAACAAACCCTGAAAGGAATAGGTGTTTTGCCATCTCGTGATGTTGCATCCGATGAATTTTTTCAGATTTTATTTTATTATGCCGAAAATAAGTGAATAGTTGAATAACGAGGCTAGTGCAGCAGGCGGGGGGGGGGGGAGGAGGGGAGGAGGAACGACCGGTGTTCGTTGATGGCGATGTTTTATTGGCTTGCCCTAATTGCCTCCCGTCCCGCATTAACGACGTTTGCTACGACCTAGATAGGATAGGAACACGCTCGGCGATCAATTTTCATATTGGAAACGTTGACGCCACATTAGCGTCCGTGCACCAACGATTTAGCCTTGGTATAAAAGTGCGCTAGTTTTAAAACACAAAACAAACTACAAGTCTTAAGACATCTACCTAAATCTGACTGAAAGAGGACACAGGATAAAGTAATGAATTTTCTCAAAAATCTATCTTAACCTACAATGGCAACGATTCCCGAATACCGCACATCCATGATGACAACGCAAACGACAATAGCAATCAAGTATGGCAAATAAACCTGCAGGTCGAAGGCGCAAATTTCAATTTTCCGGGCGGACTGTCAGCTGCGCCTGGGTAATCCGGAATTTATCTCTTGCCTTCGGAACGGACACTCGACGCCTTTCAATCACCCCCGACACACCGAGAAACGAGAAATAGGTATTGTTGGGGAAATTCATTGTCAGACATCTGACGCGGAATATGTATCACACAGATGGACGGTCAAAGCGACCGCCGCGCATTCAAGGGATGTATCACGTACGTATTTGAATATGTTATTCGAAAGAGGATAAGGTATGCGCCATTATGAATAGGCCCGCATACGTAACAAAAGCAGTAATAAAAAGTAATTTAAAAAAATTAAACCGACTTCAAAAAGAAATGAACTCAAAATTATGAAATAACTTTAATTTCGGAAGTCGGTGTCTTGGGATCTGTATTTTAGTTTTATGCCACCGACTTCCGAAATTAAAGTTATTTCATAATTTTGAGTTCATTTCTTTTTGAAGTCGGTTTAATTTTTTTAAATTACTTTTTATTTCGTAATTTTTAGTATTTGACCAAGGTTTTGAGATGTTTTCCCTTTGACACTACACCCGTAACTCTTATCAATAAGCCAGGCCGTCACACTTACACGTATTAGTCCATATCTTGAAAATTACTGAATCGATCTTGATGAAACTTGCACTGTTCCCTAAGTTGAAGAAAATGTAAGCCAATAGAAAAAAAATGGTCACGATCCGATTAATAGTTCCGGAGATATGCGTGGACAAACATACATACATACATACATACATACATACATACATACATACGTCTATGAAATTTTGTATATTTGTTTGGAAGCCCTAATAGATCATCATATGTGAATATAATGCAAATCCAATAATATTACATACATACGTATCGAATTGATAACCTCCTTTTTTTGAAGTCGGTAAAAACTGGCACCTATCCGTTACAGGTTACATGGCAGAATTGTGCCTTTGCGTGCGCGCACCACGATCCGGTTCTGTCCTTTGATGGCTGGAATTCATTGGTTACACAGATAGGTCGATATATTTATTACATCATGCTTTCGTTGCTAATCTGAGCGCATCGGCCTCGGTGACGCATCGCCTCCTGCGGTCAATTTAACTGAATTTATAGCAGCTGCAAGGTCGGCTAAGGATAACGAACCCGACCCGCAGCAGTGTTATGAAACAGGTCTTCAATGAACCAACAATAAACGTTATCATTTCGGTGTAATTAGGCGCAGGTACCTGGAAGTGTTCGTAATCGGTAATTGGCCGTGGATTTCACTATAGATAATTCAAGTTATTTATTTTCACTTTTGGAGGTATACCTACTCAATTAATCGCAATGACCACGTTATGCCATGTGACCCGGATAGTAAATTGAACCCACAGATTGAACTCGTAGTGAGCAATAAAAAAGTTTTGCTCGAATAGAATGGATACGGTCGTATGTAATCTAACGTTGGATTAATTGAATCGCCCGGAGCGAGCGCGACTCTATTTCTAAAGGAATGAAAGCTGAGCAAAAAGAGGAAATTAACGCAGTCATCTTCGTAACACGTGTCCACTTCATGATTACAACACCTGATTGCTCTGTACGATCACATTATTTATAAATAATATAATAATTCTTATAAAGCATAATCTTTATTTCTCCAATCAAATCTGCCAACATGTGTAGGGGACTAGGGGTACTTATAGTACCGTATTTTCAATGTCAAGGAGTATTTAGTAGTCAATATATAATTAAATAAATGTCGGAGTAAATAGTGAATACATAAATAAAGTCCTAGCATAAATAATAGTTGAGAGTTTCACATGTCATTTCTATGATTGTAAATCTGTGGACACCTCGTATGCATGCATAGGTATGGTAGGCTGTCATGACAGTGGATAAATTTACAATTTTTGTGAATATGTATAACATAAAGGAATATTTATTTAATTTCTACATTTACATTTTAGATATTATTATAACTCAAGAACGGTTGAACCGATTTGGCTGAAAATTGGTGGGGAGGTAGCTTAGAACCAGGAGACGGACATAGGATTATGCGGTTCTTTTTTTTTTGTTTTAGATAGGAATAGGGTAGGAGTAGGTAAGGAGTACGGTAGGGTAAGGGGTAGGACACCACGTGATAAAATTTCCAGTAAATTCCAAAAATTATGAAGGTGCCGTGAAACGAGACGTCAAATACTTTGCAAGTTCGCGAAGTGGAAACTGAAAACTTGAGAAGTTATAAAAACAATGAAATTGGAAAACAAATTAAGGATTAAATGCTTCATCGGCTTCACTCCACATTCTTATGAAACTCTCCTAACTTTTTAATGAATAGGTTTCGATTGAACACTTAAAAGGTCATTCAAACTTTGTCATTTCATGCTCTAATTGTGAATTCACGTGTTTACACCCAGTTTACTCTTCAACAAAAAAAAATAGTACACGTGGGGCTCGTTAAATGTAATTTTATTATTCAATTTATGACGTTGAGTCGTCTGAGGGATAACAGAGCAGTGGTGTGGTGTTTAAGTTGTTAAGGAAGCCTCGACGTTACGCCACGTAATAAGATTAACCTACGGGCTAGGAGGAAACAACGTTAAAGCCGTTGGTAACTTGGTACAATCGATCGGTTTTAGATTATTTTCTAATAGCTGCGCCCCGCGGTTTCACTCGCATAGGTCTAAATCCTGTAGGAATATCGGGATAAAAAGTATTCTATGTCCTAATCCAGATCATGGTCTACCTATATGCCAAATTTCAGCTAAATGCGATTAGCCGTTTTAGGGCTATATTTCACCGGAACACCATGGCGGCGCAACCAGTCGCCGCTACCAAAAAAAAGTAAGGTTGGTTGCGCAACCAAACGGACACCAGGTGAGTAACTCTCTATTAGCGCTGTATACATTTTGTTGGTAGCGGCGACTGGTTGCGCCGCCATGGTGTCCCGGTGAAATAAAGCTCTAAGGTGGCCCGCGAAATTCAAATTTTCTTACGTTTTTTGCAATTTGCTGGTCAGTATTAAGTTGTACGTTGATTAAAATATGATTCGCGGTTGTAAAAAATATGTAGACCATGTAATCCCCAAGAATGACTATTTCATGAAATCTTGACATTTGGGGATTACATGGTCTTAGAGAGTTGTATTGATGACTTTAATGATTATAATTCTGTAAATACATATTTGTTACGGCCGCGAATCATATTTTAATCATCGTACAACTTAATACTGACCAGCAAATTGCAAAAAACCTAAAGAAAATTGAATTTCGCGGGCTACCCTGGCGCTTTCACCTTAAGGCTCCTACAAACAGGCGCGACACGCGATATAATCGCGCGCGACACAAAGGCACCGCTCGTTGCGCGACTTGCGGTGCCTTTGTGTCGCGTGTCGTGTCGCGCCTGTTTGAAGGAGCCTTTAGCGTGAAAGCGTAACAAACAACCAAAAAAATCAAATCATTCCTCTTTATTATAATTTCGTTTAGATAATTACCACGTAGGTAAATATTTTAACAAGTTTAGTTATAGAATAGAATCACAGATCTATCATTTGACCATCTAGTTTTCATACTTACTAAAAATTTGTTGTTGTAGTAAAACAAAAATCTCAAATAAACAGTGCCACCATCATCATCAAAGAATGCTGACCACCAAGAACCGTTTACTGCATTCAATTTCACGACAGTCTTTGCATAATGTTTGTATGAAATTATGCATCGACATGTAGTGCTTACATGCCTGCATTTATTATGGTTATCATTCTTGCAATGTTATTTTAATATCATGATTTATATTAAAATATAAGTAAAGTACTGCCAGATTTTTTTAATTTCTTATCTGTGTGGTTTTCACGACCTAGTAACATGTCCAAGTTACGTCCACGTTCCAGTACATACACAGTAATCTTGTTTATCGGTTCATATGTCGACATGGTCCCCGGCACTACCTATCCTGTCTGCCTGTCAGCACCGAGCGCTGTGAATTTACGACTGTTTTGCTGCTAACTTACGTCACTTTTCGGGGGATATTGCAGCACTTAATTATGTTAGTTATCTAGCAATAAATTTAGCTACTAGGACAAGTACTTATGTTTCCAAGAACGCAATTTTATGTACTGCACTTCAGACTAACCAGGTACTCTACAAACCAGGTTATACTTACGACTCATTTTTACAAGAGAGTTGTACATCGTGTATTTCAAAATAATGCGTCACTCAAGTATCACGTAGTAAACACATTCCTCAGCAGACAATATGTAAGGATTAAATTCTAAAACTGACTTAATTCAGTTCGTTTATTTAAATCCTATAATCACTTGATAATTCAATCTTAATCAGTAGATATTAATTTGTTCACAGAATTAATTTAAACTTTTAAATTGCAAGATGGGAATCATTTTATCCATTTTATGAAAGAGAAAATCCGACCTATTTCTGTAATTGAGTGGATTCTGCACGCAGTGGACAACACTGTTTTATGCGAGGAGCTAACGAAGCAGACAGGGCTTCAGGTCGTTAGCATTCATCGCATAATTCCTGGATTTAAGTTCAGCGAGGATAACATGCGATATCTCGGTAGGGTTATAACAAGGCACTGGCAGATTATGACCAAAACGTGAGTGTTATAGCCTGTAGCCCCGTAGGCACGTATTGAAGGAGTCATCACGTTCTTACTGCTGTCATAACAATTTATTGAGCTCAATATGGTCTAATAGGAATACCAAACATTGTAATAAAACCTTATATTGAAAACGACTTAAAAACAATGTTTTTTTTAGACAAACTTTGTTTGAATACGGAAGGAGCTAACAAGCAAACATTAAAAATCAAACATCCTGGTGATAATTGAATTGACAAACACTTGTAAACGCCATCTTGTATCTTCTACCTAGGTCCTACTTAAATGATCTTAAATAAATGCACTGACAGACAACGCACAGCCTAAGCCGTTGGATCTAGAAACATGAAATTGCACAGGAGTTTTTATTTAAGGTGAATGCGCAGTTGTAGCCCGCGAAATTCAATTTGTCTTAGGTTTTTTTGCAATTTTCAGGTGTGTCAGATTGTATCTTGATCAAAATATGATTCGCGACTATAAAGGGCTGCCTCCACGAGCGAGAGAATCGCGGCGATATTATCGTCGTGCCACGTATTTCTATACACTCTCTTAGAACGTGTCTCCTCCACACGGCGATTTCATCGCCGCAGAAATTTGTTGGCGCGGCGAGACTATCGCCGCGATTCTCTCGCTCGTGGAGGCAGCCCCTAAAAGGTACGTATTTACAGAAATTAGAATCATTAATACATCTTTCTAAGTTAGATTTGTTCCAAAAGAACAAATCTCTTATAGAAAAGTGCTTATGGAACAAATCTAACTTAAAGAGATATATATATTAATGACTATAATTCTGTAAATAGATATCTAATATAATTGCGAATCATATTTTGATCAAGATCTGACACTGACCTGCAAATTGCAAAAAACGTAAGAAAATTTGAATTTCGCGACCTACAACTGCGCATTCACCTGAAGGGGATTACAGGACCTACACGCAATAAACGCAAGTTTTAGAAGCAATAAAAGTATATGATTGGCTAAAGTAAACAAAATCAGAAAAATATATGATATTCTTCAGGATATATGCTAGGTAGATACTGTGTTGAAAATATAATACAACTAATTTGATACGATAGAAAAAAATACGATACCTCTAAAAACTTTATTTTTACAATAAAAAGCATACTAATACAATACAATCATTCTGATTTTTGTCAGATTATTCTTCAAGCAACATACTAAAGCACTAGTGTTTTAATTTTTTAGTCCAAACTATAGATTTTTTGTACATAGATAACTGCTTCATATTTTGCAATAAATTAACAGCTTTGTGTCATCGCGCTTGTCTTTCTTTTCTATGCAGTCTGACAGTGACCGCGCTATAGGTCATGGCTATAGGTAACGGAAGGGGTTAAATAGGAGATCAAAGTTTGTATGGAAGTTCCTCTTTTTAATCTCCTATCGGACACATGGCTTGTCCTATAATAATATCGTTTAGTATTCTGAGGAAGCGATGAGACTCAAAACAACTGCTGTTTTCAATCTTGTTTAATGAAAAGATACCGGGAGAAAATTATGTAAATGAAAACAGGAATTCCGATAACAAAATACTTCAACATGGAAAATAAGAAAATGAGACAAAAGCCCAAAAAGGCCGAGGGAAAATGGACATTACTTTTAAGTGGCAATAAATCTTAAGTATTTAATGAATAATAAGTAAACATATTTAGCTACCTTTTAATCAAAGTGGATGAACGAAGACGACTAATTAATAACTTGAAACTTTGAGATGGTTAATTAATTATACAATTTTTTTTAACTACAGTTGACGCTTTTTTGAAGAGCTAGATAGAAAACGTCTAACAACTGATAGACGCTTCTGAAGAGATTTTAATAACTTCATATAAAAATAAATATTTTATTACAAACATATAGCAATGAATTATATTAAAATTCAACTTGACCTCATCCACAATAATAATAAAAACCGGTAGAATCAGATATCCAAAACGAGTAAATGACCTTAAAATGTACCGTTTATTCAAGGAAACCGATTTTGATTCGTGCAGCGATTCGATTTAAAAATAATGACAAGTAAAAACTGATTTATCCCCAGAGAAATATACGTAAAATATTAAATATGATTACAATTCTCAAGAGGCGCTCTTTCAAATCGTTTACATAAACGTTTATGAATCATGATATCAGCCATTAAAGGTTCCCGCAGACAGGCGCGACGCGATTCTGGTAGAACAATTTACATTAAGGTGGAATGGGTTTGGGTAGTGGTAGAGCGCGAAATTCAAATTTTCTTACGTGTTTTGCAATTTGCAGGTCAGTGTCAGGTTGTGTCTTGATCAAAATATGATTCGCGACAATAACATATTTAGAGAATTATAATCATTAGAATCACTAATACATCTTTCTAAGTTAGATTTCTACCATAAGCACTTTTAGAGATTGGTTCTTAAGGTACAAATCAGAAAAGGGAACTGTTTTGAAAGTTGAAAGTCAAATTTACAGAAACAATTAAGTATGTACTTCATAATGCATAAATTGCGAGAGTAATTTAAATGCTTGAGTAAATTTAAATGACCAAAAGCCATTTTCATTATTATCAATGAAAGGTTCTCTAATAATGCGATCCGAATCTGAGTTATTTGTTAGTAATTAGGAGTGAGTCTATAAAAAATCAATTACATTGCAAAGAACATAATGTAATCAACCTCAAAGTAATTCGTTTCTAGGAAACTTCATTTCATTTCCAAATTCTATTATCGATACTCTCAACGAAATTACATTACTCAATAAAGGAGAGTGTATAGCGACAAAAATAAAACGTAGACTTTACGGAGATAGGAGTTGTTGAACTTCGAAAAGAATGAAGTTTAGAAGACACTGAATTTTCCGGCTTCCCTTAGAAAAGATACGCCGTTAGCATGTAAAAAACTGAATAAGCTTATAATGGTAAATAAGTAAGCCAATCGTATTTAAGTAACAGATATTCAGGCAAGGTTTAATATGTTTACCACTAATAAACATTTATTAATTTACAAAAACATATCAATGACAACTAGCAACTTCATAATCACATCCAAATCGAGTCATCAAAACCAGTCACTCAATAAGGCAAATTGTAAACTTTCAGAACTTGACCTTCCAAGTTCAGATGCGAACTGAATCCCTCCTCCATTCCCCCCTATCCTCCCCGCCTCGTCCGGCCCGCAATGCAGTGAAACAGAAGGACGATGCGAAATAAGAACCAGACCTGTATCAAGTCTTTTAAATCCTTTGATTCTACTCAACGATATGACTCCTCGCGTCGTTCAAAAGTCGTCGACCTCCTTATGTACTGTATTGAACTGCACAATTCTTCATTTGCTGTATTGCCTTAGAGACGGAATGCTAATATGGAAGCCAATAGCTAGTTTGAACGACAATGAAGAGACAATTATTGGCTATTTGGTGTCAGGGCTCCGGGGGGTAGCTTCGTAACAAAACACTATCGAAAGCTTCGATAGGGCTAGCAGGACCTTGACACCACCCGGTATACGAGCAGAGGTCAAGGTGGTCCTAATACGTTTACGACTTTCAACCTTGCGCACTTTATAGTCATCGCCCGGCCCTGAACGGCCGTTTCTTAATCCTAAAAATAAAAGAAGAATAAAATACTCGTATAGACCAGATTTTGCTTTGATGTGGAATTTATGGATGCACCATTCAGAGTTAATTTTCCTCGAAACCTTGTTTGAGATTCACTTGTCTTGAATTCTTGATAACATTTTGCTTTTACGTTGAGGAAATCACATATTTTAATAGGAATAAGAATATTGTATATTATAGTTTATACAGTATAAGCTCCAAGCCACCAACAATCAATCAAAATTGACAGTGTAATTAAACGGTCTATTTAAGCAAAGTTCTGCATTAGAAGAAGACGTGACCGTGACAATAAATCGATGTTGTCCCTGGTAAGACATGTTGAAGAAATAACATGCTGGCAACATCGATAGTGGACATGACAAACAATTTGAACTTCATGCCAAAAACAGTTTGAAACGTATAATTCCATTACCAATGGTTTGGAATATTAGAAACATATTTACATAACTATGTTTAACACCGTAAATGTGAGAAATTCTTGACATTTTTCCTCGAGGCTAACACGATGAGTCATCAACGTCCTTCACCTCAGGCCGGCCGCACCGCCCGACATCCGCATTCACAATTTTGCCCACCAAACCCCTCTTGACGAACACAGCTTATTCACGTCACATTTTAATTCATTCACAGCTCTGACGTAAATGCGACGATTCTTCTACAAAAGCCTTTTAAGCACACTGCAAGCATACTTAAATAAAATGACTCAAATGTTTAACCTTTCTGAGGTGGAGAATAGGTACTACTTAAGCATTTAGAAACAAAATCGGTAGGCAATGTCAAGAGAAACAACTATCTTTAACAAGCTCTATTGTCAGAACTAATGTATCATAAATTCGTGCAGTTGGTTGATTGGTCAACGAAGATATTACGAGAAGGATGAAAGAAAACAACGTTACCCAAGAAAATAGTGACGCGAATCATTGCGATTACGACACAGCCGGTGACATTACCACACTTTCTCCGCAGAACAAATCGCAAAATAGTAAATGTCGTAAAGTAAATTAACCGCGAGCCAAGAAAATTGTCTGTAAAGCCTTGTGTTTACTTGATAAAATAAGTTCATGTGATTCAGAACAATATAAGTTCAAACTATTGTGTTGACAAAAACATACTTTTATACAAAATGTCCTTGATACGTAATACCATTTAGTGGCATATTAGAATTCACGGTCATTATCAAAACACGCGACGGCAAATGTAGTGGTAGGTCCCACCCAAGCGTTTGGGGTAGGTACTGCAATTTTTATGAGTATTATATTTGCTCATCAGAGCATAGTACTGTGAAACAATAAAAATATTGTTTTAATTACGTGAACAGCATAGAATACATATTGTTAACGGCTGAAAAAAACGGCACGCAGCCTGTGAGCGTTTTTTTGTTTTTTATTAAATCAGAGTTATCATCAACGCGTTTTTTGAAGTATCATGGAAATTCAATAAAGCTTTTGCTTGCATTAAGGTATTAACGCATATTAATAATGTAAGAGATGAAAGTGGCACGTACCCTACAAACGTTGCTGTCACGTAACGTCAAGTTCATTTGCTAATTGAGCGAGCCGGCCTTTCATAACTCGGACGAGTACCCATCACCTTTCATATGCCAGACGCATGTTTGTTTGCACAACGCAAACTGATTTTGTAACTTTTCAGCCTGAATATATTCACAAATTCAGATGAAAGCGAAATTTAAGATACAATTTTGACATGTGTCAATATTAATATTAATTGTGGACATAGTTGAGATCAAAGATAAGTTTCATACACATAAGTTGCAGATTTATGTACATACCGACCCGCATACATTGCATCGTATTTTGCAAGGCACGCATAACAACAACATTCGAAAGTGTGTCAAGATTGCAATAGCAACGTGGAGCCGACGCGATGCGCTAAGCGGGAAATGCAACACATTGTAAACATTTACCAATGATGTATAGGCCTTCCGCGTTAGCAATGATTGAAATTCACATTTCCGACGCAGAAATGAATAGTATTAGAGAGTCGTCAGTCGCCACATATACGGTGAATCATGTAGAGCAAAAACGAATCCTAACATTTAAGTCGAGAGCTAAAATCTTCTGAATAAAAGAGCCTTGGAGTGAAAGGATTCGAAACGAACGAAAAATAAATGTAGATGTTCGTTTGTGAACAGTTATGTTAAACCTACTGTTCATTAGACCCCATTTCACTAATCTACGCAGACTCATAAATAAAATTGAATTGAGTGGGGAAGAATAAAAATGCAAATATCGATCATAACGGGCCAGACATTATTGTCCGTGGTGGCGGGATGCTTCCCATTCTATTCGAGCTTTGTACGAGTTCATGATATGGGATGTGAAATGTCCATATCGATTCGTCTGTTGTTGACGACGATGAAGTCGGAGACACAACGGAAGCAAATTGGCCTGAAAACGTCACATGTTATTTTTAGCACAGTGAAATGGAGAAACAGACAGAAATTTTCATGCCTCTTTCAATAGTGGACACGTCTTCACAGTATGACGTGTTTTCCTTTCGTCAGCTTATGAATAGAAGTGTTTTCGAAATCTACTATTAGGCATAATCAGCCAGCTATTGTTTCCAAATCTGTTTAAGACGCCCACGAACTTATTCATCGTGTATCAAAGAAGGGCAAAGGCAATAATAATAAATACATGATTAATGATTGCCTTATTGTTGGTTTGGATTTAACTTAGTTTTTATAGGTCTTGTCTGTTGACACACAAAATAAAAAAAAATATTATTTTGGATAACAGGGCAGAATTAAATGTAGAATATTACTAATCTTTGAACCCAAATCCATGTCAAAAATATTTAGTACGTCATGCAAATGTATTGTTTAGTCTTCAATTTCCAAACGTTATGTTATTGCAAAAAGTCAGGCAGGTTTTTCAAACATTTTGACATATGTATTTATAGCCCCAAAGGCGTTGTGGGTCTAAATATAACTGACCAATTGTGTTTAATGTCGTGTTCTGACCCCAAACTCCTCGTGACGGATATCGTACAGTATGGTACAGTACACTACGAATGCGGTACAGCACGCGATCGAATTACGCGATCGGGTAATAGTTCCATAGTAACTTTGTTACAATTTCGTGACATTCAACAGCGAATATTGCGCAATCACCACAATCTAATAAACAAAATCGCACTCGAGTCGATTTCAATAACGCATTTTGCTAAATTGCTTGTCTATTACTAGGCGAAATCTTATTTCGCACAGTCACGACACTATCATTGTCCTATTACCTAGACCTGGATGTAATACCACGGGTGTACAATTACAAAGAGACAACAGCTACTCCGCAAAACGGTGGGTAATAACTATCCTAGTATTTCATGACAGTGCGACTGCGCCGCGCACCGCAGCGCTTTCTGATATTCCATCTGGGTAAGCGGTAACAATACTGCGAAACTGCAAGGCATTCCGGTGCGTCACGCTGTTGTACACAACAGATAATGTCACGCAATTCAACGTTGGAATAGCAAGCGCTGTTGTGTAGCCATGGAACATAGCTGAGGAAGCGAGGGAAACGAATTCGTTCGCAGGAGGATATCACTCAACAAGAGAATACACTACGTAATGGACTCCATTACGTCTGATCCTTGTCTTTTATAAAGGCAGCAGATAAGCAGACGAAGGCACAGCTTCACAGACAATGATTGATGCCTCGTGCCCCAGCCTGACAAGATAAAATGTAATATATTCCACAAGGTTTATCTTACTCTGTGGCTAAATATGAATACGCACAATATTATAGGCCTTTATAAACTGTAATAAATGTCAAATTTGTTGAATAGCTAACATCATGCTTACAGCAACCTGGACGCTTGTAATTTATCACATCGTGTATCAAGCTAAACTCATTTAGATCAGACATCATCACATCAGACACGTTAGAGTAAGAGTTAGGAATGAATCAGGCCCTTACCTTCAAGTATGATCCGTAATATTTAGTGACGTAGGGGCTGTCACATTGTGACAGCACCATGATCTCCTGCTGGATGTCCTCGATTTCATCTTCAGCTTCTTCTAAGTCGATTATTTTAATAGCGACCACTTGCTGGGTCCTGTTATCGACACCTTTAAACACTTCACCAAAGGATCCTTTGCCGATCTTCTCTTGTTTCGTGAAGATCAGCTCGGGGTCGACCTTCTGTTGAACAAAGAAAAATAAAATGTTAAAAATCAAAAAACGCGAATCCACAATAAACAAAACAGATGCAATAGTTATCACAATGCAAGTTTTTGTACAACAAAGTTATAGATTTTATTCTAATACCGGGGTGAAAAATCGACAACTTCAAAGAAAACATCATTTATATAAAATAATCTTGTCTCATTAACAATAATGGTTCTATCAAGGAAAGATTTATTCCTTTTTGTATTATTCAAGGAACACAAACAAATTCAGCAAAGTATAATGTATGAATAAGACACGTGCCTTAATTAAAAAATAAATGACCTAACATACGGGGCGGCACAAGTATACGTTCAGCGTTATTTTAGGTGCCTTATTTATACGCAAATATGGTGTTTAAAAGCAATGATTGATTGATTATTATTCATAGCGTGATATAAAATATTCATACGCACGATCTGTGAACATAATAATTGTGTTCTGTAGTCATTTTGACGAGTTTCATATCGTTGCTTTTTACGTCGGTTTGGAGAACCACAATCTCCTACAATACACATGATATTGAAATGCCTACAACAAATGAATCTATAAATCAAGTGTTTTCAGTTATCAATATTTATCATATCTTTCAAGAAAGTATTTTTAACCCTGACGCAATGAGTAGGCATACGTAATAAGAATGGAATTCGATAACGATCGATTAATTGAAGATAGTTAAAAACATGTTCAGATTACCAATAATGGTCAATGGGCTACGTCTTTTTAACGGACACACTTCTGGTTCAATATATTTTTACTAATTTCATGAAAAGCAGAAATTTCACTTAAAAAATGTCACTCTCCATGGAAATGAGGTTCTGTGTCAATAGGTTGAATGTTGTGTCTAACAATGGTTTCAAAAGCTAACATAAATTCATCAGCTAGCCGCTTTACAGTTATCTGTTTTAGGTAGGTGTACCGTGGCCACAGCGAGGTTATGTTATCCACGATTGCATTTTGCCGGTGACTCAGTCTGATTGCCTGGTCAGGCGGACAGACCTCTAATCAGCGTATGCCTCGCTAACTTTGAGCTAAAACCCTTTTGGTCTAGACAGGAGATTATTATTTTAGATGTTTTTAACCCCCGACGCAAAAACGACGGGGTGTTATAAGTTTGACGTGTCTGTGTGTGTGGGGGTGTGTGTTTGTTTTAAGTACCATCCGAGGACGTGCGTATGAATACACAAGGCACGACCGAGGACCTTTTCAAAGCGAGGACCTTTTCGAGGGTCCTCGGTTTGACTTGACCAAAGATTCGTATTCTGCAAGCGATTTTGAGTCTTTCTATATACTTAATACGAAAAAGTTGTCCGAACCTCGGTTTGATCAAGATTATTCATAATCTTACACAGACTTTGTGTATCCACCAGATGGTGCCACTGTCGCCTCATACACAGACTCTTTACACTCATTTCACGTTTGTTGTATTAACCGAGGACCTATGTGTTAACTTTAACACAAAAGACCTCGGTTAGGTAGCTTTTCCAGACAATGTGTATTTAAGACCTCGGTTTGCTAGATTTTCCGAACAGTGTGTATTCTAGTCCTCGTTTCGACAGTTTTCCTTGTGTGTAGAAGACAAATTATATGCTATCATTTAAATAAAATTATGAAGGAGAAAATCGAAGGTAGACTGAATCCTTAAACAAACCGTTAGTAGCTACTAGGTGCATGAGGAATCAGGCTTCTTCTGCAGTATGTGCTAAGTACCTAGGCCCGCTTATATTATTCAACATTATGATTTGCACCATAAAATATTGTATTGTCTGGAGGTAGGAGCTGAATACGTGTGCTTTTCATAAAGAATCTAAAGTAAATGCCTTCCTATGTGAAATGTCTGCAGCGAGATTTGAAGCAAATATAAAGTACATAGAAATACAGAACATGAACGTAATATAGAAAACCACTTCATAAACTTTACTGAAATAAAAGTAGGTAGGTTTATTTTAAAATGAAACAAATTATTTAACAAAGTTTTACCAACGATCTACTTATAGAAGTAATCATCAAGTTGCAGTAACATCTTTGAGAAGAATGATTAGAAAACTTACTTCAGTTAATAGAAAACGACTCAAACAAAAAGACTTATAGAAACCATAATTAAAAGAAATCGACATAATTTGGGCTAAAAACTTAACATAAAATTACATAACACAATGCTTAGTTAGAAAACAACAAAGAAATTTATCAAGTGAGATCAAAATAATTTGGGAAGCATGTAAACTTAATAACTTAATGGCGCCGATTCCCTTGTTCACAAACTAAACTAAATTTAAGTTCAGTGCATCTTTTTCTGTAATTCATTATAAAAGGACAAGATAAATATTAGTTTAGTCCTGTCAAATTAAGATACTCCATAGCAAGTTTAGACGTGATTAAAAACATGGCTACTAAAAATATTTTATCCCCATAGGGGTGTAGTTTTGAAAAATCGTCTGGGATGTTTCTATAGCTTGACTTAAAGATTATTTATGCCAATTATCCAATCAAGCCGCGTAATAAAATACTTCCCTAAGAAATTGATTAACCTCTTCACCCCGTTAGGGGTAGATTTTCTTAAAACCCTGATTATACTTTATTATTTATAGCTTCTGCCCGCGACTTCGTACGCGGATCCTGTTGGTTATGCCAGCGACAACGGGGTAGTCAAAATCGAAGATCTGAAACGTCTGATGTCGAATTCTAAGAACCCGGGGACTGGATAACAACGGGATGCGCGAGACGATTCGAGACGTCATTTTCAGGCAATAATGAACCAATAGGGTGGTAAACTTGGCCTTGCACTTTGAATGTTGGCATAAATGGGCCTTCTGAAATCTGTTTCGCAACAAAAGATGTCATTTGAAAGGCATTATTGTACGAACGTATGTTGTCCAAGAAATGTTTTGACTGTGATGGTGACCGATTAGCAGTGATCTTAATATTTCTGGAGGATTTTGTAATATTTCAATATGTACTTTCCCACCTGAGCAACACATACCGTTTGTTTCTTTTTGCTATTTAACAGCTTCACAAAAAGTAAAATTTTTAACCATACCTCCGATGGCGGAATATGTGGCGTAGTCAATCATAGGAGTATACGTAAATGCACTCCGTTCCTTATCAACCCAAGGAAGGTCGCCATGCCCTACGGCTATATCTTGAGACACATCCGATTCTTCAGATGATATCGACATTCTGTTCAGAGAATGTCGAAGTCGATCAGAATTCAACGTTCGTTGCGCTCTTCTTAATCTGTTTCTTCATGCCGTACTCCAGCAATTCTTTCTTTCTCACTTTCTGATTATGAATATTTTGTTGTGTGCGTGTTCGGAATAATGTATGATAATCTCACCGTATCAGCGGTCAGTCGCGCATCATATTACACACATATAACATATATCCCACAATACAGGAGAAGTTCCTAGTGTGGGGCAAAGTTTAAAAAAAAAAAAAAAAAATTCTTCACTGGTCTCTAGAGATCTGGATGTAGATGCGTAAATACGCTGAGAACGCAGGCGTGCTTCGCGATCCGAAGAGGTTTCCACGGAGCGAGTTGCAGCCTGATGTTCTCAAACAGCATCAAGTCTCTCCTGACGCTCTTCGGTAGATTCTTGGGATCTTAAGATCCTCAATCTTTTAGCTCCTTTGGAACATTGGGAAAGATTTGACTTCTTTCTAGGCATGGTTATAGTTTTATTATGAAGATACCTGACCAATTAAAATCTAAGTGACTGCTCCCCTACCAAGGGTGCCCAGACACGGGATCGTCTGGCCCATGTGCTGGTTTGGTCCCTGGGGTGGTCACGGCGTGCTATGTGTTCTGGTGCGCCGGTGATGGGGAGTACTCCCCAGCGGAGGGTCCGGTGACGGACAGCCGCGGCGGGTTCACGGTTGAGTGCTAACGCGTGCCCATGTTCCCGCCGTAAGCGGCAGAGGAGGACACAGTGGAGTTTTAGTGGGTTAGAGTCCCACATAACTGCACTATCTCCCCGTGGTAGTGCAGAATGCATGAGCATTGCTTCATGTTAAAAAAAATAAATGGGAGTTTTGGCCAGTAGAGTCAAATTTTCAATGATATACCATCGTCATCGAAAATCAGTCCTAAACTGTTACCGCCTTCACCGCGTGGAGGTGAAATTAGTGATAGCTTAGATTTCCACATCAGATGTTTCTGATCTTCGATTTTTATAAGTCAACAGGAAATGCCCATCAGACCGAATAACTTTTACTAAGACGTCATTCCTATATGTGTTATAGTGTAGCTGGGCTCTTGGAGTTCCCCATCAGGTGTTCCAGATCTTCAAATTTATTCTCTCAGCAGAAAATCCTCATCACGTGGAACAATTTTTGCTATGGTACCATTTTTGTATCTCTTATAGTTAAGCTGGTCTGTTTCGGTTCTGCATCAGGTGTTCAAGTTTCCAAGAAACATTATAGCCTGAATGTTGTCCAGCCATAATAACTATACAACAAAAAAAAATCATTCAAATCCGTCCAGTAGTTCCGAAGATCGGACGCGCAGGCCCGAAGAATACCTTAACAAATGTTCGCCGTGATTCTTTAAATTGACATAACTTTTTTATTTATGAACCGATTGACATGAAATAAACACTAAATGTTAAGTGAAGCCTACTACAATATATTAGCGAAAACCGCATCTAAATCGATTAAGCCGTTTCTGATTTTAGCGTGCACAAACAAACAGACAAACAGACAAACCGACAAACAGACAAAAAAAAAATTAATTACAATTTCGGGTTCGGCATCGATATAATAACAACCCCTGCTACTTTTTTTTTATATATTTCCATTGTACAGACACCACTTTTCTACAAATTTATTATATGTATAGATTTTGGTCTTACATACTGAGTTTCGAAATAGTTGGACCGCGCGTTAAAATTCTTCCATTCAAAATTTTACACCCCCAATCTCCCTTTAGTTTCAAGTTTATTAACCAAATGAATAAGATTTTTCATATAAACTGTATTCCTGCTTTTCACCCCCAAAGGGGTGGAATTTCGAAAAATCGTGTGGGATATGTTGATTACTTGACTCGAAGATTTATTTATACCAATTTTCGGGTTATTCAACCCACGCAGTAAAATCCTCGCCTGTATAATTAACTACCCCTTTTCACCCCGTTAGGGGTAGATTTTGAAAAACCCTGATACACGTTATTCTTTATTTTTTTGTGTCTTAAGTATAAATACTGTGTTTCGAGTTAATCGGATCGCGAGTTAAACATCTTCCATACAAATTTTGACACCCCACAACCCCTCTTTAGGGGTTAGTTTAGAAAAACAAAAAATGCCAAACTTCATAATTTACTTAGATAAATATTTGTGCCATGTTTCAAGTTTATTAACTCAAGGAATAAGATTTTTCATACAAACGAAATCCACCCTTTTCACCCCCTTAAAGGTTGAATTTCCAAAAACCCCTTCTTAGTCCCCTACACTATAAAAGGAAGCCGTGTGCAAAATTTCACAATCTCAAACTCAATTCAAACTCAAAGCATTTATTTCAATTAAACCAATTCCTATATTCCTATGTCCAGTGGACGTCTTTTGGCTGAATGATGAAATCAATTACAGGCACTTTTGAATTGTCAAGGGGTCTGTCAGTCAGAAAGATGAAGATACTCGTAGTTGCCCATTCCAAAGCATAGGTACCTATGGAGAAGAACGGGCATGAAACTCCATGGACACTCTTTAAATCAAAATAATATGGTTACAAAGTCTTGTTTAAATCATTCATGTAAAAAATTATGCATGTGAGAACGATGCAGAACGTTAAAAGCGTCCGTAATGTCTAAAATCACATTCCTAAACCTAGTAGTTTCGGCTGTGCGTTGATATGTCAGTCAGTCAGTCAGTTTTTCCTTATTTATTTATTTATTTATTATTATGGCACTCTAACGATTAGTTCACATAAAATATGTATATACATAAAATATGTATATACATATTTTATGTGAACTAATCGTTGGATTAAAAATAATGGCCGTATCTATATAGATACGGCCATTATTTTTAATACCTACTGTTTACGTTAAAAGCAACAATCACGAGTGTTTAACAAAATAAAGCGCTGACAAACGTAAAGACATTGACTCGTCCTCGCTTGGTACTTCATTCTAGAAAAAGTGTGTAAGAAATAAATTGGAACATTGATTATTATCTTACACGTAAAATGTTTTAGGTAGGTAGGTAGGTATTTTCCAGGTCCTCGGTTTGTACAAGTTCTACGCGAAAAACTGTCCTCGGTTTAGTGATATAAAGTCTAACACAACGTCCGCACTTTGTACAAGCTATAAGAAATATTGTGTAAAAATACGTCCTCGGAAGGACATCGCAGGGCTTACGTAAGAGGTCCTCGGTTGGCTTACACAAAGTCCTCGTATGTGCATCGCTGGTCACATTTAGCTGTGTATTTGAGGTCCTCGGTATGATAGCCGAAATTCATACAGAAAAATGTTGAGATAGCATTATCCCAGTAGGCTCATCACTATAGATTTACTCACCTGTCTCTTTCTATCTTATTCTAAAAGGCCAACGAGGTATTTAAACCAGTTTTTTGGAGGGTCCTCGGTTGGTTCTAGGACTAACAAGGTCCTCGTAAGGGTGTCTGTACAAACAGGGGTGTGTGTGTGTGTGTGTGTGTGTGTCTGTGGCATCGTAGCTCCCCAACGGATGAACCGATTTTGATTTAGTTTTTTTTGTTTGAAAGGTGTATTAGTCGGGAGTGTTCTTAGCTATGTTTGATGAAAATCGGTCCAAGATGGCCGCCGCTACAAAATGGCGGATAACATATTTTTTCACAATTCCCTCAATATGGGTATCAAATGAAAGGGCTTCAATAGTAGAATACTATACACTATAAAAAAAAATTAAATCCAAGATGGCCGCCACAACAAAGTGGCGAATTACATTTTTTTTCTCAACTTCCTCAATATGGGTATCAAATGAAAGGGCTTGACTAGTAGAATACTATACACTATCAAAAATTTCAAATCCAAGATGGCCGCCACCACAAAATGGCGAATTACATTTTTTTTTCACAACTCCTTCAATATAGGTATCAAATGCAAGGGCTTGACAAGTAGAATAATTTACACTATATTGAAAGGGAATGAGGAATATTAACTACCTAACCGCAGCAAAAATAGAGCAGTGGTGGTCCAGTGGTATCGGCCGCGACTTACGAGTTGTAGGTCGTAAGTTCGAACCCAGACAGGCGCTTTACTTTGTGTAAATTATTTCATCACCACTGCTCTCAAAACGGTGAAGGAAAACATCGTGAGGAAACCGGCATGTCCTAGAACCAAAAATTCGAAGACATGTGACATCTACTAACCCGCACTGGGCCCGCGCGGTGGATTACGGCCCACTCCCTCTCACAGAGAGGAGGCCTGTGTCCCAGCAGTGGGAACATTATAGGCTGATTATGATGATGATGAAATGAAAACTAAAAACTTGAAAAATATAATAAAACAAAAAAATCTGTTTAGTCTTAAAAATTATTCTCCAACTATACTTAAATTAATCAATATTTTTTGACGGATAAAAAACCTGATTAAACACCAAATTACCAGAATCTTAAAACGGAAGAAAATAAAAGAAATGAAATACAAAAATTAAAGAGTCCCTACAAAAAGCATGAAATAAAAAATTAAATTAAAAATTTAAAAAACCCCCGACAAAAATAAAATTAAGGAATCCCTACAAAAAGCATGAAATAAAAAAATAAATTTAAAAAAATCTTATGGAAGTCGGGGGACCTCAGAATAGAAGGTGCTGAACGGTCCCCCGACTTCCATAAGATTTTTTTAAATTTATTTTTTTATTTCATGCTTTTTGTAGGGATTCCTTAATTTTATTTTTGTCGGGGGTTTTTTAAATTTTTAATTTAATTTAATTTTTTATATTTGCAGTATGTTATATCTGCCGTATAACTAACAATAAAGCTGTAGAGGTGAACCTTTTGGCATTTAGCTGACATTGCATGCGGAGTCAAGGCCTCAAGCAGCAAGATGCAATCGAAGTTAACGCGCCACTACATGACGCTACGAAAACTTAATCGAACATAATGTTATGTTTATGTATGAGTTTGCTTATGTAGTAAAACTTAGGGAACTACGGACTAGATAAAGCACATGAGTAAATTAATTTCGTTACGTAGGTACAACCGCAATTCCATAAGAGTGCTTATTGTGACAGTCACGGACTGAGTCATGAGAATAAATTAGATACCAATTTGTTATTTTAAAGGAAAAACACGGAAACTATATACATGACTAATATTTCAATACCCTCAAATAGTAAAAACAAAATGTACCAAACAGAAACAAGAGGCCCTTGTAAGCTCTCTTAAAAGTGAAGATCCAAATAGAATTACAGTTTACGTCTTCAATGTTGTCGGTCGTTACAATCGTGAGATGATAAAATGAAGTTGTTTCATAAAGAATCTGGTGATGCTATCTATCCAATAGCTAATTCATGGAGTGAAACTCGCATTCCTTTGAATATACACGCGATGAAAGAAAAGACGGCGCTTCAAGTGCTGTTAACATGAAACAAAATAAATTGAAGAATCTTATCAGCAAATTATGTCCCAGATATATGATTTATTACTCATATTAAATGATGTAGAATACTTATTTCAATATTATTGCGAAATATAAAGTGTTTGGCCTTAAAAGACAAATCGCGTTTTAAAAATATTGGAGAAAAGCTGGAAATTTAAAATGAGATCTCAACGAAAGCTTCATAGTTTCCACGTTCTGATAAGTACAGCACGTGGATCGTTTTATCCGCGTTGAGACGGCACGAGACATAGTCGGAGGGGGACGTGACCAGACTACCAATGAGCTCCGCCAGAGAGCATATTGAGACGTAAATCTTCTTATTTTTAATCTAGTAGCACCAGAAGTAAATAAAACTGTTTTAGGTTCGACCATAGATTTATAAGAACTATAAATCTATGGGTTCGACTAAGTAACAGCGAAAGAGACGTTCCATTTATCCGCGCCTGTTTCTAATAAAGTCGAAGCGATAGATAAGCGGGCAAATAAATCGAACATTGCGAGTGAATTAGAGGATTTCTAGCTAAGAATTGGAATTATTTCACTCGTTGGCGCAAATAATATGCATAATACTGAGATATCTATTAGGTTTCTAGTTCTAGAAACTCGCCGACTCAGACTGAAGATGTAAAAATAAAATAAAAACCGACATGTTTTGCAAAACACTTAAACATTTTTTAAATACAGTGAGAGTATAATAAGCTTTTGTGGAAGTTAGGAAGTGTACATAAAAGCCAGACCCTAAAAGCAGGTTCCCAAACAACAAGGTAGGGAACGTAACATCATTATTTCCTGTTATAATGCCACCCGTGAGGGACTGAAAAAGGGGAAGATAAAGTAAAAGGCTCATCTTTGTACGAACAAAGAGGCTTATTGTGTTCAGTAAGCCAGTTTCACACAAGCTTGTAAAGTATGAGATCAATTTGACTGACGAGAAGTTAAAAAATAATATTTTAGCACAACAGAGAAAAATATATGCTGTTTGCGTTTCGCCTTTTAATTAAATTTTGTACTTAGTTAAATAATACAGAACCAACCAAAGCTTTGTACAGGTAAATTGAAATGTATTGAATGGCATTTTAATACGACGCACATTTGCACAACACTTTGTGTAAGCATTTCGAGATGTAATATATAAATGAATATAAACATATTTTCTCTTTATTATTTAATTGAGCTAGATAAGATTGAATTAATTAAACGTACGAACTTTTGAAACTTGCCTAACATCACTTCAAAGACGCTTTTATGCGAAAAGTTTTGGGACAAAATAAGTTGTTAAGATAAGAAAGGAATAAAAGTTATTTAACAGCTAGGCGGTGAGGGGCGAAGCACTTTTGAGTTGATATAATGGAGACAATTAGAAAATGTTTAATGATACACATTCTTTTTAAAGACAGAATGGTTTAATGTTATCAGGAGGCCTGTATCTTAAATCTTGGATAAACTACATACGAAAATTTTTACAAATGGAAATGAATGTCTGTCAATAAGTATTTTTACTATTTAAAGTAGCTACAAAGATTCTAATCGCGGTTAATGATTGGAATTGAATTACCCATTTTTTGACTAACAATACAAACTTTTTCTATATAATACATATTATTGTACATAGTGGTTCTATTTTTCGTTACGTTTATGTTACAAACTTTCTAGAAACTAATGTATGACATGACTTTTTGCTACTAAAGGTTATACTTTTACACAGGTTGTATATAGAATGACGTAAACTAGGGCGTCGCGACGTCAGACCATCCAGCTATGGACTGGCAGGCCCTAATGGAGTGTTATTTCTATAATACTTTATATGTTTTATCCATGGCCGTCCATTGTGAGATAAGGTATACACGCGATAAAGCTGATGTTAATTTTTTACCGCGATAATTTCACTTAATAAGAGTCACGTCCAGCAGATTGTTACGGCCGTGAGTGAGCTGTGTCGTAAAACCACGCCAAACCATTTTAGTATTTAATTTCGGAATCGTTGGTATTTTTTTTTTTTTGCGAAACTTTTCGTAGTATTTTAATTATACCTACAATATGTGTGCAAAGTAAAATTCTAACTTTCTATTTTTATGATTAACAATTTACGGTTTTAGACATTTATTTTCTCAAAAGATTACACAATCACTTACAGAGAAAATACAATATTATAACTTAAAAATACTTATAGCCGATTGGCGTAGCGGGTTAGTACTATGACAAAATTTCGTTATTATTTCGTAACAGTTTTTCACAATTTCCTTCATAAATCTCTTTTGGAACTGAAATTATCATACTGTATTTATAGAAACGCTTTCCAATTTCTTTCACGAAAAGGTGAAGGCCGCCCCGACTTAATTTAGATTGCTAAAATGTCTGGGCTTTTACTGGATGCGAAAATACCAAGGCTATTTATTGATATAGAGAGATGTATTCTAAGCTTTTAATGACATCGCTAAAACCCTAGATAACTTCGCCCCTAGGGACTCTGCAAAACCAGTACCGTCCACTCACGTTTTAATTTATATTGATGTCATAAAGTTAAAACCCGAGTAATAATAACTTGTTTATGGTAATGGCTTATTCAAGTAAAGTTACATTAAAGCTAGTACATACGTTTTATCTATTTTAATTAGCACATACTAGTATTTTCAATTAAGATATATAGCTCGTGTGTTAAAATTGCGTTTTTAAATTTAGGAACCTCTTTCTGCAGGGCTAGCATGGGCTGGGGATAAAACTTTTGTCCACCGGTTATTTCCACTGACAAGGGATAAAATTATTTTATCCACCTGCCAAAGCACGGCAACAGGGGGAAAGAGAATTATATCACTTTTTGACATTAGACGTGGATACTCACCCCCCGCATAGAGCATGGCGACTAGTGGAAGAGAAAAATTACAGATATTTTGACATAACAAAGAGAGAAATTTGTCCTCGTCTTTAGATGGTGGGTTTAAGTATATCTCTTGGAGAAAATATAATTAATTGTAATATAAAAATGTCTCGTGCTTACTGGAGCTTAGTGTTGTCATCGGAAAGAGAGAAAATCGAGCGAAAAATACACCGGCGTTCAATTCGCGATTCCTAATCCCTTTGAATTACCCGACACAGAATTCCGCCGGATTTTTCAGTTTTTTTTTTTTTTTTGGTTTGGGTGGTTAAATACTCGGAGACATTGACAACGACAACAAAACAAAATAAACATCCAGCAAAGATGTAATAAAACGAAGAAAGTACTTTGGTTTACGACGATATTCTCAACTATTTTGTAATTGAATAAAAGTTTTCTTATAATGGCAATAATTTCGGGGACAAGCGTTTCCCCTGGTTTGTCCACCGTGAATAGTTTATCCACCCATGTCGCCATGCTCGGAGGGTGGACAAAATTGACAGAGGGGAATAGTATTTTGTCCTCTCCCCGTGGATAAAAATGTCTCCGGCCATGCTAGCCCTGCAGGGGTTTAATTCATTAATTTTTTTACTACCTTGATGCTCTAGTGGTCGCAAGCTCTACTGCCGACCATGAGGTCCTGGGTTCGATTCCCGGGACACAGTCTTATTGGATTTTTCTAGCTACAATTTCTCAGATGCAGCCATCAGGATTTGTGCCAGGTTGAGAGCAATAGGCACTTATTACATTGGGCTTAAACATAAATGTAGATGTACCTACTATGGGTAGGTACACCTCTGCTCAACCCTTCAGGGAAACGAGGCGTGATGTTGTATTTTAAACAATTCAAAACCGTTAATGATCAAATCGTGGCCATTTGTGGCATATGCGTTACCATGGTTGGAGTAATTAAACTTTCATGATAATGATATCTGTTGCAATCCAGTCACGATACCTGCTGCTATTATAACGCAACATTGACCTTGTTGCAAAAGAAAAGCCAAGTAGGTACTGGTTACGCAGCTTGAAGATAAATAGATTTGATTTTAATTACAGTCTGCAATGAAGAACATGCTCATTTTTGATTTGCTTCGTAAGGGTTAGGTGGATAGAGAGAATATGATTCATTAAAATGTTGTTTATAAAAAAAAACAGGATTATTTACTGCAAATGGGCATAATTATTAGGACATTTCGATGTCAAATGGTATAAATTGCCAACTTGAAATATTTATGGCGCAGTTTGTGTTAAATATTGAACATTTAAACCGTGCAGTAGTATAGTGAAACTAAGTTTAATAATAACGTTATTCATTTCGGTACTCAACTTTGCCAGCTTCAAGAAATCATGACATAAAAGACGAAAAAGTATGAAGAATAACGTTACAAATGAATCTGTAACGTTTCACCTTAACGTTATTACAAGCGGATAAGCTTAATGTTACTGATGTTAACGTTACTTATAATATTGTTCTACGAAAATGATATTCTATGACGTTTTCTTTTTCTAACGTTATTGATATTTTTAGGATTTAGTATCGTTAGAAATTTTGGAACGTTATACGATAACATTAGTGGTAACTGGTAACGCATTTCGCCGGAAGTAGTCACCTTAACGCTGGTGTCCTCGTACCGTAAATAGACCAACCTCACTTACGACTACATTTGCTATTCATTAGATACCACCCTATATAGGAAATCGTCTTACACCGGTACTCTGTAAAAGGGCTAACGGCATGCGTTCGGCGAACACAAGTTTTTTGCTGGACCTTCGTAAGAGTTACGTAAATAAGTAAACATGGACGTTTCTGGGGACAGAGTCGTGAGAAAGTGTGCAAGTAAACGAGGAAGTTTTTGTTAGAAGCCCAGTTTATCAACATTAATTAGCATAATTTGAATCACGTCATTAGAGTTATCAACCAATCTATCAATATCATCATTCGATATGATACCTACTAAAATATATAAATCGTAAGATCTAATGGTAATCATGTAACAAGGGTTACATACGTGGAGTTCCTACCAGGGAGAAATGGCAGTTCGTGTCGAATGACGCGTGCGCAAGCCGACATCCGATACGCATTGCGAGAGACGAGGAAATAAATTACAGCTATATAAAACAGCCGATCAACTCACGCACATTATACCAGGACATGAAAGTACCTACTAAACGCATTGAATTACAAGGCGGTTTGTTGCTTCCCATGTTTCACTTACATTATTTCCAGTATATCGACTTTGTGAAGGCCGGACGGGGGCCGGGCGCGCAGGCTGAGGAGGTACCTTCAGCTGTCGTCGGTCAAAGGACGAAACATGACTGCCTGACCAACCCCAGCGCCCGGGCCCATTACTTCCATGTGGCAGAGAATACGATGACTGTGGTCTTAAATGTCTCGTTGTAGGACCAGACAATATGGGACCATTTGGTCCAACTTGTGGCATAGGACCCGCAGGTCCTTGAACATAGTGATAATGCGGTGGATTCGACACCGCTGCCCCCCACATATTATACTACACGTCTTGAGTCACTCACAAACACTGCACAATCCAAATATCACCTCATCACATCGATATTGGTAAAGCACTGACATCCAATGGTATTTCGTGGGTTTCACCCGTCTTATCTCTAACGACGATAATTACAAATTAGCCAATCGTTTCATTGTATATTCTTTTAAACATTTGATAACGCGCACATTTTCTATCGGCTACCAGTCGGTAGCGGGTGATCCAGGCCACTGTTCGCGATGGAAAGACAGCTTGAAAACATGAACGCCTCGAAAGCAACCGTCACCGGACGCAACCGAGACGCGTAGAGAATTAATTTATGTTTGATGGACAATTGTTTGTTCACAAAGGTCCACTCTAATGGTCTAAAAACTGTTATGGACGACTTTGCAAAAACACAAGTTAATGAAGCCTCACCTAACGCAATTACTTAATATGACAAGGAATACAGGTCTCCAAAGTGTTCCCCAGGGAAGCTCCCAGCAGCCCACAGGACTCGATAAAATCTGCAGTTTTAGGGCACGACAAAGATTATGCCGTTAATGTACCGAAGACGTTAATCGAATTTTAATCAGCACCAGTAACTACATGAAGTGGGACAGTCAATAAAACGAAAAGAGGGACAGTCAAAATGTAAAAGTTCACATCACTGAATAACAAAATTCAGTGGCAACTTTGATTCTAACGTCACAATGGTCACCGCTACACAGATAGTTTCCACACCACCGGCTGTTAGAGAAATCTGTTTCCCGACACTACAAATCCATCATGATGGATGGCGTGTGAGTTTCAACGCATTTGAATGTAGACTGGTTGCGTGTTGCGAGTGGTTGCCGAGCGTTCCACACGGGCCGTCCTGGCGATTGCATTATGATTTTTTCGCAAGGGACCGCGGGGGTGAAGCGAACGCGCGGGCGGTGAGAGGCGCCAGCGAAGCGTGCAGCAGCGGCTGCTCTGGCGGCTCAACGCAGCGAAACTCGCGCGCAGACTTCATGTACCCAGCAGTGCATAAGTATTCACAGCTATTCAATGCTATTGCCATATCATTTCCTCGTCCCCAGCGATCTACAAATTATGCAGATGCGGGCAGAGTCCGCAATACTATCGCTCCTTAAGCCAGCAAAGAAGAATTTAACATGAATGATTACTAGCATTGCTCCTTTGGTTGGATAGCGAAAGTTATGCAGACATATTCTTTATGTTTGCTTTTATACAAAATATGACATGGCCTAGATGAAATGAGATGATAATGAGAGAACAGTTGGAACTAACACATTAGAGAAGCGTGCCTCTTTAAACTGCTGGATCACAAAAACTGCCATCTCTATCAATAGCTGCCAAAACATGCCAAGCAGCAAATGACTCGCATAGGCGATCCGTCAAACGAGCGTTCCAGTTAGCGAGCGCGAAAGTCAGCAAGACAAAGGCATTACAAAACTTTCGTTGGGCCGCAACAACGAGTGTCTGAATTTGGACGCACAATAGGAGTAACATTAGTATTCAGTGTGAGGACGGCCGAGCATGGCATCGGTGGACTGTCGCGAGGAGTCACCGCCCGCGCAGCCGTGCATTGAATACGGACCTTTCTGAACTGGAAGGAATTCCATGCGTTTACGGCAGTGCTACGCATCGCCTTATGCGTTCGACATTAGGCAATGCGGCCCACATACATTTACATTATTTGGTTTACGGTCCGTTAGAACCTTTTGTGAGTCCTGTCATGGTTCTGATAACAATGTCTTTTTTGTTTTTGTAACAACGAAACTTCACAAATATACGTTTGTGATTACATGAGCTAGATAAGTTTCACAAAGTAATTAATTATTAATTGTAAAGTTTTGACAGGGACACAGAGACATCAACAGGTGTGCGAACAGGCGTGGGTTTCATAGAGGAATTCAACGAGGTCGCGTCATACTCATATGACAGTTTAAATGTTATCAAATTAATATGAATGGTGTTATGAGAAATGTCAAATACATGTAATGATCAGGCATTTACCAGGCCGTTGAATTTATAAGCCACATGAACTCATGCAGGGGGATAATAAACCCCAACAAAAAGCCAAGCTGTTAATAAATGTTTGCTATCTAGGGACTAATGGACGATTTTGATTAATCACTTCGCTATTTTACTTGTGAATGAGTTTAATCACAACCACTGTCACTTTTTTTGTAGCTATGAAGTTCGTAATAAACAGGGATCAAACGGTATTACTTAAAAAAACAAAGCCATCCAACCGACAGGCGGCGATGCCTACGCGTGACTAAAATCAACGACGAACTAACACCGACATGTATTATAAAGAATGGAGACAACCTATCTAGGAACAATGATTACTTTCTGAACAAAAACTTAGACACGAACGTGGGCCAAAGTAAAAAGAAGTCTTTTAAAATGGAGCTTAGGTACCGAGCGCGACTAACACAAACGATTCGAATAATGCAGAAGATTGAACGTGATATGCCTCTCTAAACATTTAGTAGTACGAGAACCTCTGAATGAAATCATCTTAATTCCCTATATCAGTTGATCGCTCAGACGAAGCAAGGTAAACGATAAGAATTACTGTTATCGTGATACATTACATTCCATATTCTATGTACTGTAAAGATATTTGATAAGAGATCTTGCAAAAATAACAACTCGTTGGACGAACACAACAAAGACAAAATCTTTTGTGTAATCAAAGTCACATTTACCCGATTCCGTTAACAACAGATAGAAATGGAAACATCACTGATCGAAACCATGATAACCTAAACATAGGTGTAATCGTTAGTCTAGTTTATAGGGTTTCCAGTTTGGAAACATTCGGAGCATAAATCTTCTAAACGCATTGGATTTGGAATTTATAGAGGCGATTTAGTTTTCCCGACGATATAAACCACTGTTCAATGCCTAAGCTGTAGCTTCGAGAGCTGATTTTGAGGAAGTTCAAACGAATATTTGAGGTTCAGAAAAGAAAAATACAAGCATGTGTTTTTAAGAATAACACCCGTACATAAGAATCAAAGTGTGCTGTGACTACAAGGGGTAACAAAAGCATTGCTTGACACAATGGTTGCTATGCAGGAACAGTAAACTGTCCCAGTTGGATGGTTCACTGTTCACACCTGCACAGTGCACACCAGTAGCGGTAGAGTGACGTGAGCGCTGTTGCGGAGGCACAAAACATCCCATTTGCGTCACATCGGAAACGCATTAAGCGAACCGACGACGCCATAAGAGCGCAATATCCGACCGGTATATACCACTATACCGGTATTACTGCAAGCAACTACAAGATCGACTCCACTAAATGTCGTTATACAATCTGGATTTTTAAATATATTCAAAGCTGAACGTAAAAGAAGCGAAGAATAAACACCTACATTATCAGATTGACATTAAGTATGCATAAACGAAAATAGAAAGCTCGCCATCTTCAATTCTTAAGTTATACAGACGGCTTTCGCAACAAAGCAGTTTTAATTGATTTCATAATGTAAATTAATGTACGAAGTCTTTCCAGGCATTCGCATTGCCGCTAATGTTGAGACAGACGGCCTTTGCAGTCGAGTTTTAACGTTCATTCAAATACGACATCGTAATGACGAAAAGAGATGAACGAGCGAACAGCATAAATAAAGTGAAGACTTGAACTTCAGTTAGTAACAGCAAGGAGAGGATTTACATTTTTCTTTTGACATCAATGATTACGGTGATATTTTCATCACATTTCACTGTAACCTGCACCAATCTCAGAACATAGGTAACTTAGCCTGAAGCTTTGTGTAATATAGTTCTACTTAAAAAGATAACTATAAGTAGTTATCTTTTTCAGTAGAACTATATAACGTAGCGTAATATAAGTATTACGCTTGTTTTCTATTCAAAGGAGGTGTTTTGGGAGCTTGGGACCTTTGTGTCCCAAACAAACAGCGTAACGTGTTTGTATTAGTGCTCAATGCCGTGTGGGGTGTGAACGATGTGCGGTGTCCCGGTTTATGTTTCCCGCCGGTACATTAACGGTGAAATAGTGTCGCAGTGTTTATTAGTGTTTTATAGTCCAGTGAACACTAGTTATAATAGCTAGTGGTTCATTAACAATGCTCTAGTTGAGTAACTGTGAAAAATCTAATATTTGTTGTCCTGATTTACGAACGGTACGAAATCACTAAAATTATACCGATTCATAACCAAACCACTGAATATTGTAAGCACTGAACACTCTTTTTATTAAATTTACAGTAAGTGCATACATTTATGCCAGGTTTGATGGCTTGAATCTGGAGTAGCGTAATAAAATCCAGAGAACTTTCCTTCAAGGAAATGTGGAATAAAGTTGGATCAATGTTTCATTCGAGCAGATAAAAATCCATGAAAATCTTTAGTAGCTGAAAAATTAGTTCCAATAAAGTTCTTTCGTTTCAACGTCTTCTAGCTCAAGAGCACTCGATTATTCAATAGTACAACCGTGTGTTGAGCGAATTCAACGACGGCAATCGTCCGAAAAGAGCTATTTCCACATGGCACTCAGTGGAAAAAGAAAATCGACGTAGAAAACGACGTGCCGCACTACCGCCAGCGCTGTATGTTAGAATAGTTTTGAACAAACTAAAAGAAGTTACGCCAAAAACAAATTTAGAGCACCGAGCTACGTATTACTTTCGCGGAGCTAACTTACGTACGTACAACATGTTTATGAACTTAAAGTTCATGCTAGTTGGTATGCTCGCCTTAAGGACTAAGTTCTGCAAACTACTAAACCGTGTGTAATATATACTACTTACAGCGTATTTTACAAAGAGAAAGTCTGAGCATTTTGATTGCGACAAAACCACCTAGCCTAAAGCAGTGCATTTACTAACTATCACGAGTTCATGACGCATTTGGCGCCAGTGTGATTTAGATGAATCTTAACAAATTAGCCACCGGATAAGTTTCGTACTTGTATAATGTAAAACGGGCCATTTCCTCTCGAGTGGTGCTGCGAAAACATCACGTTTTCATAGTAAAATATTATGCGTTTGCTCTGAAACCTGACGCCGTGTTCGAAGCGTTTGTTTGTGTGGCGTGCATTGTGCGAATGTGAGCGAATACGCATAAGTATAATAAATAATAATATAGTGTTTATTGTGTTGTCTAGTAGAGCTGTGCCTAATTCCACTTCCAGTACCGTAAGAAAAGTTTGTAGTTGAAAATATGTCACTTTGTTTATGTGACTGTGACGATAAAATGTGACGTTTAGTTTTAATTAGCGTTTAAAATTAAAAAAAAAAAAAGAGTTCTTTTGCATTAAATTTCACAGGCAGATAAAAGATTTGAAGTCATTATACAAACAGATTAAATCATATATGAAAGCTTGTTAACAGTTAAGTTATTCTTTGATATTGTAGTACCTATCATCTGACAAACTTTGTACCAAATAGCCCACGGCGAGGAAGTAAATCTAAGTAAGGCTCTATTTCCATGTATATTTAAGCATAGTTGTTACCGAGCTGTTTGGACTGACAGTGTAGTTAGCGGCGGCAGAACTGCGAATAGTTTAACAAAGTTATAACGAGACCATCAAATTAATTAACCACTAACCTATTTACTTTAGGGAGGCACTAACTAGATCATAAATACAGATCATTAATTAATTAAATTAATCAAAATATTGATTCAATCATTACGGTGACTACGTTGCGTGACTACTAAACAATACTTTATAAAGTGCATTCTTCACGAGTAATTAATTTCTAGATAATTTACTCTCTATTATAAAGAAACATTTTATACCACTTTCTTAGTTAATAATGTTTATACAGGGTTATTGGTAAAACATTAACAACCGCTTAAGAGGTCATTGTACTCATTATTATGAACAACTTTTACTATGGGCCAATACTGACATCGCGAAAAAAAAATCAGCTGTTCCCTACATTTATGTTCAATATGTAGGGAACAGCTGATTTTTTTTTCGCGATTTCAAGTTTTGTACCATAGTCTTCTTCTTCTTCGTGTCATAATGATGAGTACAATGACCTCCTAAGAGGTTGTTAATGTTTTACCAATAACCCTGTATAAACGACTTAATTACGCTGAAACGCCAACCAATGTGATTATGCAAAAGAGGCCTCCTTTTACGATATAGTATCGCTTCAATATAGATAGCTTTAATAAACGTCAGTCGGTCTAAGCTCTCACCAATTAAGCGTGCTCTATTGAGATTAAAACAACCTCACTAATGTAGAAGCAATCAATATTGAATAATTACACCGTATTATGAATTCTTCGTCATCCAGCTCGGTAGACACAACTTTGAGAAAGAGGCCGACAGAAGGATCCAGTTGGGTTGGACAGCATTTGGAAAACTCCGTCAAGTCTTCTCGTCGCCTATCCCGCAGTGTTTGAAGACTATGGTCTTCAACCAGTGCGTGCTGCCCGTCATGACATACGGTGCTGAAACGTGGACACTGACGGTCGGGCTGGTCTACAAATTCAAGGTCGCTCAGCGCGCTATGGAGCGAGCTATGCTCGGTGTCTCTTTGAAGGATAAAATCAGGATTTAAATTATCCGGAAAAGAACCGGAGTTACTGACACAGCTTGCAGAGTAAGCAAACTGAAGTGGCAGTGGGCTGGCCATGTCTGTCGAAGGACCGATGGCCGGTGGAGCAGACAAGTCCTGGAGTGGAGACCGCGTATCAGCAAGCATAGTATGGGACACCCCCAGCTAGATGGACGGACGATCTAAAGAAGGTGGCTGGGGAGACTGGATGTGGAAGGCGGAGGACAAGGTACTGTGGCGCAGTCTGGGAGCGGCCTATGTCCAGCAGAGGACTGCGATAGGCTGAGTTGATTGATTGTTGATAAAAATTCTTCGTTCGATAAAGGGGTGTTTAACTGAAAATAAATAATTAATTACGTAATACGTGAATTCAGTCAATTGTTTATTTGACGTTGAATTATTACGCGACTACAGCACTTTCAGTGCTCATTTAACAACATAGTGAGCCATAAAACAACACTGAATTCAAATTTCGTTGAAACTTTATGCCATTGCGCAGTGTTAAGACGAGATGAAACGTTATTTTTATGTTTCAATAAACTTTACAATGGTCTATTAGTATAGTGAACGTTTATTATTTCAGTCAAAAGCAGTGTGCTCACTAAAAATGGACGTAAAACAAAGTAATCTCATCTCATTATAAATAATTTGGTACATAAATTGCGCGTGAATTTATTGGATAAGGGTGACCTTCGTATTTAAACCTTGTGTAACTTCTCTGCTATATTTGAGGTACTCTTCACTAATTCGTCGCAAGATTTAAATAACAGATAGTGTGTACAGTGGTGAGAGCAGTGGTGGCCAAGTGGTAACGGCCGCGACTTACGAGTTGTAGGTCGTAGGTTCGAACCCAGACAGGCGCTTTACTTTGTGTAAATTATTTCATCACCACTGCTCTCAAAACGGTGAAGGAAAACATCGTGAGGAAACCGGCATGTCCTAGAACCAAAAATTCGAAGACATGTGACATCTGCCAATCCGCACTGGGCCCGCGTGGTGGATTACGCCACCCCCCCTCACCGAGAGGAGGCCTGTGTCCCAGCAGTGGGAACATTATAGGCTGATTATGGTGTATTGTATAGGTACCTACCTACTAGATATACTAAGCTGAATGGACGTAATTTTGGAAAGTGCTTACGGACAGCGACTAGAACGAGCGGTCACGGAACATTAAACCGTCGATTAGAATGAACTCAATCGGAGTTAATGATTACTAAATATGGTAACCCGTTTCGTTTCAAAAGTTTCACTTAGAAGTGCTTTTCTTTTTCGATAGAAAACTTAAAGACACAATAATTCACTTGAAAACATAATTCTATTATTTTGATTAAATGGTTCGTTTACACATTCTTCATGAATTATCAATTATACAAGGCATAAAAGCCAGTATTAATTATAATTTTCCTTCAAGGCCGGGCTGACCCTGTACGTGATACTTACGTCTCACTAAGAACGTAATTAGCGTGAATTTACAGTGGTATTGTGAATATGACATGTAATGCGTAATATACTTTAGTGTCAGATACACACCTACGCGAAACGAGCTGTGACGAAATACTTAGCGTTGCTGAGAGAGAATTACCATTGCTTAGGTAGGTAGTAGGTACTAGTGCCCTATACATTGTGCATACATTATTTCAGTCAATGCCACTCGATAGCTCCCACATACATAACTTATTAAGACAGTAGGAACAGTTGTCCGAAGCAATATATTAAACTTAGACAAGACTTTCTCTCCCATCCTTAATTTATAAATCTAGGTCCTTTCGCAAGTTATTTATGAATTATATATGTGGCGTAGCCATCAAGAACAGCTGAGATGCTATGCAGAACTGCCTTAGCTGTAACGTGAAGTTAGCATCTAATTTTGTTTTTGTTTTCGGGACAGAACTATTGCTGTTTTGGCTCCAGGCGATAGAACTATGCAGTTTCTTACGTATTTATGGTCTAGCAACCATGAACTGCTGAGATGCTGATCGGGGTAGTGTGAAGTTAGCATCTCATTCTGAAATTTTTTTTTTCAGAAAGTTGAACAGAACTTTTGAAAAAAAATATCAGGAACTGTAAAACTATTGGGGATGCTAATGGAACTGCCTTTTTATTGTGAGATTCTAGAAGTTGATATGCCTAGTTCACACACGTACACTATACTTAAAACACTGAACATAAGGAAAGATGCCTAAAAGGGTGTAAAACAAAGGATTAAAGAGAAAAAAGATAAAGCGTGACGGGTGACAGGAAACCTGTTTTCGCAAAATTTACAGTGTCTTTAATATCATCTCTATTCAATTTTTTTACGGAATGCAGACTGAATTGCTTAGTTGGAGCTTTTAGCACTAAATATATCGGCATTGGCATCACTTTCGCGTCCTTAATGTGGCTTGTATGTAAATGAGTTTAGATTATCATCAAAAATATGTTTACCTGTGTCTTAATTAGGTATTGTAATATAATCCACTTGCTATAAGTAGTACAAATATAGAAAAACTTCTTTCTATTTTGAGTGCAACAAATCGATTTTAGTCTTGTGGTTTCGGACTGAAAATAGCCCGACACACCTTGATCTAGAAAATAGCTAGGTTACCGGAAAACATTTTACTAATGATTTAATGATAGACAGCGAAGATTTTGAATATGGTTTTTAATAGTGTTTTTTTTTTTGTACTAATAATAAAGCTGAAGTTTGAGGGGTCTGTTGCTAAATAATAACAGCCGCACAGGTCGATCGATCTGGTTAAGCTACGCTTGCCGCGGTTGGTCTGTAGATGGGTGACCATCTTTACATACCGAGACCCCTCCGTGCCTCGGAAAGCACGTTTAGCCGTTGGTCCCGGCTATCATTCGTGGATCTTTGACAGTCGTTACGGGTAGTCAGAAGCCCGAAAGTCTGACAACCAGTCTTTACCAAGGGGTATCGTATTACCCAGTAACTAGGTTGTGGAGGTCAGATAGGCAGTCGCTCCATGTAAAATACTGGTATTCAGCTGCATCCGGTTAGACTAGAAGCCGACCCCAACATAGTTGGGAAAAGGCTAGGCAGATGATGATGAATAAAGGTGAAGTTTGTTTTTTTGAGCGCTGTAATCTCTGGAACTACCGGTCGGATTAACAAAAAATATTTTTGCATAATTATGATAGCCCAATTCTTGAGGAAGGCTATACAATAAGTTATTAAACATCACGCTTTGGCCTTTAGGAGCCGAGCAAAAGAAAACTAACTAAGTAATAGCGCGGCCAGGTGATGCGATGCGACGGGGTGGGTCGGGGAACAAGAAATTTCGCACGGACGAAGTCGCGGGCAGAAGCTAGTCGAAAATATAAATCAATCTGCTACGCAAATAGCTCGTTATAAAAAAGTGACGCAAACAATCATCAGATTAATTAATAAAACAATCAAAACGTTAACGAACAGTAGGTACCTATTAACAATTCAGGTCAATTATTCTCAACTAAAATTACGGAGTAATTTATAGGATTTTAAAGGCGTTCTCCGAGATTTCAACTCAACGTGCCGCCAGCGCCAGTGTATCATCTTAAAAACTTGTTTGATGATAATCTGGACCGCGATAACGCCGATAAGGCAACTGTGAATAAAAATGTTCAGATAAAACTGTAACCTTTTTGGGTTTTATATCTAGTGAAATACTGCGTGTTCTGAAACGCAGTTATTGCGTAGATTTGGATTATATTGGAGTAGTCGAATTTAGCAAAACTTGCTTTACCGAGTAACATACTTGCTTGACAATGACAATAATTAGAACACCGAGGTACTTAAGTACTGTGACAATCGTGTTTCATTAAATTACAGGGTACTATTTGCATACATAATTGATCTTTCTTACAACAATAATTGCCAAGGCATCGCGTGTGGGACACCAAACTAATGATATCTAAGGCCAAGGACGGATATACACGCATGTCCAATTAATACAGTCTCTCTTACCATGTCTGGAAATCAATTACTACTTAAGACACAACCGGACGTTTTCATTGTCCGTAATTTTGCAATTACTGTCCTGTTATAAGAAAATAATGTTTTGCTGGACATTGTGTGTAATTAACCGCTAATATGATTGTAGTTTTCCTTAACCCCAGAGCCACATTTGTAGGTTTTCACAAATATAATTTGTAATGTCTTCAACTGTCAGCTTTGCTGACGCGAAAATTCCATTAGATTATAATAAATCACGTGGCTTTTGTATAAGCGAAATACATACTTATACGCCTTCTTCCCAGGCGGGTAGTCAGAACCTACAGAACACCACCTGATACGACCCTTACATAATCCTTTTGCTTACGTTCATACATATGGTCATACGCAAAATAGTCATGTAAATTGTGCAGATCAATACGTTGATTTATTTTCAATAAAGCATGTAGGTATTTATTACTAGCATACAGATGTAATCCAGTAGTTAGCTCCTCTATCTCCAATACCAAGCATTATTGGTTAATCTGTGGCATATGAACCGTTGAGTATTTACATAATGTGCACCGCAAACCGGCGGCATAGGTCAGTCATAACCTGACTTATAACGGGCCCGACCTCGGAACATCATTGTGCTACTTACTTACATTTTAATTTAACCAGCTATCTTATAACTTTATAAGAGGCATTAGCGTATAAAATGTTTACAGAGTCATTAGTTAAGGTGCCACTAGTCGATATTTTTTCCATACAAATTTCGGGAGAGTATTACTCCACTGTTTGACATTGTGCATCCAAAGTTAGTCAAAACGATATCATGAGTTTTGACTTATTATTAATTTTGTCTGTACGGAAACAGAATAGTAAAATAAAAACGCATTAAAAAGTTATGAGCCAACAAAGATTCGTTTTTCTTGCTATTTTTAACGTATCTTTGGGTGTGAATAAATAATAAAAGAACTGTAAAGTCTTCAAAACCAAGTCCATGCCGACAAAGCTCAGTTATCGTTAAGAGTTCAATAAACTTTATTAGTAGTTTATTTATGCAGTGGTTTTTTCATAAAACACGATTTTCCGAAGAACTTTTCGATTTTTTTTACGCGTCTATCAGTTCGGAATGATGTTTCTGTGCGTGAGAACCAGACGTTGTTCGTGTAGACTAGCGTCTAACTGCTCATCACTGATACTAGCTCTGTCGGACACGAAGCCAGGTGAGACAGCGTGCTTTTTGGCCATGACCACCAGTGAGTTCGAGCTCGCGACTAGTTTACTCTTAAGAAACAAAATGTGGGTGTACTACAGGTACACCTCTGTCTAACCCTTCACGGATTACAGGCGAGATATTATGCTATGTAATTAAAAAATAATACACAGGTTTCTAGTAAACTAGTTATTTTTATCAGAATTTGTTTTTAGTTATTTTTATACACAGGGAAAGTTAAGATAGGCTTATGTTGGAAACTGATGAGTCCGTGAGCACTTAAAATAATTAATATTGACGATCAATCATCTAATAGCTAGGCGATCCGTCATCGAATAACCTTGTTAGTGTGGCCAATAGCGAACTAGCGCGAATACGGTACTCTGTGGTTAGAATGTGCCGCATCATTCAGCAAACGAAAATATTCCTTCCATTGCCTCACGAAGGGAGTAAATGAAATTTCGAACTCATAGTTTCGATGTTTATTTACAATGTCCAAGTAAATACTGGCATATCCAATTTGAACAATAACAGATCCTTTGTTATAAATGTTGAATTTAACTTCGGAAACATTAATCAATCAAATTCAAAGCGATAAGGACAGTATTTGTCAGAATACGAGACAGAGGACTTCCCACTCCGTTATAATATTATTCTTTCATTAATTTTATTTGTAGTCGAGGAAAACTATTAAAACAACGTATTAACGTCATAAAAATCTTCATAAAAATCTCTTTTATTCAATAGTTATTTATATGACTCGTCGACAAGGGCTCGTGGTTAAGTAATAATAATAACAGCCGCACGGATCGTTCGATCAGGTTAAGCTACGCTTGCCGCGGTTGGTGACCATCTTTACATACCCTCCGTGTCTCAGAAAGCCGTTGGTCGCGGCTGCCATTCGTGAATCTTTGACAGTCGTTACGGGTCGTCAGAAACCCGAAAATGTGAGAACCAGTCTTAACCAAGAGGTATCGTATTACACAATAACTGGGTTGTGGAGGTCAGATAGGATTCGCTCCATGTAAAATACTGGTATTCAGCTGCATCCGCTCAGACTGGAAGCCGACCCCAAAATAGTTGGGAAAAGGCTAGGAAGATGAGTTATTTTTATATCAGCATTTACTAAAAAAAAGATAATATATTTCAAATACCAAACGACCTCTGGGCGATTGGTATTCACTAAATAAAGCAAGCATGCTTCGAGAATACACGATTATTTACTAGCAAAACCTACTTACGGTATTAAAGTTGATGACCTGAAGGAAATTCTAATCGAAATAGGAACCTGTCCTGAAGTCTGTCTTAGTAAAACAAGGTATGTAAAAACTGCAATCATGCGAAGATAAATAAGTTGGGACGTGCCGGTATGTGTTGGTAAGTTCATTAACTGCGGTTAGTCACTAGATGTTATCTACTGCTTTACAAACCTGTTAATTTAAGACCACTATCAATTTGCGGTTCCTTGAATTTACTCATTATTGGCACGAAGGAGCGTTGCCAGAGTTTACAGAATAACGTACGGAACATCTGGATGACCATCGCACAGACCAGAGAAGTATGGCACAAAGAATAGGAGGCTATCAGGCCAATAAATAATACAGCAATGGATGGAACAAGGCAGCCAATGATTATGACACGAGCAGTGTCTTGAAGGAGTGAACAGAAAGTAGGGAAGTAGAAATTAATGCATCGTATTTGTTTTATAAAAATAGTTTGAAATTAATTGGTGCTGTCGACTTTCTTTTGATCATATCAGCACTATTAAAAACGTAATTACTATAGACGCGTTCAGTTGTACCGACGTCTATAATTACATGTATCCAAACTCGGTTGAACTACCGTCTATATTCAACTACATGCAGGAGATATAAGCTATAGGTTCAGTGGTTAAATAAAATTATGAAACCGTTTCCTGAACAATTTATTGGTGAAGCGCTTTTCTATCACCTTCTCGGTAAGTTATTAATATTGATGGGCCAGCGTTGGCTGCCTCGTATGAATATTTAAGGTCCAAGTCGATATTATGCCTCGGCGACGTTTCTTAGACACGTCTCTCGGCTAGGGCACACAGTAATTAACATTTCATAAATGCTCAAAGTGTCAATTTTGTTAAGTTATGCAAGTCTTGCGAGACGTCTTACGTCTTGTATGTAATGAGAAAGCACGTAATGTTTTATGTCATTTTCTTATGTTGAGTGAGGCAATGAAATAAAGTTAAGTTTCAAGTGCAATAAAAAACATGTTTGAAAATAGTGTTTTCGGGACATAATCTAAACTTTCGAAACCACATTTTTGTAATTAAAAATTCAAGTAGAACTACTACTAAATGAAATGTGCAATTATTGCATTGTAGTTTTAAATTCCAATCCGACCCGTACTTACAAAGATAATGATGAAAAGAAAATTCAATAAACATTACAATAATGTAGGTACTAATAAATAATATACATATATTTAATTTTGATAAATAAATATTATAATATCATGAAGAAAATAATTAAATACTTTGCGCAAAAATATTTTCTCTAACGAAACAAATAATTTTTACGTATTTTATTGCTTCGTTAAATATTACAAATGGCCTTACGTAGGCAAGAACACGATGCTTTCCAATTTCGCCCCACATTCCTTCACGCGTGTTTAAACTGGCTCCGAGCGCGTATCAAAATAAAGTGCAATATATTTTAAAAATATAATGTTTTCACAATATTTAGGTCACCATTTCGAGTTTCGTCACAAGTCACAATATCGCTATGAATATAACAACGACACGACAGAAGTATCACATCAAAAGCAGAGTTAGTTCCGCATAGCCGCTTATATTCTTTTCTTTGTTATCCTATTTATTTGCATTATAATGGTCGCTCATGTTTATACAATTATTGATAAATTAAGAATGATTTACGCATCAGATACATTTCCGTCACAAAATAAGATATTTAGACAAACTGAAAACGTTGCGATTTTTTTAGAATATTATTTAGAGACACTTCCTGGCATATCAATCATGTCACAACGCAGGCTAGGTGTGTCTAGGTCACAATAACCCGTCGTTTTCGTACCATAAGTAGTGGTTAAAAGGTATTCATATTGTATATAGTAAGTAGTAGGTACTTGGTGGTACGATCACGCTCCTTTCACCTATTGAGCTCCATAGTTCACGTGGAGCACGAACGAGGTCAAAGGTAAATTACGTTAATATATCAGTCGACTTATAAACTATTAAGTAAGACGTTTTCTGTTGTTATTTGATAGCAACATCAATTGCATTACATTGTAAAGAATCCTTTTAGGCGACCGAGAACCTGAACGGGTTATACCTACACTTATTCAAGTTGGTACCTAATACCTCCAATTTAGTAAATGTTGCAATTTTTTTTTATAAAATGGACTATTTGGAAAATTATGCGTATTTACTTAAAACATACATTAATTCATTTGGCTTTGAGCAATTTCTCCAGTCTATGAACTCTTTTTGACGTGACAACGTCTTAAATTAGGTTGCGGCTGGGAGTCACTTATGAAAAAGTGTAACGCTCGGTAACGTTACGATGAGTCACCGAACGAGAGAGAGGCCCGCCGAATGCCTTGCGTCTCTCTCCCACTCAACTATTCTACCGAGAAAAAGACGTTGTCACGTAAAATCTTCGCCCGTAAAACCGACTTTACAGGCAACCATTTTTTTTTTACCTTTATTTAAATAATGTCTGTGGCTATCATTCCACTGTGGGTTTCCCACACAAACGACTGACATCCAGAAAAGACAAACAAAGAAGGGAATGTCTGACTAAAGCAGGTGTTTACAATGCTCGACGGTAAATTGTTCGTCGCTTTGGAAATTATCCAAGTTGACTGTACATAGCTGGGTGACATCGTACTTCGGGAGAATTTAAGTTCAAAACTAAACAATGTACGATACACTAAATGGAATTTTCTGGTTAACTTTTTGTTTTTGTTCGTGGCGGGAGTAGACTCCTATGCAAATACTTGGGAGGACTTGTGCTGTTTTTGCTGTTCAGAGGGCTCCACCAACCCGATTGTTATAAAGTTCGGGTTAATGACCAGCACGCACGACTGCCTAAAATTTGACCGATTCGTTTTGACGTCACGTCATCATGGCAGAGCCTACATCGGTTGGATTGGATATCGCAACCATTTCAAAATGATGATATTTTTCGTGCGATGCGCATTTGTATTGTATCGAATTCTTGTACCTACTAGTCAGTATACTAAAGTAGATACCTCCTTCTAGGCTTAACTAGGTAATAAGAAAAGGTAAATAATATCACATATCAGTCTTCTTTAGGCATTAAATTCAGACTAGTCTGCAGTTTGCTTTGTTCGTGGCTTCAACTGGTAATAAACGAATCAAAGTAAATGAATGATTTCTAAATATAAATGATAGGAATATGACTGTGTATTTTATAAGGTCAGGTAAACCATTTCTACGTAAACGACCAAACAAACCCGATTTTGAACTTGTAATGTTAATTTTGACAAAATTAACATTACAAGTTCACAAGACAATGCCTCCCGAGCAAATTCCCAAATACGAAGAGTTAAATACTTGGAATTTAATTAAACTCAGTGACGCCGCAGAACAAACATCCGAGGCGGTCGGGCCACATTCACAAAACGTATTAAAGTTCGGCAACTACCAAGACTACCAACCTAGCACGTCTCAGCTAATGCTGTTAGATCCCACAAACTTTACCAACAATTAAATTTGGAGACTAACGAACTTAAAATAAAAGGATAGATTTTGTTCACTATACCGGGTGCAATCGGGGACCCAACGAGGAAACTACGGCCCATATAGATAACGACCACCACACTAGGCAAACACCACAATATTTACGTACCTACCGGTTCTGCCACCTAACTAGACCATATTGTTTCTTTGTAGCACACAATAGGGCACTTACCTACTACGGTTAAAGTTCATAGGAAACTATAACATGATATTTATACCCGTATCACGTTATACGCTAATAAGTACCGATAAGTTACATACATGTAATCAGTACGCCACTTCCTACTTTTGTTTTTTTTATTTCAAGTAGGTAAGTATATTGTCCTCATTAATTAGGCAGCATTTTTAATATTCTTTTAAATACTTTAGGCCTCGTTGGTTTAGTGGTAGCAAACGCTACTGCTGAGCATGAGGTCCTGGGTCGGGCAAAATGCTATTATATTGGTTTTTTTTCCAACTGGAATTTCTCAGTAGCCGCAGTCTAGGCTGCTACTAAGAAATTCTCTATGTCTACATTTGTGCCCGGTTGGTTACAGCATGCTCGCTCCCCATAACTGGCGAAAAGTGGGTGTACTATTTTAAGGTACACCTGAGGTAACCCCCCATCGGGGATTCCAGGTATGAAGTTATGTTAAGTTCATTTAGGTAGGTACATATATCGGGTGGATGATTTACTGGAAAATGAAAGGGCTAAATAAATTCAGTTCAGACAAAAATCCATACTAATATTATAATTTCGAAAGTAACTCTGTCTGTCTGTATGTTACCTTTTCACGCCTAAACCACTGAACGGATTTCGATAAAATTTGGCAGAGATATAGATCGCATCCCGGGGAAGGACATAGGATAGTTATTATCCCGATATTCCCTCGGGATCGACACTTATGCGAGTGAAACCGCGGGGCGCTGCTAGTTTATTATAAATGCGAAAGTGTGTTACCTCTTCACGCTTAAACCGCTGAACCGATTTAGATGAAATTTGGTATAGGGATAGTTTGAGTCCCGGGAAAGGACATAGGATAGTTTTTATCCCGATATTCCCACGGGATCGACACTTATGCGTGTGAAACTGCGGGGCGCTGCTAGCGTTTTAAATAATACAGTTTCTTTTAGATCATATTTTGGATTCTATCAGCTTGGTTCAACGAACATCACGAAGCGAAGCCCTTTCTTGCGTATAATTTAGGTTGAAATGATTATTTTAACCCGAGAGAAACTCCGTTAATGTAATCCAATTTTGGCCTATTATGTACACGCTCCCCAGGCTCTTTCTTTTCTTGAATTTTATTTACTTGCATATTTTTCTCTGTTCATTTAAGATTTTTTAAAAGAGTAACGGTGGAGTTTCTTGCCCATTCTTCTCCATACAAAACTACCTTTTGGAAGGGGCCACTAGAATCAATTCTATTTTATGTAAATTTTGACGTTCGAGTGCCCAATATCTAAGTGGCTATTTAAAATAAATACTTTGACTTTAAGATTTTTGTAGGGTAAATCGAGTCGAGAAAACTCGTCAGTGCCATTCTTCTCGTTTATTTGCAGTACACGTGTTAACCAAGGAAGTATATAGGTAGGAGTGTACAGGAAGAAACGTATGTAAACCTACATAAGCACATACATAATACTCCGCAGCTTCCGTAAATACATACTCATGCCTACCTAATTAAAGCAACACTTTCCTGTTTCAAACAGAAATTAAATGTTACTCGTACCTACAATATTATCGTGCTACACCGACTTGTCGATAGTATTAAATGTACCTACAGCTCTAAAATGAATGTTCGGAGCGCCAAAATTTTACAGCAACAGTAACAATGGCATGAGGAAGACGGAGGCCTACTTCTTATGGCTCCGTTTCCGAAAAGGTAACAGTGCAGTCTCACGCAGCGATATCAGTCACCTCGACGGCTACGCACGACGCGTCTCACATCAGGCACAGAATAACAATCGAACCGTGGGAAACTGCCGCTAAACGCCACAATTATGAAACGCCTACAACCAATCTGAGGATGTTTCATCCAAAGCCAAATGACTTCACTAACTTCACTTGTAGGCTGTGGCCGTAACCCGCGAGGAATAACAAACCCGTCGTGTGAATTGGTAACGGTTGTTGCGTCATGAGCGCCGCGGCCAATCCGCCCGACGCTGACATTTTGGATCTCTCAAATTAGAGATGCAAGTATTGTGTAAGTTTCGAATGTATAATTTTTAGCACAATGGAAGTATTCAGACTAATGCACCAGGAACGAATAAGCAATGAGCTCTCATAAAACATCATGCGTCAAAACTGGGTCTTATAAAATTATCTATGCTATTGTAATCAAGTTTAGTGCCTAGGTGCGATTCAGGTAGCCTTGATTTTATATTAGGTAATAAACTTTTGTAGGCATTTCAGTCACATTCATTTGATGCCTGTTTTGTATCACAATCCTTCCAAGCACTATCAAGCTTGGATTCTAGGAAAGGAACTATCAAAATAATTAATTGAAAGTTGTAAGGTTCTGTTGAAATTGTTTCCGAGGCTGAATTCATAGAAAATGAAGATGCAACTCAATTAAAGTGCTATTACTTAACTAATGCAGTTAGTGAAACTTATTGGCACAGTACCTGATTCATTACCATTAGTTACTAGAAATTGCAACATCTAATGGGAAAGAGAATTTCAATAAACTCATTTGGTATTGTGGTGATTAATTATAATGTATTTCAATAATTATAATGATTTTCGAAAAATATGTCTGAGTGGGACCAATTTAATACAATTAAGTAAATAGTGTACTTAATTTACTACAAAATGTACTCAATAATGATAACATTTCTTAAGAGCACACTGATTCACTCAATGTGATACTTATTTAAAAAGCAATTTAGAAAGAATTTATTTATTAAGGTACACCAACAACTTCTATGTATAAGTTATCTTAAGTACCTACTATAGATCACAAAAGTCTCAGTCACAGTCGCCAAGACAAGATACTTCCTATTAACAGTACTTAATGTTTACCAGTAAGTAACACCTTCCAAATGAGGTTTGTTTCCAATTTCAGGATGGGAAACAAAATACCATGATAGAATTAAGCACACTGAAAAAATAATGTTACAAATTTCTATATTTTCAATTTTACTAACATTGCTTAAAAAAGTGCTAAGTTTGTAACCTTAGTAGGTACTTAAAATGCATATGGTAGCATTGGTAGCACATTTGCTAGTACTAGTACTTACTACCTATACCAGGCATGCAACATGAGTTCTGAAGTATGGTGAGCATTCTTTTCTAGGAAGTAATTACCGTTCTTAGAAATAAATACAGACATTTATTTCTAGTTAAGCAGCTAATGAACACTTTTAATGTAAGTGTGAGTGTTATGTAAAAGAAACATTCTTATTGGAAAAGTCCCGAGATTATTTTATAAGTAATAAAGTTAAATGTGATTTGCATAGGTATGTGCAATAGAGGCTATATTGTTTGGTTTCTTCAATAAATCAATAATCCAGGTTCATTTTTTTTAAACAAAAATACCAATTGATTACTAATACCAAAACTACCACACTTAAATGCAAACTAAAGAGCATACTTAAAAGAATTTGAGGTCATCGAGTGCACAGATCAGTCACAAGCGTTGCAACATGTAACGGCTTTGAGAGTCATAACTTAGCATATCTACCATGTTTCGCATAAACTTATTAATTTTCTACAATAATTATGTTGTTTTTCAATGAGGTACTTGTGATGTCATCTAAATTATGGTGTGATAAAACTACATAGTTTGATAGATGCAGTGCTCAATATGACTCATAATCTTAGCAACAATTACTTGAGACAAGTAGCAGCTACATGTAGGCATTTCAAGATACTACATTATACATGCATCACAGAGGATTATTACAAGGCACTATCAATTCCTTTCTAATCTAAAGTTATAATTATTTCCCAGATATAGAACGGGCTTACAGAATTATCAGTGCCAAATATTTTTATAGCTAGCAAGTGGCAAAGTAGCTGATTTCAATGAAGTTAATCGCATGATAAATGGTAATAGCTTTGCCACATACCTATCTTTTTTATAGAAAAACTTTTCTGCACAAAAGTAGGTATTACAGATTCCTTGTAATTTCCTCGGTTAGGCAGGTAACAAACAACAAAGAAGACTAAGAAGCCACATAAATACAATTAAAAAGACACTCACCTCACTGAAGGCCATAACTCCGGCCGGAGCTCTTTCTCCGTCCGACCTTCTCAATTTATTTTACCACGGTCTATCAAAACAAATAGTTCACGCTTTTGTTTCCCAACATTGGAAACAGTCCCGACATCTAGCATCCCCACAGCACAAATACATCTGAACTACGTAACTTCACTCACTGCGCAAGAACAAAATTTTAATTTTGACTAAAACGAAAACACCTGACCGAATCACAAATCACTGAAAAAACCAACATTCCTCAGGTGGGTTAGATGCACATCTAACTAAATTAAGAACACTTTACAGTACTTAAAACACTTTAACACTACTTAGAGAATTTTTCACTAATGTTTGATTTGCCAGACCATTACGAAATAAGTTCGAAAAATGACATCTAATGTGTGAATTATCACAGAGAACCATCAAACGGAGATGAACTCGCCATCTTGCTTTCATGTCATAATCAGTGGTGCCAAACTTCAGAATCAATACCGTTGTGTACCGTCATTGTGCATGTTAGGCAACCTAATGAACAACAAAGTGAAGTAAGCTACGAAAGATAATAAAATAGTAGAATGTAATATTCTAATGTATTATTTAGAGCTACAAAAACCACTGTTTTATTAATGTAAATAATAAACAATTTAAATTTGTTACAAACGTTTTTAATATCTGTAACGTTAATGAATTGAAGAAAAGTACAAGACTTTTTAGTGCTGCCATCTAGTTTAAAATTAAGTAACTACTACTGTGAACGATTGTAACCACAAAGCATGTAAAGTTTGGTAGTTTTGGTACTTTGTAGGATCCCGATCTGTGATCCCGATTTATTCCCGATCATAGATAATACAGTTCCCGATACCGATAGGACGGCGCAGCCGCGGAGGTGGTAGAGATGTTTTTATTTTCGAATTCCTTGGGGTAAGTTAAGGCCTACCTGCATGATGATTATCGCGCTGGTACTTTTTTCATCATCGTTTTCGACAGCCTATTACAGACTTGTTGTAAAGCGGTTTCCAGCTGCCAACATGCGAGTAGGTATTGCATTTGCCCGATAATAATTTATTACTCTTGTAAAGCTCTTGTACTTACATAGGCCAACATTCATAGACCGCACTTTGACTTTAGTACTTTTCTAAGTAAAGTAAGCGTCTCATATATACGAATGAGTGGTGTTAGACTAGTTATTAATAAAATATATAACTAGTTATTTTTTTAGGTAGGTCTATGCTCTTACTTTGGCATCGAAGAGGTTTTGGAAAAGAGTTAGAACTCTCGTCGTATCATTGCTGACCAGTCTGCATGTCAATGCAGGGTTTAGCATGGTATGATATATGCTATCTTGTAGTCTGTGAATCATGTGGGTAAATCGTTGGACCATATTCAATTTCAGACGTTTACATGTTTGCCTAGCCCTAGGCACGGGCGATTTTTTTCCCGCACTGGATTTTTAGCGCACCGAGATTTGAAAATCCAACAGTGTATTTTTTTAAGCGCTGGGGTGCACTCTGTTGGACTCTCAATGCTCGGTTCAACACCGAGAGTTGAAAATCCAGTACTTACGCGATAAAAAATCGTCGTGTTAAAAATCGCCTGTGTGTTTTTGCAGAATACCTTGTGTTAGTTCTGTTTACTATCAATAAGGCCTCGACTTTACGTTTACCTTTGCAGCAAAGGGAGAGCTGATCCATAATGTTATCCATTTATGATTCTGCCAAAGTGGCTTTAGGCCCCCAGGTCATCCCGCCATCTCTTTCTAGTTTCTAGGCCTGCCGCGGAGTTGTTTCCTACTATTTGGGATCCACCGAGTGTTAGTTTTTGCATATTGGCCACATCGCATGGCATGTCGGGGCGACATGCGGTAGATGTGGCCAGCCCAGTACCACTTTAGTCCAGCAGCTGGGCGGCCAGGTAGGCGTAATGTTATGTTATTATTACATATTATTACCTATTCGTAGATGGGAAATGATTATTAGGTATGACAGTGATCCCTGAAGCTCATAGTGATTATAAGATAACTAGCTGCGCCCCGCGGTTTTACCCGTGTAAGTCTCGATTCTAAAAAAAATCTGGAGAGGCCACCCTTATCACCTAGGGATATAAAAAATAGCCTACGGCGACCTATTCTCAGACCTACCTACCAAATATACACAATTTTTTTTATAAAAATCGGCCAAGCCGTTTCGGAGGAGTTCGAAAACAAACAATGTGACACGAGATTTTTTATACAATATAAAGACTAGCTTCTGCCTGCGACTTCGTCCGCGTGAAATTTCACCCACTTAGGGGTGGAATTTAGAAAAACCATTTCATAATGAAACTCTTCACAAAGAACACAGCACCCTCCAAATTTCATGTCTCAGGACCAGCGGTTTAGGCTGTGCGTTGGTTGATATGTCAGTCAGACAGGACTTTGAATTTTATATATTACTAGCTGTGCCCCGCGGTTTCACCCGCGTAAGTAGTAGCCTATATTATTACGTTAATCCAGGGTGTCAGCTACCTCCATACAAAATTTTATCAAAATTGGTCAAGTCGTTTGAGCGTGAAGAAGTAACAAACATATAAACACACACACACACATACACACACACCCCCTCACACACTAACAAACTTTCGCTTTTATAATATTAGTGTGATGATGAAATCGCATCTGTGGGGTATCCTCTAAACACCCCAACAATTTCTTTTTTTAAATATTTTCAATGTACAGAAACGCCTCGTCTACAGATTTATTATATGTATAGATCAGATATAGATTACTAGGTACCTACTTACAATGATAAAACTTACTTTCAGAACGGTATTAACTGTAACTGCCTATATTATGTATAACGGCGATGTTATTTCATTCATTTGCACTATACAATAAAATGTCATTCATTTACAACTGTTGATCACGCAACTAAATAATTACAACTCAATCGGCATAGTCTGCATAACACTGGCGTCTTTCATTTTAATTATAGACGAAATAATCTTGATCTTTAATTAGAGAAATAGATAATAAAGCAGATTTGCCTGTCCCACCATGCACCGCATCGATTAGCGCGAATCTAGTAGAGCTACCAACTATAGTCAGCAGAGGCGTCTCTAGCCCATGTAGCGCCCGTGTGCAAAAATTATCCAAGCGCCCCCTAGTAAAAAAAAAAAAGCGTCCCCTAGTAAGCGCGCGGTCAAAATGGAATGGGTACAAAAGTCAAGTTCAAGCACATCAAGTTACCACAAATTGTCAAATTTCCCCAATGGATAATAAACTATTGTTTGGAGATGAAGAAGAAATTCGTCGGTTTTGGATACCATGGTGTGCTGTTGACTGTATATTTAGAATTATACAGGGTGATCTGGTGTTTACCCTAACAAGCCAAAACGTACCCATGTTCTGTCTATACATGTTATGTGTGTGTATAGATGTTATGATGCTGTGTCTATATAGATGTTATGTTACATCATATCAATGTCCAAATTTTGAAATATTTTCATTCTAATTTACGACTTGATATCAAACAAAGTTCAATATCAATTGGGAACATTTGACTTTGGGAAGCTCACTGCGAGCCAGGGCCACTGTACACACGGGTAAAAAGTATTTTTAGGAAGGAAAGAGTGACAAGAAAAAACAAAGGACAAGTTTGTTTTTTTTTTTCAAAAAATTATTTATTTTTTCAGTTTTCAAATTGAAATTTGGTAGCGTAGCTAAATAGTTTTTGACGAGTGCTCCGACCCCGTCGAAATTCACAACAGTTGTGCTTGTGGCAGACTAATTCAGCTAATATCAAAATTAAATCTTACTTATTAGGTAAATTTCAATCAAAAGAAAAGCCGCAAATATGAAGTAAATTTTATATTTACATGTTTACTCAAATATAAAACTTAATCCATGGCGCCAAGGCTTATTTCGCAAAATTACGTTTAGCGAGTGAGCCACGCGTACTCACGCTTTTCAGAAATGCCGCGCGCTTGACGTTCGTCCATGGCATGGCAATTTCAACTTTATTGTCTATCCTAAACAGTTGAATTCGCATTATTCGCAATATGATTGTCGGCGTGTTTTCAAACGAATCATTGAAACAGGTGCCGCCGAGCGATGCGACACACACTACACTCAAAATGTAATCTTTAATAATGTGTAATAAGGTTGATTTCATGTTGAAAAAAAAGTTAATATTGTAAATCCCGCTCGCGCGCTCGTGGCGCGGCTTGCTTTGGTGTAATTCGACAAATTTTATATAAGAAGAGCTCCAGATGCTATACAAAATGTATGGAAAGCGGAGCTCTTTTTACGTTGGTCATTGAAAGTGCCGCGGCCTTATATTTTTAGATCATCGAAATATCATGTGTCATATCATAGGTAATTTACCGAACTATATTTCGCCGATTTACAAAATAATTTTTTGCTATTGGCCGAAGCCTCTTTTGAAATCTTTTCATTTGCCAAAATAATGATTTATTTGCCATATTTTCACTACACCGAAACAACATTTTACGGAATATCATTTGGTCAAATTTAAAGCCGGTTACTTGGATCCTGCCGTTTTGGCTAAAAGATTTTGGCAAAATTTCATTATCGAAACAAATTCTATGTCGACGGAGCTCCGCAGAGCGAGCGAAGGGCACCCCGAGGTTCGGTTTTGTTAGGTTACTTTAAACCCTTTTCACAGAAATAGGGGCCCCGCGAAGGGGACCCCCCTTCGCGGGGCCCCTATTTCTGTGAAAACGTCGACGTAGGATGCAAGAACAAGCGAAGGGCACCCCGAGGTTCGGTTTTGTTAGGTTACTTTAAACCCTTTTCACAGAAATAGGGGCCCCGCGAAGCGGGGCTCCGTCGACGTAGGATGCAAAAACGAGCGAAGGGCACCCCGAGGTTCGGTTTTGTTGGGTTACTTTAAACCCTTTTCACAGAAATAGGAGCCCCGCGAAGGGGGGTCCGTCGACGTAGGATGCAAGAACAAGCGATGCGAAGAAGAAGCGGTGGGGGGCAGGTTTTCAGGTGCCTAAATACCTGCTTTACGGGAGTGTACCTTCTCATGAAAATGGACAACTTACAACATGATATCTGGGGGCCTAAAAAATCCACTTTGGCAGAATCATAAAAGGATAACGTTATGAATCATAATAGACTTTAGATCTGTAGATATTTTTTTATTTTATCAAAGGTATGTACTTGTTGACAGACCTACGCTGTCCTCCCATACCTACTGTAATTTGAAAACATTGTAAAAGCCAATTATTTAAAAAAATGGTTGCCTGTAAAGTCGGTTTTACGGGCGAAGATTTTACGTGACAACGTCTTTTTCTCGGTAGAATATTTATTGATATGAATATAATTAAATTGCACAATAGGAACAAGGAATTGAATGATAGTTGAGTGGGAGAGAGACGCAAGGCATTCGGCGGGCCTCTCTCTCGTTCGGTGACTCATCGTAACGTTACCGAGCGTTACACTTTTTCATAAGTGACTCCCAGCCGCAACCTAATTTAAGACGTTGTCACGTCAAAAAAAAAGAGTAACCGTGGAGTTTCTAGCCGGTTCTTCTCCATAGGAAACGACCCTGACGTTTCATAAGTGCCCATGTAGGTTTATGTGAAATAAAATATTTTGATTTTGTGTGTAAATATAATGTTGTATAGTATTTATAGTACTTATTTTTAAGTTATACTTATATTGTATTGTACTTAGTTTGTGTTTATATGGGCCTTGATGCCTGAAATAAATGGATAAATAAATAAATAAAAATCAGTTTTGTAGTAGGTGTACTTACATCCGTAACAGAGGAAGAGACAGATGGTCAGAGTCTCGGAGAATCGGCGAGATTCATTCATTTTCACTTATTATTTGGGTGTCGATTGCGGACTTGCGGCATCCAAGCGCTATGTCCGGCATGCTTACTTGCTTAGGTACTCTCTTGATCTCCTCGTTCGTGTGTGCTGAGCTTGATATTATTTTAATTGCTTATTTGATTAAAAACTTTTTGACACACACTGTTGTATAACTGTATAGAAAATGAGTCACAGCCAACTTGTAAAATGCCACTCTCGTCTTTCTCTAAACGCCATCAAAAAAGAGAGGATATTAAATATTTTACTTAAATTTTATTATTAGATCATGACCAATAACTAAAGAAAATGAAAATGTTAAAATTATAAATTTGCAGTTTATTTTGGTTTCAACAACATCAACTTTTTATTTTATGAATGCTATTGCGTTCGTTTTTAACCTAGTTTTCTGAGCACTGGCCTGATAATAGAAGGTAAGAGTAATTTGGGTTTATTAATTTCCGTGTAACTACATTATGCACGATTTCCCAAGGAGGTAGGTACTTTATGACGTCATTCGCACACGTGCCAGGCGGGGATGTGCACGGATGCTACTGATAGCCAAGGACCCCCAATGTAGGTTAAAATAAAGTAGGTTATTGCACTACCGGGTTATTTTTAGTCGGCCAGTCTAAGTTAGACGGTCGAACTGTGTACACGTCTACATGAAGTTACGAGATTGAAGACTAAAATGTTGATCAGATGTAACACACTGGTCTGTTGCAGAATTCAAGTGAGTGGCAAGCGAGGCTCATGGCTGTAACGATGGAGCTGGAGGAGAGCGCGTCGGACTCGAAACTACATCGAGACAGCACGTCCAAGAAGGAGTTGCGGCCGTCGAGTGCTGTCTCCTTGTCCAAGTCCGAACATGGACCAGGTTTGTGGAGCACTTCAGAGCTACTGTCTGTCTCATTCTACTAGAGCATGTTCGTTATAGTAATATCACTCTACGTTGTTTGATAGAAACTTCTACGTCGACCGAGCAATTAAAGCAATACAAAAGTTGGGTGAGCACTGAAAGATGGAATGAGCTGAAAAAGATCGCTGATAGCGCTATGAGAGACCGTAAAGTGTTTATGATAAAAGGCGGAGGATTCCCTGCGGTGCGCCGCTCGCTTCTCGAACGAGGGTGGATTGAGAAATATGAGTCCCATAAGGTATTCCAAAGTTTACCGCCCGGGGTAAGTCAGTGGTCAACATGTTTCTAGATGTAATCTAATTGGCCGAAAATTATGGGCGACATCTAACCCCAAACTAAACTTTCGATAGTTTGAAAACTAAATTAAATTCAGTTTACGCTTAAATATTTCGTAGCTTACACTTTGGGTAAAGTACCTACAATCAATTTACTTTTACTGATATTTTAAATTCGGCAATTTCAAGGTCCGCCATCCTCCATCAAATGTAGATCCCAAAAAACTGCATGGTAAAGAGCTATCTAAAGTGGAAAGAATGATTTTGTACAAATTCATGGAGCACCACTCTGTCGACTTTCTCTGGACAACGAAAAGAGATAAGTACGACTGGTTGCTTAGTAACAAGGATGTTATGATAAGCAGGTAACCATACAAGTAACAGTTTCTCGTAACAGTCATTCGAAAATGCACTCTCCTAATAATCATTTTGTTTTAATAGATTTTGCAGATCTATTTTCACCACAAAAGAAGGCCTAACAAGTTCCCTGACGCAAATGCACTGGCACACAGAACCAGGAGTGGCAGTAACTAAATTCCCACGTTCTTACAACATTCACAACTCTGACAGCCTCGAGGAATTTATCGACGACTTTAGAATAACAGCCTGCATCAGTGTCCTTAAATGGCTATCAAAGGCATTACAAAACAACAACGAGCAAAATCTTGTTGAGCGTCACGGAAAAGTTCCATTCAGCGCAATAGAATTTGCTGTTAGCAGATTGAACGAATATACAGTGTTCCTCACCCACAAGGACATCGATGATACTGAAGACCAGCAACATGTTTGGGAGCACGAATGGGATCAGTTCCTGACGCATCATTATCTCTTGGTCCACGAGAAGGCAAAATTTATGGAAGACAAAAACTCCAGCATTCGGTACGCATATATTTCGTAATCATTGCGTTCGTCGCTATTTGTGGGTAAACATATTTGTGTCAACATTACAGTAATTAGTGATCTAATTACTGCCATGTTGTCATTCAATTCGCACACTAGCCTGGAGATAATAAATATTGATGAATTGTTTTCAGCGATTCAATCGATAAACAGTGATTGAATCGCTGAAAACAATTCATCAATATTTACACTGTTTATCAATTGAATCGCTGAAAACAATTCATCAATATTTATTATCTCCAGGCTAGTGTGCGAATTTAATGTCAACACCACAGATCATATAATGTGGTCAACACTGACGCGTTATGAGATTCGATCATGTAACTTTCTGTACGCGGCCGTTGATTTCGCACATGGCATGGAGTACTAGACTGAAACTGCACGCAGTAGAAGTGTGGTAGGCAGAGACGATGGTTTACAAAGCCGAACTTCTAAAATTCCTTGTGCGATATATGTATATTAGCAGCTGTTACTGTAAAATATTTGAATTGGTTACTCGTTTCAATTTCTTTCATTTATATTACAGACAATTGGAAAGAAAAGCTATGAAAATTTTAGCAACAATGGCGAAGTACTGGCCTCAAATAGACATCGATGGTGTATTTAACATATGGATTGTGAAGCCTGGAAACAAATGCCGCGGTCGAGGCATTCAGCTCATGAATAACATAAAAGACATAATAGGCCTGATCAACATACCGGCTCAGAAAACTAGATATGTCGTGCAGAAATATATCGGTATTGTAGAACTGGGCTCTTTGTTGAATCAATGAATATGGTTTACATGCTAACTACATGCAACATCTTTGATTACAGAAAATCCGCTAGTTATCTACAATACTAAATTCGATATAAGGCAGTGGTTTCTAATAACAAATTGTCAGCCATTAACGATTTGGGTCTACAAGTAAGAGCACCAAAACTCTTTATATTTTGTCGTAACATTTAGACCAATTGCAGTTTTTTTTTATGTCTTACAGGGACAGCTACCTCAGATTTAGCTCACAAATATTTAGTTTGTCGAACTACCACGAATCTGTTCATCTCACGAATAATGCAGTCCAGACGAAATATAAAAACACCGGTGAGCGAGACAAAGCTTTACCAGATGAAAATATGTGGGACTGCCATACTTTCAAAGCTTATCTCAGGTAAGAATGAAAAAACACCTTGAATACTTTCAACAATAATATATATTACTTACAACTTTATTGGGTATTTGAAGACAGATAGGAAAATATGAATTGTGGGAAGAGAAAATATATCCTGGAATTAAACAATGCTTGATAGGCGCAATGTTAGCGTGCCAGGAAACCATGGATAAAAGACAAAATAGCTTTGAACTGTATGGGGCCGATTTCATGCTGACTGAAGATTTCACTCCATGGCTCATTGAAATTAACTCTAGTCCTGACCTAGCACCTACTACATCTGTCACTGCTCGGCTGTGCCCCCAATGTCTGGAGGATGTTATAAAAGGTAATTAAAGAAGCTTAATAAGAATACGTTTTCCGCACTCAAAAATAATTAAGAAATGGTTTTTTCACAGTTGTTCTGGATCGCCGCCACAGCCTTGAAGCTGATACAGGAACTTTTGAACTAGCTTATAAACAATCAATACCAAAAGCTCCAGCGTATCTTGGTTTATCTTTATGTATTAATGGCAAGCGGGTGGTCAAGAAGTACAAAGAGCGTAAGCACGAGACGAAGATGGTTGCTGTCCCGATACCACCGCGCGTGCCCTCCGGCGACGCCATCATCCTAGACCAAGATCAACCCATACCGCCTGAGTACAGCGGCCCCATCATCACAGACTTCCTCACTTGGTTGAACCCTTATGATACTTTGCCCACTAATAAGGACGGTATTGTGCTAGCTGGTAAAGACTCTCTCACGGTACGCCAAGCTATCACTGTGGTCAAATCCAGCATCTCGTTAAAGAGCGCACCGAAAAAGCGTAAAACATCACTTTCTTTTAGGATTCATCGAGGCAGACGAGAAAGAAATACAGAATGTAAACGACGAATCGTGCCTCATTCATGCTGTCGGCCTGATGAAGGTCAGTTCGCTAATCAGACCAGTAAATACCGGACCGAATCAGCGAGCAAAGCCGAGAAGAGCAAGGTTGACAGGTCGGTCGGTAACAAACGTTGTTATATAGACCCTATTGAATGGGAGCGGGAAACCGCTAGTATTCTCCGGTCTACAATATCAGTTCAGAATAAAGTAGTTAGCAGACCAGATCCCGCCGGGTCCGTACGACACGCCAATTCGAGTGTAGTTAGCTCCAATCGTAAATCTATTGACACGGTAAACCGTCGAAATAGTCTGGACGACTCTGACTCAATAAAAAAACTAAGCGCGGTAGGCACAAGTATCTGCACGTTACAGGGTAATAACAGAAACAAAAACAAAAATATATCATTCTCAAAGAGTTGCTCTTCGATATATACGCCGTACAGGGTTGTTCTTTCGCCTTTAAATGACGAATCATCGAATTCTTTCTTGAAAAGAAAGAAATAAGGTCTGTTAACCTGTGTTCAAATATTATTCACTTTCGAAATCGTTCAATGTTTGATATTTACCTACTATTATAAATTAGTTAAATATTGTAGTTTAATATATAACCTTACAAGACTTCGAAATGTTATGTCGAATTTTCACATTTGAAATTGTTAAAGTAATATTATTTTTCGCTATCGACTGTTGGCATGTTCAAATTCTAAGATTCTCTATTATAAAGTATTAGAAAAAATAATGCGTTGCTATTTTATTTGCAGAAAACTCCGTATTTCATGGATCCCCTTCCTTCCTTACATTCCTGCTGCAACCTCTCCAGCCAATTATTAGATACTGTTCGGTAACAAAGTATGTATACTTATGTCAAATGTCAGAAATCTGATGTCTATACCGTCATTGTACGTCAGCGTGTTCTGTCAAAATTTTTAGTAAGTAAATTATTTGTAAAATGTAAAAACAATAAAAATTACACAGTACGGGCAATTATTATACAATTACAGAAAAATGTTGCCAATACGTGAAGAGGTACCTAATTGTTTTATTTTTGCAGTGAGTAATTGATTGTGAGAAATAGATAATAATACAGTATTTAGATGTTCTTATAATTATGTAGTTCTAGAGTAGTACGAAAGAAAGACTGGTCCGAAGGTTGGGAATTCGGTGGCAGGAGCCACAGGCAGGTTATTTGCCACATACCTAACACGTTCATACATTATATTCATCTATTTAAATAAAGGTTGAGATTGTTTAGATGGTGCTAATTAGATCATTTCAACTGAATGGACCACTTTCGTGTTGTACCAATTATACCTATCCAAATTTGCAGAGATCTACCATCATATTAGGTAACTAGGTAAGTAAAGATAAAGCAGTGGATTATAGGCTTTTTTTTTTGGTTCCCGGGAAATCATCAAATAACTTTTTCCCGTTCTGGGCGGAGCGGGAGGACGTGTCAGACTTTTACTGACTAAAACCCACCCGTGTTCCTTCAGTTGCCTGTGCCAGGGGTCACGGTATCTCTTTCGAACAACCCCCGACCCTGGCAGGCATCAGCCCTAGTGGACCCCGTCAGTTAGTGCTGACATCTCTTTGAAGCGCGCATGAAACAACGCGCCGTCGACCCGGGCCTGGTTCTTACCGGACAGCGACCTGCCCATTGCTCACCGTCCGCGTCCGCAAGGCCGCGCCTATGGTAGCCCCGGGAATCTGATAACGATTCCCGACTTACAGGGCGACTAGGGGCGCGAGGGCGCAAAGCTTGCCTCTCCCTCTGTTATAGGCTAAATAATTGATCTGCTAATTGATTTCGTTTAGTTTTGGTAGGTACCTGCCTAATAAAAAATTAACATCATACTCCCAAAGGGTTAAGCAGAAGTGTATGTACATCAAGCTTCTACAATCTGTCAAATTTCTTTAATAGATTTTCAACTTTATCACTGAAGTATATAAAGTTGAAAGTTAATTGGGAAGATTTTACAGTTTCGGGTAGCTTGATGTGCTGGCGTCTACACATAGAAGTTACGTACACATTTCCCTAGATATGTCTAAGTCTAAGTCGAAGTGTATAATGTACATGGGGATGGGACTATAGTAGATATATGTATCTACTATAGTCCCATCCCCATGTACATTATGTACTATACGGCGAGCCGTTCGCGTTTGCACTTGGTGAATAGTATTGCTTACGCCGGGAGCACTGCGTAACGTACCTACTTCGGGTGAGATCTCGGCGATTACGTAAGTCCTGAAAACCAATTCTCGTAATTTAAAACGTTCTAAATTAGTCGCAGTCTCAACACGGCGACAAATATAATCGATGCCTCCCACGCATATCTAAGGTCGTAAGGCTAAAAAAACATTAATATCAGGAGAGCTTTTTTAAAAAATGCTCTCCTGACATTAGGTAATGTTTTTGCGTCGTTTTTCGTGTTTTTAAGGTCGTAAAGCTAAAAAACATTAATATCAGGAGAGCTTTTTTTTTACGTTAACTTATAAAAAAAATGCTCTCCTGATATTAATGTTTTTTAGCCTTACGACCTTATGCGTGGGAGGCATTATGTCAAAAACTTGTCAAAATGTAGGGAAATTAGAGGTATTTTTGACAGATTGAGACCGAGATCAGACTGATGTGAACGTTTTTAAAATTACGAGAATTGCCCCTCAGATGTGTGGCGGACTTCAGTCAGTAACTCAGTAGAGGAAAGGATGGTAATTTGCAATAGGTAGACCATCTTAGTATAATGACAGGACAGACTATCCGTGTAAACATATCGATATTTGACGCTACTTGGGAACATTTGATCCGTAATACGAGATGGCGTTTTTCATTTTTGTGAAACACTGCTATGACTATCCCACATTAACAACAGTATTCCACAATACCATCCTTTCCTCTAGTAGATATCTAGTGTCAATAAAATATTGCACCTGGCCCTGCAGTCTCGACATAGATAGCGACGCTGTCGCAAACTACCGATCGCTAAATAATACCGATAATAATCGCTAGCCTTAACGATCCTTACGACAAACGCAAGTCTCTAAATCTGTCAAAAATGCTCGCAAAATATATTCGTAAACATTACGAAAATCGTAAAGTTTGCGACAAACTTCGGTAAGATACCGATGACAATCGATAACTTTGAGAGTCGAGACTACCAAATATCGCTAAATCCGGATCGATAGGACTTTGCGACCGAATTCGGTCGTAAAGCGATCGCTATCTATGTCGAGACTGCAGGCCCTGGCCCTGCAGTCTCGACATAGATAGCGACGCTGTCGCAAACTACCGATCGCTAAATAATACCGACAATAATCGCTAGCCTTAACGATCCTTACGACAAACGCAAGTCTCTACATCTGTCAAAAATGCTCGCAAAATATATTCGTAAACATTACGAAAATCGTAAAGTTTGCGACAAACATCGGTAAGATACCGATAACAATCGATAACTTTGAGAGTCGAGACTACCAAATATAGCTAAATCCGGATCGATAGGACTTTGCGACCGAATTCGGTCGTAAAGCGATTGCTATCTATGTCGAGACTGCAGCTACTGGTGTATCAATTTATGCATGGAGGGAGTCTGAAAATACGAGTACGACATCTTATTTTTTGTAGTAATGTGACACATCGAATTACCTAAATAAGTTTTACTGTTTTTAGGGTTCCGTACCTCAAAAGGAAAAACGGAACCCTTATAAGATCACTTCGTTCATTCGTTGTCCGTCTGTCTCTCCGTCGGTCAAGACTCATTTTCTCAGGAACCCGTGGAGTAGTCAAATTGAAATTAATGTAAAATACTCAGGGCTGGAATCCCTTGAAGCAGTGAAAAAAATCAAACTTCTAAGTCAACGCGATCAAAAGATATAGGCGTTTAAGTTCCGGAATCTAAACCTAAAGGGACCGTTGACCTAGAATCATGAAATTTGGCAAGAAGCAATGCCATGTAGCACAAGTAAAGGAAAAAATCCGAAAACCGTAAATTTGTATAGTTACATTACAAAAAAAAATCCCGTGATAAATTAAATAACTAAACATTTGTACGTTGTTTTTTTTTTGCACATAAACTACATCTTACTGTCTATTTTATTTATGTTATTTTATTCCATGTTTTTTTTATTTATTTTGTAGAGATACAGGTTTGCCCTTGGACTTGAATAACAATGAAACCACTTACTTAAAAATGCCGAGACGAAAAAAGAATATTCTCAAGCGAAAAAAGGTAGGTAATTAGGGATGAACACTGCAAAATTTAAAATGTTAACATACCTACTACTAGTTCATAATTATGTATTCCCATTCACAGAAACCAACCGGAACCACGTGTACAAAACGTGCTACAAAACCCAATGGCCACCATGGAATCAAAAACTGTTGTATTCATATTTCACAAGTACAACCATTTAGAGTATGATGATAATTGATACATACTTACATAATATTATACTTATTTAACATTATTCCAAATAATATACACAACCTGATTATTTCGTATTATTTGCAGAATACAGGCGACGCAACAAAAAGAAAAGCGGCTGAGAAATTTAAAAGAAAGGTGCAAATAATTAATATGAAAAAGTCCACGGAATATAAGAGCTTTAATCGTCCAGAGGGCCTTTCACCCAAAGAAAAAAGTTATGTCATTTGCAGATGTCAGGCCAAATCAATGCGTTACCAATTATTAAAACACCAAGCTGAACATGCTATACGTGAAAAAAACATATTTTCCGTCTTCGGCTACTGCAATGCCATACGAAAAGCTTTGCTGGAAAGGGGGTGGGTGGAGAAACTACCTGTAGAAAAAATGAACCTATCCAAATTAAGAAACGGCACCTTAACCACGAAAGCCGAAATACTCAGCGAATTAGAAAAATTATTCATGTCGAACTTAGTTGACAAATACTCACCCAATTTTATTTGGCGTACAAGAGATGACCGCTATCGTGCCATCGACATGAACAGCAATGAATGTCCAACTATAGTTAACAGATTAAAGACTGATGCTTTGTGGACATCGAAGCAGGGATTGTGCTCTTCGATGAAAAGGAATTACTGGTTCTTCATTGAAGATGTGGCCGAAGTTATGGGCCCGCGCAGCTATACTACTAGTAATTCTGGGGAAATTGAAGGATTTGTAAAAGACTACAAAATTACCGCTTGTACTAGTTTGTTGAAATGGGTTGTCTCAATGGTTGCTAACGAGAGGCCTGTGTTTGTAGACAAGGGAAAGATTTCCTTGAATGTGGTGCTATTTGCTTTGTGTCGATGCAAAGAATATTTGTATAGAAAAGAAAACAGGGACATAGATCGAGTCCTAAGCAACGCGTCTAACGGACAATGGAATAACTTCTTAAAAAACTATTACCGCATAATAGGAAAGGACGACGTCTTTCAAAAGGATACAGAAAATAAGTTACCACTATATATGGCATACGCTAAATTTTTACTAAAACAAATGCATAGATTCCGACCCCAATTAAGTTGCGAAGGTTGCCATAACATTTGGATCATTAAACCGGCACATAATTCAAGAGGCAGAGGCATACGATTGGCCTCTAAATTGACAGTTATTGATAACCTGCTAAACAAAGCTAGCGATAAATATGTCATTCAGAAATACATCGGTAGGACCCTACCTATTTTAAAAAAATTAACTAATGTAGTTCAGTAGGTATTTATTACCAAGGCCCAAATTATTTTTTCTAGACAATTATTCTGCGTTAGAAATTTGGGAAATCTAAGTAAGTACATGAATAGGATCCCAATACAATAAATACTTACCTATTGCATTTTGTTTTTAGAAGAGCCGCTATTGATTCACGAAACAAAATTCGACATTAGACAATACTGCTTGGTCACAAGCACATTTCCTTTAGTGATATGGATGTACCGAGACTGTTATTTGAAGTTCAGCTCACAGAAGTACAATCTTAAGAACTATCATGAATCCATACATTTAACTAACAACGCAGTTCAAAGGAAATATAATAATTGTGAAGGAAGACACGAAGAACTTCCACCCGCAAACATGTGGCATTCTGAAAGATACAAAGATTATTTGAATAGGATTGACAAGTGCAAGGTCTGGGATAATATCATCTATCCTGGAATGATGAAGTCTATTATTGGCATAATGTTAACTGGCCAGGACTCTCTAACATTTAGTAAGAATCGCTTTGAGCTGTACGGTTGCGATTTTATCCTCGACAAAGAATATAAACCATGGTTGATTGAGATTAATTCAAGTCCGGATCTTAACCCCACTACTCCCGTGACAGCAACGATTTGTCCAGCCGTTCTATCAGATCTCATTAAAGGTATGTTTGACGTCCATTCATAAATGCTTCTTGAACTGTTTTTAGGTACCATTCGGTCAAGTGTGTGGATAATCCTTTTTTTTTTCAGTGGTTATTGATCATGCTAAAAATTCATCATCGCCGACCGGAAAATTTGAATGTATTTATCGACAGCCTATGACCATACCCAGGTATGGAGGCGCATTAGATTTGTATGTTCGAGGCTTGGCCTTACCAAATGATTACTTCTACAAAGGCAATATTGATTTGAGGGAAACCTATGACTATGACGAGGATATTGGAGAAGGAAATAATATTAAAGCTATACTGGACAAAATAAAACATGCCTATGATCCAGACACAATAATGGTGGAACCTGAAGAAGATGATAGTCATCTGTTTATGACGTTGGAAAAAGAAACAACCACTCGCCATTCCCGATCTGAGAGTGAACTAAACATAGCGGCAACTGTGATTACTGCGCAGTTGGACGAACTCATGGACAGAATTGTTTCAAAACACAATTTAAAATCAAGACATGATGTTGAACCTGAGCTTGAAAGTTCAGATTCAGTTACATTTTGTTTGACACGTGCACACAGTGTAACCGACATCAAAAATATGTTACACAAGGCTTTGAAAAAATATATGTCTACTGGATCTATTGACACGAAAGAATCATTTGATTTCAGTGAACTTGATGATGGTCCGCTAGGCAAGGCAAGTGTTGATGGCGTCAATTCCCCTAAAAAAGTATTCGATTATTATAAACAACTGATGGAGTACAAATTATTAGAAAGCAAGAGTACGGAAAGCATGTCCCTAACAACAGATTTCATGCTTGAGGCTGCAATGAAACTTATTAATTTTATTAATAAAAAAGAGCAAGAATATTCTACAGAATAGAAATCATGCATTGTATGCAGAAATGGGCTATAATTCAAATATTAATCCAACGTCATCTCTGTAAATAAGCAAATCTTTATCAGATAGATCAATATAATTGTCCACAAAATGTATGTGTATTATTATTTTGTTCAATACAGTCTTCAAGAATTCATCAACATTTAATTAAATATCGCCTAGCCGTATACCGCTAAATTATTTAAAAAAAGTAATAAAAAAAAAAAAAAAAAACTTCAAAAAGAAACTATGTATGTGTACCTACAGTTAAATTATGAAATAACTTTATTTTTGGAAGTGGGTGTCTTGGGATCTGTTTTCGTTTTTTGCCACAGACTTCATAGTTATTTCATAATTTTGAGTTAATTTTTTCATAATTTTGAGTCAATTTGACAAGTTATTTCATAATTTGGAGTTAATATCTTATTGAAGTCGATTTGATTTTTTAAATTATTTTTTCAGTAAAAACTGGAATATTTGTTTGTAATAAGTAGGTACCTAACTTGTGCGAATGAAAAAGATGATAATTGTGCAGCAGTCTATAGTTCAGGTACTCTGTCTACGGAAAGAATAAAGAATCCTACATAACGGAAGATTTTTTAAGCGTAGTTTTTTTTTAAATCTAATAAAACACTCAATTTGCATCATAATTATATTCAAATTTTTTATTGAAATTGATAACTTGGCCTTTGCCATTTACATTTTAAAGATAACTTCATGTAAATTTAATGTTGTCCGCGGCTCCGTTTCAAATGGTCCATTCGGAAGGTCCAATTTTGCGTCACTTTTTCGAGCATTTCGGCCTGTTGTTAAATGTATCGGCATAACGGCGAACGATATCGAGCCATGATACGCAACTTTTTTTTGACCCAGTTGGCCGAGTTGAACTTGGTTGACATGTGGTTTCATCAAGACGGTGCCACATGCCACACAGCTCGTGAAACAATGGACATGTTGAAGGATGAATTTGGTGAGCAGCGTATCTCTCGAAATGGCCCTGTGAATTGGCCGCCAAGATCATGCGATTTGACGCCTCTGGATTATTTCTTGTGGGGTTATGTAAAGTCGTTAGTGTGTGGACAAGCCGAACACGGTTGAAGCCTTACAGGATAACATAACACGCGTAATTCGTGGGATACAGGCCGAAATGCTCGAAAAAGTGACGCAAAATTGGACCTTCCAAATGGACCATTTGAAACGGAGCCGCGGACAACATTTACATGAAGTTATCTTTAAAATGTAAATGGCAAAGGCCAAGTTATCAATTTCAATAAAAAATTTGAATATATGATGCAAATTGAGTGATTTATTCGATTAAAAAAAAAATAACGCTTAAACAATCACCCTATACATAGAGCATAACTATGTAGGTACAGACGCCAGCACATCAAGCTACTACAATCTGTCAAATTTGTTTAATAGATTTTCAACTTTATCGCTAAAGTATAAGGTTCAAAGTTGATTGGGAAATTTTGACAGTTTCGGGTAGCTTGATGTGCTGGCGTCTGTACCTAATGTACAGACGCCAGCACATCAAGCTACTACAATCTGTCAGATTTCCTTAATAGATTTTCGACTTTATTGCTAAAGCATAAGGTTGATTGGGAAAATCTGACAGTTTCGGGTAAGTTGACCTGCTGGCGTCTGTACCATACAAAGACATGCGCTAAAAACATAACCCTTCTTGTCAGCCGGGTTTGGTGCTATCTATTTTATTTATAACTCTGGGGTGCCGCGTGTGACAGTATCATGAATGTTTTATTGTGATTTCTTGTAAATTTATCAAAAATATAATTGGCTGTGTTTCTGGTTATCTTTTTTGCATTTCTGAGTGACTTCGCCTTTCTTGGGCTATGGATTTTTGCATTGCAGTTTACCTCGGCTACAACTCAGATAAAATAATAACAATCCCTAAAACTCGCATCTCGGACAACTCTGAATTTGCCTGGTTTCCAACGGTGATCCAATGATAAACTGGGGCATAGCGAAAGAATCATTTATCTATACTAATATTATAAAGCTGCAGAGTTTGTTTGTTTGTTTGAACGCGCTAATCTCTGGAACTACTGGTCCGATTTGAATGATTCTTTTAGTGTTGGGTAGTCCATTTATCGAGGAAGGCTATATTTTTTTTTTCAAAATTAGGGATCCGTTATAAAATTGCTATTTTGTAACACAAGGTGTAAAATCGAAAACCTATTTTTGCGTGCGCTGCAAAAACTATTGACAATAGAACAAAATGATGTACTACGGGTTTGTAGAGTCCATTAAGACCTACAAAAAAGTCCGCGAGAACATATATCTAGCTATCATGGTTTAATCACAATAACCGATTTTGTGTTCAAAATAATTATTAAATCGTCTGAAGAAAAAAAAACTACGTTAAATATGTATCGTAATATTAATCTTTATCGAAATTTTAGCATTATGTTATCAAGAGTATTTATGAAGAAGTAAAATACTTTTTGTTTCATCTCAATCGGATATTTCGTTTAAAAGTTATCACGTGTGTAAGATGTTAAGAGTTGGTACCTATTAAGGAGTTATGGGCCATAGAGTTTTTTATCAACATAAAATCCTGTAATAATCTTTTTCGAAATATATTTGTTGACTAGCTTTTGCCCGCGACTTCGTCCGCGTGAAATTTCATCTTCCCCGCGTTCACCCTCTTAGGGGTTGAATTTCGAAAAATCCTTCCTTATTCCTTGTCTACTATAAAGGGAACCTCTGTGCAAAATTTCAGCTTTTTAGATCCAAGGGTTTGGGCTGGGCGTTGATGAGTCAGTCAATCAGTCAGGACTTTTCTTTTTTCAGATTTTCCTCTAAAAATTTCGAAAATGTAATCTAATTATCATTTATTTAGATAAATAAGTATTCGGGTCAATTTTCAAGTTTATTAACCAAACAAATGATTAGGATTTTTCATATAAACTGTATTCCCGCTTTTCACCCCCACAGGGGTGGAATTTCAAAAAATCGTTTGGGATATGTTCATTACTTGACTCAAAGATTATTTATACCAATTTTCGAGTTACTCAAGCCACGCAGTAAAATCCTCGCCTGTATAATTAACTACCCGTTTTCACCCCGTTAAGGGTAGATTTTCGAAAAACCCTGATACACGTCATTCTTTATTTTTGATCTTAAGTATAAATACTGAGTTTCGAGTTAATCGGACCGCGCGTTAAAATTCTTCCATACAAATTTGGACACCCCCCAATCCCCCTTTAGGGGGTAGTTTAGAAAAACAAAAAAAATGCCAAACTTCATAATTTACTTAGATAAGTATTCGTGCCAAGTTTCAAGTTTATTAACCAAATGAATAAGATTTTTCATATAAACTGTATTTCCGCTTTTCACCCCCATAGGGGTGGAATTTCAAAAAATCTTTTGGGATATGTTCATTACTTGACTCAAAGATTATTTATACCAATTTTCGAGTTAATCAAGTCACGCAGTAAAATCCTCGCCTGTATAATTAACTACCCCTTTTCACCCCGTTAAGGGTAGATTTTCGAAAAACCCTGATACACGTCATTCTTTATTTTTGATCTTAAGTATAAATACTGAGTTTCGAGTTAATCGGACCGCGCGTTAAAATTCTTCCATACAAATTTTGACACCCCCCAATCCCCCTTTAGGGGGTAGTTTAGAAAAACAAAAAATGCCAAACTTAATAATTTAGTTAGATAAGTATTCGTGCCAAGTTTCAAGTTTATTAACTCAAGGAATAAGATTTTTCATACAAACGAAATCCCCCCTTTTCACCCCCTTAAAGGTTGAATTTCCAAAAACCCCTTCTTAGTGCTCCCCTACATTATAAAAGGAAGCCGTGTGCAAAATTTTACATTCGTAAGCCCAGTAGTTTCGGCTGTACGTTGATATGTCAGTCAGTCAGTCAGTTTCTTCTTTTATATATATAGATGGTGTAGCTGGGCTCTTGGAGTTCCCCATCAGGTGTTCCAGATCTTCAAATTTATTCTCTCAGCAGAAAATCCTCATCACGTGGAACAATTTTTGCTATGGTACCATTTTTGTATCTCTTATAGTTAAGCTGGTCTGTTTTGGTTCTGCATCAGGTGTTCAAGTTTCCAAGATAAATTATAGCCGGAATGTTGTCCAGCCATATAATAACTATACAATAAAAAAAAAATCATTCAAATCCGTCCAGTAGTTCCGAAGATCGGACGCGCAGGCCCGAGGCGTGTACGTACTCTGATAGAATACCTTAACAAATGTTCGCCGTGATTCTTTAAATTGACATAACTTTTTTATTTATGAACCGATTGACATGAAATAAACACTAAATGTTAAGTGAAGCCTACTACAATATATTAGTGAAAACCGCATCTAAATCGAATAAGCCGTTTCTGATATTAGCGTGCACAAACAAACAGACAAACCGACAAACAGACAAACAGACAAAAAAAAAATTAATTACAATTTCGGGTTCGGCATCGATATAATAACAACCCCTGCTACTTTTTTTTTATATATTTCCATTGTACAGACACCACTTTTCTACAAATTTATTATATGTATAATAATATAATAATATAGATGATTGTAAGTATAAGATCTTTGAAGAGTATAATAAATACATCTATATCTATACTAATAATAAAGCTGAAGAGTTTGTTTGTTTGAACGCGATAATCTCTGGAACTACCGGTCAGATTTGAAAAATCTTTTTGAATTTGATAGCCCAATTCTTGAGGAAGGCTATAGGCTATTTAATATCACGCTATGACCCTTAGGAGCCGAGCAAAAAGAAAAAAAGTCAGAATGAACGCTAAGCGAATACGAAGTGTTGCGACGGGGTGGGGGTACAAGAAATTTCACGCGGACGAAGTCGCGGGCAGAAGCTAGTGTAATATATATGTCAATGATCATTTATGATACAGTCGTTAGGTTTGAGTGAAATTCAATCTGTTGGAAGACCTACTGGATTACATACTTGAAGGTTTGAATAATTTTTTTTTGACAGGTTTGAGGTTTGAAGTCCTCAGATTTGGGAATGGTCTTGTAGCCTTCACCAACTTTTGCGACGAACAAAAATATACAGGGTTTTGAAACATTATTAATGCTTCATAGTAAATTTTGTTTTATTCGTGTCAATTTCTGAATCAAGCTTTTAAGGGACAAAAATCACATCCATCTTCTTTTGGCAGTTCTTTCATACAAAAACTGTCAAATGTCAATTTTATTCCTCGAATAAAAGTTACCTGGCGATGGAAAAATTTATGGCTTATTTTTCAATCGTCAGATGAGTTTTGAGGAATAATTTGACAGTGCTACAGTTTTTGTATATAAATTGATGTCAAACCGCCATTTATATACTTCAGATAAAAGTTAACTGGCTATTGAAAAATCATGTATGGGTTTCGGATTTTTTGTGAACAGCGTTTATAGGAATCCTTCGATAACATTGATTGGTCTTCGATTCGGCACGGAAGCGTATCGAATGTTTGTGACAGTTGTAGTACTATGCAGTTATTCTTTCTTACTCATCCACCTATCAAAGACAAACTATTCTTCAACAGTTTAAACATGGACGTAATATATAGAAGTAACAGGACCGAGCACTCGATAAATCGCGTCATTCAAAAATGAACCATATTAGTTGGGCCTTGGGTTTATTTTAGATACATTGTCGTAACCGAGGCAAAACGTGCCGAAAGAGAGAGCCACAAAAGAGCCGTCTGTCCCTTTTTCTCAATTGCCAGAAGATAAAAATTGTTAAATATGGTAAAAAATATTTAATTGCCCGAACAGTCAAATATTTAACTTCTAAGTCATGAAGGTAGCAACTAAGAAAATAATTACTTTTGTAAATATTTATGCTTGGTTACAAGACCAGCAAACTCTCTTAATTTTATTTATTTAATAACTAACCAACTTCAGAATGACGGCTCTAAATAATTTTCGTAAAAACTACTGTGGTAACCCTGAAATGTGTCATTGTCATGTGTGTCATTGTCATGGCGATTTTTTCTATGTTTTGAACCATGGCGCATGAACAGATAAATCGACGGTATTTTTTTGTGAAAATGATCAAAAAGTGTTGCGTAAAATCGTGCAAAAGCGAATCCTATGGTGGATGCGGCATATCCTTTCACAGGTAAGCAATAATACAGATTTTGTTTACTAATATGGCTAGAGGGACCATGCCGCAGGCGTTTTGTAAACAGAAGACATTATTAATGGCTTCGTTTATTTGTGAATAAAAGTATCTACTAATATTATGTATGTAATAATTATATTTTGTACCTCGTATCGTATGATTAAAAGAGCAATATTTTTCTGTTATATCAGCTTTCCGAAGATTGAAGAAATTAGCCAAAAATGGTTGGATGAAATTCTCGTGTCACAAAAAAATACAAAAAACTCAACGGTCTGCAGCCTTCACTTTAGTCCGGCACTTGTATATTGGAAACGCACGAAAGTAAAAGTAATAGAGGTGTACGACATTCGGAGGACGTAAATATACGTAATATCGCACCTTTAAAGTAAAACCGTTACTAAACGAAATTATAAAATTTTACCTGTAAATTTTTTCCTGTAAAATTTTATAATTTCGTTTAGTAACGGTTTTACTTTAAAGGTGCGATACATACTTAGGTCCTTTGTACACACAATTCGCACCTTTAAAGTAAAACCGTTACTAAACGAAATTATAAAATTTAACCTGTAAATTTTTTCCTGTAAAATTTTATAATTTCGTTTAGTAACGGTTTTACTTTAAAGGTGCGATATGTTTGTTACGACATCACATTACAAATCTTTGAATTTCTCGGTTATTCTCTACTATAATATGCATGTATTATACATATAAACCTTCCTCTTGAATCACTTCATCTACCGCATCAAAATCCGTTGCGTAGTTTTAAAGATCTAAGGTTACGGACAGCGGGAGCGACTTTGTTTTATACTATGTAAAGATAAATATATTATAATTATATGACTTGGTTTTATTTCCATTTTGTATTCATTTATATGCCTCACCTGCTCCCAAGGGCGTGCTCTGGAAGGAGAAAACCCTGGATGCACCACTAATCTCCACAACTTATTCAACAATACTCATTGTTACGAATTTTGTTTCAATCCTAAGAAGCATCACAGATTGTGTTGTATTGCCAAAGTGAAAGGGATTGTCATTCAGAGGTTTTAATGCAATTAGGGTGCTGCGACGCTATTCTTTAAAAATCTCAAAAATTTCTATTCCGAATTAAAAACTTAGGTGAAGTGAGCTGTCAATTCCCAGCAAAAAACAAACTCACTTCACCTAAGTTTTCACGGTGAGATTTTTACAGAATCGACCGGCGGCTCTCGTGAGCCATTCATATGACACTAGCTAGCGATATCGCAACTCGAAATCACGAATTTTATCCTACACCATTATCCCTAGCACTGATGAAGACGGGAAGGTACGCATCGTTCACGTAATTGAATTATGAATCGAAAATATTACTTTGAAATATAGTATTTAATTAAACTGAGGACTATTATTATCTCTGTATGATAGTCGTACAAAGTGCGCATATTGCATTCAATTTCACCAACGTGTTAAAGGACTGCTGTATTTTAGATTCAAAATTTACATACATTATCGATACTTAACGTTAAAATTTATTCATGCTAGGTCAGACAGAACAATTATTTTATTATTTATTTGTACCAATATATTGAATGTCAGTCCTTGAATTTTCCTGTGTATAAAAAATGTTTGGTCACCCTATTAGAAAGGGACAAACGGGTCCATAGGTCATCTCTCTGTCTGCTCGTTTTTCTGGAACGAGTGCTCGGTCCTGTTACTTCTATATATTACGTCCATGAGTTTAAAGTACTTGCTATTACCACATGCAGAAAGTATCCGATATTCCGATTGTAATGAGAGGTTTTCTTAAAAATAGTTTCAAAGAACTCGGTAGATGGCATTGTACTGACTACGTTACTGGGTGCCAAAGCCAAAACGCTTGGAAAAAAAACATTGCGGCGCGTCACATACGCTCGTTGACTGACACTTTTGTTTGCTTTCGTTTTACGATCTCAAAATTACATCCAAGTGAAATAATCAAAAAATTATGTGAAGTTCCGTTCCTTGCAGTAACTTACCAAGGTCAGTGCCATCTATCCAGCGACTAGGGAAGAGTTAAAAAAAAAAAAGGAAAATCCCTCATTTTCGATATTTTGTCTCTGTGCTGGCTGTGCGTGTGCACCTCACTGAATGAAGTGCTCACTTCCCTATTGTATTATCTATGCCCACTTCTGTGACTTGACTTCTGCTTTGCAAAAAAATGGCGTCGCTTGTCAAACATGGCAATGCGTGACTGTGAGTCTGTTGATTTGAATGCTATTTAGCGGAAAAGTGTGTCTCACTATAAATTACTGCATTTTTGTTAATGTCTATTGATTAACGATGGGTCGGTCAAGATCACGTAGTAAGTCGCCACGGCGCCACCATAAAACTAGCAAACATTCTAGGAAGAAGAGTCGCTCCAAGGATCGTTCTACATCAAGGAGCAGAAGTTCGAAACTCGTAGAAAAGTCGAGGGAACGGAGCTCAAAATCCAGGTAATATTTCAAATGATTTGACACATTACCAAATATCTGATAAGAATTTGTTGGACTTATCCGCTGTATATTTTCAGAAAAAGATCGCATTCTGCGTCTACTTCCACCAGCAGTGACGTCTCATATGATGGAAGTAGAAGTCATAGGAAGAAGTCGAAGGGGCGCAGTAAAATGGATGAAGTCGACAGACTGGCTGAAATGGAAAGACAGAGACGCGTAAGAGAAGCCGAACAGAAAGTAAATATTGTCATAGATATCAAACTGTTTATGAACATGATCGCTCCGGGCGTGGTAATCTGGTCTGCACTAGGGTTACAAAAAATAGTTTACTAGAATAGGTAAAAGTGTACAAACCGTATTGTGAAGTAGTGACCTGCCTCTGCTTTGCAATGATGACATGCCAAAGTATGGAGATTTCAGCGCTATATCAAAGCTAAATATTATAAAATAAATGTATCATATCAATGTACTATACACATTAACCTTCCAAAATATGCTAAGTGATGGTGCAAAACATCAAAATCCATTGTGTATTTTGTAATTTAGAAAATCTAAGGCTTAGATCTTCTAAATTACCTAAGCCTTCAGAGATTTGATAGTCTTGTGACCTTGTGCTTTCATAACAATAGATTTTAAAATGTAAATTGTTTAGGTTGTGGAAGAAGAAGCAGCAAAAAGAATAGAGCTACTAGTGAAGAAAAGAGTTGAAGAAGAATTAGAAAAAAGAAAAGATGAAATTGAACAAGAAGTGGCTAAAAGGGTTGAAGAGGCCAAACGCAAGATGGAGAAAGAAATGATGGAAGAACTTGAGAGACAGAGAGAACAACAGCGCCGTGAGGAGCTGGCTAGACAGGTAACTGACTATAGTACTTACCAGTCATGTGTACTGGCAACACTACACAATGTTGCATATACACATGACAACACATACCCTGCGACAGCAACATATGTTGCTCTCGCAGTAACACAAGTATAAATGCAATATTTAATACCAGCATCATAACAAATAGAGGAACTAATAAAAGTATTATTTCGATCATATCTGTTAAAGGTCCAGTCAGGTGTAGTTCGAGTGCATACAAGAATTAGTTTCTTGAATTCTTATTAATTGTCACTCACCGAGGCTGGCTGTCTCTGTAATTAATAATTATATACATGTCCATTTTTATAACCACATATATTTCATACGCACCAACAAGGCAGAGTTTATACTATATCCTGCCATATTGTAAGTTTGCCATGAAGGCGTCCGGCTAGCATTTTAAAATTGTTCGCTTGACTGTCCCTGGCAGTCACGTAGTCTATAAGTCAGGTCGGAAGACTGATCAAGAGCAAGAAGCCCTAAGAATTTATTGGAGATGCAGCTTGAGGATCCAGACGTGAGCGCTGAAGGTATTTTTTGAATCTATTTTTTGTATAACCACATTACTGTTTCAAATGAAGGATATACACATTTATCTGATGTTTCATCATTATACATTTTATGGCATTGCATAATTATGTTTTTTTACTTAAAATTATTATCTTAGGAGACGAAAAACTTTTTCAATATCAGCCAAAACATGTGTGATCAACAAAATCTTGTCATTCAAGAGCTGAAGAATTGAGGTTAGCGCAAACAGCCATTTTTTAGAAAGGCCATGTTTACGTAAACTCTGTTTTAATGCATAGTGCTACTCTTGTAAATAAAGATCAGTATTAACATATTATTTCTGTTATACAGGAGGAAGAAGCTCGTAAAAGGAAAGAGCTGGAAGAAATCATGGCAGAAAATAATAAAAAGATTGAAGAAGCTCAGCGAAAGCTGGTAAGTTACAATATAAACCTTGTGTATTATTATATTAAATAATAGGAATTTCTTTTTAGTTTATTTAAATATCCTTATAATGCGAATATTTCCGATCAGTAACAGCTTTTAGACGACACTGTTGTCGTTCGGGAAAAAAAATCCGTTCGTTCACACTGTTGACAATCGGGGAAAAAAAAAGATGCGTTCGTTTAGTGTTGAAGAACGGAACTTTTTACGATTATTGCCGATCAGTAATACCCCTCTCGTTAACATTGTTGACAATCGGTGAAAATTCACAGTGTTGACGAATGGAACTTTTTTTCCCGAACGTACATAATATGCTTAGTTTCAGAATCAAGGATTAAAAAATGAAGTACAATTAAGGATTACCCGGAATTTTAAAATGCTTTAACTACGACTTTTAAAGCAAACAATTTACATCAAAATAAAAAAAAAATGTTTCCTCTTTACTTTACAATCCTTCACCTTTTTTTTTGGGTGGGAAATTATCAAATAACTTCTCCCGCTCTGGGCGGAGCGGGAGGGCGTGTCAGACTTTTACTGACTCAAACCCACCCATGTTCCTTCAGTTGCCTGTGCCAGGGGCCACGGTATCTCTTTCGAACAACCCGCGACCCTGGCAGGCATCGGCCCGTCAGTTAGTGCTGACATCTCTTTGAGGCGCGCGTGGAACAACGCGCCGTCGACCCCGGGCCCAGTTCCTTACCGGACGGCGAGCTGACCATTGCTCGCCGTTCGCAAGCCCGCGCTTACGGTGGCCGGGAATCGGCTATCGATTCCCGACACCCAGGGCGTCTCCTGCGGCGACTAGGGGCGTGAGGGCGCAAAGATTGCCTCTCCCTCACGCGCTCCGCCTCCTCCTTCGCGAGCATTACTGCTTCGCAGGAGGCGACGGCACTCGCTCCGTACCATTGCTTGGACTAGGGCAGGACGCGAGAGATCGCCGCCGTGAGGACGCGCTGCCCAAGCTGGGCAGACCTCCACCGTGTCCTCCGGGCGATCCACACAATGGTGACACCTGGGCGTCTCCTCCCGCCTTATCCGGAACAGGAACCTCCCGAAGCAGCCGTGTCCGGTGTGGACCTGTTTTAGGTGGAAGGTGAGGACGCCGTGGCGCCCCTCCAGCCACTCCTCAAAGAGGGGACTTATCACCGCAATTGTGGCGTGCTCAACAATCAATCCTTTACCTTTGCGTGTAGGATCATTACATTATAAAATCAGATTTAAACACAATTTTATCCTGTTTCCAGGCTGAGGAGCGCCTAGCCATGATTGAAGAACAAAGGAAAATGGATGAAGAAAGGCAGAAACTGAAAAAAGAACAAGAAAAAAGAGTAAAAGAGGAACAGAGAAAAATATTAGGCAAAAATAATTCAAGACCTAAACTATCGTTCTCTTTGAACCCTCTATCATGAGTTGTGGTCATCAGTAAGGGTGATGACCACTTTCTAACGAATGAGGATCATCATTGTTCATTAGGATCATATTTACTTTACAGGTGTTACCCAAGAGACATTTTCATTAGCTTAGATTCTATGTGTACAAGTTAATTTCTTATTTTCTAAAGGCAAGATAGGTAAGGTAGTTTAAATGAGCGTATTAAAAATTAAAGGACTTGAGGTTCAAATTCGGCGAACAAGTTCACCAAGGTGCTATGATAGCGCTTCAAGACATGCTGCCAAACAAATTGTGTATGTGTCTAAGAACTCTTGGGGTCTTGAGTGTGTCTGAGGAGACAACTGGCCCATGTGCACACCACACGCGTTATCAATTTGTAAAATAATGTTTATAATGTGCTACAATTATTGTAGTGGAACTCTATTACCCACTTTTCAACAACTTTTTCAATGGTAGGCTTGTTTATACTTCCAATTCGTCAATAATATGTGTACATGTTGTTAAATCTCGCATTTATCGTCCACAATGTCGTGTACATAATTATTTATATTATTTGTATTGGTGGTTTATTAAGATTGACTGTGCAACAATAGCGAACTATTTTTGTGAACTTTAATATGGACTACTACATTGAAAAGTAAACAAATTATTGAATAGTTGTAAGAATTAATCCTATCTAATTGCTGCCGATATATAAAAATTTAGATAACATTTCACAGAGGAGCCTTATAAATAATGTTTGAACTACATTATCGTAATTCGGCCAAACTATGGAAAATAAACAATTACTTCAGTCAAATCTTTGTCAGTGCTAGTATTCACCATGAGAGATATAAAAAAGCTAGTTTAGTTATAAAACACCATTATATGGTTGCTTCTACAATTGAAAGGTGGTTGTTTTAGTTCAAAATTATTATTTTCAATGATGAAAAAATAACTATATGATAGACTTTTATAAATGTACATACGTTTGTGAATTTAAGGTAACGATTGTAGGTTAGAATAAAATAAGACATTTCAGTTACAATATTTTATACATGAGTTGAATATTGTATAGCTGGCTGCACATTTCTTCACAAATTGATGCCACGCGCAGTGATATGTCGTTGTTCTTGTTGTTCAAATGTGGAGCCAGCTTTAGGGTCCTTACATAAAGAAACAGGTTTCCGGTGCAGGCGAGTCTGTGCGGCAGGGTAATTGCGTAACACACTATCAGTAGCAATGGGTTTCATTTTGACAGTTCAACAACTTTCATTGCGTTATTTACGTTGTTGAGCAGACACATTATTCGAACTTATGGAGCAATGGATTAGCAATATGCTTGAAAATGATTCAAATTTAGAGTAATAGTGTGTTACGCAATTAGGGTGCGGGTCGCCACTCGGCACCGATCGGTGCGGGTTAAAAATAGTCCCACATTAAAAGGTCTATTACACTGCGCAGTATCAAGACAGTCAGTTATTAAGACTGTCTTAAAGTCTAATTAGACAAGCTCGCTATTACACAGCCCTGAATACCGCATGCTCATATTCATCAACTTCTTTTTTATTGTTTTTACTGTAGCCTTTTCATCAACGTTTTTATAAATTTCTAATAACACCCGGAATCCTTCTTCTACACGAAGTGATTGGTTTAAATAATCTTTGTGACTTTTCTTCCATAAATATGGCATGTCACGGTACACATCAATAAGATTAAAAATCACTTCCTTTTCTTTTTGAACAAGCAATTTTGCACGCCACAGCAAACAAACACGTGACTTCACTTTGCCGCCGCTCTGCCGCGCGCTTTCTGAACGGTCTAAGCGTGCTAAGTCTTATTAGACCACGCGATATTCAGCAAGCCAGCACGGCCGAACCCACTCGGCCAGTCTAATTAGACTAACTTGCTTACTCGTATTACACTACGCTAAATCTTAGTAAGACTGTTTTGATACTGCGTAGTGTAATAGGCCTTTAACTTAAGCGCTCACACATAAACAGGTAAAACATAATATAACCGTGTCCTTCCGAAGATCAACCTGCAGAGACCTGTACTGGGAGTCGGAACCGAAAACCCGCTTCTTTATGTAAGCACCCTTACTCCGGAATTTCTCAAGTTCTTCTGTGACACATCAGAAACATGTGAAAGTGCAAACAAATGAATAATATAAATATTTGCGTTAGGCTCGTCCCGTATTACCTACATGGAACTTAGTATAACTGGCGAAATGTGGGTGTACTATTCGTACACGTCTGCCTAATCCATCGGGGATTAACGAGTGTGATAAGTCCGACAATTTCAATTTTCAAGATAACAAACACATTATTGAAGCAAAGAGGCATGTTGTGTTATGTTTGCCTTATTCAATCATCTGACTTTCCATCCATATTTCATGTTTCCTTCTGCTCATTTATTATAAATAAATAATTTCTACCGCAATATTCCCTATTTTCATTACTTAATGTAAGCCATTTATGTGTAAAATGAGTTAAGCCGGATTCATATTACTGTGTTGTGTCGTGTCGTATTCGTGACGCCTTCTGACACAGTTTTATCAAATTGTAGTAATAATCAAAACTCGTTGTGATTTGACGTAGTCCTGCAGCACACTAACTGTAGGAAAGGCTTTCATTTTGTCAGTTCAACAACATTCATTGCATTGAAGCAATGGATTAGCAATATCCTTCAAAATGATTCAGATTGCGATTGATAAGTGTTACCCAAAGGGTGCTGAACAGATTCGTTTGATTGGTGTATCCAGAGTCACGAGTCGTGAGCAGACAAAACACGACACGGTAATGTGTCTGTGGCTTTAATGACGAAGTTTTTCATTGATAAAGAATAATGTAGATGTTATGTATTTTGCACAAAAGAGATATTTATACTGATCGGCGTCAGTAGCCTTACAAGAAAGGCCTCACTTAAAAAATCATTATTTTTATTGGTAAATCACATGTATGAAAGGAAGTACCTAATCAGTTTTGTTATTGAATTACGGCATTGAATTTTCAATTGTCCTGACGGTATGCGTAGGTACCTTGAACAAACAAAATAATTACCTACCTATGTCAAGGTGTGCTGTGTGATGTGATCTGAAAGATTTTGTTTACAATAAATTTTGATAAAGTGCATCCTGAACATTCTTAGTATTAGTAACTCATTCATTTAATTAAATAAAGCCCTTCACCTGATGTGTTCGTTTTATTTGAATATCCCTATTTTTATCTGATCAGATTTTTGATAAGGTATCTTTCCTTGACGTATCGAGCTTGACGCCTATAGACAGGCGCATCTGCAGTGCATCTCTTTCTTTCTATTTCATTTAGAAAAGGACAAAAGGTAAATTTTAGTTTAGTTCTACGTCAATTGACACGTCCGAACTTGTATGGAGTAGTTTAAAAAAAAAAAATAGAAAGAAAAAGATGTACTGAACTTTTGTTAAGTTTGTGAACAAGGGATTCGGCACCAGTATTGGTCCACACTAGCACAGAATGCATTATACATACGGACACACTAGCTCAATACAGAGGAGTAGAAACTGTAGAAAGAAGAAAGGGAGGCCTTTGCCCTACCTACAGCATAGGCTAAAAATAAATAATATACATATAATTTTAGTTTCGGGTAGCTTGATGTGCTGGCGTCTGTACCTACCTACATAAACTGACTGCCTCGCTCGTTAGGCGTGTCACTGACTCTGGCAGAGCCACCATCAGGGATTTTAATTTTGATAACAAAAAATTTGTCAGTCACTGGTTCAAAGAATGTAAGGATTTATAGGTGGCCGATCTGGAGAGTCTCCCCAGCAGGGCCACATTTATATCTCACAAACTAGGGCACCTAGCGATGATCTGTTTTCTCCCATATTTTGTCGCCAATTAGTCGGAATCTGTCGCCAAGTATCAGAATTTGTCGGTCACTGGTTCAAAAAATATAAGGGTTTATAGGTGTAGGTATAGTCCAAGAGTTAGATCGAAGAGTTCACGAAAAAACTCTTCGACTAACTCTTGGACTATACCTTACTAATTGAACTCATTATATCTCCTAAACTAAGACCCGATTAAATCTGTAACTTGGCGACTGATTCCGACTAATTGGCGACAAAATATGGGAGAAAACAGGTAAAGTTAGATTTTCCACTTTATCACTAAGGCATTAGGTTCAAGGTTGATTGGGAAAATTTTATAGTTTCGGGTAGCTTAATCTGCTGGCGTTTGTATACATGATGAAGCCTTAGGCTTTTGGTCGCTACAGTGACTTCTGAACGTTGATCCCCGAGGTCGAGATTTCGAGAACTAAGCAATGTTACTGGGTTATTTACAACAAAAAAACTACCTATAGGCTTGCCCCTATAATACATACCTAATGTGGACATACTATTATACTTCTGCCTAACCTGTCGATGAATACAGGCGTGATGTTATCTTTTCCCAGTGCAAATAACCTAATTTTTAATTATTTAAATTAAAAATTACGAATTTTGGGAAAATTTCATGTCTTGGATTTCGCCTTTATAGGCTATAAGTGGAGTGCTTAAATGTTTCACTATCACGTCCTGGAAGTTATATGCTATCAATCTGAAGAAATAGGCCTCCACAATCTACCTAGTCTTTTCTCAACTATGTTGGGGTCGGCTTCGCAGTCTAATCGTATGCAGCTCTGAAAACGAACCAGTATTTTAAATGGAGCGACTGCCAATCTGATCTTCACAACTCAGTTACTGGGTAACACGATATCCCTTGGTGAGACTGGTTGTCAGAGTTTTGGGCTTCTGACTGCACCGAATGACTGTCAAAGATCTACGACGGGATCATGGGACCAATTATCTTATCGTGCTTTTCGAGACAGTGAGGAGTTTCGATATGCAATGGATAGTAATCCATCCACGAACCGACCGCGGCAACCGTAGCTTAACCTTCGATCGACCCGTGCGGCTGTTCTCATTGAATCACGAGCCCTCCCCTCGACCGTCATATCACTATTTATTAAAAACCGATAATTAGCGTTTGAATCGAAAACAAGAAAAACCCTTGAAATCACTAGTGTGTCCCTGTCATCTTGTCTATGTCGTGTCACCACTCACCGGTGTCACCAATGTCAAAGTAATTCAATTTCCGGTTTGTCATAATAGTTGTCATTACGTGAACTTTGCTCGTCGCAAGTTGTTGTATTAGTCGATAAGGCAATAGATCAATAATTATTGTTTTAAATGTATTGAACAAACAATAATTTATTATTTATTAACTATTACAGTTTTAAACTATTTAAGCATTATGGCAGAATTTTTGAAAGGTTTATTGTTGTCGGTTTTAACAGAGAAATGTTACGAAGAATATCTCGTGAAATTCAACTTTCTTGATGGTAATTTTGTTCTAGATATTTGTTTAATTGGAAGAGAATCCTTTGCGCTGGATTCCCAGTTAGTGTTTTGTGTGTCATTTTGGAAGGCTAGAATGTAAAGTTGCAGAAGTAAATATTTTGTATTATTTCAGGTCCTTGTTTAACCGCGACGCTAAGCAAGGGTCTCGGGATCGGTATCATTGCCGGTTCCATCCTGGTGAAAGTACCTCAAATATTGAAGATTTTGAGCAGTAAGAGTGCCGAGGGCATAAATGTTTATGGAGTGTATTTGGAGTTATTTGGTATCACAGCAAACTTTGCATACAGTTATGTTATGGGCTTTCCATTTAGGTATGTAGCATTGTCTTGAGATTTCCGTATGTTTAGATAGAACAATAATACAGTTTTATGCACTATTTCATAGTAACTAATCAACTTAGTGGTGTACTTACAAGCCAGAATTGAATGCCTTGCAGAGAGTAAACAATTCATTTGCATTGCTGAAACTTACCTATCATGAAAAGTACTAAACAGTTCTTTTCAGATTAGAGGCAGGGAACATCTCTTTTCAGTAGGTGAAAAAATAAAAATAAAACAAAAAGAATCTAAAAGAATATTTTATTTTCCAGTGCATGGGGAGAAGGCACATTCCTTGCAATACAAACAGCGGTGATAGCAGCTCTGGTGCTGCACTATAGTGGGACGTCGGGTAGAGCTGTTGTGTTCTTGAGCGCTTATGCAGCCTGTGTGTCAGCATTAGTTGGTGGGTTCACACCAACACATGTGTTGTGGACGATGCAAGCTCTTACTGTTCCTATTATTGTTATAGCTAAGGTAAAAAACATTTTTAGTAAATTTTTGTTCACTCATGATTTTACATGTAATTAACGAAATGCACAATAGACACATTTTAATCGGTTGAAGGACATTGAACGAGAGACTAGAAATTTCATTGTTACTTTAACACTTTACGGGACACTAAATGCCCTGCATTTAGTGTCCTGTAAACTGCTAAAGTAAAAAGCAAATTGCTAACTTGTGCCTATCCCATAAGTAATTTAGCTTTACCATTCATGAGTCCATGAACACCTACTACTGAAAATAGGCCTTCCCTTATAACTACTGCTTCAAACAGTACTCTAAGGAGACACTGAGATATTAGTAATCAGATCTATGGTTTTCAGTTTATCATAAATTGATTAACATAACAATAATGTACTGATGAACATAAAAGATAAAAAATCATTATCCGTAGGTATTCATGCTAGGTAATAGCAGGAAAGTTCATAATGTTATAAAATACATTAACAAAGATTACAAAACATGAGCAGCAATAGCTTTACATAATTATTCACATTAATATAATAGCTGTTTATACAAAATGTTTGTGACAAGATTCATGGAAATTTATAAATAAAGAGATTAAGTAAATTAAGTGGCCCTGAAATCATTTTTATCAGATTTTTTATGTAACATTTTTTTCTTTTCAGTCCATTCAAGTAATCACAAACTACAAAAACGGCAGCACTGGGCAGTTATCAGCGATTACGTGTCTGCTGCTGTTTGGAGGCAGTATAGCTAGAATATTCACATCACTTGTTGAAACAGGAGACTTTATCATTATTGTGACCTACTGTGTGTCCACAGTGGCCAATGGTGCTATAGTAGCGCAACTACTCTGGTATTGGAATGTCGTGAAGGGAACCCAAATCAAAAATAAGAAAAAGAAGAAACATGCATAATTTATTAAAATAATAATGTTACTACTTAAAACATTTTTACCTCAAATGTTGTTTTTCTTTATCTTTTAAGTGATCGATAAAATGACTGCTACTTACTGATTTATTCGATAACATTATGTAAGTAGTACTATAATCAAAATCTTATTATAGATAAACGTTAGAATATACAATACTCAATATATTTATTGCTTCCACATGTGAACTTAGGTTTTACAGAATTAAAATCCCTGATGGTGGCTCTGCCAGAGTCAGTGACACCATTCAGTTTCCTTTGAGTAAAAGTTGGTCACATCAATACTACTGTCTTACTTTTAGGTAATTTCTTTCAGACTTTATTATTGAGCGAGAGATGAAACGCTATTTTAACTTGATAATGCCAGGTCATGTCATAAATGTGCATGTTATTGATGAAATGAGTGTTTCTGATAAATAGTTCTAATCTTTCATTTTCGAAGTCTTAGAAACATTCCTAACCACACTGCTATTATAAATACGAGTGTCTCTTTTTATTATAGTCAAAGGGAAAATGTCCGTGACTACCGCCGGACCACCAACGCCAATCGCTTCCATATTTTGTAAATAATTAGTACTCAATTGGTACTAATTAGTACTCGAACCACAAAATTGGTACCTTAGTAGTTTTCGAGAAAATCGACTTGACGAAGGGCGAATAGCGGTAGCATGAGCCGATACTTCGACATCGCAGTTGTTGAAGGTGGTCCGGCGGTAGTCACGCTCCCTTCAGCAGGACCACCATGAGCGCCGAAAAAGGGGGTACGCTACAGCTATTCTAAGTATACAAATAATTAGTACCCATAAATATGATTTATTTCGTAAAAAAAACAGAACTCTAACATTTGTATTTACCGAGAAATCAACGATGATAACTTTCTCGCAATTGTTCAGCAGGACCACGATTTTGAATGTCGATTCCAAGTTAGAGAAGCTTGTCGCTTTCCTCAAACCTACATAAAAAATTAGTACCCTGCAAGATAAAATTAGTACCCAAAATTCAAAACTGGTACTCCAGTAGTTTACGAGATATACCATGCCATTGGTGGGGTGGCGGTAGTCACGGTGCCAAATTTTCATTTCAAGATTTCCCTATTAAAAACTCTGTGATTTCTACCTAAATTTATACAAAAATTAGTACTCCTAAAGAAGTTATAGCGACCAAAATTTCAGATTCCTAAGTGTTGTATTTTAAGAGAAATTAGCTTTCATTACTTTTCCATACTAAATCTCCGCGTATAACCCGACCAAATTAAGTTGTCAATGGTAATGGCGCCCATTCCCTTGTTCACAAGCACATCTTAATTTGGTCGTGGAGCGTGACTACCGCCGCGGCGGTAGTCACGCTCCACGAGAAAATCGACTTTGAATGTGGTCCGGCGCGCCGGACCACATTCAAAGTCGATTTTCTCGAAAACTCCTAAGGTACCAATTTTGTGGTTCGAGTACTAATTAGTACCAATTGAGTACTAATTATTTACCAAATATGGAAGAGATTGGCGTTGGTGGGGCGGCGGTAGTCACGGACGTAAAGGGAAATGTGTTCGTGTATGACAAATTGCTTACGTCGCTTATAATAACTAGTTTGGTGTATTCTCTCTGGTTAGGTATTGGATAGTTTACTATGAAATAAAACCTACATAATTACATCAAGTCACTTTATTGAATTAGTTGTACCAATCACAAATCAAAGGAACAAAATTGTAGTGCCTGACTTACTTTTTACCGTTCCACTTATGTTTGGAATGATCCGTTTGCCGAGTGGAAAATGTATTAAAATTTGGAAATATTAGTCGATCATTATTTTTGTGCATTTGAATAGCAAAGTATTAACTAAGCAGTATCCCAATGGAAAACTTAAATGCGAAATTGGTATTCTATTCTACGTAGACCATTATACATCACAATTATGAAAACAGAAATTCGATCATATTGTACTATGTCTATATTTACAGCTAATAATAACTTGAATATATTTTGTAATACCGAAAATCGACCATGGATAAATGATGTATATCTGCAATGAAATTAGTGACTTATTTATTGCTCGTCATTATATTGTTAATATGATCAGTTGATTCACAGTCAAAATGTACGTAGATAATGGTGTGTAGCACCTTAACAAAACTTAAAACCTAACCATAAAACCTAGCACTCAGTGGCAAATCCAAACATTTGTGATTTATTCTTTGGGGGCTTGTTCGACAGGTGGTTGTTTTTCTTCGGGGTGTGGGTTTCTCTCAGGCTCGTTGCCGTCTGCCCACTTTCCGTCGTATTCTTTTCTGTCCACGTATCTCTCTTCTTCATATTCGCCCTCGCTACGATGACTACCGCGCTCAGAGTAACGGGAGTAACTGTGAAAAAACATTTTATTTTAGCTTTATTTCATGACATATTCTTGTTGGTACAGACGCCAGCACATCAACCTACTACAATCTGTCAAATTTCTTTAACAGATTTTCAACTTTATCGCTAAAGCATAAGGTTCAAAGTTGATTGCGAAAATTTGAGTTTCGGGCAGCTTGATGTGCTGCAATATGTTTATTGTATATCAGTAGAAGAATTGTTTAACATTATAATTTTTTGGCTTTTGATTTTGTCGTCAATCTGAGCGTTGCATGTTATTCACATAAAGTGCGACTAAACATAGTGATAATATGAAGTACTGACCTATCTCTGTCTTTGTCGCGTCTTTCTGGGCTGTACGACCTAGATCTGCGTGGTCTTTCGGGACTCCGCGATCTTGAGTAACGATTGCCTCCTCTGCGATCTCTGAAGTCACGGAAACCACCTCTGTGGAACAACAAGGAAACTTTATTATAGTGTTTATTTATTGAAATCAACATTGTATTATGTATAATTTTTATAGTATGAAATGTAAGTTTCATACTGATCAGTCTTATTTTGGATTTCATTGTGACAGAATATTCAATTTGATATACCCAAGATGTTTTGGTACATTAAACAAATAGTGTTACCTGAATGGCCTGCCTCGGCCGCCGCCTCCCCGGCGCGGCCTGAAGGGTCGGCCTCCCCTGGAGCGGTTGTCGCGCCACTCCTGCTGGAAGCGCCGGCCGTCGTCTCTCCGGAAGTCTCCCCCGCCGCGCCCGCGACCTCTCTGCCCTCCTCCGTTGTACGTGTGGAAGCGAGGACGGTAGTACGTCCCGCGCTCGTAACCTCCCCGCCCGCGCCAGTTTCCACGACGCACGAAGCGACGGAACCTAAAGTGTCGGTATTGTTAACATTGTGCTAGATTTGTAAGGTTTGATTATGATGAACGTTAAAAGCGTTTATTTAGTTTCCATGCTAGATAGAGGGTATACTACAAAAAACTTGAAAAGGGGCTATCTACAGATAGAATATTTTTTACAATACAAGACACTAAAGCAGCATACATGACAAAGGCATATTTTTACATCTTATTACATGCGCAAATGCTAAGAAAAGAAGAAAAAATCTAATGGGGATTGAAAATAAAAACACACAGCAGCCAAAAATACCTTGAGCCCGACCGTGATCGTGATCTGCTGCGCGAGTAGTAGGAGCGGCTGGCGTCGGAGCGCGAGCGCGAGCGCGGAGAGCCAGAGCGGCGCCTGCGCGACCCCGCCGAGCCGCTAGCGCTCGACGCCGAACGGGAGCGCGAGCGCGACCGGGAGCGGTACTTGCGTGGCCGAGACCTAAGACGAATTGGGAATGAACCGTGAAATCTTTCTAAATGTATTGTAGATGGGGATAGACCGACAAGTGGGTTCAGTTTCAAATATTACGTACGTCCAAGTTCATCTGGATTTAGGACTTGATCATTTTCGTAGGATTACAGCATTGAGCATACCCAACATATCTAAGATGTGGTAGTCATTAGTAATGTCAATAGCTGCACCCATTGTAGGTTATAAGCGTTTTTGCATGAATGTTATAGGCTTTAAAAATGTTTAAAATGCACCAACCTGCTCCTAGAGCGCTTGGATCTCCTGTCATCGTCTGAGGAGTTGGATGAATGTCTTCTCGGCGAGGGTGGTGAGCGTGGGCGGCGACCTGAAGGTGAGGGCGGCTTGATACGCGTCACAAACTGTTCTGGTCGGCCGTCACCCACCGACACCGGGGTCTCTCCCTCCTGCGCGAGGCGGAACGAACCGAACTTGTCCAGGACTATGTTGCCTTTACGGACCTGAAAAAACAATTGGGAGTGATATTAGCAAAAATGTTCTTGGGGATTACGTCTCTGAGATATAAGATCAGGGAGAAAGAGGAAAATCAAATGTTTTTGCGCAGTATTGTTTAACTTCATCAGGCGTGATCGAGGTCAAGAGCGGGCTCATTCAGTAATAAAAAATAAACTTTTCATCAGCAACAGTCATCATATCAGCCACAAGACTGACAACTGCTATACATAGGCCTCTCCCAAGCATCGCCACAACGTCGGGCCGCGCGCTGCCTTCATTCACAGTACCACAACCTCCACCATGTTGTCGGTCCACCTTGTCGCCGTAACCACGCTTCGCTTTGCGGTACAAAAGCAGTAAATAATATAGCAGTGCCTGCCTCTTTAGTCTGGTGGTGGCAAAGCGCTACTGCTGAGCATGAGGTCCTGAACTTGGAGTACGATTCCCGGCTCGGGCAGCCATCTTTTTTCATGGGACGGGACTGGCGAAATGTGGGTTTACTATAGGTACCATCTAAATCCTGCGGCGGCGCCAAGCTACGCCCTCTTAAAGTTTTCCAATGCCAATTAGGAAAACGATAACGCAATTAGTTGCAACCTGCACTGCGCTGCTTAGTGACGCATCACGTGTACTGCTTTTGTTTGACCTTGGCGCGCTTACTAGAGAGCACTTCTATTTTTTGAGTGCAAGCAAAAATGTGGTGGTAGGGCGGGAGTGTCCGCGATAGTCACCTCTGCCTAACCGTTCCGGGAATACAGGCGTGATGTTATTTTATGTTAACCCCTCAAGCGTCGCCGTAACACCATTGGATAATAAGATTTAATGACTCGAAACGTCGGCGTTACACCATTGGATAATAACAACTGTCAACACGCATGGTTGTCATTGGACGGTAATATTTTCTATTTATTGGCACTTGCAACACGATCTAGCTGTATCATTCGATTAGTCGATTCATGCTTGACCTATTTTGGTAACATTTAAACAGGAGCGCCAACAAAACGGAAGAAAAAAAAAAGAAAGAAATTAGTGCTTCTGGAAAGTTCTGTGAAACCAAAAACTTAACGCAAATGAAAACAAAAACTTAACGCATCGTTGCTAGATAAGTTCAGTTGTATTTGCATAATGAATGGTATAAATAGTTAGGTAATCTAATAACGAAGCCAGGAAGGTATAACATGTAACGTTTAACTGGCTATGTATTAACGAAATCTGCGTTTTTTCGAAGGCTTGCCCAAAAATCAAAAAGTACTACCAAATGTGCCGACGTTTGTGGCACTTGCGCATACAGAGGCCCGACGTTCAAGAGGTTAAGTAAAGCAGTCATTGTATATTTCATTTACCGGGTGTGAAGGCTCGGTGCCGGGCGGGTCGGGCTCCCGCTTGTTCGGCGGAGGCGCGGACGGTAGCGGCGGCGGTTCCTTCATGGCCATCGCTCGACGAACCGACACGTTCTTGTCGCCACTTAAAGGTGACGGCTACACATCAAAAAAATATTCATTATTATTCAAGAGTTTTTGATGAAGGCTTTAACAGATTTTTACAACAATAGTTTCCAATGAGCAGTGGTGGCCAAGTGGTAACGGCCGCGACTTACGAGTTGTAGGTCGTAGGTTCGAACCCAGACAGGCGCTTTACTTTGTGTAAATTATTTCATCGCCACTGCTCTCAAAACGGTGAAGGAAAACATCGTGAAGAAACCGGCATGTCCTAGAACCAAAAATTCGAAGACATGTGACATCTGCCAATCCGCACTGGGCCCGCGTGGTGGATTACGGCCCACTCCCTCTCACCGAGAGGAGGCCTGTGTCCCAGCAGTGGGAACATTATAGGCTGATTATGGTTCTAATAATAGGTACAACTAACATATTGTAGATTCTTGTACCTGTAAACCTTCCAATGAGGATATTGACCAGTACAAATTCTCGTAGAATGTTTTGTAAGGAAAGAGTGCCATTTATAAGACCTGGATTTTTTTTTAATGAGACATACTATTTACAGTATGTATGTCTAATTATATTGAAGACAATAGAAGAGATATGTTATTTGTTGTTATTTTCTCACCTTTGAATTGTCCTGCGAATCATCTGAGCTGTCTTCAAAGGCATAGTGTTCTTTATAACCCTTAGGTACTGGAGTTTCCTTCTTCTTGACCCTGCTAACATAAAATACATGTTGATTTAAATTGCAGTGTTCCAAAACCTTTAAAAAACACAGAAAAGGTCATTAGGACAGGGGTAAAACCTTTAACAAACATACAGTCATTAGGGCTTCAGACAAGGCTACTGACACTTCAAAAAATATTTGACCCTTTGAAAAGATTTTGAAAGACAGTTCAACGGATACTGGTTATATTATTACTGTCTTATTTTAAAGTTGATCTATCCCCAAATGTAATAAAGTATATCAGTATGTCTAATGCTGATAATAATATTTGTTAGCAAAAAAAAAAAAGTTTTAACTACTTAATATCCCGCGCTAATTGTATGAGTCAAATGAAAAGAAGGATGGATTGGCAGCCTGTCATTGTAAAACATAATAAAATATTTAACTAAAATTTTAAACAAGTCGTCATACTTATGTCTAACAGGATACTTAGATTGACACTTATTGAAACTTATAAACGCGCGTGGTTATTAAAGGAGCCTGCGCTATATCACGCGTGTTTCGCAAGCCGCCCGCGCGTGGCGCTGCCGCTCTGCTACAGCCGGCGTCGCTTGTCACGCGTGAGCTAGCGTGCTGCGGGCACACGTACGTGTCTTTAACCGCGCTCATGGACATCTTCCACTTGGGCTTCTCGAGCGGCGGCGGCGGCGCCTGGTCTATGGGGCTGAGCGAGCCGCGCCCGTCGCGCTTGTGCAGCACCTCCTTCTCGACCATTACGTGGTACGCGCTCAGCTTTGACTCCAACTCCTCGAGCCCGTGCATATCGTCTAGCATCCTGACAAATACGTACACATTTTAATAAATAAATGCTCATAAAGACACACATTTATTGGCACAAACACAAAACAAACAATTTTGCGGCTCTTTTACACAACGTGTGTCAAAGAGATAATTTATAGTTAGTAAATTGTCTTTGAATAAGTGTGTCTAACATATGGTTATTGCGTACAATACATATACAAGCAAATAATAATGTGTAAACTATTTTCAGTATGTAACGCATTCACGGTTAGCGCACACGAAGCGTGTTTTTCGTACAGCAATTACACGGGGGCTTGCTCGAAAGGGCCCAGGTCAAAGATAATAATAATTTTTATATTTTTGACAATGATAGCTCATATTGGAATCTATCTTCTTCAGCTCAACTTAGCTTACGAGGCATTATTATTAACACGCATCCTTTATTTGACTTATACAATTAGCGGCGGAATTAGACCATAATTAACATTAATGCGTTGCAGTCTTATATACAAGTGTGTAGGTTATTTGTGACTTGTTACCTCTTATCATGTTTTCTATCATAGTCGCCTTCCGAACTGAGGTCTCGCTTCTTGCCTTTCAACTCCTTCCTGCAACACCAATCAATATTTTAGTTAAAATGTCAGCAAGTAATCGCGCTCATGGATTGTGTTATAGTTAGTTTGACTAAACATGCGTGTTGTGCAAATACATGAAACCCAGATGGGGTACACAGAAAACTTTTTGTAATTATTGAAATTAATTTATCGATAGTTGTTGGACTATCGGCTGTCGAGCAACAATAATTGAATTGGGTCTTATTACTCAAGGTTTGATAGGTTAAACTGAAAATCAGATATCAAAAGTTAAAAGAGACCTTCAGCACTTCCTAGATAATATCATGAATGAGTGGAGTTACCTGATAGCATCTCGGAGTTTCTTGTCGCCGATGCTGTCCAAGTCTCGTATATTGTAATCGTTGTTGGACGCATTGCGCGCCATTTTGGCCTTTCGCTTTTCCTCCCGTTCTTGTTCTTTACGCTTCCTCTTTGATTCCTTCTTCTTTTTCCTATTAAACCATAAAAACTCGTTAAATTAACGAATTCATTGGCTATAATATACGCGATTATAATTTATTTTGACTGCATTGCAAGTTTAATTTTTTTTATTTTATTTAAGAGCGTTTACGCCGAACGTCATTTCATACAAACTTTCAAGCCCTTGTTTTCCGAAATGAACGAACCGATTTTAATGAAACTTCATACGCATAAGCAGGATACAAAGGTCTAAAAAGTTAGTAGAGAACATTTTCGAAATATAGTGTTACAGCCAAATTAGACCGATTTTAAACTTTTCATAGAAACAGAGATTTCCAGTTATCTTTTTTTAAATAAGACATTTCGAAAATGTTCTCTACTAACTTTTTAGACCTTTGTATCCTGCTTATGCGTATGAAGTTTCATTAAAATCGGTTCATTCATTTCGGAAAACAAGGGCTTGAAAGTTTGTATGAAATGCCGTTCAGCGTAAACGCTCTTAAGTAAAATCGAGAAAAAATCCTTGAATTTTGGAATATTTATTCGATGATTAAGAAATAGTAAGATGCCATAAAATAATCCAATGCTGTGATAAGATTATGTGAATGAAAATATAGAAAAAAAAGAACCCATATAAATAACTGTGTCAACTCTCGACTTAAAATAATGTAATGAAGTTACAATTTTCTACACATTCGCTGACAACTCTGCTCACCCCAAACAAAACAGTTCAGTGAAAGGTACTGACTTGTCTTTCTTCTTCTTTTTCTTCTTGTCACGGTCGGCTCCAGGCTGCGGTTGCTGGCCGAGCTCCTGCATCTTGCGGTTGCGCTTGTACTGAGCAGTCTCTTCTAAGAAGTTACGAACTTTGTCCTCGTAGTCCGAATCCTCCTTGGTCATCTCTAAGAACTTGCGTACCTAAGTAGAATAAGTTATTGGTTTTATTTTAATGGTATCTCGAAAAAGAACACGTGTTCAGTTATAACATGGTATTGTTGTTTATTTGGACTTCAAAAGACGCAAGAAAATTTTTGTGCCCCGTTAGACTATGGACCTCTCCAGAAAGATCCCACAGTATATTTATGTTAATTAAAACTTAATCTCTTAATTACAATCAAAGTTGAAGGTGATCTGTAAAAAGCACTTAGAACAGGCTTTCAATGAGTAACATACCTTCAGTTCATAATCAATATCCGCCTGAGACCTCTGCGGCTCAGGGTTGACTTCCTCCACGGGTGGCGGCGGCGGCTGGTAGCCGTACGGATGGTTGAACTGATTGTTGTGGGTTCTTGCCCCTGCCTCAGGAGCACCCATCATCTCCATACGTTTGCTGAGCGGCGACAGAGACCGTTGCCTCTTGTTGTTTGGCTGCGAACGACGCTTCTTCTTGCGATTAGGACCTTCGGAATCTATTGGGAGTAACACACACGCGATATTTTTAATAGAGAACATTTTGATCTTATTCTAGAGCATGCATAAGTTCGTCCTTTTCTCTGAATCTTTAGTACAAAACTAGAGATTTTTGAGGAGACGAAAAGCATTGCACAATAAAATTAGTATATATGAATGGTTAGTGTGCGAAGACCTAAAATATTCAGGAAGTATTATTTACACATAGGCAATAGCATAGTACACTATTTACAACAAGACAAACTGGACTTAGCTTTGATGTAAGTTTATTGTATGAGTCACTTGAGCTGTTTTTACGAAGTGCTACTTTGTGCGTCTTCTCTCAAACATAGCGGTAATGTCTTACTGGCTGGTAAAGACAGTTTGTATGATAATATGTTTTGGCCACAAAGCAGTCGTAATAATAATCAAAATCGCTCGCCAGAAAGGTATCAGATGGATGAATAAAATGAACATAAAAACATTACCGCTAGTATCAGTCGATGAGGACGAAGATTCTGACGATGAACTGGAGCTGGACGAGTCACTCGATGACGACGACGAGCTGCTCGAGCGCTTCTTCTTACCCTTGCCGCGCTTCTTTTTCTTCTTCTTATCTTTCTTTTCAGTCAAATTCAACAACTGTTTCAAGGTCTCTTTCATCTCATACGACTTAGCTCCCGTCAAACCAGGCAGTAACAATTCCGCTGGTTCAATCAAAGGCTTCGTTGTCGACGTCTTACTCTTCAAGAAGTCCAGAGAATTCTGCGCCTCTTCATGGAAAGGAATAATAGCCAAACAATCCTCATATGCTTTCTGTGCTTCAGTGATCTTGTTCTCATCCTCGTAACTCCGACCTAACGCAACTAACGTCTCTCCTAGATACTTCCTTGCATTGGCGTGGTTAGGATTTAGTTTTAAAGAGGTCTCGAAATCTTCTATGGCTTTTTTAAATGTTCCACTATTGGCGTATAATGCTCCTCTTGCAACTAATCCTTCGACGTTCCTGGGGTCGATGCTTAAAGCTTTATTGAGGCATTGGAATGCCTCAGAGTGGCGTCCAGCTTTGAAATGTTCAATCCCTTCAGCCACCGAACGGAACGCCCACTTGCTGGCTTGCGCTTGACGAAGTTCATCAGCATATTCCGTCGCTGTAAAACCTCCCCTGGTAAAAAAAATTAAAGATTTTAATTAACTTTTTCCTTATTACAAACATCACAATTTGTCTAGAGAACAATGAGAAAAGGACTAGACTTTATTTACCTCAGTGATGTAAAGTTGGTGCAGTGCATGTTGGAGATTCCAAGGAGTTCAGAAAGAAATTGGACGCAGTTGGGGTTATTGAAGCCTGGACTCTTCTCCAATATGGCTTCATAACTCTCACCCTTCATATCCACAGTTTTCCTGGAGGAAATAATACACAAATAAATAATGTGAAAAGTTGTAAAAATAACTAATTTTCCTCTGATAATGGAGTATTTTCACTGAGATGAGAATCATCACAAAGGTATTTATTTAGTTTCAAGCATTTAATTCCTAAAGTGTTTGCTTAGTGTCACACATACGTTTATCCTCACCTGTTCCAATGGAGCTGTTCAAAAAATGTTATGTTACTTGTATTTTATTTCTTTCACACATAAATATAACATCATAGATTAGGTGATGCCGCCTCGACAATGTGACATTAATATTACCGGGATATTCGCTAAGGTCACAGTATAACTCAGTAGGTGTGACACGTGTCTTGAGATCCTCGCTATACCTAGAAAAGAACACCCTAAAATAATAGAGGGATTGTATGTCCACTGCCGTGGACAATACGTCAGATACAACGACGTAAACTGCCATGCTATCTTGTTAACTATTGAGTCATCTCGGAGCCTCACATCAGCTAAATCGATAATCGTCGGGAGCAAGTCCTTTTATTATAATATAAATAACTCCAACATCCAATAAATGCTCATTATAAAAGTCCAATCAATACGTCTCAGATAATGCTGGAATGTTAAACATTAGCTTTAATACAGAATAACATGTTTCCTGTTATAGATATCAAGAATGAAGAGACCCTAGAATGATATTTGTACTGACCTTTTCCATTTTATGTCAAAAAATAAAAGATGTGTAAATAATTTGAACATTTTGATAAAATCCTCAACATATATGTGCAGGAATCTCGTAGAAATATTTTATTATAAAAACATCCTTTAAGACTCCCAAGGTTTGTTCGCATCAGATCAAATTTTGAACATTATCATGCAATCATTTTCACAAGGTGGTGAACAGTGTGATTTTGTACTGAAAAGTGATCATAAAGCAGTGAAAACATACATCCAAAACTTCTTCTGCTGATACACTTACACATACCTACCACATTGCATTACACATTTTTAGTAGCTGTGTGAAACCAACCACATGTTGTTAATCTTTTAAGCATCTAAAAACCAGAGGTATTCTTGTATTTTCTTCCATACAATTGACAATTCAATTTATGTGTGATTATGTTCCAATTTTCTTGAAATCCCATAAGTGTCTTTATTTGTTCCTTTAATATCTACTCCTTCCCGGTTTTCTAAATTTGATGTCTCTCCAGTCCATAAAATTCTTCCTTATTCATATGAAAACATCTTCAAGTATAGCTTCTTTTCAAATAATAAAAAAATACCACTGTTTTCGTAGTTTCGAGAAACCACTTTACTACAAATAAATACATGAAAACAACACTATGTTTGTGTAAAGCAAAACCTGTAAAAGTGTAGGGACAATGTGATTACTCAGAAGTGTGTTATTGAGTTAGTACATACTTGTAGACGAGTGGGAAGTCGTCAGTGCTGAGGAGGCCTAGCGGCGGCTTAGGCGGAGGGTCATCGGAGCCTCGCGTCACTCCCTTCATGCCGCACACCATTTTGTCGGTATCGGGGATTACTTCTATCACTTCACAGCATACAGTATCATTCATCAGGTAGTTTCTTGACACGTTTTTCTTGTCCACCGCGGGTATGATATTTGTAACTGGTAAAAATGCCTGGCAAAAAAAAAAATTACTGTCAATAATCATGAGATAATAGTAACCTAAACATTTCTTTAAATATTCTGAGGAGGATAATTTGATGATAGATTTTAAAGGTTTTGGCCAGGAAAATATAAACAAAGTTGTAAATTGGATTTGATTGATTTTAGATTCTTTTATTCTCCTGCCCTTATCTCAATTTATTTGGGAATAGAATAGAATACTCTTTATTATGTACACCATATAAATTACAGACATAATTAAAGAAACCAACAAACATAGTAATCAAACGAAGTGAAGTGACAAGTGTTTCAAGTGTTATCATCATTCAAACATAGTAATTTTAGATTATTCTTTAAAAATAACTTGCAACTTCTAACTTCCTTTAAAGTAGGCAATGTAGTAAAAATAAGCATGTCTTTCAGACATGCTTATTTTTACTATTTATATTGAAGCTATTTGAGACTTCAATGAGTATGAACTTTGAATGAACAATAGCAACATTGGCCCTGAATATTAATTAATATCCCTTGAATGTCTTGAATATGCACATAAGTGCAGAAACAACTTTATATAAGACTGCAAAGGCCAGCACAGTCAATTGAGAATGAATATTAATGTAACCACATAAATTGGCAATGTTGACCCCAAATGAGTCAACACTAAACTTGAATTTCTGTTTTGTTAACATGGTGTAGGTGGTAGCGTTCGTCATAGTTATGTGCTTATAAGGACTGTCCACTTTGTACTACCTCTCTACTGTTCAGAGTTTAAGACATATTGATTGTTTCACAATATTGTGCAATACCTTCACATTGATGTCAGCCACATATCTTGAGGTTGGCCCGGCAGTGCATAGAACCTTTAGCATCATACCAGACGCTGTCCTGTTGATGACTGCTCCTATAATTAGTTCACCTGTCTTCACATTCTGAAATAAAAGAAGGTGGGAATTTGAAACAGGGCAGTGAGTTTTATCAATCTAGTTACAGGTCTTCAATCCTGTGTATTGGAAATTACACACAGTGAAAAGGATGGTCTTACTCCAGCCATTTTCTTGTATTAAAATGTAGGGTAGTATTAAGCCAGTGAAAAGGTGGCACATAAATAAAACTTTGTTGGTTTCCATAGTACATTAAATATGAAAATAAACGAAATATAGACTTGTAAATTACTGTCCCAATTAATTATCATGACTTGTTGGTTCAGGCGGTTTTAATTATATTCAACTCTTTTGTTTTGCATATTTCTTTTTGGTTAATAGATTATTTAACTTGTATGATATTTAATACTATACTTCTTTTTCATTAGAAAATTACATGAGACACAGATTTTTTTTTAAGAATAATGATTACAATAAAAAGACCAAGCACCATCAACAAGTAATCATGCACTCCTAAACTTAAATATTTCGTTTGATTTGTTGGATGGGCATTGTTCTAAATGTACTTACATCAAAGAAATGTCTCAATCTGGCTGGCTTGTCCACATTTAAGAATGTTTCAAACGGTGGCATCAAAGCGTATAAATCTGAAACAAAGGTACTTTTTATTTACTCAAGTTGATAACTTATACATTTTAAAACCAGTCAGTCAGTATGCCTAAGGGGCTCAAGACAGAAGACCTGTTTCACCTGTTTGTGAGTCAGTTCAGTCAGTCATGCAAATATATACAGGGTTATTGGTAAAACACCAGCAACCTCTTAAGAGGTCATTGTACTCATCATTATGAACAACTTTTACTATGAATGAAAAAAAAAATCAGCTGTTCCCTACATTTTGACGAGTTATACAAACATAAATGTAGGGAACAGCTGATTTTTTTTTTTCGCGATTTCAGGTTTGGTCCCATAGTAAAAGTTTTTCATAATGATGAGTACAATGACCTCTTAAGAGGTTGCTGGTGTTTTACCAATAACCCTGTATAAGACAGTTCAGTACTAACTGCCTTAGTGTATGCATCATTAATTCAGCGGCACAAGCTGCTGAACTGGCTCGCAAACTGGTCTTGTGACCAGAGCCCATAATCTCAGTGGAAAATAATAGTTTCATGTCAATTAGATATTAAGAGTATCACTGAATAGGTAAATATGGAAATTCTGTTCAATTACATGCATGGAATTTATATGTCTGAAAGGAAGGTTCAAATAAGAATCTAGCAAAGTATCATACAGTGACAAATAAGTCTCTATTTGAATCAGCACAAATTTGCGCAGGATAGCAAGTAGCTGATACTCTCCATTTAGTAAAAATGTTTTACATAAAATAGGTATTTGTTATCTCCGGGCCTTGGACAACAAAACCCTAAATCAGTACCTAAGTGGTGTGCAGTTGGTTGCTATGGTAACTCCCATGGAGCGTAGCAAGGATAGCAACAAATCATGTGAAGGAATAAAACTCACTGTCTTCCGGGGTAGGAGCGTCAGCGCCAAGACTAGATGATGTCGGGGTTTCCTCCATAATCGAGGTGTCAAATAAAGCATTGGCCTCTTTAGCAATGAACTGGTGTAGTTTTAACCGCTTCCCACGATCCTGGAACGTCAGGTGCTTGTGCCTCGACTGGTATACAGCGAAATCCAAACCACCCACGCCTATTTTAGTCAAATCGTCCTCTCCTCTCTCTGCTTCCCACGTTTTTTGCAACTGTTGACCATGGTAGTTTATGGACTGCGTCACTAAGGACGCATCCAGGGACGGGTCCATGCTGCAGTTCTGCAACAAAAACCTATTGTAAGATGTGGGGATCGATTGTGGGGAAAGGAAATATTTTTTCCAATGAAAGTGAGAGTAAGAGAACGCCGATCGACGACGCCATTTTGGTAATTTATTACCCGGAAAGGCTAAAACACTATCTAGAGTAATAATATCGATTGGACCTCTAAAATTACGACTAACCTTTGCTAACTCAATATTTAGTTATATTTTTTCACGATGCCACGAAGAAAATTATCTTTATTTTACTGAAAACACCACACAAACCACCACACTTTTACAGTAAAATGGCGACGAATGAAATTGAATGAATCGAGCGAAAGAGTGATGATTTGAAGGACTTTGAATGAATTCGAGAACGGTGTCGAATTATGATTGAATGTAAAAATGCTTTGTAACCGAGGCTTTTTGCACAGAAAGAGGAACTTACAAATTTTTTTATTAGTTCATAACATCATTTGCGTAGCAATTTCCAAACTATGTTGGGGTTAGCTTCCAGTCTTCAAGATGCAGCTGATACCAGATTACAAATTATTAGCATGCATAGCATAGCTTGCAAGCTTGCATAGCATAGTGTGCATAGCATAGCGAACATAGCGTGCATGGCATAGTGTGCATAGCATAGCGTAATTAGCATAGCTTGCATAGCATAGCGTGCGTAGCATAGCGTGCATAGCATTGCTTACACAGCAAAGCGTGCATAACATAGCTAGCATGCATAGCATAGCGTGAATGGCGTAGCATGCACAGCAAAGCGTGCATAACATAGCATGCATAGCATAGCGTGAATGGCGTAGCATGTACAGCAAAGCGTGCAATAACATAGCATGCATAGCATAGCGTGAATGGCGTAGCATGCACAGCAAAGCGTGCATAACATAGCATGCATAGCTATAGGGTATACGGCCCTTCTTTTTTAGGGTTCCGTACCCAAAGGGTAAAAACGGAACCCTATTACTAAGACTTCGCTGTCTGTCCGTCCGTCCGTCTGTCTGGCACCAGGCTGTATCTCAAGAACCGCGGTAGCTAGACAGTTGAAATTTTCACAAATTATGTATTTCTGTTGCCGCTATAACAACAAATACTAAAAACAAAATAAAATAAATATTTAAGGGGGGTACCCATACCACATACCACAAACGCGATTTTTTTGCCCTTTTTTGCTCGATATCAATAATGGCAACAGGTAGGCACTTGAAATATTCACAAAATGCTCAGTTGTATTTTTACTTTAATAATAAAATAAAATAAACATTTAAGGGGCGCTCCCATACAACAAACGTGTTTTTTTCGGCGTTTTTGCCTTGTGGTACGGAACCCTTCGTGTGCGAGTCCGACTCGCACTTGGCCAGTTTTAATTTTTAGGGTTCCGTTGCTAAATGACAAAAAACGGAACCCTTATGGATTAGTCATGTCTGTCTGTCTCTCTGTCCGTCCGTATGTCACAGCCACTTTTTTCCGAAACTATAAGCGCTACACTGTTGAAACTTGGTAAGTAGATGTATTTTGTAAACCGCATTAAGATTTTCACAAAAAAAATAGAAAAAAAACAATAAATTATGGGGGTTCCCTATACTTAGAACTGAAACTCAAAATTTTTTTTTCATCAAACCTATACGTGTGGGGTATCTATGGATAGGTCTTCAAAAATGATATTGAGGTTTCTAATATAATTTTTTTCTAAACTGAATAGTTTGCGCGAGAGACACTTCCAAAGTGGTAAAATGTGTAACTTCTAAAATAAGAGAATGATAAAACTAAAAAAAATATGTGATGTACATTATCATGTAAACTTCCACCGAAAATTGGTTTGAACGAGATCTAGTAAATTTAAAAACATATGATGGTACAGAACCCTCGGTGCGCGAGTCCGACTTGCCCGGTTTTTTAAAGACTAAACTGCATCGTGAAATAGCCAAAGATTTGGGTCCCATATAAATTTTATTTAACATTGCCTGTAGGTATCATCAATAATACCTACATATTTAAAACTTTCTGTCACTTCACTGTTGTTTACATAGAAAGTAGTAGTCAATTATTATTATATTACTCTTTGGACTACCGATGGATGTTGTCAATTTGATAAATGAGCTGTTTGTTTTCTATTAATAAAATTAAATTTTATTCGAGAACATCCATCGGTTTCTTGGTAAACTTAAACTATATCCGACGATCCTGAACACTTATCTCTTTTGTTGACTGTACATATTGTTAGCTTAGCAAAAGTATCTTGTTTGAAAATAAAAATCTAATATCGAATCACACTATCACACTAATATTATAAAGGCGAAAGTTTGTGAGTGTGTGTGTGTTTATATATGTTTGTTATTTCTTCACGCTCAAACGGCTGGACCAATTTTGATAAAATTTTGTATGGAGGTAGCTGACACCCTGGATTAACATATAAGCTACTTTTTATCCCGATATTCCAACGGGATCGACATTTACGCGGGTGAAACCACGGGGCGCTGCTAGTCATAAATATGTATATTGAAACTAAGTATATGATAACCCCAACACAATCTTTAATAACCATAATAACGTATATTTTTTTCTCCAGGATAATAAAGGATATAACACAATGTAGCGTCCTAATATTTTAGAATAACGTAGATATACCGGCCATATCTTGCATACTTCAAAGCGGCCATAAAGCGTCATTGGGAAGGTCTCACTTCTATAGAGAGCCGAATACAAAAGACGAAAAGAGGGCTAGGTAATGGCAGACACAATGGAAATACTGTTTGGACTAGGAGGCGGCCCGCCCTCCGTAACTTCGTACAATGGTCCACCGCGAAACTTATTTTATTTTCTCCACACTTATTTATTTTTTGTACCTATCTACTTTCAAGTTTTACACGTGAATGCTTACAATTGTGTGCGGGCCATTGTTGTAAAAATACATTTTAAATGGATAATTTTGGTGTTATATGGAATCTGTTGGTTTTGTATGTGAAGATATTTATAACTATTAAAGTTATAATTATTTCTTTCAAAAATACTTGGAGTTTCTCGAAATCCCTTACCAAATTGCTTCCAGCTATACATTATAACTATATTATTTGTTATAGTATCTAGGGACAACAAATAACGGTTTATCGTTCTGAAAGGCTTTTTTTTGTTCGCTGTTGAAAAAACCTCCTCACTACAAATAGGTGTCGCATATTTCTGATCGGCCTCTGCGATGATTTTTAACAGATTTCAAAATTTTAATGTATACATATATCGCTTTGTTTCAATACTATATGGTCAACCAACTAGTGACATGTTCGATGCTACGAGCGGCTACGAGTCGTAGCAAGCGCCTTTTATAAATGATAATTAAAAAAAAGTCTGATAGGCTTTACTGTAGATTTTTATATATCATCTAAGAAATATACACATTCCAGGAAAAAGTATAGCAGATAAATACATGAGTCACTGTGTGCCCGTCGGTAGACTACGGTTACGCGTGCTACGAAATGCTACGCGGCGTAGCATCTACGGGAATCATATTGTAGTCTTCTCTTATTGGAGTTTACTTTTTGTCTGGATTGGTCAAATTGGTGGTATGTTTTTGTGAATAGTATTTTTTATTTAAATGTTTGTTTTGTTTTAGTTCGTGTTAGCTTTGCTGTCATGATCCCCATCAAAGTGATGCCTCTACACAAATTCAACACGCTCGAACGAACTTTTAACAATCAGCAAGGCCGTGTGCATAAAATGAAAGATCAATTCATACAGAAAACTACCGTTTCCATTAATATCAGTTATTTTGACACGCAATACGCACGGCCAATTTGTGGGTGCGACTAGAGTATGTGTTATTGAATCTTTTTGGTGTGTAATAAGGTGGTTTATGATTTGGCAATTAGTGTATTGAGTGTACGATTAGTGGTTATGTGTGTGTGTGTATGCAAGGTGTATTGTGCAGGTTCACACAATACGCGGCGTGGCTTTGTGTCTCGCGTTCGCGCCATTGTAGTCGGACATATTACCCAACGTTGCCACATTGTATCTGCTCCTACTGTCTCTGGCTTCTTCCTTTGATGGGACATATCTTATTTGTCGTACGCACTATTGTGTTACGGCCTTAATAATCGTGTTTTTTGTGTAGGACGATTCTTACAAGAATACAATTGTTATTGGAGGCAGACTTATTTCCAGTAGGTGTTAAGATCCTACCTACAATAAGCGGTTCGGATGGTCAGATACAATATGAAAATAACAACTTAGCAACAAGAACGTTTTTGTGCTTTATCTTTTCAATGAGAATTTAGCTCTATAAAGGATAATCAAATACATAAAGCTGATTATTGACTATGTTGTCAAAACCCCCGGTAACAATAATATATATAAACTTACTAGCTTCCGCCCGCGGCTTCGCCCGCGAGGTATGTCGATAAAAACTATCCTATGTCCTTCCCCGGGAATCCGGGATGCAATCTATCTCTCTGCCAAATTTTACCGAAATCCGTTCAGTGGTTTAGGCGTGAAAAGGTAACATACAGACAGAAAGAGTTAGGTACTTTCGAATTTATAATATTAGTATGGATTTTATTTTAAACACACACACACACCCCCACACACACACACTTAAATCAATGATTAGTTGTTTCAGAACCACACCACATCGTAATTATGTATTTAAGTCTTATGAAATATTATGTACCTAGGTAATTAAAACCGAACCAAACGCCCGCACTACTTCCCCGTCTGCAAACAATGGTTTAACGAAAGTTAATGTATTATAAACATTTAATTACATTGTAAGAGGGAAGTGCATTATGCAAGGGTATGCGAAAGGGTGAATGTTGACCACGATAGTCGGAGATGCGCGAAGACCGTGCGCCGGTTGTCGGGGTAAGCACGCGCCGGCCGGCTTGCCAGCCACAGTCTGTGCCCGCCTCCCATGACACGCGTTCGTTCCAACGCTACTAGCGCCATTGTCAGACCGAACTTTTTCGTAAACTTATATTCCCGCCACGTCCTTTTTTCGAATTTTCTTTTTTCTTTTTGGTGTGATCGTGTTTGTTGAGTGCCAGAATTAATTTTTGTGTGAATTTTAAGTGGAATTTTATGTGGATCCGTGATGTGTTGTGCTATTATTGGGAATTTACTGGAATAACTGACACCGCTTATGGATTATTGCGGTGAGTTTTATTTTTAAAAGCAATCAGAATCTAATTGGATTTTATTTATAGGTTACCAACCTTATTTAGCGACCGAAAATATAAAATTTTCTCTGCATTCAGGTACCTACCTGGCTAAAAAAAAACTTAATTAGTTTATAGTTCACTTTTCTATCAGTAGTCTTCTCTACCCGATTACAAGATCCGATTATTTTAATTCAATACAATATTATAATCTTAATTTATTGATGTGGTAAACTTAATTACATTAGGTGTCAATTGTATCTGATTATTTTAATCCACTGAAAAGAGTTTTAAAATTATGTCATGCGTGAATAACTTAGACATTTTATACACGAATTTAATTAATTGCCGCCAACGCAGAATATAATTTATTTTATATGTAACCATGGACAATCACGACCCTGAAATATAATTTTAATACAACAACAACAGCAAACCAAACGAACCATCAAAAAACCAATCGCGCGGCACATCGATAAACGCGATAAAGTTGCAAACAACAAAATAATGGTACGAGTCGCGGAATTAACGCTCCCATTGTATTAGTACAATAATCCGCTATCTAGGCCAGCCTCAGTGCTGCAGACGAACCTTTTGTCTTTCATGTTCGCCGTTAATAATGGCGGGCACCGAAACAGCCGCGCACAATACCGCGAAATGTGCGCGTTTTCATTTGCAAGACAAAACGCGCTTTGTTGTTGTGTCCGCTCAATACTAAATTTATAGCCGGTGGACTGAGAGCCGTATTGACGGCCGGCTAACGAACGACCAACACCATAAATGCATTTTGATCGGAACACAGATTATGTGGGCTTGATCTAGACGAGGCAGTGGTGCGTGGTTATGTAACTTTGTACAGTTTACCGATTTGTTTCTTATTAAAGTGTTATTGCTTACCTAAAAGATGGTAGGGAGTACATTTTATAGGTACCTACCTAAAGAGCACTGCCTACAACACACATTTTAAACATTCTTTTGCTGATGACTTGATCAGCTGATCACACCATAATATTATTAAAATATCAAAAATAATTATTTTTCAGTAGGTCCATTTTCCCATTTGAAACTTAATATTATAATTTATTAATTAAATCTGATTGGAATCTGATTACGCGAAATTTTCCGATTTTCTTTTCACTTACAGCTTAGTTTACCAACGACGATTACTCCCACCAACGGTGTTACAACTACAGCATGTTCTTTTTCTAAAAAAAATAAAGCTGAGGAAGGCAAAGGAAACTAGGTGGTCTGCGGACGCTTTGCGGTGCGTCGTCGGTTGCGCCTCAGGCCAGCAGCGGCTGCCGGCCATTAGCGGATTCGTATCTTGGCTCTTGATAGTTTTTTCAAAAGGCCCACAAGTTTTTAAACATCGCTTTAAGTTGTACTTGACGAATCTTATGTAAAATTTGAGGATGTGTTTTAAAAGTATTTTTTATAATAGGAGCAGAAATAGCTAACATGGCAACGTGTTAGGCGGTTATCACACTGCCCCGGACACCGCTCCAGTGTGTGGTGCTGCGTTTTTAACTTTGTGACAGTAGAATCTTGATTTGTAGGTATACAACACACTGACACCGCATCTCCGTGCGGTTTACAGTCAAAGTTGAAGACCGCAGTACCGCACACCGGAGCTGTGTAAGGTTAAGGTGCAGTGTGATAACCGCCTAAGTCTTCGCAATTTTTAGCAGTCATCCTCTCATCTCTGCAAAATACTTACCAATTACAAGAAGTACTAAATCATCTGCAATATATTACCTGTATATAACAGGAACTCATCACTGTGCGTGCATTTCTTCAAACAAGAATAAGGATGTGTAGTGAGCTATGAAAATCAAGTGCGACACGCACTTGGCCAAGTTTTGCTTATAAAAGATTCCGTTGTGGGTGAAATGCGGAGACAGACGAAAACCGAATAAAAAACTCACAGATCCCCACATAAAGTTACACTCGAGACCCAAAGAGTATGCGTCACAAAAGCGTCGTAATTGGCCCGTTCTTTTTCTACTTCCCTGAAGCATTCAGAGCCAATGAAACGTGTGCATTTAAATGACGTTCCACTGCTTTGTGGGGTCACACTAAAGTTGTTCGTGAAACCGCCAGTGAGTCTACGACTTTTGTTTAGAGTACATTGAGGGGCTAGTAAAAGAACCTGCTTGTTAAGAAATCATTAGTCATGCTTATTTGAAAATATAATCGTCACTCGGAAACATGGAGGATTGTTGTTCTTTAATGCAGACTGCACAATTGACATGTCAATTAAGTTATTAGGTATTCGTATGGCTTTCTTATTCTTTCTTTATTATTTATGTACGGTACAGCCAATTTATTATAAAAATAAGTTTGGTAGCTAGTAAAGTGGTACACTAAAATGCGGTCATATTTTATTAAATCCATCAAAAGGATCTTTTGTATTCGGTTTTCTATCAAATCACTAAAGTGTGAATAAACTTGATTGAACGAATCTTTTATCACAATTAATTGAAGAGGCATTGCGAGCGCGCTTATAATAAAAACTACTACTGTTATACAAATATAATTAACTTAAAAACTCAATTTAGAAGAGTTTTGGTAGAGTTTAAAGTCGAACCTTTGTGATCCATTACTATCAGAGCAATGTTCTCATTATCAATTTGCAATACCTATCGCTGAATTTTATATACCTAAGTACCTATTTCAATTACGTATGCGTTTAATACGAAAAACAATGTTCCTTGGTCTTTCGGTAAGATGCAAGATGCGCTTGTTGATTTTCGCAATCCACAATTTATTTCAATCCATTAATAAAATTCAGCACAATACAATCAAATTATCTTTTCATATCCACAAGTATCTAAGAGCTAACACATGACAACTGACGTCACATTCACAACTAACACAATGTCTTAGTTTAAATTTAAAAAAAATCAGCTTCCTCAGCTCAGATCCCGACACGCACCACAAAACATACTTACATAACTACACATCCCTCCTTTCTCCTATTGAATTGACTCCCCCCCCTCACCCACTCCCATTCATTCTTTACAGCTTTTGTAGGAACGCTCAGGCTTTTTGTAACAATGCTGCCGACGTGAATAGTAACTGTCGAAATATTGTTAAGCATGATGTCATCTTGCAGACGGTGACTTATTTTGATGGTACTGAGAAAGCCGGTGGTGATAATTAGTTTGACAGTTGGTGATATAAGAAAATAGTGGTGATATCGCGTACCGGCCAGTATTTTGTTTCCTTTTTCATGCACTTTTTATTCATGAATGATTTGTTTTTTCTTATTGTTTGAAAACTGAATAGTATAATAAACTAATTGTAATTTACTTTAATTAATAATATTATTTTATCATTTATTCATAAATGATAAAATAATCATAAAGAATTCAATCAACCTTGAAACACAACTCAACTGTAAAGACCATTCGCGCCGAAATATCTGTAACGAAGATTGTCGCCAACATTTTCTAATTTGACAATATTCGCGATTCTACTGTCTATCGATAATATACATAAAAGTAGAGTATTAAAGTAAACAATGGTTAGGTAGGGTACCAGAGGGTGTAGGGGGGCTGGGCGATCGGTATTTGGTGCTCGCATTGTCGTTGAATAACTTTTGTCCCTATTGTGTAGCTGAAAGTAGAGCCACAAAGACTCTACGGCGTGGAACATAAACCGAAATTCATCAGAGCGCTGATTGTTCGTTTCTTAATGGTGTTTGCAGCTAGGTTTGTTATCGTTGTTTTTGGATTAGTGATGTTTTTTTGTTTAGTTAACGTAGAAAGGGGGCATAAATGCACATGCTATCTTCTATTCTCCCAGTAATATGATTATGGGAGGCACATTCCCGCATCTGACTTGAAAGAAAGTTCTCTATTTAAAAATGTGACAACATCTAGTTTTTAATTGGCCGTTGTAGAAACATACCTAATCCGTCAATTCCCTATAATGCAAGCAGCAACAGAGGTTTAGATAGGTATTTTATAGCGAAGAATACTTCATTTTCAAGAAACACAACGTTACGCTATCAAAATTATTTGTAAAGCTCTCTAAAGAAAATCTATTCAATATACCTTCTAAATAAGTGTGTCCTTAGCTTTCACAAAGCCAACAATAGCCACAATAGCTATTTTGAAAGCTGTCACCCTGATCAATAGCTGTTATCTTGATCATGTAAGGAGCACTGAGCTCTTTGTGTTAACATTAACATCGCGTCATTACTTCGGTACAATCAAGTGCATTAATTGAATGAGATCGAACTGGCAATCACTGTGTGAGCTTCTGTTATGAGAACTATCAATATAGGTTATGCGTGATTAATAGAACGTTTGTGGTAGCGTTTGTTGTGTTTCATTATCATCATCAGCCTAAAGCAGTCCACTGCTGGACATAGGCCTCTCCTGTTGCACGCCATTCAACTCGATTTTCGGCCACTCTCATCTAGCTGCTACCAGCCATCCTGCGAAAATCGTCGCTCCACCTAGCCTGAGGGCGTCCCACCTTACGATTACCGATTCGCGGTCTCCACTCAAGAATACGTCTACCCCAACGGTCATCCATTGTCAACGGTTGTCGTCGGTTGTTGTGTTTGACTTGGCGATGTTGGTAATGTTGCAAGTGACATCCAAGATGACGAAGAAATGGAGTTGTGCCAGCGACTTCGTGATTTCATCATCATCGTCATTGGCAGCCTTGTTCCACTCACTGCTGAGTACAGGCCTCCGTCCTTTTGTGCCATGCTTCCCTGGTCCGTGCGTGTCTCATCCAGGTCTTCCCCGCGATCTTCTGTAAGTCATCCAACCCACTTCGCCATTGAACTGCCAACGCTCCTTCTACCGTTTCTCGGCAACCATTCCGAGATTTAATCAGCTAAATATGTAGTCCACTAGATTTTCCATTACATTACAGGAGAAAAATTTAAACTATTTATCACCTTACATAAATGTTCAGCATAGGACATTTACTGATAAGAAAATTATAAGCTTAATCTGAGCACTTTAGCAACGCTAAGTGTCTAAACACACTATGCCGAAGTTACGCGCCTGCAATGCTATTTGAATTACTGACGACACATTATGCCGACATTACCTACGTAGGCGTAATCATGCCGAACTTTGGTCGCATACCTTCGGCATAGTGTGTTTAGACACTAAAAGTCAACGTCGTGACTTAAAGTCTAGACATACTGGACAGACACGTAGCCTCGAAACTTCAATTACATCTCCATTCTTCTAATTTCAATAGCGAACTAATCATACCTTTCAAATTGCCTACAGTTCCAACCAAGCCTCCTAAAACAGTTTCCATACAATGCACTAACTCTAAAGTGTAAAGGATAATCACGGAGGCATTACAGAAGTTTCGTAAAAGCGTCGGCACTTTACGTCGGAATCTCGCCACATCTCGGCAAAGCGCCGGAGAACGAGGGCGACACACAAAGGGGGGTAGAAAAATGGGTAACCTACTCCTACAGGCCTTACAAATCTTACTATTCATATAACATCCATAGAAATCATGGGGCCATGGAGGCTTTGCGGCCGTTCATATAATTATAGTAAATTTATAGATGGTGGTAGATTTTTTTCAGTTTAAAATTCTAAGCAACCATGTAATTAAATAATAATAAATGTTGCAGTTTCTACTTAATCAATAAGAATTTTTTGGACAATCCGAGAAAATTGTTTTGATAATCGAGCGCCTATCTGACCTCCACAACCCAGTTACTGGGTAATACGATAGGTACCCCTTGGTAAGACTGGTTGTCAGATATTTCGGGTTTCTGACTACCCGTAAAGACTGTAAAAGATCCACGAATGACAGCCGGGACCAACGGCTTATCGCGCTTTCCGAGGCACGGAGGGGTTACGGTAGGTAAAGATGGTCACCCATCTACAGACCAACCGCGACAAGCGTAGCTTAACCTGACCGATCGACCTGTGTGGCTGTTATTATTTAGCCACGGGCCCCTCAGTAACCTACATAATCAACACTATTTTCTCAGTGGTATAGTTTTACACCCACCATACCACCAGGGGATGGCCAGTGGTATGGTGGGTCCGCAATGACGATAACCAACCGATTATAACATAAATTAAATATAAAGTTCGCGAGCACGTTCGCAAAAAGCTGGCAGTATCGTCACAATGTTCATGTTTTCCCAATGTTTCTTATTTGTTTCAGTATATTCGTGTATTTATTTGTACATAAATTTATATATTTATAATTAAGTGTAGATAATAATAGCTTTATACCGTTGCATAGCAATGCTGATTCTTTGGTCAAAATATAGGCCAGCACTCTGTTCACGTAGAGTCCACCAACCGCTTGACAATGTCTCAAAAACTAAGTGGGTACTCGTCGGACCCTATGGCCCTAGAATTTCAACCCCAAACGGATCGAACTTATAAGTTCCAATTAAATTAGAGTATTTGTGTATAAAACATACTGGTATATATAATACTAGCTTCTGCCCGCGACTTCGTCCGCGTGAAATTTCACCCTCTCCCCATTCACCCCCTTAGGGGTTGAATTTCGAAAAATACTTCCTTATTCCTTGTCTACATTATAAAGGGAACCTCTGGGCAAAATTTCAGCTTTCTAGGTCCAAGGTTTTGGGCTGGGCGTTGATGAGTCAGTCAATCAGTCAATCAGGACTTTTCTTTTTATTTATATAGATTATATTTATAGTTTTTAATATTAAAATAAATATTTATTCCAGCATAATTTTTATTGTGGCACCTACTACTGTTTGTCTCTGCATGACCTAAAGGTTGACTGGTAGAAAATATCACTCAGTGTGGCCAGTACCTATTGAGACTACTTTGACTCTGCCTTGATCTCAAACCAAGTGTAATGTGTCAAGTTTTAGGTGAGGTCAAAGTAGGTAAGTATTCGTTGAGATCTTCTGAAAGCGGGGTCGGCCTTGTATTGGTCACAATGAGCCATCCTCGAACGTAGGTGACGGTTCAATTTGTAGCAGAATATAATTTGAACGGATTTTTCTCAATAAACATTACTAAGGAAAATACCCTGTATGTATTGTTTGCGGATTTCGTAGCGTAGCACTGCGTAGCGCGGCGTAGCGCAACGTAGCTCGACGTAGCACGGCGTAGCGCAACGTAGCACGGCGTTATGTAGTTTATAGCCTACCTCCATGAGAAGCAAAGACGTGATATTTGTATGTTAAACCACTTGTACCATTTTGACTTTTTAATATCAGGTAATGTGAAAGCAAAAATATACATGTATTTTTAGTTATCCGATAAACAAACAAAAAAGGATCAGCATCGATTCCATATTCCCATTCCCATTGGGATCATGCAGAATTTGCTTCTTTTTATTATTGTTAAAAGTGGTTACGCGGCTTTAGTATGTTAAGCATTGTAACAATTTATTTACTTTAATGAAAAGGTTAAAAAATCCTTTACAATCAATAATTATAGACGCAGTTTATACAGTTTTTCTCATGGGATGTCGCAACGGTGAACAACCGTTATTTCTTGTGTTTTTGTTTAGTGTCTGTGCTTATTAACATAGTCGTAAGTTTTACTAACAATCTTGTTTGATTTTGAGTCTCGGTTACTTCAATAAAGAAAATTCTATTCTATTCTATACATACCATAATATAAAAGAGATAACAGGGAACATGGAGTTGGTACCGAAGAGGTTTGGTAACATCAAAATAGGGTTGATGAGGATTCCTCTTCCTCATCCTCATAATGCGTAAGTTCCTCATTTTTTTTGCGATTCCTCATCCACTTCCACATCCCTAAAATTAGGCATAAAATATTCCTCTTCCTCTTCATTTATGAGGAAGTGGTGTGACGTATTTAATGTACCAAAATAAAAGTAATCTCCGTGTTTTGCGCGCTGCATTACATAATTACAGTCATACAGTGAAAAGAGGATAAAAAAAAAAACAATTCGAAATCACAGGTTCAATCTTCCTCTTCCGCATCCTCTTCCTCATCCTCATCCTCCTCCTCGTATCCTCACCCTCATCCACTTCCTCAAAACGTATTTCTAATAGTTCCTCATCAACCCTACATCAAAATACCAAAATGGCTACCCGCTTCCGCTTATAACTTGTACCAAGCCCAAATATTTTCCTGAAAGAAACAAAATTACTCGCTAATTGGTTGCCGATGTCAATACGTGTTTATTCATTCAATCAATAAATCAACAGATAAAATATAATAATATTTAAGTACTCCATTCAATAAGGAGTCAATAATATTATAGAATAGAATAGAATACTCTTTATTATGTACAACATATAAATAAAAAAAATATTAAAAGAAATATATTATATTTTATCTGTGCTAATATTATAAACAGGTTTTGTGAGTTTGCATGTAGGGGTAATCTGCGGAACTTCAGATGCGATTCCGATTTTTTTTTTCACTAATTAAAAGCTGCAGTATTGCCGGGTATCATAAGCATAAATTTCACGAGGACGAAGTCGCGGGCAGAAGCTAGTTGACATATTTGATATATTGCAACTTTGATTCACACACTGTTCTTTCGCAGTTATTTTATCTTTGATTTTCTCGTGTCATCACAGTGATCTTTATTCTCATTGCAATAAGCATTGCACACAATCTTGGTGTTGGCACCGAAACAGTAAAGTTTTCAACTAAATATTGAGCGGTAAGGTAGATAGATAGAACGTTTATTCAGTGCAACAAAAGACAAGACACAATACAGCCTGTGTCAAAAAAACATCGAAAAAGGTGAAAAAAAAACAAAGATTAAAAAGATAAATTGACCCATAAACACCTAGCTCATAATATCATATACCTACATCTATAACGGTCGATCACTACTGGGCGGTGTATCTCATGGTTGCACCAAATAGGACTCCAGCTCAGCATTATGCCAGGTACAATGCCTGACGCTGGCATTCTGCTGCAACCCGTTAGTGACACACGGATGTCGAGAAGACACATCTGAGTTTCAACAAAATGCGGCGCGTTTGAGGAAGATTATGGTTTTCAGCAAAGATTTCACTGGCTTCATTTTGATACCTCTGACACACACAATGTCGTTCAAACAAACACCTTTATTATTCTGCGGGCTCACACTTAGGTATCTGTATGGACATTTTTAGTGCAACTTAGTACGGTGTCCGATTTTTATGATCTTTCATTTGTTGGATTTGTCACCGCCCCGAATAGAAGAATGAGAAAAAGCACACGAAAAGAATAATGAAGATAATTCATTTTCTTATACATTTTGTATGGAACGGCTTTTTTGATGTTATCTCGAGAATTGATTGACTGATTTAACATAATATTTATTGATTCTAAGGTGCTGCGAAGTTCGCATGTCGGCTAATTCTCTAATAAAAATTCTATTTGCACATCAAGCTACTACAATCTGTCAAATATCTTTAATAGATTTTAAACTTTATCGGTAAAGAATAAGGTTTGTAGCAGCAGGCATACAACCTTCTTTACGATGGCTGCGTGCCGCGCAACGAGTAATAATATTTATTACTCGTTGCACAGGTTTAAAGTTCATTGGGAAAATTTGACAGTTTCGGGTAGCTTGATGTGCTGGCGTCTGTACAAACATAAATGATTTCATACATTCTATGAATTACATTAGCTTATTCATCCAAATTGATTGATATCGTGTTTCATTAGTAAATAAAAATGTCTACAGCACTTTTTACCCCTAATTCAACCCTCGGAATCATAATCACGGTAAAACCAGGAGACAACAATTGTAATAAAGCGTTCCTATTATTCATGGCTGTATTAACTTAATGTGATTCAATAGTAGCCATTCACGCAGTAATGTGGGGTGGCGACGGCTATGTGTGGGCTTTTTTTACTTTCTTTAATATTAAATTAGGGTATAGAAAATGTCGAAGGGAATCTGACAATGTGACGTTATCAAACGTTATGTGGAACAATGTAAACGCAAAGATCTTTGTGATCTTCGTAAATTAATTTATTTAGTTATACCTAATGGTTTAATTATTTAAAACTAGCAGCGCCTCGCGGTTTCACCCGCATAAGTGTCGATCCCGTGGGAATATCGGGATAAAAACCTATGTCCTTTCCTGAGACTCAAACTGTCTCTATACCAAATTTCATCTAAATCGATTCAGCGGTTTAAGCGTAAAGAGGTAACAGACAGACACACTTTCGCATTTATAATATTATAGAATAGACTAGAGACGTTTGAATATATGTAATAACCATACATTTTTTATCACAACTGAACTTTAAGCAACGTTATATATATTTTTTTTTTAAGTTAGCCTGCACTGTCCCAATGCTAAGCATAGGCCGTTAAATCCTTCCAGTCATCGTTTTCTAGAGCTACATACGAGTAAAGCCAACCCTTGCGGTACGCATCTAACCATCTAACGGTCAGTTTCTTCATCAATAGTAACGTCATAAAAGTCAAAGTAACGGTTAAATTTGTTTCTTCACTATTTTAGCTCTTACTTGAATGAAGAAAAACATTTACCGTAGTATCAGTAAAGGTCAAGTAAAAGTCAATACTTTTAATGGTTACTTTAGTTGTTGATGAAGAATCTCGCCGACGTTTATAGATAAAACCCATAAATACACTTAGGTATTATTAGATTTCCAAACCCCGTCATTGATCCCCGTTTTTCGTTTTTTTTTTATATTCCTTTTTTAAACTCTGCCATAAACAATGCGACCAGTTTTTTTATTCAGATTCGGAAAGCGTATGGATAACAAAGTTATTGTCAAAAGTGAGCTCACATTCTATGTTGCTTATTCATACACGAAAAACCGAAACAATTTTTTAACAGGCAATATTTTTAGAAAAGCTAAACTGCATTTACCAACAGTGTCCATAGTTGGAAAAGGGCCAAAGTGTCATTTTTATCGATTGCACTAAACAATGGACGGGCCGTCACACAATAGTTGTGAATGGCAAGCGATGTAGATTAGGCAGGGGTCCGCTCTTGACGGATTATGCCGAGCCTTGGATGTTATCTGCCAGCCTAAATACGCTTTTGAAGGCGATAATACGCAATTTTCGCGATGGAAAGCATCTGTATATGGGTAGAGTTCAAAGTCTTTCGAATCATGAAGGAAACTTCTAACTGTCTACAACCAAAGATATTTTTATCTTGAACTGAGAATTGAGTTATTTTAAAATAATATCGGAATGGATTTAAGTAAGAACTATAAACTGCCTTATCGCGGTCTGCAGTTGGAAAGAGAATTTACATATAAGTAGTGATGGTTATGAATTATGGGATTTATGGTTGTAGATATCTTCTTTATTAAACTTATAAACTTATATTAAAACACATGTGCAAAATAGTATGTATGCATTTTGTTTATTGTTTTAGTTAATCTGCTAAAACTGAAATTTCCCTTTAAAAAAAATTGTTAATGAGTTATACCTACCTATTTAAAGTGCACATGAAAAGAAAAAACTTTTACTACTAGGCCAACCTGAAATATGAACAAAAAAATCTATTGTTCCATACATTTTGATCGTGTTAGTGCCTATTGTAGTATTTTTGTATAGAACAGCTGATTTATTTTTATACTGCCATTCTGTATATTAAGTACGCACATTGTAAAGTCTGATTTTACACCCACCTTAACATACGTGAATCTTTTTTTTTAAGATACAATGAAACCAAAATCTGTATATCCTCAACAAAAACCACATACAGTAACATGATACAATACCACCACTTAGCTTGTACAAAAAACGCAAGGAAATCCGCCAACAAACAAACAGACAAAAGTAGCAAACCACAAATCGCGAGGTTTAAGTGAGTTCAAATATGAAAAAAGGGAAAGTGGTGGCTTTCTATTGTCGCTGGGAATCACTTTGGCACACGCCGGGGGAGGTATGCCACTGGAAGAGCCAGCGGGTAAATGTAATTACTATCAAGTTTATTTAACTTTTTTACTCTGTGGACTCGGATTGGATCGGTTACGAATATTTCGTTCTATTTGGAATAGGGTTTATGTTTTTTTTTCTTGAGTTAAATTGAGGGTTTATTTTGATTTGGTCTGAGAAAGCTGTTTTAAATAACATATAGTATTTTAATATATTTATAGCTAGGTGATAGGATTAACTTAATTTAATTTAGTATTAATGGCTAATTTGCTGTAATAAAATGATAACAAAGAAATAAACATTACGTCTGAAACGTAGAATAAAAACCGGCCAAGTGCATGTCGGGCGACGCACAATGTAGGGTTCCGTAGTAGCCCGTTATCACCATATAGTATGTACCTAGGATTATGTGAATAAAAAACATATGATAATTTATTATGTTTTTTTTTGTTTTATAATTTCATATTTTGTTTTTCAATGCAAGTCTTTACCCGTTATAAACAAGCAACTTCATCTCAGTCACTTTAAAGGATGAATGCTAAGGATTTTGTATTTGGTACAAAATTATCCAACACCCAAGTTCAACGACTATTACTGCTAAACTAATAAAGTTATCTTAATTGCTATAATTTTCCTTTAAAGTTCATGAAATGCACTATCATCGTGAATTTTTCAAGCCCGCAGTATAGCTTTTAGACGGGGGGGGGGGGGGGGGGGGCGACCCTACTGGAACAAAAATTTGCACTTTTGCAAAGTTTTATATTTCGTAAATGGAGCATTAAATTGAAAAACAATTTTAGCAAACCCCAAGTCATTTTAGAAGACCTATTCAACGATATCCCACACGATGGGGTAGACGACGAAAAAAATATTTATCCCCACTTCACACGTAGGGGAGCTAAAAAAATATATTTTCCAAAATTTTATTTTACCACTGTCGGCGTAATTGATATACACACTCCTATAATATTACAGCTTTCTAGTACTAACCGTCTCTTAGCAAAACTTCGGACAGACAGACAGACGGACGGACATGACGAAACTATAAGGGTTCCTTGTCAGAACTACGGAGAACCCTAAATACAAAGGATTTTCCAATAAGTAAAAACATTAATAGGCATTGCTTCACCTAGCAGCAATTTTTCTTTTCAGCTCTTGAGCCGCGCCAAATTGCAATTATTTTTGGTTGACAAACTTTTTTGAATTAAAATTGTCTAAAACTGGCCATAACGTTTGAAAAAAATATTATAACGCCATTTGATTTTCAAAAAAGAAGATAAATATTTATTCGTCTAATCAAGGCCTGGCTTTTCGGTTTTTATTTGACCAAAATGGCCATTAATAATTCGATACCTACGAAAAAGTTTAAGTTTGAATGGAGATAAATCACTGACCTGTATTATACAAGTGTATGATAGAGGTCAGTGAGATAAATACAATCCGTATTTTTTTTAGAATCCTTATAGGTTTTAATTTATTAATAGGACCTTTTGCGCAGCTTTTTATTTAAAAAATATGTGAATTCCTTTATTTCCCAAATATGTTAATAGAAGAAAAATATGATTGAAAGCTCTGTAAAGAAAACATTTGAAAACCAGTCATTTTCTACTTAAGTTTGAATGGAGATAAATCACTGACCTGTATTATACAAGTGTATGATAGAGGTCAGTGAGATAAATATTATCCGTATTTTTTTTTGGAATCCTTCTAGGTAGTATAATTTATTAATAGGACCTTTTGCGCAGCTTTTTATTTAAAAAATATGTGAATTCTTTTATTTCCCAAATATGTTAATAGAAGAAAAATATGATTGAAACAGCTCTTCCAATGGTCCGGATCCTAAATTATTGTTTTAAAATTAAGATATGGTGTTATGTAAAGAGAATAATTTTTCACTTTTGAGTTCGTTTTTTTAAGGAGGTTGTTTTTATCGTTTAATTTTGATTTGTGATTAAGAGTTTAAAACTAAAGCGCTACAAGGTTCTTCAGGCGCGTGGCCAAAATCAGAACTAACGCCGCCATCTTGTTTTTCGGGTTTCGTATGTCTGAATGAAAAAACGAAATCCTTATAGAAACACTCGTGTGTCTGTCTGTTTTGCTCCAAATCTAATGGCCCTATTGAGTTGGTGCACTTATGAATTTCTGCGACCCAACCACGGACGTGTAACGTAAATAAATGCATTTTCATTTTGAATATGGGGTTCACTTTTGAGAAGCACATAAGAGCATTCTAAAAAAGTTTAGCAAACTGTACCGTGTGACACATTAAATGAAAGGACTTACTGTGAGAGTTTTATAATTTTACCCATCTCTCCACTAGGATGCATATCCGGTAGGCTCTTAAATCCTTACCTATCCTACGGGCACGTCTTCCCTACCATTACCGCGCCCACCGGTCTATTCCTTAATATGCAATGGTCGCTGTAGCACCATGAACATGAGGCTACAGGAGCTAGTGCGAATCTTCGAGTTCATGGTTTAACCACGCTGGGATCGGTGCAATTCATTCATTCATATCATGGCTCATGCACTGACCTGTATTATACACTTGTATGATACCTAGAGGTCAGTGGGCACATGGTTTTCCAGTTTTTCTTTTCGACGTAAATGGCCAATGCTTAATTCGATATTGTAGAAAAAGTTGAAGATTTCATTACATAGGTAGAGTTTATTCAGTCATTGACAGAGGGGCCCGTTCTTGGTAAACATTTGTGAATTGTATTGAAAAAGCATAATGGCGGCATTAGTTTCAATTTTCGCCACGCATCAAATCAAAAGATCCTTGTAAAGTATTATTTATTTTGTTTTTTTTTTAATGATAACTTTTTCATTAAAATTAATTTGATTACTGAGTTTTTATGAGGACACCGAACCGCTACGAAGTCATTGGTTGTTTAGCACCAAAATTCAAAGGGATATAAAACCCATAAATGACGCTACTTAGCTACTTCAACGAAAACATCAACATTTTCAAGCACTTTCTAGAATTGCGAGTAGCGTGCGCTAAAAGCGTCGACTTAGTGCTCTAATTATTACATCCACATTGTGTTACGATATCATATTTGTCGACAATGGCGTCCTTTATGTAGCAAACAATCGTGTTGCTGATGAATTTCGGTCTATGTCTGCGCGGTGTCTTTGTTCGGCCCACCGGCCCACCCTACCTCCTCTAGTGGACAACACAATGGGACAAAAGTTGTTCAATAGCGCAAGCACCTAATACCCAGCCCACCCCTCCATTGTTTCGGGTAATGTTCGACTTTTATGGATATTTTCAATGGATCGGCTATAATCTGGTGAATGAAGTTGCGAACTCTTGCCCATTATCGCTTATGGCTTTTTGAAAAGTAGATTTTCTTTACATATTGTGTAACAATGTGGTACAGTCTGAAAAGGTTAGTTTTAATATGTAGCTAAAAGTTCACATTCAATGATTTTTGTATTTTTTATTACATTTCATTCATGTTTTGTTAGAAAATCTTTTAATTAATGGAAAATCTTACAGCCTTTACAGCCTATACAAAAGCTGCGTCAAAGAAAATGTCTAAATGGAGAAAACCACCGAGAAAATGGAAACATTCTAAATCTGGAAACTTAAAGCACGATAATCGTCGAATCGATTCACAATCGAGCAGGCTCGGACGACGCAAAGTTACGCCGCCGGTCCCGCCAGAACACAGAACACTAGATTATAGAGTTGCGCCGCTCAACAATGGCTCAGATAGCTCATAATGCAGTTTGCCGATGTTGAAAGCAACCGCCACACTTCCCCCGATCGGATTTTCCACGATAATCGTGACAAAAGAACTTTGTGCGGACTCTACCTATATTCTATTGCGATTGTCGCCAGTCGACGCATGCGGTACCACGTTCTATTCATATCGTCTCTGAGCGGATAACTTATCTACAGCGCGTACTTATTTGTTATGTTGGTGTTTAACGGGATGGCGTGTGGGGATTCGATTGTTGATCGGTATTTATTAGCTAATCTGCATATTGATGGCTGGGATTTAGCATTTGGGTAGGTCTGCCGCTCGGTTGGAATATCGAAAATGTTTCGGCTAAATAGGTACAAAAATAAATTGAAATGAATAAAATTAAATCCATATTGTTTAAAAGACGCTAAAACTGGTAACAATCAGTCTGCCTAGACTTTTCCCAACTATGTTGGGGTCGCCTTTCAGTCTAAACGGATGCAGCGTTTCAGCTAGACCAGTATTTTACATAGAGCCACTACCTATCTGACCTCCTAAACCCAGTTACTGGGTAACACGATACCCCTTGGTAAGACTGGGTTGGACTTTTGGGCTTCTGACTACTCGTAAAGACAGTCAAAGATCTACGGATGACAGTCGAGGCTAGGAGGGGTCTTGATACCTATGTAATGGATGGTCACCTGAAACGATGGTCCACGAACCGACCGCGGCAAGCGTAGCTCACCGTCCGATCAGGACCAGGCCCGTGTCGGACGGCGCGTACTTACGTGTTCCACGCGCGCCTCAAGGAGATGTCAGCATAAATGGAAGGGGCCCGTTAGGGCCGAAGTCTGCCGGGTCAGCGGGATTGTCCGAAAGGGTTACCGCTGGCCTGGCCTGCATAAAGGGCTAAGGAAGGAACACGGGTGGGTAAGAGTCTGACACTCCCTTCCGCTCCACCCAGAGCGGCAGGGGTCATTTGATGATTCACGCAAAAAAAAAAGCCTTCGTTCGACCCGTGCAGCTTTAATTATTTAGCCACGAGCTCCTCAATAAAACTGGTGACAACCATTAACCATTTGACCGCCACACGTCAAAAAATCAAAAACGTGCCCTCGGCGTCAAAGTCAGTCATGTAGTCGAACCGTGGCGTGCTGGGCACATTTTGGTTTGTGATCTATTCATGACTTTGGCGGTCAAAAGGTTAATATTGGCGCCGATTCTGTTGTTCACAAACTAAACTAAATTTAAGTTCAGGCATCTTTTTCTTTCTATTTCATTAAGACAAGGACAGAAGATAAATATTAGTTTAGTCCTGTCAAATTAGTCAGCGCCTGACGTAAATTGACGTATTTTTAGTAGCCAATTTTTTAATCTCGTCTAAAGTTGTCTATGGAGTATCTTAATTTGACAGGACTAAACTAATATTTATCTTCTGTCCTTTTCTTAATGAAATAGAAAGAAAAAGATGCAGGAACTTAAATTTAGTCTAGTTTGTGAAATACAGAATCGGCGCCATTATCAGCAATTTTAGAAAAAGAAAATCATGTCCGATGTAATTTTCTTTCTAAGTTTTCCTTACTGTATGTTTAGAGAAAAAAGTGAAATAAGTTTTAAATAAAACGTAAATATTATAAACGTATATATTCACGAATAATCACACTAATATTATAAAGGCGAAAGTTTGTGAGTGTGTGTGTGTGTATGTATTTATATGTTTGTTACTTCTCCACGCTCAAACGGCTTGACCAAATTTGATAAAATTTTGTAAGAAGGTAGTTGACACGCTGGATTAACATATAGGCTACTTTTTATCCCAATATTCCCACGGGATCGAGACTTATGCGGGTGAAACCGCGGGGCGCAGCTAAACTAACTGAGTACCTATAGAAATTCTTCCAATTTCCTCAATACACTTCACATTCTTCAACGCCCACCAAAACACACGACTACGCACAACGCAGACTATAACAGACAATTTCTCAGTGAACTCATATCAGTATTGTACAGTACAAAGACTACAAAGAGCTAGAACAAAGTTAACCTTCAAATATAAAGGGCCCGCACATTACCGTGTTATAGTTCAAGTGACCGCGCAGTCGCAGGATTGCATTGTCAACTCATAATAATCAAACATTACGACATGTGGGCAAAGACTATATGTATAACCAACTAGCTTCCACCCGCGGCTTCACCCGCGAGTTATGTCGATAAAAACTATCCTATGTCCTTCCCCGGGATGCAATCTATCTCTCTGTCAAATTTTATCGTAATTCGTTCCGTGGTTTAAGCGTGAAAAGGTAACATACAGACAGACAGACAGAGTGGCTTTCGAATTTATAATATTAGAATGGATTCTCTATGCATGTGAGGCTTCTGATTTGAGGAAACTTGAAGAACATGTCACGTATGAAATATTAGAAAATAATTTTTGTGGAAGTAACTTTGCCGAGCTAGAGATTAGACCCTGTCATTACAATGCGGTGCAAATGAATTGAGCCCAAGTATCGATGTTCCATGAACTTCTATGTTATGGGTTTGGTTTCCGCACTTAGTCCTTCAATGGACCATTGTGCGTAGGCCATGGCGGCCGTTGAGAGCCCATGTTTTTTTTGTATTAAAAAAAAATAGGTAGTTCTTTTTCTACTTTGATTAGGAGAATTTGGGATTCTAGTACCTAGTATCGATATAAATGTTTATTCCAGAAATCCCCACCGACAAATCCCCACCAGTGGGGATTGTTATTTGTTTTTCTAGAAATCCCCACTAGTTAAATAAACTCAGCCTAGTGGGGATTTAAAAAAAAAAAAAACAATAAGGGAAAAATAAGTAACAATCCCCACCAGGTGTTGTTGTTTCTAAATTATTAAACACAAAATGCAGGCAAATCGAACTTGCTGCAGTACTACCACTTTTACCGGAAAATCTAATTATGGAAGGCTGGTTCTATGTTTCCAGCCAAAACCCAGACAATCAACACAGTGACCGTTTTCGTCGGTATACCTATGTTAAGCCAATTATGGTGATGTATTGAAAAAATGTGGTTTTTTAGGGTTCCGTACCAAAATGGTAAAAACGGAACCCTTATGGTGAGACTAAGTCTGTCTGTCTGTCTGTCACAGCTGGATATCTCAAGAACTACTAATGCTATCACGTTCAGAACCTATGCACAAAACAAGTAGGTATCGGGATTTGCGCCCTAGTGAAAACTATGTTTTACAGAATAAAAGGCAGATAAATATAGTCTATGCCTAAATATAGTTTCCATTATCACACCATAAATAATCTCTCATACTAATAACGTCACATTCTTGATCACTTCACCATTAGCTGAATAGACTTAGCATACGTCTCGTGACGTGACGTCGCAGGCTGCGACAAAAGCACGGTCGGTAAGCCGCCGATTATACAATTTATATTCACGTCAACCCAGCCAGTTACGGCATTGTTAAGTTCTCAATAGACTTACTAGTGTTGTAATTTCGTCATGTTAATACATACAGTGACGTATGGTGATGTTGTATGAAAGTAATGGGAAACTCGTCAGCTGACTATTGTAAATATACTCGAATATGTATCTATATTTTTTTTCTAAGCTTTTAGAAGTTACAATAATGCAGAATACAGGGCCTGAAAAGACTTTCATAGCGTTTCTTTCGACCCTAAGAGGAATTCTAGAAGAATCCATAACATCCACAAACAACTTACCTACTTAAGTAGGCTGGATTTTTGAGATGGGTCAGTAAGGACGTTAACCGTTGTTGCTACAAGAAAACTGTCTCAGGAGGCTGTCCTTAACTTTTTAAGACATTTTGATCTACATTCACAGATAAAAAAAATACAGTCATCCAGTGAAAAAAAAACTCTTTTTGATACCAATCGGTCTTTTCTTATCATCTGCCTAGCCTTTTCCCAACTATGTTGGGGTCGGCTTCCAGTCTAACCGGATGCAGCTGAATACCAGTATTTTACATGGAGCGACTGCCTATCTGACCTCGACAACCCAGTTACTGGGTAATACGATACCCCCTGGTAAGACTGGTTGTCAGACTTTCGGGCTTCTGACTAATCGTAACGACTGTCAAAGATCCCCGAATGACAGCCGGGACCAACGGCTTAACGTGCTTTCCGAGGCACGAAGGGGTCACGGTATATAAAGACGGTCACCCATCCACAGATCAACCGCGGCAAGCGTAGCTTAACCTGATCGGTCGATCTGTGCGGCTGTTATTATTTAGCCACGGGCCCCTTTCACCTATCGGTCCTTTCTATAAGGATCAAAACACTATTGGACCAACTGAGGTTTGAATACTAGAAAAATCAGAAATTGCAAAAAACTTTGAGGTCACGGGCATTTGTCCTGTCTCAGAAATCTAACCTGTAGCTGTAGGTATACTGAAATAGCGACCCACCCCTGCTTCGCACGGTTTTACGACCTGACGAAACATCGAGATTTGTTTATTATATTATGTAATTTTAATATTAATTTATTTATACACATTAACCTTGCGTAATATATTATACACATAAAAGTTGAATTTATAATATGTGTAGAAGATATCATAAAGAATCTCTTTCAGCATCTACAACATCCAGAAAAACTGATACAAATATTTCTCCGTCACCGCAGCAAAGGCAACATCCTGTATTAAGTTGTCAAAAACTGATATACTTAAATATTTCTACATCATCGCAGCAAAGGCCTGTCCTGTGTATATTAAGTTGTCAAAAACATTTGACACGCGTGTAATATATCGAGAAGATCGTCATTTGTCACCCTCACATATTATTATCAAGTTACAGATGCAGTGTGTGACATAAATCTCAAATAGCAGAGGAACTGCAGTAGGTACTGTGGCGGCAGGAAGCTTTCAAAATGAAGTGCACTGCAAACACTCAATTTGCGTTCTTACACTTTTGGAGGGGAATGAAATACATATCACTTTACGTGTCTCACTTCTAGTTGGACGGTTTTATTTAACATGTGAGCAGTGGTGGCCCAGTGGTAACAGCCGCGACTTACGAGTTGTAGGTCGTAGGTTCGAACCCAGACAGGCGCTTTACTTTGTGCAAATTATTCCATCACTGCTCTCAAAACGGTGAAGGAAAACATCGTGAGGAAACCGGCATGTTCTAGAACCAAAAAATCGAAGACATGTAACATCTACCAACCCGCATTGGGCCCGCGTGGTGGATTACGGCCCACTCCCTCTCACTGAGAGGAGGCCTGTGTCCCAGAAGTGGGAACGTTATAGGCTGATTATGTGTGTGTGTGAGAGTTATGTATTGGATTCATTGGATTTTATTTTTGTCGTTTCATGATTGTGTATGAAACTTATAATGAAAATTTAACGGTCTTGAATTTTGGTAAAAAGTAACAAACCGTGCTTACACAATTTTCACCAGAGCTTTTGTGCAGTTTCACCTAATACCTACTTATCGGTTTTAATAATAGGCGCAGGTCAGGTACATTAGCAAATTGGACTCCAAATCTTCATTGAAAAAAAAAAGATTAAGTAACTAAATTCCGACGACCGACATCAGCGCGGGAGAAGCTGCGGGTAGAAGCTAGTAAAATATAATTTATCAAATCATTTTACGGATCAACTCTAACCACATAATATTGTTATGTGACAGTGGGAACTTTCGGCATATTTAATTTCCAGAAATACCCAAAAACATTGGGGCCTAAAAAGGCCACTTTGGCAGAATCTTAAACGGATAACATTATGAATCATAATGGACAGTTAACTGTTAAGTTAATCGTATCAAATCCCATTGGTGACGGATTTTTCAGTTATTTTTTTTTGTCTGTGCTAAAATACCAATCAATCCAATTCAAATCCAATCCTAATCTCTTTGATTATACCTACGTAAAAAAGAAAAACACGAACTGTCTTCGCCATATTATGATTATCCTTTTATATGATTCTGCCAAAGTGGCCTTTTTAGGCCCCGTTATAATAACACTAAAGCCAGCAAAATCCTCAAAAAAATATCTTATCCTATAGGCAAGCAAACCCACAATCAAATAGTAGTACGAAATATGTAGTATTAGTAATGTTATCTAATTATAATTGCACTGCGACGACGCTGACGTCTCCTCCGGCATCTCCATTGTGCTAGGACAATATCTGCTAATTCCTGATCCATGTAACTTCCTGTATTGTTCCAGTGTTGACAGATTTTCCTATTATCAGTATGAACAATATACCCACTTGTTAGTATGTACCTACACGAATAATTGAAATATAGCAGGAATAGAATGTTATCGTGTGGCGCGTAACGGTTTCCATTATTGTCGTAATTTGCTGTCTCTTGTTATGGGAGAATTGAGTTATGTGTTTCAGGGACTGACTTGTTGGTCTTGTGGGCGATGGCCCGACTGCTAAGTATGGGATTCGATCCCCAGGTAGCGCAATATGTGGGTTTTTTAACCTCTGCCTTATTAGAATACAGGCAAGGCAGGAATGTTATATGTTATGCAGTAAAATGTGATGTTACCTATAGCAATGACTGCATAATGTTAGTACTGAGTTACTGACGCTTTTAGTAGGTCTTAGGTAGGATCTTAATAGAACTTTAATCTTAAAGTTAATAAATTGTTACAGTGACTACCTATCTATACAATCAAGCTCGATTACTTGATCTGGTTGAATGGCGTTGCAAGATACAATTCCAGCAGAAAAATTAAGTCAACATCAACTTTTAAACAGTATAAAATAAAACCCACCTCCAATATTTGATACATTTTATTGGTCAAATATTTTGCTAAGCCGATTAATAACCGCGTACTCCATTAATTACAGGTCTCGATAACAATTCAATAGGTCCGGACACAGATAACCCATATCTCCGTTATCGTATCACCCCTCTCGGTCAATCGACAGATATGCCAGTACATATACATCCTATATTTGTTTCCGGAGTACATTAATCTAAACCTCCTGTATTTCATGTTAGATGGTTAGGTTATGTATGTTGGCGTTTATTTTTTAAAGTTCCGTGTTGGCGAGAACTATTACGAAACGTGTTCTAACTTCAGTCCAATCTCAAACTTTCGAGCCAGTACTTGTATTTCGAATCTTATCCCGAATGAAGTCAAATTCTAAATACAAAATTGACAACTTAGATTCGCGTTTAAAGTCAGCTTAACAGTGTCGGAATAAAGTGACTTACCTAAACCTAAAGCCCCATTTACACGGTGAAAGATCCAGAAACGTCTAAGAGCAATAATCGCATGCCATATAGCACATTTAATTATTGCCATTCTAGAATTGCATGCAAGTAAAAGTACAGACGTGCGATTTTCATAAAATGGCATGGCATACAATAATTGAATGCAAGTTTTGCCTTTCAATAATTGAATGCGACTTCTGTTTACACCAAGGCAGTTATTGCATGCAAGTTTTGCCGCGTCTAAACACATAGTTGCTCGTTGTACAATTGATTTAAGTATTGTCCGTATTTGAAATTCCAAATATTTCATTAAATTTTATTGAATGTCTTCTCAAGATTTTTTTAACTTGTTCTGTTCGCTTGAATGTTCGAAAATGGTCATGCCACAATTGAATGCGATTTTATTGTACTAGCTATTTACACCACTATACCGGTTTTGACCGGCAATAATTGCACTGATTTTTAGCCGGTGCCAGTCAATTGTTGCTTCAGTTTTATGCAATAGGGCAGGCGATAAACTTGCACTGTGTAAATTGGGCTTTAGTCCAAAGATAAATCTTATTTTGTAATAAATACATAGAATAGCCACCAGTTCTCTGCCATAGTAAAAGTATATACCAGTCAACAAAGTAGAGCGCTACCAGGATTTTCTTAATGTAGTTCTAGCGCTCCTTGGACTGCTCAAGGAGCGCTAGAATTACATTAAGAAAAAAGCTCTTAGCGGCTATTTTCACACTCATTAGTAGAAGTTGTAATTGCTTGCATCTTTAAAGGGAATTTGGACAAATGCATTAGAGGGAGTCCATTTAAATCAAACTAAGCTTAAGTTTAGCTAGCTATCTATAAACAGCTTTTAGTATACCTACTTACATTGTGCTTATTAATTTTATTACCATTCGTGAAGACCCATTTTGTACCTAAAGCTTTTACTTAGCAATGGGTGCGATCGCGATCTAACAAAACGTTTTATCGTCCCTAAAACAAATTTGCCCTAACACAATTAAAAAGAAAACAAAACTTAAACAAATCACATCCATTCCCTTTGAATACTCCATTTGTTTCCATACAATGTTGTCTGAAATTGTGATCCATCATGAGTTGAATAACATCACATTGAATAGTTGGTGGGCGGCTTATGAATCGCGACCAGCTTTCGGAGACCTCTCGAAGCACCCTTTTGCACCCCTCTAATACCAAGCATTGTTTTGTGTGAAAGGGGGAGGGGGTCCAGGGTAATCTGGTGGTGCCGAACCATTGTTGTTGCGTCGGATTTGAGTGCGAATTGTCACAGACAGTCGGACGATTTTATCAATCGCTTATTATTCAACTCCTAACAAATGGATGATGACTCATTTGTGAATGTAGTGGCGCCAGAATGTTTGCACAGTTTTGTGCAATATGTCGTGGATCTTTAATCGAAAGTGTGTGCAAAATATTGGTGAAAATATTCGTGTGGTTTTGTATAGCAGCGTTATTGGGGAATCTCTAATGAGTCCGCTTTATGCATCAATGATTTTTTTAGGGTAGGTAGGTACTCAAAGCTCTCCTGCGTTTTTCCGACTGTGAAGAATTGATGAGCTTTTTTGTATTACGTGAAGCACGTATGGTATTTCGTTATTTTATCTCTTATTTTACGCTGTCTCCACCAATTCAAAGAATTCTGCAATTTTATCCATGAAATTACATAACTAAATTGTTCACCTTTATTTGAATTATGTGTGATTTTTTAAGTGTTAAACTTTGAAAAACAAAAATTATGAACTTAAATTAAATGAACGACGAAACGAACTACATATATGACTTCAATGACCGGTTAAAGAAACTCCTTGAAATCAAAAGGATAACTGCGTAAAAACACTTATTTTGTCACTTCTTGGATGAACTTCATTACAAGCAAGTTGATTAGCCGACTAAGGGCGAATTTTACCAAACTTTTATGATACGTCCTGAGAATAAATTTTGAATTTTTGACAGTTTTTCCATCCTCAATCCATTTATATAGATATTATCCGTAGAATACAATAGATAAAAGATATCTGACTTTAGAAAATCAGCCCTAAATAGCAATATTTGCTAGGGAAAAAACATGGCATAGCTAGTGATGCGACACATGAGGAGACAAGAGGGTTTTTGTCACCCCTATAACTGAGTATGCAAGCGAGACTCGAGTCGCGACTCGCGAGCGACATCCCGGATCTCATCACGACTTCAACGTTAGTTACTAAAACGATTTTCATTCGATTTGGCCGTTTGAATGAGCGGGCACAACAGTAGCAGATATCGAACGAGTCCATTGTTGGAGGTGACATCTAAAAGCATTGTGCCAAGCAGTACAATCGCACCATTACCGCCGCCATTGTGACAATGTTAACATATCGTTATCTAGATCAAGCGCCATCTATTGTCCGTCGCGGAGACTTTTGTGTAAGAATTTTCTTTCCTTTTCAGCGTTTGGTCGGATAGTTTTGTTACGGTTTATCGACCTTGAGTTGTCGGCTAACAATACGGGATTGTGTATATAGTGTTAATTGAAGTCATGTGTAGACTGGCGATAAAGAATTCTAGAATCCAGATCGAATTTTATTAGTTGAAAAGATTTATAAAATGACTAGCTTCAAGCCCGCAACTTCGTCCGCGAGAAATTATAGATAGGCTTCCTTATGGATTGTGCTACCAAACACAAAAATAATTTTCCAAATTCGTTCGGTAGTTCCAGAGATTAGTGCATCTTCAGCTTTATTATTAGTATTAGTATATATACCTATATAGATAAATTAATTTAGCGGGAAACAACTGTTGACTGTAAATTGTACTTATAAGCATTGAATTGTAAAGATTGGCGCACATGCTAGAGTGACTTTTGGGTCTTGTAATATCTTGTTGATAAACAGCCTTTCATGTGTTCCAAATACTGTTTCGGTGCTATTTCTGCCTTATGGTGCCCCCCGATACGTGATGCCCTAAGCAATTGCTTAATTTGCTTATCCGGCACTGATTGTGATTAACAAGCACCCCAACAAAAATACCTACGCTATTAAAAAAAAAACTAATTCTACATCCAATGGCAGGCAAAACACATCATGCAAACTAATAAACTCTAATGTTACATGTAAGTAGGTAATAACTAAATCCAAAACCGCTTTATTTTTTCGTGAAATTAAATGTACCTACTACGAAAGTTATCTAACTTTCCTGGATTTTGTTTACAACTTACTAGGAATAAAACCGTAAAGTAACTTTGAAATTGTTTATTTTGAATCAGAAAAAACTTGGTTTCTGTAAAAGAAAATATTGTAAAGGCGCTCCCTCACCAGGAGCATTCGCATGTACAGACGCCAGCACATCAAGTTACTACAATCTGTCAGATTTCTTTAATAGATTTTCGACTTTATTGCTAAAGCATAAGGTTCAAGGTTGATTGGGAAAATCTGACAGTTTCGGGTAGGTTGACCTGCTGGCGTCTGTACCTACTGTAGTCTGTAAGATTTACCCGCGACCTAGCAGTGTTACTTCTACTTATTTAATTATATGTATGAACCTATCCTGCTGGTTTCAATTATCTCTCTTCCACCACACACCACCACCACCACCACCGCCACCTCCAATTGACGTTATCACGTCAACGCTGGCTGTCGCTGAAAACCAGCGCTGGGACTCTCGACTCGCATAGTGTCGTGGCATTATGCTGAGCGATGGCCGTTTTGCGGCCATTGTCATTTTTCCCCAAATTGTTATTTTTGTGTTTGTGTTCTTATGTTTACCGCAAATTAACGTATTTTCTTTCTTTTTTACCCGACTACGGCGAAGCAAAAAGGAGGGTTATGATTTTGACCGGTATGTATGTATGTACCTACATCTGTTCCCTCATAACTTCAAAAGTTCTTATAGGTAATAATTTGACAAATGAGGTATCGATAGAAGAGTCTTGACCGTCCGCTGGTTACAGGCTATGTGACGTCACACTAAATTCAATATGGCGCCCTCTAGAGGACATAAAGTCATGAATTTAAAAAATAATATTTTGGGGTGGTGCCTTGTGGGGTATAAAATGTGCTAATTAAGCCCTTTCTTAATTAGCACATTTCAAAAATATAAATATTACTGAAATAAGCCCCAAAATAATTCAATAAAAAAAAAGTTTAAAAACTAAAACCCGATTACTGAAAGGAATAAAACAAGAAAGTACCTTCCCGTGGTCGCATACTAACATAGCTTATAAGTACAGCGGCATGCGACCACGGGAAGGTACTTTCTTGTTTACCTAGCAGTTGACGGCCTACGCAGTCTATTTGCAAAGCCCTAGGCGTTACAGTGGAATGTCGGGCTGATAGATTACAGGCAAATGCTCCTGTCCTGACGAAGAATGACTGAAGAGACTAAGTGACTAAGTTGTATCGGCCCCGACTTGCGAGTTGTAGGTCGTGAGCTCGAACCCAAGCAGGCATTTTATACTTTGTGTATTTAATTTCATCACCACTGCTCTCAAAACGGTGAAGGAAAACATCGTGAGGAAACCGGCATGTCAGAACCAAAATTTCGAAGACATGTGACATCTACCAACCCGCACTGAGCCCGCGTGGTAGATTACGGCCCACTCCCTCTCACAGAAAGGAGGCCTGTGTCCCAACAGTGGGAACATTATAGGCTGATAATACTCCTGATGAGGGAGCGCCTTTACAGTTCACGTAACTTTCGCTTATTAGAAAACCCGTAGCCTCGTGTATTGCGTAGCAAGGCTACGGAACGCTACGAACTTTTCACAAGTTACTCTTTATTACAAACAAATTTTATTATTGTATGGTTTCGCAATTCGCAAGTATCGATTTAATTGTTTTTCCCAAAATTTTAATATAAACTTTATGTCAAACTTGCCAAGTTGAACTATTGTTTAATAAAGTTTGTTGTTTGTTTTTTCCCAGTATTCTTCATAAGTCCAGAAAACATAACAAGTGGGTTTTGTTATTTCGTAACTGTACGATTTTAAATATATTTTCACTGTGGGCGCCACCGATAAATCTGCTGTGATGATTATGTAATTATGTATTACTAGCTGTGCCCCGCGGTTTTACCCGCGTAAATGTCGATCACATAGGAATTTCGGGATAAAAAGTAGGTAGTCTATATGTTAATCCAGGGTGTCAGCTACCTCCATACAAAATTTTATCAAAATTGGTCCAGCTCTTTGAGCGTCAAGAAATAACAAACATATAAACACACCCCCACACACACACCCCCTCACACACTCACAAACCTTCGCCTTTATAATATTAGTGTGATTATTAGTACATCATTTTGAAACCTGTTTGTTTAGTAAAATAAAACGAGGGTGCTTGCTTATGACCACACGATAGAGGTAAAACCTTACGACTGGAGCCCAGTATACGCGATTCAGCGTCACCAATCCGAGCGTGCGGATTAGTTCCGTTCACTGTTCAGAACACAAAACTGAAAGGCACACCAAGTGCGCCTAAAGAAGTTTTCACTTCAATAAAACAGGTGCTTTACTTTGTGTAAATTATATCATCACCACTGCTCTCAAAACGGTGAAGGAAAACATCGTGAGGAAATCGGCATGTCCTAGAACCAAAAATTCGAAGCCATGTGACATCTACCAACCCGCACTGGGCCCGCGTGGTGGATTACGGCCCACTCCCTCTCACAGAGTCCTCCCTATATCCCCAGCAGTTGACCTATGTCCCAGCAATGGGAACATTGTAGGCTGATTCTGTGTTGTTGTTGTAAATAAAAAGTTATAAACGTGCTTTGTCGTGCTTAGATACCCATACGGTAAAACCGTCACAGCTATATTAGCAGTTTAGATTCTCTTATTTCCGACTATCGAGTTATCGTCTATCTTGATCATAGATATCCGAATCATGATCAACCACGACCTCCCATTTACCATTACAGTAATATTCAATATTTTTATTTAAAAGAGTGACAAACTCCATGGTTTCTTGCCCGTTCTTCTCCATAGGAACCTACAATGCTTTGGAATGGATTAGTTGACCATTCCATCTTTCTAACTGACCGACTCCTTGACTGGTACTTGGTTTCATTGAGTTTGGAATATAGTGGAGCCATCACACAAACTTAACACGAAAACCAAAACAATATCACCCTCATTACGAAGCACGGAGGGATGACGCGACAGCCACCACGAGTGGCGGACTGACCACCATTGTTCCACCACCACAATGACTGGTTAATGAGATCAGATCCATCCTCGCTGGACAATGGCCACCCCCGCCCATCCCACTGATTTTATTAATTAATTCATTACAATAGAACCTGAGTTTCGGACCACTATCTATTGTTTGGCGATAGTGATTCAGCAGGTTGACCTTATGGCGTACAGACAAAGGATGAATTCATAATTGTAGTTGATTTTGATGATAATTCAATAATATAATTCATATTCTGAAAAAAAAAACCATAACCATTCATATTCTGCGGTGCTTATTCTGTAAAAATCTCACCGTGAAAACTTAGGTGAAGTGAGTGTGGAGTGAACTGTCAATAGTGTGAATTCCTAGCAAAAACAAACTCACTTCACCTAAGTTTTCACGATGAGATTTTTACAGTATCGACCGGCTGATGGTAAAAGAGTCCGGATCGGATATCCTATGGTCCGGATAGTGTGATATTTATTGACTTTAAAAACCCTTAGAAAAACTTGATTGACACTTCCCGTGACCCGTGAAGACATGAAAGAAAGAAAATACGTTTATATGCGGCAAACATGACGCATAAAAAAAAACAAAAACAAGATAACAAATTGAGAGAAAACATGCGTCATCTACGCAAAACGGCCATCGGTCAGCATAATGCTAAGACCCTATACGAAACAGAGCCCCAGAGCGCTGGTCATCGCGTCAGTCAGTGCAGCATACGATTACATTTATATAAAAAACAACAATCAAAAAATAAGAAATAAAATATACATTACAAAAAGATAGTATGAATATGAAATATATGAAGTAGTAGTAAATGATGTATTAGTATGACATGTGACATCTACCAACCAGCACCCTCATTGCGTAACACATTATCAGCCGGAATCTGAATCATTTTGAAGCAAATTGCTAATCCATTGCTCCATAAGTTCGAAAAATGTATCTACTCAACACGTAAATAACGCAATGAATGTTATTGAACTGTCAAAATGAAACCGATTCCGATTGATCATGTGTTACGCAATTGCCCCGCCGCACTGGGCCCGCGTGGTATATTATAGCTCACTCCCTCTGGAAGAGAGGAGGCCTGTGTCCCAGCAGTGGGAACAATAAAGGCTGATTATGACTTCCCGTGACCCAAGGGCTGGCTTTTACCTTGGCCGAAGGCCGACCCACCCCGTCGCATCGCATAGCCTGCCCGCGCTCTTACTTCGTTTTTGCTTAGCGTTCTTTCTGACTTTTTTTTATTTTTGCTCGGCTCCTAAGGGTCATAGCGTGATGTTAAATAGCCTATAGCCTTCCTCAAGAATTAGGCTATCAAATACTAAACGATTTCTTCAAATCCGACTGGTAGTTTCAGAGATTACCCCCTACATACAAACTTTACCTCTTTATAATATTAGTATAGAAGTATAGATGTCGCCGTGTGTACTACAACTTATGTATGAATCGGTGCGATTTCAGGTATTCAGGAAAGTGAAAACCCTATCAACAGAGTAGATTCGTTATGATGTATATTTTTCTTGATCCGTCTCATCTTTATTCTTCGAATTTATTGAATACGTTAAAACGTATTCAATTCGTGTTTGTGTTTTTTTTTTGGTCTTAAAAGACCATTCTTTATGTAGTCTCAAATTGCAATATCTATTGAAAACAGAGCTTTTTTTTTAGGGTTCCGTACCCAACGGGTGCCAACTGCCAACGGAGCCCTATTACTAAGCCTCCGCTGTTCATCCGTCCGTCTGACTGTCAGTGGGCTGTATCTCATGAACTGTAAATTTTCACAGAGCGTGTATGCCATTGCCGTTATATCAACAAATGATGAAAATAAAATAAAGTTAATAAGAATTAAAGGGGATCTCCATACAAGAAACGTGTTTTTTTCGGCGTTTTTTGCCTTGTGTTACGGAACCCTTCGTGTGGGAGTCCGACTAAAACTTGGCCGGTTTTCTTCAGTCCACATAGTGTGATTAGTGAGTCCGTGATTTTAAATTCTGAAGTTATTTTTATTACATTGTTTTTCGTTGTTTTGTTTCCACCTGAAGCTATGCGGAGACGCGGGCTCAGAATATAACGGGAAAATCCTGCGCCCTATCGTCCCAATTTACTTATTTTGTGAACACTGGTCATACAGAAATGGAGAGTGCAAAAAATAAATTAATCAGGAATGTGTGCTATTTCGCAACAAAAAGGCAAACAAAATATCTGGGAAGGAACAAATAAATTATAAAAATGTACATGAACTCACATTTATATTGATCATACTATTTAGAAAACGCTTTATTTCATTTTATTTTATTCTTTTCGGGAAACTTAGGTACAGCTAACATATACTTACAGTGTTCTTAAAAAAATATGAAATTGAAGGCCATTTACAAGTTTCCGCTGCATAGTGCACAATAAAATAAAAAAAAATCGGTACAAAATACCTTTTAAAATCAATTATAAAATACACAATCGACTAAACTAACTAACAATGGTTTAGAGTCCGTGAAGAAGCTTTTCGCCAACAAATGCCGAGAAACACTGGGAATTGAATACAGGTTTTTGGTAAAACACTTTTATTGGTAAAACACTAACAACCTCTTAAGAGGTCATGGTACTCATCATTATGAACAAAAAAACGGCGCCTGAAATCGCGAAAAAAAGATCTGCTGTTCCCACATTTATGTTCGTATAACTCGTCAAAATGTAGGGAACAGCAGCTGATTTCTTTTTCGCGATTTCAGGTTTGGTTTGGTCCCATAGTAAAAGTTGTTCATAATGATGAGTACCATGACCTCTTAAGAGGTTGTTAATGTTTTACCAATAACCCTGTATATCCAATTCTAAGACTTTCCTCATCATGAATACTCCTGAGGAAGTCTTTTATACATAGGTATACCAATAATAATTATTTCCAACGAAAATACAAAACTTTTACATGGTTCACAATGATCTACAGACACGTCACAACGATTGCCGCATCGCGTCGCAATTTCTCTATTGTTTTTGAAGTACAATGAAGTACTCAGATAAAATAGGAGTCGGCTGGAGTTAGCATATGAATAAAGTGGACAAAAGACCCCTTCTGTCCATAGCGAAATTTTATTAATTGTACTTTGTGTTAGGGCTGCGCTGTCCGTGTTGAATTTTCATCAGACATCGTTAATGAAATAGTCATATCGGAGTCGGAAATGTTTTTTTTTAATATATTGAATTCAGTTTTATACATTGATGAAGGATTAAAAAGACAAAGTTAAAAAACTGGCCAAGTGCGAGTCGGACTCGCACACGAAGGATTCCGTACCACAAGGTAAAAACGCCGAAAAAAACACGTTTGTTGTATGGGAGCCCCCCTTAAATATTTATTTTATTTTTAGTATTTGTTGTTATAGCGGCAACAGAAATACATCATCTGTGAAAATTTCAACTGTCTAGCTACCGCGGTTCTTGAGATACAGCCTGGTGACAGATAGACGGACGGACGGACGGACAGCGAAGTCTTAGTAATAGGGTTCCGTTTTTACCCTTTGGGTACGGAACCCTAAAAATTAAAATTTTGACCTTTCACATAAAATGGCAAACACGAGAGATGTAAAATATCAGTATACGAGGGAATCACCGTTCCTCAAATTCTGTTAAGTAGAGACGAAAATACTGTTTGTATTGTAGTAATATGGCTGGAGGGTTAATTACTATTGTTAGTATATGTATGTATGTAGGTAGGTACATAAATCAGCGGGGTTATTAAGTAACATACTAACAGTAGGAATGTCATTAATTTTGACAGCTCAACAACATTCATTGCGTTATTTACGCTGTTGAGCAGACAATTTTTTCGAACATAAAGGCAGCAATGGATTAGCAAATTGATGTACTGTAAATGATAAATGATAAATGATTTTATTTCTGTAAGTAGGTTTGTACAAACACTTTTACACGTCAATCATATTTTTTTTTAAACTAGATGAGGTCGGCGTTTCCTAACTGACTATTCTGAGAAGAAAGGCCGAAACAAACTCAGAAGTCACAGTCTCTTTTAAAGTCCAGACAAAATCTTGGTCAGATCGTGTGAAGACCATGTAGATTGGTGTCTGAAATGGTCTTTTGAGGAAAGAACCACACAGATTGAGCGGACCTGTCCAATCAGTGCACGCATTTGTCAAAAATCGTGCAGCTCAACTCAGAACTTGAGGAGCTCAACGATTCGACGAACAATACCAAAGACAGGACATTTGGGTAGGCCGCATAAACTACTCAAACTGCCAGATCATAATTAAAACTAAGAAGGAAAAAAGAAATGACCCACATAGTCCTCACATTCACAATAATTAAATAAAAAAAAATAATAAAAATTACTTACAAAGTAAATATTCATGTCAATGTCTAAATAAAATTCATCAATGTCAATGTGTATATAAAAAATCCGGACATAATCTTTGAGGACCATGTAGATTAGTGTCTGAAATGGTCTTTTGAGGAAAGAACCACACAGATTGAGCGGACCTGTCCAGTCAGTGCACGCATTTGTCAGTAACCGTGCAGCTCAACTCAGAACTTAAGGAGCTCAACGATTCGACGAACAATACCAAAGACAGGACATTTGGGTAGGCCGCATAAACTACTCAAACTGCCAGATCATGATTAAAACGAAATGTATTTATCAGAAATAACATTAATTATTAATACGTTGTAGCAAATGAATGCGTAAATATTTACTTCGGCGTGATATTAGAACTCCTTTAGAAACATCCTTTCACCAACAAACTTTACATTTTCATCAGAGCAATTTTGTGCAAAACTCCGTAGCGATTCGCGATTCATGCAGCACATATTATTCAGAACGAAGTTGGAAACATGACCAGTAAAATTCAATTTTAATATTGCATCGTATCTAGTGAGAGATTGAATTTTGATACGTCTCGTATGCGTCCCAGAGATTCGCCCCGCGGCCGCCATTCAACGTCGCCCGGGCGTGTTGCACTTGCACATTGCAACGATACAGTTACGTAGGTGAAAAAAGTGTTCTAAGGTATTTTTTCTGTTTTGTTTCTGTATTTTTTAGTTATTTACATAGTGTTTTCATTTTGTGTATATCTATCAGCTTATGAGCTTATAGAGACATATTTTCCGTTTTCGTTAGTTTGTAAGTGTGTATGCTCGCTTTGAAAAAAAAACTAAATAGGCAATTCATAGCTTTACTAATAAACCTTCAAAAGTCCCGGCTGTCATTCGTGGATCCTTGACAGTCGTTACGGGTAGTCAGAAGCCCGAAAGTCTGTCAACCAGTCTTACCAAGGGGTATGACTTGGGTAGGGGTCGTATTACCCAGTAACTGGGTTGTGGAGGTCAGATAGGCAGTCGCTCCATGTAAAATACTGGTATTCAGCTGCATCCGGTTAGACTGGAAGCCGACCCCAACATAGTTGGGAAAAGGCTAGGCAGATGATGACTATAAGTTATTGGTAAAAAAAAAACGATTGCTAGATAGGTAGCAATAGTTTTTTTCTTACCAATAACTCAAAATAATAATCTTCCTACGTTATTTACCCCAAATATTGTGTCTACATTGATTCGGCTGGCGACACACTGTGCGATTGGCCACCGGCTTTGCAGACATCATAAAGGCGAGAGTTCAAACGGCGCGCGGCGGCGGCGGCCGGTCTTTTTGACCCCGATAGCGAAATGATACTCTCCACCGCGTTCTCCGGTGGACTCACGAGGACCTCGAGGTCTACCGAATTAGCAAGTACCTATTGTCTGAAATGATGTGTAGGTAGTGTAACATTTATGCACGTCGACGAGATGTAGATAAGATAATACATCTAAGATCCAAATTGGTGTGTAAATTGGTGTATTGGTGTGTGTATTGGTGGTGTATTGATGTGTATTGGTGTATTGGTGTCGTCGTATTCAGGAAAGAGAACGCTTAGATGTAAGAAAATTTTCTGCGAATGTAACCTCGATACGATGCATGCTTTGGAATATTGAAAATCGGTTGTTACTGAAATTATTTTTAGGATGTGTTTTTCAAATAATTCAAAATTCCGCAACATAGATTTTTGCAATACCACTGCTGCAGCACAGAACCGGTTGAAGTGGAGGTGCTTGGTGAGGCCTATGTCCAGCAGTGGACGTCTTTCGGCTGAAATGATGATGATGATGATGACTGCTGCATAGGTATCCTATTGCATACCAAAAAAAAAAAAACAAAACACCCATAAATCCATCCCCTCCAAGCCGTTCCCTTAAATATAGCTTACTAGTCCGCGAGTGTCCGCGACTTCGTTCGCGTGAAATTTCTTGTACCCCGACCTACCCCGTCGCATCTATTAGGTACTTCGTTTTTGCTTAGCGTTCTTTCTGAGTTTTTATCTTTTTGGTCAGCTACTAAGAGTCCTAGCGTGATGTTAAGTAGCCTACATATAGCCTTCAAGAATTGGGCTATCAAATGCAAAAATATTTTTCAAATCCGACTGGTAATCCCAGCCAGAGATTAGCGCGTTCAATCAAACAACCTCTTCAGCTTTATTATTAGTATAGATAATAACTAGCTTCCGCCCGCGGCTTCGCCCGCGAGGTATGTCGATAAAAACTATCGTATGGCCTTCCCTGGGATGCAATCTATCTCTCTGCCAATTTTTTTCGAAATCCGTTGGAAAGGTAACATACAGACAGACAGACAGACTTACTTTCGAATTTATAATATTTGTATTGATTAATATCACAGATGAGATCAATCCAGGCGACGCATGCGGCGCATCGGCCGACAAGGCCAGCTCATGTCAAGTTCGGAGCCACCTCGTAGGTACAGCGCAAAGCGGCGCTACTGTAACAATAATGGCCCGGCCCCCATTGTTTGGGGCCGTGGCACATTACGCTTTTGTCTCTGCCCTCTCCCGTTCCTCACAATGCGGCCAGGAAACAAGTGAGCCTTTATTTCGCCTCTTTTTGTCTCGGAGTATCGCTGCTTATTGTCTTCATTCGATTGTTCGGGCCTCTTCAGAGGGCACATTGTTGTGGACTTCGTCGTTAGTGCTGAGCTGGCGGATGTGCAATGTTCTAAGTGTCGTTTGAATTTTAATACGACGGAAAGTGTGGTAGGTTGTGAGTGGTGCGCTCGCTTTGTGATAGTGTCTTGTTTCGTTCATTGACACGCTAGTCTGTAGTTCTGTGCACCCGGTCGATTCTGTAAAAATCTCACCGTGAAAACTTAGGTGAAGTGAGCGTGGAGTGAGCTGTCAATAGTGTCAATTCCTAGCAAAAACAAACTCACTTCACCTAAGTTTTCACTGTGAGGTTTTTACAGAATCGACCGGCTGTTGACAGCTCACTCCACGCTCACTTCACCTAAGTTTTCACGGTGAGATGCTTACAGAATCGCACTGCTGGTGCACTCGTTCATGCGGATTGTAAAGTACGTGTAAAGCAGCATTGCTTTCGGAAGTTAGTTCCGGTTTTGCTGTGCATATTTTATGTGTGTGACTCATTGACACCTGACTATTAAAAAGGTAGCTCGCTAAATTAAAATTTTCTTACGTTTTTTGCAATTTGCAGGTCAGTGTCAGGCTGTATGTTGAACAAAATATGATTCGCGACCGTAACAAGTATGTATTTACAGAATTATAATAATTAAAATCATCAATACAACCCTCTAAATTCATATAATCCTATTGATTGATATTTCATGAAATAGTTATTCAATCACACTAATATTATAAAGGCGAAATTTTGTGAGTGTGTGTGTGTGTGTGTTTATTATATGTTTTTTACTTCTTCACGCTCAAACGGCTGGACCAATGTTGATAAAATTTTGTGTGGAGATAGCTGACACCCTGGATTAACATATAGGCTACTTTTTATCTACATATTTATCTACTATACTACTTTTTAGGTAAGACTGCGGGGTGCAGATAGAAGGGTTATATGAACGTAGAGATATTGTATTGATGACTCGATGTAATAGCAACTATTAAAACGAGGGAAGAAAAACAAAACACTTTTCTTTAAAAAGAAGACATACAAATGCTTACGTTAATTGATTAGGTACCTACTTGCATTTGTAAGCATTAGAGGTACCCAATCAAGGTGCTTCCACTTTATTTTCTTTTATCAAAATCAGAAATGCATTTACTTATTGTTACCATGCAGTACATCTGTATTTCAGGTATAGCTGTTAAATGTCTATGATGCAGAGAGGCGCCGTTTTCCAATTTCCGATGCATCTGGCGTTGAAATTAATTTCACAGCTTCTGTGAACAATACAAAAATAACTGAAACTCTACGAAAACGAATAGTTTTGTATAAAAACATTGTGTTCAATGAAACATATTTTTAAGGTTCCGCACCTCAAAAGGAAAAAATGGAACCTTTATAGGATCACTTTGTTGTTCGTCTGTCTGTCTGTCTGTCTAGCCCCTTAATCTCGGGGTCGCGTGGAGGTATCGAGTTGAAATTAAAACCATATACTCAAGTCTACACTCTACAGTCCCTTGAAGCTGTGAAAAAATAAAACTAATAAAAAGATACGGGCGTTTATGCCGCAAAAGACGTATATTTCGACACTCTCAAGGGAATCAAAATGTATAGAGTACTTCTCGTTGGCCTAGAATCATGAAATTTGGCAAGAAGCAAGGTCATGTAGCACAAGTAAAGGAAAAAATCCGAAAATCATTAATCTGTAGTTACATAAAAAAAAATCAATTGATAAACTATTTACATATCTACAGATTTGTCCGACTCGCACTTGACTGGTTTTTTTTCGTACAAGCACTCTTTTCTACATTGTTTGCAGGATTAAAAATGCCTGAAAGGAGTTGTTTAACACTTGATTTCTAAGTATTAGGTTGGAACATATAATATTCAGCCTCCACCATCCCACTGCAGGCCTATATAATATATAGCCTTCTCTTTAGCATTCCATCCTCCGTATCCTTGTTCAAAACATTGTGGAGGCACAGCGGTGCTATTCTGTAAAAATCTCACCGTGAAAATTTAGGTGAAGTGAGCGTGGAGTGAGCTGTCAATAGTGTCAATTCCTAGGAAAAACAAACTCACTTCACCTAAGTTTTCACGGTGAGATTTTTACAGAATCGACCGGCTGGTCTCACTGTGAAAACTTAGGTGAAGTGAGCTGTCATTCCACCTGCGGTGCTATTCTGTAAAAATCTCACCGTGAAAACTTAGGTGAAGTGAGCGTGGAGTGAGCTGTCAATAGTGTCAATTCCTAGCAGAAACAAACTCACTACACCTAAGTTTTCACGGTGAGATTTTTACAGAATCGGCCGGCTGATGCTATCTAGGGATTGACACTATTGACACTCACGTCACCTAGGTTTTCACAATATAAGATATTTTTAATACGACGACGACGTGCGGCGTCGCACACGCAGCCATCTTTCGTGACGTAATCACGTGCTGAAATCTCAATCCTTTTCCCACTTTACAAGCTGTCATGTATATTGATCATATCGATATCTACCCGTGTTTATCTGCAAATGATACAAGCTCAAGCTCCTCTAGTTAGCATTGTTCGCGGCTCCATTGTGTGACTCGCTTTGTTAGGGCACGCTTCGTTTTTTCCTTTTCGCCTTCGAAACGGCGCTGAAAAACTAAGGGCTGGAGCTACAAGGGTTGAGGTGTAGCTCTGTGTTTACATTATCAGGGTTTTGTCTTGAATTAAGGAGTTTACATTAAAAATGTGAAGACAATGTGGGAGAGGTTGGGTGGTTTTTGATCAGTAATATTGAAATGAGTGAGCGAAAGAGAGAATGGTGGTGTATGCTGTGCACTTATTTACGCTTCTACGTTTTTTTATGTGGAAAGGAGAATATAGACAGGAGAGCAGAAAGTAAATTTAGTACCTACCCTTGTTTTTAAGGTTCCGTAACTCAAAAGGAAAAATAGGGGGCCTACAAAGACCACTTTGGCAGAAACATAAAAGGATAACATTATGAATTATAATGGACAGTTAATCGTATCACATCCCATTGGTGAAGGATTTTAGAGTTATTTTTTTTGTGTGCTAAAATAATAATCAATTTCTTTTCTTTTTCGTAAAAGACGGTCTGTCTTCGCCATATATGATTCATAATGTTATCCTTTTATGATTCTGCCAAACTGGCGTTTTTAGGCCCCCTGAACCCTTATAGGACCACTTCGTTGTCCGTCTCTCTGTCTGTCAGTCTGTCAAGACCATGCATTTTTCTCAGGAACACGTGCGGCGTGGAGGTATCAAGTTGAAATAAATATCAAATACGTGGGTTACGGCCCCTTGGAGCTCTAAAAAAATCAAGCTTCTATGGCAACGCAATGAAAAAATACAGCCATTTATGCGACATAATTTGATACCCGCAAATAAATCAAAACCTAGGACCTTCCCGTTGACCTAGACTCATGAAATTTGACCAGAAGCAAGGTCTCACAGCTCAAGTAAAGGAAAAAGTCCGAAAATCGTTAATTTGTAGTTTAATCACATTTTTTTTGCGATTACAAACTTGCATTTGCAGTTGGAGAATTGACCGCGACGATGCCGATGTATGGGAGAACAATTTTTTTCAAATACAATGTCAAATTTGTTTTTGGGACAAGTTCATCCCAACTACGGAACCCTTCGCCTTTCATTGTGTGTGGTCAGACTAACGCACTTAAACGGTTAAAAAAAAACAGTGGCACTCCAGGAGTTCGGACAGAATTGAAAACTTGAAAACGTATAGTAATTATTTTATAAATATGTTTGTGGGTCTTCCCAAAGAAAATGTACCATGCGTTGATGTCTTTATAATGAATAAAACTTAAAACAGAGGTGTCGGTTACGGTAACAGTGTCGCGAGTTCAATGGTTTTTCCCATCTCAAGAAAAGCTCAACGCGCATAAAGAAGTGTTCACTTCAAAAAACCCGCTCCACGACTGAGAAGGACTGTGCTTAATACCTACTGCAATAAAATTATGGTAGTAGTGGACCCTATCACCCTACCTAACTTTATTGACATTTAATGAGGATGAGTCATCTGCCTAGCCTTTTCCCAACTATGTTGGGGTCGGCTTCCAGTCCAACCGGATGCAACTGAATACCAGTATGTTACATGGAGCGACTGCCTATCGGACCTCCCCAACCCAGTTACTGGGTAATACGATACCCCTTGGTAAGACTGGTTGTCAGACTTTCGGGCTTGTGACTACCCGTAACGACTGTCAAAGATCCATGAATGACAGCCGGGACCAACGGCTTAACGTGCTTTCCGAGGCACGGAGGGGTCTCGGTCACCCATCCATAGACCAACCGCGGCAAGCGTAGCTTAACCTGATCGATCGACCAGTGTGGCTGTTAATATTTAGCCCCTGGATGAGTACCTACGTGTTTATTATTTCACTTGTAACTGCATGTGAACTTTCACTGCCTGTCCGTTAACAGATAGGACTCAACAATACCTACATGTAAGCGCACCATAACTAAAACATAATCCTTTCTATTTATCCGTTTCAGATTTGGCATAGCCTAAGCCGTACAACAGCGGCTTGTGTGAATAGACACCGTTGAAATATTCTCTAACATTGTCAGTTCTTTACAAAATCGCCTACACTCGTGTGTCGCCTCGAAACACCATTCATATTTCCCGCGTTTTCCATACACAATATTGCGACTTTGTGAGGCGGCGCGCTTCTCAAGTCTCCAAATAGTCCATTGACGAGCTCCGAGCAAACTCGCTATAGCGAATTAACACTATTCATGGGAAGTTTTGAAAGAGGACTACTTTCATACAATTTGGTCGCATTCATAAAGATTCACTCCTTAGCTAGCCCGATGAATAGCTTTATGAAACGTTCTATACTAGAATATACTATACGAAAATAAATTTGGCGTTTGTTTGTCATTTGTTTCTTGCTTTTAAGCAATTTCTGGAGCAATTACGTGTTAAATTACGGCGCTATTAGCTAGCCCTCGAGTAGATGAGGCAAGGAACAATTACGTTGGCGACAATAGTTCGCATTGTGAGGCTATCGTACTAGAAACAGTTGTTCCAGCCGCTGGTAAAAGAATGCTCGGCGGAGCGGCGTGAAACAAAAGCTGGCCCAATTGTGTTACCAGCCACCCGCTTTTTGTGTCCCGCCAAATAGGAAAATGAGTTGAATGGGAAATCCTTTGGAAACAGGTTTTGCGTAGTCATTAAATATGTTTATGAAACCTCTACACAAGAACATTATTGATGTTTTGAATGAGAACATCCATTGAGTGAAACACAGTATTGTTCATATGGATACCTTGGGACGTTAAACCAATATCTACACTGAGTGTGAAAACTTACGAGAGATTGTCTATATTCACTTGGTTTTGATGACCAATAACTTTGTAAGTCTACTAGCTTATGCCCGCGACTTTGTTCGCGTGAAATTTCACCCTCTTAGGGGTGTAATTTCGAAAAACCCTTTCGTATTGGATCACAAAGGTTATTTGTGGTAGGAGGGTGTGTTCTTCACAAAGAACACACCCTCCACATTTCATGTCTCTAGGACCAGCGGTTTAGGCTGTGCGTTGATATATCAGTCAGTCAGGACTTTGAATTTTATATATTTAGATTGTCATCTTCGATCAATAAAAGCTATGTATATATCAATATGCTATTATTGATCGAAGATTGTCATCATAAAAAGCTATGCTTATTTATTATGACTTTGCCGAACGATGCAGATACACTGTATTTAAAATATTTAAAATCGAGCTAAAAGCCACTTGTGTATCTTCTATGTTATAAAAATTACCGTGAGAATATATTTGAATACTGGCTCAGCAGTAATATGAAGAAAAAAAGTTTTCAGCCCTACATTTATTAATAAAAGTTACAAACAGACCTTTCAGGCATCTTCCAGACCGCTACTGAATGGTGTTAATTTACTACTGAATTGCCAACTCCCGAGTGTGAGATTTCAATGGAAGATTCGGTCGACATCACAAGCACGAAATTCTATATGGAAAATGTGGAAAACATAAATAGAGGCTGCAAAAAGCGACTCGAAAGGAGGGTGATTTTCTAAAGGCTTCAGCCGTTTCAATGGACTACTGTTTAACATTACTCATTGAGCGATACCTATTTTCTGATTCCTATTCAAAATATACGAGAGATTCTTTGTAAAAACAGGTAGGTACTCCCACGTAAAAAGGCAACAGGAAAGTTTTTAAACATCTTCACTCGCCAAGAAAGTCAGTTTTGTTCTTCTATTTCAAAGTGAAGTCTTACTTACGTTAAAAAGAAGTTCTGAACAATAGTGCTGGCTGGAAAGAAAATATGCTGAGGATGCTATTCAACTGTCAAAGAAAGTAAAGTATAAAGAAGTTGTGTAAAAAAAAAAGAATAGATAATAAAGAGGTTGTCATGTCTCCATATTTTTTATAGGTCTGTGGCATTTATGTCAAGCACAGACTAATGTGAAGCTTGTCATTGCTTGTCATCTTGTCATCCAACAACACGTTTATTTACTCTGTAAATTACTAGATATTACAAAATCAAATAATTAGTTTAATTATAGTTGTGAAATCTAAAGCAAAAAGACTGTTTCGAGATCGATAAAATTGAAACAAAACTGCCTTCTAGAAATAAGAATGCTCAGCATTCTCAAACCCATGGAACTTGATATTATGATACGGAATTCTTGAAAAAAACTGCATAAACATGGTATTTTCATTGAAGAAGTCACCTGGCAGTGGCAGCGACAGTAGCGACCACTATTCACGTTCAGCAAGCAGCGCATCATCAGCCATAGATTCAAAATGCTGCATCAAATTAGGATTCTTTGTTCTGATCTTAGTCGTTCAAATAGGCTTTTTTCTTTTCTTTTTCTTGAGGTACGGAACTCCCATCGTTGAGAAGGCAGAGGAACCATTTCGTTATTAGTGAATGTCTTCTATTAAGATATTTCAGATAAAAATTGTTTATTTATGATTTGTAACTACATTAAAAAAATTGTTTTTAACGTTATAACTACTGCAGTATTCTTTTGTATGCCTTCCTTAGGCCTTTTCCCAACTGTGTTGGTCGGCTTCCAGTCTAACCGGATGCAGCATAATGCTAGTGTAGTATGCCTTCCTCACTAATCAAGCTAAAAACTACCAGTATTTATTTCTATTAGAATAAAAGGGCCACAGTCAGTGCCGAATTATTAAGACTAATTAATGCCCTAAGCAATCCACGTCTGTAGGCCCTCGCCCTCCTATCCACTGGTCGCCTCGTATTTTTCCAAAACATTGACAAGCGTTTCGTAAAGATTGGCGCACATCTCTCGCTAGAGTGGCTTTTGTTAGGTATATATCTTGCTGATAAACAGCCTTGCCTTTCATGTGCTAGCAAATACTGTTTCGATGCTGTTTCTGCGTCATGGTGCCCCCCGAGACGTGAATCGTGATGCCCTAAGCAATAAAATTGCTTAATTTGCTTATGGGCTAATCCGGCACTAGCCACAGTCATACTCAAACATGGCTGAAGGCCATGTTTCACATAACATACGTAACTTAATCAGCCTATAACGTCCCCACTGCTGGGACACAGGCCTCCTCTCAGTGAGAGGGAGTGGGCCGTAATCCACCACGCGTGCCCAGTGCGGGTTGGTAGATGTCACATATCTTCGAATTTTTGGTTCTAGAACATGCCGGTTTCCTCACGATGTTTTCCTTCACCGTTTTTGAGAGCAGTGGTGATGGAATAATTTACATAAAGTAAAGCACCTGTCTGGGTTCGAACCTATGATCTACAACTTGTTAGTCGCGGCTGTTACCATTGGGCCACCACAGCTCCTATGTTTCACGCTTGAGTCGAAATATATGATTAGTGGCGCAGAAGTTGATTATCTAGTTAAGTATACCTACTCTACCAACCGTGCCCACGAATGTGGTTTATAAGGATTATAGCAGGACCTCTGCCTTACCCTTCGAGGAATACAGGCGTGATGATATGTTTATTGAAAAGCTAGTCCTCTGAGGATTCAAAGTTGGCGTAGGTATTAGGAAGCCATATTAGGACACTGTAAAGTTTCGCTTTCCTGGTTGACTTGTAAGAGTTCTTCTGTTTTATAAAATACTAGCTGCGCCCCGCGGTTTCACCCGCATAAGTCTCGGTCCCATGGGAATTTTGGTGTATAATGTATCCTATGTCCTAATCCAGGTTGTGGTCTACCCATGTGCCAAATTTGATCCAAATCCGTTCAGCCGTGAAAGCGCAACAAACAAATATACAAAAATCTTTTTTTTCTCTTTATAAGTTAACATTTAAAAAAGTAAGTTTAGTGAAACTTAAGCCGACTTAAAGCTTAATAAAGTTTTTAAATACCTACTCAGTAGAGTCCAATTTACAATACATACTTCCAAACATAAGCTCCTGCCCTTTTCCCATATAACAGAGTTGCAGAAAGTCACCTGCCGGTCGATTCTGTAAAAATCTCACCGTGAAAACTTAGGTGAAGTGAGCGTGGAGTGAGCTGTCAATAGTGTCAATTCCTAGCAAAACAAACTCACATCACCTAAGTTATCACGGTGAGATTTTTACAGAATCGACCGGCTGATGCTATCTAGGGATTGACACTATTGACACTCACGTCACCTAGGTTTTCACGTCAGCTGCTCCGCTATCCTTACATACCTACCGCTTTTGCTTCGTCGCGTCGTACACGTTCATAGGTCATACACGCACGTAAAAATAAAAATTTAAAGGATATTTTTTGGGGTCAACGACCGCTGGCAGTGCAGTTACTTGAAGAATGACTTGTTCAGAATCAGTTAGAGTGTTTTGATATCGATAACCATTACTTTTGTGAAGTTTGCACAAAAAGAATTGATAGGTGTTTGAAAGTGATTTATTTCAAATAACCTGCGGTCGTCGACAAATCTTTCACATTATCAATTTTTTTTTTTCTGTTTTAGCATGTGGATTAGGTTTTAGATACCGATACCCACTAGCCCACTACGTCTGCGGAGTTTCTAGTAGTTCCTAGTATTTTAGTATGTTGCTTGTAGAATAATCTAACAAACAATCAGAATGATTGTACTTATGTATGTATGATTGTGTGTTTGTATTAGTATGGTTTTTATTATAAATGGCAAAAAGAAAGTTTTTAGAAGTATCTTCATGATTTTTTTCTATCGTACCAAAGTTGTAATACAACAAATTTGGTACGATAGAAAAAAATCATGGGTATTTTAAACACACTATCTACCTAGCATATATCCTAAAGAATATCATATATTTTTCTGATTTTGTTTACTGTAGGCGATCATATACTTCTATTAAACTTGCGTTTAAGTCCTGTAAGCCCCTTAATTTGACCCCGTACAGAAAAATGAAATGTAGGAATCTTTCAGCACCTACTCTACTTACCTAATTAAAATTCACCTCAAGCACGTATCGAATTAACATTTTTTATATCAAACGGTATACTGTGTGTATAAAATGCCTGATGAGTGCGTCGCAATAGAGGCTCATGAATGTCAATACCTTCAAGATGTGGCTGGCAATCAGCGCCCCGCGGCTTTCAATTTCAGTCTATTCACATATTTTGCTCACTGTACAAGTGTACTCGCTGATTTTGGTTCAGTAGGTTTAATTGGATGTAGGTTTCACTGGGAAGTAGGAACGTGGTTTTCGTGGAAAGGAGGTAGGTAGATATATCTTAGAAAGTTGGTGCAATGAGATGAGGTATATGAAAACGACAGAGTTGAAGGTTGTATTTATTTGGACAGCGTATTTGGGTTTGCGAATTACCTAAGTCACACCCCGATTCTGAATTGAGAATTTTGAAAGTTGAGAACTTCTCGAACTCTAGCATCAATAGATACGCCGCAATGTAGCACGCGACATTCAACATTTCTTAAGTTCTTTGCAAAGAAATTTTGAATTTCGTAGGCTAGAATTTGACAAGTTCTCGACTTTAAATTCTCGAAGTCCTAAGTTCTAAGTCCTCCAAAGATGGTGACTTCAGAACGATTTTCAATCGATATGAAAACGATATTTTAGCTATTCTTTACCTATTGTGACGGTTTAATATTTTTAAGGGATACCTATGCTAAAAGACTGGGATGAGCAACGATATAAACGACACACGTCTGATTACGAAGAGGTGACAAACAAGAGCAAATCTTCGGAAAAGCGCTCTATTCAACAAGACGCCCTTCGCTTAGCATAATTATATTGCGTTTATGTTGTTTTACATAATATCTATTACTGTTTTCTTACATCAGAAACCTTATCTGTCTAGCTATAGACAGATAACTAGCTGTATTGTCTAGTAGGTAACTTTCAAAATCAAACTCAAAGCATTTATTTCAAATTAGCAGCGCCCCGCGGTTTCACCCGCATAAGTGTCGATCCCGTAGGAATATCGGGATAAAAACTATCATATTTTCTTCCCCGGGATGCAATCTATCTCTCTGCCAAATTGTATAGAAATCCGTTCAGTGGTTTAGGCGTGAAAATGTAACAGACAGACAGAGTTACTTTCGAATTTATAATATTAGTATGGAGTATCTGTCCCGGCGAACTTCACACCGCCTCGCGCCTCAGAATCAATAAGAACGAATGTATAACACAATTAATTATCTTCATTATTGTTTTCTTGAATTTTTTTCAATGTTTTAATAGTTATTCTGCTATTTGGAGCGGAGACACATCTAACAAATCGGTCCAGCCGTTCTTGAGTTATAAATGATGTAACTAACCCGACTTTGTTTTATATTTTACATAGATAAACCAATTACAGGCACTTTTGTATTGTCAAGATGTCGGTCAGTCAGAAAACTGAAGCTAGTTACCCATTCCTCCATTCCAAAGCGTGGTAGGTACCAATGGAGGAGAACGGGCAAGAAACTCCACGGACACTCTTTTAAATCAAAATATAGGGACCCACTTTTAGTACTGTGTGCTAACTTGTATTGCGTTCAGTAGATAAGTCTAAGTATCCTTAAGGTGGAACTAGTCGCGAGCTCGAACTCACTGGTGGTCATGGTTCATGGCTTCGTGTCCGACAGAAATAGTAGCAGTGATGAGCAGTTAGACGCTAGTCTACACGCACAACGTCTAGTTCTTATGGCGCAATTACATTTGGTCGCTCTCCCGAATTCGGTTGCCTAATGGAATTCGAGCAAACGACAAGTGAAAATGAACGGGGTCCAGTACGCCCGTTTTTGGATAATCTAGACCAGCATCATCTTCCAGTGCAATGGCCAATGTAATTAATGTATAGGGTGCCCGAATTCGAGTAAAGTGTTTTGAGCACCCGAATACGGGTTAATGGTCAAGTGTAATTGCGCCTTTACGCACAGAAACACCGTTCCGAACTGAAAGGCGCGTAAAAAAATTCGAAAAGTGCTTTGAAAAATCGAGTTTTATGAAAAAACTACTGCTTATAATATCAATTACAAATAAAGTTTATTGAACTCTTCGATAACTGAGCTTTGTCGGTACCTACTAACTTTGTTTTGAAGATTTTACAGTTCTCTTATTACTTATTTACACCCAAAGTGACGTTAAAAATAGCAAGAAAAACGAATCTTTGTTGGCTTTTTATTTTACTATATCGTGTTTAACTTTGGATGCACAATGTCAAACAGTGGAGTAATACTCTCCCGAAATTTGTATGGAAAAAACATCGACTAGTGGCACCTTAACTATATAATCAGAGATTTCGTCGATCGTAAATAAAATTAAAATTTATTAGCATCGACCTACATTTTATCCTTACCGCAGCCTAGATAACGCCCCATTGTTTTCGAGATGCATACCTATCATAAATACCAGAAGCTGTATCGGCCCACCTAGTCAACAATGAAAATATTATAAACCAACAAAGGCGGCACAACCCCGTCTTTATTTCACACTCTGGAACATCGGTCCGTGGAATTCGTAATTTCTTTGATTCCCGCCTATTGTGCTACTGATAAAAGAGACACTTTTCAGTTGCTCCCGTCTGAATGAATACACCCATTATCGCTACACAAAAGTGGTTATTCCAAACAAAAACATCATTGCCGCGGTTATTACGGAGCGTAAAAAACAATTCGGACTATATTCCATTATGATTTCGAACAATGTAGTTGGTGAAATTGTATTTTGTCGCGAATAATGTTGGGAATCGACGCGGCGCCTGGATTTATTGTTGCTGTTAAATTTATTTTTTTATATGAAAGAGACTGGTGGCTCATGACGTAATGATTTATTTGAAATTTGGTTATTGTTGTCGCTACTTGATTCGTGGAATAAGCTGTTCGAGGAGCCTACAAATCAGAATCGATCATCAAAAGGCCGACCTTGCCTATCTATACAAAAAACTGGCCAAGTGCGAGTCGGACTCGCACACGAAGGGTTCCGTACCACAAGGCAAAAACGAAGAAAAAACACGTTTGTTTTAAGGGAGCCCCCCTTAAATATTTATTTTATTCTGTTTTTAGTATTAATTTGTTGTTATAGCGGCAACAGAAATACATCATCTGTGAAAATTTCAACCCGAAAAGGTCTTTCCGATAGAGACCCATCACAGTTCATCACAGCCTGATGGTGACAGACAGACGGACAGTGGAGTCTTAGTAATAGGGTCCCGTTTTTACGCTTTGGGTACGGAACCCTAAAAACCGAAAAGCCGTCTAAGCCACGTATTTTGCGTAGGAATTTAGTGATTCTACTTACGATAGTTAAATAAATAGGTAGGTCTAGGTATGTTAGTAGAATTAGTACAGTTTTTTATTGAAATCTCATTCAAATTAAGTACAAGGAAGCACCTAAGAGATAACGTAACGTTACATTAAAGGTCATGTAAGTAGGCATTCCCCGAAGGATTAGTCCGAAGTGTATAAGTCCGACTTTTAATTAGCTGCAGTAAAAGAACACTTCTTAATAACTCATTTCGGACTGAGTTTAGAGATATGCATGTCAAATAAGTTTCGTCTGCTACACTATTCTGTACTAGAAAAACAAGATTTGGTTGCTGGCCGCGAAAAAACAAAAAGACTCCAATTTAAGTACCTAATTATAATACATTAAGCTGTCATTTTACGGCAGCTAATTAAAAGTCCGACTATAGGTATATTTTATTTTATTTACACCCATATTTCATTATTGATCTAAGCATATTTCGCCAGTTATGTTCCAAAGGGGACGCCGGACTAGCTCGTAGGGCGAGCCTATCACCATTAACCGACTTTCTACAAAAAAAACTTCATAGTTACTGAGAAATTCTGTTGAAAATAACCCAATAACACTGTGCCCTCAGTGCCCTACCTGGAAATTGAATCGAGGGTCCTGCGTTCAGGAGTCCCGCTTACGACCACTCGCTTACGGGGGGGGAGGGGGGGCAGACAAAGAAAATCCTAGATTAAGTACTTATATTGTTTTGATCGTTGTTTTTAACATATGAGTTTCTTTTCAAAACTTCTCGTACAATTTCACCTTTTTTTTCTTTAACAATTTTCCGGTGAACGCTTAGCATACATATACATACATACTGTTTAAACGGTTTTCGGTCATCGTAGACCGCAACCACGTTTTTACACGTCGTCGCAAGGTCGAAAAAGACCTTTCTATATTGCTCGTATGGCTGTGCCAGCGAAATAATTATAGCTTTTCTTGTAGCCGGGAAGATCTATTCGACTCAAAATTACTTAGATATATTTATAGTAGTTTTTCTTCATGTTAAATAAAAAAAGGTTTATTATTTTTTGCTTTTCAGTTTTTTCAGCGGTTTATTTTTTTTTGTTAAAAAGTTTTTATTCAAAGTTCTATTGGAATTTCACTAAAATCATTTTTCTATAACAAAAAAACTACGCTATCCTTGTCGTTTTATGTGGCATTTTTTAGAGGAAAAAATGATGTAAATATGAATTTCAAAAGCCAGCCTTCAAGCCTGTTAGGTTCTTAGGTCTTATAAGAAGCGTCGCAAGCTATGAAGCTCGTCAGAATTACAGTTTACCAGCGAACGACCGCTCTTCTAAAGGGGTCCCGACATGGTCAAGCGGCTTGACGGCAAGCGAAAATCTACGTGCTTGCCGTCAAGCCGCTTGACCGTGTCGGAACCCCGGAGTTAAGGGGGGCAGCTGCCCGTCCTTGCCCGTACCTCGCTACGCCCATGCCGACCACTATACCAACGCCGTACCTAGTCATTTCTGCTGAAATGTCATTGAATTATAATAATAAACAATATTTGTGGGCACCATGGTAGCAGTAATAAAAACCACCTACTTACTACGATTATCATAGCAAATGTAGGTACTTACACTAGTACTTTACAGTAGAGTAGGCTGTTATTCGCTTAAATTATGACAGCCTAATCTAGGGGTAGGATTTCATTTTGGCGCCTAAACCTAATTTATTTTGATTCAATCACGTTAGAAAAGAACTGGTAGCGCCATCTCTGTGCAGTTATAGAGAACAATTTCAAAGCTTGGCAATCGCAGCGCCACCTGTTGTTCAGTAATATCGCTAACCTTTAGCAACGCGCAGTTCGGAAGTACAGTTTACTCACTGAACGAATAGATGGCGCTGCACGGAGGCTTCGCTACTTCGCTTGAAAACAAAACCCGCCATTATTTTGCACTACGATATTCGCGATGTTCGTATTACTTGGAAGATGGCGTTTATGCCCGAGGCGTCCATTTTGTAAATAGACAATGTTTACCGCTAATCTCGATCGGACAAACGAAAGACATGGCTGTTAGTAATATCTAGCTATTTTTATCGTTGTTGTTTCCTCAATTAAAAGAATTTCACATTTTAAGAGATTATTTACCCATTGGTTTTTTCTGTTGTTCATTTTTATGCATGAGTACTTACCGTAGTGTAGTATTTTGGTATTGTATTCAATATCAATGGATAATAATAATTCTCACTCAGTCATAAAATTTAAGGTGAATGCGTAGCCCGCGAAATTCAAATTTTATTACGTTTTTTTTTAATTTCGCGGTCACAATGATTAGTACTTAACAAATTATAGATCTCATGTTTTTGTTAGTAAAATATGTAGGTACCTACTTCGATAATTTTGAATGAGTACTTAGGTACCTACTTAGTTATTTTCGGTGAGTAGGTATGATCCGTATGATGTAATTAAAATGTATAAATAGGCACTAAAGTACTTAGATGCGGACTGTAATGAAATGTAAACGTGCTACCAATAACAACTTAAGGTTATTATCTAAAGTGTATTAGCCTCGCATATGTAAGCAGCCTTAATATCTTTATCATCGTACCTATCTACATAAAAATAGATAATTAATATAATGATACCATTATTAAACACCACAGGTAATAAACCGTGCCTCGGAAAGCACGTTAAGCCGTTGGTCCCGGCTGTCATTCGTGGATCTTTGACAGTCGTTACGGGTAGTCAGAAGCCCGAAAGTCTGACAGTCAGTCTTACCAAGCGGTATCCTATTACCCAGTAACCGGGTTGTGGAGGTCAGATATGCAGTCGCTCCGTGTAAAATACTGGTATTCAGCTGCATCCGGTTAGACTGGAAGCCGACCCCAACATAGTTGGGAAAAGGCTAGACAGATGATGATGATTATATATTAGATATACATAATAAGTATAATATCAGGCCTGTGAACCCCGAAGCGTTAGGCAGAGGTGTAATATAGACTCCATAGTAGGTACACTCACATTTTGCCAGTTTAGTTTAATTCCCAGAAAAAAACAGGCCATATTCCGGACACAAATTCAACCACAGGGCTGCTTCTGAAAAATAGCTGTTGGTAAAATCAATAATACTTCTATCAAATCCCGTAACACATTATTAGTAGCAAAGGCTTTCATTTTGACAGTTCAACCACATTCATTGCGTTATTTACGTTGTTGAGCAGACACATTTTCCGAACCTAAGAAGCAATGGAGTCGCGCTTGCAATCGCTTGACCTAAGGGCTACGAGCTAGACTATAAGCAGTGCCGGATTATAGCCCATAAGCAAATTGAGCAATATCTTAGGGCATCACGTCTCGGGGGCACCATAAGGCAGAAATAGCACCGAAACAGTATTTGCTAGCACATGACAGGCAAAGCTGTTTATCAGCAAGATATAAGTAACAAGACCCAAAAGTCACTCTAGCTAGAAGCGTGCGCCAATCTTTACAAATCGCTCGTCGTTGTTTTGAAAAAATACGAAGTGACTATAGGTAGTGGATAGGAGAGCCCACAGGCTTGAATTGCTTAGGGCATCAAGTAGTCTTAATCCGGCACTGATTATAAGCACCACAAAATTCATTAGTTTTCATTACGCATACACAGAAACACAAATCATCTGTAGCTATCCTGTATCTCATAAAATTACCTACCAATCATACTGCCTAGTTGTCTCTATCTATCTACTAAGTATCTTCAATGTTTGCAAAGCGAAAGTTCTGCAACAAATCTAGTTGATGAAGGTTTATTTAAATATTACGCAAAAAATAAAGCGACGTCACATAACAGCACGATTTTTGAATAATTATCAAAAATTCCCACATACAAAGTTAGTGATGTGTGAAAACAAATGATGTTTTTTTCGTTTCTACTGCATTCAATAAATTTTTGAAAAGTACAGAATTCATCTCCATTAAATTATCATTACAATGGTATATAAATTAAGTAGGTTCTGTGTACTACTAGGAGTATAACAATTAGAAACAGTTGCAGACAGGAGGCAAAAAAAACCGGCCAGGTGCGTGTCGGGCCACGCACAGTGTAGAGTTCCGTAGTAGCCCGTTATCACAATGTATTACGATTCTGTTGTTCTTTATTCTGAATATAAAAAAATATTTTTTTTTTTTTTTTTTATCATATTTTGTTTTTCAATGCAAGTCTTTACCCGTTATAAACAAGCAACTACTTAATCTTAGTCACTTTAAAGGATTAATGCTGAGCATTTGGCATTTGGTACAAAACTATCCAACACCCAAGTTCATCGACTGTTACTGCTAAACTGATAAAGTTATCTTAACCGCTATAATTTTCCTTTAAAGTTCATGAAATGCACTATCATTGTGAATTTTTCCAGATTTTTCAAGCCAGCAATTTAGCTTTTAGAGGGGGGGGGGGGACGCCCTACTGGAACAAAAATTTGCACTTTAAAGTTCAATATTTCGTAAATGGAGCATTAAATCGAAAAATAATTTTAGCAACCCCCAAGTCATTTTGGAAGACCTATTCAACGATACCCCACACGATGGGGTAGACGACGAAAAAAATATTCATCCCCACTTCAGATGTAGGGCAGCTATCATAAAAAAAAAAATATTTGTAAATTTTATTTTACCACTTTGTCGGCGTAATTGATATACACACCTACAAAATTACAGCTTTCTAGTACTAACGGTCTCTTAGCAAAACCTCCGACAGACAGACGGACGGACATGACGAAACTATAAGGGTTCGTTGTAGGAACGACGGAACCCTAAAAAATCGATCGTAAAGCACTCGATGCTTCGTGCAATTTGGCAGCATAGCATAATTAAAGCTCTATGAAAATCGAATGTGTTAAAGAATAGTGGTCTCCATAATCAAGTGTACCTACAGTCACTAACAAGACGACAAAATGGCCTATTTTTTTGTCCTTTGTTAGCAAAGAGAATATATCGTCGTTGTTTGTTAGCTACTTAAAATACCTAACAGGCATTGCGTTTTGCTAGAGAAGACTGTGTGGCTAAGTTAGTGCGCTCTGTGTCACGGATCGTGGTTTGATAGCATAACGGGGATCTAAATGGTTAAGTTTGTCCGTGACCCATGAGCAGGTGCATAATATCCACCTCTCTGTGTACAACGTAGCATTTAATGGCGTAGTAAAATCAAGACATTTATTCAAATTAGGTTGAGAGTCAGCGTTTTTTTAACCTCGTAGGCGGTAGATCGTACACTCGTACCTACCCACCTAATTTCGCCCTTTATCTTAATCCAAGAAGGCAAAGGAATTATCCTGGCGGTATCTCAATATCTACTTACCTAATATTAAATTTAGATCCACACATATGCTACCTAGAGTAGTAAGTAAGGTAGAGTAGTAGTAGTAAGGCAGGGTTCAAGATGAATTGCCGAAATGTAGGTATATACGCGCTATAACTTCCGAACGACTTCCTACATAGTTACTTTACTCTTTGGACTGCACCAAATTTTTGTTGTGTTCGGTATTGCCAGGACAAGGTTTGTATATAGAAAATTTAGGAAATTCGAAAAAAAAATGCATCCTTGCGAAGCTGGGTCGGGCCGCGGTGTAGTTTATTATAAACTAGCAGTGCCCCGCGGTTTTACCCGCGTTAATTTGGAGAAAAAAACCTACTAAAATATATTCCAGAAGCTATTTTAGGTATGACGCTATGACCAGTATATAAGAGTGGATATAGTAAACTTCGCGGCCGTGCGGATTTATTTTAAAACTATGATTTTTCTCTTAAGTTATTCATATAATCAAATGATGTCAAGGGCAATTTTGTTCTAAATTAAATACTTGTGATGAATAACGTATTTATTTGGATAAAATAATAATATCGTGTTTACAAAAATACCTTCGCAACTAATGCATTATTTTAGAACAAATTTGATTAAAGAAGGTTATAGTGAGTCAACCTTAAAAGATAGATATAGGTATGATGTCGCGGACTTTTTTTTTATAACTTTTAAGGGGGAACAATTCCGTCATACATGATTATTTTTTGCGTAACTTTAAACGTTTGCGCAGCGCACAGCCATTTTCGTTCTGTAAGTGGTTTGGTGGTGGTTGGTGGTGTAGTGGTTTTTTATTATGTTAGATGCCTCAGATAACTCGCGCACCGAGGGTTCCGTACCATCATATGTTTTTAAATTTTCATCTATATTCATCAGAGAATTTTAACACTGTGCACTACGGTGTAGATTTATGTCAACGCCATCTCTTGACCGATAGTGGAACTAATGTAACTTTTGTTGAAGATTTCTGAAAAAGTGTATCTACTATTTCGAGACTTCGTTTTATTTTTCCTGTAATCTCTACATAAACTTCTATCACATAGAATAATTTCAGATTTTTCTCTTTTTAAACTTCGGAGATAAGGGGGGGAACGGTATTTTCTTTTACATTTTTCATCAAAAGTCGAAAACAATGCGGCCTAAAAAAAAAAAAGAAGAAATGTTTGAGAATGTGCAAACTGCGCTCTTTCATATGATACCCCACATGGCCTAGTAGCACCACTTCGAATTTTTCAGACCCCCTTTCAGTCCCTGTTGCAAAAAATTTGCATATATTTTTATTTCTTTCTTATTTGCAAAATAGTTGGGCAAACATCATTTAAAACTATTCCAAATTTCAAGTTGATAGCATTAGTAGTACTTGAGATATCTGTGACAGACAGACAGACTTAGTCTCACCTTAAGGGTTCCGTTTTTACCATTTTGGTACGGAACCCTAAAAACTGGCCAAGTGCGAAGAAACGGGTTCAACTAAGCTGTGTTTTATACGGAAGCATGCGTGCCTGGATGGGAGCTATAGATGCGCGAGTGGTGTAGCTATGTGCAGAGCAGAGTACTCCCGGTGCCTTCCCTATTATCGATGCATCGCATAGCTCGAGCTGAGCAACTTCCTCGCACAGTTACCCCACGGCGGCGCATCTTCATAGTACAGACGCCAGCAGGTCAACCTACCCGAAACTGTCAGATTTTCCCAATCAACCTTGAACCTTATGCTTTAGCAATAAAGTCGAAAATCTATTAAAGAAATCTGACAGATTGTAGTAACTTGATGTGCTGGCGTCCGTACAACTTACTCGCTCTGCTACACAGCTTAGCATTAGTGGAAACGGTCGCATAGTTTCGTAGCTTAGCTTTCACATCCTCGCAGCATAGCTGCATAGCACATCTCTGGGTGGAAAAAATCAAAATCAAAATATTGTATTTCACATAAGCCTACATGGGCACTTATGAAACGTCAGAAGCTAGGTGCACGGTTCCAATTGGTCGTTTCCTATGTAGAAGAACCGGCAAGAAACTCCACGGTTACTCTTTTTTAAAATAATTGGCTTTTACAATATTTTCAAATTACAGTAGGTATGGGAGGACAGCGTAGGCCTGTCAACAAGTACCAGGTACTTGATAAAATAAAAAATGGTCTACAGATCTAAAGTCTACAAGGCCTACAAAGTCCTCACATTTACAAAATAAGAATCTATCAAAAGGATAAAAAAAAAAGCAGCCTAAAGGTGCATCCAGACCTTGTTTTTTCTATTCCGTGATCCAAACAGTGCGAGGCATGCGCCGCAGCCCGCAAATGATTTTATTAGGGTTCCTTAGCCGAAGGGTAAAAACGGGACCCTATTACTAAGACTTCGCTGTCTGTCCGTCCGTCTGTCTGTCACCAGGCTGTATCTCAAGAACTCAGAATAGCTAGACAGTTGAAATTTTCACAAATTATGTATTTCTGTTGCCGCTATATCAACAAATACTAAAAATGAAATAAAACAAATATTTAAGGGGGGCTCCCATACAACAAACTTGTTTTTTTCGGCGTTTTTGCCTTGTGGTACGGAACCGGCCTAGGTGCGCGAGTCCGACTCGCTCTTGACCGGCTTTTTTTTGAGCTAACTTGCCCGGGCTATTGGTCATATTCAGGCCTAGCATAATCTATACTTATAATATTATAAAGCTGCAGAGTTTGTTTGTTTGAACGCGCTAATCTCTGGAACTACTGGTCCGATTTGAATGATTCTTTTAGTGTTGGGTAGTCCATTTATCAAGGAAGGCTATAGGCTATATAACATCACGCTACGACCCTTATGAGCCGCGCAGCGTGTGACACCGCGGGGAACAGCTAGTCTATACTAATATTATAAAGCTGCAGAGTTTGTTTGTTTGTTTGAACGCGCTAATCTCTGGAACTACTGGTCCGATTTGAATGATTCTTTTAGTGTTGGGTAGTCCAATCATCGAGGAAGGCTATAGGCTATATAACATCATGCTACGACCCTTAGGAGCCGCGCAGCGTGTGACACCGCGGGGAACAGCTAGTCTATACTAATATTATAAAGCTGCAGTTTGTTTGTTTGTTTGAACGCGCTAATCTCTGGAACTACTGGTCCGATTTGAATGATTCTTTTAGTGTTGGGTAGTCCATTTATCGAGGAAGGCTATAGGCTATTTAATATCACTAACACGCTAACTGAATACGAAGTATTGCGACGGGATGGGGGTACTAGAAATTTCACGCGGACGAAGTCACGGGCAGAAGCTAGTTAGCCTATAATATTCCCACTGCTGAGGGCAATGTTATTAAGGCATAGACAGCAGTATTAGCCTTATTACGTGCCAATTACACAACAATCAATCGTGAGCATAACATGCCTATTAAGTAGTCATCAACTAGAATTACTTGCTTTGTTTGGGATTCGTCCAGCTGCATGTGTGTGTTGAGAGCTACATTAGCTAAATGTTTGAAAATATTCATTTCATACGGGTAGGTAAGTAGGTACCTACCTATCCAGACCGGTTGAATTAGGTAAGTATGAGTTGTCTAACTCATTACACCACTAGACAAAGCGCTAAAGTGCAAGAGTCAGGTCCTGGGTTCGATTCCCAGGTCAGGGAAAGTCATCATTATCCTGCCCTTGTTAGTTGGGGTCGGGCGGGTCTGTGATATTGGATTTTTCCATGAGGAATTTGGAGTCTATAGATTTGTGCCCGGTTGATAGCAAGTTGCGGCTCGCCCGAAATAACTGGAACCCGAAATATGTGAGAGTAGGTATACCTACTACATAGGGTCAGCTCTGCATAATACGATAAAAATCAATGTTATGGATTAAAGTTAGGTAAGTACCTACCTATTTCCTACTTGATTTGACGATCTAGTAGATAGCATGGATAATTTGACTTTTTCTTCAATCCTCATACTTAGGTAGGTGCCTACGTTGGTTGCAACATAGGTAGGTACCTACAAATGGGTTATCGCCAACAGATTATACCTAGAGATCAATCAATAACATCGAAATACGCAAACCAACAACGTCGTAGCTAGGTACCTACAAAGTACCTACCTACTCATTGCACATAATTTAAAATATAATTAGGTATCAATGCAATAAATCGAGGATTGCAGCGGATTATTTCGACATCGTTTTCAGGGCTATATTTCACAAAAATGGCGTAGCGTAGCAATCACAGAACACAATGACGTAAGCTGTAATAAAATGTAAACAAACAGTATTATCATTAGTAAACAAGCATTAACATGTAAATACCTAATTAACGCGATGAAATATTTTGAAGAGTTTTTAACTCGACTCGTAAACATTATTTTGCCAGTCAGACAGTGTCTAATTTCATTGTTATTGGCTATTCGCCAAAAAATAAATGTTTACGCCAAGAAACGTGACCACTTTATTAGTAACTGCTGAAGCGTGTAGCTGACAAAATTATATCACACGCAGGACTAAAAAATAACACGTAGCTCTATTTTTACTTTGTTCAGTCATCATTAATGACAGATATTTGTAGTTGAACGTAGGCGGGTGTTTACGACAAACGCTGTTCGCGATTTGTCCTTAAAATACAAAAATGAAACAACAAGATACATATAAAAATATTTTATTAAAAACATTTTGGTAACATTTAATAAGAACACTTAGGTAAAAATAAATCGACCTCAAAATCATTTCAAAAGAACAGCCTGGACTGGAAGTTCACGGAGGAAACCGGAACAGCAAAAACTAAAATAAATAAAAACAATGATAACACTCTAGGCAGAGACATGTCTAATTGACAACCAGAATTAAGGCATCGCAAGAATAATTATTTAAGTACGATAAAATACCTACGTCTATTATTATAATTACAACAAATAAACGCCTAGTTCCTAACGTTCAGTTGTGTATGCTGCCCGCCGGTGACCGCGGGCGCGCGGGCGGCGCGCGACCCTGTACTAGTCTTTTGGCAGGGATGAGGGCACTTACATCGAGTATTATTGCCACTAACATTATTAACTTCATTCACGAGACATTTTGCTTGCCACTACGCCGTAATTATACACTACTAAATACTAAAACATCCCAATTATACAAAGCTATGTTAAAATTTTACCTAACTAATAATATTAACATCTTCGGCTAATTTTGATACTAGAATGATATAACATCATCTCATATTGTACTCTTAACATTACGCTGGATTATAAATTATAAGTGAGGAATAAAACATGGTACACATAATATTGCAAGCATTACTGAGATTGTGCACGTTACGTGATTTCGAAGTAACAATAAATTGAAAACTTAGTGTAAGAAAGAAGATTGCTTATACTGAAGTTGACAGTAGCGGGCTGAGCCCTTACAAACAGCTACGATAAAGGAACAGTCATAAAGATTAAATTACGAGCATTGGCACTTTCAATATTAAATCTTAATTACACTCTCGAAATAGCACTGCATATCAATAACCAACTTAAAAACTAAATTCAGATCAGTCATTTATGATATCACATCAAAATAAACAGGGAAATACATAATATGTGATTATCGATTGAATATACTATATCATATATATTATATTTTTTTCAAAAGAGGTATTAATTTTCTTAAGGGTTACTAAAAATATTGAGCTCTGCGCCGCGCGCGACGCACTATATCACCATAATACGAGAACAACATTGAACCAATAAGTTTTGGTACTTGGAGTTCATCTCCGAGTTAATCTATTTCGCTAAACCTACATAATGCTTATCAGATATACGTAATACCCACAAGACGCGCGTCACCGCAGCCCGGGGCTTGCGAGCAGGCCTGTGGGCGTTGGCAACGTGCGTCAGGCAAAAAACCCTTCATCCTTATACAATTTTCATTATAAAAATACTGTCATTTGACTACAGTTCAATGAGAAAAAAATATTTATCATGTGAATGAACAATAGATAAAATACAACATATAGGTAATATTATGTATAATATCATGTATAATAATGATTTGACTAAAACAAAATAAAATGCATAAAATTGAAATGATTAAAACATTGTAAAATCACTTGCAGACACTTATTAATGGAAGGTACTAAATTGATATTTTAGAAAATTTTGTAAAATAAATAGCACAACAACCAAAATATTTGGCAATGTGGATTAAATAAACATTAACTACTACTACCCTCGGCTGCTAACTTAAACACAAAACTGGAATGCAAATATTGCATCGCACCTCGGCCTCTCTTGTTGCTCGCGCCGCGCGCCGGTCGCGCCGGTCATGCCTACGGGCTATGGGGACCACCACTAAACTTAAGACATTCACAACAAGAGCTAGACTATTCAACTGTGCGTATCGCTCTAAATACTTTCCTTTGAACTACATTCGATTGCAGCTTTGTCATACTATACGTTTATAACTAAAAATAATCCGAATGCAACACTTGATTTAAAAAAATAACCAATAACAACCATTTTGTGAGTCCGTGTGACTGAGGATATAGCACACTAGGCAAATGAAGCCACCCCTGAACATTGATATAATATTTATGTATTCGCCAACAGTACGTTAAAGGGAGGCTTCCTACAAAGGCAATAAAGAATGTGTATCACTGTTAGCTGCATTCTGAGATCCATGCTATATGTTCAGTCATTACCCACTGAATCATAAAATACGTAAATAAATATTTGTAAAACTTCAACTACTTGCTTAAGTTTTGTGTTCATAGCCCAGTTAATTGATTAAAGACAAAACAGAAATGAAAGCTTGTGGATATGGCTCGACATTACCTACTTAGTCGTTTGAAATGCATTGTGAACTTAAATCACGAACGACAAAAACTACTTCAGAACTGAACTTCTATGCTGACAAATTAATGTCCAGAGAAAACAATTCGCGCATGTTGGTCCCTTCCAAAATATTTGCCAAACCTTTAAGCAAACTAAGTTGTAAAGAGAATTTTTGAAAACTACGTACTGTATTGTCTCATATCAACATTTTTTATAAAAATAACTATGTGGAAAATATATCAACGTTATTGTGTACAAATACTCCAGTTCCAATTTAAAGCTGATCACAACATAGCAGAACTAAAGTTGCACAAAAGGACAGTATCAATTATTCGTTATAGTTAGTATGTTATACATTACTTACAATTGTAATCGAAGAGACTCACACTATTAAATATCTTGACTAAATTAAGAGACCACGAATATTACATTTATATATGCACATACATAGAGATATTGCCAGTCTGTTAACGACACTTACTATAATTTCACTAGAAGCCCAGCATCTGGGCATATCAATGACTCAAACGTTTTAAAACGGTCTGTAACAACTAGTAATACCTTAGAATATCTAATCACTGCATTAATTTGTGATGATATGCACTGATAGCCCATTTTGACTATGTTCACATGGGCTCATCATATAATAATTACAAATGAGTTGTTCAAAGCTTTATAGTTGAGTTGATAAGAAGTTGATTTTAGGGTAATGTGTCAAGATCATATCCTCTAGAATATATGTCATCACTATTATTATGTAATGCTCGGACGGTAAATCCAACAATCATCATAATTACATCTTAAAAATAACCTACAGCTTGGCTTTAAATTCGTGCCTATCTCGTCAAAATCGTAAATTTAAATAACATCCGAGAAGCAGCCTTTTGGTTTAAACAATGACGATCCTATTGATAAATGACTGTGGAATATATCTAAATTATCTCCTAGAGACTAAAGAATATTATAAAACAATATTTAAATAATAACTGTTACATGTAATGGTGGGAAATAACTCATTATGATATGATGTCTTAAGTAAATGTCTATAATTTAAATATTGCTTTAAGAGTAATTGGACACAAAATCCATGGGTTGAGTTACACCCTTCGTATTTTATACTAATCAATATAAATTGTATACTCAACAATTTATAGTTAATATAATATTCTTTGGATAACAAATTATTAACATTTCTAAGAGGAACTAAGTGTAGCGTAATATATTATTACTATAACAATATAGTTTAATTTGTTGATTTATGGAATATAGATTTTATAGTTTTGATCCAATTTTGTCTTTTTATTTAGACTGGGACCTAGAAATGCTGTTTTTTGGAATAAATCTGGAAATATTTATGGCATTGCAAGTCCGTAGTATTAATTAAGCCTAACTTTATCACACAATTAAATAAGTTAAAAAACAAAAACAAAGTCATGTATCGTCACGCATTCCATTCACAGAATTTGTCAAAAATTGTCTTGTTTAAATTAAGATCACAGTATTAAGTCACGTTTAAAATGTAACTCTACGAATGTGCGTGACGATAGCCACATACATATTCCACAGTCATCCGTATAACTGGAGCACAACAGGCAAGCATAAAAACAAACTATATTATAGGAAAGTGTCACAGAACCATCGGCTTTAGTTCAAGTAAAGAACTCTGATATATTTTTTTTGTCAGTCATGGTAAAACATTTCATGCTTATTTTTATAACAAATTAGTAAAATAGAATGTAAAAACTTAAGTCAAAAAGATAACAATGAGCAAAATAAAAGATCATCTGTCATTTTAAAGAAAAATAACAAGTTGTCACAATTAATTCCATGAAAAACGTCTGAACTAAAGTCATGGTCCAGCTAGTAATGGTTCCAAGCACCATCAAGTGACTGTAAGAGTTACAGAAGTTGATATGCACCCTGATGTGTTCCAGTCGTACCCACTTTACATTCGTTTGTTCAGGATTTATGCTGACTCATAGTCACGTCAATCTGTGGCAGCTACGACCCATGAGAAGCCGCAAAGGCGGCAAGAGTCCTTTACGTACTGTGTGCGAGTTCCATACGGACCCAACCGGTGATACTGGGAGCGGTTGGCGAAGAACAGCGCCGGATTGTTAGGCGGGAGCACCGTGGGGCGGTAGCTCCACCGCGGGTCCGTGAGATTACCCATCAAGTTCAGGATGTCGCGCCCTCCATATGTGATTTTGACATCATCGGCTTTCTTCTCTATAGGACGCGGCTGAGGCTGCACCACTGGCTCGAATAGTTTCTGAAAATAATTCACACATTGACACCTATGTGGAGTAATGTTGATAGAAGTGCACACAATAACAAAGGCTTCCAAACGATCGACAATATCAAGAGGCGAGGTCTAATGAGAGTAGGTACTTAACATCCAACTCCTTAACTACTGTTTTGCAAAATTATTTTGGCAAAAACCTAACAGCACTATAGTGCACAATTTAATTATGTACAATACCTACCCATCTATGGTATAATAATCACCAATTTAAAAAACAATTCACTTGATCTTAATTAAATGCAATAGCCTCCGAAATCTTTCCATTATCACACGTCGATAATGTACACAACATTGATAGCGTAAGACATTCGCCATTACGGAATATTATGAAAATGGAGAGGTCAAGGCCAGGACGAATGCAAACAAAATAGTACGAAAACTTGCACTCACCTTCTCTGTTGTTTGAGGACTAGACGGCAGGGAGTCGCTGTTTACTGATTCTGATTTGAGCGACCCCAGCGACCCGATACCGCTAGATTCACTGGAGACTGACGGACTCGGGCTCGACTGGGACTGAGACAGGCCCGCTATGTCTATGATATGCCCGAACGAACTGAACGAATTAAAATTTTCTGTCTCCAAGCCTGCCAGCGGTAGTGCAACGCTCAAAGCCATGTCTGTAAATGGAAAATCACGTTTGTATTGTAATTACACGTGCATAAAGACAACTGCGTGTGAACACTTTATGCTATGTTGACAGAATCTAACCAACGCGCCAAACTGTTACGGTTTTATGATTACACCACACTCGAAATAACGCGTCACTTACCTTTGACTAGAATTACAAATAAGAATTTCAAAACCACACTGTATTCAGCGAGTAAAACAATAATTACCGAAAAGCGGAATCCCAAAAAGCTCAAGCCTCGATGTAGTTGAAACAGATCGAACATTTATGAAGTGAAGTTAGCTCCAATCGCGAGTTTGCGTTGCGTGATGTCGTCGAGCGCGAACCGGAAATAGCTCTGTCGATAAAGTAGTCTATTACGCAGCAATGAAATCCACTACAAAAAGGCTTTAACAGGATTATCAATCATCAAAAATATTGTTTTGTTTTAATTTTAATTTTGATAGCAGCTAAATATATTTCTAAAGCAAGCATTTTTGTTAAACATCATAAAAGTAGCAATGCCTTGAAATGGTGTACAGCGCCATCTGTGTTGGTGTCAAGTTTTTTGTGGAATTCAACTCAGTGAAGTCGTTCTTCTACTCAACGGTAGATGGCAGCATGCAACACTGGGGCAGGCCAAACTTCAGATAGGTACCCCTTGTATTGTTAGATGGCGCTTTTGTATATTTTTAACGGTGCCTATTTTTCAATGTCTTCAAAATAAACTAATATTATGTACAGTCACGAGCATAAGTATGTATACACTTGGCTTTATTCAAAGACGATTTTCTTCTTTAGTTTTGAATGAAAATTTATGTTATTACGAACAAAGTATTTTCGAACCCATAGGTTTGTGTAAAGTGTCGTATTTCAACGTTGCATTCATTATTTCACGAAAAAATCGTAATTGAAAGTTGCCAAGTGTTAACATATTAGTGCTCGTGACTGTACTAGTAAAAAATTGCACGACAAATAATAAAAAACTATATAAAAGTGGTTTGCCCAAAGTGTTATCGGGTCAGTACATTATTATTAGCAGTCCAAACAAATAATTGATTTAATGATATTCAGATCTTGAGAAATCAAGATAAGTTATGTCACTTGGATTATTTTACGGAAATCTCATCATCTGCCTAGCCTTTTCCCAACTATGTTGGGGACGGCTTCCAGTCTAACCGGATGCAGCTGAATACCAGTATTTTACATGGAGCGACTGCCTACCTGACCTCCAGAACCCAGTTACTGGGTAATAATTATGATACCCCTTGGTAAGACTGGTTGCCAGACTTTCGGGCTTCTGACTACCCGTATCGACTGTCAAAGATCCACGAATGACAGCCGGGACCAACGGCGGAGGGGTCTCCCAAATATGGTCACCCATCCACAGACCAACCGCGGCAATGACAATCAAAATACGAAGCAAATTATTATAAATAGAAATTGTACACCGTTTTTTTTACATTTGTTTCTTGAAAAATCATTCAAAGCCTAACATTTTCATCAATTGTGTAAATATTTTAACTGAACTTGAAGGTAGCCGGTAGTCGGTGTCTTGGGATCTGTATTTTAGTTTTAGTTTTTTGCCACCGACTTTCGAAATCTAAAGTTATTACATAATTTTGAGTTAATTTCTTTTTGAAGTCGATTTAATTTTTTTAAATTACTTTTGTTTTCGTAATTTTTAGTTTTAAGTAAAAACTGGAATAGGTAGGTATTTGTTTGTAATAAGTAGGTAATGGTTTTGTTGTAAATATTGGACTAGAATTTGACCAAGGTTTTGAGATGTTTTCCCTTTGACACTGCACCCGCTTATTGATACGAGCTACGGTTGCACCCGTAGCTCGTATCAATAAGCCAGGCCGTCACACTTACACGTATTAGTTCATATCTTGAAACTGAATCGATTTTGATGTTTCAGTCTATCAAAAAGTACTGTGACTTGCACTGTTCCATAAGTTGAAGAAAATGATACATCAATGAGGTAAGCCAATAAAAAATGGTTTCGATCCGATTACCTAATACCTATAGTTGCGGAAAAAAAATTAAACCGACTTTAAAAATAAATTAACTCAAAATTATGAAATAACTTTAATTTCGGAAGTCGGTGGCAAAAAACTAAAATTATAAATAAAATACAGATCCCAAAGACACCGACTTCCGAAATTAAAGTTATTTCATAATTTTGAGTTAATTTATTTTTGAAGTCGGTTTAATTTTTTTAAATTACTTTTTTAAAGGCACTGATTTAAAGCGGCAGTTGTTTATTGTAGGTTTAAAAATTACAGTACCTATGCATATTTATTAACAAGTTCAAACAGTAAACTAAATAGAAGTAAGTCATAACAAACAAGAGAATACTTAATTGGGTAATTAAATAAATAATTAAACAGTAGGTACCTACAATTTATTTATTTATCCATTTATTACAAACAATACAATGAACGGGTAGTTACGTGTGGGCACTTGGGCAGTTAACGAATCTGAATTAGTCGGTAAGAAATCTAACTAGAAGTGGCGGTGGATTTACATAATCAGCCTATTTAGCTAATGTTCCCACTGCTGGGACTCAGACCTCTCAGTGAGAGGGAGTGGTCCGTAATACATCACGCGGGCCCATTGCGGGTTGGTAGACGTCACATGATTTCGAATTTTTGGTTCTAGGACAAGCCGGTTTCCTCACGATGTTTTCCTTCACCGTTTTGAGAGCAGTGGTAATGAAATAATTTACACAAAGTAAAGCGCCTGTCTGGGTTCGAACCTACGACCTACAACTTGGAAGTCGCGGCCATTACCACTGGGCCACCACTGCTTTTAGCGGCACCTTTACCAACAATTATCTACTGCTTGTTATTTTTTCCACTGATCATAGTAACCTCCCTAATGTTTAAATAACAGTTGTTAAAATTATTACCAAAATAAATAATCATAAAACCGACTTAAGACCTAGACCTATTCAGGGTTTGAGTAGGTAACCCTGAATCCACCACACGAGCTGCAGCTAGGTAGGTACCTATTTACTTTGCCTACTTATCTTTAATCTAATTGAGATTGATCTATGGCAAAAATCGCGAAGGTTGGCAATACCACCACGAACCTGTCTCCCAAGTGACGTGTAAAAGTTCTGAAAGGATCATCATCATCTTCCTGCCCTTATCCCATGTTACTTGGGGTCGGCGCAACACGTTTTCTTCTTCCATTCTCCCCTGTCAACCGTCACGCTATCATTCACTCCCTTGTCTTTCATATCATTTCTCACACAACCCATCCATCTTTTCTTCGGCCTTTCTCTCCCTCTCCATCCATCAACATGTATATTCATCACTCTTTTAGTCACATGCGTTTCGTCCCTTCTCATCACATGCCCATACCAAGACAAACGATTTCCTTTCAACTTTTCTGTCACTGGCGCCACTTTCAAACTTCCTCTTATATATTCATTTCTTACTTTATCCATTCTCGTCACTCCACACATCCATCTCAACATTCTCATAGTTCTGAAAGGATCTATTTACAAAAATAAACGTTATTTCATTTCAAGAAGGTACGACCAAGAAGGTTTGGCCACTGTGTCCACTCTGTGTAGTCTATCTCTCTAGTTTGTCAGTTTGTCTGCCTGCCCACCATGGCGCCCGCGATCTCGTTACCCGAGTAGAGTCTAGGTACTTTACCTAATAGAAATGTAATAGTTTTTTATAGAGTAGGTAGTACTTGAAGGCTGCTTTCCAAAAAACTTGTAGAAAACTGTCGATAATAGATAAATTCAGTAGGCATACATTGGACATTATTTTGTTTTGTTATAATTATTTAACTGTTACAATACAAAATAATAAACAAGAAGAAGAATATTTAGGGCCCAAAATCGGTGCCTTCGATCAATGACAGGTTCTTAAAACTACAGAAAGCTGTCAACCTGTTTTTAAATCTCTAAGGATACTTGTTTACATTGCCATCGTTGTATAAACTAGAAGCTGCCCGATAGAACGAACAAGCACCTGTTTACGTCAGTATCATATAATGGATAGAAGACAACACTCAGGACCAGGTCACAATATAAAAATCAACTTTAGACAGGTGAAGATACTTAAAAAAAAAATAACCATGGCATGGGTCCTCTTATCTATACTTAATATTATAAAGCTGCAGAGTTTGTTTGTTTGTTTGAACGCGCTAATCTCTGGAACTACTGGTCCGATTTGAATGATTCTTTTAGTGTTGGGTAGTCCATTTATCGAGGAAGGCTATAGGCTATATAACATCACGCTACGACCCTTAGGAGCCGCGCAGCGTGTGACACCGCGGGGATTCAATAATAAAGCTGAAGAGTTTGTTTGTTTGAACGCAATAATCTCTGGAACTACTGGTCAGATTTGAAAAAATCTTTTTGCATTTGATAGCCCAATTCTTGAGGAAGGCTATAGGCTATTTAATATCACGCTTTGACCTTTAGGAGCAAAATTAAAAGAAAAAAAGTCTGAATGAACGCTAAGCGAATACGAAGGGTTGCGACGGGGTGGGGGTACAAGAAATTTCACGCGGACGAAGTCGCGGGCAGAAGCTAGTATTATTAATAAACTTCCGATATATTTGAAAGAATTACCCATCAAAGTTTTAAAAAGTAATTTAAAAAAATTAAACCGACTTCAAAAAGAAATTAACTCAAAATTATGAAATAACTTTAATTTCGGAAGTCGGTGTCTTGGGATCTGTATTTTAGTTTTTTGCCACCGACTTCCGAAATTAAAGTTATTTCATAATTTTGAGTTAATTTCTTTTTGAAGTCGGTTTAATTTTTTTAAATTACTTTTTATTTCGTAATTTTTAGTTTTTGCACTAGAATTTGACCAAGGTTTTGAGATGTTTTCCCTTTGACACTACACCCGTAGCTCGTATCAATAAGCCAGGCCGTCACACTTACACGTATTAGTATATATCTTGAAAATTACTGAATCGATTTTCATGAAACTTGCACTGTTCCCTAAGTTGAAGGAAATGTAAGCCAGTAAAAAAAATGGTCACGATCCGTTTAATAGTTGCTGAGAAATGCGTGGACAAACATACATACATACGTCTATGAAATTTTGTATATTTGTTTGGAAGCCTTAGTAGATTGTCATATGTGAATATAATGCAATTCCAATAATATTACATACATACGTGTCGAATTGTTATCCTCCTTTTTTTGAAGTCGGTAAAAAGAAGTTAACAAAACTGCTACTGGACAAGTGTTTCTGCGCAATTAAAGATTTTGTTAATGACACAACTTTCTGTTAGTGGTGTGTATTTATTTATTTAATATTTATGCTGCTTGGATATTATATGCTACATAGATATTTATTTTATTTTGTTTTTAGTATTTGTTGATACAGCGGCAACAGAAATACATGATTTGTGAAAATTTCAACTGTCTAGATAACCGCGGTTCTTGAGATACAGCCTGGTGACAGACAGACGGACGGACGGACGGACAGACAGCGAAGTTTTAGTAATAGGGTTCCGTTTTTACCCTTTGGGTACGGAACCCTAAAAACTGAACTGGCGGACTCAAGTCGCTAGGGTGAGTCAGAAGGTTACTGGAACGCTGCGGGCTCTGTACCGTTTGAAAAATTTATTACTTTCAAGTAATTTATAGACAATGCTTGTACAGTCCCTTATTTTCCCTATCATCGATTATGGTGATGTGTGCTACTATGACCTGAATGCAGATCTCCTCAACAAACTTGACCGCCTTCTCAATAACTGCATTCGATTCGTTTTCAATCTGCGTAAATATGATCATGTCTCCGCGTATCGGTCGCTTCTAAAGTGGTTACCCTTACGCCAGCGCAGAGAGCTAAGGGCGCTGACCACCTTGTTCTCATTTATTGATTCTCCGTCTTCCCCTAGTTATCTAGCCCCCCCACTTTCAGTACATTTGCGCCAACCACAATAGAAATCTACGTTCATCACACAATCGTCTTCTCCAATGTCCCACTCACCGCACAGACTTCATTCACTCTTCCTTCTTCGTTCAGTCTACCTCTCTGTGGAATGCGCTCCCCCAGGAAATCAGGATGGCAACCAACCGATTATCCTTTAAAGTTAAGGCTCGCGAACACATTCGCAAGAAGCTGGCAGTATCATTACAACGGTAATATTTTCTCATTGTTTGTCTTATTTCTTTTTAGTAAGTATATTAATGTATTTATGTATATTTATTTGTGCTTATATTTATATGTAATTAGGTATATATTATGTTCATAGTTTTAATAGGTTTATGCGTATCTTTATATTTAAAATATTTATTCCTCAATGTTCTTGATTGCACCTACCACTGTTTGTCTCTGCATTACCCAAAGATTGACTGATAGAAAATGCCTGGCATTAAGTCCGCCTCTGTACATTTATGTGCTCGAAGTATTACCTAAATAAATAATAAAAACAAGCATTTTTCAGAAACCGCTATTTTCCGTCTTTTTTGGGAAATTGTCTATAGAATCTTAAATATGAATCGATTTCTTTGAATGTTGGATATGTTTATTGGATTAGTATCCAAACAGCCGTAGAGAGAAACAAAAAAACTTAACTAGGTACTTATAGGTAAGTAGATGTTTTTTATTATAAATGGACTGGACAAAATAAACAAAACACGGTATTTTGGGGATTGTTATGACAAAACACTGTATTCTTACAAAGCTGGTGATTAAAACATGAATTGTGTTTTGATAAAACACTGTAATTTGATAATGCAATGTTTTGACTTCTGTTAAAACACTACTGTGCCTTATTTTTTTAGATACTTACATTTGAACTAATTCGAATGCGTAAAGTGCACTGAAAATACCTACACTATAATAATATCTTTAGATACAGTATCAATTCACTATAGGTACACTGTATCTTAAGATACACTGTAATTTCATTGCACTAAAAAGCAATAAGAGACATTGCTTTTTCTGGTGCCTAAAATATTTAGGGGTGGTTTTTGTTTTACCCAAAAAATACAATAATATAATTAATATTATATAATATAATGTATTCCCTGAAGGGAAAAAAGGGGAGACAAGTAGGTATGGTAAACACTGACACCCCCACCTCGGTTAGGTATGTTGGTTGACAGTTGTTTGAATAATTTAATAATCTCCCTATTTCGGCCTTTTTATTCGTGTTTAAAAAAAAAATCTATATATATACCTATATATAAGTGGGTAGGTACTTATAGACTATAAATTATTCTTATTCCAAACCCATTATAGGTATTGTATTATAGAATGCACTGAAAAAGTTAATTTAATCATTTGCTACGTTGGTCTACGTACCCATACTACTTTTAATAGGTAATAAAAATATCCTACGAGTAAGTAGTATCTGAATCAATTATATTTATTTCATACACGTAACATTGGATTTTTCAGAACCCTAATAATATTTTTATATGTTATATCATTCCCGCATTTAAAATTAAACCTGAAAATATGAGGGTTCATTTTTATTTCATCCGTTTCCTTTATTTTATCGCATAATAATATCCTGAAAGCAATAAATGTTCGAATACTCCTGGGCGGGATGGTAGCTACTTAAATAGGCACCTACCTACCTAATATTTGAATATAAATGATCACTCTCAAATTAACCTTTGAATTTCTCGGTGTAAGCCGGTTTACGAGTATTTATTATATTACGAGAGCAAGAAACGTGCAAGATAGCCGCGAGGAGCGTCGAGTGTATTCAGCGGCACTTGGACCCGCGCGAGCGCCGGCGATACGCGCCTAATTGCTCCAAATCGGGTGCTTATGATTTGTAAATATTCTTATATCGCCACTTAGGAGCGTCCGTTCAATAAATATAATAGTAAACATCCGTGCAAATGGCCGTGGCGGGCGGGCTGGCGGCGGGCGGGCAGGCGGGAGCCTGTGCGACGGCGGGGCCGCGCTTTATCGATTCGCGCCCGCGCGACACACTGTATCTATCCTCTCATCGATGCCCGTTTGCTGGCCTCACAAAGAAAGAGATAGGTTTCGCCGACTTTGATCCTTTTGTTTTTGGGCAGCGTCCGGCGATGCGGGCGGGGGCTGAAAAATGTGAAGGGGCGCTGATTGGCCGGCCGGGCCCCGCCCCCGCGCGAGCCTCGCGCCGCGCGAGAGCCTCCGCGGCTCAGTTCAAGGCCGGTTGCCGCGGGTCCGCGACGCACGCCGATTTGTTTGGGTTCCCGGCTATTTATAAACTTAATGAAAGCTCTCTCCTGACCACAGACGGACAGCTGTCGATGGTCGCTCGTTCTGATGACTCACTGCATCCTTATGACTTGTTTTATTGTCGTTTTATTTTGTTGCTGCTATTTATTTTAATGAGAGGTCGTAGGTCTGTCAATAAGGATGCTTGGTTCCTTTGTGCAGGCAATTTATTCACTCCATACTTCTATAGCTTCTAGTTTGTATGCTCTGTAATGTTATTGTCCTTAGACAACTTTGAGGAGGTAATTTACTACTACAAATGAATAAATCTCGTCTTACTAATTTAATACGGATATTACGTTACCTAGGTTTACCAGACCGACCGGCAGACATCTCATATTTTTAATAGAATAGTATAGGTAGATACTGGCGCCGATTCCCTTGTTCACAAATTAAACTAAATTTAAGTTCAGTACATCTTTTTCTTTCTATTTCATTAAGAAAAGGACAGAAGATAGATATTAGTTTAGTCCTGTCAAATTAAGATACTCCATAGCAAGTTCTAGGACATGTATGTCCTAGAACCAAAAATTCAAAGACATGTGACATCTACCGACCCGCACTGGCCCCGCGTGGTGGATTACCACCCACCCCTCTCACCGAGAGGAGGCCTGTCTCCCAGCAGTGGGAACATTATTAGTGGCTGATTATGCCATGTCATGTCGCGCCAGGATCCTAAATCCTAAACAGGTAATCCTTTTTCATCGTCCGTGCTCATCAAAAGGTTTTGAACCACTCATGAGCTTGTATCATTAAACCCTCCGTTACTTTGGACAAACAAGTTAGTAAATACAATAGCGCAAAAACTATGCCTACTATAGGTATGTATGTCTATTACAAATAGAGGCACGGCGCGGCCGTTCGGGTACAGTTAGCGATGGTCTAACCTCTAGGTCATTGGTTTTATGCTTAGGGTTATGACATGGTGGGGCGATGTAGCGGTTTAAGATTTTTTTTTTTTTTAATTTACCAACAGCTTCTGTATACACTACACAGGCTGGCAGGAACATTGATGCGTCAACATAGTTCTGGACTTCTGGACTTACCTGAGCTGCGTTGAAATTTTTCGCCAGTTATAAAAAAAAATGCTGTTCTTTAAATTTTGATCGCGTAAGTGTGCTGTTTCTTTTTAAATAACCGATCTTGAAGATCATTTTAATATGACTGTGAATTAACAGAACTGGAAAAGTTATACGAGTCAGGCCTGTTTTTTCCAACGCCAGTCATTAAGGAGTCATTTTCTTTTTTTTTTTGAATTTTAGTATTCTTACCTCAGTCTCAATTTGTCAAAAATACGTCTAATTTTTTGACATTGATTGTCGCTGACAGGAGACTGCGACTAGATTTTAAACGTTTTTAATACGGGAATTGGCGTTTTGTTAACTTTTCTCAGCGCAATAAAATTGACATCTCACAGTTTTTGTATGGAAAAACGGTAAAAAATTCAACTTATACTTACTAGATTTTTAGGTGACTGTTTTTAATCTACAGATAATTATTATTCGTGGAATAAAATTGACGTCTGACAGATTTTGTATGGAAAAACTGTCAAAAACTTAAAATTAAGTATAAGTACCCCGGATAAAATTGTCTAGCGTTGGAAAACTCAGCCCTAATGGGCAGTAAGTATACGCTTGACTGCTTGAGGGTTGCCGAAGGTCTGCCGTGGCCCGTGCCGTACTGCCAGTTGAAAAATCTAAACGTGTGTTTGACACATTTTCGAATATTCCCAATGGCAAAGATAAGGAAAACTGGAGGAAAATATATTACATAATCAGCCTATAATGTTCCCGCTGCTGGGGCATAGGCTTCCTCTCTCCGAGAGGGTGTGGGCTTTAATCCATCACGCAGGCCTATAGTGCGGGTTGGTAGATGTCACATGTCTTCGAATTTTTGCTTCTAGGACATGCCGGTTTCCTCACAATGTTTTCCTTCACCGTTTTGAGAGCAAAAAGATTAGAAGAACGAAACTCATTACCATGTAGATTTGAGAGATTGGGATAAATAGAGAGCGAAAAAATATCGAAAAATATACTTTTTTTTAACTTTCAGTTAGTTATGTAATTCGAGTAAAAAAATAGAGCAGAATATAATCACACAACAATAGGAAGGCGTTGTCATCACGTTGACACCACGTCGCTGACTGAATTTTGTTAACAATCGTCGCCCGCCACCCGCTCTGCTTGTTAACAATCGTCGCCCGCCACCCGCTCTGCTTGTTAACAATCGTCGCCCGCCACCCGCTCTGCTAGGTTCCTATGCTCGTAGCTTATATTTTTTCTGTCAGTGGTTAGCCTACTGCTGATAAATGTTTTACAACAAACTCTGAATGAGTATTCTATTATTACTTTAGACACGCACAGTCTATAAACGGCTAGTAATTTCTCGATAAATACTTACGCGAATAAAACATGTAGATTTTGGTGAAGATGAAAATTAGACTAAGTAAGTGCTCTTTCTCATCTCATGGATCCTAACACCATCAACATGGATGATGACGATGGTGTATGAAGACATCCTATAGGTCCTAGATGTCCTACTTTGTTGTAGAAAAAAATATATATACGCGTCGACTTGAGAACCTCCTCCGTTTTTTTTCGTCGGTTAAAAACAAATTGGTGCTATTGTGTCGCCATACCATCCAGTAATGAAATCTACTTTCCGTAATTGTCGGGTTGAAAGTGTGACACTTCTTTTTAAATTACATTGATTCACTCGTATCTGTCTTAGCGTAATCAGCCTATAATGTTCCCATTGCTGGGACACAGGCCTTCTCTCAGTGAGAGGGAGTGGGCCATAATCCACCACAATAGCTTATTAGATATAATAAAAAAACTCAAAAAAGTTTGATTACTTATTAGTAATCAAACTTTTTTGAGTTTTTTTATTTTACATGATAACCATGGAGCGGAAGGGAGTGTCAGACTCTTACTGACTAAAACCCACGCGTGGTCCTTCCTTAGCCCTTTATGTTCCGGGCCAGCGGTAACCCTTTCGGACAATCCCGCTGAAAGTTTGCATAGGTTGTGGTAGCATTTTAAGAAACTGGTGACAGTACTTGACACGTTAATTGTTTCAGAACGGGGGCCCAAAAACCCCACTCCTAAGACTTTGGCAGAATCATAAAAGGATATCATTATGAATCGTAATGGAATTATTCCCTGTTTAGTTGCGAGTTGCGATCAGAAGGCCAGTTCCTGTAACTCAATTCGTTCAATCTCATCTCATCGACAATCAATGTCAAAAATGTAGGTATTTTGGAGGGATGTTTGACAGATTGAGACTGATATCAGACTGTGAACGTTCTTAAAGTTACTAGAATTGCCCTTCAGAACATAGTTTATTTGCAGTCCGTTCACAGTTATTTTTCCTCTGATTTTTCATCACTGTCAAAAGCACAGTGATCTTTATTGTCGTGGCAATAAGGTTGCTGTTGGGTTGCTACCACTGACAATTCTGTCATAATCACGGTGATCTTTATAATCATTACAATAAGGTTGGTATTGGGTTGCCGCTGTGAGGTAACATAAACTGTGAACGACTATAGGCAGTATCCTGGGAGTTGTTATAGTTGGGAGGATGTATACATAATTGCATATTATATCTACCTATCTAAAATTTCTGACTGTAGTCCGTTTTCTTTTTAATATTTTCCTAATTGGATTTTCTTTCTTCAATGGCGTTCACAACCTTAAAAGAAACTTCCGTCAGTTCTTCCGAAGATTCTTAGACATTTCCAAATACTACTTACAATTAATACTACTATAGCCAAAAGATTCGGTTTTAAAGATAGAGACAGCGCAACAGTGTTTTTCAAGATAATTTTCTAACATCACAGGTAAATCTGCATAGCCGTATGTATATTTCTTCAATTTAAATCACTATCGTACGTCATTTCTGGTGCTCACGTCATTTCTGTGTCACGTCTAAACGTCGATCACTGTCGACGTGTAAACGACGCGACGTGTCACCGACGACTGCTACACGACGAGACGACGTGACAGCTAAATGAACACGATTGACTGCGTCGTTTCGACGTGGATGACTTTTCACTCGGTGTAACGGGGCTTTTATGTACGTTCTGTGTTAGAAGACGTCTTTTGTTTAATTTTTTTATGGTTTTAGTAAAGTTTGAATTAGACTAGATTAGTTGTCGTTCCATCTAGCGTTAGAAGGAAAAGGAACGCTTCTTCACCGCACCTCAAATTGTGACCCTAAGAAAGTGCTACGAAACTGTGTAAAAGTGCAAATTGACATTATTCTTAGTTATAACATAACCTTTTGAACGCCAGAGCATAAACGCACGCGCGTGCCCTCCACGCCAAGCCACAATTTAAAATATTTAAGGTATACAAATAAAAACACACAAAGTAATGATTTAATTGTTTATTTCGTGATAAAGTGCACTGCATTTTTTGTCACATATTATTGTATATTATATATATATATATTGCATATGGCGTACACGCCAGCGACACAAATACACGGCACGGGCACGCGCTTGCTTGTCACGTATATGTGACAATGGCGTTCAAAGGGATAATCTATTTCGTAAAATATTAAGTTAGAGTCTTAAATTGCTTATTAGTCTATTATGCTAGATTGTAATCAATTACTAAGAACTTTAGTTCTTATAAAAAAAAAACCTCAAATGAGGAATTATTGATTGACACAAAATTTTCAAACTGAATGTATCAAAACATAATCAGCTTATAATGTTCCCACTGCTGGGACACATTTTTCCTCACGTTGTTTTCCTTCTCCGGTTTGAGAGCAGTGGTGATGAAATAATTTACACAAAGTAAAGCGCTTGTCATTCGAACCTACGACTTAAAACTCGTATGTCACGGCCGTTACCATCACTGCACTGGGCCGCCACTGCTCACGAACACACATACAAAGTGTCAATGGGTAACTTTAATTCTCCGTATCTTTATGTATACTGCTTCTTATTTTCTTCTGAAACCATTAACGAAAGAGGGGGCCGTGGCTGAATAATATCAGCTGCACAGGTCTATCGATCAGGTTAAGCTACGCTTGCCGCGGTTGGTCTTTGGATGGGTGACCATCTTTACATACTGAGACGGCTTAACGTGCTTTCCGAGGCACGGAGGGGCCGTGCCTCGGAAAGCACGTTAAGCCGTTGGTCCCGGCTGACATTCGTGGATTTTTGACAGTCGTTACGGCTAGTCAGAAGCCCGAAAGTCTGTCAAGCAGTCTTACCAAGGAGTATCGTATTACCCAGTAACTGGGTTGTGGAGGTCAGATAGGCAGTCGCTCCATGTAAAATACTGGTATTCAGCTGCATCCGGTTAGACTGGAAGCCGATCCTAACATAGTTGGGAAAAGGCTAGGCACTAAGACTGGTTGTCAGATTTTCGGGCTTCTGACTACCCGTAACGACTGTTAAAAATCCGCGAAGGACAGCTGGGACCTACGGCTTAACGTGCTTTCCGAGGTACGGAGGGGTCTCGGTGTGTAAAGATGGTCACCCATCCACAGATCAACCGCGGCAAGCGTAGTTTTACCTGATTGATCGACCCGTGCGGCTGTTTTTATTTAGCCACGGGCTCCTCCTATCTAATATTTACCTACACAAGCTCTGAAATATTCCCAGCATCCGCGTTAAGCGTACAGCACATTGTGTTTGTGAAGGTACGGGACGACACCATTAGCGGCAGCGTCATGTAGCTACCTAATACCTCGACCGCCTCGCTAAACGACCAAATATTTAAATAGGTATCCATCCGCGGCTATCTCCAGATAAAACGCCCCAATTCACATGCGTGAGCCGCGTGATGGATGAGTCCGACGATCAGACCCTTGCCGCATACCCCCGTCCCTCTCAAATTTGCCTTCCCCACCCCCCGCTGTCCGACAACGGCCCGCCCTGCTAAGTCCTGTAGGTGATCCATTACACTGGCATTTTTGCGTAATCCCCGTTTATAAATATGAAATTGAAGGAAGACCTAGTGATGGTTAATCGACTGGAGGTCGGGGTCAGCCGGCCCTCTGTTGCGAATAATTTATGGCGACGTGCCAAAACTGTCCTGTCGCGCGATATATCGCGGGAAAAATGTTTACGTGTTTACGTTCTTTTGCAAAATGTATATTTTGAATGTGATTTGATTGGACAAACGTTAGAACGTCAGCGGTTGGTGCGCAAAGGGGTAATCACGGCGGTGCCCACATGCAAAACATGGTAATAGTAATAATTGCAATGCGTTCGCTCTGATTATAGATGGGGTATATTCTGATTATAGATAATTATAGTTGGGGGAGGTTGGGTTGCGCTGATGAGCGATTTGGGTATTATTTGCGCTTTATTTGGGTATTTATTGCGCTTGAGTGACGACGCAGATATTATGCTCGGTTATAATATAATATGTGCGTCCCTTGAGGGCTTTCACCCTGCGGCTTTGTGCGCCCGTGTGTCCACACATTACTTGAATTTTCAATATTAAATTCTGACGTCAATTTTAAAATTATTTTGAGAAAAAGGTAGTTTTTACTTTTTGGCTCAAAGTCTATTATTTATTTATAGACATGCATCTATAAATAAATAATAGATTTCTGGAGATGCATTATATAAACAAAACTTATTTTATCTTCTATCATACTTACATACAGTCACTTACTAAACTACTTCGATACTTAGGTATTATTACTTATAGCATAAAGCATAATTAAGCATAATATAGCCTATAATGTTCCGACTGCTGGGACACGACTCCTCTCTTCGAGAAGGAGTAGGCTGTAATCCACCACACGGGCCCAGTGCGGGTTGGTGGTCACATGTCTTCAAGTTTTGGGTTTAGCGCATGCCGGTTTCCTTCACTGTTTCGAGAGCAGTGTAATGAAATGATTTACACAAGCAAAGAGTTTGTCTGGGTTCGAACCCACGGCCTACAACTCGTAAGTCGAGGCCGATACCACTGTACTACTAATACTTCTAATAAAAATAAATCCAGTGATTTAAATAGTTGCTCAATAGACCTTACATAAGTTATATTCTCTATTAAATACCGGCTATATATTATAGTATTAATTATTGTCTAAGCCTAAGCTGATCCTAACCCCTCATGTATGAGACAAGAGGCTGGCTGCCCACGCGCCGCCCGCAAACGCCAATTACCAAGATTACTTCAATTCTCTTCACGAATGTATAGCTGTAACAATACGACTTCGAGTGTAACACGTCGTATCTGTGAGTCTTTAAGGTTCTTGTAGTCTGGTAACTTATTCATAATTGGTATATAAGTAGAGCGTGGTCACTTGGGTGTAGGTATACGAGATTTGCATGTAAATTCTTTACAAGTAACGATGTTACCCGAGGCTGATAAGGATAACTGAAAGTTCAGGCTCACTATCAACTTTGTTGACTGGTTAATCTTTATAACATAGAGCTATTATAGTATAACTCGCAAATACAAACAGGAAAATAGAAGGTTAAATATAATAACCAAAATTATAATTTAATTCACATTCACGTCAACACTCAACATTATTATGTTGCAAACGTAACACGTACTATCTACAACTGAATATCATAAAAGACCGAACCTATTACAAAAAATTGAGTCTGCCATTACCAAAAATACTCGTATCAATTTCTTACCTCAATTGGAGCGTCCTCCATGAACCGATAAACTTACATACCTGGGGGCCATCTATTATATTCATTAGCCGCAGACCGAGGGGCGCGGGGTATGGACCGAGGGGGGAGAGCCGGAGAGCGAAGGGTTTTAGTGCACTGATGTGGTGATAAGCGCTTGTTTGGGGTTACCTCAGTTCTTTCGACGAATTTTAATGCCAATTAGAGTAGACAATATTGCGCACTGAATGGATTGAGGCCTTTATTAGTGTCGGATATTGTTGTGAGATCGTTCGCGCGTGAATCGTACGGCGGTCAGGGGCGGGCCGCCTCGGGTGATGTTGTCGACGTATAGTGATTATGAAGTATTATGTGAGCTTATGGGTTTTGAGGCAGGTGATAATATTATAAGCTGTTATTTTTGCAATGGTTATCGGTTTATTTTACCACGATGATATCAGAATCTGTGTTCGTTATCTGAAGGTCAATTCCCGTAATTTAAAAACGTTTAAAATCTACTTAGAATCTTAACTCAGCGACAATGAATGGCAAAAATTTTGGTAAACTAGAGGTATCTTTGAAATATTGAGACTGCGATTAGAATGCGACTAGGCTGTTCTTAAAAATATGGGAATTGCCCTTCATTTTTAGTTGTTAGATTATGTAATCATTTGTTTAATTGCTTCGCTACTTCAATGAAACGAAAAGACGAATCGCCTATAAAAGTTATCCAGTCTAAAATTCTTGATACAAAGAAACAAAGTAAACTAAAGGTCTACTTGACCTACGTATGTAACCAGTAATTTGATCTTCGTTAATTAGCCAACATTATCTATAAGGACCGTCACTTTCAATATATGCAAAGAAAAACGTAATTATAAAAAAAAATAGATAATTATACACACGTGCGATTTACGCATGAAAGAATCGCGACTGTCTGCGTATCAGCGTCTATTCAATGTATAATGTATCGCATACATCATAACATTAATCTGAGGCGAGTGATGGATCGACCGCGGTTACCCTGCGGTCGGGACAGACGGGCGACTGGACGCTACACAATTTTTTTTCTTTCGGCTGAAATGATGATGATGACGTGAAAATAATGTTTATTGGTTCTCAATCATCCGTGAAAAGTTTGTATGCTATTTCAATATTTTCTTGAGAATGTACGGAAAACTCCTAACAGATTTCCTAAAAGCAAATTAATGCATGTAGCAATGTTTGTCTCGCTCATCAGTGTCAATGTGAAATCTTTTAATGCATATATCTTAGTACCTATATGTACCATTAGTTTGAAATTATTTATAGTCCACACATTTTCCAATATGTGCCATAGACAACAAATGTAATGACACCTGACACCTGTCAGGCAAGACGACACATCAAAATTTTCCGTTTTTACAATTTTAATGTATTTATTTTGAAAAATTCGTTGAGTCTCAAAAAAATCGCACAGAATGTGCCCAATTGGGATGGAGTAATGGAACTGTGGAGTTAACGCTGTGTGAGCATGCGTGTTCCATCGCCGCCCGTTCGATGTCCACCGCGCACAGGATAGATGGAAAGCAGCCATTGACTTATATTATTAAAGTAGCACATGAAGTAATTTTTCACTCCGCCTGGTGTAATTGCTGTAAGGCGTACCAGTAGGAGGATAATTAAATAAATAAATAATAATAATAAATAATCGCCTCTCATCGCCCGTCTAAGCTCCACGCTACATTTCCATCTCTGAGCCGTATTTTTTCCTTATTTTTTACCCCAACCAAAACACAAGTGCTAACTTCTCACGATAGATCTCATAAAACAGTTTGTGCGAGATTAATTGCATTATTTCGTGTTATATCAGTATTAATGGTAACTATCTAGGGGATACACCCTTCCCTTTAATTATAGAATCTCGTTTATCACAAGATGTAATGGTTGTGTGAATTATTGTTGTAATTACTGTTATCGTATGGGATGTAAGGATGTCTTCTCGCGATTTCGATGGAATTTCGTGCAGTTGTCGGCCACGTATATTAGTCCTACTAGCAGCGCCCCGCAGTTTCATCCGCATAAGTATTGACCTCGTGGGAATATCGGGATAAAAAGTATCCTATGTGTTATTCTGATGTATAAGTTATATTAGTGTAAAGTTTCATCAAAATCCGTTCAGTAGTTTTTTCGTGAAAGAGTAACAAACATCCATCTAACTATCCATCTATTCATCCTCAAAAACTTTCGCGTTTATAATATAAAACTAGCAGCGTCCCGCGGTTTCACCCGTGTAAATTTCGATCCCGTGGGAATATCGGGATAAAAAGTATCACCTACCTATGTGTTAATCCAGTAAATGGTCTATCTATGTGCCAATTTTTATCCAAATCTGTTCAACGGTTTACGCGTGATTGCGTAACAAACATCCAAACATCTTCACAAACTTTTACATTTATAATATTAGTAGGATAATGCTTGAGTACGAGGCTTTTGACTATGTTGTATTTTTATATTTTATGTCTTTTTTTTTTTTTGTAATGTGCGTTTTGTTTGTGCAGAATATTTTTTTTTCTTTTCTTTCTTTCTATATGCCTCATTTCTTGGGAAAAGTTATAAATGGAAAGTTAACAGTACCTACTGCACCTATCATTGCGTGTTTGTATTACCGTTACCTATTCAGGTCTCAGATCGTCATTTGTCACGCAAAGGTTTTGACAAAAAATTGTAAACATGGGAATAGCAAGTAGCTGTTACAGCTCTATATTAGATCTCATCATCGCGCGTTCTTATTTCCGAAAACTAAAACGTTATATATAAAAGTAACTTGGTGTGTTTTCCTAGAGAAAGTTTTTGCGTAAAGTCTAACCCCGCTGCCTAAGATTGAAATCGCTAGATTTGCTCTCACCGTAATTAGTCACGCGAAATATTTTCCATACTGAGAAGAGTGAGCTCACTCATTATTAAAAAGCGTTTCCATGAAAATCAAGAAGTCACTGCGTCATTTTGTGTCAGAGGTGTCAAAATGAAACTGAAACGCGACTATCTTTTAATGCGGTAGGGCGAATCTAACAATTTAAATCTTTGCCGCTGATTTTCATGAAAACCGTCACAGTGGCCGTTATGTGCGGCCTTCCAATCGATCCTTTCAATAAAATCTGAATCCCTCTTAAATTGTTTTTGTTTTACCATACAAATGTTTAGAAGGCATTATAATCGTCAACTGTTTTGTCTCCACATGTTTAGGTGATCGGTATTCCCAGTGGCGCAGTGGTACAGTCGCCGGCAGTCGCCGCCGGTGTCCGGAGGGCGAGACATTTCACGAGTGACTGGCCGCTGACCTTTCTAGCTCCGGGGACCGAGGAAACATGATGGCATTTCACCATCATGTTTTCATTTTTAGGGTTCCGTTCGTACTGGTAACGTTGGACTAGGTTGCAAATGAAATCCTTATAAGCTGTTCGTAATTTCGCCCTGGCTTTGAATATTTTTCCTTGTAAAGCTTTTTCAACAGAAATAATTTGACAAGTTTTAATGGGTTTTAAATGGGAAAGGACTCCAACAGGATTGGTTTTTAAATCTATTTCGTGACTGACCTGAAATAAAAGCTACTAAGAATAAGTTGTGTAGGAAAAGCAACGTGTTGAGTAGTTCTGGTTTGTTTGTCAAACACGGTCAGTGGGAAAATATAGGTATACAGGGTCCCATTAAAATAGATATACAAACTTTTAGAAATCATTCCGATCACCAAAATAAGGACGATGGTTATAAAATATATAAGAAAAACGCATAGATACTTACAAGAAAAATTAATCAGCTAACGAAGATACAATAATGTGCCGTCAATTTATTATTTGGATGCGAGAAGCACAGAACCGGTCGAAGTGGAAGTGCTTGGGGGAGGCCTATGTCCAGCAGTGGACGTCTTTCGGCTGAAATGATGATGATGATGAATTTATTATTTTAGGTCAAAATAAAATCACTTTAATCTGTGTTTTTTTTTGCTTGGATATCTTTGGTTAGACGAATCCGCTAGTTATCATTTACGAACTGAGCGCTGTGTTAAAATTTGTCCATCTATTTTAATGGGACCCTACCTATATTTTCCCGCGTACCGTGTTTCTTGGTAAACCTTGTATTTGACTATTTTCAACATTTTGTACGAATATTAAATTCTGAGAGGACGATATTCTACGGAACCCGCACCATATTAGCGATCTCATAATTTTCATTATTTTTTCTGCCGCCCGCTCACTCGACGACACTCGATTAATTTTTCACGGTACGCTTGTCAAAATGTGATTTAATATAGTCCTGGGGTAGTCCGAGCTTTGACGTGCGATGCGTGCAATGCGTGCGACGGGCCGCGACCGATCCGGTTAAGGGTTCACCTCATGCACTTTGTACTGTCTCTATAAATATAAGAGTAAAGAAAGAGAGGGGGAGAGGGAGTAGAGTAGATATATGAGTGAGGGAAGAGGGAGTGCACCTGTGTCTGCGCGCACACTTGTGCACTATAATATCTCCCGCGCCGAAGGCTAGTCTCCGTTGAGATTGGCCGCCGTGGCCGAAATACGGTCTGGAGGACTTTCTTTTATAAATATAATAAATAGACCCATGTTACGCGATTTTTAGAGGATTTTTGTGATGGATACGCTGTTGAGGTTTTGACCGGATATTCGGAAATCCGAATAACATTTCCCCGATACATTTGCATTTCCAGTTCCGTGTTACAAGCAGAATTATCTATCAATAACGCCAAAAATGGTACCGCAATTTCCAATTTGCCGCGTCACTCCGGATTCCAATAGGATGCGGGGATAAATGGAGTCGCATTCCAATATGTCACCGAGCGGGGTCCGACCATTCGGCTTTTCGGCATTCGGGATTCGGCGTTTTCGGTTATTCGCGGTGGTCGAATTCGTCGAATATTGCCCGCGCGCATACCAAAATCTTCCACTAATGAGATTTTAAACGTTGTATTATTTGTGGCGTAACTAATTGGTTTTTTGTTTGTTCATTGTTTTTACAACAATAATGAGCACGTATTTGGTATGATGGGGTCAGCGACATTCCGCTTTGAGTTCGAAGGTTTATTGTTTGTTGATCCACATTCGTTACTCATTACACGATTAGTTAATAAGATTCCTCACAGTTCAAGGTGGTTCAAGGTGGCTGAGGTTTGCAGTACCTAGACAGTAGACATTAAGTAAGTAGATCTTTATTACGGATTTCCATTTAGAGGTGAAATTTTCGCGATATATTTTGCGGTATTTTGCGGAAATCTCACCCCTCTACTAGCTGGCTTTTGAACTAAGGACGGCGTCTGACATACGAGTACCCTAGTTTAGCTTAATCAAATATTATATTTAACCACAATGTACACAATCCAGCTAAAAAAGGCATAAAAAACTACCTTTATCAAAAATCCTGTATGACTGGACTTCAGAAAAAAAAATACGCTTCAAAAAACTCCAAAAGGAAACTCTCTCGCAGAATAAAGACGGATAGGTGAGATAAATTATGTATGCGATACTTGAAACCTACCTTTTCCAAAACATAGACCTAATAAATAGGGTGAAAGGCGGGCCTTTCATCCACACATTAGGCAGTCTACACACGGGCGGCACGCGTGTCACGTCAATCGTTATTGCCTGTATAGCGCCGCCATTGCCCGCTCTGATTTGAAATATTTCCACGGAACCACTTATTCGCACCTCACAAACAGGAGCTCCGGATGCCGTGTGCGAAGTTTTGATCGTTTATCGGGGGTTTATTAAATACCTGGTCTAGTATGAGGAATTTTGATAATAGAAAGTTGCTTGCTTCAATGTGTAAGAGCAGGGTATGCTCATGCTTTGGTGGTTGTATCAATAGGTCAAACTCAAACTCAAAGCATTTATTTCAATTAAACTATTATACAGGCACTTTTGAATTGTCAAGAAGTCGATCAGTCAGAAAATATGAAGCTAGTTGCCCATTCCAAAGCGTAGGTTCCTATGGAGAAGAACTTAACTCAGCCTACCTGCGAAAGGCTGGACATCTAGCTTATCCTAAGTTTTCGTCACAACAACAAAAAGTTTAGTTTCAATTAAGAAGCGGTTGGTGCTATGCAGGAAAGTGAAGTCTTAGCAGTACGTACTGCAGTGTTACTGTATAACAACCATTTCCATGAAATAGGTATTTATTTTTATTGTATTTTTTATTTATTTATTATTTTACAGGTATTATTGAGGGGCCCGTGGCTAAATAATAACAGCCGCACAGGTCGATCGATTAGGTTAAGCTACGCTTGCCGCGGTTGGTCTGTGGATGGGTGACCATCTTTACATATCGAGACCCCTACGTGCCTCGGAAAGCACGTTAAGCCGTTGGTCCCGGCTGTCATTCGTGGATCTTTGACAGTCGTTATGGGTAGTCAGAAGCCCGAAAGTCTGACAACCAGTCATACCCCTTTGTTCTCACTAGTTCCTTTAGCAGTTCCAAGGGGTATCGTATTACCCAGTAACTGGGTTGTGGAGGTCAGATAGGCAGTCGCTCCATGTCAGCTGCATCCGGTTAGACTGGAAGCCTACCCCAACATAGTTGGGAAAAGGCTAGGCAGATGATGATGAGGTATTGAAAGAACTTGCAGGGTACACGAAAGACATAAACGCACTAAAGTAATTATTCCGAAAAACTTAAATTAAGTTTGTTTCAGGTATCTTTAAGTATCAAGTCGAGCTCATCTCACACTCGCGGAGCCGGTGGTATGTACCTCTCACGGGGCGAGAGGGTAATCGTTTTGTTGAGTCGCGTTTTGTACCTCATTGTGCGACCCGATGCGAGGCAATCGCGGCCGCGTGCGTATTCCCGTCTCGTGCCTATTCTAATGGGGTGACAACTGGTACTCGCACCCACTCGTACCTACGTCTGTGGAACGTATCGCGCATTCGCACTTGAAGCTTACTTACTTGGTTATTATAAATGCGATTCTTATTGAGATCGTGAGCTGAATGGAAAGTTTTTGTTGGAGCTAATGGCGTGAGATGTTGATGGTGCTGAATATTTTCTGTAATAACTGTAGATGATGATGAAGAAGCAAGATGGCAAGATTACCTGGACAATGATTGCAGGTGCGACAGCGGTTTTAGTTGACTTTTTGGAAGTAACCTTTGGCAAACTGCACCGTCTTTTGTTGTTAATATTATTATTGAAACTAGTTGCGCCCCGCGGTTTCACCCGCGTGAATGTCGATCCCTTGGGAATATCGGGATAAAAAGTAGCCTATACAAAATTTTATCAAAACACACACACTTACAAACTTTCGCCTTTATAATATTAGTGTTATAGAGTTTAGGGTTAGTGTTATATTAAGCAATAACTAGCTTATCATCTGCCTATCTATTTTCAACGAAATTCCCCTGTCAACAACACCTAATCCACGATCAAAGATATCCGAAATTAATGCAGTGTGAACACGAATTTTGGTAAAAACACAGGCACAGCTGCTTGCCCGCGGGAGGCCGTTAGATAGGCGCGAAATGCCTAGAGAACTGTCATCGATTAAAAAAATACGATTAAAATCTTGCGCAAGCGCAGTTTTTGTGCGAGCAGCTGTGCACGTGCGCGCATCACCTGTCCCACGTGGCCAAAGATAATGGCGGCTTCAAAGAAGTCCGAAGGTCTTATTGTTGGGACATTCTGGGCTTTGATTTAAGGTTCATTCCATTGTTGAGGGTATACGGTGATTCGGGGACTTGGACGCACCTGTCTGTAAATTGGCCATGATTATGTAATGTATACATGCTTTGTTGCTATTTTTGGCAGACAATGATTTATTATTGGTAGTTTATCAAGTTCGCCAGAATGATCTTTTGGATACGCAATATCTAAATTAAATTTCTGATCATCATCATCATCTGCCTAGCCTTTTCCCAACTATGTTGGGTCGGCTTCCAGTCTAACCGGTTGCAGCTGAATACCAGTATTTTACACGGAGCGACTGCCTATCTGACCTCCACAACCCAGTTACTTGGTAATACGATACCTTTTGGTAAGACTGGAAGACTAAATTTCTGATATCATGTCATATCTGATCTGTATAATTATCCTAGGCAAACATAACAGTGTAGATGCTTGTCAGTTGTCTCGGTCATTGGTAGTGAGCATGAAAACATGTAAAACTTTTCGATTTATTCCGGTCTGATCCCCTGAACCCCCCCTCCACCCCCTCCCCTCGTCGATCCCCTCTTGCCAACTCTTACCAATTGCCTTAAAATTCTACAAACAAACTTGTCTGGTGTGTGTGTTTCTACACTAAACCGATTTCTTGCACAAAACTAGGAAAGTATCCGTGTCAGGATAATTCCCGAAACCCATTCATAGATCACGTACTCCCACAAAGACAGTACATTACTTACCTGCCAATAAACTGCTCTGCAATAACCCTTAATGATTTATAACAAACATACATTCCACCTATCAGTGCCATGGCCCTTATGGTCTACGTCATAAGGGGTAAATCATCTTTTTGGGGAGTAAAAGATATGTTGGCAAAATCCAGAAGTCGTGCAGTGTTATCCTGAATTGCTTTACAATTGTCAGCGTCCGATGGTTGTCGTATATCATTGATTTTTACGACAAGTCGTAATTCATTAGCTTTGTGTCCGTCAATGTGGTTCGACTTTAATTTGGAAGACAAATTAACTTTTACTATTAATGGTAACGCTTTATGGTCACGTTTTACCTGTTACTGATGTAACGTTTAAAAATCTTTTTGTGGGAGAATTTTGTGGTAGTACCTACAGCTCAAACAGTTCTACCAGCTGGCCATGGGATTTCTTACAAACTTGGACAGTCAGGTGTTGATGATGATCGTATGATAGAAGACAGCTACTGATTTGGCGTTGTCGTAAAAAAATACTTAGAATTAGAATTTGTAGTAAGGCATTTGAGATTTTGCAGTAAGACATGTGTTCTTATCGACTCCTCATTTCAGCTTTATTATTTACATTGTGCTGATACGCTACGTATTAATATATTATCGGTAAGTAGGCGTAATTTTATAACTATAGTCGTAAATCGGGTACATACCTCTGAGCCTACCTGCCGCACCGGGCGAGCGCGAGACTACGCAGAAACGAACAATGCGTGTCATTTTTTTCAGCTAAAATCCTTAAAGCGCAGTTTTTCGGCGCAAATTCCAAAGAACACCTGGTCGGAAATGGGCCCAGGGGGTCTACTGATTGATAGAGGTACCGCGATTTTAGTACAATGGCAGAAATATGCAGTTTTCTGGCCATTCGAAACGGCTCGATCCGCCCGGTCTCCGGCGACGGAGCGTCTGTTTAAAACAATCATTGATCGACGTTTTCTGAATGGAATGTCAAAAAATATCTTTTGTGCAGTCAAGGGTGTAGGTGGTCAGGATCTACGCTGTTTTATTGGCAATTCTGTCTCAATGGGTGTCTTTGTGTCTTCTTGACGTAAATAATAAATTCATTCTGGTTTAAAGCGTTTTGTTTATGTACAAATTGTACAAATTATCTAATGTAACTTCTCTTTTATAAACAACTCTTTAAGTCTAAATACTACCTACTGCTATTGTGTCAAAATTACCTTCATATCAACTAAGTATTCTGCACACGTAATGCATCCAGAACACTCATAACCAAAACATCCCAACCGAAATAAATTGCATTTAAAGCGACGATTACGCCCCAAATGAGGAAAGTTAATCCCCAGACGTATCATCACGTATGCATACGTAAAATTGTGAAGACAATAATTTGATTGATCTCTTAATGAATATGCAGATATGTTAAGTGATGATAAGGCCGCAAATAAAGCTGGTTCCCTGAGGAGTGATTGTGCGCCTACCTCTGGCACGAGCCTGATTTTAATCTCAGATAAGTGTAGAGAGCAGAGAACAGTTTACATAAATTCTGGAGTTAGCACCTTGTTTACAAAGTGCAGTGTTTGATTACGAGATTGTTTGATAAGTGCGTGCTCTTGTTTTGGTGTTGCTTTTGGATTTGTTCGCTGACAAATACTCCATGTTTTTGAAACTTTTTTGGAAGCGTGTTAAAAGTTTTTGTAACGTTGCACTGTGTTTGTAACGTGACTTTTGAAGATGAAAAAAAATCTATAGATTCACTAAACTAGGTACTATTTTCACTTGACGTTTAGTTAGGGAGTATCTGATAGTTACTTACCTATATACGATATTAATTTCAAAGAGTCTGCACTATTTGAAATATTAATCTATATGCCTAACTTACCAACAACCGAATCCTCCAAAATTAAAACCATTAAACGAAAAATGAACTAAAAAAAAAAAACCAAAACTAACCCTTTAAACTCCGCGTTAAAAATACAAACTTGAAAAAGGTTTCGTGGTGAAAAACAGTTGAAAGAGGAGAAGAAATTATAATGAAATATCTTCATCTAACCCTTCTAATTAATAGCCATCAGTGTCTGTAGCACTCGTGGGGTTGACAGTACCTTCAAGTTTTTTAATATGCTTCCTCACCTCGATAAAACAGTGGGTATAATTGCTTTTTTCTGCCGCTAACTGTGAGCTTCGTATAAATCATCGTACAAAGCTGCAAAGCTACGGTAAGTTTCAGTTGAGATGAAAATTCGGGTAGTTGTGACTTTTTATTACAAGGATTTTATGTACCGTACAATAAATATTAGTGGCCAGTTTTGGTTAAATTTAAATATCTAAACTAATATTTTAAAGAGATTGTTTTTTGTATGTTTGTTTCTTACGCTTTCACGCTAAGATGGCTTCACGGATTTGTATGAAATTTGGCCCACGGGTAGACCATGACCTGGATTAGTAGGATAAAATAGTTTTATCCGTGTATTCCAATTTTTATCGTAGATCCAAGGGATCGAGACTTATGCGGGTGAAACCGCAGGGCGCAGATATGAGCGCTCTTGTATTTTTATAGACACAAACCCTCTTTTTGAATACACGTTTAGGAAGTAAATTCAGGATTTAAATTCTTTCCCAACAAATAGTTTTTGTGTGATATTTTTATCACTTCCTTGGAACTGCATTTCTGAAATGAATTACTTATACATACGTTTGCTCACTCCCCTCAAAAAACTTCATATCATACCTATTACAATCAAATCGTGGTAAGACTATAGCTGAGTATACACAGAGTGGCAATAACAGCTTGTATTGGATCAGCAGAGATAAAAAACGTAAGACGCGGACAATCCTTTTCGGCTCAAAATTGAATAGTTGGATTATGCGACCTACGGGCGAGCGCAGGGTTGACTCGGAACGTGTCGCGAGTTTTGTTAGACTTTATTTATTAATTTGTTTTGAAATCAACATTGACAGTAAAATACATGTTTTTATATTTATTTGTTACCATGATTGATAAGTGATGATGATGATGATAAATTGATTCAAAAAACACTTTTACACGTATAAATAAATTATGTTTTAAAACTAGAATGAGTTCGGTGTTTCCTATTCGACTACTCTGAGAAGAAAGACTAAACTAACTCAGAGATCACAGTCTCTTTTAAAGTCAGGCCATATGAGGACAATACATTTCTTTTTTTATATGTATGAATATGAGAATGACTAGTCCTGAAAATAATCATCATCATCCAGTGAAAAAGTTTGCTCATCACCGTTCTATAATTTCCCTTGCAACAGTTGCAACTATGTTACAGTTGGCAATCGGCATCCAAGCAAAGTAGAAGCAACTGCGGTCTGAATTCTACAACCAACTCTGTTACTTGATGCCAGTGGAACCGAGTTGTAGGTATGCCAGTTTTCTATCACTAATATGAAAAAGGGCATGTATCTAATCGAACATTTTGCTTTCCTAAAAATGTTATTGAACAATCTAATATACCTAATGAATGCGCCTGTTTTTGTGAACCTCAAATTATTCTTATTTTGGTGTCTTAAAAATACTAAATGGCTAAGGAACTACGACCAACTGTTCGCTTAGCTCGCGCGGTTGGTCACAGTTCTAATCCATACTAATATTATAAATTCGATAGTAACTCTGTCTGTCTGTGTGTATGTTACCTTTTCACGCCTAAACCACTGAACGGATTTCGATAAAATTTGGCAGAGAGATAGATTGCATCCCGGGGAAGGACATAGGATAGTTTTTATCGACATACCTCGCGGGTGAAGCCGCGGGCGGAAGCTAGTCTAACATAACATAGTCTTTTATACCAGACAAGCTCTAGACATGAAGACCTGTAATTGGCTGTCAGATTATAATACTGTTAATTATCACTATTGTATTTAGCTGTAAGTCTTCCAAAGTTCTTAAATAAATAAGCTTGGTCGGGGTGCCTTAGATTAATTGCGATAGTACGACCAATTCGGCTCATGCGTGGTTTGTCACGGTTCTAACATCAACACTGTAATCCGGAAACGTGCCTAGAAGACTGGCAGCATTGCCACATTGAATGGCAAAGAACGACTCAGCCGGTCACGCGAATTGTCAGCTATCGAATTATTTATTTTAAAAGTAAATGTATCAAATAACAATAGAGAGCACACACACATACATACACACACCCCCGCACACATTGGTAAATTTTGGAGCAAATCGTCTTTATACACTTTCCCACGTTCGTGTGAAATGAAAGTAGTTTTTGTACGTATCATCTGCTTGTCATAATTTTACCAGTTGTACAGGAAATTAGTTTGGACAGGTAACTTTTACGTTATCTAAGCAGAATTTTTTATACCTACATTTCATGTCGGATCCACCTCTACGAATGTAGTTAACGGTTCCTCGTTGTTGGGCTCCTCCACGTAAGATAAATCTGATATGTCTTGTATGAAGCAACTGTCATTCTCAACTTACATGTCATTTACATGACTGGTGCTCAGCCTTCTGAAAAAGCTCGTTTGTTTCATGGTAAGTTGAGGCAATTTATAAAATTTGGTATCCAACGGAAATACATAATAATGTTTTGTGGGATCCAACGCCAATAATATTAAACTGGGATTCAAAAGTGGGATCCAACGAAAATAAATCATATTTGGTACCTATGAAATGAACGAATCATCCAGCGTGCTAGAAAGATGCTAGAAGAATAACACAATAGTATCGTAGTATGTACCTACTAGTACTTGCAATATTGCTGAAATGCATGCTTATTTGTCAGGGCACACATATTATGTCAAGTTTTTTAGTTTATCAAGTTCTCAGCACAATTCAGTTTAAACGCAAGAGTTAAGGGGCTTATAGGACCTAAACGCAAGAGTTAAGGGGCTTACAGGACCTAAACGCAAAAAAACGCAAGTTTTAGAAACAATAAAAGTATATGATCGACTACAGGAAACAAAATCAGAAAAATATATCATATTCTTCAAGATACATGCTAGGTAGATACTGTGTTGAAAACATAATACAACTAATTTGATACGGTAGAAAGAAGTCATGAATATACATCTAATATTTTTCTTTTTACAATAAAAACCATATATACACAATCATTCTGCATACAATCATTCTGATTTTCCGTCAGATTATTCTACAAGCAACATACTAAAACACTACTGTTTTATTTTTTAGTCTAAAAATAGTTTTTTTAATAAATAATTGCTTCATATTTTGCAATAAATTACCAGCGATGTGTCATCGCGCTTCTCTTTCTTTTCTATGCAGTACGACAGTGACCGCGCTTTAGGTCATATAAGCCCCATAACTATATTATTTTCTGCTATGCTACATTAGCCCATTGTGTAGGAGTACGCTCTACAAAAAATATAGGATTCTGTGTCTCAGGCATACATAATATCTAATCCTATATTTTATTTCTTTTTTAGGTATTAAAATGTATTCTTTGCATGTGCCAAATAAACATTTTTCTTTCTTTCTTATAGTTCCTACCTATATTTTTACGTAGTTTTGATAACCCTGGCGATGACTACAGGTTCATATTGTGCGGCGCTGGGCTGATTACGCGGAGCATTGTGTTGCGGACATAGAACGCAATTAAGTATTAGACAGACTTTATAGCTGCGTTATCGTGCCCCGGGATTTGTTGCCAACCTCGCCTTAAACTAGGAGGAATTTTGGGGTTGATTTTCTGATAAAAACGGATCTTTTTCTATGATATTGAGTATTTCCATCGGGTAGATAAGACTGTGATGAACTACGTAGGGATGTGAGGAATTAAGGATCTATAGGCCGTCAGAAGCCCGAAAGTCTGACAACCAGTCTTACCCAGTAACTGGGTTGTGGAGGTCAGAAAGACAGTCGTTCCATGTAAAATACTGGTACTCAGCTGCATCCGGTTAGACTGGAAGCCGCCCCAACATAGTTGGGAAAAGGCTAGGCAGGTGATGATGATGAAATATCTTATTTCATCGCGGATTTTCAAATTAAGTAGGTAATATGGGCTACCTATGGCTTTTATTTGATCTTAAAAAATGTTTTACCTACATATTTTATAGGAAACTAGCTTTTGCCCGCGGCTTCGCCCGCGTGGATATCGGAAATTATTCACAGAAAATTTAAGCTCCCATTTTACCCTCTTAGGGGTGGAATTTCGAAAAACCCTTTCTTAGTGGATACCTACTCTTCACAAAGAACACACCCTCTAAATTTCATGTCTCTAGGACTAGCGGTTTAGGCTGCGCGTTGACATATTTATTTATTAAACTTGCACAAGTAAAAACTGTACGAAGGCGGACTTAATGACTTGGGCATTTTCTACCAGTCTTCCTTAGGGTGATGCAGAGACAATACACAGTAAGTGCAATTAAAGAAAACAACTGAGAAAATTACTAGAATATAAAAATAAATACTTAGATACATAAATACAACAAAATATAAAAAAATAAAATAAAAAAGTTGGTTAGTTATATTAGGTATATCAGTCAGGACTTTGAATTTTAAATTACCATAGGAAACCGAGAGCCGAGAGCGGTGTAAGTAATATCCCACCAAAAACATTTTCATGTAAAATGTTGCCAAGACGAGACCACATATGGCTCGCACTGTCAAAAAGTTATCAGATCTCATGTAGAGCCAAGCTTCTGACTCTACACGCCCTAACTTCACAAACCCTACACCTTAGTCAAAATATGAGGCTTGGCCGTTTCGGTACTACAAGAACTATTGTTTAACAGAAAAGTAATGAACAGTAAATAAATTTTTCACCTTACGCCCATGTGATGGTAGCGAAAAGGCCAAGCCACATATTTTAAGTAGTAGTAGTAAGTTCAGGAACACCCTTAGAATATTGATGATCATCAGTGAGTCAGTGAGTCTGTGAGTCAATGAGTCAGTGACGAAATCGGGGTATTTTAGATCAATAAAATCTAAAGTATAAGAGCTATGCAATTGAAACTTTATAGGTTTAATAAGTCAACCACTGACATCATATACCGAAAATTTTGTTTATCTGGTATAATCCAAACCAAAGTTATGAAGGTTCAAAAATACGACGAAGTGCTTCGAGAAAAGGTAGGTAGTGCCCTTGCGCTTCGCTTGGCTCGTCTTGGCGAGGGCACTCCCGTGCCCCCAGATAACAACACGCCTATATTTCCCGAAGGCTTAGACAGAGGTGTACCTATGGTACACATATAAGTACTGTCATTAATTTTAAAACTCTAGAACCGTTTATGGAGAAAGGTGCGTCTCAGAAGTCGAATCAAAGCTCCAACAAGACAAGCGCCATTGCACGCCACTTACGCGTTAAATTCGAGGAAGCCGTCACGTACACACATTTCTTAAACCCCCAAAGACATTTAGGAGTACCTACTACGCACACAACTTCTTTCACATCCATTAAAATGAGAGGTGTCTCCCAATGAAGTCGCGCCAACTAAACAGAAACTAGTTAACAAGTGCAGTGGCATTGCACGCCACTTAAGTGGTAAATTCGAGGAAGCTGTCATCTGAACACAGCTCGGTATCGTGAAGTGGTCTGCTAACGAACACGCGTGTCAAAGCGAAACACTTCATTAGGTGAGCGCGGCGCTCCTCCGCCCTCCCCCCGCGCGCCGCGCCTCCACGCTGCCGTCGCCGCCTCGACGCTCCTTGCGACGCCATAGGAACACCATGCTGTGGGAAAAAGGCTGTTTTTCTGTCATCCATTTTTATATTCCCAGTAGCAGAGGAGGTAAGAGGAAGACCTTTTCCAATAATAAACATCCATTACCATCGTTTACTACCATTCCGAAACACACCTGGAATGGGCAACTTAACTGACAGACTCCTTGTCAATTCAAAAGTTAGGTTAGGTTTAATTGAAATAAATGCTGTGCGTTTATTGAGTTCACTGGTAGATATGTTTTAGGGTTCGAGATATTTTTTCAGGCTATGCTCATCATCCTGTCCATATAACAGGCTTTATAGCTAGATGGTTATTCCAGCAGCATCTGTAAAGTGCTTTGCTCATTGCGAAAATAAAAGTAAGGTATATTTTGATAAAGTATGCAGTGCCTGACAAATGAAAAGCATGAGTCGATTTTATCTTTTTCAACAAGGCTGACACTAGATAGTTTTCAGTGCGTAACACATTTTATAAAGCTTTGTGTGTGAGAGCTTAGTAAACTAATGAGTATCGGTCACGGTTAAGCGGAATTTAGTAGATAATTATTGGCAAACACCATTTACTCCCACATTCTACGACAAATACATGCTAGAATCATTGAACAAAGCTATATAATATATAGACATAGCTATACCAGCTAGATGTCCGAAAACAGAGGAATAATAAAAAATATGAAAACAAACTAATTAATCTCTGCAAATATTGGTTTTGTAGGGCTTAGTTTGTAAGTTTTTTGCATGATGTGAACTTATCATAAATAAAAGTAATACTCCCATAGACAAAATTACAAAAAATAAAATACTGCGGGGTGGAACGTGCTTGCTGTCACAGTTTTTTTCAACGTCTATTTTATCCAAATGGTCGTTTTAGGGTTTTCAGGGCGCAAGCAATTGGCGCGTGAGTGGATATAATTACCACCAGTGTCAATTTAACTCCTCCACCACAACACTTCCACAAACCCTAAGGCGCTCCGCAAAACGGGAAACAGTCACAAAAACCCTCGACAGTTGGTCGTCCTACGTTGGCTTCTATTTAGTGGGCGTCTTACCGACTCGGCTGCGCTAATTAGACGCAGGCCGGCTCTTCTCATTAGTGGCGAAATTATGCAGTTTGCTGGAATTCGGGTTAAATGTGAGGTCGAGTTGTCGACTGCCTGCTACAAAAATGTAGAATATTCCGCAGTGTCTGCGTTGATACACGAGAGTTGAAGTTAGTTGTAGTTACTGGGATAATGTCACCACTTGTAGTTAGATAAGTGGTGGCCAAGTGTCACCGGCCGCGACTTACGAGTCGGGGTTTCTAACCCGGACAGGCGCTTTACTTTATGTTAATTAATACATCACCACTGCTTCCACAACCGAGTGAGGAAACCGGCATGTCCTAGAACCAAAAATTCGAAGACATGTAACATCTACCAACCCGCACTGGGCCTGCGTGGTGGATTATGGCATATTCGCTCTCACAGAGGGGAGGTCTGTGTCACTGTGTCCCAGCAGTGGGGACGTCACAGGCTGATTATGCTACAGTAGTTGTAACTGACTAAGTCTTGGTTAGAGGACTACTCCTTGAAATTACGTGACAAGGGACTGGGGTAAGAAGCGAAGGCTTTCATATATTATGACCCCAAATTCCTGACATGATCACTGGCCAGTACAATCACCCAAAGAAGTAACAATGACCACAAACTGAAAAACGAGTTTGTGGTTATTTATTCCTGACAAGACACGAATTAATTTGACTTTTGTTAAAGCTAGACTGGCTTGAGTTTTTCCTGTGAAAACCATTTTCCTTGTCGAGTTAAGTTAAGCTAAAATTATCATAAAAACGTTGCTTTAGGGCCATATATATCGATATCCGCGGTTAGGGCTGTACCTAAGTAGTTTTCTACAGTAAGTAATAGAAGCTGTTTTTAATCTTAAAATAATGTGTCTTGTCTATCACCTGCAGGAAGAAGGTCAATTAGACCACAGTACTGTCACCAGGATCGGCCCTTCATCATATCACATTCTTGAATCTGGAAACTTCGTGTCGCCTCACTTTTGTTCACACTCAAACGGGGCTTTATACGTATCAACGTTGTCAGGGCAACTTTCGTAAGCTCTTTAGATGTTCTTTTGATAAATTCCCTAAAGGTATTTACACACATAATATCTACAATAAAACTTGCTGTAGGTATAACTTCACTAAGTTTATTTTAATCCTATAAGCGTGTAGAACTGTATAACTTAACTTAATTAGAATCTTATTTTTAATATTCACATAAGATCCTAATTATTTCCTCCAGGCTTTATAATCTTACAAGACAGGTACTTAATCTAATTGAACAGCCGTACTAACACATCTAATTAATTATAAGTCTCAAAAGAGTAGCTACTTAATTAAAAACATTCCCAAAAAATGTGTTGCAAAAAAGCTTACGATAAAAAATTTCCGCCTCATTTCGGTAAGCGGGCAAAAACAGGCATATTTGTAAAAGAAACGTCCTCCCGGGCAAATAACGTTTATCTACAGCACATTGGGTTAATGACTGGGGGACGAAGAATGAGAAGAAGGCATTATTTTAATTAGGAAAAATGGTGGGCCCCTCTCACCTAGGGAGGGCTAACTGAGCAAGTTGGCGAGGCTTTGATTAAAGTAATGGTGCGTGTGTGAGTACTTTTATATGGGAGTTCGTGTGTAGCGTACTTATGATGCCTTTTACCTGGGATACCAATCCAAACTTTGACCTGCTTGTACGATTTAACTTGTACATTCGTGTAGGTGATGCAGGATTTCAGCTTGTATATTGAAGGCAGTGCTTGTTTTGCAAAATGTGTTGATCGGTTTTCGTGCAGTTATGTCTAGTTTGTGGCCATTTGACAAAAAGTTAAATGATGAAGCATATAGTAAAATTAAATTCTAACTTAACTAAAATTATACAGAAACTAGAAAATAGCGTCGAAAAACTCATCCGGATCGCTGTCGACTGTTAATGTACCCAAGAGACTGGCGGCATTACCACGTTGTATGGCGATGCTTAGCCTCTGGCCAAGGTAAAAGCCAAAGTCAATAAGCATATAGTTAATAAACATATTTCACCTGTACACTAATATGCATAAAATGCTCCATCTGCTCTCATCGATGACCGCTCTAGTGACTTGAATGAACCGCAGCTTCCAGTTAAAATACAAGTTCTTTACAAAGTTAATGATGAAGCAATAAACAAAAGTTAATGATGAAGCATATACATAGTTAATAAACATATTTCACCTGTACAATAATATGTAAAAAATACTCCACTGCTCTCATCGATGACCGCTCTAGTGACTTGAATGAACCGCACCTTCCAGTGTTAAAATACAAGTTATTTACAAAGAGTAACGCTACCGTAACCTGTCCATTAGGCGATAAATAAACACAACAAAGTACAAAATTTAGCTGCGTTAGCGCGGCTCCACCCACCAGCCGACAAAGCGAGGCGACGCGATATAACGCTGCAAAAAAACGCCGCATCACACTACAATCATTTACGAAATATTGACAACAATAAACGGGGACTTTAAAAAATGCCAGTTATTAATATTTGTTTTCTTTGTCGGGACCACGTGTCCCCACACCTGAACTCTGCGAATGACATTGCCAAAAAAATTGCAAAAAATATCCGAGGCTAGGCGAAAAAGAGCAGAGGCGCAAACAGACAACAGCCAGTTTGAATGATTGCTTCCCTGGAAGAGCGGCAAGTCCATTTTTCACAAGTGCCATTCACCGCTTTCACGATGCGTACTGTGTATTTTATATATTTTTTATTTATCGGCCCTCCCCTCCCCGCGGCGTTCGCCCAAATTGATATTCGAACGCGAATTTACGGCGTCCAATTCCTCACTGTTTTATTCATTTTAGTGATTTCGCGATGGTAAACACACAGGTAGATGTGTTTAATTTCGAAATGAATGTTTATTGCAGCGTTTCCGTTTCGTTTTCAATGATGTAGGATATTCGTGCGCGGCGGGCGCGAACGCCCATGTTTACACAATGCACTTACATTTCGCATGTATATATATTTTTGTTGTTTTTAATTATTTCCAGGAGTTTTTTTGCGTTTCGTTGAATAAGTATTCGGATAACGTTAATCGTGATCGAGTGATCTCAAGTTCGTGTTTTTGATTGATTTTGTTTGTGATGTAATTGTATCATACAAGTTGTTACTTACTTGTAGCAATTTGTAGCGTGCCATACGCACGACTGGTTCTTCTGATGGTTTCTGCTCTCAAAACGGTGATATGAAGGAAAACATCGTGAGGAAACCGGCATGACTTAGAACCAAATACTCGAAGACATGTGAAATCTACCAACCCGCACTGGGCCCGCGTGGTGGATTACAACCCACTCCCTCTCACCGAGAGGAGGTCTGTGTCTCAGCAGTGTGAACATAATAGGCTAAATAAGATGTAACACACATGGAAGAGTAAAGCATTTTTGCCCACAAAACAGACACACAATAAAACTTACAAACATGAAAAGGATGATACCATATAAAACGGACATTAAACCCAAAAAAAGTGATCAATGAATACTCAACATCGCCAAAAAATGTCACCCTCAAAGATCTCAAAAGTGGGGTTATTCTAACAATTAAAACCAACGTAGTCAGAAAGTACCCCCGTGACTGAAGCGTCAGTTCATAATCGATTTAGCGTCACCACAGTAACTCGTGGTGATCCGGCGATGTCTAATGACGTAAAAAGTATGTCCCCGCTATGTAATGCTGGTCGAGGCCGATGGAAAGAGTAGGGAACAAAACAGAGGGTGCACCTAGCATAAGACAAGGTTTGTGCCTAAGTCTTGGTGAGTATTAGGGCCTGTACACACCACGTTTTTTAAAAGCGCCGTTGACGCGCGTTATAAAAACGTGCGTCGACAGCGCGCTTTTATCCTACAGAGCAGTGCCTGCCAGTATCCGACTCGCGTGCGTATCGCGTCTGTATCGCTACAAACGCGCGTCAACGGCGCGTTTAAAAACGTGGTGTGCACAGGCCCTTAATCGTGCTTGTTTTATAATTTATGATTAATGTAGGCGTTAGTCATTGTAACCTTTTCAAAAATTGTTCATACTTATTGAACGTGCTAGTGAGATAAATTATTCAAAATTTTAAGGTTATTTGTTTGGTAGAGGCTGAAATCGTTTAAGATATGATTACAAGAAGTTTACTAGTGTCAATTAATTGAGAACCAACATATGTGGTTACATTATATGTATTTATAGGTACAATTTTTTTATTCATTTGACAAATCAAAATCAAAATTGATAACCAGACGATTTCGTCTGGTTATCAATTTTGATTTGTCACTTGTTTTTCCTTAAACGTATTCGACCATTGTAATTTTTCTCCTCTTATCCCAGAGCTACTGTCTACATAGGCAGAAACACCCAACTCACATCTCTCTAATCATTGCCCTCGGCCACAGACAAGCCAGGGGTCGCGAAAGCACGTCGTCATCGGATGGCAATTTGAATGCGGTCGCTTAGCCGGCTGACGGCCGCTATGACTGATGAGGAAGGGTGAGCAGCCCATGAGCCTGTCACCGCCCCTGTATTCTACATGTCGCATTAATGTGGACATGGGTGTAGCAGGTGCTTATTGAATTATATCTTGATAGCTTGGTTGATAAGCAAATGCGGAGCAGGAGCTAAAGGTTTAGGCAATGTAGAATTTTCAGGAAAGTTCGTTAATTCCGGCATAGTTTGTGGGTTGAAATTTTCTTTATGGCTACTCATTCCTCTTACCACGCAGATACGATCCTATCATAATATTTTCATCTGTTGCAATGATAACACTCTAATATGCGTGTCTATATATGCGTGTATATGTGTATATATGCGTGGTCTGGTGTTCTGTAACAGTCATATTGTTTAGAGTAGACATATCAGATGCTTCTTAAACTCTTTCCTTCACTTCTCACGATCCACGGGTCATGTGAGAGTGGTCTTCTCATCATGACCACCAAAGAACCGCACCCATAAAACAATCCGTTAGGCTCATTACACATGAGCGACAAAATATACGCTATAAATTCATTATCAATTATGTTAGAAAATTATGCGTACTCATGGCTAATATATGCGGCTGTGACCGCTACAGGCTACAATGTAGAGAGACGGGCAATACGGCCAATCGATGACGTCACATAAATATTGGGTGCGACGGACCCTGCTTTGTGATGCTAACTGCGTCCGCATATGCTAATCCGCTTCCGCCCTTCCCGCGTCTTGGGCGGGCGGTGTCTAACGGGGTTTTCTATTGTTCTTGTGATTCGGATTGGTATTGCAGGAGACATTGTATTGACGCTTTGTTTCTTTGTGGGTCTTCAATGAGATTTACTGTCGCGATTTGAAATGGACGGATATTATTTTATTATTTTCCGGATTAATTTAGTGGGCCGTACCATTCTATTATCAATTTAGAGTACTTCGCTACTGAGACATAAGAAGTAATGCTATAAGTAATAAGTAAGTAAGTAAGTACTTCGCTTATTTAAGTTAACCTGTACTCAAAGTTGTTTGAAATAAAGATTATTTATTATATTAGAGTGGTCACACCAAAAGTATATAAAATATCATAACTTTTCGACGACCCCTAAAATTCGTTCCAATTATAAACCTAATAAAAAAAAACCACCAATCAGCATCAGAGAAACCTCAAGGTGCACCAGATTGACTCAAATCCGTACAGTTGTGAGTAAATCATCGAGCGTGCCGTTGAATCGGCAATGAGTCGTGTCGTCGACAACCGGCCAGTCCGTTTGCGGCAACGGCAATTCGCATTCATTCACAGCCCATTTCCACCGTCGGCTGTTGCACCGCCAACGCCTGTCAATGTATTCGCTACGTTATTTCAATTTAGAACAAACCCTCGGCTGGTTGGTGGTTGGAATCTGGTTTTATTGAGGAGCGGTCTTGGTCATGGCACTGGTGGCGTTTCAGGATTCGTGATGCTCATAGGATTTTTTTATCACTCACTGTTGCATGCTTGAAGGTTTTTATGAATTGATTTGTAACTCTGTAAATCTGGTTCCATTATAAAGCCATCCACTTTATGCCAAACGAAGCACTGTCGTATCGTACTAAACTAAAAAAATGAGATACAGTGAGAAAACGCAAGCATTATATAAAATGTGTTAAGGTGAATGGGTAGTTGTGTCCGCGAAATTCAAACTATCTTACGTTTTTTGCAATTTGCAGGTCAGTGTCAGGTTGTATCTTGATCAAACTATGATTCGCGACAATAACAGGTACATATTTACAGAATTATAATCATTAGAATCATTAATACATCTGTCTAAGTTAGATTTCTACCATAAACACTTTTCCATAAGAGATTGGTGGTTGGTGATAGAAATGTAACTTAGAAAGATGTATTAATTATTCTAATGATTATAATTCTGTGAATATGTACCTGTTATTGTCGCGAATCATATTTTGATATAAATACAATCTGACACTGACCTGCAAATTGCAAAAAACGTAAGAAAATTTGAATTTCGCGGTCTACCACTATCCATTCACGTTAACGCAGCGATTTCCAGCCATTACAGGGGCATTATCTAACTAAATATTAACGTGCAAAATTTCGCCAAGGAAATAAATTAAAAACGCAACAACAAGCTTGTAACGAGCGGCGAACAAAGCCGTCTAATAAATCAAGGAAGGCAGGTGAGCAGAGTGGTGTTTGTGCATTAAGAAGGCCCGGTTTCCCGGCGGCCTTTCTTGGCCCTTTCTTCGTTTTAAAAAGCAGTCGACGCCCAATATTTTCGCGTAGTCATCGACAACACATAAATATTGGAAATGGGGCGCCCCTTTCTTGTCTCGCTAGAATAATTAATGCCGTAGCTTCTTATGTCGCAAGTTGTTTTGTTGCCAAAAATTATCGCTGGCGTTGAACGCGAAATTGGCTCGGCAACTAACGGGTAGGAATTTGTTGTTGATATATTTTCAGGTTGCGTTTAATGTTTTGGTTTCTGTTTTAACTAATTTAAATTTAGAACAAGTTAAAATTCGTAAGTAAAAGAACACTGGAAGCCATTGTTTGTTTTTAATCGGGGTTAGATTTTGGGAAAGTTACCGACCGTTTTCGTATCTACCATGTTTATTCATAAAAAGAGAAAAACTTTTGATTTCTTCAGCTATATGTTAACGAAGGGTAGGTATGATGATGGTTGGAAGTAATGATTCCGAAAGTCACCTTCAAGAACATGGGGACGTTTGATTGAAACAATAGCTTTTGCTCGACAGGTGGTTTTACTTTTTTGCTTATATAATTACCTGACAAAACTTTCATTGTAATTTCCTGCAAAACAACGATACACCAACTTTGGAGACTAACTTATAGCAAACTGCCAGTGTTGGAACATGGAACCAACATTAAAATAGTTGCAGATAGGGAGTTTAGTTGATAAAACTAGTTTTAGAACATGGTGTCCTGCTATATGCGCGTGTTGTTAGACCTGTGAAATGTGTCTAGTTTGCATAAAACGTTTGTGTAGGCGGCGAGGGCTAATTGGCGACCAATTGTTCAATTCCTTTAACTGAAAATTTTGGCAAGTGGGTATAGGTACCTATCAGTAGCGAAGGGTCAATTTTTGTTAGAGGAAAGCCGGAGTAGATATCTTTAATATGATTATATTATTTGTTTATAGAGTACTGATTGTGTCATTTTTCAAAGGGAAGGCGATAGGAATCGAGTTGTATGGAACCTTCGCTACTTGTACCTATTAATGAATGAGTATCTGTAATATCCTGCATTAGCTATTTGTGTAGTTGTTATGGACAACCAGAGAAATGTACTAGGTATTATTATTGTTACAAGTACTTGAAAGTTTCTTAGTTTACAAGTCAGGGTTGCCACTAGTTTGTAGTTAAAATAAAAAGTTAGTCCGGTTTTTAATATTACTCCGGTGTAAATAAATGTTTGACTGCGCTATTATTCGTCCATAATACAAATGACGAATCAGACGGAGTGGAACAGCCGAAAACGAAAAACAAGAGGCCGAAAATTTCCTCTTGTTCAACAGAGAGAGAAAAAATTAGCTTATCTCACACACGCAATTTGCGTTGGCAATTTTCGACGCTTCCTCTCATTACCCCGCCGTGATATATTTGCGTGTTTATTACTGCAATTACTTAGAGTAAATCTCACGTCCTTCCTCCCCCTCGACGCACCCCCTCCCCGGGAGGGTCGCGCCCTCCGCCGCCATTTTACCCTCCTTCCGGTCGGCCCTGCCCTTAAGTCTTATGTACCTCGTAAGTTTCTTCGCGGACTTGGTAACCGGATTCAAATTCGGGCCGAATTTAGTAGCAATTAATTATGGAGCCGAGGAAGTGTTCTCAGTAATACTCGACCCGTGATTTTGTAATTAATATTATTGTGAATAATTTTATGATTTACTACTAATAGGGTAGCCGTTTGTTCACGGTTGTTGTATTGTCTTTAGAGTCGGGTGTAATTATCAGCTCAATGTGAATTGTGCTCGACGTGTTACTAACTATTACGTTTGGTATGGAACTTTGAGTATGATACTTAACAAACGTATGCTTGCCATATGGGAACAACATTTTGTTTTAGAGATGTTTAATTACGAAGAAATAACTGAAAAATACATGCAATAAAGTTTTGCTTGACATTTTTTTTTGAAATTTTTTATCTCCGAGAAAAAAAGAATAACGGTAGTATTACGTAACATTTTTAACACAATGCTTAGTGCTTGAGCATTACTAGGAGCAGTGCAATATTAAATTGGCACATAGCGCTACATAAGGCAGTACCCTCGGCAGTCGACTTGGCTGTAATTAATTAACGAGCTTAGTTTAAAAGCAGGGCCGTAAGACTTGGCTCGGGTGGGCCTCGCCTCCGCCTCGCGGGGGGTATTCTTGCCAAGAAAAGGGGGGGGGGAGTGAAGAAATTCGGGGGAAAGTTTATCATATTTAGGCGCAAAATGGCGAATCCAGCGCTCGGATGCCGTCGAGAGATTAATATCTGGCTCTAACTCTGCGCGATGAATTTTGTTGTGAATAATGCCGATGTAACTTGCTTGTTTTATGGCGAATGTGTTTGTGTGTCACGTCGTCGGTTTGTTTTGTTTTATGTTTAGTGCGGTTTGTTTGTGTGTTAAATTGGGTCAAGTTGGGTTAGAGGTGTGTGCTTTTTTGGCTTAATTTGTCTTTAGAAAAAATAAAGTAGGTACCTCTATACGCATCTGGCAATTTCATCTAATATTTTTTATCCAATCTTCTAGGGACATGAAAGTCTCAGGAAGTAAGTATCTAATTGCTAAACAGAAGTAACACGTGTCGAGAAACACTTTTATCCCCTTATTAATAAACGTTGTATAGGTAGCGTCTGTATAGTTACACAACGCTTTGTCTTCTTCTTTCGAAAGTCAAATTACTGACGACTGAAAGAGAGAAATCGGTGTGTAACTATTTATCTGATATAATACGTTAATTAGTAAGGGGGTAAATGTACCTATATTGGTACTTATTAAAACTTTTTTACACATCTTTGTCAGCTACATTATAATACCAACTTATTATTGTACCACTGCAGGGCGAAGGCGTCTCATACAGAGAAGGCACACACAAACTTAACATTTAATAAAGTTATTAAAATTGATCAGTACCTAACCCATAATAATGTTCAAAGATTTTAAGCGATGAACGTTAACATGAGTTAAATATGTTGCAGAAACCGTCAAACATTACCATCAAGTAAGCAACTTCAGTATTACACGAGCGATTTTACCTACTCCTTAGTGATGTTACGAAGTTAGTAACAGGTAACGTTAACACACGAAACATGTGTCTTATCGCACGCCAATAAATCGGATACCAAGTATGTTATAAATAAAAGGGTAATTTTACCAAAGTCAGATGTCTTTTAGTCGGTTATCCGTAGAATAAAATTGACGTCTGACAGTTCTAGTATGGACACACTTGTCAAAAATTCAAAATTTATTCGATAATAAATCGAATAAATTTTGAATTTTTCCGGTCTGATCCCCTGAACCCCCCCTTCTCGATCCCCTGCTAGCTCAGGATAAGACTCATTCTAGGTATAAAAGTTTGGTGGAATTCGCCCTAAGACTGTGGTATTGCAAAGCGTAGTAAGCGTTATTAACGTTAACAATTTACATAGGTTGTAGAACATAACGTAACAAGCATTAGCAAGTTTAGTAGCTCTTGGAATTGGCACTTCCTCACTTTCTAGTAATGCGTGAAATGCAAGGTTTAAGTAACCGAGATTTCCAAGTACAGACGCAGCACATCAAGCTACCCAAAACTGTCAAATTTTACCAATCAACTTTGAACCTTATGTTTTAGCGATAAAGTTGAAAATCTCTTAAAGAAATTTGACAGATTGTAGTAGCTTGATGTGCTGGCGTCTGTATATAAAATAACATCACGTCTTGTTCCCAGAAGGGTTAAGCAGAGGTGTATCTATTAGAACACCCACATTGCCCCGGTAATGCTTAAGTCACATGTACTAAGGGGCGAGCCTATTGCCATCAACCAGCACACATCCAGATTCCGGGCTACTACTGAGAAATTCCAGGTAGAAAAACTTAATAATATTTTCCCCGACCTGGGAACCGAACCCAAGACCTCAAGCTCAGCTGTAGCGCTTGCGACCACTAAACCAACAAGATAGTGGAAGTTACACATATCACTAAACGCCTTCAAAAACAACTCGTTCGTAGAGGTTGCGCTTTTACAAAACAAAACGAACGCGGATACCTACCATCTGTTTTCATACGTCACAAAACACCTCGCAATTATCTAAAATAATATTATTTAAGAAAAAAATATTTGATTTTTTGTACGTTTGTTTGTTACGCTTTCACGCTAAAACGGCTGAATGGATTTGGATTAGATTATGGGTAGACTAGAACAATGGGTTTTATCCCGATATTCCCATGGGAACGAGACTTATATGGTGAAAGAAACTGAGCTAAAAACATAAGAACATCTATTGTCTCTCTACCCGGTAGTGATGTGTCGAAACTCACGCGGGAGGTAAACGTTAACACGAGATACATGTGTCGTGAACCGCCTCGAGCAAGCACGGTACGCCCCGTTATACCGGCGAAAATATTTCGGTTCAAAAAACCAATACCCTAGTAACAATTTGCTAGGTAAGAATAACCTTGTTTGGATGATATTATTGACATCCATTGCTTGAACATTTGAACTCTAGGTGGCTTGAACTGTTTGTTACTGCTTGGATGGTAACAGTTGAGCGTAGGTGTTGCAGATTCATTATGAGCAGTCGACTTTTTACTATAGGCATAAGTGAAATTATTAAACGTCTAGACAGAATATTTCAATTTTCACTCGAATTATTAGTGGAAGTAATTACATAAACCACTTATAATGTACTTATCTATAAATGTAACTCATAACAATAAGTTCTAACAAAAGAATACCCGGAAAAGTTAGGTAACCATCTTAAAGTAATGAGAAAATAACAAAACTGAAACAGTGAATTTGTCACGCGACTACGGCGTAGCGGCGCTACGAGGTTCTACGTCGTCGTAGCAACGCCAGCGGGCGTCTACGTTTAAAATATGAAATATCTAGAGAAATTACAAGCAGGCTGGCCCCGGGCACAAACCGCGCCTACCCCGTGTTATTTTATTTTTCGCTCTCTTGAACGTAAATCGCGTTAGTATATTTTTTTATTTTATATTCCAACCGGTTTATGAGTTTTTGTTTTATTTGAGTTCGTAGCGGTTGAATGTGTAGGAATTTTATTTATTAATCGTATGTACATATATGTGTTGGCCGAGAATTAATTATCTGCGCTTGAATTAGAACGGGGGTAAAGTCCGGTTTTATTCATGGGAAAATTGCTTTACTGTCCTACACGGTTTTGTTAAATATAAGTTGATTTTCAGTTGTTGTTGGTCGAGTTGGCATATATGAAGTGTTTGAGAGGATTAATTTTCCCGATTCACGGGCTCATTGAAACTACCTTTTTCCTTAGAACCACACCTTATGACATACACTTACACATGTCACCAAAATATATATATTTATTTACGCATACCTAATCTCGTTGCCGTATGGACAAGAGGTCACTGACCCACCCCGCCGATGTAAGTTAACCTTGAAGTACCTTTCAATTGTTGTGTTGCCTCATACAAAACTTACTCCCAAAAGGCTTCAGTTTAAGTAGTTATTATGTATTATCCACTTATAGAGCATATGAAGCCTTCGAACGAAGATTTTGAACAAAATAAAGGGAAAGTTAGCAAGTTTGTGAGTTTGTGATTATTCATAAGTTAACACGTCTTTGCTTTTTCGTTCATCTAAGTCGGAATTATGATTTGAATATTAATAATCAGCTGCGGCTGGGACTTAATGACACGTCACACAAGTTTTAATGAAACAGCCTCTCGTCTGAGAACTTCGCGGGAGGAAATTAAAGACTTTTGGAAAATGGATTTTATGTCAACCCCGCTTGTTTGTGAGTTAAGCTGGTTACTTCATTACTTGGTTTGATTTTGTATTTTAATGTTTTTTATTTTGATGTGACCTTTTACTAGAAAAATATTTTCCATGATTTGTTGTGTGGCGTAGTGGTATCGGCCTTGACTTATGAGTTGTAAGCTGTGAGTTCGAACCCAGACAGGTACTTTGTTTATTTTATTTCATCACCACTGCTCTCAAAACGGTGAAGAAAAACATCGTGAGGAAACCGGCATGCTTAGAACCAAAAGATCGAAGACATGTGACATCTACCAACCCGCACTGGGCCCGCGTGGTGGATTATGGCCCACTCCTTCTTACAGAGAGGAGGTCTGTGTCCCAGCAGTGGGAACGAATGAGGCTGAGTAGAAAAAAAAAGGTTTCCTACAGTAACGGAACAGGAATGAAGTACTGTTTACGTATTGAACTAATGTTTTCACGCGTTTTATCTTGTTCTATTTTAGGTAGGTACCTAAGTATTTATCGCTTGTCTGTTTTTGACTCTATTATGACAAAGTACTTACTAACCTTTTGTACAAAATACTCTTTTCATTAGAACTTGACATTTCTGAACACTTTGTAAATACAATGTCCTTTTCATTTTCATAAAATCAATTATGTGAAATAGTTTATGTTATTTTATTTTATTCTCGCAAATACGGAGATTACCTACACAAAATTGAGCGATTTTGTCTAAACATCAATAGAAAAATAAAAACAACGATATGTAAGATTTCTAATATCTCTCAGATATCGCGTTACTTCCGATGCGTGTCGGACGCGCGGCGCTGGCTCCCGGACGGGCGCCGGACGGGAGTCGGACGAGCCCCGGACGGGTACCGGACGCGGGCGCAGGAAACCTATTACGCCCAAATGAATTCCCCGCCGTTTCCGGGCTACGACAAATCCGCCCGCCGCGCCCGCTCGCCCACACCTAAGGGCCTTCCAGGGCTGAAAAAAACATGTCATAATCATATTCAGGATATTATTTTATTTTCAGCGTAAAAATATTTTTGTTGCTTCAAAAATCTTTTGAAACTTAGGTCATAAAGCTCCTTTATTATTTCTACCGTGACGATATAATCGTGGACGTCTAGTAAAATGTATAGAAATCTATGTATGTATATAATATTCAAAGTCCTGACTGACTGATATATCAACGCAGAGCCTAAACCGCTAGTCCTCGAGACATGACATTTGGGTGGTGTGTTTTAAAAGAATAACGGTGGAGTTTCTTGCCAATTCTTCTCCATACGAAAACTACCTTTTGGAATGGGCGACTAGAATCATTTCGATTTTATTGTAATTTTAAAAGTGCCTTTTATGTGCCTATTTGAAATAAATGCTTTGACTTCGACTTTGAATGGGGGGAGGGTGAAATTTCAAGCGGACGAAGTCGCGGGTAGAACCTAGTATAAAGATTCCTTATTTTTGTCCACGATAACGTTATAACGTGCACCGATGTTTTAACATAAACGGTCAATTCGTAGACGTCGGCCTCCACGATAACTTAACGTGCAGAATTATAAAAGCGCACATTTCTGACTATGGGAAAGTCACGAATAAGTTCTCTTTAATGGTGCAATAAAAATTAGTAAGTATGCATTATTATGTACTAGCTATTGCTTGCGACTTCGTTTGCAATCTAGTATGAAGTAGCCTGTCTTTCTCCAGGTCTACCCATGTGCCAAATTTCATCCAAATGCGTTCAGCCGATTTAGCGTGAAAGCGCAACAAACTAACAAACTCACTGTCACATTTATATTATTAAGTTAGTATTATGATACGAGACTGTTCGATGTTGCTTCTAGACACGAAGGTGAGCTATGAACTTGAGTTCAAACTAATTACTAGCGATGAAGTCGAATAAAGCTCCAATCAATACTTTTCTGATATTCCAAAGGCAATACCTACTTGATCATTTGGCATTTTAAAGATCGTCTACAGTTAGAAGAGCAACAGATATTGTCTTACTAAAATTGTTCGATGCAAATGCTTAACATTTTCTTTTTAAAAAATCACTACTTATCTGCACGTTTTGTATTTCTGCAACAAACAGCAAAAGCTGTTTTATGTTTTTGACACAGAGTCGCAGTGCAGTTAAAATATTACAAATGATATTATTTGTCATCCAGTTCAGAACTGGATGACCAAAGCCAGAGACAGACACTACTGGAAAAAACTGGGGGAGGCCTACGCCAAGGAGGCGACTACTACTAATTTAATTAATTAATAATTTTTATTATAAATACATTATTATTATTACAACATAAAATTTAATCAAATCAATTTTCAAAATCAATTAACCACTATCATACAATATAAAATATATTAAATATCAAATAATTTAAAATGTAATGAAAAAAATAAAAATAAATAAATAATAATATAAATATAATAATATATAATTTTGCATGTTAGAAATTGTAATGATTTATTGTTAATTATGTATACGCATGATACAAGTGTAAGAGAGTAGTAGAATAAATGGCTTTTTTATTTATTTTATTTATAACTGTTCTGCACTGCGACTCTGTGTCAGCCCTGAAGGGATCGCCTTCAGACTTGACGAAGCGGAATTTTAATGAAATTTCTAGAAATCATCTTTTGTCATTCACATAGTGTTCGCAATAATACTACGAGAACTAAATTAAAATATAATCTGTAATACTAAAATTATGCTCACTTTTTATTATAATACGGTTCAAGTTAACCTGTACTTGTTTATACATAAGTGTATATTTTTTCATTTACACCTCGGTTCCGTACATTTTAACTAAAGACACAAATTAAAAGTAAATTATTAAGTCTCTATGTGATATCGAACTATCTACTAGATACTGGATTTAGAACACATCTCTTACAATCATTTTCACATATATAATTTCAAAAACACTTCATAACCGATCATTTTGTTTCGAACAACAATATTCTAGAACGTGAATAAGGGTATCGACAACCCCAAAGCCCATTATTCTTCCAAAATAAGGCCAAGTTCACATTCAATGATCCTTCATTGTCTGACCGATCACAAATCAAAATCTTCGCACATACATTCACAGGTCTGATTTATGTTTCGCTGTTGCTAAAATATGTCCCTTTCAGACCCTATAAAGAACCTTTCAACAATTTATTTGTTCCAAACTGGTTTTTAATTGATTTACTGGTAACATTTACGTTAGCTGGTGACGCGGTTGCCATGGCAACCGAGGGGAGTTTCAGACATGATATTGATATTATAAATAGGTGCGTCGTAAATACCTATATGTAGGTATGGAAGAGGGATTGTTTTGGTAAAAAGGTTCGTTGTTATGTATTCGTTATGTTCATGAATTCACTGGTGTGTTTTAGGTTTCATTCCTGCTTTATAACAAGCCTAGGGGCTACCTCAAGTTGTAATGTAAGTGAAGTGTACACGTCAGATTTAAGTCTTAAAGCTATTTTATGTTTTTGAAAGTTTGGTTACATCGAAAGGCATTCGAAAGGTGTGTTAAAATATTAGGTACATAATGGAACAGCAATGAAGGCCATTCAATTTGAGAGTTTAGAGAAAATTCATAAAAAATGGGTTTACTCGTATTACATAAATGTTCGCTTTATGGGATGCTTAATTGTTGCGAATGTGTCACACCTAGGTCACATGAGATACACTAAGTCCTGGAAGGAATACGCAAATTACAAATCATCCTGTATAAGAAGTTGCTCTATAAAAATATCAATTTAGTTTTGCTAAGTAATATTCCCACTTCAAATTACTAAGTAATATTCCCACTTTAAATTAGCTTTATTAGGTAGGTACCTAATAAAGCTAATACACAAAACATTCAATACCATTCGTCTACCACCTCATAACAGAAATCAATTTAAGAAATGCAAAATCAACTTCTTTGGCATTCCGACTCCGGTATTTTAACATAAATAGAATATCAATAAAAACCAAAGTTAATCGGAAAACTTCAAATGCAAGAAAGCTATTGAGGGATCGACAGGTGACACATAATAGCTAATACTTATAATCCAGGACTTCGAGGAGAGCGACATTTCGTAATTTGTTTTCTATCGCCGAGTGAAAATATCAAATGAGTGGATACGGCGGGCACGATTGGATCGAACCTTTTCATGCGGGCAAATTGGTTTTCTTTTTTGACCAACGCGCAACGCTCGCCTGACGAGGTGGCGAATTTTGTTGGGTTCCGTGCGCGAATGTGAGGGTTTGGTGAAAAGTTTTAGGTATTAATTGGTTTTTGAAACTGTGAGAACTCTTTAAATCGTTTTTTTCCGTTAGTATAAAACTGTAGTAGTCAGTGTCACCCATTTTCAAGTGCTTATTAGTCATAATTTCTAGCATGTGTGTGTGTATTGTGTTTTGCGTAATATCTAAGTAAAGTGGTTCAATGGTTTTCTGGAATCACTCTTGTTAAGGATAAATGGCTTACGGAAATAGAATAGGAATAGCTGTGTGTTAGATATGCAGGTATAGGATGGACAACAGTCAAACACACTAGTCAATGACACACTAACTTTAATATCTAACGACGGGTTACTTAGCCGGCACCCTAATTGCGTAACACACTATTACTCTCAATTTGTCAATCAAATCATTTTGAAACATATTGCTAATCTATTGCTCCTAATGTACAAAAAGTGTTTCTGCTCAATAACGTAAATAACGCAATGAATGTTGTTGAACTGTCAAAATGAAACCCATTGCTACTGATAGTGTGTTACGCAATTACCCTACGGGTCGCTGCCGCGTTACGTTACATATACATACATAACTGTAATTAATTCCACACTATTGAATTAGGAAATTCCTGTAATGATAGTGATGTTGAGTTAATAAATAAATAAATAAATAACACTGTGTTAGTGAATTTCACATGGATTGGTTATTTTTGTTTACGTTAACTAGTGTAAATAGTGACGGGCAACACGTCAAAACTAACGATGAAATCCTGAATCTTGCAGGTAAATCCGCATCTTCTCACAAAACCAACATTGGATAAAGAAACGTGCACTTACAAGAGAGCATATAACCTTTAGCCAAGGTAAACCAAACAAGCAGAAAAAACGCTAGAATAGAGCCTCATAAAATTTTCTTATTACTTAAAAAAGAGAAAAATTCACGGAACCTCGGGTTATTCCGCGGAGCGCACTTTTTCATTTCATATTTCCTCTCCACGCCGCTCTCTCGTTTTATGGGTCATGCGACTATGTGCGACTATTTTTAATGGACCTGTGCACAGTTTTCATTTTTCCCAGTGATAAATTGACTCCATGCTCACGATGGATGGTCATCTTTTCGAAGCTGAAGCCCTCGTTTCATTCTTGTTCGTTTTTAATTTTTTATTTCGTGTTTACAAGTTGCGGTTTTGTGTTTATTTTGTTTGTGAGGTAAAGTGGTTTTTGGTGTTGTAATGATGTTGTTTAAAGTGCTTTGTTGTCATTATTACAGGCCGACCGCTTAACTGAGACGTTGCCCGAGGTAGCAGCGCGGTGCGGGAGGGGTGACGGTGACGTGAAGCAAGAGCTCAGTGATTCGTCAACTTGTGACAGCTATTACCCCTCTCGCACCGCGCAGCTACAGGCAACGTCTCTGTTAAGCGGTCGGCCTATAGTAGGGGAGACCGGGTACAAAAGTAACGGCGGGTCGAAAGTAACAAATGATCTCTAGATTTATCCAATGGGCGAACACCGCTTTGCCGCTGTCAGGCGATAGTCGGGAGCGCCCCCCTCAATTGCATTTAGTCGCCGCGTACGCCACGCGCTGTTAGGCTGTGTGACAGGACGCTACGTGAATTTACAAACCAAAAGTAAGTTTTTTAACGTTTTCTTATTCAATGTTTTGATAGGCTTAAAAGCATGATAGTAATCTGAATGTTTGCTTATCTATTCTGTATTAAAGTGATTGTACATTACGTAAATTCATTTATGTGTAGCACATTCCGATTTAAGCTTATGTTGCACGTTTTTACAAAAATGTGGACGGGTACAAAAGTAACATAGCCCTATGGGTACAAAAGTAACATGTTACTTTTGTCCTCGTGGTGATTTAATTATTTATCATATTTTTATATGTATTTTTTTTTTAACAGAATGCCGCGACAACGCCTAAGAACAACTGAACGAGGAACTACTAAAAATGAATCTGACGACGAAGATTACTTCTGTCTTGTCTGTTTAGAAAATTACAGTCGACCAAATGAAAAATGGGTACGATGTATCGAATGTAAAATGTGGTCCCATTTGGAATGTGTGGATGATGACAAGCATTATGTGTGCCATCATTGCGATTCTGATTATGATTAATGACTGAATTATAAAAGTCTGATTATAAAACTAAATTGATCTCATTACTTAAACTAAGAATTTGATTGATTTGATAGTATCTTAACATTTATAGTTTTTGAACATTTATAATATAGAAGTTAATTTGTGTTATTAGTATAAAGACTTTAAATAAATAATTTGTTGATTTACCTTGTATAATATTATATTCATTACCAACCCCTGTGTCTTGTTACTTTCGACCCACAACGTGTTACTTTCGACCTGCCTACGTGGTCGAAAGTAACAAGTAATCATTTTTTTTTAAATTTCTTTAATTCGTATAAAACGCACTATAATGTAATAAATCGAGTTGCTAGAGTAAAGAACATAAACTGAATTTTCATATAGTTATATTAATTTAATGGCAACAGTAACACCTATCCAGAAATCAAGGTAAAAGTACAAAGTGTTACTTTTGTACCCGGTCTCCCCTACTTAATCAAACGTATTTACTACTGAAAGTGATGCTACAATTTCTATATAACATGACTCATGCTCAGATTTTAACGAACTTGAACATTTGTAATCTGTAATTAATTCACAAAGAAGGAGGCTTAGAAATCCTATATACTAAAATGTTTACCAAGCGAATATGGAAGTAGTTTATTCTATTTTTTTAGAAGAATTTTGTAAGCTTTTTTTATACCACATTTTATACTGAACCTACACCAATATCCACACTTTTCACAGCTCCCTCCACCATAACAGTGCAGAGCGTAGACTGCAATCCGTATGCGCGGGCGCTTCCTTCCGATCTATTAGTTTAGCGAAGTGATTGGACGCCGCCGGGCCACTCGCAAGCGACGTGACCCGACTGCGACTGTGAGGTGCTAATGTAGATACGTAGAAACGTGCTGAAAGTTTGTGTGGATGATATGAGTTTGTTTTAGGGTAAATATCTTAAGGATTTCAGATTTTGAGGAGTGAGTGGTAGAAGATTGATAAAAGATAAGTTATAATCATGTTTATACGAGAAAGTGGGTACTGTCTGTCTAAAAATCTATAGTTAGAATGTTACTTATACCTGTTTAAAGTTTAAGAGGACTATGATTCATCTTCAAATGTATTCGTAGAACGAAAATGAAACTATCATATTTTTCGTAAACATAAGTTCTCGTGGTCGTACCTATATACAGGGTGGAATTTTGTAATGCCACCTGAAGGGAAAGTACTCTTAATACTGTAGATAGAAAATTTTACTCAAAGAAAACTTTCCTTTATTTTTGAATAGAAAGAAAACTGCATTCAAAGATTTCAGAAAATTCGCTTGCCACACCCGGGATTCGAACCGACTAAAATCAGTAAAAATTACATCCTGTACTTTTATTGCATTGATCGTTAGGATCAATTATAAGGATGAAATCTCTCTAACAAACTTGATAAATTAAATGATAGGAAAACCAAGCCAATTTTCGAAAATCTTTGAATGCATTTTTATTTCTATTCAAAAATAAAGGAATGCTTTCTTTGAGTAAAATTTTCTATCTACAGTATTAAGAGTACTTTCCCTTCAGGTGGCATTACAAAATTCCAACCTGTATATATAAAAAAACTTTGTTCCTTTCAGAAGCGCCTTAGTGTCGATATAAAATAATATATATAGCCACTTTTATTTAACTTTTCCTCCTATAAATGAACACAATTCAATCTCAACGCAGAACAGTGCCAAGTAACACTGACAACTTGCTGGAAACTCTAATAAATATTTAATCCTGGCAAAGAACGTCTCGAAACTTAGCATCGGGGGCGGCGAACAAACTTCGGAGGCGACAACTAAAGTAAATTAATACCTGACATAAATTTGCCATAACTGTGCCGAGTTTGCGCTGTAGGCTGACTCAAGACACGTACAAACGACGTACAAATTGTGAAGCCGGATGCGAGCGGGCTAATGGCGACGTAAAAGCAGCGGGACGCACTACCGCTGTCCTGAGGGTGCGCAGTACTTATCTGTTGGACGATCCTCGTAAGATAGTCGGCAATTGATATCGGTTTGGTTTTGATACTCACCTTTCCTTAGGATAGAAGTGTCAGTGGATTTTTTGTTTAGCAACGAGGCTTTTCAAGGTCTAGGACTCAAATGTTTTCCAATCTGTATCTTAAGTGTAAGTTTGTATGTTTTTTACTCAATCACGCAAAAACGGATTAACGGATTTGGATGAAATTTGGCACACCGATAGTATAACTAATTAGTATAACTTTACTAAACTAACTTCAAAAATAAGTACCTATGCTTGGGCAGGGTATCCATATAAATAAAACAAAGTCGGGTTACCTACACCATTTAGAACACAAGAACGGCTGGATCGTCTTTTATGACCATTGATTTGTTGGGTTTGTCTCCGCCTAAAATAGCAGAATAACTATCTATTAAAACATGGGAATAATTCACGAAAAAAAATGAAGATAATTCATTTTCAAATACATTCGTTCAAGTTAGGATTCTGAGGCGGTTCGAAGTTCGCTGGGTCAGCTAGTTGTTTAGAATGAAAGAAAGAAATTTTATTTGCTCGAACATGTGTATACATACAGAATTAAAATAATACATGCATGCAAGATCTTAAAATAAGAGTGGCTCACGACATGTCTGCCATTTTTCATAGCTTGCAAATACAATTATAATTACTGAATCAATGATTTTTAATTTTAATAAAAATAGTTTTCAGATATACACAAATTACACATCATCATTAGCATCACCATAATCCTTATTTTTACACTTCGCTTCTAACTTAATGTCATAATCAAGTTAAGCAGGAAATTTATAGTCAGATTTTACAACATCACTTTCAAATACAAATCGACGCAAGAAAATTCAAAATAAAATTGCGTCTCTAGACAAGGGATGTTTCACTCCACCAGACAGGGGGTTATTAGCTAAATAAATTTGCTCACCCAATATGCTCGGTAACTCGATTTAATGGCGATAGAATTGATTCATTCAATTACGAGGAATTTTTAGTGCCCCATGGTGTGGGATAACTTTGTTTTAGGGGAGTATAACAGAGGGATATAGTTTTCTCACGTAAATTGTATGCTTATTGATTTGAGTATTTACTTTTATTTAGTTTGGAAGAGTGAATGAGTTATTCCATATGTTGTTGTAGTGTAAATGTTTCTCAAAATGTCGGTTAGTGAAGCTTCTTTATCGAAAATATGTGGTTTGCACAACATGTCAATAAAATGTGAAGGCAAATTATTTCAGCTATATATGAAATATTGTTGTCAACATATTTGAGTCCTCTGTTACTTGATATTAAATATAAATAAAAAAAAAATCGTTTCTCCTACAGGTACCTATCAAACACGTTTTATGAATAGGTATGTTCACCCCTACATCCTGTTCATAAGTTCCAACCTTATTCCATAATTAGGCTTCCCTTTACTCGTATTTCATACAAAATCTCCCCACAAGCAAGACCTTTATCACAAGACAAGCCCAAGACTAAAACCTAACAGCCGCCGCGTCCTAAATTTGACATGGATTTATGTGACGTCATCGTCCACCACCATTAGTATTACTAATGCTCCCATTACCGGGCAGGGGGCGGCGGGGGGAGTGGGGCTTCCCACGGCATCTGCCGCTTGTTTTAGCTAATTTATGGCCCGGCGACAAGGCCCAGCTACCCAGAAAGGTGGATAAACATGAATTTGGACTGCTGGAAGTGGCAACGTTGTGATTTTATTCGTCGTTTGAGGCAAGAATAAAAGAAGGCACAAAGAAATATTGTTTATTCTGGATAAATAATTAACGCACTTCACATAAAAAAAGACATAAAATATTCACATACAACGTAGTCAAAAGCCTCGTACTCAAGCATATAAAAAGTGGTCAATTTTGTCCATTGCTTGATAATAATTATGTACAGTCAACAAAAGCGATAAGTATGCAGAATCATCGGATATAGTTGAAGTTTAGTAAGAAACCGATGGATGTTGTCGACTGAAATTTAATTTGGTAAAAAAAAAATCCCTTTATAAAGTAGCACAGTTGGTGATACTTTATTTACATTACAATCTAGCCTATTTGCTAATAAGTAATTTAAATATAACTTAAACTGCTAAGTAACTATAATAATTTGATAAATGAGCTGTTTGTTTTCTATTAATAATATTAAATTTTATTCGAGAACATCCATCGGTTTCTTACTAAACTTCAACTATATCCGACGATTCTGCATACTTACCTCTTTTGTTGACTGTAGGTACAGACGCCAGCACATCAAGCTCCCGAAACTGTCAAATTTTCCCAATCAACTTTGAACATATGGTTCAAAGTTGATTGGGAAAATTTGACAGTTTGACAGCTTTAGCGATAAAATTGAAAATCTATTAAAGAAATTTGACAGATTGATGTGCTGGCGTCTGCCCTATAGGCTATGGCTATCTTAATCCATCTTTTCTTGGTTGTGACGCCCGTGTTCAATAACGGAGACTCAATTCCACTTCAATTTTATTACTTGTTAAGACAGTTTTTAATTTTCCCTCTGAAATTCAGAATTTTATACATTTCATGATCACATATTTTGATCTTCATAAGAATGACCGCCATAAATGAAATCTCCTCACGATCCAAAGTCCTTCTTTGGCTGAGAATTTAGGTATTTATTTATTTAATACTTCAAGCACATAAATGTACAGAGGCGGACTTAATGCCAGGCATTTTCTATCAGTCAAACTTTGGGTGATGCAGAGACAAACAGGGGTAGTAATCATGAACATTGAGGAATAAATATTTTAAATATAATCCTATTAAAACTATGAATATACACCTAATTACAAATAAATATACATAAAAATACATGAATATACTTACTAAAAAGAAATAGGACAAAAAATAGGAAAATATTACCGTTGTGATGATACTGCCAGCTTCTTGCGAATGTGCTCGCGAACCATAACTTTCTAATGTCCCATCCAGTAAGCGTAGGTCTAGTGTACGCAAGACTTGGCACTTCCGCACATATCTGCGTTGCGTGTCGCGCGTGAAATATGGAGCGCTAGCTACGTGTGCTTGCTGATATATCTATCTGTAAGTTTGCTACATCGGATGTCTTAGGCTGAAATGTGTTTTTCATTGACAGCGAACCATTCGATAAATAAGAAAGGTACTGGTAGCCATAGCAACAGTGAGGAAAGACTTTCTTCTGATGTTTTGATATAGAACTTGATTTTTTTTACTAATCTTTTCCTAAAACTTTCATGACAGCTCAGTCCTGCAGGGTAATTGCGTAACACACTAACAGTAGCAATGGCTTTCATTTTGACAGTTCAACAACATTCATTGCGTTATTTACGTTGTTGAGCAGACAAATTTTTCGAACAAAATTTTATGAAGCAATGGATTAGCAATATCTTTCAAAATGATTCAGATTGAGATTGATAGTGTTACGTTATTAGGGAGCTGTTATGTTTATCTAGGTAAGTATTCTCCAAAGCGCGTTTAACCAGAGCTTTACGACGATTCGTGTCTCTATTAATGTGTGGAATCAATTCGCACCGTTGAAAGTACGAAAAACAACTAGAAAAAACTTTTACTCTGAAATATTTATAGTTAGGTACTCGGCTCGTTTCGTTAACAATTTGTAGTATATTCCTATATTAACTTCAACTAGAAAATAAAAATCACCATACAATATTACTGACTAACATTTACGTAAGAACATCCCATACATTGTCAAACAACTTTACCATTACAGCAATCCAGGCACGCACTTGGGCATTTTATTTTTCAATTACAATTGTTAACGGCATAATCAGGAGATATCGCACAATCGCTGTGGGCTCGGCTAATCCAGATTTATTCGAACAGGGCCGGATTAAGGTGGCGTGAATTACACGTTTATAGGCCATAAAGAGTGATCCGGTGGCGTGCAGTACCTGTCGCGGTTAGATATAGTTATGATGTGCACTCGCCGTGCTGGCTGTACGTGTACAGGGTGTTGCTTTTTAATTTATTGTGTATATTTTATTAATACTGTTTAGAATTCAATTGTGTTATTTTATGGACCTTTGGTGAATCCAACTAATATTACAAATGTAAAAGTTTGTATGTTTGTTACTCAATCACGCAAAAACGGATATACGGATTTGGATGAAATTTGGGACACCGACAGTAAAACTAACTAGTGTAACTTTACTAAAATAAGTTCAAAATAAGTATGCTTGGGCAGGGTATCTATATAAAAAAAACAAAGTCGGGTTAGTTACATCATAATATAACTCAGAAACGGCTGGACCGATTTTTATGATCTTTGATTTTTTGGATATGTCTCCGCCCCGAATAGCGAATAACTATTAAAACATGGAAAAAAATCACAAAAAAATGAAGTATTATTGATTCTGATTTCGCTTTCCATCAGGCGTGATCGAGGTCAAGAGCGGGCCATTCAGCAATAAAAAAAAGATATAAAAAAAAAGAAAAAAGGTTAATTCCTAAAACTAAAAGTATTAACTACCTCTTATCAAACGAAAGTTCAAGGTTATTGCGTAATAAAATAGACGCGGGTTATTTTTCTGATGTTTTTTTTTTATTTTTAGCGCGCTATTTTAGTTGGACAATAATTACGGCGAATTACGTAGGATGAAGTAATAAGAAAAGTTTCCGAAACGTAATAAAAATATTATATAGTAGTGTACGTAACATTTTTAGTAATACGTCATAGGTACTTTACTCGAGGGTTGATACTTGAGTTAAAGTAAGATGTATTACTAAAACACCTAAATATACAGTTTATCCGGGCGTATCGTAATCTTTGTAGGTACTGATGTTTATTTTCCCCGTTAAAACGGTGTAGGAAAACATCGTCAGGAAACCGGCATGTCCCAGAACCAAAAATTCGTAGACATGTGATATCTACCAACCCGCACAGGGCCCGCGTGGTGGATTACGGTCCACTCCCTCTCACCGAGAAGAGGCCTGTGTCCCAGCAGTGGGAACATTATAGGTGTATAAGCAGTGCACTGTTATCATGCCTGGTGACAGAGCATTTTCCACATTCATTCTCCTGTTTCAATATGGGTCCATGGTCTATCTGGACTTGGCTTATAATAGCTATTTCTCTCTTTACTTCAGTTTGATCAAGGCATTTCAAAATTGGAAAATAATAACAGTGAAACACCCTGTATAAAATGGCGACGGTAGTTAGCGGTGGCGTGCGCGCGTCTTGTTGCGCGCGAGTTATGTCCCTCGCCCACGCGGCGCGTGCGCCGGGCGCCTCGCTGCGCTGCGCCCGCGCACCCGCCCGGCCGGCCGCTCCCGTGGGTGAACGCTCCATTCAATATCTACGTGTAAAGTGCCCATTAATTAAGTGTCAAACGATTAGAATCCACTGCATATAGTGCAAGGAATTGAGGATTATTTGTATTTGTAATATGATATTTTAGTTATTTCGATTAGTGGACACCGGTCTTGTTTGACAGGCTTGAGTATGATTTGTAGCCAAATTGTCTAGATTTAAACAGTTTTTCTTTATTAGAAAATAGTTCAACTAAGAGACCAGCAGACGACCTTTTTTAAATGAAGTGTGGCTTAATATACAGGGTATATCTACGCGCAAACTATAACCATGAATTCAGCTCATGATTAGACCCCTTAGCGTAGAGTTAAAAAAATCAGCCAGGTACTTCATAAAAAAAGTGCAATACCTTATGTGGGCAACATTTTTTTTTTAATAACCCATGAAGAATTTCAACGCAGTGGGGTTCAGAATCATGTATTGAATCCATGACAACAGGTTTCTGGTTGATGTTCTTACCACCCTGTATAAACACTAAAACTTAAGACAGTGATACTAATACAGTTCCATTCCCAGAATTCCCTTCACTTATAAACCCTGCATAACTGAAGTCCCTCCAGTATGGCCAATATTCCTAAATCAATACAACATCTGTATTCCAGTAATCACGCTGGCAGGTGTGAAGATCGCTAGCAGTAGCGACATCTTTATTGTCTCGTAAACATTTCAGAAATTCGCATTGCTATGGATACCATTATTAAAATTGAATAGGATTCAAGCATTATGAATGTGGGCAATGATACTTTTTCACTTTGAAGATGGAAGTACAACTTTAGGGAGATTCAGTGTCAAGAGGCAGTATGGAAAATTTAAGAGGCTTCTAGAACAGATTGGAAAGGGAACAAGAGAATCTGAAAAGTGAAGTGGATAAAAAAATTGTAATAAAAACCCGAAACTGTGCAAAACCTCTAAATCATTCAACAATTGTGGAAAAATTTAATAACAACCTACCCCAACTATAAATAATGTTCCGTAGGCAATCTGGCTTGCAAATAAACCACGCTCTAAGTGGGGCTAAAACGCACTCGGATGTTCGAATGTCGACGCCATTTTGGCTAGTAGGTACTCTTGTAGGGATTGGCGGAGTACTTACCGAGGGGTAGGTTAGAACAAAGTGTAAATAGGAAGATGGTAATCGTAAAATAATTAGAATTTTCCTGCGAAGTGCAGGATGATTAGTCTGGGCCTTGTCTTAGAGAATGTCTTGGAAGGCGAAAATTTATTTTGCAGTCTTGTGGTCTAATTATCTACCAGATATTGATCAGTGTTATAAGTTATGAAAACTAAAAACATTACTGTATTTTTAATCTAAAATAGCGTATTACTTAAACAACGTTTTTGAAGTGGATTTTATTTCCATATCTCCGTGCAACATCCGTGGGAGGGTGGCCAAGTAGCACGATTCTCCGAGCATTGAGGAAAAATAAAGAAGCAAAAATGACAAGACGTTATTTGCATCCCGCTAATGGCCGCTGCTGTCGTAATGCGGGGGTAGATGAACAAATATTGCTTTATCCAGACGAGCCACAATTTATTCCAAACTCGCTTTATTCGCCATTCCAACGCCAGAAGCCAGGAGGGAAGTCGAAAAATGGTGGCATTTGGATTTTTAAGTGATTCGCAAATCATTCCGCTTAATCAAATGACCTTATTTGTTCGCTGGTTTTCCTTGTTTTTATATTACTTAATCTATTCAGGTGTTCTCGTCGTCTGTTCTGATTTGTAAAGGGATGTTTTGGAAGGCACTGCAACAAAATGTCGTAACGTACACATCGGGCTCTTATCGCCGAGGCCGAGGGGGAGAGAGGTCACGAAAATGGCCTTATCTAAATAGCGTGACCGCGCGATACCCGCTCCTCACCTGCTGACTTTATGCCTTTCCCGGGGAAGTGTGGCGCCGCATACAAACGAGTTCAACCCTCGCCTTCGACCATCCAAATGTCGTAAACTTTTGACGTGTAAACACGTTACGATTTCACATGAAAAAAGCGTTGGAAGCGTTGCACTCTAGTTTGAATTATACGAAAAATGCAAATTAAAATAACTCTCAAATCCCAACTCAACCGTGTCGGAGCTTAATCCGCGAAGTGACAACGGCATTCTGACGAGGCGCCGGAGCTGGGAATTATTAAAACGAACGCCAACTTTTTCACTAAGCCCGTCGCAAAGCCGTTTCAATTGCGCTGCGCTGAAGATAATTCCAACTGACGTCATCTTTTTTTCAAATTCTCGACTGGGCTACGTTCTCTGTGCAGCAATTATAACATTTCCACCGACTGGGAAAACAGAAACACGTGGGAGAGAGCGCATCGAATCGCACCGTTCGTAATTTAAATTTAGATGGAAATTTAATGATGCATTCACAAAGGGCGCTCGTAAAGTCGGTTGCGAGATATTTTTTACGAGGATCTCGCGAACTATTGCGCGCTTAACGACTCCGAAGCAAGATCGCCCTCCGCTTTAATGAGCGCCCGATAAACGTGTTAACTGCCGCGACCTTATTTTTATGCCGATGTAAATTTGCTGAAAAACGTATTCATTACAGCGATTGTGGGCTAACGGCAACATTATGCCGTATTAAATTTGCAACAGAGCGTTGTCCTAGAAGCTGGTCTAGGTATGTGGAATAATAGTTACGGCGAACGTCAGAGGCAGGCTAAGGTAGCGCTTGCTATGTTTAATATATGAGGGCAGGCGACGCAGCGTTGGTAAACACGGCCCAACCTTCGCTCATGTTGCCCACTGTTTGCTCACCGTTCTAGTCTCAAGAGAAAATATGTTTGCTTTGCATACCTAACCATAGCTTGCTCTGAGGCAGAGCGTGCCTGTTTTCCTTGACATGTTTTCTCCGAGGCTCTACAAATAACCGGCTAAAAAGTTTCTACAATGTGCGCAGCTTATAATGTCTGGGTTAAATTTTTACAATAATTGTTACAAATTGTGTTTCTTTTTGTTTAATTATGTCATGCTTTTTGGTGTAATTTGTATTACAAATTTAGGATGCATTGACGTAAACAAAGTTTTGTTCTACGCAGCTCAGCCCTTTCACCAAACAAAATCCATAGCCATCATAAAACATCGGTTTCAATCGATAATAATAATCATAACCGTTGTTTGTTGAAGTGCTGAGCTCCTGAGCTCCTGAGGCTACTCCTCTAGCCGCACAACTCCACTTAACAAACGTATAAATAATATTCAAGGCGAGGGAACATATTTGAGGGTACGGAGTAGAGGGTAGTTTGACGGCGTAACGAATCGAAAAACCAAATCATCGAGTGGCACCCCTACTGTACCGCTACATGATAGTTTACAACTGAACCTGTAGAGTTGATGTTGTTTGTATAAATATTTTGTTTGTGCATTGATTTTTCTTTTAATTTCTTTATTTTTCACATTATTTCTGCTTTTATATAAATATAACAAGTATTTTATTTGATTACTTTTACTAGTCATCGTCATCTGATTTAATGTTTTTTTTTTAATACTTACACAAATATTGTTACAATTTCATTACTAATTTCCCATGAATGGACAAATAATTGTGGTACTTTCGGTAAAACCATTTTATTAGTAATTTGGCTACTCCACACCTTTCATTAGTATTAAATCTTTAGGGCTGCCCCTTAGCGGTCTGTCGAGAGTGCTCGTCGTACTTTTTATATATTTTAATTTTAATTTCATATCGGGTGCTAATGGCGGGGCCGCAGCCCTGCGTAGCGAATCGCACTGAGCCGAATGTATTCATAGCGTAATAAAACTTAATGTACCGAGTGAACTAATATTGTCTTATTCAATATTTAATTTTCAAATATGAATTTGGCCAATTTTTGCGATTCATAAATTTTATTAAAGGGAAAGGTGATATAGGTATTATTGCTTTCTTTATAGGGGTTTCAGTATTTTGAATAATAAGATTTATAACAAATGATAACAGTATTAATAATAATGTTTAACAGTCTTGGTATTATTTTCTTGGACCTAAATTTTTTTTGTCTGAGGGGGTTGTGACGGCGAGTACACTGCGCTTGATTGTATGACCGAAATGGCAAAAACGGGTTATCACCGAAGATCGACCAACTTTCATTTTATTTGCCTAACTTTCATCAGAGTAAAACAGTGTTAAGAGCCTATACTACCTCAAATGGCTTAGCATGATCCTCCGTTATGTCGAAAATACCGGAGCATTAATTTTGAAATAAATATATGCTAAAGTTGAGGATTAATGTAAGGTCTTATGTTAGACGAAAACACGATACCATAAGATTTTCTCGATAGAAAAAAATTCCAAAGTTACCTCCAAACCGAACAATAATCCGCTGGTATTAAAAAAATACTTCAAATTAGATCATGAAACTTTGCATACTAACTGAACTAACTATAAAGCAGGTCTTATGTTAGCTAGTTTTTTTGATTTACCTTTATTTTCACCGTATAAAGCAAATACCTAAACTATTAGCGCTGCCTTCCGCCCAGCACCGCACTCTGTTTCGCTCTCACACAGTCCGCAAGCAGTATCGTGCGAGCGAGATAAAGAGCGAATTTTAGCTGAGGTAGTATAGGCTCTTAACTTGATCTTTATAAAGTTTAATGAGTAATCGCAATGTTTGTCAACTTTATCAAGCTTTTAGTTGATCCGCTTGCCACGCGTGTATCAGTCAGCTAAACGATGTTAGTCCGATACTGTTTCAAATAACCTTTAAGCCGTCACCCCTCATGTACTGTACAAACAGCGGCGAAGTCAAATCAGCGCCAAGTTAATCCGTTTAGGTGCGCGAACCCACTTGATTAAGTTTAATTTATTTTAAAAATCAGCGCGAGCGAGCCGCCTCCGGCGCTGCGTCCCTCCGAAATACATTATTCAGTGTTTTAGAATAATTTTCAAATTCGATTACATAGGGCCGACCCTCGGTAAGTGGGTGGGCCGGGCGGCGGCGCGGCGGGTGTATTTAGCCAACACGGGGGTCCGCCGCGTGCGATTCTGATTTGAATATGCGCCGCACGTGGCGTCCCGCGCCCCCGCGCCCTGCGCCCCCGGGACCGCGCCGATCATATTTCAAACGTCACCGGCGATGTCTCACTCAGATACTATCGCCCGATAAACGATGAGATACCACCGGCAAGGGTGGAAATAGTTCGCCGCCCGCCAACCTCCAGCTATTTTTTACCCCGCGATTATCGCCTGCAGTTGACACCTAAATATTACTTTTCGCTCAGCGCACTCGTATAACCCTGTGTTCGCTATACAGGCATTTTGCGGTTAGGTGCCGCAGCCAGCGAAAGCACTTGAAGTTTATTGGCATGACATATTTCGTAGAGAATTTTCCGCGTATTATAATAATCACAGTGTGAGCCGTGATGGAAAACATTTTGCGAACGCAAATTTGCACATAATATTTTCATACGATGATCTCAACGGAAGCCACTTTAGTGGGTACGAAAAAGCTCGACAGGCTGATAGAAAAAATGTTGAATAATTTTATGTAGCTTTGGAACTTTTAATAAGAATTATGCCCATTTAAATTCTATAAACAAATAATGAAATGCTTGTAGTTCTCAGGCTGTGCCACTATGGCACATAATCGGTGGGAGTGTTCGCACGCGGCGCGGGCGCACGTCGCAGCGCGGGCGGCGGCCGGCACGCGCCACTCCATTACCGCGACACCGCTGACTCTGATGATGTGCTTCACTGCCAAAATTATAGATACGAATATGTATTCATGTTTTGAGATTTCTGCCTAGAGCAATATGTAGGTCAATTTAGAAAGAATTATGAAAATTATTAGACCTATGACGATACTCTTGAGTCGTGACCTCATGACCTGTACAGCTGCTTACAGGAACCGCGGGACAGTGACAATTATTCTGTACACTAAGCAAAGCAAATCTAGATAATTTTATTTACATTTCTTAACTTCACCCCACTGAAGGACTGGGGGAGTCCTTTGCCCAGCTGTGGGACAGTATAGGCTAATTTCAGAAAAAAAACTTCACTCCAACTCATTTTAATTAAAACGTGAGTCTAAAAAAACTCTATTTTTATAAAGCAATAATTTGTAGTGACACATCTGTACAATTTTTTTCTTTGCCCGCCATCACAGGATTGTCAGGCGATTGCAATGTAAGAGTACAAGCAAATCGCCGCGTAATCCGCTACTTGTATCCCGAAATCGAGATATGGACGAATTAATTTTGGTCGCATGCGCATTATTTTCGTAATTGAAAACGAAGACTTAGCGTGACAGATGTAAACGCTAGATTATGAGGAATCTGGCTTTTTGGGCTTTAGATCGTTGATAAGAGGTAGGGGTTGAATACTAGAAAGATTCAGATTACTCGCAAAGGAAATTGAATTTGCTGAATGTTATGAAGTGTGTGAAAAATGACGCGAAGGAACCTGATTAATTTTTTTCACAAGTAAAAAATGTTTGGCAGAAATTGGACAAGCAATGAGTAGGTAACCTACCTACTTTCCATACAAATTAGAAACCTTTCTTGACCCTATTAGGCCACGGTCGCACGGACGTAAAAATATCGCGGCGTGATTTTAACGCGCACTCGATTTTGAACTCTTGGTGTTGAGCCGAGCGTTGAAAATCTAACAAAGCGCATTCCAGTCCGTCAAAAAAACACTGTCGGATTTGCAACTGTCAGCGCAGCGCGTCGAAAATCTAGCGCGCGAAAGAAAATCGCCGCAGAAAAAACGCGCCCTTGCGTACCAGGGCTTATGAAATAAATAAAGAAAGGAAGAAAAACCAATATTAAGTAACAAAACCTTCAAGATTGATTTCTGGGTGATCCATGAATCATCCAGAAAAACTCCAAATCAATTCAAGTTAGGTACATCGCCCATGAACTTCAGCCAGAAATGTCAAAGGGGAAATAATTTCTCTTATTCGGAATATTTCACAGAGACAAAATGTAGTTTTGGTCGAATGAACTTTGACGTTCCCCCATGGCCCCATAGGATGTGCGATTGAACGATCGCCCCACAACTGAATATGAGTGGCTTCATGGGTTTTAACTGTGATTACCATATCGTGATTTGACGTTCATAGTTTTATATTGTTTCTTTGTGATTGATACTTTAAATGAAAACTATAATAATTAGTAAGTAATTGATTTTAAAAAGTGCAATATAGTGATGCTGTCCATCGCTATTATTGCAACAGTTTTTTTAATAAACAGAACTATTTTTATTTTTTGGGATATGGGTTAGGACTGGAGATGTTCAAGCAGTGAATGGAGAATGTATTCATTCTATTAAATTGTTATCAATCGACAAACCAAATGAAGGGACAAATCAAAAATGCAAAGAAATTCAATAACCGTCTACGATTCTTTGGATTGTCACCCCAATACAGGGAATTCTTGGCAAAGTTACCTTTACTTCCCAAAAAATCGATGTCATCTTTTATTTTTTTAGTGAAAGGGATCATTTTTGATTGGCAAATCGTGTCGCGATAGTAAGGATGCCCCAGGGTGCTTACAAATCCCCGGGATTGAGTGCGGGACACCGCGCGGCGAGGGTTCGATTATTACTCGAGTTTCGATCTCGATACACCACTCGATGCATCGCGGGGAGCTGCATTACACCGCGCATCGAGTGTGGCGTTCAGTGGCTTTCGAATCGATTCGTTGACGGATCAATCGAGTTACTAATAGTGTTTGGGAATTGTTAACAATGTTCGCTATTTGTAAGGTTATAAACATACAAACTTTTCTATTATGATTCGGATAGCTCTTGAACTCAGTCGGTCAACTAGTAACTTTAATAGAAGACAGTTGCCGACATGATATGACATTTCCATTTTTATAAGACAGTCATATTCTTTTGAAATCCTTATTACAGGGTCTCAAGCAAATAATATTCAATTCAACCGAAGAGTTCCTAGTTATAAACAAGTTTTCCCCTAATACTCTTCATAACCCAATTGCTGTCTTCTGCCATATGTTGCGTGGAATGTATTATTTTATTATGTTTTTATTTACTTAACGTCCGCCGAGATCGAGTGTTTAAGCCGACGTTTATGATATTCTCCTGTGGTTTGCGACTGAGGGGTGAACGATGATGTTCTATTGTTTCATTCTCACCCTCGTTTTGTCAAGTTGATACACTGAGCTATATCTATACGTATAAGTAATATGAAATGTCAATGGTGTTTCGGGGTTTCGGGCACGGCAATTGTACAAACAATTTTGAATGGTTTACGAAGTTGCCTACGGTTACGTATCGGTCGTGACCTTACGGCTTAGAATATCGCGTAACTTTTCGTTGTATCGAGAAAATTCTGAGTAATTACCGTTCTAATCACCTCACCCGATTCTGACCCCTAACTCGAAATCCGTAGTATTAGCCGAAGTTATGGGCGATTTCTCCTACGTATCACCTACAGGCATAAGATTACTTCGGGGCCCGAACTGAGAATCAATGATAACACGATTAAACAGTTGTCCTTCATCCCGATGTGTTTTTGCTCGTCCGAAAAAGTTAATTAATCGGGAGTAGGATACATTCGGACTTAACGAACTTTTTTCAGACGGGCTCGTATATTCGTTGACGGACTTAGAGAGTAGGCTGTTTCCCTGCTTCCGATATATCAAACTATTCACCAATAATTTTATCGAAAATTCTATGCAATATTTTTAAATCGTTCGCTATTGTTGTGTGTAGCCAGACAAAACAGATGAAAACAGTCTGAAGTGTAGGCAAGCTCCAATGATCCGTGTCTCGCGCGATATTATTTTTGCCGGGCACAAAGCGGGTCCCGCGACCCATCAAATCATGCCGACTCAGCCCGACACTAGAAAAAAATTAAAATGGAAATTAAAATACTCGATACATCGATGTGCGTCGTTTTAAAAATTGATAAGTTCTATTAATTGTAGTATCAATTTGCATGCGTCAGTAAACACTGGGAATTTATTGACAAATTGATAGCATGTTTTTCACTTCAAATTATTATAGAATTAAATTTGCGACTTTTTCAGTTACTTATTAATTTTATCGGTAGGTAGTGTATTCCACGATTTTTATAGTGAAAGAGCTCAATATGAAAATTAGTCACCTAGAGAGGGTTACTGATTTGCATTGCATGAATCTTTAATTAATAAAGAAAGTTTTCTTTTGTTATGGATTCTGAAAAAACAGACGACTTTTTAAAGGATTTTCTTTTAGTTTACATCAAAAAGAAAAAAAAAAAACAATCAAAATGCTTCCTTTGCGTCTTATTTTTACTTTTTTTATGTAATAGGGAAACGTAAATACTGTTTTAAGTAAATAAACTATTATATTATCTTATTCTATCTTATCTAATTATCTTATCTTATTGCTTTGTCATGTAGGCAGGTAAAGTAGGGCACATACGGAAATGGCTATGTTATTACAATTACTCAAAGTAAACACACTTTTTAAATACCTCATCTGCCTAGCCTTTTCCCAACTATGTTGGGGTCGGCTTCCAGTCTAACCGGATGCAGCTGAATACCAGTATTTTACATGGAGCGACTGCCTATCTGACCTCCACAACCCAATTAGGTACTGGGTAATACGATACCCCTTGATAAGACTGGTTGTGAGACTTTCGGGTTTCGGACTACCCGTAACGACTGTCAAAGATCCACGAATGACAGCCGCGACCAACGGCTTAACGTGCTTTTCGAGTCACGGAGGGGTCTCGGTATGTAAAGATGGTCACCCATCAACAGACCAACCGCGGCAAGCGTAGCTTAACCTAATCTATAGACCTGTGCGGCTGTTATTATTAAGCCACGGGCCCTTCTCTATCTTATCTAATTATCTTATCACATATGGAAATGGCTATGTTTTTGCAATTACTCAAAGTAAACACACTTTTTAAATACCTATCCAAAACAATTAACCAAAAACAATACCTGTACCTACCTAAATATTAGCATTGAAATAAAGATTTATACATCTGTCAGGGGCAAAACATTCGCGAATAATATTCATTCCGTGTGATTGACACTGCCATGTATTTGAGAAGCTCCGCGGGGTTCCTCAAGGGGTTATTGAAAAACTAGTGGCCCCGGCCGCCTTGTTCACCGCAAGGGGCGAGGGTGTCATTACGCGTGTTGTACTCACGCGAGTTTATTGGTTTCGAGTTATTAGGAAAGTTGTTTAGAGGATGTTTGGCTATCGGCTGGTAGTTGTAGTGATTTAAAATCAAAATCAAAATATTTTATTTCACATAAGCCTACATGGGCACTTATGAAACGTCAGAAGCTAGGTGCACGGTTCCAATTAGTTGTTTCCTATGGAGAAGAACCGGCAAGAAACTCCACGGTTACTCTTTTTCAAAATAATTGGCAAAAATATAAACTTAAGCGTGGATACGGAAATAAAGATGGCCTCATATCTTCAACATTGTTATTTTAGGTTTCCGCTTCAGTTCACGGAAATTGTCAAACCCTAGGTCGATATTTCAAAGTGATGAATTAGGTACTTAAAACTTACACCAGCCTTTGAAAAAACTATAAAAACCTTCACCATGAAAATTAAAAAAAAAACTGTGTTAGAGTTTATCAATCACACATATAATAGGTATATACATAGTACTTGTTCTGACAACCAGTCTTACCAAGGGGTATCGTAACAGTCACTGAGTTGTGGAGGTCAGGTAGGCAGTCACTACATGTAAGATACTGGTATTCAGCTGTATCCGGTTAGACTGGAAGCCGACCCCAACATAGTTGTGAAAAGGTGATGATGATGTAGGTACCAACAACCATTTTTATATGCCGGAAAACTTAGCTCGTATCCACGCTTCATATAAAGAATGATTAATTATTATTAGAATTTGCGTCACCTCTGGATTAGGCAGGTTACCCCGAAAACATATATACGCTCACTGATAGCACCAATTTCCCCAACAAACAGACTACCAGTAGGTACAGTCAACAAAAGAGATAAGTGTGCAGGATCGTCGGATATAGTTGAAGTTTAGTAAGAAACCGATGGATGTACTCGTTTAAAATTTAATTTAACTAATAGAAAACAAACAGCTCATTTATCAAATTAAATTTCAGTCGACAACATCCATCGGTTTCTTCATCATCATCATCATCATTTCAGCCGAAAGACGTCCACTGCTGGACATAGGCTTGGGGGCTTGGGGAGCCCAAGCACTTCCACTTCGACCGGTTCTGTGCTTCTCGCATCCAACGGGTTCCTGCGGCCTTCACAAGGTCGTCGGTCCACCTTGTGGGAGGCCTTCCAACGCCTTCTACGGCCTTCCATCGGTTTCTTACTAAACTTCAACTATATCCGACGATCCTGCATACTTATCTCTTTTGTTGACTGTACATTAAACTCCCTATACAAGCATCTATTTGATTACCTCCACACACTCTCACTAAAAAGTCTTAGAATAAAGCCCTACAGGGGTGCAGATGCCATTGGCTGATAATAGGACATACGCAACGGGGCGTAAATAGATGAAGCCGTATTTGAATATTGTGCCCGATCCACGAAAATTAAATCGCGTACCTACTGCAAGCGCCCTGGCGACGATGTTTGTGTTATTATTTTAATTAATTTCGGCTGTAGTTGAGCTTTTTATTCAAGTTGGTTGGTATGTGTTTGATAGTTTGATGACTTATTAAAATTTATTTATTTATTTATTTATTTATTTATTTAGTACATGGAGGACTTACAGCTAGTAAAAACAAACAAAAAAAGCAAATCATAGTCACCCGAAAGCCAATTACAAATCCTCACGTATAGACTTATAATAATAATTTATGGTGTGAGCACAAAAACAATTGGGTGATAGAAGAGTGAAGAGTTCGTGGTTCATAGTCTTTTCATCTCTGATATTGCATCACTGTCAAAATCACAGTGATCTTTATAGTTCTTGCAATAAAGTTGCTATTGGGTTGCTTCATAGGTTATTGATACAAAGGAGTTTTTGTGTTCGAAAACCATCAGAATTATGACATCAAAGTCAGTTTCTTCTCGCCGTTTGTCGACATCATATTCGCCCCAAACAGTGAACTTAAGGCTCCTTCAAACAGGCCCGACACGAGATAATATCGCGCGCGACACAAAGGTACCGCAAGTCGCGGTGCCTTTGTGTCGCGCGCGATTCGCGTCGCGTGTCGCGCCTTTTTGCAGGAGCCTTTACGATCGTCACAACAACCACTCTTGCGACCTAGCATTGAGGCAGGTTATTATCTGAAGTATTACCAAAAAAGCGGCCAAGTGCGAGTCAGTATTTAACGCACATACGTACATTTCTTTTTTAAACCCCTTTAATTTTTAGCTTCAATTTATTTTTAACCGACTTCAAAAAAAGGAGGAGGTTTCTCAATTCGACCGTATATTTTTTTTTTTTTTTTTTTTATTATTTGTAACAACAAATAGCGGCCGCTATAACGAATAGCGGCCATAGTAGTACACACTCTATTAAAATTTCAAGTATCTACTTAGTACGGTTTAAAAGATGCAGCCCTGTGACAGACGGACGGACTGGCGGACAGCATAGCCTTAGTAATAGGGTCCCGTTGACACCCTTTGGGTACGGAACCCTAAAAACACCTAAAATAGCAAAAATAAAAGTTTACAATACATTTTATTTTTTCTAACATGTATAACTAATCTGTGTGCAGCGCGAAGTAAAGCGGCGTGCACACGGGCACGGGGTCACGCTATCGTCGTTCTAGTTCATTAGGCGGCTGGCAGCGCGGCCGCTATCGCCGCGAGCCGCTCATTTTTCACGCAACCTGCGCTCGTGTGAGCTGCCTTTAGTGCTATTTAATGCGTAAATATTTGAAATAGTTTTCAGTTTAACTTTTTAGGGTTATGGCTAATTTCACGTAAAAAACACATTTAACCCGTCTGCCTTCAAAGCAAGCGGGAACAGGCATCTTCTGGGCACGCTCGTTCCATCATAGACCTCATCTATCGCTTTCCATCAGGCGTGATCGGGGTCAAGAGCGGGCCCATATAGTAATAAAAAAAAAATTTGTAAGGCCTTAATTTGGACATGCATCCACTACCAGTACCTACCAAGTATTACACAGTAAAGAAGCAGCGAAAATAGGAGTGCTGCAAGAGGAATAGAAATACTCTCTCTCTCTTGAGGACTGTGCTGTATAACGCTGAGCCATCACATGATCTAAATATTTATAAGTATATGAGAAAGGAAGTCTTCTAAAATATCAGAAAAAAAAAAATCAACCAACAATACCTTCCTAAGTATGTTGTCTATTAAAAAGAAAACAGTGGCACTCCGGGAGTGCCGACAGAAGTGAAAATTGAACAATTATGTTTGTATTTTTTTAATCGTATTATAAACAAAACACGCGCTGTGTTGATTACGGTAACAGTGTCGCGAGTTCAATGGTTTTTCCAATCTCCAAAAATGCCCAACGCGGCTAAAAAAGTTTTCACTTCAATAATAAAGATACTCTATGTGTCATAAAATCATATAAAGAAATTAAGTAAGTGAATCCTTTCTTCTGAAATAAGTTCCACCCAACTTAGATTTCGAAACATAACTAAAAAGGAACATTTTTCTCTCGTCAAAATATGGAAAATTTGAAATCATTTCCACATCTTAAAAAATATTAGCTTTCCAATCACAAAAAGCAAGTACCTACAAGCAATTTGTTGGTAAGTAATAGCTTATTGATGAAATGGAAATAAATGAGTGGCGGACAGGGAAAAAGATGTCAAAATCCAAGCGCACATGAGCCAATAAGCCAAATTGAAATGCCTCCATGTTACACGAGTCTTTCAGAGTAATTGGTTGACGGGCTTTCCTAGCGATTAGGGATGTAACTTATCGCGAATTTTTGTCTTGGATCCAGCCATTGATTTAAAGCGATTTTAAAATGTTTTTCCATAATTTTTGATTCTCAATAAGCCTATGAAATTGTTAGGAATGTGTGTACAGAGCAAACTGAAAACATTGACAAACTACATTTTCCTGAAATGACTAAACCTAAGAGCGTTTACGACGTACGGCATTTCATACAAACTTTGAAGCCCTTGTTTTTCGAAATGAATGAACCAATTTTAATGCAACTTCATATGCTGCAGGATACAAAGGTCTAAAAGAACATTTTTGAAATGACTTATTTAAAAAAAGATATGTGAAAATCTCTGTTTCTATGGAAAATTTAAAATTGGTCTTATTTGGCTGTAACACTATTTTTCGAAAATGTTCTTAACTAACTTTTTAGATACGATTCATTCATTTCGAAAAACAAGGGCTTGAAAGTTTGTATGGAATGCCGTACGTCGTAAACGCTCTTAAAGAACTTTTCTTACCTTCCTAGAAAATGGAGCATAGTTTGAAAATTGAGAATTTATAAAAAAACATGTTTACAAACTATCAGCATCTAACTATTTCAGGCCTTCAGTTAACCCGCCCTCCTAAACGTTCTGTAGAGCAGCTATAATATTTTTTGTCACCAGTAAACGAATCTTCTAAGTTAACTGCTCTAAACTGTGTTAGAGTTACAATGGAACATCCAAACTAAAATGGAAATTTCTGACTCTGTTCCAACTGAAACAAATATTCGACAGTCAAGTAAAACATCGACAACCATATCGACGCTATGCCACCTCTCAGCGTTTGGGACGTCTCCTTCCATCGGTTCGACGATTTGAATAGAAATACCTAACATTAAAAATATAGGGTGTAGTGAATGCGCGAGGACAGTCCGCAAGCCCGGACAACCCGCTAGTATTCATTCGCTAAGTGAACTTCTAAAACGACCGACTTACGTTCTACGCTAACTGGGCGATTCACAACATGAAAAGGTGTGCTTTTAAAGGAACACGTGTTTTTGGCTTTGCCTGTAACTCGATATGGGTCGCCGTTGTGCCTAACTTCGCTTTGACATGTAGGTTAGCAAGGTTTTTTAGGGTTCCGTAGCCAAATGGCAAAAACGGAACCCTTATGGATTCGTCATGTCTGTCTGTCTGTCTGTCCGTCCGTATGTCACAGCCACTTAAACACGAAACTATAAGAACTATACTGTTGAAACTTGGTAAGTAGATGTATTCTGTGAAACGCATTAAGATTTTCACAAAAAAATAGAAAAAAAAACAATAAATTTTGGGGGTTCCCCATACTTAGAACTGAAACTAAATTTTTTTTTTCATCCAACCCATACCTGTGGGGTATCTATGAATAGGCCTTCAAAAATGATATTGAGATTTCTACTATAATTTTTTTCTAAACTGAATAGTTTGCGCGAGAGACACTTCCAAAGTGTAAAATGTGTGACCCCCCCTTGTAACTTCTAAAATAAGAGAATGATAAAACTAAAAAAAATATATGATGTACATTATCATGTAGACTTCCACCGAAAATTGGTTTGAACGAGATCTAGTAAGTAGCTCGCCGGTGAAAATTTAAAAAACATATATATATGATGGGACGGAACCCTCGGTGCGCGAGTCCGACTCGCTCTTGCCCGGTTTTTTGATTTTTTGACAAACTCACTTTCGCATTTATAACAAATTCTGACCCCAAGTAAAAGTGGCTATCTCCTCTGCTATACTTCGTTGTAGCAGAAAGGATGATGTAGTCCTATTTAATTAGAATATGGAAGCAAATATTGATTGGTATTTTAGCACAGACAAAAAATAACTGAAAAATCCTTCACCAATGGGATTTGATACGATTAACTTAACAGTTAACTGTCCATTATGCTTCATAATGTTATCCTTTTATGATTCTGCCAAAGTAGCCTTTTTAGGCCCCCTGTCCGATAACCAAAATCAAAGCCGCACTTTTGGCTTCAATAAAAATCTTTGATGTATTCAATGTAAAATGAATTCTAGCTGTATATATAGGCGAGACCGGTATGATGGGGTGTGCAATGGTGCATTGGCTCGGTCATAGAGCCCACTGATGTGATGTGTGACGCTTCATCACGTGCCGATGAACATTAGCCTTTAGGCTTCAATTATATGTCTACTTCATTTATTCTGAGTTCCGATCTTTCCGATTGGATTTATTCGATATGTGGATTTAAAAAAAATTTAATGATGGTATGATTTTACTTCAATAATTTGCATGTCGGTGGGTCGGTGGTCACACCTATTGGATGCATTCAGCCAGATGGGCTACGATCGTCACACGCAGTAGGTGCCTGAAGACGGGCGTCGCCACCAAGCCAGGCCTAAGAAACGCTGGTGTGACGATTTAGACTCGTTCCTAACCGATTGTACAGCACGAGGAAAAGTGCAAAAATGTGGGGGAGACATTTCACCAGCAGTGGGACAAAACAGATAAAAGTAAAAAAAAAAATTGCTTGATAAACATAGTTTTATATGTCACGCTCGCTTAATAGGAAACCTAATAACAAGAACACCAGTTCGATGATGAATAATGCTGAAAAGCTTGAGCATGCAAAGTCTTTCAAGGATAAGCTATTTGTTGCTACTCACTCCAAATGGTTCATCAACATAATTGGCCCTCAAGCCTCATCTACAACAGCGACAACAAAGAAAAAACCGTCTATTTCCAAATCCAAATGCCCAAAATAACCGTAATCCGAATGTCATTCTAAGGACGAGGATACATTACAAGAGTTTTTCCTTAATACTCGGCACTTGATTAGCCCAGCTCGTCGTAATTATTTTCCCCGGGTTTGCCCGCGGGGATTTGTATAATCCTGATTGGGTACGTATTGCTATTCGATGGAGTGTGTCCGCGCACGTGGCTCCCCAGCATTATCTCACTTTTAGACACGAATGATGGTGACACCCTACTACCGAATTTCGTGTAGGAAATAGAAAGATTTATTGAATTTCTGATGATGTTAGAGATTATAGTTTTTGGAGATGTGTTTCATCTATTGCTGTAGATTAGGAATGCGACTGTAGTAGAAATTATATTTGGGATGTCATTTCAAGTCACCCATGTATTTAATAGGAAAGAACCTGGATCATTGAAAGAGAGATCCATAATTTCCTGAATTTTAAGTTCCTACACGGAAAACTAAATTTTCTTTAGTACCTATTTACACACAACAAAGCCACCAAAACAAACACAACTTTAAAATGTTATTTAAAATAAAAAAGCAGAAACAAACAATTAAAAATAAAAACTGAATCGAATTAAAAATTTGCCTAGTAAAAGCGAATTAAAGTTGGCTGATGGCAGTCCTCCCGGTTGCGACTGGGGGCGGACGATAACGCCACAATAGGAATTTGCCGTTCGCACCGAGCGACTGCCCGTACCCTGTTTAACCTAATTACCACTTAGTTTCTTACGAGATAAGGACTATTATTAGGTAATTTTTATAAACAACACATTTTGCTCCGAGGTAAATGTTGTATAAATACATATTGGTCATTGAAAGGACTGGTTGGTGGGTTGATAAGGGTACTCGATTACAAATATATTTGTCAGGGCCCTTACGCTTTGCGCAGTGCGAATGTACTGCCAAGTAGTTAGATTCTGTTCAATCATTTTCATACTTAAGTAAGTTATGATAAGCAAGTTAAAAAATAATATAGAAAAGTCGGGTTAAGATCTGAAACAATGAAAGTAAGATTCAATCACGCAGTATCTATCATTTTTGAAGATTAGGCTAAACCTAAAAAACAGAACTATGCCGTATTGAACTAGAAAGTAATAACTTTTTCACTTCACACCATTTTCTTAAAAGAATTTGTTTAGTCAAACAATGTACAAGTTAAGTGAAGGAGCTACTTGAAATTAAACAGAAAGAAGAAGGAGTTTTCATTTTAATTCTTTTGAAAAGTTTTCCGTGCAAGTTGTGAAGAACGGGCCAAAAACTTACCCGACAAAGATCGTGCCCTTTACCTGGTGTAAGTGACATTGTCCGAGCAATAACCTGGAGAAAGTTTTCGATTTTCACAGCCTATTGATGTTACTGTTCAAGGTGATAAATCTCTCAAACCTGTGATTACAATGCGCGAATTAATTTCGAGTTTCTTGATGTTAAATTAATTTTCCGACAGATTTTTAGAATTAGTGTGAATTTAATAATAAGTTTCAGATTTTGTGCTGTGATTTTGAAAGAAAGGTGTTTCATTTTTTGTTTTAAATGCTGCCATTTTATATTTAGTAAAGGTTTTCAGCAGCAACTAGCAACGACCATTTTCGAAATTGTTTTCTGGTTCAATTTACAATTTTAAAACCAATCTTAATATATTCTTATTGCATTAATCAGCACGAATCAATCTACCGAGCCTTTTTTCAACCATGTTGGGGTCTATTTCCAGTGTAACCAGATGCAGCTGGATACCAGTATTTTACATAAAGCGACTGCCTACAGCTAGCACAACTGATAGTCAGACTTTCGGGCTTCTAGCTACCCATAACGACTGTCAAAGATCTACGAATGACAGCCGGGACCAACTACTTAAAGTGCTTTTACGGGGCACGAACGAGTCTCGGTATGTTATGGACGGTGACCCATCCATGGATGGACCACGGAGCCTTGCTTAACATTGAAAATTGGCCCATGCGGCTGTTATTATTTAGCCACGAGCCCCTTATTCAGCAATATACATTTTAAAGTGCATCGCCCATTACGAAGAGTAGGTACCTACGGCAAACACATTCGACAAAATAAAAATAAAATCATCAACGTCATGTTTCGAGCACTACCCTCGAAAGTAATCGATAGTAGCAACAGTTCCATGCCCTAGGCTTTCGATAAACAATTGTTCACCTTTGTTTTACTTCTCAGAAAGGTTATAATACTCTCATTTTGTTGGTTTCTATATTGTTACCGAACTTTTGGTAGTGGAGTTGGCTTCGACTGACGAGCAACTCGGAGTTTTCAAAAACAGTTAATTGTTTTTGAAAACTCCGAACTGTTTGTGTGTTGTTTAGAAAAACCGAGAGTATCAGTGTTTAGTGTTTAGCAGTGGCTTGTTTTTGTTTCAATTGTTTTAAGCTTATTGGTTTTAGTTTTAGAATTCGATTAGGTTTTAGTATTGGTTTGCGTCATAGGTACATCAGCACTGTTTTGGTCCTAGATGTAGCCTTGAAGTAAGCAATAGGGTTGAGCTAAGTAAATATTATCGCGATTTAAAATGAGAATCGCGTATAGAGTTTTAGGAAATCAGTCAGTTTTCAATCGAAACTCGTGGTTGAGCGTCGTTCCATAAAAACCTGACCTCGTCGGCTTTCCATTCCAAATCTTTTTTAGGTTCCTATTTATTTTTAATTGTAAAACAATTGAAATAAAATAAGACAAAGGCAAAACGAACGTTCACATTTATTTTACCTCTGACACCAGCAACCTAACAGCTACCTTATTGTGATGAGAATAAAGAGCACAATGATTTTGTCGGATTGGTCAGTGGCAGAGAGGAGAGCAGTGGTGGCCAAGTGGTAACGGCCGCGACTTACGAGTTGTAGGTCGTAGGTTCGAACCCAGACAGGCGCTTTACTTTGTGTAAATTATTTCATCACCACTGCTCTCAAAACGGTGACGGAAAACATCGTGAGGAAACCGGCATGTCCTAGAACCAAAAAATCTAAGACATGTGACATCTGCCAATCCGCTCTGGGCCCGCGTGGTGGATTACGGCCCACTCCCTCTCACCGAGAGGAGGCCTGTGTCCCAGCAGTGGGAACATTATAGGCTGATTATGGGTCAGTGGCACCAACCTAACAGCAAGCTTAATAGAATGAGAATAAAGATCACTGTGATTTGGACAGTAATGCAAAATTAGAGGATTTGGACTGTAAATTCTAAATACAGTCCGGTCATGGAAAACTTCAGTACAAAACCTCAAACCTAATAAAAGCTATCTATCTTAAGTAGTTTCAATCGAAATACATTGGGACTTCTTCATTGAACTATCTCTTTTAAGTTTCTGTACATCTTAAAAAAATCTATGATAGAGCTCGCGTTCCAGCTCTATGATATATATTTCAAATGCAGGAATGTCACTGATTGACAGTAAGTAGCCCGGTTGACACTATCAATGTGAACACAATCATGCAATGGAAAACATCAATACAAAACATCACACACCTCATAAAAGCTAAGTATCTACCGATCCGTCGCTAAGAACCTCCACCCTACACGTGTCTCCCAACAGCTAATTAATAAACGCTCCGACACTTAAAAAAACAATTCAATAGAATTTGAAATCAAATTAAGCTGATATAAATAATTAAAACGAGTGTCTCGTAGGTAGCGATGGGGTTATAATAAGACTACCCTCCCGTGCTCACTCGAGTAGCACAAAATCGATTTATTTTTACGTCTAGGTAGGTATTATACCTTCCTGCCGACATTTTGCTTTCATTATTTGTTTACGATGTTGGAAATTAATTTTTGTACAGCTAAAGTACCTACTTACTATCTATTGGGAATAAATGCCAAGAGTACTTGACGTTATATGGATTGGGAGGAGTTTTACGGGTGCTTCTAATGAGGTTCTACTTGGATATGAAAAGTACGAAGTTTCCAATAAGCTTATACCATATAATCATCACCATAAATCCAATAAGTACCTAAGCCAATTGAAGGTCGGTTTTATTGGTCGCATTTGTAAAGGAGACTTGAAGGATGATAGGTATAAACGATAATGATAAATGATTTTATTTCTATAAGTACACATATTTTAAAAACTGGATGAGGTCGGCGTTTCTAATCTGACTACTCTCAGAAGGTCGAAACAAACTCAGAGGTCAGGTATAGAATAGTAGATAGACTACAATGTAGCGATGTTAATAGTGTAGATGCTTCTCATGGATGCGAGAAGCACAGAATCGGTCGATGTGGCGATGCTTCGGGGAGGCTTATGTCCAGGAGTGGACACCTTTCGGCGAAAAAATGATGATGATGATGTAGCAGTGCTTGTTTTATATGTCTCTTCTCTTTATTATGACAACATCAAGGGAACGAGTGCATTAACCTACACTCATACTGTTAATCCATATGAGTTAACTACTAACTCCCCTCGTAATATCTTCTGGGATAGAAATCAAAAGAAATTAATTAATCGTCAGCCATCCCCGACCGAATGTTTTCTCATTAATGGCTCCACTAAGATTATTTCGCCATAAGCCCCCGCCACATTACTAATCACCGCTTCAAACGCTCGGGTGGCGCCCCCTCGCGGACGAAGAGAGCACTAGCCCTTCGCAGGCCAAATTGAAAACGTATAGCTTCACACATGAAGACTCCAATCAAATGCGGGTAGAAAACAACCCAAGATTTATTTAAAAGAACATACTGGATAACATTGTAATAAGCGATAAAAATGGTTAAAACCAACCCGACTTTACGCACCGATAATAATTAATATGATTAAGTAAAACTCGCGTTAAAATATTATAGGTATTACAGTAATATTATTTTTGAGTCGCTCTGTCGACGGCGCGACAAAAGAGATGCAAAGCGTTTCACGCAACATAATACGCAAACAATGGATCGTCGGTGCAAAGCCGTTTTCTACGAAACGGCACAGAACGTCGTTACGCGTCTCGCTGATTTTGTAAATACGCTGCTTTTTAACTCAGGTAAACTTCGCCTTAACGATATTTTATAGTGTTCAATTTTATTCGTATCGCCGAGAGCGAGCTAACTGAATTACACGAACTATTTGCAATCGAAACTACGAAAAAGACTGTTCAATAAAAGCGAACGGGGCGCTCGGAAACATTTTCTTTCGTTTGTTTCCTTTCACATTATCGAAGTAAAAGGGGATGAGGTGGGTCCGGCTGGACGTACGGGCCTCGCATTTAAAAGCGATATAAAAAACTTGGGCCTTTATTTCGCAGGATGACCTAAGTGGCCGGCCGGACCGTACAAAAACCCCTTGGACTTACCTGTATTTTTCCACTTATTTATCCAACGTTTTTACATTCACGCTGTTTGTTAGTACAGCGCGCTTTGTCTGTTCGGGAAGATCCTGTTTTTAACGAGTACTTAGGGTCTAATTAAAAGGAAAGCTCTGCACGGACAGTCGAGGCCTTTTGATGCCCACTGTTATTACATTTCGTGTATAAATTTAATTTGCCTGGATGGAGTTTCGAGTGGAGAGCTTACCTTGTTTTTTTGGGGGTATGTTATTGAATATTGTGAAGTGCTGGCTCCTCGAGTACGATCTTGTTAGTAAGAGATTTAGTCTTAACAATAGGCACGGGAAGCATGTATGGGGATTGGAGATGTTGTCTGCGCATTTGTGTTTTAATTATTTTCCTGAAATAGACAATGTTATTTTCCTTATTAGAGAATTTATAGACAGAGCGTGTGTGTAGGTACATTTTCCGACTCCATCAAAGACTACAATATGATGCTGTATAATAGACAGGAAGCTCTCTTCATTTTGTGTTGACAGCACAATTTGCCATCTAGTGTACGCGTAACCAAAACTATTACCTATAGTCACGGATACAGATGGTAGATGGAGCTTTATTATATTATTATTGTGTTAGAATTTTTACATTGTCGTATAAATTATTGTTTACTACCTATTAATGTTTTTTTAACAATTACATAATTATTAAAAACACATTAAGTAGTAGTAAACAATAATTTATACGACAATGTAAAAATTCCAGATTTTTACCTGCAATAGGAATATGTACTTAAAGGAATGAAACGTAACTCAGAATATTAAAGATGAAAAAACTGTTTATTCTTATAAAAACACAGAAATACATTCAAATTAAACATTTACTAACATATTAGAATCAAAATCATTTAGGCTGAGAATCAGCACTTTTCTTTCCTAGTCACTAGACATCCAGGTACACAACAAGAGTTTTGAGACATGATGGAAATGCAGTCAATGTTCAGTTCACTATTCACAATAATAATTATGGGTCCAAACTATAAACAGTGCTTATGCTCACTAGCGAAACAACCAGAATTTAATTTTATTGCAAATTGCAAAAGCAAAATCCGAAACTGGCACTCGCGCTGACAGACATTTGAATTTAAGTGTTACCAATGCAACAATAACAAATTCCCATTATTGAAATGAAAAAAAAAACTCCTTTCAGAACTCTGTTGCACACACCATCTCCCAGTATCATCATTATATATTTTAATATTGTATCACAGTATTTTTAGTTCTGCTACGCGTCCAGAAGACGGCGCTTGTGTAAACCGAAATTGACGTATGTTCCAAGCTGCCATAGCATGGACTCCATTAAAGAGCCCCACAGTTGTGTTTGAGTACTTATCTGTCAAACTTCCTAATCTGTCAAGCAGGGTAATAGCTTTCGCAGAGCTTGCTAACGGCATTAAAACCACAGCTTCAGAACATTACCGGTGTCATTATCAGTTTCAAAAATTACGACGCCATTATTGAAGGTAATGCGATAATATGTTAACATTTGACGAGTAATAAACCATAAGTCGCATCGCGTTGGCCCCGTAATGAGGGAAATGCCATTGCTCACGGCATTTACATTAAGTTTAAGTTCATCGACAGTAAATGTCAGTGCGGGAATGATGCCCTGCGCAAGAGTCGACTCCCGCAAACGCCATTACGTGTTTTATCTCCCTTATGACAGATGGCGCAATAAAAATTTATTTGAAATCAGGAATAACTTCAAATAATGAGTGAGCACGTGTCCTTCGGGATCATTATAGGATCGAGTATTGGTTGATTCGGTCCGAGATAGCTCTTTGATTTACTGCCTGACTTTTGAGCGCACTAAATCACTTTTGTATGGAACTTGAGAAAACTATTAGCTATTATTATTGGCGAACTACGAGAGCCCTTTGTGTGGCCTCTCTACCCGTCTCCGGATAGACGATACTTTTTTATTCGATGAATTATTATGATTTTCTGATTTGCGTGGCGAAACATGAATTATAAACTATTTTTGAGTTATGGGAAAAAAGTATTCGTGAGTCGTATTGTGGCTGATATCTCATTTTGGAAACTGACATAAATTCTGTTGATGTTACGATTTTTTTTGCGAGATATTTTTCTGTACCTAATATGATTTATGTCGTAACCAATATAAAAGAGCTATAGTATCGTCATGCATGTCCTTGTGATATACTTAACATGCCAAAACCAATATCTATAAAAGATTATGTAAACTCGATAGGATATAGAATTGTGTGGCAGTGCCCTGCGTACAGTTGATACAATTTTATGGTTTCGAATCTCGATGTTCATGTCCAGCTTAAACCATCACATAGTCACGTAAAAACGACTTTCTTTATTACACCCACGTATCAATAAACACCTTATCATAGACCAAATGACGTATCAATAAAAACTAAAATAAAAGCCATAAACATTTATAATTTCGCAGATCTCCAAATTAACACGTCTCCCACTCTACATTCCTTCTCTATTATGTCAGTGTATTGTGTTAGAGTGCCAAAAGCCAAGCCATCGACAGTTTTTTTGAGCCTTTTCGAAACAATATTTACGACAGTCATTAATTATGTCCAATGCCCAACGTGGCCAATGTTGGAGCCAATTTATTAGGTCCCAAAATTCTCTACGAATGATTGATCATTCGATAAATGTTGGGCCCACGTAGATTGGGAAGGTGATAAATTTAATGTAGGATGGTGCCTTGCTGTCTGCTGTGTGAGGTCTGATTTTATGGTATAATTTTGAATGTCATCTACTGACTTATTATAATATATTTTCATGGTAATATTTTGTATTGTAGATTTTTTTATAGTTATGCTAACATAGAACTTTCAAATATTGGTTTTAAATGAGTCACAAAACAGTCTGCTTTAATCTTTATTTCAACAAGGATTCAATAATTAGCTTTCAATATAAACGTTTTGGTTAGTAATCAAGTCTTTGTTTACAACATTGGCTCCAATATTACGCTTAACATTCCTAAGTTTATTACTGGTTGGAACAAAGGTGGGGCCAACATGGGTTGGACAGGTTGTTGGTGCCATGCTGTCTGCCAAACCTGTGTGGGGTCCATTGATTTTTTTCTGAACGTATTCTGTTTTAGAAGGGATAACTACTATTGATTGATTTATAGCTTTAAGGGGTAGGTAGATTTTTTTACATTTCAGCGATGCTAAATTGACATTACAGTGAACTCAATGTTATAATTTACTTGAATGGGTACCTATATACTAATAAGGGGCTTGTTGTGGCTAAGTAATAATAGCCGCACGGATCGACCGATCAGGTTAAGCTACGCTTGCTGCGGTTGGTCCGTGGATGGGTGACCATCTTTACATACCAAGACGCTTCCATGCCTCGGAAAGCACGTTAAGCCGTTGGTCCCGACTGTCATTCGTAAATCTTTGACAGTCGTTGCGAGTCATCAGAAGCCTGAAAGTTTGACAATAAATCTTACCAAGGGGTATCTTACCCGGTAACTGGGTTGTGGAGGTCAGATAGGCAGTGGCTCCATGTGAAATACTACTTGGCTACAACCGGCTAGAATGGAAGCCGACTCCGACATATTTAGGAAAAGGCTAGGCAGATGATAATGAGGTACCTATATACCTACTAGTATCTAGTTAATGCTATAATTGCACCTACGAGGTAGGGATAATTAATTGGTCCATGACTTTTAAGCATATCGTGATTAAACATTTAATCACAGATTTACATAAATAAACTCATTGTCGAGGATTAAATCTATTTTGAATTCCATACAGAGCTAATGGTCACAAATAAACAGTGTACTAAATACACAGGTAACGATAGTATTAAAATAACCACCCACGAGCATCGAATTCATTCACTACGTAATCCCCATTGTGTAGAAACTGATCGAATTACAAATACTCCCAATAAAACTCAACCATTTTATTACCAATAATTTACTACATAGCCTCGTTGAATGTAAAAATGAAATTAAAAACAAACCATTAAACGATTTTATACGAGAATCCCTAACAAGGACGTTTCCCTTAACCGGATCGGGAGCACACCTGGGTACTCGAAATTTGCCCTAAAAGGTCCCAAACGACAGCTCTGCTCAACAATGTAATGGCGTATGTACAAATATTTGTAAAGGAAACTCAACTTTACTCAGCCAAAAGTGAGGTTGTAATTCCTTCGTACAATAGGCTTTATGTTGGTAGCTATTGGACATAAGTCATTCCGGAAGCAAGGAGTGCCGAGATGGTAGATTTTAAAAATGGAACGTTTGATTTGCATTTGAATAAGAGCCCCCGGCGACCCAGGTGCGCAGAGTACAGTCGACTCCAAAAGTTTTTCGATTTTTTTCAATGTGGACACGAGTTAGCTAAAATTAATATGGATGACCAGTTGTAATCGACGGTGTCGCTGTCATCCAATACGATTTACATACGGATTAAAGTACGCTTTCATTTAATTACTTGAAAGTTCATCAAAGTTTCATATATCCTACTCAATTTTATGTAGACCTTATATTTTACATATTTTTGGTGGTCGTTTTTGGCTCCATGTATAAAAATGCGTCAATTTGAATTTTGTGCATGTCTGTACTATCATTAGGTAGCGTAGACTCATGTGATTTTATATTTAACAATTCAATACTAGGGCGACAAAACGCACGTGTTGCTAATGGCTACGAATATTTATTGTGTTAAGATTCACATACTTATATCAACTTCTTTTGTAACTTACCTACTCACCTACATACTTAGGTACCTGCCGCGTAAATCTACTGGAGATAAACAGATACAAAATTTTAGACTTATATTTTCCTAACAAAGGTTCCAAAACATAGAAAACGTTCAGTTTCTTACCCACAGTTATAGAGACCTATAGTTAGTTTTACTAGACCAGCATTATTTAATTACTGTATAATAAATAATATGTAGACGTTAAAACAACGTGCTCTTGAACTAAATAATTATGTTTTCGGCACGGAGCCCAAATATCCCATCAATTCATGTGTGCTTCGGAACGCAATAAGAAAACCGAGTCCACTACACATCATATTTTTTTATCTGTCAAGTGGGGCGTGTTTGAGGCAACGACTGCTCCTTGTTCTGCCTCTATTGTTTGAGTTTTTATTATCATCGCGAACAAAGGGCGCGTAAACGGTAGCACAAGCGTTATCGGCACTTGTGATCAACCTTATACTGTTTTTTTGTAAATTATATTTTTTAAGAGAAAACCGAGATGTGTTCGTGCGGGCGCGACATGCGATACGGATCGCGGGAGTCTTGATTTTCGCGCGTTTTTTATTTGGATTGAGTGATGTGTTCCTGTTTTAAAAATTGTTTTTTTTTCTTTTCAGCGTGAGAATGTGGCTTGTGATTATGATCAAAGAAAATTCCAGCGTATGGTTTGCAAATCTGGAAAGTAAACGTTGCTCTATATACTTTTTGTCATCTTTGGCATTATTAACAAGTGTTTAAAAGACAGCTAATTTCATTAACTGCCGTCGTAGGTTACGCTTCGCTACGATACGCTGCCCTGAGCTCGCTACGCTGCTATACGCAACGCTGCGCTGCGCTCAGGATCGACACACTCTAAACTTCAATTGGCATTAAGAAATAATCGTACAATTACCTATACTTTTGACACGATACCAATTAAACCTTCGATTTCTAACCAAAATCTTTCACAAGCCCCAGCATAAACAAAACACGTCTAAGATAACTAGGTAAGTATCTACAGCAAGTAGTTACCGACGCGCTCCAGGCTGTGAACGGCTCACTATTGACCTCGTTAGTTCAAACAAAACGTCACAGCGCATGTAAAACAACCGCGCACTTCACGTGCGCCTTTTCCTCTCGAAAATAACTCATCTCGGCTTTTCACGAGGTGTCATTAATTCTGGGAGCTTTGTCGCGCCCGCTCCGCTTGACGCTCCGCGCCCTAATGACGCGACTCTCAGCTGCTTGTTCTTACCTCATTAACAAAATGACGTTGACGTTAATATTTTGTGTTGCGTTTACGCGGGATTGAAACGTTCGTGTTTTGTTTATGGTCGGATTTAAAAAAGTTCTGTTAGCATTAAAACAAAAAACTAAATAGTCATGCATGTTTTTATTACGTTTGGTATTGCTGTTGAATTTGTACAACGTTTCACTTCGGATAGTCCAAGGTTTAGCTTTAAATAAACGTTTTGATCATTTTGTAAAAATGTTTGCTAAGAATGTGCAAGGTTGCTATTCAAAAGTAAAACGTTTTCACCAAAAATATTTTCACACAAACATCTTCCCACTCCCACACTTCCATATCATAATATTTCCGCAGAAGAAAATATGCGTGAACAATAATAATTTTTGATTTTCCCCGGGGCTCGGCTCGGCTCCGTTCTTTTAATTACCGCGCCTGGCCTGGGCGGGCTCGAGAAAATATTTAGCCTCCCGTCCTCACCAGCCCTCCGTAATTACTAATGAGCTTTACTTAAGTACATGTATAGGAGACACAACTAAATTATTTTTAATTAATAACAGGAATTATAAATAGTGGCTGGTGTTTATTATGTACGTTTAATTCGCGGTCGTGATTGGGGTTTTAAGATGTGGAGATTAGGTATTGTCGTTAATGGATTAAATGTCGCAGCATTATGCTGAGCCTTTTTGGGCTCGGACAAGTCTTTTTTTTCTTGGTTATTTTTAGGGTTCCGTACCCAAAGGGTAAAAACAGGACCCTATTATTAAGACTCTCCACTGTCCATCTGTCTGTCACCAGGCTGTATCTCATGAACCGTGATTGCTAGACAGTTGAAATTTTCACAGATGATGTATTTCTGTTGCCGCTAACAACAAATACAACACCGACCTCATCTAGTTTAAAAAAATATGATTGACGTGTAAAAGTGTTTGTACAAACCTACTTACAGAAATAAAAATCATTTAATCATTTACTAAAAACAGAATAAAATAAATATTTATGGGGCTCCCCTTAAATATTTCCCATACAACAAACGTGTTTTTTTGGCGTTTTTGCCTTGTGGTACGGAATCCTTCGTGTGCGAGTCCGACACGCACTTGGGCAGTTTTTTAATGTAACTTTGTTGTAGGTTTACCAGAACCTCATGGCATAATTTTTTTTTGTGATTTTCATATGGCAATGTCAATCCATATGAAAATCTAAATGTTTTTTTATGCCATTTATTTCAGGTAGACCTATAGTTTTAAATACACATTTTTTACTATTTGTATTACCTGTGTGTGTCCCAAATAAAATATTTTTCTATCTTTTAAAAAAAAAACAAATCCGAACTAAATCTAAAGGCTTTCTTCCTGAAACCATAAAAAATCACCTACAACTCCTACAAGTAAGTAGAAGAATTTTCATTTGTGTGCAATAACGTTTCATTAGAAGAAGGCCTCGGCCTCGGAAGGCGACGGGGAAATAAGAGGAATTTCTGGGACCAAATTAGAGGCCTGAGGTTCGTAATAAGAGTGGACCAAGGGACTGGCCTGATAACACCCACATTGTTGTTGCTATTATTTTTTCATCTCGGCCGAAGAATATTTCGCGTTCCTTTTTAGGTTCCTCGCAAATTGTGGGAGAGGATGGAATGATTTGTTGTGTGTTTTGGATGCTGGAGGATAATGAGTGGCTGTGAAGTGTGTTGAAGTAATGTGGGAACGTACGTTTGATGACTTGGTTGTTGTCTTATGTTAGGATTTAGAAAGAAAGAAAGAAAGAAAAAGAGTTACGTTCGAGAACAAGACAAATGTTACACAAAGAATAGGCAATATAAAATAGCAACGTTCAACAAAAAACACAAAAATACACTCAAATCAAAGTATGCAGACGACTATAACAAAATCACGTAAAACCATTAATTACCATAACATAAAACCTCGACCAATCGATAGTTCCTCTTCACATTAATTTCACAGCAATTATTAAATACGAGCAATTCGATAATTAATTGGTGCAAAAAGAGGCCGGCTACCGCAATGGAATCGCAACGGGATCGCGGCGGGATCGCAGTAAATCACGTTCGCACAATGCCGCCAGGTGGCAGCGGCGTCGCACGATAATGCTCGCGTTTAATTACGCGGAATAATTAGTGAACGGAATATTTTCCGGGCCCTAACTATCTCCGCCGTCTTCCGGCGATAACTAGGCGGTAATTGCGGATTAACCTCGCATTCAGAATTTAATAGGTGCTCGAATAGAACGCTACGGTGCCGATGCCAGTCGAACCCCAGTCACGCTATTTGTTTAGTGACGTCGAATTAATTGTTATCCGGAAATATTCCGCGTATGTGGAATAATGTAATGCTACGATTATTTGTTTGTTAATTTCGTATTACGTCTGTTGCGTTGGACGATGTACGAGGCGATAATTGCGCGCGGATTCAGTTAGGGACGCGTTCACTGTTTTATTAAATGAAATATTTGTATTGTTTTAAAATATATTACTACGGTAATGATATATTTTAACATATTGTTTATCGATGCTGTTGATTTTTGCTGCAAGTCGAAAATAGGTAGCTTATTAATTGTCATGCAGACATTTTCTAATTCGCATTACAAACTCGTGGTATCTGGGCAAAAGGCATCCAGTGGCGATTGTTTTGCGAGCTAACCCGCTGAGGGCACGCATATTGCATGCCCGGCACGTGTTGCCGATGTAATTTGCGCTTTATGGCACGTGAATAATTCGCGATAATCCCCGGGCGCCGTCACCACGACAACTTTTGATCTTCCCAATACAAGGTAAAAAATAATAATATAAGCGCATTTTCACCTGCGACAATTCGCCCGGACTGTAGTTATTGCCGACCCCGTGGGGTGGCTAGTTGAGCGTGAACTTTGATATCGGCGCGAAATATTAATTTCTCGACGCCAATAAACAGCGAGGCGTACGTAATGCTGGCAAATTAAGCTGAGTGCCTTTAATATTATTCCGTTGGAAATTTTAATTATGAAACGATTTTCCTCGTATTGACGCTCGAGTAAATATTAGGCTTTGTTTAGATGCGATGAGACTAGTTTATTGGAAATGTGGGATCTTGTTATTAATTGGACTTCGAAATTGGTGTCATTATCATTTAACTGGTAATGAAGTGGCTTCATCTATTACTCTTTTTTTGCAAATCATCACACTAATACTATAAAGGCGAAAGTTTGTGGGGGTGTGTGCGTGTGTTTATATGTTTGTTACTTCTTCACGCTCAAACGGCTAGACCAATTTTTGTTGGAGTATGGATTGCATGGAGGTAGCTGACACCAGGCTACTTTTTATCGCGATATTCCCACAGGATCGAAACTTATGCGTGTGAAACCGCGGGGCGCTGCTAGTAAAACATAAAAATTACCACCCTAACCAGAGTAGTAACACAAGATTACATTTGAACATGAAAGCCCTAATAAAGTATTCGGTAATCCTGAGGGTATCATGATAATATGTAGTAGGTAGGTACCTAATTAAATTGTATGTTGTAGAAAGTTCTATTAAAGTCTCAGTGACCATAATAAGAGCTCAGTAATCTGTTACAAATAACAATCATATTGACGTTCAGAGCTCCACAAATCCACCACCACCTACACAAATTAGTATCATAACGCCTTTCATCATATTTCAGGTAAATCGACGATCGTTTTTCCAATTTAGGCCATACAACTTGATAATGGCCGTACTCTATCAAAAACTCTTTGATCTTCTCAAACAAAAAAAGGTCAATCCTCTAACATTTTTATCACTCAGATCTAGACCTCTTTAAATTCCAATTCGGGAGTGGTACGACAGGAAAGCAATTACCAATATTACTTGGTAGCTGGCCACGCCATCTGTCGAGCGGGGTCGATCATTTAAAAATCACTGCACATTGTTCTGAGCGCACCTAATTGCAGTGAAAGTGGGGTTCGATGGACCCCGGGACTAAATCATTTTCTAATGGGGGAGTGTGTGTACTGGGCTTTATTTTGCTGATGTGCTGTGGATGGTGGCGTATTTTTTTTTTGTGATGATGAGATGTGTTGTGCAATTGATTAGAGGATTATTGTTTTGAGTTAAGGGATCACATGGATACCGCATACCTACCTAATGTTAGAAAGATAAATTGATCACAGATTCAAAAACCTTCTTTTCACACCACCCGCTCGCTAATGTCAAAATACATGACATGAAAACCTAACCTAAAGCAAGTCATATAAGCCCTAGGCTCTAGCCGGGCATAAATATTGTACTGAATTTCATTATGACCCGCTGGTCATTAATGTGATTTGAATTAGGAACGTCAACTGAGAAAATCGTATGGAAGTATTAACAAAAAAAAAAACTTTTTTTCTATTATTGTACAGGTCGACCAAAGAGTTCTCACTTCATAGGTTTTAGTCGCTGTAGACGAACAGAATGATCGGTTGCTGTGGCGCTTATACCTCCGCATCCAACGCGGGGGTAGATGTATGTTGTTTATTGGATTTGGGTTGACGCGCCATTGACGATATTTTGTGTTTTTGATGAAAATGCATGAGTTTAGATTGAAAAAATAAAAACAGCTTAAAAGGCAATAGGTGTGTTATTTTAGTTAAATCTCAGATTTGATATGCCACCAACTGCATCAGACTGCTTGAAAAGTGATCTAGTTTTGAATCTTAGTAGGAGTCGGGTTTTGATTTTGCCATTTAATTTTAATCCTTTTAGTGTGTTTTATTTTTAAGTATATATTATATTAAATAGTATGTATGTTTATATAACCTATTTATGTATTTGTGTAAGTACCTAGTTTTATTAGCTTTTTTAATTTTTATCATTGTTCTTCTCAACCAAAGCACCTGCCATCCAATCTCTTCACCACCCTTGGTTGACTGGTAGAGAATGCCTAAGGCATTAAGTCCGCCTTTGTACCTTTTTTGTGCGAAAAGTTTAAATAAATAAATATTTTTGAAATCGTCTCCTAAAACCATTTATTTTGATACCCTACATAGTAATGGTACAAAATGTTTTTTTTCAAGACCTTACTTGTTGTCTTAAATCCGCCATTTTAATTTTATAAAAACAAAACATAGCCTCATGTAATAAAATCCATCCGGCCGTTAGGATGCTTCGAGGTTCTAAGGAATTCCACATGCAAAGATACATAGTTAAGTATGAATAAAAACATAACCCTGTCCTGTCACGTAGTCAGGTATATAGTGTATGACACTACACATAAATAGACTACGAATTCGATAATCGAATTGGTTTTTATTACCTCGCAGTAGGTGCGAAAAGTAGAGTATTCTCCTCGGGGATAAAGGTATCCTCGTCTTGGGCGAGCTTGAATCCCTCACTGCACTCAGGATTCCAGTCTTAACTCAGAGCCCTAGAATCCTTCGTTGCGTTCAGCAGGATTCAAAATAGCGCCCGAGACAGTAAGACACTGCTTTATCCCCTTAGTGAATAATCTAATATTGAAGGAAGCTCACTGCGTGCCCTTGATAATATTTGTATATTACATCCAGATAAAGTACATTTTGTCACTGCGACCGTTATGTTGCGGCCACCGCTCTTCTAGGAAACCGTAGCTTAAGTGTTCAGTAGAAAGTCTTCTAATATAATTAAGAAAATAGTGCTGATTTTCAATGAGTTTTCTTTCTTTTTCAGGAATGGATTGCCTCAATACTTTATGAGGGATTTCGAAACGTAAGTCATTCAAACTTATATTAAGGCAGGCTAAGTAGGTACTAACAGATGGCATGGTTGCTAAACAATTATGTTTTTTAGTCTTCAACAAATAAGTCATCTCATCATCTGCCTCATTCATAGTCATTTTCTCATCTATGGGGTCGGCTTCCAGTCTAACCGGATGCAGCTGAATACCAGTAATTTACATGGAGCGACCAATAAATAAGTAATTAAATTAATTACTTAAATTTTTACTTTCTTCTTCTTTAAAGCTTAATAGTAAGGCACATACGAGGTAAGTGTGAAAAACTCTCACACACATTTCCTTCATGAAAAAAAAAATTCTTGTCATGTCAATTTTGAATTAACATTGCTATCTATTTGTGAGACACAAAATACTCTAATTTACATGTTATTGATGCCCTCCGTACGCAAAATACTCTAATTTACATGTTATTGATGCCCTCCGTACGCAAAATACTCTAATTTACATGTTATTGATGCCCTCCGTACGCAAAATACGCGTATTGTCGTGGAGTTGCGGAAACCAGCCGTATTACCTATTACCTATTGATGCCCTATGATTCTTCCCCTCTTTTTTTTATACATGTAAATATATTATAATTATTTTAACAATTTTAACTTGTGTATTGTTTAAATATTATCTTACGCGGTAAATACATGCACAACGCTGGTAATTTATTGTATCTATTTACAAAAAATCTATTGTTTGGACTAAAAAATTAAAACACTAGTGCTTAGTACGAGTATGTTGCTTGTAGAATAATCTGACAAAAAATCAGAATGATTGTATGTATATTAGTATGGTTTTTATTGTAAAAAGAAAGTTTTTAGAGGTATCTTCATGTTTTTTGCTATTGTATCAAATTAGTAGTATTATGTTTTTAACACACTATCTAACTAGCATATATCCTGAAGAATATCATATAGTTTTCTGATTTAGTTTACTGTAGTTGATCATATACTTTTATTGTTTCCAAAACTTGCGTTTTTTTATGTTTAGGTCCTGTAAGCCCCTTAAGATAACATGTTATTTAAATATCAATTTCGCCCCTCCAATTTTTGTCCTACCATCAAACCGCTGCAACACTCCTACTTAACATTTACCAATAATTTAATATATATCGATTCGATAGTTAAAACTGCCGTGACGGTCGACTGCGGACAATGGCGGTCGTCAATTGAATCAATGTCCGATTTCCTGTGGATCAGATTCATTTCCTTTCATCCTGCATTGTTCATTTGACAACACACTTTTCGGTCTGAGGAGCGCTGCCTAATTTGTTTATTGGTTTTAATGTTACAAGTGTACTTGGTTCGAGTGAGGAAGTGGTGCTAGCAGTCGAGTAGGTATCAATTATAAGAACCCCGTCACAGCAATGAAATGTCTTGTACAACAGCAATGATGGCGGAGAGGAGAGGTTGACTATCGATTGGCTAATACTGGAGCAGTAAAAGGAAATTATGTGGAGAAGTCTTTACCTGGGATGTTAAGAGTCGATTGTAACAATAGAATCCGTCAAAGGGACATTCTCGTAATTTTAAGAACGTTCACAGTCTGATCTCAGTCTCAATCTGTCAAAAATACCTCTAACTTCCCTACATTTTTGACATTGATTATCGCTGAGATGAAACAGCGACTAAATTTTGAACGTTTTTATTAACCAAAATTGACCTTCTGGCTTGATATTCAATTATGATCAAAGTATCTGTCACAGTTAGCCACCTGTAACATCAATTAAGAGAAAATTTATTTTGCCTTGTATAAATTTATACGATCCCTGTAATATCCTACGGTCATATCCAGGTAGGTATTAGTTGAAGATAAGCTATTCGTTTTCCTAGAAGGTACCTGTCAGAATGGCAGTAAGGTGTAATAAAATGCTGTAATATAAATGTTTCACAATGTATCAGTATACACGTAATGGTGGTCGGAAAATAATAAAAATACATTGTTACGCCATATTGGTACTTCAGTTTTAATAGCCTGAAATGCAACAATATGGCTTCGACCGCAGTTACATATGATATCTAGTCACTTTTAAATAGGTATATGGACATTGGGAAACGAAACTCTAAAATAAGGCTCAGGTACCTAACTAATCTTTCCCATTTTCTTACAGAATAGCCATACTTAACGAGTCCTCTTTTACGATCAACCTACAAGAAAATAGGCGCGGCTTGTACTAATTTGGGAAACATTCGGTTTCACCCGCATAAGTGTCGATCCCGTGGGAATATCGGTAGCCTATATGTTAACCCAGATTAACATATAAGTAGACTACTTTTTATTCCGATATTTGTTTCCTTTTTTAATATTTGTTTTGTATCCAAAACGTACAAAATTTTATCAAAATTGATCCAGCCGTTTGAGCGTGAAGAAGTAACAAAACACACACACACACTCACAAACTTTCGCATTTATAATATTAGTGTGATTGCAATAATTTCAAAAGGTCAATGCCCGATTGTCTTAGTTTTCTAATAACCAAAGAAAATCGACGTAGTCGGAAACCGACATAACACACGGAATCTAAAAGATAAATCATGCAAATATTCTTTCCATCATAGACTTTTCCAAAAAAACCGGTAATCAAGTAAAACTATGAAGACGTAATCTTTCCACTCGGCAGAGCAGTAATGCAGTAAAGCGGACTTGACCGAACTTTACCGATGCTACCCGAACTCAAGATTATCGGCTATGGTTAGTTCCCACTTTGCTTCCGCGCCATCGCCACCCGAATGCTTTTTTAGCCAAAAAGCTTTATCACTTCCGTGGGGACGCGGGCAATGGGCAGTTCTCAAAGATGTTAGGGTACCCACTAGATGCGATAAGGAAATCATACAACGTATATTTTCAGGAGTTTCCTAAACTTACAATGAAAAATACATGTATTAATTCAATTCAATTCAAAAATTTTATTTGCAAGAAAATACATAGTTTACAAGGGAAGATCTTACAGCCTTAAAGGTAGCAATATTCTGCCTGCAAGCAAGCTTGCAAATTATTTATGTTTAAATGTCATAATTATCATGCAGATTATATTATTAGTACATTATTATTACAACAAAAGACTTTAACTTGCAGAGGCTTATTAAATTATTTCTGTTGCTGTGTGACTGTCCTTCCATTTGCGGATTTTTTTTTCTTAATTTCTAGGTTATCTAAAATCCATCTTTCAAATCCATCCATCTTTAAAAGGTGGAACTCTATCCTTAACTTATATATATAATAAACAAATGCAATAATTATTTGACCCGATATTTTAGTTTGCTTTTAGGTTTAGATAAGTTAGAATATTTTATTGTTGTTAATTTTTGTTAAATTTATCAAGAAACAGTTAGTGCTATGTAGGTTCACACAATGCCACGGACACAATGCATATATTTTAATTTTAATCTGAACACCACTGAATATAATTACATTAATAATAGAATATACAATTTTGAAAAGGGGATACCTTATGCTTTTATATACCTAATGCTAGCGTTTGTTTGCCTGTTTGTGCATTTGTTTTGTTTTAATTGCCATTCACAATGTCTTGATGTAGTAATTTTTTGCGTGGATCCTTTGAATGGAGTGAAATTCATTGTTGTCTGCATGTAGGTTAACTGTTAAATAATTTTGAATGTCTTTAAAGTAGTTAAACTGTGGATGTTATTTGTTGTCCTCTATTATTTACGTTAGAAGATTTTCTTCTGCTATGCGGACTGCCAGATCAATACCGACAACTTCTTTGCACCATCCAGCCTCATAGTGGTCCACGAACACGGAGCAGCGGACAACGCTGCAGAATGCAAGCACTGGATCACTTTTATAGCCGGACGCCGTAAAATAAATGTCGTGGTCCATCGCTGCTGTAGCTAATGACATCCTACATGTTACACGATATAGTAAATATTGTCCGATCTAGGGAAGGTTTTACTACGGGATTTTGATAAGAATTTCAACGGTTTTTTCATGTGTGAGCTTGGCGGGCCCATGGCTCGCCTGATGGAAGATGGACATCTCCAGTATTAAGGTGGGTTGACGTCCTCTTGCTTTGAATAGAGAAAACTTGGAAAGGGGTTCATGTCTATTGATGTAAATAGTTTCAACTGTTTGATGTAGATGGTAGTCAGTAAGTAGATGGTGTGTAGAATAAGTAGCATGTGTCTAGTCATAAGTTTTTAGCTTATTGATTACTTACAAACTCTATTAACAAACGGTAAAAAGACAGAACAGAAAAATAGGTACAAAGGTGAAGCTTATTTCATAAGAAATCCCTTCAGCATACCTGCGATAGGACAATAAATAGAGAGAGGTAGACAGCGAGTGGAAGAGCAAATGAGTAAAAAAAAAAACATAAAATCATAAACAATTCACTTAATAGAACTAAACATTATGAGAATATACTTACATACATAAATAAACATAAAATACACGAATGATTCTGGACAATCAATGAAAATTTGTTTAAAAATTGCCTGCCACAGTGTATTTTCAGTTTTTTTCTTAGCTACAGTAGACTTCCTACAAAACATAGAATATTGGCGACCAACCTCATTTTAAGATGCACTCTCGGCCCCCAACACCGCGCCATATATTCGGCAAACACAAATCAAGTCGGCGGCATCGCAAGGCATAAACACGGCTCCTTATCACGGCATTATTTACGCGCTCGCCGGCGACGGTCGATCGCAATATATTGCCGATTTCCGGCCACCGCTGGCGAGTAATACGCTTCCGGTACGCCCTGCGGCACCGCCCTCGCCGCGTAACGCGTAACGCACTTTTGTATGCTGATACGGAATATTTCGTACACAATTACGTCAAGATAAGACGTCTTTGAAGGACTTTTTAGAACTTTAAAGCGAAAGCGTCAGGCCCGCGGGCTATGGTGGCGGCGGAATTTCGCGAAATTAAATTTTTTAAATATTTATTTATTGAATTTTAACTATAAAAAAAGAACAAAAATCGTCAATGCAACTCCTTAAATTCATATTATCCGTAAATCATGTAATTTGAGGCCAATTCTAACTGAAGGAATTGTATTGCTGATTCTAATGATTATAATTCTGTAAATTCATATTTGTTACGGTTGCGAATCATATTTTAATCAACGTACTACCAGACACTGTCCTGTAAATTGCAAAAAAACGTAAGAATTTCGTGGGCTACCTTAGCGCAACCCCCATAAGGGCTTTAGACGATTGTTTTCCTAAAAAAACTTTGGCGTGGCAGGTAATACACCAGGGTAGCTTGTTTAGTGGATGTCGTAGCCCAAAATGTATGTCGTACTTAGACCGTAGTTGACCAAATTACACCTCAATACCCTTCATATAACTGCTACTACTTCCTATGTCGAGACAGAGGACATGGAAACGTGTTAGACGTATCTACGTTGGTGTGGAAAGGACCTGTCAAATTCTAATTCTAAGAGTAATACCAGACTATTATTGTCCCACTGCTGGACAAAGACATCTTCTCATACAGAGAAGCCACGAGCATTGGTCAATTATAATAGATATGCAAAAAGACTATGTTCACATTTTAAATCGCAGAAGATTTTTATACAAAATCATTTTTATTAATAAACGTTCCATTAACTTTAAGTTAAAATTAATTATGGGCTAAAATGTGTTGATAACGTTAAATAAGTCAGTGTCATAGATATAAAATATGATTAAGATTTATTTCTGAAAAGTATGATTATAATTATAAGTTATTTATCTGTGTTAACTTAAGTATTTACTGTTGATATCTCGCTGATGTTGAGAATTTATAATTAAGAAAACATAATACGTACTGCACCGGGTCGTTCTTTGGCCAAACAATTAGCATTGCCATTCAAACTGGCAATGTTGCCAGTATACGAGTACTTCGACGTCTAAGTGTCCTTTTGTATTTATTTGTATAGTTAGTTAGTATAATTTAATTTAGTACCTAGTGTAAATAGTTATCTATACATACAATAAAAAGTCTCATACCTACTTAATTTAACTTCAAATATAAATTTATAGGAAGGGAGAATTCTGGACAATATCCGATTGAAATTGGTTGGTTTCCTTACCGACTTGTTAAGATTCTCAACGTTTGTGTTTATTTTTCTATTCCATAAATGTTTTGCTTACCACGAATTCTTTTGTGTCTATTTTTATGACACAACTTATTTATTCCTCAGGAAACATGGCATAAAAGTCGACGTCTTGCCGCAAATTGCATATGTGCATAAATTGCATATATTTGAGGACCGCTCATTTTTCACTGGACACATTAAGGTCATTGCGGAAGTAAGGAACCCTAAATAAATACATTCCATGGTTAATCGACGGTGAATGAAGAGTATGAGGGGAAATGTGGCTCTCATTTGTCCCCACTTGCGGGAAACAAAGTGGATATGTTAAGAAGATTTTTGTTCCAAGATTTGTGAGGTCATGTTGTTTTGATTTTCATGTGTGGAAGCCAACAACATTTAAAGTCACGTTAAAAAGTAAACGTTTGGGTACGATGTGAGTTGACACTTGTGTGTCAGAAGCTTTTTCGCGAGGTTCAGACCTACAAAATGAAATAAAAGATACAAAGGTCCTCGTCATAATGTGACGGCACTCAGACATTTGGGCTCCCACTAAATATGTGAATTTTGTACACAGGTATAATAATTTTGTGGATCTTAGCAAAATTCTGGAAAAGAAAGTCATTACAATGTTTTCTATCCGATTTCATCATCATCATAATCAGCCTATAATGTTCCCACTGCTGGGACACTGGCCTCCTCTTGGTGAGAGCGAGTGGGCCGTAATCCACCACGCGGGCCCAGAGCAGATTGGCAGATGTCACATGTCTTTTTGGTTCTTTTTTTTTTCTAGGACAAGCGAATTTTTGGTTCTAGGACAAGCCGGTTTCCTCACGATGTTTTCCTTCACCGTTTTGAGAGCAGTGGTGATGAAATAATTTACACAAAATAAAGCGCCTGTCTGGGTTGGGTTCTATCCGATTTACTACCTGAATACAATAGGTAGGACACACCCCCTTACTAATAATCGTTGCTTAAAGTAAAGTAATGATAAACGTCTATTTAACCATATATTTTTGATGTCTAAACGACTCATAACTTTAAGAATAAGAAAAGTTAATAACTAAGTGCATTTATAGAAAATTCTGGTCTAATGCCCGTTTGTATTAACACACTAACACTACGCAACACCTAAATGTATCTATACTGATCTATAAAGAATAAAAAAAAATCAGAAAAAAAAATGTAAAGCTGAAGAGTTAGTTTGTTTGTTTAAACGCGCTAATCGGATTTGAAAAATGCTTTTTGCCTTTGAATTTTACATCAACCCTTAGACCCGAGCAAAAATAAAATAGAATGCTAAGCGAAAACGATGTAACAGCGAGGCGGGCGATGCAATGCGACGGTGGGTTGGGGGCCGAAACACGCGGATGAAGTCGCCGGCAGAAGCTAGTTGCCCAATAAAAGCGCACTGTTGGATTTTAGGCACTGTACGAAAACGGCCATAAAATAAATAAGTAGATATGAATTAAAGGAGACGTCCTAATAAACGGCCAAACCAATAATATGATAGTTTAGTACAGTTTGATAAAGTACACGCGGTGTGTCGGTGGTGTCACCCCGTGCCTAGAACGTGACTGGCTGCCGACCTCGTAGGTAATTTCCGCGCTGCAATTAATCATTTTCCTCGACCAAACCTATATTTTCTATTACTCTTTGAGTTTTCATTTTCATTAGCCGACCTGTCTGTTCGCTAAAATGCTTTTTAAATTCAATGGCATAGTTTCGTTAATATTATTTTGATTGATTGTTTTGCAGTTAAGTTTTTTGCTTGATAAGTTGCACCTTAATTGCGTAATACACTTTCCATCACAATCTGAATCATTTTAAAGGATATTGCTAATCTATTGCTTCTTAAACCCAAACCCAATGAATGTTGTTGAACTGTCAAAATGAAAGCCATTGCTACTCACATTAGTGTGTTACGCAATTACCCCGCCTGTTTCAGTCTGTAACTGAAGATATTTATCTTGTAAATGCTAAATACATGATAGCTTGGTACTTTGAAACTGGTTGATAATAGGTAAGGATCGAGTTAAGTCAAATGGCATGACATTGGAGAGGCCTTTGTTCAGGAATGTACACTGTACTTCTATAGGTTGATGACATGGTAAATTAGTTAAAAAACAAAGATAGAAAATAAGTTTATTTGTAGTAAACGTGACGCATAATAAAAAAGCGTAGCAAGACACTTGCGCTAAGCGCGAACCCACTTGCTTGAAAATATATTTCTGCGAATGGACTTCTGTGCGAATCCAATTTGACGAATGATATTTGCGCGAATCCACTTGCGCGAAAGGATGGTTGCGCGAAAAAGTTGCGGAAATGATATTCCTCCATATCGCCTGTATTCATTCAAAGGGTTGGGCCAAGGGTGTATAGGTACTTTCGTACAAGTGGATTCGCGCAAAGGTCCCTTCGCGGAAATGTCTTTTCGCGCAAGTCCTGTTACGCAAGAATCCATTTGCGAAAATGTCTGTGTGAGTGTCTTTCGCGCAACTGTACCATATCCCAAAAAAGTACAAACACAAAAAACAGTTGGGGGAAAATAGGCGTCACATTCACGCAAATATATCAACATAGCGTTGAAAACCCTTCCACGAGGTGGACCGATGACCTTGTGAAGACCGCAGGATCCGCTGGATGCGAGAAGCCCAGAACCGGTCGAAGTGGCGATGCTTGAGGGAAAGCCTATATGTGCAGCAGTGAACGTCTTTCGGCTGAAATGATGATGATGATGATCCACATAAATCGGCCATCGCTCAGCATAATGCTCTGACATTGCGAGACAGGCACAGCGCTAAAAAAAAAACTTGCTTATTTATTATCATTCTTAATAACGATTTTTTGGAAAAACCCTTTAATAAAATTTTGGCTGTCGACATTCTCAGTATAGTATGCCTATTACCGATACATATTTCGATTCCACAAAAGGGTTATACAAACTGCTCTTCACAATTCCATTTTAATTAATAACCAATTATACCCAATAAGTAACAAATGAAGGGCAGGAACAGACACGCGTTCACTCAAGCACACTCCGCAGTCGCCATCGCCACTGGCTGTGGTAGCTGATTGCCTTATTGATTGAGCTAGCCTAATTAATTTGCCAATATGCACTGTGTACAGTCACGAGCACCAATATGTCAACATTTGGCAACTTTAAATTGCGATTTTTTCACGAAATAACGAATGCAACGTTGAAATACGACACTTTACATATACTTAGGGTCAGTTCACACCGAGACGCGACGCGACGCGCAGTTTTCAAGATAGAAATACAATTACAGACCTTATCTACTACACAAAAAGGTACACGATTCAGTGAGCTACGCCGCGCGGCGGCGGCGCCGCGCTGCGTAGCTCGACGTAGCTAGTAGACACTGAATTGTGTACCTTTTAGTGTAGTAGATAAGGTCTGTAATTGTATTTCTATCATGAAAACTGCGCGTCGCGTCTCGTCTCGGTGTGAATTGACCCTTATGGGTTCGAAAATACTATGTTCCTACTAATATAAAATTTCATTCAAAAATAAAGGAGAAAATCGACTTTAAAGAAAGCGAAGTGTATACATACTTTTGCTCGTGATTGTACCTGCATAATGTTTACATGACATAGATGATAACAGGAAACATATATTTTGTTGATTGAATTGTCAAGTTTTTGAAATTAGGATGATGAAATGAAATGTTTATTTCTGTAAGTAGATCTTTTAAGACACTTTTACACGTCAATATTTTAAATCTATATAGGGTGACTGGTAATTAGTGACCGATACTTAAACACGTGATTTTACTCATCATTATGAACAACTTTTACCATGGGACCAAACCTGAAATCGTGAAAAAAAAAAACAGCTGTTATCTACATTTTGACGAGTTAGACGAACATAAATGTAGGGAACAGCTGATTTTTTTTTCGCGATTTCAGGTTTGGTCCCATAGTAAAAGTTGTTCATAATGATGAGTAAAATCACGTGTTTAAGTATCGGTCACTAATTACCAGTCACCCTATATATGAATGGCGCCCATTTCCTAGCTGACTGATCTTTGAGAATAAAATATGCCGAAACAAACTCAAAGGTCATGGTCTCTTTTAATATAACTACATAATAGATAATGTGATGGTTCATATGGAAATTAGGATTGCTTAAATTTTTTGCACTTAAACTTTTACTGAGTTGTGATTAGTACACACGCCAGCACATCAAGCTACTACAATCTGTCAAATTTCTTTAATAGATTTTCAACTTTATCGCTAAAGCATAAGGTTCAAAGGTGATTGGGAAAATTTGACAGTTTCGGGTAGCTTGAAGTGCTGGCGTCTGGACCATTTTCAGCTGTAAACGTTACATGGGCTAGTAAAAAAACATATTGAGACAAAAATGTTTATAAAATTGATCATTTCTCGAAAATTTTAATGAATTGTTTTCTAAACTAATATTTCAAAGAGAAAAGATTGTTTTTTTTTAATGTTTATTTGTTAGGTACGCTTTAACGCTAAAACGCCTGAACGGATTTGGATGAAATATTGCACATGGGCAGACCCTGACCTGGACATAGAATTCTGATATTCCCACGGGTGCGGGATAAACCGCGGGACATAGCTAGTCTCTAATATGTGTATAGAATCAGTATAGTTTGTAGGTACTTCTGCTTCTAGATTTAGGCCGCTTGAATTATTATTCACATGTAGCATCTACACTTAGGTAATAGGTACTTGCCACTTTATCCCGTAGCTTCATCCTTCACAGTTGATTAACTAATTAGAAGATAAGTAACACTCGTGCTTTTCCAATAATTACGTTTTTAGGGTTTCGTACCACAAAAGGAAAAAACGGAACCCTTTTAGGATCACTTTGTTGTCCGTCCGTATGTCTGTCAAGACCTTTTATCTCGGGAACGCGTGGAGGTATCGAGTTGAAATTAAAACCATATACTGTTGGTCCCTTGAAGCTGTGAAAAAATCAAACACCTAAGTTAACTTAGAAAAAGATTCGGCCGTTTATTCCGCAAAAAACGTATATATTTCGACACTTTCAAGGGAATCAAAATTTATTCTTCTCGTTGACCTAGAATCATGAAATTTGGCAAGAAGCAAGATCATGTAGCACAAGTAAAGGAAAAAAACCGAAAACCGTAAATTTGTAGGTAAATTTAAAAAAATCCCGTGATAACCTATTTACATACCTACAAAGTGCGGAACCCTTGGTGCACGAGTACGACTCGAACTTGACCGGTTTTTTCTAATTAACCTACAGGGGTAGGGTGCGGGGAATACTCGCTCACTCAAGCATGCTCGCCAATGCGGTCACTAATTGACTCATTGGATTCCATGCTTCGATCAATAATAGTACTAGATGCCCGATAAGCGCTTCAAAAACGGCCCGAAAAATACGAGCACGAATACTTTTGTGCTCTTATTTCAAATTAGTATGGTCCAATCATAGCCAATGTTAAGACGTCAAAATGCCTCAGTGCGCGTTCAAAAGTTGTGTAAATAACCACCGTAACACCAAAATTTTGGAAGGAATATCTTTTTTCGGCAAGTTTTTATCATTAAATGTTTTTCATAAAATAGTAACACAATTAAATAGTAAATATAAATCAATTAGCAAATATTATGATTGTTTGGCCAATGTTTGCGACAACGCGCCAACTATTCTAACAAACATTGAAGCATTGAAATGTAATTCCAAGAACTACGTCTAGTTCCAAATTCGAGTAAGTACGAAATTGTCAACAAAATGTTTTCAACCTTATTGCTTAGAAGTTAAGTTTCATTTTAGAATAAATATTTTTGTACTTATTATAAAATGACTTTATTTTCAAGTGACATTTTAAATTTATTGCTTCGATGACAGAAGGACTTAAATATCAATCATTTGCAAACGTAATTAAACTTTATGTTAGTGTGTTAAGGCTTATAATAGTCTGAAGTTGTTAATATTATTAAACTTTTTTCTATAGTTCGTAGTAAGAAATATAAATGTTTATGTGTGTGCAAACGTGGCCACTTTAGCGACTTATTTTTGTTCCTAATCATTCATCTAGTACTATTATTGATCGAAGATTCCATGTCTCTAATGAGTTGGGCTACAGGTAGGTACCTACAGTCGGGGAATGAAAAAACAAATGAGTATCATAAGTCACTCAATTTATGAAATATCCGATTTTTAAAGGTTGGTACAGAGTTGATGGCCAGACTAGGTGGTACACTTCAAAGTTTAGAGAGATAAAAAAACTGGCCAAGTGCGAGTCGGACTCGCACACGAAGGGTTCCGTACCACAAGGCAAAAACGCCAAAAAAAACATGTTTGTTGTATGGAAGCCCCTTAATATTTATTTTATTTTAATTTTATTATTTATTATGAAAATGTAAAAATACAACTGAGTATTTGTGAAAATTTCAAGCGCCTACCTGTTGCCATTATTGATATCGAGCAAAAAAGGGCAAAAAAATCGCGTTTGTTGTATGGGAGCCCCTCTTAAATATTTATTTTATTTTGTTTTTAGTATTTATTGTTATAGCGGCAACAGAAATACATAATTTGTGAAAATTTCAACTGTTTAGCTATCGCGGTTCTTAAGATACAGCCTGGTGACAGACAGACGGACGGACGGATAGACAGCGAAGTCTTATTAATAGGGTTCCGTTTTTACCCTTTGGGTACGGAACCCTAAAAAGGACCTTTAAATAATTGTTTGCTTGAGTGCGTTATTACATTTTCGTAATTTTTTTCAAAGTCAAAGTCAAATCCTTTATTTCAAATAGGCACATTAAAGGCACTTTTGAACGTCAAAATTTACAAAAAACAGAATTAATTCTAGTCGCCCCTTCCAAAAGGTAGTTTCGTATGGAGAAGAATGGGCAAGAAACTCCACCGTTACTCTTTTAAAATGTTTTACAAGGTTTTGTATAAGTACCTACATTCATTAAAGAGGATGTTAATAAATTAACCCAAAACCTCTTAAGAGGTAAAAATCAGCTGTTCCCTACATTTTGACGAGTTATGCGAACACAAATGTAGGGAACAGCAGATTTTTTTTTTTGAGATTTCAGGTTTGGTTTGGTCCCATAGTAAAAGTTGTTCATAATGATGAGTACAATGACCTCTTAAGAGGTTTGGGAATTAATTCATTAACACCTTGTATAATTAGGTATATGTGAAGACGATGCACCTAGAATAAAATTACTATACCACAAAAGGTAAAAATAATTAAAAATAAAGCAATGGCGCCGATTCCCTTGTTCACAAACTAAACTAAATTTAAGTTCAGTGCATCTTTTTCTTTCTATTTTATTATGAAAAGGACAGAAGGTAAATATTAGCTTAGTCCTGGTTGAATATTTCAGAGGGCCAAAATTTATGTCTCGCTACAATACTCATCAATACTAAAGAATTTCAAAGTCAAACATTTTTATTCCATTACTTAAATAAATTATAAAGATGCTATCGGAGCCATTTTGAGCTTTAAATCACACAAAATAAAGATATTCAAATATTACTTTAAAAATCGGCAATATTTGGCGTGTCGCCTGGGTATAGTTTCCAACATTTCGTGACATAAAAAATTCAGTGTATTGAATGTGATACATTGTGTGAATAAATATTAAACTTAGATAAATAAAGAACGTTTTTCATTACAATAATGTTAGAAAACTTTATTAAAAGTTACTTTAAAATGTAATCAAACAATGTTCAAAAAATAAGCGTCATTATCGGCAACAATGTTGTGTGTAATTTTTTTACATATAACGAAACGCGACCGAATAGTCAAATGATGTTTAAGCGACGCTTCACCCCGCGCCTCAGTCGGCTGACACGCTTTGGAGTGTAAGGACGTCGCGTGATTTGAGCAGGAAGTATTTCATTTTGATTCTCCAAAGTTTGTCATCACAATCGTCATTCTTATTTTTGACTGTATCTCAATTATTTCTTCATAATGAAGTGTTTTTATGTAACAAAGTTGAAGTATGCGTGAAACTAATACTGCATGTGGCACTCTCTCCGACGAATATACCTAATTATTTTGTAAAATGGTGAACTTTCTAGAATTCGTCATTATTGGCAACATCATTTTCAGCAACGTCGCATGAGACGACAATGACACGTGTTGCTAAAAATGATATTGACTTGATTGAGCAATGACGGTTGTTACCGATAATGATTTTAGTATTCGACCTAATAGTTAGATATATCGTGTTTTTGTTGGTTTCCGTTAATTTCGGCATAAAGCTTGGTACAATAACATATTTTTTTGGCAAATTCGGAAAAATACACTTTTTCTTTTATTTTTTAACAAATTTATAATAAATGTATGGTTAATTGCGTTATTTTATTTATTTTATCTGTCTGCATGGTGCTATTGTTCGTTTCGAGGTTTTTTTTTATTTTTTTTTTGTTTGCATAACGTTTATTTGAAATTTATTGTCATTTTAGCCGAAAAATGAAGCTGACATATTATGTCTTTGTAATACACATGAATAGAATGTGAACGTTAATCAGTTCACCAATATTTTAGAAGATTTCGCATTTATAATTGCAACATATCAAGGTGGTCTGCGTAAGGCACTCTGTGAAGACCAGCAAAATTTGAAATTATATCGTAGCTACAACAAAACAATGAGTTTAGATACGAAAGTGTTCAAATTGAACTAGACGGTAACAGTCCGGAGCAGATACAAAATATGTACCAGTACGTAAAGGATTGGTCTGTGTGGTACCGGACTTAAAGAATAGCACCACCCCATGCTTCCCGTGGGTGTCGTAAAAGGCGACTAAGGGTCGTACCGGAGAATGGGCAGCAGCGTTCTCTATACATTCCACCACCATACCATACTGCGGTCGCCAACCCACCTGCCAAGCGTGGCGATTATGGCAAACCCCCCCCCGCAAGAATGACAAGCACAAAAAACTCTTAGCCCCTAGTACCCGGCGGCCCGCCTACCCTTGGCTACGGTAGTGGCCAAGGCCACGGTGGGGCAAGGGGTGCTAAGAATCCCCGGGAGAGATCCGGCTACCACAATCACCGAAAACTGGACCTGGCAACTTATAACACGCGTACACTCCGGACCGACGAGAAGATCACCGAACTTGAGGAAGAATTGAGCAGGTTACAGTGGAGTATAGTGGGGTTATCTGAAGTCCGAAGAGAGGGGAAGACTTGATAAGTCTCAAATCCGGAAACTTGCTCTATTTCCGGGAGGGTAACTAGCAGTCCCAAGGTGGTGTCGGGTTTATCTTTCATAAGTCCCTTGTGAGCAACGTGGTGAAGATCGAGAGTGTGTCGACCAGGGTGGCGTACCTCATACTCAGAATATCCGAAAGGTATTCGTTGAAGGTCGTACAGGTTTACGCCCCGACGTCGTCACACCCCGACGATGAGGTAGAGACCATGTATGAGGATATTTTCAGAGCCATGCATGGCTCTAAAACTCACTTTCCCGTTGTCATGGGGGACTTTAAAGCGAAACTGGGTAAACGAAACGATGATGAGCTGCGAGTGGGGCAATTTGGAGTTTTCCTTCTTCAGAAAACGTGAGCACAGAAAGTGGATCTGGCAGAGCCCGGATGGTGCAACTAAAAATGAGATTGACTTCATTATGTCGACGAAGAAGAAAATTTTCAATGATGTCTCTGTGATCAACGCGGTGAAAACCGAAAGCGATCACCGCATGGTAAGAGGCACATTTAACTTAAATATCAAGCTGGAAAGATCTCGACTGATGAAGTCTACGCTCCGCCCAGCACCTATTCAGGTCCAAAACCCCGAGAGCTTTCAGCTCGAACTTCAGAATCGTTTCGAATGCCTAGGGAGCTCCGTGGACGATTATAACGATGGGTTCGTGGAAACTGTCCATACGGTCGGGTCTAAGATCTTCAAGACCCGTCGTACGAATTTAGAAAAGAAGCTCTCTGATCCGACTTTACGGCTCATGAAGGAGAGGCGCGAGATGATCCTGCAGTCTTCAGATGATGCGCTAAATTACCGGCAACTCAATAGACGGATCTCTAAGTCCTTGAAAAGCGATCTTCGCCGCTATAATACGGACCGTATTAAGGACGTGATAGAGCGAAATAAAGGCTCCAAGGTCTTTGCTATAGATCTGTCTATTGGACAGAGCCAGCTTACTAAACTGAAGACCGATGATGGCAGGATCGTATCCTCCAAACCTGAGCTGTTGAGAGAGATCGAGAGATTCTATGGACAGTTATAGACGTCAACAAGTAACCCAGTTACGAATCTGGCAAACGACCCAAGAGCTAGATTGACCCGACACTATAGCGAAGACATCCCGGACGTCAGCCTGTACGAGATTAGGATGGCTCTGAAGCAGCTCAAAAACAACAAGGCGCCGGGTGATGACGGAATTACGGCCGAGCTGCTGAAGGCCGGCGGAAAACCCGTTCTGAAGGCCCTTCAGAAGCTGTTTGGTTCGGTCATACTCTCGGGTAGAACACCTGCACAGGCATGGAACAGAGGTGTGGTGATACTTTTCTTTAAGAAGGGCAACAATGCCCTTCTTAAGAATAATAGGCCCATCTTACTTCTGAGCCATGTCTACAAGCTGTTTTCGAGAGTCATTACGAACCGTCTCGCGCGCAGGTTTGACAACTTCCAGCGTCCCGAACAAGCCGGATTCCGTAAAGGCTTTAGCACCGTAGACCACAAACATACGCTACGACAGGTTATACAGAAGACCGAAAAGTATAACCTGCCTCTCTGCTTAGCGTTTGTGAACTACGAGAAAGCCTTTGATTCGATCGAGACATGGGCTATACTGCTGTCTCTTCAACGGTGCCAGATCGACTATCGGTACATCGAGGTGCTGAAGTGTCTGTACGAAAACGCCACTATGTCAGTGCGACTCCACGATCAGACCTCGAAACCTATCCCTCTGCAGCGAGGTATGAGACAGGGAGACGTTATTTCTCCGAAACTGTTCACCGCTGCACTGGAGGACGTCTTTAAGGTTCTGGACTGGAAAGGGGCTGGCATTAACATCAATGGCGAGTACATAACGCACCTTCGGTTTGCCGACGATATCGTAGTCATGGCTGAGACTATGGAGGACCTCAGAGTCAGTACAATGCTCGATGACCTCAGTAGTCTCCGAAAGAGTGGGTCTTAGAATGAACATGGACAAAACGAAGGTCATGTCAAATGCCCATGTAACACCCACTCTCATAAAGATCGGAGACGCTACACTTGAAGTCGTGTATGTTTACCTGGGACAAACTGTCCAGTTAGGTAGGTCTAACTTCGAGAAAGAGGTCAATCGTCGAATCCGACTCGGCTGGGCAGCGTTCGGGAAGCTACGCAATATCTTCTCGTCTCACCGCAGTGTCTCAAGACGAAAGTCTTTGACCAGTGCGTGTTGCCAGTGATGACTAATGGCACTGAAACGTGGTCGCTCACAATGGGCCTTATAAGAAGGCTAAAAGAAGCTGTTTTTGCCAAATGTTATTTTAAATGTTTTGTCAAAAAATATTATTTTATTATAATATTGCATTTTATTTTCCTTGTCCATATCATAATATCAAACAAAATAATACCCAAAATAGTATTTAAGTCACATGTAAATTCATCTCCATATTTATAATACTTATTCAACTCATTGTCGGCAACATTGCGTCATTATTTTTTACAATAACGTCATTATTCTCACAATGTGACATTATCAGCAACAACGTTTTTTAATGATTTTGAAAAATATCCAAAATTAATGGACTGCTTGGGGTGCCTTCATTACCACATACTTTATATTTGATATATCTAAACATCTGGCCTTAAATAGAAGCTCTGCCGCGAGGTTTATAAAATCTTAATTATTTTTGTCAAGAATATTGTTTTGAGGAGATCCGCCCTCCTGTCAAATTAAGATACTCCATAGACAAGTTTAGACGTGATTAAAAAATGGGCTACTAAAAATACGTCAATTTACGTTAGGCGCTGACTAATTTGACAGGACTAAGCTAATATTTATCTTCTGTCCTTTTCCTAATGAAATATAAACAAAAAGATGCAATGAAAAATTAAATTTAGTTTAGTTTGTGAACAAGGGAATCGGCGCCAATGACAGGTAAATCAATTACCTATGTGATAGATACATGGTGCTCACATAGGTATTTACAAAGATTGTATAAATCCTAGAATTTTTACAAGTGTGTGAGTTACAGTAATCAGAAAAGACGACTTCTTCCTGTTTTGCAAAAAAGGAATGAATTTGAAAATTGCTTTATCCTTTTCATTCTGCCTCTGTACTCGTAGGTACAGACGCCAGCATATCAAGCTACTACAATCTGTCAAATTTCTTTAATAGATTTTCAACTTTATTTCTAAAGCATTAGGTTCAAAGTTGATTGGAAAAATTTTACAGTCTGTACCCACTTAAGAAAGAAAGTATTTTTTTATAATTTTTTGTTTGGCACTTAAACAGGTAAGTACCTCTATCTAGCGGCGTTAATTAGTAATGTATTTCAAGCAGCTTATGAAAAATCTATTGATATTATTATTAGAATATTATCGCACAAGCATTGAAACGTGCCAATCAGTTTGAGTTTCTGCTTGAACAACTTTCAGGGCGCGTACTTAAGACCCACGCGAACAGGTGCCCTCTGGTAGAGGTTTTATGATTTCTTTGTGACGTCAAACGCTGTTAGTTAAATATAGCAACAGCTTGTTGTTTAACTGCTTCCAGAAGTTACGATACCTAGTTCAATGCTTCGGTTAGTCCGAAGCCTATCCAGTCAGATTCAATAACAATCTTTTATTTGGTAAGTATTTTAAACATGATTGAAGGCGATGTACGATTTATCCTATCCTACTAATCCATAACTAATATTATTAAGGCGAAAGTTTGTGAGAGGGGGTGTGTGTGTGTGTTTATGTGTTTGTTACTTCTTTACGCTCAAACGGCTGGACCAATTTCGATAAAATTTTGTATGGAGGTAGCTGACACCCTGGATTAACATATAGGCTTTTTATATTCCCACGGGATCGAAACTTATGCGGGTGAAACCGCGAGGCGCAGCTACTAATATATTAAACGCGAAAGTTTGTGAGGACGGATGGATGTTTGTTACTCTTTAACGCAAATACTACTGAACGGATTTGACACACAGATATTTTATAGTCAGGATTAACAGATAGGATACTTTTTATCCTGATTTATGCCATGGGATCGAGATTTCGGGTGAAACCGCGGGACACTGCTAGTCTTTCATATTATGACCTTGCAATACATATATTGCTATTGTTATTGATACATATATCTTTAAGAACCTTCTGTACCTTATTTACGCAAATAAATGATTTTGATTTTTGATTTCGTTCAATCTTAAATAATATCAAGCTCTAACAAAATCATAACGTATAAGAGGTACACCGACTACACCGTTAACATCAAACACCTAATAATTAGTAACAATCTAGGAACAAAAAGTCCAAAAGCCTCCACACATCTTACATAGCACGTTACGATGATTGATAGCACGGGATGATATCAAGCAACGTGGCGATGGACACAAAAAACCAACTTCCTAATGATAGGCTTTTAAAAATATACGGACGAGGAACGATACTCGTCACCTCGGCAAATGGCGGCGATATGTTACTGGCATCAATCCTCCATTCTGCTCACGTCTGCGCCACGGGATCTAATTAATTATGGTAATTAAACAGGCTGATAGCACAGAATAGATAGGTACAGAAGGGTAATTCCATGCACGCAACATAGACACGTGCGTGCGGTGATTTCGAACTATCTCAAATAAATGACGGTCGCGAGTGCGTTGGCACTCGCTGTACCTACGTGAAGCGTGCCTATGTGGGCGTGCGTTTTCCTTAGTCATATGGAGCTGACCTTCTGTATGTATCTATTTTGTGTCAATAGGTAGGATGTACGGATCGGCTTGCATCCCACGTGGATTTATGGTTGTTTGATGGCGATACGAATGGTTGGAGCTGATTTTGAGTAGTTGAAATTATGGAACATGTGGATTGGATTATGGATTTTCGCCTACTTTTCCACAGGTTTGTGTGTCATAATAATATATCTTCCTGCTAATTTCTTACACCGGACTTTGCACTTTTTATTTTTATCCTTTTTTTTTTTTTATTTGTTTTTATCTGATGTACGACTATTATCTGACTATCTGGTGTATTGTGTGTCTTTTAGTCTGTGCTAAATAAATGTATTTTCGTTCTTTCTTTCTTCATTCTTATATCTTGCCCCGTCTATCTGTACCTCTAAAACACAAAAATAGATACAGCTAAAGGTACTGTTTGAAATGTCAAAGATAGGCATCCAAAAATAGTCGAAAAATAGTTCGGCAAGTAATTAAAGTTCACAGTTCTTTACGAGGAGTACGAGAGAGATATGAAAGTACGTATGCAAGTACACAAGAATTCAAAGTACATACTCACATGCGCTTCGTCCTCCTCGCGTTCTAATGATGGGAGTTAAGTTATGAACGATCAGCGGACGGACGTAAGAAAGTGGACGTATTTGTACTACTTGAAACCATTTATAGGAACAAATGAAGTTGTATGTTGTTTTGCCAGTAAGGAGTAAGAGTTTTTACCGAATTCACTGAGCGTAGGTTTTGTAAAAATACCAATGAATTACTTAAAGACGCTTGAGAAGCAACAGCGTCTGCTGAAAACATCAAACTGTGATGTTGAATACGTTTGATAAGCATGTTACTTATGAAAATATCCTTTTGAGAGTTCATGTCCAAGCAGTGCACCGATGGCAACTGTTGGTCTTGTCTTCGGAGCTGTAACTCAAAAACTAAAACAATCAAATATTTTGAAAAAACCAGTTCGTGTGACCACGAAACAGCAAAAACTTCTCAAGCACCGTCAAGCCGCTTCAAGCCACCGCTTATGTCAAACACCCCACTCACACATTCCTGACGAAGAATGATGCTTTCGGCTGCTCGCGAGTAGGTAGTGCTTTGTTCGAGTGATTAAGTGCCCCGGACGGCGTTGCTAAGCCCTTCAGCTAATGAGCCAAGTCAGTATTAATCATTGCATGACGAACCGGACTGACGGACTTTCGTGGGTGGTTACTATTGTGGCTTTCAAACTTTGGACTCTAGATAGACTAGGTTTGCGATTTACGGAAGTTGCGAGTCTGCCTGCCGTCAGTTGAGGGGATGTATAGGTGTGCCATTTTATGATTAGTTTTCCGTTTGTAGCAATTGTGAAGTTATCAGAATAACACTGAGTCTTCGCGATTTTGACCGAAAATTTTAAAAGTTAACTTTGTGTTTATTTGTTTTTTTTTTAATTCGAAGACATGTGAAGTCTACTAACCCGCATTGGGTCCGCGTGGTAGGTTACAGCCCACTCCCTCTCGAAAAGGCCCGTGTCCCAGCAGTGGGAACATTTTAGGCTCATTATGATATGTAATGTGTTTTGGAGTTTATGAACGCTATTACATAGTTTTACGAAACGTGGGTATTCTATTAGGTGCCAACACTTCTGTCTAACCATTTGGGGAATACACACTTGATGTTTTTTTGTGTGTGTTTATTACAAATATGTCCAATTTTCTAATTAATAGAGACTATGTATCATCGGCTAAGCATCTACAATCACTATGCATAATTTACATAGACGTCATAAGGGTACCTACCAGTATCAGATGCGTCACTTATCAAGGTCCAATGCATAAAGTAAGACCTTCAAGTCTTTCAGTCGCGCATAACTAATAATAGACTTGTAGAAATATGGCAATAACAAGTTGTATTTATTTTAAGGTTGCCTTCGTTTCTATAGGCCGACCGCTTAACTGAGAATTTGCCTGAGGTAGCAGCGCGGTGCGGGAGGGGTGTGGTGACGTGATGCGAGAGCTGTGATTCGTCAACTTGTGACGACTATCACCCCTCCCGCACCGCGCAGCTACCTCAGGCTACGTCTCAGTTAAGCGGTCGGCCTATAGTTACACGATTTCTTGTAATGTATTGAAAACTCTCCCTTGTTTTGCATAAAAAGTTGTTCAATTGTTTTATTCATGCGCAACTTGCAAGGCTTAGGGGATTTCCAATTTTCCGAACTACATTGCTGTAAAGGTGTTTAAACTCACTGTACGGCCACTTTACCCGAACATAGGTCACATTTACGTAACTGCAGGAATTATGTAAACATCATGTCTTGTTATTCAAAACAAGCGGTAAGTCGGAGCTGATAGGCATCGAAAATCGGTACCCTCGGATATCGGAGGTCAAAATCGAAACGTCATTAGTACACGTGTCGGGACTTAAATAACTGGCAAAGTGCGCATGAAAAAGCCGGGCGACGTGTTTCGCGGCGCGGCCCACGGATGACTGATCCGTCGCACTAACTAATGTTCTTTTTTAAAATACCCTTTTTATTTTTCAAACCGCACAAAAGGCAAAGACGCATGAGTTATGCCGACTTGTAGTTTTTACGATACGCTCGGCTTGGATTAAATATTTTTTTAAATTTTTTATTCCTTTTTGTCGAGAACGTGATGGCATGTGACATTAAAATGACAAATTAGCTAATTATTCTTAATCCGTTTGAATGCTTTGATCGTATGCCCCGGAGTGATGGCCTGTCACGACGCATTGTCGCTTACTTTACGCTATGATTCAATTGCTTGAGGCCTAAGTTCATTGGCATCAGGAACAGCATGCAAAAACTGTCATTACCGCTTTCCATTCTTTAAAAGGTTGAGGTAGGTATTACCTTTGTCCTTAATGCATTTAGTAATATTTTCTGTATACCTACACGGATCTCAGGATGAGGGGAGTCGCACCACGTCCGCTACGCGTTACGTCCGTTTATGGCCCTATTGTATTCTCGAAATGAATCCTGCAGTAAATAAGTAGGTACCACGTTATTGATAGACTGACAAGGGCTTCTTGACTGATAGAGGCTAATAGAGGCTTCTTTGACGTTACTCAGCGTACGCTTCCAAATAAAATTCGACCTTATTGTCTCCTATACGTAACACTTACCTATATGTATTGCTATCATCTAATTTGAAAAGCTTAGATACCAGCAAAGGTAAAAAACAAGAGTACCTAAACATTTCACCCTATCTCCAGTTAAAAACGTTTTTCTATAAAAGCAAGCACAACGAAATTCAGAATGTGCAAAATGTGCAGTGAGCGAAAAGTACAGGTTTCACGAAAATATTTTTTTTCGTCTGTATATCTGTTTTGTGCAGATTATTATTGTTATGATAATAAGAGCGCATTACCCGTTTAGCCCGCCACGGATGCGTTTATTTTTCGTTGCGATTCGCGACTGTACCGGTTCATGTGGAGAATACGCCGATTTGTGAGTTTTGATCCTTTTTTTTAAAGGGCAAGTGATGAGGTGACAGATTTGATAGTGTTTTGTTATTACTGGCAGAAGGTATTTATCTATTTTTCTATAAATACTTACTAATAATAAAGCTGAAGAGTTTTTTTTTGTTTGTTTGAACGTACTAATCTCTGAAACTACCAGTCGGATTTGAACAATTCTTTTTGCATTTGATAGCCCAAGTTTTGAGAAAGGCTATAGACTATTTAACATCCCGCTAGGATTTTTAGGAGCCGAGCAAAATGAATAAAAGTCAGAGAGAAGGCTAAGCGAAAACGAAGTAACAGCGGGCAGGCTATGCAATGCGATGGCGTGGGTCGAGGGAACAAGAAATTTCACGCAGGTGAAGTCGCGGGCAGAAACTAGTAGGTTATAAATAGGCATAAAAAGGGGTTTTTATGGGTTGTTTTTTGTATTTAGGAATTTTCCGGGTTTGATTAGATTTCCTTAAAGAAACTAGTTGCTATCTCAACTTCTTGCCTTGTTGATTTCGCAAATTTAGGCGTAACACAAAGTCATTGTTGATTGGCTGTAACAACCTTTTGATGTGTATTTTTTTACAGCATAATGATTTAATAACAGCCGCACGGGTCGTTTGAAAGTTTCCTCTACGCTTACCGCGGTCGGTTTGTGAATCGGTCACAATCCATTACATATTGTGACCCCTCCGTGCCTCGGAAAGCCGTTGGTCCTGGCTGTCATTCGTAGATATATGACATTATTGGTTGTGGAGGTCAGATAGGCAGTAACTCCGTGTAAAATACTGGTACCTATTTACATCCGGTTAGACTGGAAGCCGACCCCAATGTAATTTTATTGGGAAAAGGCTAGGCAGATTGCAATATTAATCTAATCAAATCAAATATCATAATCGCTTGAATATGGGCTTAAAATTAATGTTTCTACCTATTAACACAATTATTCACAACTTCCTATATATATTTAGGCAAAACCTATCCTCTGACGACCCTAATCGTGATCCCCAACTTTTATGCAACTACCTTCGTAAAATTAACCTTTTACAACAATAATTTGTCAAGTATCAAGACTACGCCTTCCTCGTATGATCCACAATAGACAGGTACAAGAGTCGAATGCCGGAGAAAGCGCCATCTTGCGCAGCTCTACGTATATGACGATATCTGCACACTTCTGTATTGGAATGGATTAACTTTCTTCTATTTTTTAGCTTGTTACCTATGTTTTTATTTTGCTTGATTGCAGGGCTTAAGAACAATTGATATTGGATTGACACTTAGAATAACATATATATATCTACTTAATTACAGATACATATATCATAATTTCTAAATTGTTCAGGAATACTGTAGGTATGCATATTTTTTAGAGGGATGCTCTAGGTACAAAAAAAATTGCTTGAAAGTAAGTACTTCCTTTTCCACCTCTAAAGATAGTCGAAGAAAAGAAGAGAGAATAAAAGAAAACGAGTATTCGATCTATTTATAAAAGTAGTGTAGTTGAATTGATTTTTATTACAATTTTCACATTTTCTTGTATTTCTATCGCTATGTTGATTAGCTATATAGCTGCTTTAAATTGAGAGTACTCAGAGGATGGAGGTGGATTAATCAAATGTTAGAGGACATCCTCCAGCAACATTACAAAGAGACGTAACATCTCCGGGTTGTATTATTATGATCCAGTTTGGTAAGACATACGAGCACTATGAGCTCCGTAGTCCTGTCAGTAAGCCGCATGTAACTTTGTGACAGAAATACAGTTTGTATGCAGCCTCCTTTGAGCGCGGCCATTCACCAGTCACTGGGCAGGACAAAGCATTGTGAGCCAAGATCAATGTCTTCAATACCTATGTGGGCACTCAAGAACGGCTATGTGCACACGGACACCGGCGAGCTGCCATAATCGAGAATGTTACGAGGGACCTACATGTACGGCCGCACATACGTGAACACACTGTATAGACCCCTTTGTGCCGTTGACCGTTCATGTTGGTACTTGTGTCGTATAATTAGCGTAGAGCGATTAATTAATAGGTAATGCAGGTCTGTGGCGAATTTATGCTTCGTAGCTATGTATATGCCACCGTTATGCTCTAAATAGATAGCTCGAATATGCTGATTGGCGAGCCGGCCTTTGTCCTCCGAATATATACGAATTGGTTGCTATGAATTGGTTACGGTTGCAATTTGTTAATAGGGATTAATAATTTCAGATCCTAATATCTGAATGCGTTGTTTTGTAGGTTTTAGTAAATTAGGACTCATGACACTCTGGTACGCTTTGCTAATGGATGTAGAATCCTTTGTGTTTGAAAAGTGTTTATACATTTGCGAATTTCTTTTTGAAGGAGCTTCTTTCAGGGTCCCCGCGGACTCGCACAGCCGGCAAGGTTACGGCACGCCAACTCAGCATAACAACACATTTGAAAATGTAAACTATTCTATTGAGCGCATCAGACAATGTACTTTACATTAGATCGTCGCGGCACGAGCGGTAGGGCGTTAATTCACCGGAGACACCCAAACAAACGCTTTGTGAGATTCACCTGTTGGCTCTATAGGTCAATGTTACAGCACACAAGGAGTTTAGCGAAACAGACTTTTGTGGCTGGTGGTTGAATGGCACGCAGAGGCGCGGCGCCGCCATTGTCAGCGCGGACAATGGGACATATGCGCGATTGAATCGTTTGGATGCGACTTGCGTCTCGATTGAAATTGAGAGTGCGATTCGAATCGTGTTTATTTACAGATTGTAAATTTATTGCGCGGTTTTGTAAGGTGGAAGTTGTTAAGGTGTTAATAGGTTAGGTAGATTTAATTATTCTATAGCAATTCTATATCTGATAGAAACAGCATTGTTATAGATTTGTAAAGAACTGTTATGATATCCGATGTTGTGAACAGACTTCGTTTTAGAAAGAATTATTCAAAATCCTAGTTGACTATAAAGAGCTATTAGGTAAAATATCTTGGATGCACAGCTTGCCTTCAGGAAAGGATTGTTTGGAGTTCGCCAGCCTACGAAAACATCCCGTCAAGCTGCAAAAATTTTATACGCAAACACACACCGGTATTATGAAGTCAGATTAGTAAATATTCCCAAATCAAACATTTACCAAGAAAACACGCTACTGGTTGTCCGGACAATGGTTGCATGGTACCCTCAAAACCACTTAACATGGGGCTGACAGGTTAGTTCAATCACTATTATACGCCCCGAGGCCAGCGATTGGAGTGTATTTTTTCAATGAAATATATTTTTTCATTCAGGGAGTCATATCGACGAGAGGTTCTCACGGTAACTCGGATCTAACAAATAATTTTGCACGTCGCTACCCCCGCTTTGTGGCTTACATAACTGAGTCGCAACCGGAATCCTTAGGAGTGGTGAAAAAGTTTAGAAATCTGAGATAAAAACGTGACGTCAGCGGAACATTGCATAGAAAAATTCGTAACAGGAATAGATTAGGGAACGAAACGCAACGGTTATGAAACACGTCGCGACGTCACGGCCGGCCGGCTAATCGATCGCGAGAACAATGTGACGTAATACGGCGGGGGTGCGGTCCACAGGGAGAAGGGGACGCAGTTCGCAGTCCAAATATTTACCCCGGCATATGTTTGGTTTCTTTTCCTTCGCCTCATATATTTTTACTTTGATCGTGTAATGGGGCCCGGAGGCGGTCTCGATTTGTCCGATATTAATTTCGTCCGCCTCGCTGCTGTGCTGTAACAATCACTCGGGGTAAATAAACTGTTTAGGTTTGGGAAACCTTGTATATGAGAAGTTTTCTGACGAGTCACATTGCTTTGTGAAGAAGCAATCACAAACTGTGAATGAACGCGTATTTTGAGCATAGTCCTAGTTTGAATAAATAAATCAATTTGGATGATTTAATTTTAGTAAATTCCCCATTGTGATCGTGTCACCATTTTGTTGACAATCAAATTGAATATGTGCAATAAAATTAGTGACCATGCCCTCACTCGGTATGGTGACCAACTATTGTGTCATTGTTAGGACATTCAATATTATCAGGGCTATAATGAACTGGGGGCTTAAAAAGACCACTTTGGCAGAATCATAAAAGGATAACATTACGAATCATAATGGACAGTTAACTGTTAAGTTAATCGTTTCAAATCCCATTTGTGAAGGATTTTTTAGTAATTTTTTTGTCTGTGCTAAAATACCAATCAATCCAATCCAAATCCAATCCCAATCTCTTTGATTATACCTACGTAGTGCAGCGAAAAAAAAGAAAAACACAGACTGTCTTTGCCATTTTATGATTCATAATGTTACCCTGTTATAATTCTGTCAAAGTGGTCTTTTTAGGCCCCCTGGACTAATAACAGAAATAATCATAAACGTAAACTTTAATTTTGCAAATTATTTAGTTTCAGTCGCAAATAAACAAAACTGTGACTGCGAAATTCAACAATGAAATATAAACCACATCAATTCCCACGCAATTCCAATTCTCGAATCAAGACTATCCTACAAAGTGTGCGCCTCCACGCTTCCCTATTCGAGGGGCTAGGGCTGCGCACACTTGAATTGCACGTTTAATGAATTGCATTAATATTGCATTACTGGGTAACTAGCCGGCCGCGCCCTCTACGGTAAACAATCATTAGAGCGCTGTAGCGCTGCAGAGCTGTTTGAACTACCAGATTTGTTTGCGAATACAAATTGACATTTAGATGTTTTGTGTTTCCAGAGTGATGTAAAGTTCGGGGCTTGAGTTTTGTTATTTTGCATGAATTTGTGTAATAACATTTTTCGTGTTTTTATTTTCCGGGACTATGGTCGTGTTTTACGATGTTAACGATATAAAGTATTTTAAGACTAAGTTATGGATGCTAATGAAGGAATTTCTATACCTACTTTTTGTTCAAACAAACATTAAGTAAAAGATCGAGTCTCGATAAGCAAAATCACCTATGTATGATATGAACCCACCACATGACCTATGTAACGAAGCCATTTTCAATCACGCAACTATCAATCACAGTGTACGTTGCGTCCGGCTACGTACTCAAATATGTACGCCGGTTACTAAGCGACGGCCGTTGTCTGTCCAACTAATGCCGGCCGTCGCAACCGGAAAATTGGACAGTACCGTCTGCCCAATCACACGCGACACTCCACGCAGATTAGCACGCTCGACCAATGCCCAGTTTGTCCCGCACCACGCGACCGATACGCGTCCGCGAAAATTCACACTCGTCGCTCTCCATTGAGCACTGAATCCGGCACTCCGCCCTCCCTGTACCACTTATCCCAGTATTGTATGGCGACAATTTTCACTTCGCCACCAACCTCAGAAAATCCATACCGGATTACGCGTACAGGTATTGAAACCATACACGCCTTTCCGTCCCTCAGTCCGTCCTGAAATGATATTAGTGGACACCCTCGTACATCTTTTTGTTCGCTGAGCCGACGCTCACTTGTAATTGCAACACTTAGGTGTTTCTGTTTGTCGTGTTTGTACAAACATTTATCACGATTAACAAAAGAACAAGTCGATCTCACGATACAAATATAAATTAGGCGTGTGACCCGACTGCAATTCTAAACTGGGGCTCATTAATCGATTCCACTTCATATTGAAAGGAAGTCTCTGAGCACGTCCGACTTTCGAACCAAAAAAAATAACCCACCGACGTGACACGGGTAAGTCGCCATCGCGGTGCGGAGAGCGTTCCGCCCCATTCAAATCTTTACTTAGCATTCTAAGTACCGTCGGCGGCTTTAATTTTTTAAGGCTCACTACAACGCCCATACGGTATTCAGCTCGCGTTCTCACTACACTCACAGATATGTGCCTAGCTAATAGTGTGCCGCGACTGTTGACCAGAATGTTGTACGGCATCAATTGATGCGTGTTTGTATTATGTGCTTAGAAACAGAAGCATTAAAGTTTAAAGTAAGTTGCTGAACGGCGGCAGTTATGATGTGTTGTGGTGGGTAGATGTCGCTGGGAGTAGTTTGCATAGTTATGTGCGCGTTTATCTAAGCTATATCGGTGGGTACGCCGTCGCCGGGCCGGCAGGTCGCTCGGCAGTTTGCAGGAGGTTTAATAAATGTCTGAAACAGCGGATCGGCTTAGCGAGCACATACGACGCAAGGGATTTCCAAGAACGTGTCTTGGTCTACAGATTGGGTCCTGGCCTTGTTCCATATAAGAAATTGTTGAAGAGTTTGGGTTAAAATGTTAGAATATATTTGTTAAGTCGTTGTAAAGTCCCCCGACACCGTTTTAGTTTAGGTACATTTATTGGTAAAATCTTAAGCATTTTACCAAGCAATTGTTTCATAAAAGTAATTGGTAAAATACACACAGAGAATTCGTTATAGTAATCTTTGAGAAGATTGTTGGAGAATGTGTTTCCAACCTTGTTTACCTTCCCAAAACTACTTATACTTTGCTTACTTATTTATTTAATTAACTTTCTCTCTGTAAAAAAATATACATTGAGGTTCAACTGAAGAAACGCATCACATCGAATCTGTGTACGTCTCACTTTCTGAGACATTCACAGCTCTGTCGTATATACCTACCTACCCACCACACATTACTCCACATATCCTCAAGAATCATGTACACCAAGTACAAGTACGTAGTGTCGTTGTATTTACTCCATTACCCGTGGAGGCCGGTTCGTATCAACTATTTATGGTGTTTGAGGCGCTTCATAAATATGCAGCGGTAGGCGCTCGCCTTGCCGACACCAGCTATTCAGCAGGCTAGCGTGTGTGGCGAGCGATGAGCGATTTACTGGGTGTTGTAGTAGTTGAAAATTACAAGCAAAGCGACACTTTCCTCCCATAATCAGCCAATAATATCCCGACTGCTGAGACTCTAGTCCCCTCTTTGTAAGCGCTTTTTTGTTCTAGAACTGCGACATTTCTAGTGACGTTTTTGTCGAAGTCATTATTATTATATTCGGTACGATTTCTACCTTCCTGCGTATAGCTGTTTTCTATTGAAAAGCATAGCGTTCTCTGGTTCAAAGACAGCTTGCAGGTGGTATATAAGAAGTCACATTTAAATTGAAATAAAAAGACAATGTGACACACACACACATCTTTATGCTTGCAGAGTAGGTAGCATTATCAGCCTATAATATTCCCACTGCTGGGACACAGGCCTCCTCTAGGTCAAAGGGAGTGGGCCGTAATCCACCACGCGAACCCAGTGCAAGTTGCTAGACGTCGCATGTCTTCGAATTTATCGTTGTAGAACATTTCTTCACTATGTTTTCATTCACCGTTTTGAGAGCAGTGGTGATGAAATAATTTACACAAAGTAAAGCGCCTGTCTGGGTTCCAACCTACGATCAACAAATCGTAAGTCACGGCCGCAGGGTAGGCACTTAAGTAGTTTACCTGATAATCTATTCTTACCTGTATAAAAAGTGTACCTAATCGCTGTGATCGTACCACTTGGCACCGTCTCCTCAGCTCCACGGTTGGTTAGCTGCAACGCTCCGTGCGTTACCTCACTTTCAAGAGAAACTTCGCGATGTATTTTCCAGTGCATTTTTTAGAGTATCGCTTTTGTAGACCCCGCTTGTTTTAATACTAGAGTTACGTGAGATTTTTACATACAAAACATGTAGGTAACTCGTAAATACTGGATGCATGTTTAGTTTCTAAAAGTTGAACCGTTAGTTGCAATAATGTTGTTCCAAAATTATTTTTTTTGATTATAAAGTAGGGGTAATCCTAATATGATTGATTTAGCACGTAAGTTTCAGTACTGACAGTATAAAGGTAGGTAAAATATTGAGACAATTAACATGTCTCAATTATTAACGTTGAAAAATTAACACAATGAATTGCATTCAGAGCGCTACGTGATTGTAGCACAATGCGAGCTACGCCGTAGCACTGGCGTAGCGTAGCGTAGCAAGCCATTCCCTAAAATTCTCCATTATCCTTTATGTTTTTTAATATCATAATGTTACTACGAACGGTTTTTTACGACTTAACAAAACGTCAAAATTTCTTTATTAGGTATATTTAAGTCTCATATAAATTATTATACTTACACACTCCGGAATGAATTTTGTAAATGATAAGGAAAACCGCATCAAAATCCATTGTTTAGTTTAGAAGAACTAAACAGCTACACAGATAGACACGAAAAGCGACTTTGTTTTAAACTATTTAAAGATTTTCGGTAGTTGTACCTACATAGATTTCAATCAGTCCGAAAGGGACACACCTGCAGGGTAATTGCGTAACACACTATCAGTAGCAATGGGTTTCATTTTGACAGTTCAACAACATTCATTGCGTTATTTACGTTGCTGAGCAGATACACTTTTCGAACGTATGGAGCAATGGATTAGCAATATGCTTCAAAATGATTCAAATTAAGAGCAATAGTGTGTTACGCGATTAGGGTGCGGGTGTGGGAAGGCGCAGCTTCCGATGCGCTCATGTTTTGTGCTGCGTTTCATATAAATAGTAGGTAATACTGAGTTGAGTGATCATATTATATTCCTCCCAACAACAAACTGTTCAATATACTTTGCGAACATATTAATATACATAACTTTCCACACATAGTTTCAATTTTCCACGCTCGTTGGTCAATGTCTCGCTTGCCTTTTGTTCAAAGATGGTCGACCGTTTGACGCTGATTACTATTGCAAATGTTCTAGATTTTACTAGATTTGAAAGTTATTGGCAAATACTTCGGCGAATGACATCAAAAATATGAGTTTCTGGCTTATTTTTTAAACAAACTAACCTGTATAAAAGTAAAAAAAAAACACTCGAAAAAAAAACGAACAACGAGGTAAAATTACATCTTTTGTATTCACTTACACAAAAAAAAAGGTTTGTACTGTACCAAACAACACAAAAGCGCATTTAAAACTTGTATATTTACTTTTTGTATTCATAGTCGAACAAGCGAACTATCTTATCAGGTCAAGTTCCCTACTATTGAAGCAAACATCACTCCATTCACGCGGGTGACATCTCACCTGTCACTAACCTCAGGTTTTTGACGATAATCATCGTAACCCATTCATAAAACCACTGATGGTTCGACAAAACCGCCCCCGAAACGCAAAGGGTTGATAAACATATCAAAAGGTTGAACACACCTGTTTTTTTAAATAAATCGGGAGTTCATTGTGTGGACACAATTGATAAATATCGATAATCAACATTCGATATCGGTACGAGTTTATCGATAGTCACAAAGACCTCCCGTGAGTTGTCGTGTGACAAAGCCGTGGTGGTGTATTGATAAAAAGTGGATTGACTCAAGGCTGAACTAAATGTATGAAATTTTAATAGTGAAGGGAAGTTTTACTTTCATGAAGTACAAAGCCAAGCACCATCGGCATTCATAAAATGAGAGATCCGGTAGAAAAAATTGAAACAAATTAAATAGAGTCTACATGCCTAAAATGCTTATTGTAACTTTGTAATCTATACAAATAAATAACATTGAAGTGTCCGTTTGTAATGTAATTTTTTTTTGACTAAATGTATATGAGAGTATGAAAGTTTAAACGGTGCAGTCAACAGCAAAAGTATATGATCAAAATCAGAAATTCAATACTAATGAACGGAGTTCGCGTCAGAACTGTGTGGCGTCGAAGTGATTCAAAAGTATGTGATTGTAAATTATACCAAACATTTACTACTAGTACAGCTGCCATATATTCGTGATCAGTTTTGACTCCTATTGAATTTCTGATTTTGATCATCTACTTTTGCTGTTGACTGTACTTACTTATAACAAAAAAGATCAATTTTTTAATTATTTGCCTCTATGTCTGTTTGTTCCGGCTAATCTTCGAAACCGCTGGACCAATTTCAACGGAACTTTCATTGGCAGATAATTGATGTCACAAAGAGTAACTTAGGCTTACCTACTTTTATTTTATGGCTTATTTTTCAATCGACAGATAACTTTTATTCGTGGAATAAAATTGACGTTTGACAGTTTTTGTATGGAAGAACTGTCAAAAATCATTCCTCTGATAAAATTATCTGGCGTTGGAAAAATCAGCCCTTAGAACAATAATTAGGGAAACGAGCAAAAAAAATAAAGCCCATGATATTTTCGACATCTACGCGGAGAAAGCCTCGGCGGGCAGAACCTGTGTATAAATGTATAAATAAGTCATAAATTCATTATATAAACATTTTATTTAGCGTCTTTCTTAATTGTCTTACTGAAAAATTTATAAAACTGTTGTGTTCATTCTCGGAACGTGAAAAAAATTAAAGACACAATACAACAACTTTTCACAAAACCCTTTTTAATAGCAGTCTGACAAAAACAACTGAAAGCTAACTAAAGCCAAACCGCGAAAACCAGTAGTCCAGGAAATATTCCGCGACTGTGACGTTTCTCTTTTCTAAATTTAGAACGTTTGTTGTGAAATAAGAGGGCTACGTCATCGCGATTCGGGTAATATGTAAGTGTACATAATATAGAAACTTTCCTGTCGCAATCGGGTACAATTCTCCCTCTCAATCGTATCGTTCTAAATGAAGAAACCAAATTAAAAGTTGAAATTCTTACGGCGCGACGATTCACGTTAATCTATTGCACAATATCAAGCAATGTTTTATTAGGTAATTCGAGTTATTTGTAAGATTATTCCTGTTATGTTGTTCGAATTTACTCGCCCGAAATGGGCGAATCATCCCGTTTAGTAACATTATTTTTCTATAGGCGACTTGCACGAAGTTAATTTATTTGTGGGCGAGTCGACAACTCCAGAAATATGTATTAAGCAATTGGCACATTTCGGATTTTATACAATAAAGGACACTAGTGCACTGAAGTGATACGAGTTAATTTTATAAAACGTGTACTTTTTTCTTAACTTTATTGCATAAAATGTTCCAATTGCCTAATACCTACAAATTTCTGGAGTAGTCGACTCGCCCACAAATAAATTAACTTCGTGCCAGTCGCATATAGAAAAAATAATATATTCGCCCGTTCCGGGCGAGTAAATTTGTGCGAATCGACTAACAAGGCAACCTTCTATGTGGTGTGTAGGAAGTCTTCCTTCAAAGGTAAAGCTGGGATTAATTTGTTTGTTGTTGATACGTGTAGGATTTTGTTTGTAAACAGAAATACTGAATTTTGTTGATTTAATATCTGAGGTAGGTAAACAAATCGTGGGTAGATATTTTTTTTTTAAGGAAGGCATGAATTTTGTAGGAATGTTCCGCAACAAAAGTCAATGAATACTACAGTTTTATGATCTCCATTACTGAGCAAAACATTTGTAAAAAATCTGAACTAATATAAAATTTAAGGATATAAAGAAATAGACCGTTTTCTTGCTAATACTTTTTAATCGCACAACTGTACCTTTTCACAATCCAACAACGACTGGCTTTGCACTACATTTTACCATTTAAAACGACATTTGCCCCACCCAGAAATAACGAATATCATAACTTATTTCTAAGTGTTGCCCAAGTAGAATAATACATTTAGTTGCCATAGTGGAAATACATTTTAAAAGTTTGTTGATAGTGTTGCCACAGTGGATATATAATTCGGTATTAAAATAACGTATGTTTTTAAAATTAAATCAATGAAATCACGACAAGGAGTATTATAATATCCATTATTTCTTTCATATCTTACATAGTATATAATTATGACACTTTACATAATATTATTATAAATGTTAGTATAGACGCCAGCACATGAAGCTACTACAATCTGTCAAAATTTTTGAATAGATTTTCAACTTTACGCTAAAGCATAAGGTTCAAAGTTGATTGGGAAAATTTGTCAGTTTTGGGTAGCTTAATGTGTGGCGTCTGGACGTGGTTTAGTAGTTTGCTTTACATCTAGTTGTTGGTATTATTAGTTTGTATTTTACGATTTGGGTTGGAGATATGGACCCTATCATGGGTGAAGGTCTCCTCTAGCATAAAGGAGTAAGAACTCTTTGCTATTTACATGAAATGCTGAAAAGTATTGTATTGATTCACTTTGTACCAATTTAAATGATAACGCTGTTGCTTTCACATAACAGCGATAATCGAGTTTTGTTGCTGACAGTAGGTATAGATGCCAGCACATCAAGCTACTACAATCTGTCAAATTTCTTTAATCGATTTTCAACTTTATATCTAAAGCATACGGTTTAAAGTTGATTGGGAAACTTTGACAGTTTCGGGTAGCTTGATGTGCTAGAGTCTGTACCTACAGTTCGCGTCAAATAACTTTGCCGCTCTGAAGTAGGCAACAAGTCACTGCGCAGTAGGTAATCCTATGAATACAACAGCAGCGCGCATGGCGCGGATTGGCGCGGCTAGAAAAGAGCCTAGCTTCAGAGCGCCAAAGTTATTTGACGCGAACTGTATATTGAAAACTAGTTTTGCCCGCGCCTTCGCTCACGAGGCTGTGTATGCTATTGGCATTGTAGGCTAAAGGAATGTGAAATCATATTATATTCGTAATATCCTCAACATCGGTTAATTTTGTTAATTGAAACTAAAACTTGAAAGTAAATTTTTGGTTTAAGTATATAAACGTATGGTAGGAGGCGAAAGATGGAAATAGTGGAGGGAGGCCTTTGCTCAGGCGTGGAACAGTCAAGTCTAGTAAAAAAAAAACATGAACGTAAGAAAAGAATTGTAATTCATGATTTTCCAGGGTCCTGACAGTTTAAAATCGTTCAAATTCAGAAGAAGTTCACTACAATCTACAATCTACAATCAACCCTTCAAATGTTTAGAAAGCAATTAAACCACAACTACGCGTCGTTAATGACAAGTTTTATTACATAAACCAATAAACAATGCACACGGTGCGTTGCGGTAGGTAGCACGCACGCAGGCACGTGTCGCGGCCGCGCCTGTGCGTGACGGCTTGACAGAGTGGCGATTAGCCCGCTGCTTGTCTAACTGCTACATACCTCCGAGCTCCGCACTGCATACGTACCAACTACCAACCAATAAAGCAGGACTAGATGAGTTTAGATGGGGAATATTTTGAGCGCGTTATATTTTTTTTTATTTGTGCAATAACGCACGGTTTTTACAGTTTTGTACGATGCACTGACATCATTTATTTATCTAAAGGTACGTGGCAATTCAGCTGCTTGACGAGACGACACGGACATACTGCGTAGTCTAATGAGGACTAAATCATTTGAGTTAGTGTAGTGTATAAATAGTGAATGAATAATAGTAACAATGCTGTGCCATAAGTACATGATATGAAAGTGAAAGTTTTTATTAATTTCTATCTGTACTACGTCCCCCGCGCCCGCAGTCCGCGACTTCTTATGTATAGTAAGTCCTTACACAGGTCATGGTCTATCTGTGTTCCAAATTTCATTCAAATCCTTCCAGCCGTTTTAGTGTGAAAGCGTAACAAATAAACAAACAAACCTACTTTCGCATTTATAATATTAGTTAGGATTACCTATTAGACCCTAAGAAAGTGCCACGGAATTGTGTAAAAGTGAAAGTTTACTATATTCTTAGTAAATCATCATCTGCCTAGCCTTTTCCCAACTATGTTGGGGTCGGCTTCCGGTCTAACCGGATGCAGCTGAATACCAGTATTTTACATGGAGCGACTGCCTATCTGACCTCCACAACCCAGTTACTGGGTAATACGATACCTCTTGGTAAGACTGTTTGTCAGACTTTCGGGCTTGTGACTACCCGTTACGTTATTTACTAGTCTTAGTAAATAACCTAATCTATCATGTAAAATAATAAGTTAGATTTAAGTTGGTTATAAGTCTAGATTGTAATAAATTATTAAGACATTTAGTTCTTATTAACAAAGAAAAAAAAAGAAGATATCTGTTCTGAGTTATGGGATACCTACGTAGGAGAATCTATTCTTGTTCTATAAATATAAAGCTATTTCACATACCTACCCAGGTACGTTACCTCTACCTACACTTTGTAGGTACCAATTTTTCTAAAAGTATGACTTTGTTGTGCGTCATTGCGATTTAAACTTTCACGTTTGTTTTTTTTCTACTTAAGGAAATTAATAGGTACCTAAGCAGAAAACTTGGACTAATTAAACGTTACTCAAACACACTTTTCCCGATAAAAGCATCTTTTTGTTCTTTACCTCCCCTACAAAATATTTATTTGTCCATATTTTACCAGCAGTTTTCGATCTCGTAAGAAACGGCTGTAATTTCGCATCTATGTCTTTGCAATAAGGTTTATCGCGTTTACATGTAAACAACGCTTAGTGGATTGGCTTCTGCGGGTGACAGCTCACGATAAAGTGGCGATTAGCCTGTCTCTGCCCGCGTTCTATCTGTGCACAGCTAAACATAAACAAATGAACGCTTCTGAGGATCGCCTTTCATTTTGCAGTGTAATTATGATATTGTTTCTAGAAATGGAGGCTTTTTATATTGGGTTTGGAAAATTGGGAAAATAGGCTTTTTCTATCCCAATTTTGCTAATATTTGGCTTACCAAATGTTAGCAAAATTGGGAACCATCTTATTGGGTGATAGGATAGACTCTCAAAATATACAACATCGAAGTGAATGAAAACTGCTTGAAATGTAAAAAATATATGCCAATAATAGTAACTTTTTTTTCTTTATAAAATTTTACAATTGGTGATACTTTATTTACATTACAATCTAGCCTATTAGCTAATAAGTAATTTAAATATAACTTAAACTGCTAAGTAACTATAAAATTAAGTAATCGTCCAATAACGTCTTTCTTTTTCAATATAAGCTAAGGGGAAGAAATTTGATTAACGTGTTCTTTATTAGATTCTGCACTTGCACTACAATTTAAATAACAATAACTAACGCAGAAATTAAAGTCTAAGTTAGCAATCGTGTTGTGCAGATAACGAATTAAGTTCAGATTTGTTGAACCTAGGAACTGCGTCGAACAAATCTAATTTGATAAAATCAAAATTCCGGACGGGCAACTTCAGGCGAAACAATTTGCAAACTCTCCGGCCAACTCACCGAAATAGTTTATCTTAGACGAACGCGCCGCGCAAACATAGTCTACGAGCAAAACAACCGCCTCGTGACACCTACCTACCGTTTTACACACAGAGATCGGTATCCTTAACTACACACTTCACCGTAGCTGCGTCTCTCTCGCGCTAAGAAAATGAAACGGACCAATGAGGGGGTGGGGTGACACGCATTTCCGGGCCCGGCTCCAATCAGCTGCTAGAACAAAGGAGTCGCGATAGCTACTTACCTACAAGTAGCTACCGAGGGTCGACTATAAGTAGAACTGTGTTCCACCTCACACACGTGCACTAAACACACACAACCGACGTTTTTTACCTGCTGACGCGTTTTTGTGGGCGTAGCGTTTGTTTGTGTGGCGGTGTCTAGCCGGTGATCACTTGGCGAAGTTTGCGCAAGTCGCGGGAGTAATGGCTGGAATATATCGGCTTTGAGCTGAGCCCGGCCCGCCACGCGATGCGCCTTTGTGACTACGTTAACAACCACGAATGAGACGGGAGTGCAGGTTAAAAATGTAGTGCATGTCTCCTGAAAGAGTTCAACATAATAAAACGTAGGAAGACACAAACTTAGCCTGAAAATATTAAACGACATTATTAAACACAAATACAATAATAAACTAACCGTCATTTCCCCCGGAATAAGCTCTCAGATTTGTTATGTATTTTAAATCTCATGAAAAGAAAATAAAACGAAGGAGGTATTATCCTGAACGACATCCTGTTACGGCTTATTTCTTCTTTCGACTCTCAGAATCCTCACGTCGTCGTTAAAGGTACATTTTTCTTTTGCAGTCCTCATGTGACGTACCTGCCATATCCCGAGGACCCTTCCGCGATCCGTTGTAATGCAAATAGTGCCTTATACGCACGTAACACAGTTGCGAATGTAATAATTTAATGGTAACACGCCCTGTAAGACTACAATTTGACTATCGCGAATTTCCTGCGTTCCTTCAGTTTCGAAATGTTTGATGGTGAGAGGTTTTGGTGTTGTAAAGTGAAGCCTATGTTTCAAGGTGAGGGTTTACTTTGGTTTGGAATTGGTTGAGACGCTGAGAAACAAATCTGCGTAAGGTACATGGTGTCGAGTAACTCGTGTTCTTACCCTCTCTCCTTTGTTCGGGCCGGAAGAGTGCGCTAGAATTACATGCTCGAGTCTGATGTGCGCTTATTTTTTACGGCGCTATATTGTGTTTCGTGAGCTCTCTTATAGTTATGCAGTTCAACGACTGAAGAAATGAGAGGGTGGATGAGGGAAACAAAACAAGTTTACAGTTTTTATTTTGACAAGGCGGAACAGAGCCGAGGAAGTCTACTTCAAACAAATGACTTTTGGATGACTTTATTACATTACTTTTAAGAGATTGTTTCAGAAAGTTTTTCGGGATTAGTAAAAGTGATTTTGAAAGCAGAGCAGGTAGGCGTAGGTCAATATTCGTCGGAGTCAACAAACAACGGCTGTGACATAACAATTTCTTGAGACGTCGACGGTGCAGTTACCCTCGGCTCGTTCACGCTCATTGGCTCCCATCTCTCGTAGCAGCGCGCCACCCCGCATACTGATATCTGGATTAAATTACTCTCCCAACTATTTTACACAAAACCAGAGGCCATAATTAAAGTCCAGGCGAAAATGGGTGAAATCAAACGTCTTATCTGACCAGCGGGAAATAGCGTTTCTTCGCTGAATAGTTCCTACCGAGTCGGGTAGTAAGTGAGCGGAATAAATAATTATTGCGGCAATCTAAAGTTGCCACTGGTTGCGATGCGGCAGTCTGGGAGATACCTAATGAACATAGTTTCTATTGGCTGTGCTTTTGTGTGCCGGCAACTTAGACTAGTCATGCTCAAACTGTGGGGATTTTGTTGAGTTTCGTTCAATTTGTTTTTATCTTACCTACTTCTTAGTTAGTTTTGTATTTGCATGTGTAACAATTAACTTCATGACTTGTTTACAATAAAAGTATGTCACACCTTTCACCCATGTCATTCCTAACTACATAAGTAAAGTAAGTCTGTATAGGTATTTTTTTTCTGTTTTAAAACTTAAGTTCTTACCAATTGATTACAATCTAGCCTAATAGACATAAGCAATTTAACTCAAACTTAAGAGGAAATGCGCTCGGAGAGACTTTTTCCCTTAAGCCTAAGCAAAATATTTGTTCAAAATTGCAGCAGAAGTACAATGCAATTTTCAACAAATATTTTGCTCAATAACTGAGACTAAAAAATCTGAAGTGTTAATCGACTTTTGTTGCTGACTGTACACTAACTCAAACGGTTTAGTTTTCTCAAGCCTACGCACTATATCTATGTTGTCAAGCAGCTGGATTGCCTCTACATTCACATATGTATGTATAGGTAACATAATTTGTTATACGAAAATATAATATTCAAATTCAAATATTTGAAAACAGAAACGTAATTCCCGTTTCACTTTCGTCAAACACAAGGCTCCCATAAAATCAATGGCAAAAGGAAATACAATTCACTTTCACGGTGTCTGAAATAAACCATTCTTTGCATTGAAAGGGGAATAATCTCAGTGTAGCAGCGGGGGCTTAATCAAAATCGGTGAATTGCTTTAAATCTGGGAAAACGCAGGAAATATCCTTTGTGTTGGCAATTTCCCGACATGCGTGCCGTTAATGTGCTATCGGGAGGTAATGACTTCCTTAATTAATTCGCGATATTAGAGGCTGTTGGTGCGGCATCTTAGCGGCGCTGTGAGGTGTGATGTGACGTCGGTGGTAGGGAAGGGACTCCTATTCGCGGTAAGTGGTGTAGGCTGCTTTGTGGGATGGTTTTATTTGGCACCGGTAGTCTTTGTTTACTACATTGGTGTTTTTGTTTATATTGTAGTTGAAATTAGCGAAAAAACAGAAAGGATCCATAGTTAATATTGTAGTTGGTTATGATTTCTGACCCAACACACTCGACAATAAATAGCAAAAGTTCTGGAAACATGCATTTAAGAACACTCATTTACCTACTCAAAATAAAACATAATAACACAATAAAACATATAATGCATAAATATTTTCCTAAACGAAATAAGTAAGTACGTACTTGCGTACGTACGTAATAGGTGGGTAGGTATCTTCAAAAAAATATTCTCAATTTCGTCCATCAAATTAGCTCCTAGTTTTACATAAACGATACATAGACGAACAAGGGGAGGGTAAGCCGTCGCTATGGCACCGGAGGCAGTAAGAAGTTATTTTAGGGGATATTACGCGACATCAGGAGCTTATCTTTACGGCAGGTGTCCCGTCCCTCCCCCCTCAGGGACAAATTTACGAAATATGTAGCGACTTATGCGGATCACGCGGTAATGTTGCCGCAATCTGCGCAGCTTAGGTTTATGTCAACGGACCTCTGTGGAACGTACTGCTTGTTAGGTTTCAAATATTTGAATAAGAAACGCGTTCGGAAAGTGCTTTTCGAAAAAATTATTAAATTTTCGTGGAGCTCCGAGTCGTCTTTTGAAGTGTTAAGAGTGATCCTAGATCCTTACGGAATGGAACAATAAGGTATAAAGTACTTAGGACTGCTTTAATAGAAACGGTTACAACGATATGGGATCTATAGAAAAACAACAGACGCGTGGGTTCGTTGAGAAACACACTAGGGGGCGCGCGAATCGTTCAGAGACATCGTGGTTAGGTCTATGTTACCTAGGGTCAGTCTCAACACTTCAAACGACTACTACCTAGGTAGATAGGTAGTCGTCTCAGTAATTAAAAAAAAAACCGGTTGCGAGCTCTATTTTCCACTATTCAGATTTAAATAAAAACATTCTCCTTTGGAATTTAATCCAGTGTATCCCTACGTCTATACAGGTCCTTCGGCTGACAAACCCCCTAAACCCAACCCAATAAAATAATTCCATAACCAATTTTCAGCACATTACATCTGTATAATCGAGCACTCCTCACGAAAGGAGTGAACCGTGTCATGTACTCCCGACACTACCATTACATCAGACCCACGATCAAACGTTCATATTCCCATTAATTCGAGCAACATGTTATAAAGCTAATAACCAATTAAATAGATTAATAAAGATATTCACGTTCCACCAAGTTGCTATTGATCTGTATTTCAATACCTTTGATGTTGTGAGGCTCCTTCAAATCATTGTTTGACAGTAGACATTGAGCTTCGATGATTGGGTAACAAATGTTGCTGCCTATTGAATTGTGGGCGTAATAATCTGCTTATACGTTTAGAATAATAATTTATTTGACTTGAAAAATAAATTGGTGTGATATTTAAACGTCTTGTGACATTTCGCTTCGTTTTACTAGAATAATTGGCTTGTTTTTCGGTTGTTGTTGTTTGATGTTTGGGGATGGTTTCATCAGCAAGTTGTACAAAACTGGGGCATAATAGAACGAAAAACCTACTTGTGCAAGCTTTGATCTTGTTTACCAGAAAATATGTAAGATAATCAATATCATATAATAAAGTCAAGTGCGTAGTGGTCATGACCGGAGTGTGTGTATGAGCAGATGTAAGAACGTAAACGAAGGAAAAGAAGTAGACATGTAAGGATCGTAGCAGGTGGAGTTCTGTAGTCTCTGCTTACCCCCATGGGAAGAAGGCGTGAGTTTATGGATGTGCATTTAACATAATGTGACAAACACCAATTCCCAAAAACCACTATTATCTAAAACCCAATAGCGTAATTACCACATAACATAAACATCGCCAAATAAACTGTTGCGCCCGTCAGTTAAATAAAAATTACGCGAGAATCGTTCCGGGGGAGCTCATTGTGGTCCCACAATGAGCGCGCCTGATTGGCGGAAGGATGTTCTCACTAAATAAAAAATATCGACGCGTCATTTGGCGCAATTTTCGACGAATTTTCAAACGATAAAACCTGTCATTTCGCTGTTGACGCGCCTATAAAATATTCATACAGACGGGCGAGATGAACGATTTTTTCTTCGATTTACGCCTCGAAATAAGATGTCATTTTCCGTATCATTAGCGGCGGCTTGGAACGTCGCGACGCCACTATTTATACGCAAATACGATAAAAATGATGCCCGGCCGATCGACTGTTTGACGCGCCATTGATAAATTGCGACCTTTTCAAATTTTTCTTATCTTTTCTGACGTTTTTTCTTCATTCTGTTTTTTCATGTCGGTGGCGACGAGTTTTAAATGTCTTTTAATGTATTCGTGGATTGTGTTTGATGAGTAATGACATCGTAGCTGTAAAATATGTTTATGGTAATTCTATTTTCTAATGACTCAAAGGGAGTTCTCCGTTGGTTTGATTTTTTGCCTTATATCGTCATGGTATTTTTTGCTACTATACCTACGTAGAAATACTAAAGCCTAAGTGATAATGTCATAGATAATCACCACACCTAGCGAAGGACCTACGGTTGTAAGCTGGATGCTACCCCATTCCTACACCTATACACTATCCCAAAATCCTTTTACGACTCATGGAAGAAAATAAAGAACTCCACTCTTAGTTGAGCCCCTACGTAACCCCACGTTAAAATCGTCTCTCACAACAAAAAATAGTACTTAAAAACAAAAACACATCTATCTAGACTCCAATCATTTTTTAAGTTCCATCAATATGATTCGCCCGACCGATACACCAAGTGCTCGACGATAGATTGGTGCTCGTATTTTCATAGCAAGGTAAATTCGATCGGAATAAAACTCCCTCGGTACTGGGAGCTATTCGTTGAGCCCTCTCTTTGCGGCGAAATCGTGCGGAGTAGTTTATCTCACCCCGTTCGTTTCACAACTACCCGCACAAAGGAATCTCATATGATAATCTGCAGATCTTTTTGATAAACACCCTGTAATGTATTAATATATATGGGTTGAAATTGGGTGTGCTGTTTTGTCTTTTTTTTTCGTTGTGTTGGGAATATGATTGGTACGTAGATGTACCTACTTACTTAGTTGTAGTCTGAGTAAGGAATTTTATTCAGTTTGAAAATATTCATCATCCTTATCATACCTAATATTAATATGATTTGTTGAAATTCAGTAACTGTTCAAAATAAAAATACTTAAATGTTGTTGGACAATATAGTCAATGAGTCAGACGAATAATTATTACTGATTTACATATGACAATGTACGTAGAATATCTCATAATAATTGAATTCTCCAACCAGCACATATCCCCATATATTCTCTAACAAACTTCATCAAAAATCCGTGTTAAGTTGCGCAGTGCACAGATGCCTGGCCGGCTTATTATAGCCCCACGTTGGGCGCCAGGCGACAATATTGCGCGGCCGCCGTGTCCCGACTAATCCCCGGATTCATTTATTTTTGACAACGCAATACGATTTTATCTCACGGCTTCCGATGCTGTTTGCCTTCTGTTATTGCTCCCGCCATATTTGGTACACTTATTTATTTATTTAGCGACCCCTATAAGGGGCGACTTGACTTTTAATACCAAGTTTAGTGGTCGGTTTCGTTTTAAATCCGCGCTTATTTAATTTAATGGCGATGTGCGATATTGATTGTCTGGGATTGCTTTGTTCACATCGTAAAGGGGAAGTCTTGATAGCTTTTTTTTTTTTCTTATTTGCGTTGACGCTATCTGTCTTTTGGTTTTCATTCGTAACGTATGTCCCTAAGTGATGTGGTGCCTCTATTCAAACTTGAAAAAAAACAAAGCAAAGCTACATAATATTTATATATGAAGAGATTGACGTCACACGTGGTATTCCCCTACAGCACTCCACGTAAGTGGGTCGACCTAAAACTGATAGTCGTCCGGCTGGTGCACCTATATATTTTATTTATTTTAGATTTTCAGCCTATTTCATACAAAACACACTATCACATTACAAGTAAATGCATCTTAATATCGGTTTTTATATATAAGGTCCCATTTAAATATATGTACAAACTTTTAGAAATCATTCAGACCACCAAAATAAGGACGATGATAAAAAAAATATCTAAGAAAAACGCATAGATACTCGTACTTACAAGAAAAATAATCAGCTAACGAAAATACACTAATGTAATTAATTAATGCCGGCAGTTTATTATTTTAGATCAAAATAAAATCACTATAATCAGTGTTTTTCTTTTGCATGGATATCTTTAGTTAGACGTACTGAGCGCTGTGTGATTTGTCAATCTATTTTAATGGGACCCTGTATACAGCGCACACGCAAACGAGTTAAACCAATTTTGTTGGTCATAGACAGTAGGAACAGTTTTTTTTTGTTTAAACATTTTTATTCAGTTTTTTGTCGACATTGACAATGAGACAATGTACTTAGTTACAAGTTTACTCGCCATCATTATTTTCATAGAGAGATAATCTGTCTAAAGGTAATCTCGACGAACATCTTAGATACTTACGTATAAAAATATTATTTATCTCTAACAAGTTCCTAGAAAAATAATCTATTTTTTCGTATATTATATCTAAATCTGTGAAGAGAATGCTCGCTCACGTGATGTCCCCTTCAGCACTCGATGTAAGTGGGTCGACCTGAAACTGACAGTCGCCCGTCTAATGTGTAGTTCATTCAACTTAGCGTTGTCCACTACATAAAAAATGTGAGGTAATTGGCTTATTTTTGTTGTATTTTTTCGTTATTTCGTCGTAACCACAACAGTAATCATGTTATGTTAGTTGGTCTCGATAGCCACCGTAAGATGACGTAATCCAAAAAGGTTGTTGTCATGCCCAGATGTTCCAGATTCTCGAAACTGGCATCTTTGTAGCTAGTTTCTTATGAATCACTACAGTAATCTTTTTGTCTTCTTAGATTGGAATTTTCTAGATTTCTTGGTCGTCCATTTATATGTGAACCACAACTGCATTCTTGCCTTTGTCAATTTTTAAACAGCAAAATCTAGACAAATATTTTTTTAGACCTATTGCAATATTTATCACCGTTTCCATTACTTTCCCCAGCTTCTCAAACCTTCCTATATATATACTTTATAGCTCACAATCTATCAAGAGAATGGCGTCGCTCACGTGGGCCCCTCAGTCCTCGATGTAAGTGGGTCGAACTGGAACTGACAGTCGTCCGTCTAATGCATAGTTGTGCGCTTTTAATTAATTTTACGTCCGTGTTCTAATGGAGGTTGTAGTGTCTTCAGTAAGATGATGGTCGCGTTAAGTGGGCTTATAATACCTTTTTTTTTTTTTTTTTTTTTTTGTTGTCGGGGGGAAACCTTCAAAAGGCACCCAGACCTCCGGGGAGGGAGGTCGGGAGTGTGGGATTTTTACCTCACTAAAACCACCCCGGTGATCACCATCAGCACATAGGGGTGGTCCCGGTTCCTCTTAAAAGACCAATTCCGGAACCCCCCCGTGCAACGCCTGAAAGGCACATCCCTGAGGAGACTGTAAAGGGGCCTCCCCTGAGCCTCGCTATGCACGGCAGCACGCGATCACTGTGCCACCGTCTTCCCTGGGGTCACTTGGTGGGCGGACAGGGTCCCCACTCTGTGCGCCCGCGACCCCAAGGGCTTATAATACCTATCGAAGATCCAACTTAAGCTAGTGGAACCTATTTTTATGTCAAAGAAAGTGCCATGAAGTATGAAAAACTTTATTTTGGATTTAATCTTTAATCGTTGAGTTTCCTGCTTTTAATATTTTCTTGAGTTACATCGATTTACTTTTTACTAAGGGCCACTGTACTCAGGGCACTGGTGCTTGGGGGAGGCCTATGTCCAGCAGTGGACGTCTTTCGGCTGAAATGATGATGATGATGATGAAGGGCCACTGACACTGAACTAGCTTATAATACTATATACATATTTTCCGATAAGCACAAAGCGAGTTTTTGCCAAGCACCATAGACATGTGCCTATAACTTAAAGGGTACTACAAATAATTTATGAAAAGCAGAAATTGTATTACTGTCATTGGAAATTACATTTGTACCTCGAATTTCGATATTTCGATGCCATATAGGACGTGACTCCAACAATGGGCTCACGCTTATCATTAAATTTGACGAAGCAGTCGCTCCGTGTCACAGAAATTTGCATATCTTATTAAAAACCTCGACGTCAGAGATAAAAATGAAAATGAGACACGTAAAAGAAAAAAAAATAACGGACAAAACGCTCACGAGACAATGGTTATTTTGGGCGATACGAAAAAACTGTTTTGTCATGGAAATTTCGGGTGGACACTTTGCATTTTCTTTATTTCTCCCCATTCCTTAGTCGACGAAGAAATCTGTTTTTTTAATTATCGTGTTTGGTAATTAGTTTCGGGAAACGATCTCTTTCTTCCGTTTCCCTTTGCGCAACCAACTTGTCTGCTCCTAATGAGGTAATTTATAGTCTAACCGCTGCACTCGAAAATGTAGGCTCTTTATTGCTAAAATCTTTGAAGTTAAATCTTGAAACTTTAAATATTTAAGACGATTCCGGTGTAAATAGAACGTATACAGTTAGACAGGGAGTTCTAGTCAGTAAACAGCAAGTTTATTAACAAAGTCTGTAACGTTGATATAACTAATATATTCCTGAAGAACATATCTTCTAAAAAAAAAACATATAACAGTATCTAAAATTTCTCTTGAAGCAAAGAAAATACACCAAGAATATTAAAAATTTATTTACTTGTGAAACGATTGATTGTTCCAAATTCAAAACAACTACATATCTGACACATTTTATAATTCGCCGACAGAAAAACGAATTTCGCTGAAACCTAGCTCTGTAGGCAATGAAGCCCAACCTTTAGATGTCGCTAAACAAATTGAAGCACTTGACGGGGTTCACATCAAGCTTTATTTTTCCCACACGATACTGGCGACAAACTCTCCCTAGGATTATATCAAATGTGGACACAGTATGGTTTTTAGATTGACAGAAACAAACCCCGATAAGTGCTCGGGCTTTTATGAAGAAAGATTTTGTTATAGGTATGATTGTTTTAAACAAAAATAAACGTTAATTTACTGTCAAACTAGAGACCTTATTACTCGCAACCGGTGTGCATATATGACCAGATGTAGGAACTTAAACGAGGCAAAAAGAGTATGTAATGATCGTAGCAGGTGGCGTTCTATACTTTCTGCTTACCCCCATGGGAACAATACGTGAGTTTATGTGTATTAGAGATAAATTATCTGGACGTTTTTGAAGAATAAATTAATAGCTATCACCTAAACTATAAGGAAGCAATAGCTCTGAAGTAATTGAAGTCGTATAATAAAAAGATTTATCCCCAATCATGTAAATTAAAGTTTCTAGGGAGTGGGGTATTTCTGATTTCTGGATGGAAATGACGAAACTATAAGGATTCCTTGATGATTACTAGATCCCTGTAGAATGATCGTCAGCTAGTATTTGCGAACAAAATATGTCACAGTGAATAGAAATCACTTATACGGGTTTATTATTATAGGTTGGTACTGTAGAGGTTATCTATGTAGCCCTACCTTTAGCAGTACAGGCTGGTTATAATTGCCGGTGTGTTCCATTCGAACGTTCAAGCAAGTGTCAAATACCCACCACCTACCATATACCACATACCTATAATTTAGAATAGAATATAATAATTAATTTAATAAAAACGTTTACAAAAATTGTTCATTTTTTAGTCAACAGTTCTAAATTTCCCATACAATAGGCTATTTGACTGGTTTCTGATAAACATCTCAGATTATTTAATGGTGTCTAACGAGCCCACAAAAACCTATTACTTCAAATTGCATAATGTATTTCTTTTAGAAAATAGTAAATAAAAATGTACTGTTTAAATAAGCCGCCAAAACGCTATCTTTAACAATATGGCGTCGTGACGTCACAATACACGTAAACAAACGTTGAAACGGGCGAGATACTAGACAAAAGTCATCTGTTCTGTCAACGATAGACAGAAATTGACTAAATCATGACGTCATCATAAGTTCAGCCAATCCAGACCGTTTTCGATTACGTGGCGCCAGATTTAAAAAGATGAAGTTTTTTCGGGATTTTTTTAATAAATAATACATTGTTTTGTAGTAAAATTAATGCAAATCGATTTTAAAAGCGATAATCTATACGAGTGTCAATAATTATGACCTTATTTTTTACATTGTCAAATAGCCTATTATAGTGCCTAAAAATAAACTACTTAAAACTAAAATATTTTTATTACAGGTGCAAGTAATGATGGTTCAGAATTAGAATATTAGGTAGCGACACCCCCCCGAACCGATTTTCCCAAGTGTTTCGGGATTAATATCTCAAAATCTGTTATGGCTTCTTTTGAAAATGATGATTTTTTAGCTGTGAAGAAGAATTACTAACAAAACATGACCTTGCAGTGAACATTATCGAATTATTGCCATTGCTAGGTATTTTAAATCAGTGTCAAAAAACGTTGTCCCACTGCAGTTGCCCGTAAAAAGACAGTTGTGTCATTACCGAAGCAGTGTCCCAATCTAAGTACCTAATACATATTAAAACGACATGTACCTATATTATCAACAGATGCGTACAAGTGGCGTAACAGTGTAGACGACGCTGCGCAATTGAGACCGCAGTGTCCCTTGTTTTTTACGCGAGGGTAGCGTAAGCTCCTAATGCCAAGTAATTTCGTGACCCTGCCTTGTTTGGAACCTTTTACCGACTTAATGTCTTCGTCAGAGCCATATAAAACGTATATTTTAGACAGTATTAAATGTTTCGAAAGTGGGACGTGGAGTTTTGTGATATTACTCTTTTGGGAATGTGAACGACTCTATTCTTAGGTAGGTACGTGGTTAAGGGTCTCATTCGAGATTTAGTCTTGAAGGTGTACCTAAATGATTTTAATAAGGAAAACATTAGGTTCAATATACCTAGGATCCAAATAAAAATATTATGTAAATTGCAAACATCTCATTAAGAATCCTCATTATACTTATTAAAAAAAAATGCGGTTTCTTAATAACGCGCCTACGCACGTCAAAATGAGAGCATCTCAAGTCAAGGAAATTAAAATTCTCAAACAGAGGGCAGTTACAACAAATCCCGGCACTAAAACTCCTATATATCCCGGGCGAATGTTGTAAAAAATCATTGCCTTCATCCCTCGGCCCTCTCGGAGGGGAAAAATCTAATCTGTGCATTTTTTGCGGGACCGCGATGCCACAAAGAATTTCATTTCCCACTGTTCATCTATCTCTATTTCAGTGACGGCTCTTGTTCTTGGTCCTCCCCCTCGCACTCCCCCCTCAGACCCCGCGACCGTTTTTTTAGACTTCCTCGATCGGAGATAAGGTTAAGCGAGCTCTTCTTATTAGTGGTTTATACGAGACATTCGCAGCCTCAGATTTAATTTGCTATGTACGACTTTATCGTCTGCGTCCCTATATAGATTGTTGAATTCGTTTAAAATTATTCGGGAATCATTTTAAATTAACATGGATATCGGGTGTTTTTGTTCCCACGCAGTTTTTATCTAATGTCGTATGTTGCTACCAACCAAATCTGCTGTAAATATTTAATAGATATTGAAGTATGCCATCGAGTTAAACCTTGACACGATACTATGTTTACATGTGACATTGATTATAGAAGCAACAGATTTCCAAAAGTATTTTATAGCAATACGATTAAAAAACTATAACTGTAAGTTACTTTTATGGCCACGTTAATTTACCAAAACGCGCCCAAATCAAGCTAAATAAATAATATCCATAACGGAAACAGTTTATGGATTAAATTGATGTACAATAGCCGAAGGTCTGTTTATCATAATAATAAACTCGACAAAGAAACCGAGCCGGCAAAAGTCAACTTATAATTGTATTACTAGCATCACAATCAAAACGAGCCTCCACGAAAACAGAATTACACAATTGTGTACAATTGACATTCAAATCTGTGGACATTGTCGCTTTGTGCTTTTATTGGCACTTATTGACGCGTAATTGTCAATAAATTCCTACGGGATCCAAGTTTAATGTGGGTTTGGGTGAAAAAGTTATGTTTTATTAATATTTTTACGAGAACGTTTAGGACGGACGATAAGATCTGCCGTTTGGGAAGTTTTTTCTTTCAATTTCCGTCACGATTTGTACGCTCATTATTGGTGAGCCGATGAGGGCGATAGGGGCAGTGGTCGCATGCCATCCACTCTAGAGATGTTATCATGTCTCTTAGCGACTTTCATCGGGGCTTTCGATTGTACGCCTCCCCTTCTCCCCTACTCCCCTAGTTGCTTGTGAAACATGATTTCGATGACGGTATGATTTATGTTCAAGAAAAAACTGTTACGTGATTCAAACGTAAGACAGATTCGTGACTCAATAATTACAGTCTAACATTGATGAATTACTTTAGGCAGGAGTTAATTCATACTTTCACATGAGACTTGTGTTGTGCTCTATTTTGTATGACTTCGAAGTCTGATTACAGAGACTTGTGAAGTTCAAAGTCAATCATAAGTGGTGTGCTATTTTAAGCCTGGAGTAAGTTAGCGTTCATTCTGCCGATATTTACTATTGTATTACCCAAACTATTGTTGGTGGTTGTAGTTTGAAAGGTAGCGATTATGGTGAACATGTTTTTGGTTTCATTGATTTTTTGTTTGTTTTCTTAATGATTATGTGAATTGAGTTAAAGTGAATCAACTTTGTGAAGTTTTATTGTAATTTAAATAAAAGTTTTTTTTTTTAATACTTAATAGTCACTGCCTCTATCATACTTATTAATCGCAGAAACATAAGTCTATAGCTAAGGATAGGTAGGTACATCATAATATACATCTATATCTGTAAGTGTGCGTACGTATTGTTGTGATGTCATATAGAGGGATTAATTCAGGGCACGTCGTCATCTGATATCTGATCTTGGGGTTCTGTAGGGGCTCAGACCTTGATACGGCGTACATACGTATCTACATCCTGTCCACAGACATGGGATAGGTTGAATGGAACATTGATTTTGATACGGATTTATTAATTCTAGTTGGGTAAACCTGGTTATTATTTTTATTTCATTTATTTGTGAATTACGAGATTCGGTAAAATTTATCCGGATGGTTGTCTGTAACGATCGACGCTGATTTAAATAAAGGCTTTATAAAAAAAATGACTTTGTTAATTTATATAGAACTGGTTGTAAATTCGAGTCAATGTAGAGGATATTCGGGCTAAAAACCTGAAGAGATTTTTGAAGCTACCTTTACAAATCTCTTCGGGTAAAAAGCTTTTAAAATATCAAATAAGTCAAATTAGGTGTTGGGAATTTGTGTATCTGCAGTAGTATAAAGTCATTCTGCAACTATTTAACAAAAAAAAACATCTTTCCAATAATTTTCAGTGCAATTTCCGTTCGTTTTCCTAACAACTTTCATCAGTATTCCTGAAATCGTATCGTACCTATAGTAATACCACGATATATTAATTTCCCTACACGTTAACATGGACGTAAGACATGATAACGCTTATTAAACACGTCAGTCAGTACGACAGTATCTACCCTCCATCGGCGTCGGTAGAACAGTGCAGTAATGGGAAAAATGTTCGGCCATCGTGTATGACACTGTTGGTATAGTGCCTTATGGTTGTGGTAAGTGTAGGTTGCAGGGATTGGGTTTTATTTGTTTTTTACAGGAATTAATAATATCATATGCATCTCTCAACCCCCAAGATACAGGCAAATGCCTAGTTTGGGGGTCACCTTGTACAATCTGATTACTATTAAAAACATTTTAAATTTTACGTTACATAAGGTGTGTTTCGATCGAACTGTGAAGTTAAACGAGTAGTCCGAAGATAACTGACATCTGGGGCCTCTTCTTGATATGTTTCGACTGTTATATATGACAGTTTTTCCCGGGTGTCAAAATACGTATCATAGATAAAACCTACAGAAGATCTCTTGGGATTCATCCCCATATTTAACTCCGTGCCAAATTTCAAATCAGGAGAAAAAGATCTGCAGTAGTTTAGACTACTGCAGATCTTTTAGAAGGAAGGATGTCAAAAGAACAGACCCAAGTAAAGAAGATGAACCAGAAAATCCTCACAAACTAAGTCCTGAAGGACAGAGGAGGGTCTCTTATTAATATATTATTCATAGGTGCCATACATCACCGTAAATTTTATAGGAGCAGGTGATTACAATTCATGTTAAGTTGTGTTTTGCATTCATTTGCTATTGAAATAAAGTACACGAGACTCTTACAACTAATAATAGGACATTATATAGGGTGATTGGTAATTAGTGACCGATACTTAAACACGTAATTTTACTCATCATTATGAACAACTTTTACTATGGGACCAAACCTGAAATCGTGAAAAAAAAACAGCTGTTCTCTACATTTTGACGAGTTAGACGAACATAAATGTAGGGAACAGCTGATTTCTTTTTCGCGATTTCAGGTATATATATATTATATATTTCACCCTATATAGCGCTAATATACATTTATTGAATTGCCTTAGGTATATAACGTAAGTTTCTCAGGTGAAAAGTACCTGCGGTAACTTTTCAGAAAATCTGTAAGATCATCTTTTTCAGAATCAGTACGTCTGATTAGATAACTAAATAAAATCTTGAAACCATCTGGCTATGTCCGAATTTATCCCAAACCTCGCTGCTTGAAATATCAAAATGATTCAAATATTTCAGTTCATGTTGAAATTTCAATTTTCCATTAAAATAAATCCGCAATGAAACCTAAATTAAACAAATTGAACACTAACCACTTAGCCAAAAACAATCATAACGTTACCTATTCTCAACTCCCTTAACGGGCTGAAAAGAAGCACGCTTGACGGGCGTCGCATACGGCCGTAAAACGTCAAAAAGTCTGTAGTGGGTTTTTTTTGCAATCATCAAATTGATCTGTCCGCGCGCCATCTGGCCCGTGAGTAAAACGCTTTCGGGTTCCCTCAGCCGAGGAATTAATTCATATAAAACACACATATCGTTTCGTTGGACCCGAATTGATGTCGCTCGTTATTGAGTTTCTAATACTCGATAATTTTCGGAGTAGAAATTGTTTGATAAACTGGATCGTTGTTGAGGTCAGAGGTTCTTAAATACAATATAGAATCTAACACTAAAATTTATATTATGTACACTATATTAAGGAAAAGAATGATCATTGGACATCAAAGAATTCGTCCGCATCGTTGTTAGAGGTTCTGAAATTTCTACGTTTTTTAAATAGGTACCTACATTTGTGTGTGTTATTAACTAATCTTTAGTTAAGATACGTTAGTATAAGCTCAATGTAATTAAATTCCAAGTCATAAAGTGACAATCCATGTTTAAAATATTTACTATGTTCTCATCTAAAATCTTTGCTGTGAAATATTACCCAACCCAGAATTTAACTATAGAATGCTTGTTTCTGTTCAACATACCTACAGTTTGTATACCTACCTCTTGAAAGTTATTAGAATAGCACCCTTCTAGCTCGTTTCATATGAAGCCCGCAGATCAAAGCGGGCATCGACAGTTGAGATACGTTGATAACTTTCACATTAAGCAGGTTAAATCAGTCAGATGGACGATAAGGGACACGCAATACGCACTAAATGCCCACAGGGAACGTTTGTTTGACTATACATTTATATGTAACTGTCTACGTCGTTTTTTGGTAATTAAAATCTACTTTCCTCTTTTATCTTTACAAAAACATAATGTGTACTGAAAACATAAACATTCCCACCTGAAAAACTTCTTCAGCTCATTGAAATTTTCCGCGTTCACAGATCTTTTTTCTTTTATAAATTACTCCATATTGTTTAATTCTGGAACACGGCATATATGGTCAGAGTTTCTACGAAAACTCATTGTGCGTGAAAACGGTAGTTTTCCCAAAACATATTTTTAACAGAAAGCTACAAAACATTTTCATATTTCAGTTGGAAATTGTAACTGTTTCGTGGCGCAGCACGGCGGCGTCTGGCGTAGGGCGTGTGTGCATGTGCGCTCATCAACTAATGGTCCGTGCGCGGCATTTGAACCGAGCCTACACTCGCTACAAAACAACCGCCCGCCTAGTCGCAGACCTGCTTTCGGCGCAAAATTATAACGTGTAAAACACGGCTTTCCTTGCATTCCGCGCACGGGATTTTTATGAATGCCACGATTATTATTCGCATTTTAAACTCGAATGCGGTGCTATTCTCCCCGAGACGTATAGCAATATTCGTAACGAGTTTTCTCAACGCTGCTACCTAATTTCAGGTCGAGTGTAGCAACTGAATGTAGATTGTTGTGTAGTCACGAGTACAGAGCGCTACTATCGCTCGAGTCCACTCCAAGCGAGTGGGGTGAACGTCGCGATTGTCGACTGTTCGAATCGAACGCGATTGCAAATTTATTAGCGGGCGGCGGCGACTCGGTCCGCGGCCGCACGTACGCCTAGTTGTTTTTACTCTTCATGTATTTTTTTCTCGACGAGGCTCGGCTCTCCCCTTTTGTTCTCAAGTGGACCAGCTGTCATTATACGCCATGTTACTGTTATTTTTTTCGACGTTTTTATAGAGTTTTGCGTCGAGAGGGCGTTCCGTTCGGAAAAATGTTCGTTTTGCGTGCGTCCTGGAGAGTTTGCGTGTCGAGTGATGTCGACGCCGCCGATTGAAAATGAGTTATGGCATTTTATTCCAGAATTTTTCTGTTGTTGCATTTCAGTTTGAGTGGGTTTTGTTCAGTAATTACACAATAGTAATGCTTCTTTGGTTTTCCTCATTTAAACGAGCTATTGATTTTAACCACATGCTATTTTTAAGTTACACGCGTAACTTTTCCGTACCTACCCTTTTTATAACATAAACGTAACATAGAATTTTTCTAACCGCGGTCGAGCAACTGGTTGTACAACTCTGCAATCCCGCGGCGAAATGTTAACATGTGTCATTGCAGTTTTCAAGTGGCTTCTGTTTGATAATTTGAGGGAACCCTTTCAGCTGCGGGACCCTTGAGAGAGTAATCATTGATATTATGTAGTTTGCCAGTTTGTATTGCTACTTATGTATGTAAATGTGTGTAAATAGAGTGACGTAAGGGTCCATTTGTGGGTTTTGGATTTAACTAGTAACTATTTTAGTTACTTAATAGTGAATTACTAATTATAACAGCTAATTACTACACTCTGTTTATCTGAAGTAAAAAAAGGTCTTAAAAATAAATTTCCAATCTACGAATTATCTCAAAGTCAAAAGTTGAGAAAACTATTATAATCTGGTTGAATAACTCAAAGCACACAATAATTCTATTTAATGCGAACTAAAAATATAATAATATGCTAAATAGCGAAAGTGACGAATGGTCATCGCATCCAATAGGATACCCCTTGGTAAAGACTAGTTGTCAGATTTTCGGGCTTCTGACGACCCGTAACAACTGTCAAAGATCCATGTATGACAGCCGGGACCAACGGCTTAAAGTGCTTTCCGAGGCACGGAGGGGTCTCGGTATGTAAAGATGGTCACCCATCCACGGACCAACCGCGGCAAGCGTAGCTTAACCTGATCGATCGACCCCTGCCGCTGATATTACTTAGCCACAAGCTCCTCATGGTACCTACCTACCACTTATAAATGATTTATTTCTTAGAAACTGAGCCTAGATCCTTGCAAATTGATATAAACTCAAAACCTATGAAACTTAATAATTCCTGAGAAAATACTCGTAGTCCTACGTATAAAAATATGTCCATCGTATGATTAGCCGTCTCCCGGCGCAATATCTCGTCGAACGTTGGGCACTCAGCAGAGAGCGACCAATAGACGCAGCACAATGACTGTTTAGATTGTACCCTCCCCTCCTCTCCCCCCACTTGAAACCCCCTAGTTTCATACGCTAAGATTTTAGATATTGACGATGCATTTTGAATTTTAATCGAACAAGACCTAGCTTAGCTAGATATTCTTTGAACTCTCGTAAGTAGGCATGTAACTCGTTGCGAAGCCCTTCTTAGACTCGACTTTCTTTTCAGACTTCATATTATAGCACGATATTTTAGGGTATTTTTTGTAAGCCAAGTACCGATAACTGGAGCTCCTACCCGACATAGCGTGCCCTCGTTCGCCTGAAAAGGTTGCCAATTTTTTGTGCTTTTGTTTCTTAGCTTAAACTTAAAGTAATTAATTAAAGTATCTATTTTAATATCTTTCTGTTTAACAGATACCCTTGAACCTGAAATTTCTATTTTAGGTTTTTACTTTGTTTGAGGGTCAAGACGACAGAATAAAAGAACAGGTAAGCATACAATTACTTTTTAGGGTTCGTACCCAAAGAGTAGCAACGGGACCCATTACCTACTAAGGCTCCAGTGTCCGTCTGTCTGTCATAGGGATCTCTTTTGAACCGTAATAGCTAGACAGTTGAAAGTTTCACAGAGTGTGTACTACGCTTTAACAACAAATAATAATAAAATTAAGTTAAAAATAATTCTATATTTTGAATACAAGAAACTTTTGTTTTTATTATTGTACGGTGGTGGGAAACCTTCGTGTGCAAGTTCGTCTCGCACTTGCCGGTTTTTTTTTAAAGAGTGCTTTTTGGTCAACTATACCTCTCTGTTCAGTACTATTGAACTCTACGTAACTATAAATGTATTGTCTGAACCTGAAGATATCCTTGTTAAGGAACTTTGCTAACAAAACTGAATTTCCTAGACATAAATCTTCAATCCTTCCTCCAATTAGCGCAAAAACGCACTCAAACATAAATACCAAGTTCATTGTTATTCTCAATTGTTATAACTAAGTATAAAGCTACATTTCAGTAAGACAGCAGTCTCAAGATCGTCTTAAAATATAACTGAGTCGGTTTGATGTTTTGTCGTTATTATTGCATATTGCCTAGGTAAGTCGGTTCGAGAGGTTCCAATCTCGACTCGAGTTGCAATACTGCAGTATCTAGATTGTTGCAATAGAGCTTTTGGAGTGCACACGACTTGTTGGAAAAATTTATGGTGGAAGGTTTATCAGGTGGGTTACATGGTAATTAGGAGAAGATTTTAAGGCATATGAGTAAGTACTTCATGGCTTAAAATCTTGAAAGAATGAAATTACGTTTATTTGCGGTAATCATGACGTAGAAAAAGAACTCAAACAGAAAATATGCGTCTCATCCACGCAAAATGGATATCGCTCAGCATAATGCTACGATCGTATGCGAGACAGAGGGGGCAGTTTCGCTAGTTTTCAGCGCTTTGCATATTTTTTTTTATAAATATTTTAAGTACAGTAGGTACCAATATATTATGTAAAACATTTTCATGTTTTTTTTGATAGGCTATTCTGTTATAATAAAATATCTTTGGTGGCCACAAAAAATATTATTCAGCATTACAATGATCGATTATTGCAATGTTGACTATCGATTCGATGTTTTAATGCCTACCCTAGTTGCTGTTAGCAATCTCAATGATTACCCAATGTATTCACATAATAGATATCCATATTACATACACATCCGCAATTTAATTACCCTGAAACCACTCCTGGAAACCCACGTTTTTACGTTACCAATAAAGCAAATTGACGTCCCGCGAACTACTCAAATATATCCAAAAACGGTCCGGCTCTGTCCCGTCTCAATCCAGTGCATTTTAGGAAATTATTTCTCCATCACATTACGGGTATTGGTGCTCTGCGGAGCGCGCCCTCTGCCGGTGCGTGAGGGAATTCGGAAGGGAACCCCCTCTTCCCCCCGCGTCATGAACTTTGAGTAATAGTGTCACTCACTGAGATGGGACGGCCTAGAACTATAGGCATGTCTACCTACAGACAGTTGTATATGTGGACGGCAGGTATGCTGTTAGGGAGAATTAGGAATCGTACTTGGATTCATGTAGAGTAGGGTATAAGAATGCCATTTTCTTATTGTTGGTTGGACCCGCTCTTGACCTCGATCACACCTGATGGAAAGCCATGAGGTCTATGATGGAACGGGCGTGCCCAGAAGATGCCTAAGGTACTGGAACTCCCACGCATCGACGAAATATAGCAGGCTGCTTGACGTCGGACTCCGGTGGGAGGGTGGTCGCAAACCAGGCGGGCGTTAGCCCAACCACCACAAGGCAAGAATTGGCCAGTCAAATTAGGTGTTGGGTGTCCAGGATGCGCGTTTAATTTGTGGAATAATAATGTAAATGTAAATCGCCTGTAAAACATGAATATTTTTTTTTTATTTACACTTGGAAGTCACAAACATCTGTGTAGCCCTGACTGTTGTACTAGGAGTTCATGTATCAGAAGAGCCAAAATGCCTATGATGATATCATATCATGCCTATTGATGTTTTTTTAATTCACGATCAATTCATAACTCACCTCAAACAAGTACTGAATTAAAGGAATAACTCTGTTTATTTATAGGTATCAACAGAAACTACAAACTCAAACCTGGTCCATTTGAAGAGATTAGTCGTATGACCCTGATCGGTGTCCATTGTGGCCGGGTCGCGTTCTGCACGGTTATTTATTTGGACGACATTTGCAAATCGTTCGACCTCCACACTCCACAGCTTGCTTAAAAACGTTGAACGCTTTTTAGTGTTCCTTACATATCAAATTTGGTTGTGTTTGTCTGTTTGTGCTTAAACACAATGACATCTTGAGGGTCATTGCCCAGTTCTTTTCAAAAACAAATTACAACCAAAACATTTGTAAATATCAATAGAACGACCATTAACTCCTAGCAAGCTATATCAGTACTCTTCAATTTTTTGTGTTAAGTGTTTACTTTACACTAAAACTTGAAAAATGGGAAACCACAATCTAAAAAAAATGAAAAAAAAAAATGTTAATAATGAATGAATGAATGTGTGAATGTGTGTGTGTGTGTGTGTGTAAAAATGAATGTGTGTGTATGTGTGTGTGATGATGATGTTGACGATGATGTGTGTGTATGTAATGTAAATGTGTGTGTGTATGTGTGTGTGTAATGTAATAAATGTTTTCCAAAACATCTGTATTCCAACAGAACTACAAACCTACATGAATAACCCATAAGACTACACGCACCTTCGTATACCAAAAACACTATTTCTATACAGTGTCCAGAGAGATCCCTCGAAAGGAGACTCTCTGATGCGATTAGAGGCCCGAGCATTGCACGTGACGAGAACACTCAGAGCGTAAGCCTAGCACTTGAGGCCTAAGTCCTAGGACTAGGCGAAGGCTTTGTTCCTATGATCTATGAACACGTACGAGCAAGGATAGAAGATTTATTGCGAAATGTTTAGCAGGAAATTCGATAAAAAAATGGAAATTGTATGGGTGTTGGATTGGGAATTATTTCTGGGAACTTTACTTCCATATATCCATTCTTTATAACGGTGCATCACAGCGGTTTACAATCCGGTTAGTTCCTTTGCCGAAGTATACATACGCCAAAGCGTCGATAGATTACCTATAACTAATGATGTGAATCATATAAAAAACGCTAATCCAGTAAGTACACGCCTATCGTATGACATCATCATTTTCGCAATAAAAAGTCAATAGAAACCTCACTTGTGTAAAAATCGATGGATAGCACATTTACAGGAAAGCCCTTATTTATCGTCCTCACTTCGACTGAAAGATAAAACAAGAATTAAATTCTTGCAACTGAACTTTTGTACCTACTTCATAGAAAAAGTGAGATTTGACAGAATTCCAAATTAACGCCATAATACTTCTAACTGTACGCAGTTAGCATAATCAGCCTATAATGTTCCCACTGCTGGGACACAGGCCTCTTCGAGAGGCATTTCCTCTCAAAGAGGCCTGTGTCCCAGCAGTCCTCTGTGTCCGAGAGGAAATGGACTGTAATATACCACGCGGGGACTGTGTGGGTTAGTTTTGGTTCTAGGACATGCCGATTTCATCATGATGTTTTCCTTCACCGTTTTGAGAGCAGTGGTGATGAAATTATTTAAACAAACGAAAGTGTGTGCTTAAGTTCGAACGCACGACCTACAACACGTAAGTCGCGGGTTCAAGTTAAGTACCTGTAAATACCACATAACTAGAAAAACAAAGGAATTTTCTAACATAAATTAAAATCAAAATCAACTGCTGTAGGTAAACTTGAGTCCCCACACACATAGTCAAATTGATTTTAAAGCTCACAGGTTCTTGACCACCCCGGGAACGCATGCGTTAGCGGTGCGCTAGTTATGCGTCATCATGTGCGTTACGAAAGGCATACATTGTCGAGAAGGTAATAAGTAGTGTATTACTCGTGTGAGATGTCCGCGATCCGTGCGGTGCTTGCACGCATACAGATCACATCTCAGTAGTGATGTGCGGGGTCCGGGATGGGGCGGGAGTATCACGACTTGTTAGAACGGGATTGGGAATATCGACGTATATTTTGAATAAAATATGTAAAATAACAATTTATTAAGTTTTATAAGTAAAGACGAATTCAATTGTGCAATCCCTTCCCCCATTTTTCATTGAATGTATTATCTAGATATAGGTAAAAAAGTTGCTGTCAAAAATAAAAACATTAGAACTTTCTCTACCAACTTGCTACGAGCTACCGTTTCGTAGCGTTGCTACGAGCGGCGTAGGCTTTATACTACATTACTGTTTCGTTATTTGGTAACACTTTACTGAATCCTGAAGAAACCAAAATTATATTCGATCAATAAGTAATCCCGTTACACAAACCTCGCCTAGCAACATCACTAGAAGTGACTCACGAACTTCACGCGCCACTAACAACTAATTTATGTTAATTGCGTCTCAGCACGGCATACGTATGAGCGGCACGTACTTAGCTCAGTTTGCTGTGAGGAAAATAATGTTCAGACCCGCAGCGGACCTTATTGGCTGAAGGTAATGTCTATGTTTGAGTTATGGTAAGGAGGTTCGATGTAGGTATGTTGTTATGCCTGATTTGGGACCGAAAATCGTTATACCTACCTAAAAAGGATTTGAAGAACGAAGGTTTTATGTTCTTGGGGTGCAAAGAAGGTACTGATGGTGTATAGCCAGCGCTTCGAATGAACTCCGCAGGTATAAAATCAGTTCATATTTAGTCAAATTTAGAACTTATCGAATAAAGAAACGAAAGTAGGTAACTGAAATTATTCTTCAAACGTGAAGTCTCGGTACTTTAAGTAACAGTCTAACAAATCCCCACAAGACACAATCAAACAGGTGTACAGTACTAATAAAAGCAGTCCCACTATTCACGCTGACACTGTGACACGTCGTCGTGCATACTCCTCTCATTGTCGGCACGCAACTCTGACGTCACGCTCTCGCCGCTATCACGCGCATTTTGGACTACGATTTTCCACATCTCAGACAGTGTAGTGTCAGTAATACAATGGAGCATTCCCGCCGAGTGGGAGGCTCTTATCGATCTACGGGGACGTCATCGAGCGATAGCGGCCGCGGCGACGCAAAAAGCGTGTCAGTGTGGCGGCTACAAAGCCTTTGTGGTGGGACCGGACGCCGCTCGCCGCCGCCGCTGGCATTGTTTGCTGTTTAGTGCTCGCTCGCAGCTAAAAGTGGTGATTTCAGCAGTAAGTTTGTTAGCACGACCTGTCTAATGGCTGTACAGCGTTGATCGGATGCATTACACGCTCGGTTACGGTTATGTTTGGTTATCGACGATATTGACGGCTTTGGGGTTACTGTGACTAATCATTTTGGCGTGGTAAAGGTTACGATGCGATGATGATTCTGTGTTGGTTATGGTTATGGTTAAGATTATAACCCGACCTAAAAGTCGGGTTATAATCTACAAAAAAAACATCATATAAAAGGGGTCATCTATAAAAGGTAAACCTTTTCTGTGGCCTTATCGTCTTGCAGTTACATGAAGCGTGGAACATGACGTCGTATCTGAAGTCAATTCCATCAAATCCCACTCTTTTCTTAAACATTGAATCCTCCAAAATCTTCATCTGGTTCATCTATAGTTGATATCACGTGAACAATTTGCGATAGTGGCGTTATGTGTGTTTATCGAGTGTAAGGAGGGTGGCACCGCCGCTGCAAACTTGGACGAGGCGACGAAACTCCTGGATGTTTTCACTCAAAATAATAAGTTCCAAAGAGTCCGGAGTCAATTTTTTGCGAAACTCGGTGTAATGGATTGTTGGGAAGTTCGATAACTTTCGGAAGCTGCTCTTCGATTTTATTTTGCTAAGAAATTTTTTAGCCAATTTCTCTTCGGGAAAGTTTGAAATCTTCCAGTCACCCTTCAGCAAATAACGCCGCTTGGGGACTTATAAATATTTTATTAAAAATTAGGCATCGCATTTCGTTATCCTCCAAGTTTTGGTCATTATTATTTGGTTAACGTTGTAAACAAGCGATAATTTAATATGAAAATTCATGATCATGTTTGTCTTACAAACACTGCAGTTTCACAGCTCCTCCATAATAAAATACTAGCGTCTACTCAATTACGTACGTCTTTTTACCTTACTCTTAGGTTTCCTACTACTAAATTACACCTTAAGAAAATAAACAACATTCATTACACCTTAATGATTAACAAAATCAATCAACCCCATCAATTAAAAACCTCTAAAAAACCAGCCCCATCACCACAATATCATAACACGTTTATGGACACTGAAACCCCATGGTTGTCAAACACGATGACGCGAAAAACAAACCCATAACGCCATCAGTCATAGGGAGCGAAAGTTAATAAAATTCATGTATTGGAAACTTATGGCCGAGAGATATTGTGCAAGGGTGCAACCCTAGGGCTTTCCTTTAAAATTAGCTGAAGATGCTATGAAGTTTATGACTGGTGAAATTTTGTTTGAATATTTTAAGTGAATTTTCTTTGGAGTTATGCAGTTTGTGGTTCGGTGGTGTGGAGATAATTTTCTTTTGCGTAGTCGTAAAATGCATTACTTGCTGTCGTGTCGTCTTTTGAGATTATCGGAGCAGCATAATCTTCAAATCACCTCAGAGTGATGCACTTACTTCTCTCTCTCTCTCTCACAGGATGGATCCTGTCTTACATCTTTTTCAGCAGTGAAAATCAGGCCCTCACGAGGAGTTCTGACGGATTCACAGTCACAGGGACGTTATTTAAGAAAACAGACAAGCCTTCTTCGAACACTTTTGCCTGCAATATTGTCATCAGTAGATACCTAAATATCTTCAAATGTCGCGTAATTAAAAAAACCCATACATATGTCGCAAACAAACAGCACACAACCCCGTAAACACGAACAAGGAAACCCTACATTGTATACCAGCAAGCAGCATCCAACCAGGGTGTCCAAAAGATTAGTCGGCAGTCGAGACACAGCGGCACCGCGCGCATCAGCATTAAAATAAAAATAAGGGTAGCCATAAATACGGCCGCACAAAGACAAGATATACGGTTATAGCGGACTGCCGCTGGCCGTTCGTGTGGAGACTCTACTAAAATTATGTAGGAATTGGTACTCGGTACAGCTCCAATAAACAAAAATAATGATACCTATTTAGTGAGATTGAGGGCGGTTGCCCGTACCTTCGTAAATAAGGTTGGATCGATTGGAGGAAGTTCGGTTGCTAATCAGGGCTGATAAATATCATAGTGCCCATGTTTATTTTTTATTCCTGAATGGGCCTGCTCTTGGCCTCGATTACGCCTGATGGAAAGCGATGGATGAGGTCTATGATGGAACGAGCGTGCCCAGAAGATTGTTCACTCTTGCTTTGAAGGCAGACGGGTTAAATGTGGGAGGGAACACAGATGCTGGCAGAGAGTTCCACACTTTGGCTGTGCGCAAAATAAATGTGGAAGAGAAGCGCTGAGTTCGACAAGTCGGTGTTAATCATGTGTGTTTTTGATTCAATTTATTTACTTATGTCAGCATTGTCAATGTTGTTGTTATTTGTTTTAGTTCTAAACTTGTGTTCTAAATTTGCACTGTAAAAAGCAGAAAGACACTTTAATTTTATTATATTTGTATTGTTTAAATAGATGTCGCATTTGTCTACAAATTTCAGTGCTAACTCGTCGGTGCCGTCACACCTAATAAAATTTACCAAAATCACTGAAGAAAGGTCAAAACCTTCAATATCTCCACATCATAAAAAAATATCACCGTACCATTAAAACATCCTTCATGACCTAAAAAAGCCAACATTCGGCGCACCTATCGGTCACACTAGCCCACTCTCCCCTCGTCAGAAAAGGTCAACCTCGCGTATTTTTGGCGCCAACAGGCATATACGGATAAATAAGAAAGGCTTCAATCGCCGTCAACCCGACTCTACCCTTTTAAAAGCCGCATGATAGATGGACGGTCTGCAATGTTAACGCAACTAAAATTAAGGTACGGAACATTTTTAGGCAAACTATCACGGGCAGGACAGGCATAGAAAATTATATTTTTCTAGATATCCTGGTGTCAGCTTTTGTTTAGGTCTCAGGAAGGTAATGTCACCTAGTAAGAATACGACCGGATTTTACGCAAAATAAAAACATAATCCTTGAATAGGTACTATGTTTTTATTTTGCGTAAAATCCGGTTTGTAATAAGTTTTGTTTTAGTTGTAGAATACACTATTCTTCATTATTAATAATCTGCCTATAATAATGTTCCCACTGCTGGAACATAAGCCTCCTCTCTGTGAGAGGGAATGGGCCGTAATCCACCACGCGGGCCCAGTGCGGGTTGGTAGATGTCACATGTCTTCGAATTTTTAGGTTCTAGGCCATACCGATTTCCTCACGATGTTTTCCTTCACCGTTTTGAGAACAGTGGTGATGAAATACTTTACAGAACATAAAGCGCCTATCTGAGTTTGAACCTGCGACTTACAACTCGTAAGTCGCGGCAGTTACCCCTGGGCCACCACTGCTCTGTATATATAATAATTTAATAATAATAAACGAAATTAACGAAAATTAGTGTTACAGCCAAATTAGACCGATTTTAAATTTTCCATAGAAACAGAGATTTCCAATTATCTTTTTTTAAATAAGACATTTCGAAAATGTTCTCTACTAAATTTTTAAGACCTTTGTATCCTCCTTACGCGTATGAAGTTTTATTAAAATCGGTTCATTAATTTCGAAAAATAAGGGTTTGAAAGTTTTTATGAAATGCCGTACTTCGTAAACTTAAATAAAGTTTAAAAAAAAAAATTTTTTTTACAAGACTATTGCTTCATTTTCTTTACGCCTATTACTATCGAAGTGCATACTCCTCATCCTATCCATATCCATTTCCTGTCGGTACAACAAAAACACTTCGCCTCCATTCTTAAAAAAATCATTCGTAATGGTTCTGTTCGATAGGGTTCATAATCCAATACTTGTTGGCCTCTCAACTATCAACTATGCGTAAGTTCAGTTTGCAATGCAAAAGTAACGGAGAATTTTATGAGTAGTCTGACTTTCCGATGATGTTGGGACGGTTTTTGGAGCAAGTAAACAATAAGGTAGTTGAGAAAATTAAGGTAAACATAATGTTCAAGAGTTTTATTTAAAAATGTTAAGGCTACGCCGACCGCACAGTGGCGCCCTCATCGTTTTTTTGGTTATTTCTTTTATTTTAGAATGAAAATGCAGAAAATAAGCACGTTAAGTTGTGCTCCACAAGATTATACGTTAATATTATTATAAACGGTAGTTTTACATTGTTTAGTTTTATTATAATCACTAAAATGCGGTCGGCGTAGCCTTAAGCAAAATATCTGTCTAGTGTTTGTTGAAATTGGCAACAGCACAAGTTTATAACTTTCGTCGTCAGATCTAGACTTGGTGGTAATGTAAAAACAAGATTCGTGTGTAGTAAAGTACAAACATATCGTATGGGAACTAGGTATAAAACTTGCTGTTATCAAAATTATCATACCTGAAGCTTACATAACATACTTTATAAAAAAAAGAAACTTACAAATGAGACTTAGACCAACCTTAAACCTTGACCAATTTCGAGTTTTTGTAACATATGTATCGTTTTCTTGTAAAAACTTTAAAATAAAACAAGAGAGCGTGGTCCTAGTTACGGTGGCCACTCTCTAACCCCTTTACGTAGCGTCGGATGAGAGGTGGCGGATAAATGGATAAGTCGTGTCGCGAGAGAGCCCGCTTCCGTGCCGCGGATAAGTTGCGCCACTGTGGATCAACTGTGGCGAGGACTCATATTTTTGGGGTGCGAAAAACTTGGCCTTTGGGCAAGGCCTATCTCGGGAAAATTATTAATGGTTTCTTCCGTCAGGAACTAGGAGACTTCCAAAGCAGTTGAAACTATCTACCTGATAGATTTTGTGGATGGAAACAAAATTATCTGGTAGACTTTAACTGAAACTTATTCAGAGGTGGTAAAACAGGCCTCAAAAGTTAAATATAGCCTCATTTGTTAAACATCATTCAATAGAATAGAAAAGAAAATGTATATTTGCGAAGAATGTTGGCAAAAAATAATGTTAGATTAAAATATGATGGATAATTTTAGTTTTCTAAAACCAGGAAGGCATGGCATGTAAAAAGGATCGATAATTATTCATTGGTTTAATAGTCACCTTGTTAGGCGACTATTACTATCGGCTAACAGCCGATAGTTTATGATCTCATTTATTCCTTGTTCAGCGTCGAACCTGTACTTATTCTGAGACTCATTAAATATTGATGAGATTTCTATTGCTTTTAGTGAACCCACACAGGTTGTACGTCACCTAAGAGAAATCGGTCTTGTAAGTATGAACTTAGTTATAATAAGGATTTACACCATTATTTCTATGCCCGATTTTATTTACAGTCATCTTTAAGTTCCCAGTCTTGCCATGGAGTACCTTTGTTAGAAGAAAGAGAGAAAGAAAGAAAGAAAGTAAGAAAGAAAGAAAGAAAGAAAGAAAATACGTTTATTTGCGGTAAACATGACGCAATAAAGAAAATAAACAAAAAAATAATAAGAAAGAGTTGGGGGAAACATGTGTCACATCCACGCAAAACGGCTATCGCTCAGCATTATGCTGCGACCCTATGCAAGACAGAGCCCCCCCAGCGCTGGTTTTCAGCGACAGCCGGCCTATGTATATAGTATTACGTAGTTAACACCTGGTATTCAGCTGCATCCGAAAAAAACTGGAAACTTAACTTACTTAGACTGGAAACCGACCCTAACAAAGTTGTGAAATACCTACCTAAGCGGATCATGATGATCATTAAATTCATGATCATTGATTCCATCATTAGTGAACGCTTACTCATTGATATGTCTTGGTCCAAGTAACCATAATTGACTCAAACTGGACCCATGAAGACACAAACACAATAAATCATCAAAATTACCATCAACCTGACTCATAACCTGCTGGTACTAACTAAACGTAACTAAAGCACAAAGACAAGCATTCAAACAAATAGTCAAGCATAAAGAGTAAATCATCGCGATTACTACAAGTAGTGCACTCAACGGTCGGTCATTAGCGCCATTTTTACACGAGTCCTGCAAAAACGTTCGGCAGAACGTTCGGCTGTCGTTCGGCTAATCGTCGGAAATTGTGCCCATTATTGGAGCACTCGCTCGCAACTAAAATTATTATTGTTCGCACTAAAAGTAGCCATTTAGTCGGTGATTGCTCCGGAGTGGCCTGTTTCTTGAACAGATATTGAACGGACTTTTAGTCTGATGCGCTCGATGAGTCTTTTCTGCGAGTTAACGTTTTGTCTGAAAAATTGGAGGTGAATTGAGAGTGGCAAGATGACGGCGTTGCAAATGGCGGAAAACCATTGAGACGTAGAGTTGTGCCTTTCGGACACCAGAGAGACAGCACTGGTTTCAATAACAAGTTCAAAACACGAACTACCGGAACAAAAGGATTAGTTCAACATTTAGACGCTCATTCCCAAAAACATTAGCATCCGAAATCACATTAGGAATTCGTGTCGAGTAATCAACAGCAACGGGAAGAAACTTGAAAATACCTCACAGTTGACATAACCCTCGGTCCTTCGAGCCCTTGGCTTCCGGTTATCGCTACACAAAGAGGACCGGCCCTCCCCCCTCCGGCTTCCCTGCGGCCCCCTCTGAACAGGAACCGGAAATACTACCCTTCTATCGTTAAGGTCTACCCGCGTCACACCGCTATGCTGGAATTTTTAAAGTATTTTTAGCCCGCGGCCTTGAAGTGCGGTAATGATTCCAGGAATGTCTAATGGTCGGACCCAGATTTTAACAGCTTCAAATATTTTAAGGGGAAAATTAAAATCAAGGGGAATGAGCAATGTTCCCTACATAAAAATATTTCTTATCTTATGTCAAAATCATGTCATCATCACGCCAAGGTTTTAGTTTGAAAACTGTTTTTTCACAACCACGTCCCGTCCGTCAAAAGACCAAGACAAAGATGAAGGAGCAGCTGCTTGATCAGATACTTACTAACTTGAGTGTAGCTAGTAACACCCTTAGTCTGCGTTCCACATTTCTTGTCTGCATACCAATAGGCAAATAATTTTTGTCTTCTGATATAATTGAAACCCGCACCTTTGCGTAACACACTATCAACCTCCGTCTGAATCATTTTGAAGGATACTGCTAATCCATTGTTTCATATGTTCGAAAAATTTGACTGCTCAACAACGTTAATAGCGCAATGAATGCTGTTGAATTGTCAAAATTGCTACTAATAGTGTGTTACGCATTTACCCCACAGCTTCTACCCGCGGCTTCACTCGCATGGATGTCGGAAATTATCCCACGGGAACGTGATACCGGGACCAAAAAGTACCCTATGTCCTTCCCCAGGATGCCACCACCTATCTCCTTGCCAAATTTTATCGAAATCAGTTCAGTGATACTTTCGAATTTATATACAGAACTAGCTTCTGCCCGCGACTTCGTCCGCGTGAAATTTCACCCTCTTAGGGGTGGAATTTCGAAAAACCCTTTCTTAGTGGATACCTACTCTTCACAAAGAACACACCCTCCAAATTTCATGTCTCTAGGAGCAGCGGTTTAGACTGTGCGTTGATATATCAACAATCAGTCAGTCAGTCAGTTTACCATTTTATATATATAGATGAAAAAAATCAGCTATTTCATACATTTTGGTCAAGTAGGAACTTTTGTATGAATCAGTTGGTTTTTTTCGTGATTCCAGAGTTGGTCCCATAGTGAAAATTGTTCATATTCATGGGTAGAACAATCTGCAAAAATTTGGACCCGGTAAATCGATTTATAACCTTATTGGGATGTATTTCATTATCGATACACTTATAATTTATAACCACAAACAGATATGCTTTTGATGTTCAGTAGATATATGTTTATAAAGCATTAGAGTAAAAAACCTCGAGGGTGGTTCGCCCCGGAAGCTTCGCTAATGCATCCGAATGCAGCCGGAGCTCGTAGGTCACCCTTGCACGCGATCAATTCATTAGCCTGTATTGTTATGCCACTGTTTCATGGTGAACATATTACTATTGATTTTACTATCTGCTAATATTTGTTTTGATAAGAGGGATTTTTTTGTTTTGTTTATTTTTAATTGATTAAGACAAGGTTACATCAAGCTACCCGAAACTGTCAAATTTTCCCAATCAACTTTGAATCTAATGCTTTAGCGATAAAGTTGAAAATCTGACAGATTGTAGTAGCTTGATGTGCTGGCGTCTGTACATAGAATGCGATGTAGGTATTGGTGTAGCAATGGGTTTCATTTTGACAGTTCAACAACATTCATTGCGTTATTTAAGTTATTGAGTGGATTTTTTTTCGAACATACGAAGTAATGCATTAGCAATATCCTTCAAAATTATTCGGATTGAGATTGAAAGGGTGCTGAACTTTTTTAAGTTGTGAAAAGTAAAAGTTGAAATGTGGTTATACTAAAGTGCACCTTTGCTTAATCCTTCGGGGATTACAGGTGTGATGTTATGTTTTGTGTTAAATTTCAGTTACAGCTCGATTCAAACCTTATGACAACTAGGAACATGAGGCAAGTCGCTGCGCAGTAACTTTATAAATGATTTATTTTTTGTAAGTAGGTTTGTACAAACACTTTTACATGTCAATCATATTTTTTTAAACTAGATGAGGTCGGCGTTTCCTATCTGACTATTCTGAGAAGAAAGGCCGAAACAAACTCAGAGGTCACAGTCTCTTTTAGAGTCCAGACAAAATCTTGGTCAGATCATGTGAAGACCATGTAGATTGGTGTCTGAACTGGTCTTTTGAGGAAAGAACCACACAGACTGAGCGGACCTGTCCAGTCAGTGCACGCATTTGTCAAAAATCGTGCAGCTCAACTCAGAACTTATATGTCAGTGGGGGTGAGGGGTGAGGTACTGCAGAGCGACTAGCGCGCTTCAGCGCTGCCATATACCTAGTTTGACGCGAACTATACAAACAGTGTGTAATTCCCCGTTCAGTAGAGTGACGTCAACATATTTAGCAGAAGAGGAACAAAAGTGTAAACGCGAAGTTTCTCTCATAAGGAAAACAATTTCCATAATGTTTTCCTACTGAAATCTTAATATTAAAAACCCACTTAACTCCTAGCCTTTATAAGCGAGGCACTTTCCTATTTAATTTAACGTGCAAACGAAAACAGAAAACATAAGTGATTAAAAAATCAAAATGAACTACAGCGTGTCAAACACTGAGTTAACTCGCCAAAAACAACTTATTACCGTGTTACGAAATGTCAAAGCGAGTTTCAGAGGGAGTAGATGTAATATTTTCATAATTCGGCCGGCCCGACGCGACCTCGCGCTGTAAAACAAAATGTCCGCGCTGTGCAACCTGTCGACCCTTTAGTGATGGGACATTGGTTGTATCGATATCGATAGAGTCAGATCAAGGTGGTACAAAAATCATGCAGTGGTTTTTAAGTGCTGATTAAAAGGTAGACGAGCGTGTCAGGATACACTATCGTTATTAGCAGTACGGGAGTTTTATCGACGTGTATCATATAACAGTACCTAATCATTTTAATGGTACCTACGTACATAGTGTTCTTTTAGCATTAAAAACAAATGATGAAAATCATTAGTTTTTAATGCTAATCCGTACGCACATAAATGAATAAATGTCGTAAATCACATATAAAACCTGATCGAAGTTCAATCGTTAATGAAAAGTATTCATTACCAATCGATTAACGTCTTTACTGACACATCATCATAACATCCCATTGAGGTAGAACTTCAAAGTTAGCGGTTAAAAGTATTAAAAAGCACTAAACCCCTTATTACGTCCTACATTAGGCACATCGACACATCCCTGGCCCGCATCCGAAGCGGGCCTGCGTTTTGATAAATATTTGCGATTTATTTTATTCCTGGAGCCATTTTTTGAGAACGCGCCCGTAAAGAGGAGAAATGGCGTCGCACGCCATGTTCACCAGAGCGGCACTGAAGTTTCGGCGGGAAAATAAAAACGCGTTTAACTTTGTGTTAATATTATATTGTGCCATTATTGCGCCATTTATTATAATACCGCGGAAGGGATGGGGTTGAGAGTTCGCGTTTAATGGACGTTTTGTTTGCGAGAAAAACAATTTTTTTTTACTCTAACGATTTTCTGTTAAACCTTTCGGAAGGGAATGATTTTTCAGAGAGTATTTTATGCTTTGTTACAATATAGTACGTATGCACCAATCTGTATTCGTGTTTTTTTTATTACGCGTCGTGAATTTTTAGAATTCCCACGTGAATGTAATACGAATTTGTTGAACTATTGCGTGCCTAGATTTTTACTGAATGCGTGTGTGGAATTTTATTAGCCTTTGTACCTATATTGTGGATTTCGGAATAGTTTGAATTTGAAATATTTTGTGATTAAACCAGCGTTCGTTGGAGTACCTACATAGGAAGGTACCTTAATTTCGTACATAGGTAGGTTAATTACGTAGAGATTACAGTTTCCTCTAAGATGTCTCGTATTATAATTTATTGTAAGTAATAGCAAGTATAGTCAACTGTAGGAGATTAAAAAATAGCGGTAGGTATAAGCATGAAGACTAAAAGTAAGGAGAACTGACTGTTGTGAAAAAGTGTCCGTCAAACTGCGTTAAATTAGGGTGGCGCCACAGTAGCAACAGGGTAAACTCGCAGCAGTAATTTTAGATCATGTTTACAAAATTATTTTGGACTACGTTAATAGTTGAAATTTGGTATACCTACTGGGCTGTCACTAACTACTCTAGTCACTAAAAATATTAAATTTTCTAACTCGGCATATTTCAATCCGTAAACAACTGCTATATTCATACCATACCTACCCTTTGCCTGCGCTAGCGCCATTGTGGAGGGTTTTTGAAGTGATATACTGCTTAGAGCTGGACACTTTTTCAAATTTTGCCCTATAAGAGTCAGTTCTCCTTACTTCTATTCTCCATGGGTACAAGTGATGCCACCACTGTCACCATATCTTATGAAATATTCGAAAAAGTATCAAAGTAAAATTATGAAAACTCTCCTTCCACGACTTAGTTTTTATCTACAGCTGCTACAATTTGATTGTGGGGGCGAAACTGTCTAAGGTGTGAAAAGTTTAAATAGGAAAATTTGGTATTTACAAAAAAGCGGCTACAGGTATTTTACCTACAAAGTGAAGTCAAAATCCTATCCCCTAATTTTTTTACATCTTCTTAAACCCAGTTAAAAACCCAAACAAAATTCTGTTCACTGTTTCCCGCCAGCATGTAGAAATTGTCTTATCGACCTGAAAGTCCGCGGTGTCCCAGTTCCCGGGGACTTGGTACAAAAATAATTAATTAATCAACGTAACCCTAGCATCCCGTCCTGCCACCGCTGCCACCGGCTGCCACCCCGTGTGGATGGTGCCTCGAGCGATCATTACTATGCCGTTAAGTATGGTGGTTATTGATTCTGTATTGTCATTATTTTTAGGGCTAATTAATTCTAAACTAAATAAAAAGTAATAATTGTATACCTACTGCTTATTACCTAATAGTTCCGCTAATTTGTTGTATTTTTTTTACATTGCCATTGTTCCAGCATCTTAGGGTTGTTTTTCGTCGCGATTTTTTTCCCCATTAAAAATCAAACATTAGTTACTCATGCGTGAATATATCAATATTTAATCATCGTCTCACAAACATGCAATTTGAAATTACTTCGTGAGATAATTTTCTTGAAAATTACCTTAAGATCTTTTACGACGTACGGCATTTCATACAAACTTTCAAGTCCTTGTTTTTAGAAATGAATGAACTGATTTTAATAAAACTTCATACGCATAAGCAGGATACAAAGGTCGAAAAAGTTACTTAAGAACATCTTCGAAAAATAATGTTACAGCCAAATTAAACCGATTTTTAATTTTCCGTAGAGATTTCCAGTTATTAACCCCCGACGCAAAAACGACGGGGTGTTATAAGTTTGACGTGTCTGTGTGTGTGTGTGTGTCTGTCTGTGGCATCGTAGCTCCCGAACGGATGAACCGATTTTGATTTAGATTTTTTTCATTTTTTAAATATGACATTTCGAAACTAACTTTTTAGACCTTTGTATCCTGCAGCGTATGAAGTTTCATTAAAATCGGTTCATTCATTTCGAAAAACAGTACGTCGCGTCGTAAACGCTCTTAATACCGCGAAAATTCCACCACCGTTAAAGCATCATATAAAGCTTTACTAACACTAACTTCTGTCCCAACACTGCGCAAAAGCCTCTTATTCTCCTTCCAACCTGTTATAATTTTTCCTAACAGGTAGGTACCAACAGAAAAACAAGGTCTAGAACTAGGTTATAAAAACACCAGTAATTTTAACGTCAGTCAAATTTTTAACCGTTACTGGCTGTTCAGGTTTGCATAGGTAGGCACTTGGACTAAGTGAAGTTGGTCCAGGTGGAAAAACGTAAGTGGAACACACTCGCGAGCCCAGCTCATGTTAGTCATGTATCGGGTGCATAAAGGTAGACTGGAACGCGGACATTTCACTAAATGAAAAAAGTGGGTAAAGGCAGGTAATTTTTTCTAGTTGTTGATAAAGTTGGGTTTGTGTATTTTGACGTCATAAATGAATGGATTGGTTTTGTTTAATGGTTTTTGTGGTCATGTTTGGTTGTTTTACCTGTTTGATAAATAACTTGATATAAGTACTAAGGGGTCCGTGGCTTAATAATAACAGCCGCACAGGTCGATCGATCAGGTTAAGCTACGGTTGCCGCGGTTGGTCTGCGGATGGGTGACCATCTTTACATACCGAGACCCCTCCGTGCCTCGGAAAGCAGGTTAAGTCGTTGGTCCCGGCTTTCATTCGTGGATCTTTGACAGTCGTTACGGGTAGTCAGAAGCCCGAAAGTCTGACAACCAGTCTTACCAAGGCGTATCGTATTACCCAGAAACTGGGTTGTGGAGGTCAGATAGGCAGTCGCTCCATGTAAAATACTGGTATTCAGCTGCATCCGGTTAGACTGGAAGCCGACCCCAAACTTTGTGGGGAAAGCGCTATGTTGATTAATTCAACTAGGTAGATATTGAACAAGTGCACTACCTATGTATTAAACGAAGCTACTACATGAGTCCTTAAGAATTCTCCATCGATGTAGACTCTGAAAAACTCTGGTCCAAAACTATGAGCCTGGCTGCAGTCTCGCAGAATGCGTAGCATAACCTCTTTTATTTCTACTCTGCGAGGAATCATACCTGTTTCTATACAAAATGACATTTCTATTTCATTTCTGACATCGCACCGTAGATCTAATCTTTCTACAATCTGTCAGTTTGTCTTTGGTTTTTCCGGTTCTACGATGGTTAGCGATAATACGACGTTTAAAAAGGATTATGGCGAAAAATATTGTTCCAAAATTCCAGTATCATGAAGCGAAAGTCCGTAAAACAGCAAGTAGGTATCATAAAGTTAGGTACACAACACAGTAGGCCAACCTTGCTGAGCATCGACATTGACACGTCCAGCACTCGGCTGGATGGTGCTCAGCGCAGTCCCACTTGAACCCTTCGAGAGCCATCGCTGCACATTCATGCCTACCTAGTACCGTGTACGGAGATAATAACCAAATATGTTGGAGATTGTTGGATGAACTAGTGATGTAATGCTACAAAGAGGCTTCTGTGTTGTACTCCAGCGAGTAAACAAGTAAACAACTTTTAAATGTAGGTACTGAATATTTAAGATAGCGTAATATTGGTATAGCCAATACAAATTCCATAATTTCCTATGGCATCTACCGCTTACTGTAAGAATATAAGTACAAAACTAAAAGCAGTTGGCATTAGAGAGCAATTAAAAGTTGTTACAGAAAAACTTTCAGTAAATATATAAAAGATGAATAGAAAATTGGTAGTTACTTACCTAATTCACAATACTAGCTCAGGCAAATCAAATGGGAACGTCAGCTTGCCTTGTTCGTCGTATGTGGTTACATTGTCCGACGAGTAACGCCATCTGTGATTTTCGATACAAATTAACAAATTTTAAGTGTATTTCATTTTCTCATTTAAAGTTTTGAATACTAATGATAACAATTGAACGATTTTTTTAAAATACGAATACCTAACTTACCTTAAAAAAAAATTTGGTATGAAAAAAAAACTCGGAATTAATTTACACTCAGCGCCGGTTATACACCGAGGTACCTGTTTTCCCAGCCCGGTGTATCTTTAATGATACACCCAGGTACCTTATGTTCACGGGCCGGTGTATAATTGACTAAAGTCCCCGTCACGAGAAGCTATACATTTTGTAAATAAAGAACTTCTACTAAGTTACATAGCGACAATTTAATCAACAACAAATAATCCCAAATTCAATCAACTCAAAGTAACATACGTGTAATACGAAACTAACGAACAATTTCACTTGGTTCGGGTTATATTTTAGCGATATAAAGCGCTGTCGTCTAATGTTTTGTGGTACTGGAATGCGTCTGACTCATAGAACGTAAACATTTGGGCCGCCATTTTTGCAGAATGCAGAGATGCAGAATACTCGGAATCGTCTGATGACAGTAATTAGATGTATGTGTTAACATAATTATGTCCCTATATAAAAATAAAAATCATTACAAAACAGTTTTTTTTTTATTTTGAGCATGAAACCCAGAATGTGCGTTTACAAAATTTATAGCTTCTCGTGACGGGTACTTTATACACCGTTTCATACATTTTATAAGGTGATTCGATAGGACTGGCCCTGAAGAATACGCCAATATTTCTGGGTTGGACTTTTAGCCCATAACGTTAGCGCTGAGTGTGTTAAGTTAACTAGTACCAAGTCTTAAAAGTTAGTCATATAACCTGTCATAAACAAGAAACAACAAAAACAAAACAATTTCAAAAAGGCAAACAAACATTCTATCGCCAGGAAACGTGTGGCCAGGCTAATGCATCCCCTCGAGTAGCCACCGAAGATAAAGCACCCCCCTTTTCACCCCCACCGGCCCCCTCCGTCACCTGCCGAGTCTTTAATTGAATAATCCCAGTCATTAATCATAGCACCCCGTCTGGAGGTGAACTTGAATTATTTTCAGTCATTTCTTGTGACTGTTTGAATCTTGGATCGGCGGCCGATACAGCTAAATGGTTCGCATTTGGGACAGAGGTTTGTAGGTAGATATTATACCCATAGCTAGAGTACTTATGTGTGTTGATGTAACCAGCATCGTTCGGTTGGCAACAGTTTTGTTGTCGCTCCCAGATGGAGACATTTTTTTTGGGACAAAACGGGACCTTAATTGCTTTTATTTGTATATATGTTAACAGTTAAATTGACGGTGACCCTATACTACTACCTACCTACATAAAAAAATACCATGATCTGAAATATATTCCCTATAAAGGGATCTCAAGAATTCATACTTAAATAGAAACAGTAAATGACCAGCAGAAAAACATACATATCAATACAAAGTAAATAGCATCAATAAAAATAAACAGTCCACTCCAGTACACATAGGACGAAGGACATAGGACGAGGGACGTATACCTACATCAAAATCAGAAGCCCAGGCACGTTTTACCCACATGAGCCGACCCACACCTCCGTTACATGCAGGAAACCGTTCCTTAACACACACAAACAGAACGGCAACACAACTAAATCACACGCACACATAGAATCGCCCCTTTGTCTTAGCTAAGTGTCAACCAATAAAAACAAAGGATTCGAAAATGGAACAAAAAGTGTTGGCCAATCGCGCGGGGCGTCACGCGTGTTGATGCGCGGCTATTGGCTTGAAAAAATCCGTTTAGCTCCGATGACTCCGGCTAGACGTTGAGATTGATGCGCCCAGAGACCGGTATTTACTTGAGTTTATTTATATAAGATACCGTTGCGTGCACTATCCTCCTGAACTGAGACGGTTATCGTCCCGTTGATGGTCGTAGTAAAGTTGCTCTTTCTTGAATTTTTCTTGAGTTAGGTAAAATCGCGTTTACAATAGTAATCATGTGCTAAGTTTCCATCTGCTATAAAACCGATCATACCTTGCTATGTCTTTAAATGTCTCAGATTTCTTGTCTGTAATATTGTCCCACACTGATAATTACCCTTGTACGTTTGTACCAACGACGATATAATCTCTTTGGTTTGTACCTACTGACTAAGTGAATCATCCTCTTCTTGGCCTTAGGGTGACTCACACGTTTTTCAGAGCCATCAACGTGCTCCTGACAGCATTATTAACATAACACATTTACGATATCAATATTCGTCACGAGTTCTTTTTCATTCAAACGGTTATCACTTCTCGGCATTCACGGTACAGACTTAAGTAGGCATCTAGAGAGAACACCTCGTGTGTTCACGTGTGAGAAGGGGGGCACGAGGGGGGAGCGGGGCGTTCAGAGGGTCATTTATCATTCATATCATCTTCGCTCCACTTCGCTCGCCGCACCGTCGTAAATAAATAAGAACAGTCTCATCTTTTACAGCCGCTGTAACATTGCTAAACAAATACCACTCTTCTCATCATCTTCTTAAAGTTCTAAGTCCTCTTTCAAAATCTGTCGGTTAAGTTCCTTTCAAATTACTCAATTTAGTTAGTGAGCGCGTAGGTAACTATGCATATGTTTTAGATATGTGTAGATAATAGCCGTGCTAGGTATAATAAATCTGTAGCTATGTGTTCGTCAGTTTTAAGCATAAGTTTGATGTTCATTTTATGACGGCGTTGATAAGTATGTCGGTACTTACTTTAGAAGCGACGATAAGTAGGTAGAGGATTAGACAAGCATGATGGGTTATTGGTAAAACATTAACAACCTCTTAAGAGGTCATTGTACTCATCAATATGAACAACTTTTACTATGTGACCAAACCTGAAATCGCGAAAAAAAAATCAGTTGTTCCCCATAATTTGACGAGTTATACGAACATAATTGTAGTGAACAGCTGATTTTTTTTTACCTATGACGATTGAATTGTACACGTAAGTGTGTGTCCAGAAAGAACATTAGGTAAGTACCTAAAGTGCAGTAGAAAGTTCATTTTTCAGCTTCAGTTTTCAAAAGTCAGAAAACAAATGATTACATGACCCATTCTTAAAATCTTCATACAGAAGATATTCTTGATGCCTAATTCACGACTACACGAATACGACAGTAGCTGAAAAAAAAAAAAAAAAAAAAGTAAACCGTATTACAGGAAAGAAACACAAATTACTACTGGAATTGCTTCTATTATTTTTATAATACGATCAAAATCGTAATTGGACCCAAGTAATACATCCATAAGACGTTGTTACCGACAGGAACAGAGGACAGCCAACAAAGCCGCCCACAATTGCGAAACCTTTTATTATCTAAGCATATTAGGTGCTTAGATTCCAAATAATTCCGCTCGCTCCGCTCTAAGAAGATTAAGAACGATTGGATGTTCGGAGAAGGTCGGCACTCGCCGCCACGTAACGTAATGGCGAGGTATAGGTAGGTACGGCTTAGAGAATAGCCCATCAATCTAAACAGAGTCCCTCAGATCGATCACTGACCGCCCGAGAACTTAAAGCTAAAAACTCACAGAATAACCCGCCGTACACGTAAAAGCAATTACCCAAAGAAGTGGTCGATAGTAAGCAGTTCGCTTGCTAGTCAGTAATTGAAAGGCCGTGTACGAGCTGGAGCCACGTTTGTTTAGTCCGTCATAATTGCTCGGCTGCACCTCCGAGCTGACGAGTCGCCGGCACAAAAACTCCTAAATCCAGTTCATTAGGGCTCTATTCACAGCCCACCCCTGGATGGAGATACGAGGTGATTACTGCAACCGCTCCCGACGGCTCACGAATAAAGACTGCATCATAATTTCACCAGATACACCCTCGTGGCGCATTATAAGGAATAGCGAGCTTAATTCCGGGATATAGAGTCTCATTTCGAGTCGTATGTAGTCACGTCACTTGCACAATGACATGTAAAAATAATGAACAAACTTAGGGTCTGTGCGAGGGAAGTTAAGTCTTGAATAGATGTTGGCAAGGGTTAGATTCGTTTGGTCGGAGTGAAAGGAGATGCTTTGTAAATTAATAGGAGGAAAAGTTTCGCGGGACGTCGCACCAGCAAGGTTGTCGCAGTTGTGATTCAATTTGGCCGCTAATTTAATGACGCTGTTGCGGAGGCAAACAAATTGATATTCATATGGGACCACCGCGAGTTTATTTGTTGTTTACATTTTTATTTTACTGCGATTTCGCTAATAGTCGCGCAAACAATTGCTCGTTACTCAAGCGTCGTTTATCGCTGTGCGGTTGCAGACGTAAACTACGTTTATGCGACGATTACTTATATTTTATTCGACATAAGAATAGTGATTTATAAATACTTTATCTGCTTATTACTTTAATAAGAAAATAAATTAAATATGTTATTTTTATGATTTGGTCAACATTAGCAGAAGACTGCATCTATGTAAAAACTACTTTTAGGATAACCAACAATGACCTCGTTTTTTAAAACTCACACTCAAAGCATTTATTTCAAATAAACCAATTACAGGCACTTTTGAATTGTTAATGGGTCTCTCAGTCAGAAAAATTAAGCTAGTAGTCTATTGGAAAAATAAGACCACTTCTAGACTAGAAATGATGAAATGAAAAACGGTAAACAGTTATAAACACATATCTACAAACTACAAAGATATAGACAGAATCACAGAAGAATGATATAGTCAGGATTATTTTAGGCCTTTACACGTGCTTTTTAAATCGGGTTGGAATCCTTGGAACAGCTGGACTACTAGGATGTATACTCAAGGCACCTTCTCAATACTCTCAAGTCCTCAACCCATATGAATCAGTGCTAGGCTACTAGATAACTATAGGACACTATGCATCATCTTTGACTTCATTTTTGTCTTCTGGTCCCTACATCTCTAAGGTCAGTATTCGCGCACCCCGAACCCCAGACCCCGGAACATTAACATTAGTTCCCAGCGCTCACGTAATGCACCCACAACGAGATAATTGGAAGTGTCGGGCGCGGGCAAGCAGCAGCCATTGTTGGTGTCGTTACACCGTCGTTATTCAATTCAACTCCTGCGCAGTCGACGTTGTTTCGGTCGGATGTATTGAGGCTAATCTTGGGATGGTTAGTGATTTCTTGGGATCGACGGATGCTTGAGTCATGCTGGATAATTTGCTGGTTTGCTTGCGAACGTTAAGTAAGTAGATATGTAGATATTGAGCTGCGTCTTTCTTGAGATACCATTAACTGGATTGCTAAATTACCTAGTGATGTCCAGTCTGAGCAAGAACGTCCAATTTCAGACTGATTATGGTATACAATGACCTCTATATTGATCGTCGTGTGAACAGGATAACCCTAGTACATTGATGCCTAACTCGTGAGAGAAAAACGGAATCTAAAAGGCATAACTCTGTATTCACTAAACTTAAAATTTAGTATTATCACCAAGCAAGACGGCACTGCATTACCCCCTTAAATTTCTAGGAGACCACACCAAAAATTCTCCTCTACCTCCCAATTTTATCAAAACACAAAATATCAAAAATATACACACCTACCACCTACATAGAACGTATCCGTAAAACGGGTGTGCATTCACTGAAAGTACTTAGAAGGCTAAGTCTCCCTGTAAGGTTCAGATAAACGCGTCCAAAGTAATCCTCTTTGTATAAAAATGTCCCCGTGTCGCCCCCTGCCGGGGCGACTTTATTAAAAAGCACGTAATCCCCACTAGTGGACTGGGTAACGCGATTATACTCTATATAACAACTCAATATGCGAGTCCCGATATGAAATTGAATTTAAATCCGTTTTGCGTTGATGACAGCGCTACTAAATAATAAAGGTTGCCACGAGACGACTGATTGGAAGTTGTTAATTAATACAAGGGCAATGTGACTAGTGGCAGATTTTAGATTGATTTTTGTTTAGTCTGGTTTGTTTTTGTTTTGTTTGTGTATGTGACTTTAAATGTTTGTAAACGCACCCACAATACAGGAGAAATTCCTAGTGTGGGGCAACGTTTTTTAAAAGAACAACAAGAACAAGGTTTGTACACGTCCTGGATACTCTTGTGATGAAAGCTGTTTTTCAAAGATAGGTACGTCATTTGAAAGAAGTGTCGTTCATTGATGGACTGATTTAGTTGAGTTTCATAGCGCGTGACAAGTCCCATATTTCTCTCAAACCCTTAGGTTCGTTAGTACAATATGATACTGAGATCAGAAAAACAGAGTAGGTTGGTAAATATGTGGCTTTCTTGTACCGAAACCCCACCCATATTCCAGAAAAAATTAAAAAACACATGAAAATAAATAGCAAAAGTACCATCTAATATATACAAGCAGGAGTTGTCATTGCCCGTATCTTGACACCCCGACAGCCAGGAAGCGGGGAGAGGTGGCACACTTCATTACTCGCACATCAAACAATCGCGCCGCCGCCGCCATCTTGCGGAAGTGACGTCACTGACGTGCCGCCGCGATCGCTTTGATCCTCACAAAAATAAGTCTCCATTTGGCTGGCTGCATCAAGTTCGCTCCAGTCTAAATGTAATTGCTTCGCCTCTCTGAGTTACGTTTTCGCTTAGAATCAGAGGGGTATACAGGGTGAAGATTAGAACCCTGAAAAAAATGGCAGAGGTTGTTTAAAAATGTAATTTCTAGCATAATCCACTGATTAAAAAGTTTATACCTCAGTTTCTAGCAATATGGGCAAAACAAGTTTTATAACTTACCTAAACCTTTCTTATTATTAAATGTCATGAAGGAATTAAGACCATAATATTAATTTTATAATTATTATCGTCTATGAAGCAGTTATAATAAATTTAGACAAATCATTCAAAGAGATGCATCCAATATTACAAAATGTTCTAACGATTTATTGCAAATGAAAGCTTTAAGTACTGCCAGGAGATCAGAGGTTAGTAGAAGCATAATTTGCAAGTGAAACTATTTAATATAATATATATTATGTGGAAAAGGGAGAGCACTGCAGTGGAGCAATATAGACTAGTTATTTATATTAGATTAGATACTTTTTTTACATTTTTTATTTGGGAAACAAACAGATGCAATAACAAACATAAGTATACAATTAGTTCAACACAATCAAGAAACAGTTTCTACATATTGCTATACAAGTAAATTATATGAAGTGTAACACACCGTTAAAGTTTACAGAATTTACAATTTATTATTATTTAAACTTCGATGCCTAAATATTTCTTATAAAAAAATTGAATTTGTATTATGCTAATACATACACCTGAACTTTGAATGATTCAGAATTAAAACTTGGAAAATAACACTTCATTAAAATTTCAATCGAGTACCATTTAATTTTTAAGTTTAGTTCGTCTCACTTCAGAAGTATTATATTATTATCAATTTCATCCATACACCCTATATATGGCCGCGATTTTGACGAAATGATAGACACAATATAAGACTTTATCTGACCTGTAGTTTGAAGGACACTCTTAGGGGCCGTCTCCACGAGCGAGAGAATCGCGGCGATATTATCGTCGTGCCACGTATTTCTATACACTCTCTTAGAACATGTCTCCACACGGCGATATCATCGCGTTGACAATTTGATGGTACGGCGAGACTATCGCCGCGATTCTCTCGCTCGTGGAGACAGCCCCTAACAGTTTAAGAATTCTGTTTTATACAAAAAAAATGTTTTTCTTTTCTCAAGTCGAATTTAAATTTGAACGAAAACGAACTAAAATTACTTCCCAAATCGTCGAAATTAAATTGCGATTTCCCTCTGACTGTTGACGTAACAATACAATAATCAGTGAAAATATGATTTGTTCTCGCAATAGGCGAAAATAAATAGTATGACGGGAGCATATCGAATTACTAATAATGTAAGTGTGAGTACACCCCCTCTTACAACAAGAGGGCGTTTTACGTTTATTCAAGTTGCCAATCGAATGAAAATTCATAAGTGAGATGTTAATCTGGTGATCGGGACACTGTAACGGAAAGGTACAGACGACCGCACGTCAGTGGTAGCACTTTGACCTTTAGCTGGACTAGCCTAGTACAGAGTTTCAATAGGATACTAGCTTATACAGGTTTGGTTTCCACTACTGTGCGGCCTACTGTACCTTTTATAAGTTTGTCTTCGTAGACGACTTATTGTATATTATTCCGCGTTGATAGGAACTTCAAAAAAGCGAATGTTTCTGTAGATTATTTAGGTATCGATCTATCTTAATAAGTTTTGCTCATTTTCAGTACCTACCTATGCGAATTTTATTTTTTTTATGTTCTCTAAAATCTAACTTTTTTGCATCAATAGATTGATTTCTTTTTTTATACAACCTTTTCTGTACGTTTCTAAAGACAGGTAAATTCTTTACCAGATTCGTCCCCTTGTATAGGTACCTATGTGCATTTAAACAGTAGATGTTCCTATATGTTTGAATGTGGGTCCAGTTATCCAATAAAAATACAGAAAATAAATGATGTGGTCAACTGGACCCGCGGGTCCAGAAGCGACCGAGTCCAGCTGACCGAAGACTCCCATAAGTATAAACAGCTATTCGGATTTAAAAAAGTCTCCAATCTTTAAAGGACACAATGCCCAAAGTTGGAAGCCGAGATCGTGTTCATGGCGTTGACATTCAAAAGGTTTCACTGGATGACACATTACGAACAGGTAATTTTACGCTCTGTTTAATTCCAGTTAACGAAAATTAAAATCAAAGTTTTCAATTAAAGCCTGATACATTTTTTACTTCTGATAATATAATAGCGACCCTCATCCCATTCACAAGAAACACTTTTATACCAAAACCACGAAATCCTTCTCGTTGACAACCTCCACAATAAATCGTCAAAACAATAACGAAAGCTACTAAATCATGTTACTATTCAAAACATGACTCCTACATGTAGAAAAAAGTTTTCAACTTAAAGAAGTGTGTCATCTGAAGTCATCTCTCGTCAAAAGACAAAGGAATAACCTTAATTGAGGAGGGAGAAGGCTCGAAGGAGTACAAAAGCGTTAGTTGTCATGCCTTATCAATGGAATTAAGGGCATATTATGTGCGTTGAAAGGATTACACAGGTGTCCTGCGGCCTGCGGGCCAGCGTCGGGTTACGGAGGAAAAAAGAGCCACACATACGATCGTCGGTCAGATTTGTTTACAAGGCTTTGTTTGATTTTATCGGCTTTCTTTTTAGTCGACTAATAGGAACGAATTTCCTTTATTGTTTACGTCATATACACCGGTATAATATATGCAAAAGCAAAGAAAGAAGAAGAAGTTTAAACCGGTTTTAAAACTTCTAACCTACCTCAGATTTGACACAATCTGGGAGTGAAAATATGAACCTATGTATTTTTTCTTTAACGTACTTATTGCTTGCAGATAACTAATTTTCTTTTCCCAGTAATATTGTGACAAATTGGAAAGAGCAGCAAAAGTTAAAGCCATTTACTTTTATTAAACGGGACATGTTAGCGAAACTAAGTAAGTATATCTTAGTATCTTTAAAGGATCTAACATTTAATAACTCATCCCAATACCACTCTAATTAACACACATCGAACAAACAGCAAAACTCAATTAACACAAACTAGTTCGGCGTGTTGTAACACATGAAGATATATCATTAACCTCCATCCAACGCCTCTGTGCGAACGTCATCTGCGATGCACTTTGTCTACCGTCTCGCGTTACCTGTCACAGCCACCCATTAACGTTGTGACCTCCACCTACCCTCCAACTTACCCTCACAACTTGGCAACACGCCAACATAACTTTGCACCTGAAAAACTTATATGTACTTGACAAATCCAACAGAATAAGGATCCTTTTTGTTTGTGCGATCTTTTTCGTAAAGTTGTGGAGCTAGGTTGACCCAAAAGTTGTCATTTGCTCCGTGATTACTCGCACGCGCACTCTATTTCATAGTTTGACAAGCGACATCGGTTATTAGTGAGTGTCGATTACAGTGTATCGATATGTCGTGTTTTGTATCGATTTGTGCGGTGGAGGAAATATTAGAGATGTTGACTTAAGATTTACCTCGATAATTATCATGGGTTATACTTGAAGGCTATATTTGATGCTGGCCTATTTGGAACTCTCATCAGCTGAGTGTGTTTTTGCACTTTAGTTCTAGAACAGACTCGTTCACATTCATTGGCGCACAGAGCTTAAAAAATAGATATTAGATTAGGTATTTTTCAATCACTTCATAGTTCAATTTCGTCATTCTCGCTACTTCGAATTTCAAGAAAGTAGAACATAATCCCAACACACCTGGAAAGATAAAAGTCTTTTATGCACATAATTATGTATATGTACCAATTATTTATTAAATGAACAAGGTGCTGTTTCATCATCGTCATATCAGTTCGTCAACATCCACAGCTGAAAACGGACCTCGGACGTAATTAAATTACTTTCATATCACGATTATACGTCCTACATTAAAGTACTGCGCTGCGAATAAATTAATTATATCTTTATCGACCACATCAGTAATGTTTCTGAATCGTAACGACCGAGTTTTGGTATCACAACGATGCATACAAACAGACATATTATAAGTAAGAGACACATATAACCTCAAGCAGTCATTTAAGTCTATTAAATTCGCATGCAATCATCGTGAAAGTATGACGATTGGAGAATCACGACACGCTGTGACATGTCGCTGTTTGCAACCTTGATGTCTCAGTGCCGCAGGAAATGACAATTATTTTTGCTCCAATCCTTGAGGGCGGAGAGAATGGAAGCTCTTTCACACGCGCAAAATAGCTCGAAGGACTAAGGAGCCCTTTGTGTACGGCGCTGCAACACAAAAAATATGTCCATTCACAAAAATAGGTTAGTCGCGAATTTTGGACGCAACGCTCTTTGAGATGAAACGAATGATTTTACACTGTATGGGGAGCGATTAAAATTGAAAATTGATTTGGGAATCACACAAAAGAATTCGGTGACATCAATTTTGAGTGGTCCATTCATTATGAGTTGCAGGTGAGATTAGAATCTGTCTGATACATTACAGTGCAATTAAGGTGAACTTGGAAATTTTAAATCGATCCAGAGTTATTAAAAGTTCAATAAAGTATTTAAATTAAATCCCGGCCAAAAAAGTAAAGTTAACAAATCATTCGAATTTAATGACGTCAATTAAAACCGGCACGCCATAATGACGATAATAAACCCGAAAGTTAGATTTAATAACTTTATTACTGTAAGTAAGTACAATTACTGAGTATCCGTGACTCCAGTCTTTCACATTCGACTCGGGGCCGTCAAAAATAAAAAAAAAACCCCGGCAAAGGAACAAAAGCCACGCTGTCTGGATGGACAGGTATATGACGGGGCACATTTTATTGGTTTTCCGAAACATTCCCTGCCCTATTAATAAATGAGTGAGAGAAAAAAACGCCGTAGAATCCATTTGTCAGGACTGCAGTGATTTATGGACCAAAGGACTCTCTGGATTCCTAGAAGAGGTGAGTTTTGTTCTATTTGCTTACCTGTCACTTTGATTTAGAAGGGTACCTATGTACCTGGTAATGGATTTTTGCCTAAAAAGTAAAGATATAAGTACAGTGAAGTATATAGGATCGTACCGCCAGTAATGGTATGTAGCAAAGTTTGCTAGTTTATCTCTTGGAAACTTAGTTTAATGCTAGTCTTCATATAGTTTAAAGTTTCTGACAAAATTATTATATAAAGGAAGGTGTTAATATGCTGACAAATTTTCCGACACATGAACAATTCTCATATCAACATCATGCGCATGTTCATATTGTTCATACAAACCTAATGTACACTACATTAGGTTTGTATGCTAGGTCAATATCTTAATTATAGGATTTTTGCGACTGGCAGGTAACATGATACTAGTAATAAATATAATATTAAGTGCCTATTGCTTCTTTAAAAAAAAAAAATGTTTGGCAAAGTTATGGTCAAGCGACAAAGAATAGATCACCCTTTTTCTAACCGCGCGCGGCGTGAATAAAAATAAGTAAATGAAAAAAATGAAAAACCCGGGGCAGAGAACACACAGAAGGATTTTTTAGGTCACATATTAAGACAAAACGTCCTTAATACCCAAACAAAATACATAATACCGAAAAATCAACCATAATTACATAATTATAAAAAACCTTTTCTCACGCTTTGCAATAAATTACGTCGAAATTGATGACCGAAGTAAAAATTTCCGATACGGTTAGTAGCAGGTAGCTCAAGAGATAGTCATCGTTACAAATATTCCGAATTCTTTCCATTCGGTAACTTGAATCGATGGGTGACGTGCCATACTTGTTTGATGGTGATCTTCCTATTTCGGAGTAAAAGTATTTAGGAGGTGTGGTGATTTACGTAGAACCGAAAAGCAATAAACATTTGTTCATTTGTGCTTGCATTTGGGTATATGGTTTCTAGTAGGAACCAGTGGCTAAGTATATCATCAGTATCCCAAAAATTAAACTGACCGTAATTAGGTACTGCTATAAAGATTGTATGGCTACAGGTTTAAAGCTCATAATCAGCTTATAATGTTCCCACTGCTGGGACCGAGGCTTTCTCTCGGTGAGACGGAGTGGGCCGTAATCCACAACGCGGGCCCAGTGCTGGATGGTACATTTCACATGTTTTCTGGGTTCTAGGACATGCCGGTTTCCTCCCGACGTTTTTCCTTCACCGTTTTGTGAGTATTGGTCATGAAATAATTTACACGAAGTAAAGTGCCTATCTGGGCTTGAATCTACAACCTAGAACTCATAAGTCCCGTTACCACTTGGCCACAACTGCTCAGATTAAGTTTAGACAAACAAGATCAAGAGAAATGGATTCAACTTGACAAATCAACGGAAAGTCTTAATAAGTTGCGATAAGGATCCACTAAGCAGGCAAGTCACAAGAAGTTTCCAATCAACAGGTTCTGATCCATAAGCAGCTGTCTTTAGCACAGATACTTAATTTCCAATTGCAAATATCAAACACAGAGATAATGCAGACCCAATTACTTTTGCTAAGCATTACAATTACAGATGAGCAATCACCACTTACAGAACGAAGATAATCCCCAAACTTTCTATTTCAAAGATGATATCACACCTCAAAAATGCAACAATAAAAACTAAACCAAATAACGACACGTTATAACATAGCATTCCCTTTCTTCAGCTGGACAGTTCACGGACCGTTCGAGTTACCGATAACGCTTCGTCACCCCGATACGATCAATACGTCGGCGGTATCATGCCGCGATCGCACCGCCAAAAGTGCTGACCTCATGTAGGTGTCGGACTGTAGTCAGAATATTCCTTCCGCTATGGTATTTTGATTGCATTCGCTAATGGTGTTAGGTTTATGGTTCTCGGAAAAGGATTTCAGGTAAAGCTTCTGTGAAAGACAGCGAATGTTTAGTAAACATATCCTGTGGTCCACGCTACTAATGTACATTTTACTTCAGATAGCAATTAAATAGACTAGTCCATCGTTTTTGGCTAGCCATACTATAAGGTTGTTGAACAACAAAATTATACGGGTTGATAAATTTGGCAAGTCTATAAATAGTTGTTCTGTTCAGGTACATAAGTATCCACCAGTCCTGTCAGATAGAAGTATCAGATGGACGCTTCCATGTTGCGTTGAGCTAAGAGGACCCTAGCAACAACCTTGAAAAATGTAAGGGTTGAAACAGCTAATCCTTGTTCATAATAGCACTTGCTAAGCTGTAAACTGCACACCACAAAATTATCTCCTATCCTCCTATCCCAAGATTATTTAAAACAAGGACTTCACGGAATCAGGAGTTTAATCGTTCGTGCTTTTACATAATTATGTACCATAATCTAAGATAAAAACGGAACACAACGATTTCTGTGAAAAACTTGATCTCAACTGCTTATCCCCATACGCAATACTTTGAGGGCTACAGTCCCCGGAAGCTCTTTGTTCGACGAAACTTCGAAATATCGGGACGCGCCAAATCTCTCGTTAATCGAGAAACGTTTCAAATTTTACACACACAACAAAAAATAGTTAACTAATCCGCGGCCTCTTTGACTTCGGCTTTGAACGAACATAGAAATATATTTGTTTCTGCTAGAATATCTTTAAAAAAGCTTGGGATTATTGATTTCTCCGAAAAGTCGTCGGGCCGTAAGGATAATGTTCCTTTACGGGCCGGGAACGAATTACTCGTTGAGGGATAAGCTCACCTCTAATTTCGGCAGAAATATCACAATCTCGAATTCGGTAATCCGAGAAAAAATTACCTGAAGTGCTCCTGAGATTTTGTTCTCAATATATATGTTGGCAATTTCATCAATAAGCATTCCGCCGTGGGATATTAATAAATCTTTACATGAACCCAAAAATACATTTAATGAAAAAGTTAGGATATGTTTCACACCAAAAAGTTTATCGGAACACCTGGCCGAAAATAACTCAGATTCCACAAGGAGTATCATGGTTGGTTGGTAGATATAATTAATAACGCTAAGAAAAACTTAACATCGGATCCTAATGAAATAACACGGAGCGTGATCGATCAAAATAATAATTAATAATAATAGATTGGCATCGAGTGCCGACTGTGATGGATCCCCGCACTTAGTCATCGCGTTTAATTAAAAATGGCGGCTTAAAATTAACGGTTATAATTTCAAATTTCGAGTCTCGTCATTAACATGTGTAGTTAATATGTCTATTGTTGCTGCAATCTTGTCTCAGTTTGCTGAACATGGAGTGGACGTCACATTACCGGACCATTGATGTTGCGTTATTTTTAATCATCAATCAAGTAAGGTGTTAACATCAACATTACATGTATCTGCGGCACTATTATTGCTTGAGACTGATGGCTAATGTCGAAACGATCACATTTGACAAATATGTCTGCGGCAACTCAAGTCAATTAAACTTATTGGCTCACATACGCATCGATATAATTACTGTCTTTGTAATTATATTAACCTTTAGACCAGATTTGTTATCCCCTAGATACGATCTCAATGTTGCGAAATTTAAATACTGTCTCGGTTTCATTAACGATGTGGATTGGTAAACTACATTGAGTTTGGATCAAGTTATAAAGTCCTTGACTCGAAATTAAATTAAGTAGGTTTAAAACCGATTAACAGGATTAAAGGAAATTGCGTGCTTTTATGGTGAGGGCTATAGCAGACACGATACTTTAAGCATAGGCAATATTCGCGACTCTTTGCTCTTGCATTCGATTACTGATCACCGATGCTAAAAGTATCTAGCATAAAACATTTGTTACATTACAATCACAATCAGAGTTACTACCATTATCTACAGTATCAGTCAATTATCAATCAAAGACAAATGCGATGGGGTTAGATGGTTACATAATTGGATTAGTCCGATGTTGCGATAGGGAGTTTAATTGCGGTGCGCACACGCATCGGACGCCGCGCGCCGCGTCGCCGCCGGGGTGATCGACGCGCGCCGCGGGGCGCTCTTTGCTGCGCCCGCGCCGAACCGGACCAATTAAACCGAGCCGTCCATTAGATCTCTATGGATTTTTTTTAGATATCAATATGATTATTCTAATTAGCCAATATTAATGAAGTAATAAGTGTGCCCGTTTAGTGAGTGGACAGTTCACCGAAAATTAAACTTGCCAAAAATTACAAACTAGTGCATCCCTAAAACTAAACTAACTTTTACCTGCACAGCAATTAACGTCAGAAGCCATCAAATTTAAAATAAGATACAAAAACTGAGAATGACCCGTCGATAATTTAAAGTACTCGGCTCTGGTCACGATTCTCCTACACCATCTTTAAATAAGTAATATCCACAATAAGAGTGTGTTGGAAGGCAATCTGCGGGTCCGCGGGAGGTGTTCGATCAAACTAATGATAACGCCCGATCGACGGATTATTACATTAAACTTGGATGTTTTATCGACGATGCCGCCGTCCCCACTTCACACCTTCGCCTGGCGAAATTTTGTTGATTGCTTCGATACACCAGGTGCAGAGCTCATTTGTTTTTTCGTTTTGCCGAAACGTGTTTAGAATTTAGGTGGATCTGATTGAGTTTTTGACTAATAATGCAGTTTTGCTGTTGAGACTACATCCGTATCTTTCTGCCTTTTTCTTGGTATAGGTGTTCATTGATATTCAATTTTTATGTTGCTCAGCGGTTTACCAACCAACATTTTAGAAATAGTTACCATTCTCAGAATCCAATTGTGTGCCAAGTAAGAAATATACGTGTACGCGGTGTACGTCTCATTTAAGATTCAAACGTGCTACGACTTGTTAGTCTCCGCAGGTGCCCGAAAAGAGCTTCAAATTCGGCGACAGAAAGTGTTCGATAGAATTGCAGTTGATTAGCGCTGGCGACGTCGATGAATGGCCGAGCGGAGGGCGCCGCGGCCGACAAAGACTCACGCACGCCAGCGTAGACAATCCGCCGAGTATCGATCTCCCGCGACCCTTCGAACGAACGCCGAGCGTAGCACAATGCCGCGGCTCTTTATTATAGCATCTCACATTGTTGTCATTGTTATTATTATGATTCTTTACCGCTTTCCATTGTCGGTCGGCGTTGTGGCGGTGCTTTTTCACGGCTCGCGTTTAGTCTGGGCATTGGGAGCGCGTCGCTCGCACGTTCAGTCGCGGAAAACGAGTGTTTTCCTCGCGAAAATTTGTTTGCTGTGTGTTTCGTGTTCGCCGTGCTGTGCTTTGCGCGCGCACGGCTGAGTGACGGACCGCCGAGAGAGAGGCTGCCGCGCCAGTCAGCTGACTGACGTACCTAGCTACCTATACGTGTGTATGTATAGGTGTGCCGCTATAGTGACAATAGAGTGTTTTAGACTAAGTTACAAGTGTTTACGTGTGTTTGATATCAACATGTACTCAGGTATATTTGAAGGTTATGTGAATATTTTATAATCTGTTTACTAAAATCTAGAATATCTTAAAATTGCAATCTCTTGGAGAGTTTCTTTTGAATTGACCAGATTGCCGTCGGCTTTACTGAGGTACCTTCTAATAAGTTTCCAATTATACTTTTCATATTAGAAAATTATACTAATAACTCAGTTCTCACGCAACTTCAAAGGATTGCAATTTTTCAGCATGTTGGTAAGACCACCTTATGAAAACGTTAATCACTTTTGAAATTGGTTACGTGAAACTCATTTGACGTCACCATTTGCTCTATACATATAATATGACAAGGTTCTAATTGTGGTTAAGGTTTTCGTACGTCTATACCTACTTCAGGATTTTCCTTAACTGTAAAATTTTAGGTTACATTTGTCATTTTAGTCCCCTTTTTCTCGTATCATTTTATAAACCCTAACTTTATCAGAAAATCGCAAAAGCTTTCAATTTCAAACTGGTTTAAATAGGTAAACCACGTTAATTGCAATGTGTCTTAATATCCATGTTTTCGAAGACTTCATAAGCAATGACAAAATGAAAGCGATTGTGAGTGTTATGTCATAATAAGCTATTTAGGTACCGGTCTTATGTCAGCTTTTCCAATCTAGTAAGTACCTAATATACTTAATGTTACGATTATTTATAGTAAATAAGCTTAGAGCAATTTTACCTAAGTGTATTGAAAAATACTTGGAAAACAAATTATATTAAAAAACCAGCGTTTGAGTCCCAGAAAGTTTTGTTAGTAGTAAAGCAGTACTTAATTTATTTTATAATTTACCTGGGCAATTGGGCAAATATGCTTTCAAATTAGAGATATTTATACCATGTTAAAATTCCTAAAATGTGAACTCAAAATTTTCTAGAAATGTAATACTTACCCCTGAAATCATGTCATGTCAGTCATGATTTATAATTTATTTCTGTATAGGTAGATATTAAAATTCACTGGACTTTTTGGGTGTTAATTGGCATATTTTAACTAATCGCTTTTTTATATAAATCTTATTTCACATAGACGTGAAAACTATCATTGTAATATTTTCTTTATCATTGTTTTATTTGTTTTCAGCCCATTTAAAAAAGTCACCAAATATTTCTTAATAACAATAATTATGTTGATGAAAAAGGTGAATATTAACTCAATCATAATCAAATGATTTAAAAAACAATTTATTTACAAAGTTGATTATACATAAATACCGAAATTTCTAGCATATTATTATATCACGACTCGACCATATCTAGATGATTATGTTGAGTTGAATGGAGTATGTAATTCAACTTTGATTACATGTTTACCTACATTTTTTGGCAAAACAAAAGCATAGTCGAATGAGTCAGCAAATCAGCATCAATTTTATTTCTAGGGCGATATCGAGTATCGACGTCACCAAATAGAGATGTTTGTGGTCAGCCATTTTGTAATTTCACTAAACAACCGACAATGTATGTAATTTCCAGTGTCAGAGGTCTGCGAAAGAAATTAACTTTCTTCTACATATTAATTTTATTAAAATAATATGCCGATGTCCAATTTTGTTCTTATGATTGATGTGTGTGTGTGTGCGCGGTACCTTCTTTATTTGAATGTAAAATTAGGATCCGTTTGTCTATCCTCTTGACTGGTTAGATATTTAAGTTAATTTAGTTGGATTATAATGTTATTACTGATATTAGATTGGAATTTGTGTTTTATTAAGATTGAGTTGTTTTGATGAAGATTTTTTTGTCTACAGTGTTATTTTTGCCGATGAAGTAGGTACTAAGATTGGTATACACGTTATACATAAATTGTTAAATATTTACATTTTTACAGTATCTTTTGTTAATATTTTCGAATGTATAAACGAGTAGACTTTAAAGGGAGGTACCTAGTCGTAATATTATACCTATACTATATACCTAAAATGTTATCAAGAACAATATCAGTTTAACCATTTTTCTCTGAAGTCATAAATGTATATAGTCTAGGTTTCTATTACAACTAGGTACTACAAAACATTCTAGAATTCATAAACTCCTACCCAATATAACTTCTAAATATAGCGAACACATTTCTATTTCCACAAGTTCCATCAAGTGTGAGTTCCGACATCAATACTACAAAACTAATCTAGAACTATATTTCAATACCTATCCGATAGTTACAGAATACGGCTATATATGTATAAGGCTGGGTACTCACGCACGAATGGTCGGCCGCACGTTACTATTTAATTTGCGGCCGGCTTGGCCAAGATAGGCCTGATGAGACGGAGACAGCGGCCGGAAGTGGACCCTCCCCCGGCGGGCCCACCCCACTGGACGCAGATATGTACTAGGCCTATTCAAGTGTGACGGTGAGGTATTAAAATGTTGATAGTGTCGACGTTGAAGACGGCAGACGGAGGTTCTTGATGAATTATTTTTAATGTTTGGTGGATGTGTATTTTTTTGTGGGTATATGCATGCTGGTATTATGGAAGGAAGCTGAGGCAGCATTAATGTGCATAAGGAATGCTAATTAGAATTATAATTTTGTTATAGGGGAAATTCTTCACATCAAGCTACAATCTGTTAAATTTCTTTAATAGATATTCAACTTTATCGCTAAATCATAAGGTTTAAAGTTGATTGGGAAAATTTTACAGTTTCGGGTAGCTTGATGTGCTGGCGTCTGTACATCATCATCATCATTTCAGCCGAAAGACGTCCACTGCTGGACATAGGCCTCCCCCAAGCACTTCCACTTCGACCGGTTCTGTGCTTCTCGCGTCCAACGGGTTCCTGCGGCCTTCACAAGGTCGTCGGTCCACCTTGTGGGAGGCCTTCTAACGCTACGTCTTCCGGTACGTGGTCGCCACTCCAGAACCTTTCGGCCCCATCGGCCATCTGTTCTGCGAGCAATGTGCCCTGCCCACTGCCACTCAAGTTTGGCAATTCTTCGGGCTATGTCGGTTACCTTGGTTCTCCTGCGGATCTCCTCATTCCTGATTCGATCACGTAGGGAAACTCCAAGCATAGCCCTCTCCATTGCCCTTTGGGTGACTTTTAGCCTTCTTATAAGGCCCATTGTGAGCGTCGATTGCTGGCGTCTACATAAATGGAAATAAAAAAAAAACTTTTTCTTCTGTTCAACAATCATAGATGTGATGAAATATCTAAGCATTGCATCTATCTATTTGCTAATGAGGTTCTCATCTTCCACACCAAACATTCACTAGACTTGCTTGTCAAAGATTTCCTCATGCACAAATCCTTAAAACCAGGCACATCCACATCTAAACAATCACCTGCAATATCTATATTCGTACAATTCTCTCGATTTCAATATCTCTGTGCCCCCCTACACCCCTCCCCCTCTTCTCAGGAGAGTTGATAGCTCCCTCCTACGTGTGCGGTCTTGTTTGTGTCCAGACTGTCCTGCCTAATATTGGGCTTTCATAATGACGTACGAGCCTTGGATTCCGACTTGTGATGCATAGCCGGCAAGAGAATATTCTGCTGAGAATATTCGGCAGGATTGATTGGTTTGAATTTATAGTATATGGAAATTGTTGATGGATTTCTTACGTTGTGAACGGTACCTAAGAATCAAGATCTTAAAATTATGTTGGTACAATTAACTCATACATACATACATAATCAGCCCATAATTTTCCCACTGCTGGGACACGGGCCTCCTCTCGGTGAGAGGGAGTGGGCCGTAATCCACCACGGGCCCAGTGCGGATTGGCAGATGTCACATGTCTTCGAATTTTTGGTTCTAGGACATGCCGGTTTCCTCACGATGTTTTCCTTCACCGTTTTGAGAGCAGTGGTGATGAAATAATTTACAAAAAGTAAAGCGCCTGTCTGGGTTCGAACCTACGACCTACAACTCGTAAGTCGCGGCCGTTACCACTTGGCCACCACTGCTCAACTGTCACTTATGAGACACAATTACCTTTTCTATTGTTACCGATCTCTAAGAGATTTCTTGACAGTTGAAGGGCTAAGTTGCTTTATATTCATCTGTTACTGATGTCATTCGAAGATTATCTCGGTCTGTAAGGAATACAAGCTCGGAGATAAGTTATAGAGAGATAAGTTGGCAGAATATTAAAACGGCCAGTTATCGGGATTAAGTCTAGACGCTTCAACTCTTTTATTTCCAAACTCGGGATAATTGACTTAGCCTCTCGTCCATTTACCAGACTTCAATAGGTGCAGCTCAAATGACCGGGCTGCCAATTAACACGGCAGACATACCTACTAATTAACTGTTATTTTGTTATGGTAGCAAATTCTGTATGCAAGTAAAATATTAAAATTGAATTGAATACCTACTTGCACCGAATGACAAAAGAATTTCACGCCATTATGACATTACCAAACCAAAATAACGTTAATGCAATGATACCCGACAAAAATCACAAACCGCATCGTAAAGCATTGTTAGTTAAACAATTACAGTCTTATTCATAAAAAGTTATCGAACATTTAAAGGCTTGCTAAAGTCTGGTTGTCAAAAATTGTTAATCATAAACGCATTTTAGCACTAAAACGTTCTTTATACCAACTAAAACGTTAACTAAAACGTTCTTTAAACCTACTATCATCATCATCTGCCTAGCCTTTTCCCAACTATGTTGGGGTCAGCTTCCAGTCTAACCGGATTCTTTAAACCTACTATATAGTTATGAAACCCAGAACCATAAGGAAGAAATGGCCGACTCTACAACAGCTGATTAATAAAAAAATGCCATTTGACTTACAAAAATGTAACATGTGTGAAAAATCAGTTTAGTGAACACTCATATTTCGAAGAACTGCAGTTGTGTTTAATTTATTTTGCACTTCTATTTAACCAATTTAGTTTATTATTATATACCTACAATGCAAAATAGAAGCGATTAAAAATATAACGAAGCACATACTTATAGCAACAAGAAATACTGTGAAACGCTCCAGCTTTGGAGTGTGGAAACAACGCTTTCAATGTCGTGGCGCAGTTTCGGGCCATGACGTTACCGCGTCAAAACTGTCGAAACTGTAGACAATAATTTAGTTTTCCGTATGTAATAATGTCTACGGTCACAATTACGCTACTGTTTGTTGTCCCTAAATAAATAAGTAAATTATTCGGTACGTAGACAGATATTCTCGTTTGACGATTCAATGTGTTGACCAATTTGTTGGATGACTTCATTTAGATAAATAATGAAGTTAAAGGACATTTTAGTTACCTATACTTAGAACGTTTATGAATACGAAATTTTATCGAAAGTTTTATAGGCTTATTGAACATTTTAACTAATGAATGTCTTAAACCTAAACCTTCTATAAGCTGTTTTTTATGAATAAGACCGTTAAACTATAATTGTGTGATACGCCACCAATTGATAATCGAAAATTAAAATGACGAGTTCCCGCCAACAATGCGCGGCGGCCATATTGCGGCGCGCGCTCGGTGTTGCCATGCGCGATAATTATTAATTTGCAGCGGCACTCGCGACTGTCATTAGCGACACCTCGCGCCAATTACGAAGCTCAGGGAGTTTGATGAGCACTTTTTTATTTAGCACAAGCGTTACTCCGGCAATTATTGAATGACTCGCGACGCGAAAGCCTCTAGTGGTTTTCATTTGTAGGAGAGTGCGATTTTGTAGTGTTGATTCTTTTAATGAAATGTTAATTGTAAATTGATGTCACCTAGCGATGGAATTAACAAATTGATTGCAGTTACAGTTTAAATGCTTTTATTGTTTTACTGTTATTGTTTTAAAATCACTTAGTATGTCTTTTATGTGTGTTATTATAAGTGTGTTACAAAACAAAGGTGACCGTTGAGTCCAATCAAAATTCCAAAGCATACCAATTTTCATCACGGACACTTATAGCCCACCTAAAATCTTATAAAAATGTAATATCATTCGCAAAACTCCTTCCGCTCTATACAGCGTCATTTTAACTGGATCGGGGCAAGTAAAGATTATCGCGGGTTTCCGAGGGATTCCCACATTTAACGCCACGGACTCCAAACCGGGATTCATTAAATTGAAACTGGAGCAAAATGGCGTCGACACCAGTCGGCGCGAACCGTTTCACGCTCTGACAGTTTTGTAGTCTGAATGCAGAATAGACCTAACCTATCTGCGATCTGCGATTTACTTGCATGTTCGACCGTCTGACGGATCTAGGGGGATTTTCAAATATATAACTGTTTTTGGCCATCGCTTTCGAAACCTATGTTTGTTTCGGTAGTCCGTAATCTATGTTAATTAAATTATTTATTCTGTAGAAAATCAGAATTTTACGAAAAAAGAGCAAATTTTGAGCAATCTTATTTTACGTTCTTATTTTTAAATTAATTTATGTGTACACACATATTATTATTGTTTCTTTTTCGTTTTGTGCACGATTTCTTCTACATCGTATTTTTTTCCATATAGGTATGTATACCTACATATAAGTTTATCCCTATATTCTTCATACATGTTTGTATTTGTTTACTGTAATCAACTGCTGGGTACATACCAACCGTAGGCATCACCTTCAATGTACCTACCACCTTTTAGGTCAGTCACTTGGAACAACAATTGTGTTATTATTTTGATTTTAATTTTGCTTTACATTGTCTACGAAAGGAATATTCTCTTTTTTCAACACAGAAACAGTACTATACTAAATATTGGTTTTACTGGTTAACGTTGGTCTACATTTTAAAGGTTATATTTTATATGCTAAATTCCATTTACAGTTTTTCATCAATTGAATAGGCTTGTTTTGTGATTATTAACTTCATTAGTTTTTGTATTGCACGTTGTTCACTCTATTGTGAACTGATTCTGAGTAACAATTAAGCCCCGAGTTAAATGCAAAAACCACTGAAAACCTAAAATCACTTAGTTTTTTTATATGTAAACTATTTATAAAAATTAAAACATGTATTTACGGAGACTATTTTCATTTAATTAATAATTGTCAGCCAAAAAAAATGTAGGTATTTGGACAAATAACCTACGTAGATAGACACTAAGAATAAAACTGTAATAATATTTAATTTGTTAATACTAGTTGTAAGTTATTTACTCATAAGAAATGTAGCTGCGCAACATTAGCAGCTGTATACAGTTCAATGCACCATCCATGTACTTGTCAAGTACACACTCATTAATGTACAGACTGCTTTAAAAAAACAAAGTTTTCCGAAATAAAGAATTCAAAAAAATCACCATGTGTTTTTTTACTCAAACCCATAGTCCCAAAAAGTGAAAGTGACACCAATGCCACTATCGGTAGCTATTAAAGAACCGATACCACGAATAAAAGGTACCAGACTCATTTTTATGGAGCTCAGAACGAAACAATAGAAGCCTAGCTTAAAACAATAGAACTTACAAGAATCGGCGACAGTACCCGTAATGACACTGTTTTAAACGATTATAACCATTAAGATCTCCACAGTAAAGCTGATAATAGTCTGAAAGATCGCCAGGTAATGAAATGTAACTTAGTTGTAAAAAATTATATTTTCTCAGAAAATGTAGTTAGTTGTAAACTAACTTCTGAGATTTCTTGGCTTAAGTACGTTCTTGGCTTAAGTACGTTAGTACTATTAGTTATTCTGTGACTTAAGTTGAGTTTGGAAATAACGGTACTTTCAATATTGTTATCTAAGCTTAACTTAAGTACAAAAATAGAATAAATGACGAAATCAGTGTAGAAGACAAAGATAATAAGAAAGTCACCCAAGAAGTATCAAATAAATTAACTATAACATGAATACAAGTACCTAAGTATGTTGATGTACATGAACACACAACACACAATTCTCGTGATTTTAAGAACGTTCACAATCTCAATCTGTCAAAAATACCACGAATTTCCTTACATTTTTGACAAGTTTTTGACATTTTATTGTCGCTGAGGTGAGATTGCGACTAGATTTTGAACGTTATTAATTACGGGAATTGGCCTTCAGGTTAAAAACTCCGGAGTAGGATCTCCGAAGGTAGCATCAAAGTTATACTTGAAACTAATAACAATATAGTTACACAATCTACTAAGACGACAGGTTACTCTATCAATGTCTATCTATTAGCACAACAATGACTTGGGGGTAATGTCCCTTATACAAATAAACTACTAAGTTCTAATGACAATGAGATGGCAGTCAATGTTACGCTTTTATTAATACAGCTAAATAATAAAACTGGAGTATAGCTTAAATATATACTTACTTGATGTATTTGCGAAGAAAGAGATACTATTTGTTGAAATATAGGTGAAAACTGAAATGACAGTAATCAATCATTTACAAACAACCCTGGTACAAACTTTGACCAAGGACTACTACTAAAGGGTTTTATGATACCAAGTGTTCCTTAGGTAATACAATTGGAATGGACACCGGACAGTTGTGTTATCTATGAATGACTCATGAGAATCCAAGATTTTTTTATGCTGAGTAGTATTAGGAGACCCATTTTAGAAATCGATGACAATGATGAATCCTTTACCGAAAATGTTAGATCTTACTGCAGTCTTAACAAATAACGAAAGTTCGACATTAATATGATAACCAGAAATGAATGTATTACCTAAGAATTCTAAAAGGACTGAACCAAAAACAACCGAAGTTCATAACGTTGACGACAAACAATATCCTTTCTAGAATAGAACGTAACAAACCAAAAGGAGTTACAAAACAATATAATGTAACAACCACTTCCTAACTCGTGATAAATCTTACACAACAGTTATTTTCACAAAAAAATACGGAAATAATTCTGCAATTTCTTCATAATCTTTCCCCTTCGGTTTGTTGTTTTCCTGTCTCTGTTAGTATTTCAGTAGAATGTAAAGTGTAAATACCCTTGATAATACGATGCAATCTTTTAATATCCTTTGAAGACACATTTTTTTAAAACTATCAAAAAGTCATATAGTCATTTGCTATACATACTTACAATTTACTCCCATGACTGTACAACTTATAAGCATACCTAGTCGTAAAATCCTTTCGAACCCGGTGAGAAATTAGTTTTTCATTGCATGACACCAATATCTCTAATATATTCCGTCAGAGATTTCAAATATCATCATTAATCTGATCCTGAACCTTAAAAATAAATGTAGTAGGTACCTATTTCATATCATATTTGATTTCGTTCAAAATCATAAATGATTTCAGCTATAAAGTTCACACCTATTACAAAATTCATAACAAACAAAATTGAATAAGGATGACTCAACCGTTCCAAGTAGTATTTTCACCTGAATATTTTCCTGTTTTATTTCAGTCCCAAAAAACAAGGTAAAAACATATTTTTTAACTCTTTTTTCCTCATCCAGATGTGACCTTTAGTAAAGAGTTGATATCTAACAATTTTATAAGAAAATACAAAATTTTCCATTTGAGTTACATTTCTTTTTTGAAATTTAAATGTGAACATCTTAATTTTCATATTAAAAATACATCTAAACTTTAATATAGAAGAACTACAACGTCTATTAAACAATCTAAGAAAGTTGTTAATGATCTATTGAATGACCTAGCAACAGTGTCACCTACTAGTTTAAACAATGCTCTGAAGCGTGGCTGAACAACCGCGTGGTTTTCCGTATCATTGTACGAAGTAACGTCTTTTATATGTTAGCAAGTTCTTTCTCATTCAGTAGGTGGATAGCACAACATTGTCGCTCGTGGCTCGGGCCTTGAACTCGCTCCAGCTGAACAAACTACAATGTGTCTGTGCGTAACTATTGAGAAACATATTATTTTCTGTCTAGTCGACAAAAAATAAACGTTGGAAAAACGAAATCTAACCGTGATTATTTGTTTTCTAAATAGTGTGTTTTATGATATTTGAAATTTTAGAGGTCTACATGATATTGACTTAGAATATTTCCTATGGGTCGTGAAAGATTTTTTTGACTTATGTTTTTGTGATTATTGCCCATAAACTGAAAGTGTACAGGTAATGCATGTGTAGATAACAACATAAACTAAGGCCGAGAATGCAGCCACCGTCGGCACACAAAATTGAGATTTGCATGAGGCGGCGGCGGCGAGGCGTACGCTCGGCTCGCTCGCCACGCGATTAAAAATGCAGGCCGCGGCGGGTGGGAGAGCGCGGGCGGGGCGGGGCCGCAAGTCGCGCTGCTATTGGCCCGGACGCGGGCGGGCGGGGCCCGGGGTGCGCGCGCGGGGGGGCTCCGCTGCCGCAGCCGCACGGCGCTGGCAACCTCCTCACAACGCACGTAGCCTCCGCGCCGCACGGTACCGCGAAACGTTATCGACGCGCACCGCCGCGAGTCCATGTGAGCGACCGACGGTTTTTTCGTTGTGTACGGTGAACGAAGGATCGGCAAGCTGTACGCGCCGCAGGAAGACGACATGTTGACGATGGAGACGGATCTCAAAGGCGGCAGCCTACATGCCACAGTGCCGCCGCATCACGCGCTCCAGCACGGCTACGGCTCGCTGGGCGCGCTCGGCGGCATGATGTCGCTGCCTCAGCAGCAGCCCCTGTCGCAGCACCAGCCGCTGCAACACCAGCACCACCAGTCCCTGCCGCAGCACCACCAGGCCCAGCCACAACACCATCAACCGCCCAACAACAACAATAATAATACCAGCAAAAACTCCAACGCGGAGCGTGTGAAGCGCCCCATGAACGCGTTCATGGTGTGGTCGCGTGGGCAACGCAGGAAGATGGCCTCTGACAATCCCAAAATGCATAACTCGGAAATATCAAAACGTCTCGGTGCACAGTGGAAAGACCTCTCTGAATCAGAGAAGCGACCGTTCATCGACGAGGCGAAGAGACTTCGCGCTGTTCACATGAAGGAACACCCGGATTATAAATACAGGCCGAGAAGGAAGACGAAGACCCTCGCCAAGAAACAGGAGAAGTACCCGTTAGGAGGAGGAGCTCTGTTAGGTGGTGGTGAAGGACAGAGGAGCTCGGCACCGCCGTCACAGCAGCCGCGTGACGTGTACCAAATGACTCCTAACGGATACATGCCCAACGGGTACATGATGCACGACCCCAGCGCCTACCAGCAGCAGGCGTACGGCTATCCACGCTACGACGTGTCTCAGATGCAGCAGAGCGGCTACGGGCAGTATTACGGTGGCGGGCAGGGCTCGCCCTACCTGCCGCAGCCACCGTCGCCGTCGGCCTACGGGCTGGGCCCCGGCTCGCCAGGCGGCTACGCGCTGCCTCCCTCGTGCGCCTCGCACTCACCGAGCGGCTCCTCCGCCAAGTCAGAGCCGGTGTCGCCGGGCCCGCCGGGGCTCAAGCGTGAGTTCGGTCACGAGCCGGCGGTGCAGCTGAAACGCGAGTTCGCGCCACACCACGCGCACGAGATGGGCATGAAGCGCGAGTACGGACAGCAGGAGCTGAGCCAGATCATCAACATGTACCACGTGCCCGACGAGCAGCGGTACGCGGCCGCCAATGAGCGCGCCATGCCGCTCATCTGAGAGTCGCCGTTCGCGTGCGACATCGACATCCCACCGCTCTGAGCTGTCGGGTCGCCGCGCCGCTCCTCCAGTGACTTTGTTGCGAATCGGTTTTCGCGTTAGGACAGTGATCGTTATCTCCCGGCTGTACATACTTCTAGGTATGTCCATTTATTTGTTTTGTAATGTACCGACGCTGTTAGTGTTGCGAACTGTTAACTAGCGAGCCGCCGGCCGCGCGCCGACGGCTGAACGTTCAATTAATGTTGTTGATGAATATCTTGTATTATATTATGATTATTGTATTTTTTCATGGTTTAAGTTAAATATTTTAAGTCGTGTCGTGCGGATGGACGCTAGGGTTCCGACTGTGGTTCGCGTGAGAGACGATGTAGTGAACGAGGTAATTTGAATACCAAAAAAATTTGAACAATTTGTAAATATAGTGTTAAAGGCTAGAGACGAAAGTTGGAGTTAGTCGGTAAAGCGTAGGTAGATAGCGATAAGTCGTGCCACGACGCCACTCTCGTACGCCCGACGTGCGTTGTACAAAATATTTGTTATATGGAATCGAAAGTTATTAAAGCCTCGAAAGACTAAAATATTGTAATACGAAAATGTACAGTGAGTGTTATATAGTCAGTGGACACAAAAGTATATTGAAGAAAAGATGAAGTTATCAATAAACGACGCGTTAAAATTGTACATGCTGTTTTGTTGTATATTCCCAAGTGTTCCCCGGCGGTCACACCGCAAGTGTACAGAAAAGTTAGCGCCATAGCTATGATTCATCGCTAGCCGAGCGTGGCCGTGTCACAATACTGAACACAACTCCCACAAGCGATTTATACCAATTTTCTAAGCACACCGATATTAATTTGCGATTTTATTTATTTATTCAAAAAGAAAATTGTTGGTATCTTTTTATTATATTAATGTGTAGCAAATGGAAGTTTTCTTACAAAACTTCACCATCTTAATTTCTCTCATAGAAAAGACTTCAACGCACAGCTGCACTTGCGTGTCTTTTCATAGCAACATTATTTCTCGTAATTTCATACATTTCAGAGTGTATGATTGTTTGTGCCAATTTATTAGACTGCCAAACAATGCAACACTTCATACAGAAGGCAATAAATATTTCATAATAATTGATAATAACGCTATTATGTCGGTGCAGTGAAAACATTATTGTCATTCTAACATAATTAAATGCTTTTGAAAGGTTCAATAGGAAAACATAATACCTGAAGTTAATAAACACGGCTATACTGCTTACATTGCAACATTAATTGAATTATTCAATTATATTATCAATTCATTCGAACATCCAATTGCTTAGTTTGGAGTTCATAGATTTAATAAGTTAAACGCTTCAATTTTTCTCATCACAAGTAGTTATGTACTACTTATTTATAAACTAAATTTCACATTTACGATTAATAAAATTCATAACGATTCCGGAAGACTACTACAAACGTCACTTTAATAATATTTTAGCTTTTATAGGTAACAATTTATTAAATAGCATTCAAGCTGTATTTTCTTTTAATCATACAACATGATTAGATTGTAATGATTCAGTTTTAAACGAAAAAAGCTTTAGATACTGCTGTTAATATGTATTCAGTAAGAAACACCAAAAAATTACATAGATTTAAATTTCTTGACAGCATTTGTAGCAATGAAAATTAAACAACGGATATTTCAGTGAAAGTCACAAAACAACAAACATCTCAAACTAGGTTTACAGATCATTTGTTACGTGATTATAACTTTTATTAGTCATTTTTTCAACAAAATGTTTGAAATTCAGAATAAAATTATATCAACATTTTCAATGTTTTAAGTAAGTATCATTGTTTGAGACGCAGATAATTACACAACAATATTTTTCAAAAAACCCGACAAACCTTCTTTTCTCACACTTATAAACTTCATAGAAAATGCAGTCATGGGAACTGTTGATAGAAGTGAAATCTTCAAACTATATAATAACAATGGCCACACATATAGCAACTTATAGCTACAGATATACAGTAAGGTGATACGAACCCATAAGTTTTTCACCTACAAAAAATCGCTCAACGCGCCTAAAAAAGTTTTCACTTTAAAAAAGTCAACAAAATTGCATCACACACCAACACCTAGTCTAATGCGTATAAGAAACTGGCATTTCAATCAATTACTGTCAACACGCAAGGGGTGAGGCGGGATTTAATCAAATCCCTCGGAGTAGTTGATAGAATTCGGGTACTCGCACCACCCCCGGGAATTTAACCGACTTAATCCGACGAAAAACGCCCCGATGTTCAGCGATCATTTAAACACTATTTTCACTTAACACTTTGATGTGGGGCGGGATTTATGAGAAGTCACTAGAGACTAAAAAAAAGTTATTTAATCTGAATGAGATTAGAGAGCAAAACAATTAAACTATTGAGAATCAACTAAAAAAAGGAAATAAAGAAAAAGAATTGGAGTAACAAGATGTATTTAAAAAAATTGTATGGCCATTCAAGTTTTTTTGTATTAAACATTGGCATATACCTACCTGAACAAGTCGAAGCATAGTTACAAACAATTCTTTCACCAAGTTTTTACAGCAAAATTTAACATTTAAAGTTTGTATAAAATCTACGGAGTTGATTTTGACTATTCTGTTTTGATCGGGCAACTTCAAAAATTCAAAACAGTTATTCAAACAACTTTAAACAATTTATGCAAGTCAAGCTGGTTAGTATTTAATATAGCTACAGAATAAATAGTACAAGTAGTATTACTACTATGTTTCAAAGAGAAGTATCCAATGTATTAAAGTAAATTTAAAAAAAAATCTACGAAGTTAACTAATAAGTTAACTTAGTAGATTTTTTTTTTACATTATTGTTTTCATCATCAATCTTACAAAATATTAACTTCTGGTGAATATTTTGGTTTTGGTTGGTTTGTGGTGGTGGTTCTTCTTTTAACACAAAATATCCTATGACACTCGGCAATACAGTAGCTTCCCATTAGTGAAAGCATTTTCGGAACAGTAGTTCCAAAGGTTACCCTACATATAAACTAACACTTTTGATATTAAAAAAAAAACTACTACCATTACACGAAAACATGTAGGTATGTAAAGCAGAAAATTCCACACACATTTGGGAGTTGGTAAGACAACCGTATAAAAGATTACCGTTATAAGGAAAATGGGTAAGCTGTCAAAAATGGCCTAGCAACAGAGATTTTACTAACCATATAATTCTAGTTAGGGCATAGTAAGAAGTCGGTAGGTGTTCGTGCAAAATAATTAACTTTATGCTAAACGATTTGAAATATTTACTACCTACATTCTCGTTCGAAACAGCATTCATTTTATTGTTATGTAGGGTAGGTACATACCTACTGGAGGGTAGGTATTTGTGTTGGTAACAATTAGGTATCGAATAAGAATGCCAATTTATCATCTTTATATCATATATCAGCCTTTTCCCAACTATATGTTGGGGTCGGCTTCCAGTCTAACGGGATGCAGCTGAATATTACATGGAACTACTGCCACAACCCAGTTACTAGATAATACGGTACCGAGGCAAGGAGGGGTCTCGGCATGTAAAGATGGTCACCCATCCACAGACCAACCGCGGCAAGCGTAGCTTAACCTGATCGATCGACCTGTGTGGCTGTTATTATTTAGCCACGGGCTCCTCTCATAATAGAAATAATTGTCTGCCTAACCATTCAGGGGAATACAGGCGTGGTGATGCAATGCTTGACATGAGATTTTTTTTCAAGACTGAATAGATGCAAATTCAAATTACTATGTGATTAAATAAAATGGTAAGGCAATAGAATTTGAATAAAAGTTTTAAGACTTTAAATGTCACTTTAAACCCGCTTAGGGCTGATTTTTCAATCGACAGAAAATTTTTATTCGTGGAATAAATTTGACGTCTGACAGTTTTTTTATGGAATAACTGTCAAAAATTCAAAATTATTCCTCCGTTAAAATTATCTGGCGTTGAAAAAATCAGAGATGAACACACCGATTTCTTCTTTCAGTCGTTAGTAACTTTCGAAAGAAGAAGACAAAGCGTTGTGTAACTAAACAGACGCTTTACAACGTTTATTAATAAGGGGGTAACCCCCTAAAAAATTTCTGGGGCTTTGAACTTGGCAAAGTATAATTTAAACATTACCAAATATCATTCGATTTTCTGCATCCGAAATTCGAATCCTTCCGAGTTCTGTTTTTAGTTATTCTCTAATATTCCTAAGCAGCTTAAATCTTAGATTTATTTACTTTAGATTTATTATGATTATTTTATTCATTAGCATAATTATATTTCACAATAATTCTGATCCCCAAGCAAGATACAAGCAAGCGCCTCATTCGAACCTATTACAAACTGTTGAAATATATACACTATGTCTTGAGTGCGAATAATAAATACCTACATTTTAATATAAAAACAGACTCACACCTTCGTCATTTTAACATAACATAGACTTACGCCTTCTTCGGGTAATGGAAAACCTGGGAAGCGATATGAACCTTCAGGGTAATTGTATAACACACTATCAGTAGCAATGGCTTTTATTTTGACAGTTCAACAACATTCATTGCGTTATGTACGTTGTTGAGCATATGAAGCAATGGATTAGCAATATAGTAAGGAATAATTGAGTAGTCATAGTATATTAGGGCCCTGGTCATACACGCGCGCAGGTTATTATGTTTAAAATCTAAGTATAATACCTCATAACACTTCTAGTTGACTTAGTAACAACGTCGCTTAATAGAAGCTACTCCGTTGAAAAATAGCGTGAAAGTAAATGATTGACAAAAAAGTTTTGTTAATCTGTAACCAATCTCTTTTTTGTCTCAACTCGATTTTTACGCACTTCTTTCATCTCTTTTTTTAGGAAAAAAAAAATCAGTCTGTAGAATAAAAGTATTTGAACACAAAAATATTATTGAATGTTCTACTGTTATTATGACTTCTAAACTATGCCACCGTTATTATCAAGACTAGCTTCTGCCTGCGTCTACGTCTGCGTGCTTTATTTTATTTTTTCTATAAATTATTTTTCATTTGATGGCCCAATTCTTGTGGATGGTATTAGCTCCTAAGGGTCGTATCACCATCCACGAAAATTGGGCTATCAAATGAAAAATAATTTTGCAAATCCGACTGATAGTTCCAGAGATTAGCGCGTTCAAACAACCTCTTTAGCTTTATCATATTAGTAAGTAGGTAAATAGATTTAACGTTAGCTTCATAAAATGTAGTTGTATCATACATATCGTAAGGAGCTTACAGGACCTGAACGCAAAAAACGCAAGTTTTAGAAACAATAAAAGTATATGATCGACTACAGTACACAAAATCAGAAAAATATATGATATTCTTCCGGATATATGCTAGGTTGATAGTGTGTTGAAAACATAATACCACTAATTTATACCATACAAAAAAATCATGAAGATACCTATAAAAACTTTCTTTTTACAATAAAAACCATACATACAATCATTCTGATTTTTTGTCAGATTATTCTACAAGCAACATACTAAAACACAATTTTTTAATTTAATTTTTTAATTTTTTAGTCCAAACAATAGATTTTTTGTATTTAAATAATTTCTTCATATTTTGCAATAAATTACTAGCGTTGTGTCATCGCGCTTCTCTTTCTTTTCTATGCAGTCCGACAGTGACCTCGCTTTAGGTCATTTAAGCCCCTTAAGTATTAATTAGAAAGCAATTAAGTATTAATAGGCTCGCCTCCTGTTACATGGGACTTAAATATAACTAACAAATGAACTCTTCAGCTTTATTAGTTGTATAAACAGATATTATAAATACAGATTAAATTAACGAGATCGAATTACAATTACCCTGTAGTCAGTTTTTTCTTGGTGCTACGGGATATTAACGAAGCTAATTAAATTGTATTTGTACCAAAATACGAACTGCAAGCATTGTTGAAACTGTAAAAAATATTTTCAGTTTCATCTATTCAAATAAATTAATCTTTATTACAAATCCTTATTGTACACAACCAGGGGAACAACACCCGAACATAGTACCTCCTCCTTTTTGTGAAGTCGGTAAAAAAGGGGCGAGCTTATCGCCATATAAAAGAACGAAGGTACGTTTTGTCTTTTTAAATCGTTTTTAAGAAGAATTAATTATATTCAGGGAAACACTCCATGACAAACTTTTGGCGAACTGAGCCATAAACAATTAAATTATATCATCGACCACCCACCATAATAAATTTCTTATCCGATCGATTCGAATCTAAAATTCGTATCCGTCAAAGAAATAATTTACTTCAATTTGCTTCTGCATTTCTCTAAGGCCATAAATAAAATAATTTCTATTACAGGTTGACTACTTGTGTGAGATAGAATTTACTGCCGCCAGGCGCTAAGCACACTGAAACTGTCAATGACACATTACAATTACAGGTACATAAATCTAGAGTCATTTGACATTTAAACGTTTAGAAAATCATTTTTATTGAATTACTGTTCCTTACTGAAACCTCTTTTCTTTTCTAAAGACTCTCTTTAAGGCGCTGTCCAAACGTAAGACACCGTAAAACGCTCAGTTTTTTGTCACACAGGCGTATTGGTACATATTACAAGCCAGAATAATGTTATTTATTGGCGCCGATTCTGTTGTTCACAAAATAAACTAAATTTAAGTTCATGCATCTTTTTCTTTCTATTTCATTATGAAAAGGACAGAAGATAAATATTAGTTTAGTCCTGTCAAATTAAGATACTCCATAGACAATTTAGACGAGATTAAAAAGTTGGCTACTAAAAATACGTCAATTTACGTCAGGCGCTGACTAATTTGACAGGACTAAACTAATATTTATCTTCTGTCCTTTTCTTAGTGAAATAGAAAGAAAAAGATGCCTGAAATTTAATTTAGCATAAAAAGGCCACTTTGGCAGAATCATAAAATGATAACATAATGGACAGTTAACTGTTAAGTTAATCGTATCAAATCCCATTGGTGAAGCATTTTTCAGTTATTTTTTTTTTATCTGTGCTAAAATACCAATCAATCCGATCCAAATCCAATCCCAATCTCTTTGATAGTACCTACGTAGTGCAGCGAAAAAAAGAAAAACACGGACTGTCTTCGCCTTATTATAATTCATAATGTTATCCTTTTATGGTTTTCCAAAGTGGCCTTTTTAGGCCCCCAGGTGTAAGTATTAATAAATAGAAACTATTATGTTATGTTGTCAGGCACAGCGAAATTTGTAATAGTTAAGAGAGAGAAAGAACGATCAGTTTCAGCATAGATACTACTCAGTTCTATTCACATAAGAATTCGTCTTAGTACCTTCATAGTTTTTTTAATTAATTTAAATATACCCTCCAAACAATGGTTGCCATTTCAAAATAAGTCCTGGCAAAAAGCCGCAGTTTAGCAAAAAGTTAAGGTTTTTAAATCTTTCTTATTTCAGTAGGTACTCATTTCCCCTATTTCATTTATAATTTACTAGCTTCTGCCCGCGACTTCGTCCGCGTGAAATTTCACCCTCCCCCCATTCAACCTCTTAGGGGTGGAATTTCAAAAACCCTTTCTTAGTGGATACCTACTGTTCACAAAGAACACACTAGGACCAGCGGTTTGGGCTGTGCGTTGATACCTATACATATCAATCAGTCAGGCCTTTGAATTTTATATATTTTTTATTTTTATTTATTATTATAGATTTAACCCCATTCCAAACTGCGTAACAGTTCTTCGATAGCAATTTCCCCTACAATGCTTTTATGCCTTAAATAAAAGTGTATCATTGCCATAAAATTCAATCAATCAATTGATTGATTTTTTGTTTTAATTTTTTTTTTGTTATGTATATCTATTGTATAATAAGGTATATATAAATATACATAATTGTTCACTGCAAGGAGCAGCTGTCTTAAAACATCTGTCATCTGTAAATTATTATATTTAAATTATTCTTTACCTAATTATATAACCTTTAACTACTTTGCCTGTACATTTATGTATGATTTTCCAGTTTCATCCGCATTTAGCTGTTGTTACGTTCATTAATTTTTTCACTTTAATCTACCAGATTTCACATTTTTCGCGTAGATCCAGAACTGTACCTTTTCATATCATCACTATGGGACCTGAAAATTAAAACAAACTTATTTGTTTATGTGATTTACATAAGACATGCTATAATTCATAACCTTTTTACTAATCCGGCCCAAATACCAATACGACGATAATCGTCCAAAAACAATGCAGTTCGTAATCCGGTTTCTTTTACTACCTAATTTTATTTATTTATTAAAACTTTATGCACAAGTAAAAAACTGTACAAAGGCGGACTTAATGCCTTGGGCATTTTCTACCAGTCTACCTTAGGGTGATGCAGAAATAATACACAGTAGGTGCAATAGCAGAAAACAAATAGAAAATATTTATACGTAAAAACGTGCAAACGTTCAACATGCGTGTTTGCACGTTCGTTTTATATTAATAGTACTCGTATATCTACGGGAGTCATCGTGAATTTCATAATCAAACTCCGTGATACGTAGGAAGAGTACATCCTACGCATTAAACGTGGATATAGAAATTATAAAATAATTCCTAAACGAATAAAACAAAGCCAACCCAAAATAGATTTATTAAAATTACTCAAAACGCATTCACAAAAATATGAATTCCGGATGTACGCGCGCACTCTGGTTTCGCACCCCACCGTTCCGCGGCGTGACCCGGGACTCGAACCCGCTACCCGAGGGTGGGCAATCACGCCGCGTTCCCACGGAGCCGGCATTGTTTCCTCTCACGGTTCGCGACATGTCATTGCTATGATTGCTGGGCCACTGGCCCACTGCTTTCTAATCATACGTTCAACGTAAATATCGCTTTGAATCCCATTACTTAGATGTGTGATGTGTCTCCGTACCTAGATTGATGAGGTTTTAAAAGTACCTACAATTTTCCAGCACAATAATACTTAGCTCCAAAGCTAAAGGTTTTATTTTACATTTCCACAAAACTGGTAATCAATCTCACAGGAAATAAGCTTTCTAATTAAATATAAATCACTACCCAACTGCGTTTAAATTCAAGAAATAAATCACCGAAATTGCACGGTATCATATTCTTAGGAAAAAATCGTATCGAATGGCATGTAGGAGCGTACACCGGTGCATACATCTGCCACCCCTGGCTACCTACCAACATCAGTAACATCCGCCGACACATTTCGCCCCACATTTTTTTCCATGTCGCAATGTAATTTCCCAAAATCCCAGTTGGTGGTGGCGTGTAAATATCGGCACAAACAACAAACATAAAGTTGTCACGTAATTCGTTCGTCAAACATTCATCTATTTGTTCTTGAGATTGACACCAGCCCACCCCCAGCGGTGGCCCTTTGTTTTTATGTTGCACGCTGTCAATATTTGGTCTCATTTGTCATTAAGTGGTTTTAAACGCCGATTCGTCGGCGATACGACGAGCCGAAAGTGGGTGGCGCTGTGTAAGCTTGTTCAAACATACGTCCCGATGTGTGAACAGATAAGGCAACGTGAACGTTTCTATGTGAACTTTGACTTCGGAATATTAATACGAGAGGCGAATCCTAAAATAGAAATACGTGTGGAAAATTTGACGAACCCATGTTCTGTTCATACCACCCTGTGTTATCGAGAAAAAAATACTCAGTCTTGGTCAAAAGTTGCTGCAATAAGCAGTTAGGCGGACGAGGCAAAAAAAAATTAAGTGGAATTTTAGCTTTAGTTTAGTGCGCATGACCTTCTTGGAATCGTTAGTTGCCGTAACGGTACTTACGTCGCGTCTCCCTCAGGTAGGCCTGCAGTGGCCTGCACTCGCTTGTTACTTGAGGCTCGGTGCAGTCAGGAATGCGTTTTTATGACGCCTTTTTCAGATGATAGTAGGTACTCCAAGATAATGTTTAACACGATGATGTGGTTTTTGTGCATCGGTATTTGTGTTTTTCCGTGCCCTATTTTTCTATAAACTCTAATTTTAGATTTGTTACTGAAAAAACGAAAATAATAGTTTTAGTAAAAATAAAATTTTGGTCAAAATTTGTGTTGGTCTTGTGTGAATTAGAGCTAAACAATTTCAAATCAAATCATTCATCCTCAAACACAAAATGTACTGTGTATTTTAACAAACGGGATTCCGCCTGAAAAAAGCTATTCGGAAATTGATTCTCTGTTGATTTCTAAGGCCGTTACACCAAAACAAGGAATGTATCTGAAAAACCGCTGGAGTGTGACCAAACTTTGATTTGTACACCTTTATCTGTTAAAGATGCAGAATTATTTATTTATTTTCTTTAGGAATTTGGAGACCGTAACTGTTTACGGTTTTCAAATTTCAGAATGGGAACTTAATCAAATTGATTCGGTGTCTACTCACACCTTATTCAGTCGTCAAATTTATTACAGAACATTATTAACGGTACATACTGCTGCTGGTGAATTTGAATTAATTTATATGATTTATTATGGAATTACTTAAATTTATTTACGCTAAACATTACCCAAGAATCGGAAGCTTACCCAAGTTTGGCTTACTACAATAGATACATTGTATAATACAAACATTACCATCCTAAGGGGACGTCTCCACGAGCGAGAGAATCGCGGCGATATTATCGTCGTGCCACGTATTTCTATACACTCTCTTAGAACGTGTCTCCACACGGCGATATCATCGCGGCGAAAATTTGTTAACACGGCGAGGCTATCGCCGCGATTCTCACGCCCGTGGAGATGGCGCCTAAGTTCTTGCCAAAACCCACTTCTCTTATTCAGTCATCACTTCTTTCAGCTCCCATATCTTTTCGCAAAACAAAACAAAACATCACACTTAAAACAAATAACACCGAAAAACATTTACCACTAGCAAAACGGAACAATAATTACAGAATTTTACACCAGGTAGAACCTTCCTAAGTACTCAATGTAAGCCTTTACCGAAAGGATCGTCCGAAGGCAATAAAAAAATGTTTCTGGAAAGTTTTATGACCGTAAAGGGGTATAACCAGCAATAGGGTTATGTTGTAAAATAATTACACCGACCAGCGACCTTCGAGGATAATATACCGCCAAAGTTGATGAGTTATAACTGTAAAATGGTTCCGGTAACTAATTAACGAGTAGACGCTATGTTGCTTATGTTCTAGCAATCATTACTGGTTAAATAAATACTGTTAAGACGGTATAAGTGTTTTTCACTTCTATTTAGAATTTGTTCTCGAAATTTTTATCTTAAATATTATATTTCATTGTTTTTTAGGCCTATTTTCCAATTACTCTTCAAGTAATTATGATAATAATGTGTATTTTGTGTTAGATTCACATAGCTAGTGGAAATTAAGTGTACATAATTCAATGTAAATCGGTGACAGTTGCCGGCACAAGGAAACTTGCATTGTCATCTTGATATCAGGTACAATACTTTATATTTTACTTGCTATTAGTTAGTTTACGTACTACAATTAGTTCAATTACACCAGCAATTACCTACTTTGTTCACTTTTAGTAAGGCTACTTGATGCCAATGACCTTTGAACGTAAACATAACCTTACTTAGGTTTGGTGACAGAACTCCTTTTATTTATATCTAAATTTCATTTTTCCCATTGACTTATATATTTTACTTTTAAACTAATCACCTTTTCAACTGCTGCCACAACAACCTTCTCTATTCTTATTTCTTGTCGCTTCGCTTCCTTACTTTTAATCATGATTATGACTCGCAGCGCCCGTGCTCGCCTCGAAGAGTCCAAACTCAATGAGGCTTTGAGCGCTTTAAAGGCGTCAAAGGAGTCCTGTGACCAACTAATTAAGGAAATAGATGACAATGAAAGGGTGCTCTTTGATGCCCATGAAAAGAATAGGAAGTTAAAAATTGAAATGGCTCAGATATATACTCAATACACTGATGCCATAGAAGAACGGGATAGACTTCAGCTTGTTGTGGACGGGTTCAGCCAGTGTAGCGTAGAGTATGAACAAGCTCTTAGCCACAAACACTTATTACAACAGCAGCTACATGAGGCTCAAAGTCAGATTACACAACTTGAGACTACAAACCTTAACATCACCGCCTCGCTGAATCAAAGTCTGTTCAATGAGTTGGTGTCTATTGCCCCGTCAATGGTTTCTGCCATAAACCCCACTATTGATTTGACAGGTGATGATGAATCAAAATCATGTAATTCAGTGAGGGTAGTCACTAGTAAAAATAAACTTAAAAAGTACATCAAAATTAATAAATACATTGTTAAAACCCAAAAAATGGTAAAAAGACAAAAGTTCTTTATTAAAAATGTTAAACTTAATAGGGAAAGGTTAAATCTACTTAAACAGCTAGATATGTATTCTTTTAATCTGGAGCAAAGTACTAGGAAATACAACATTGACACACAGGACTTGCAATCTCAACTTGACCAGCTGCAGGAGAAACTAAGATCAATGACTAACAAATATAATACCTCTGAAGATCTAATGAGGGAATATGTGTTGGCAATGAATGAGCTGGTGAACTCACAAACGAACAGCTGTGAGCGCTGTCAAACACCATCCAATGTACCTACACCAGACCATTCATTATCGGCATGCAATACCACATTACCGCAGCCTTGTGTTGATTTGGCAATTCCCTCTGTTGATAGTACCATTATACCATCTAAAGAAATTGTAAATCATGATATTATATTATTTTGTGATGAGATTGGAAAGGAGTTAGGTCACTTGTTGACAGATGAATATCCGGGACACTCAATAATAAATTACTGTATGCCTGGTTGTTCTTTATTTGATATTATGAAAGCAATTGTTAAATGTAACTTTAAACAGGAAACAACTTTATTAATATTTATGGGAAATAGGGGTAATTTAAATAAAGGAGAATTGCTCCAATATCATAGAACATTGTGCAACCTTAGCTTAAGAAAAATTGTTTTGTTTACATTACCTTACAGTAACAGTTTGCCACAGGAAGAAAATAACTTAAGATTTGATATAAACATGACATTGCACAATTTGACATATAATGATAACTTATTCCAGTTAATTGATACTAACTATTATGTTGGTAATAATTTATATTTGACAAAAGATAGATATAATATTGTTATGTACTATCTTTCTAACTATCAAAAAAGACAGATAGCTGTGTCGCTATCTTTTTTTTTTTCTATTTCAGCCAAACATTTGGCTAAACAAATTGCTCCTATTGAGCAATGCAATGACTTTTTAAATTACTCTGGTAATAATTTGGTTGAAATTATTGACATTAATCATTTAAATTAGAATTTAAGACAATAGAGGCAACCTCTTGCAAAAATGTAAATAAGTCAAATGAAAGTGTAAAAAAATTAAATAGTATCAATCTGGTGCATCAAAATATTCAAGGTTTTTCAAACAAAGACTTAGAAGTAGAATTATTCCTGAATTGTTACAATATAGATATTCTTTGTATGACAGAACATTGGCTTAAAAGTCACCAGTTCATGTTCAATTTTAGTAATCACCAGGTTGGTAGTTCATTCAGCAGAGTAAATGCTATACATGGTGGCTCATTAATTTTAATAAATAACCAGCTTAAGTTTAAAGACCGAAAGGATATTGTGAGCCTCTCTGTTGAACGGACAATTGAAATAGCCTGTATAGAATTGGAGCAGTTCATTATATTAAGTGTGTACAGACCTCCTTCAGGATTGTATGATTGTTTTGAAAAAGTTATGGATGAAGTGTTGCACAAAATCTGTAATACAAACAAGTCCATCATCATTTGTGGTGATTTTAATGTTAATTTGTTAGAAAATTCTGGGTTAAGTACTAAAATTATAAGTTTGTTTCAGTCATACAATCTTGCAAACCAATTTTTGGAGCCCACTAGAATAACTCCTACTAGTGCCACATGCCTAGATAACATTTATACAGATGTTATACCAACCCACAAAGACATTATTAACCTAATAGACTCAGATCATTGTGGACAATTAATCACTATTCCAAATAAAAACAAAAAAGTTACTAAAAAAGATATCACTGTTAATCCAAAAACAACTAATCGCTTGGAAACATTTAAAACTAAACTCATGGGTAAATTACCACTTTTGTTCACTAATGATGACCCTAATCAACAATATAATGATTTTTTTAATATGTATTGCACACAATTTGATAACACATTTATTCCAAAAACATTATCGGTTAATAGTATTGCTTCCTTCAGTGACTGGGCCACCATTGGTATACATAAAAGTAGAAAACGACTTTATGAATTATATGAAGAACGGATTTGTATAAACACTTCTGAATTTAATTTATATGTTAAGAATTATTCTAAAATATTTAAAAAAGTTTGTAGCATTGCCAAGTCACGTTATTTGAGTTCAAAAATTAAAAATAGTAGTAACATTATTAAAACGACTTGGAATGTCATTAATAGCGAAACGGGAAGGTCATGCACCCGAAGTAGTGACTACAGCCTTGTTATTGATGACAATATAATTAAATCAGATTGTCAAGTCGCCGCGGCCTTTGAAAATTTCTTTGCAGAGATTCCCGTATCAACTACTAAATCTCTTAACTCATCACCCATTGCTGCAGAGTCTTTACTTAAAGAAAACGTTCCAGTTTGCGATTCTGAATTTCACTTCCAATATGTAACCTGTAAAGATATAATTAAAACTTTTCACACGTTAAATGTTAAAAAGACCGCAGATCTATGGGGTAATTCTGTGGATGTTGCTAAGTCGATTATAGACATTGTAGCACCTACTTTAGCTGTTATATTTAATAATTGTATTGACCGTGGTGAGTTTCCTGATCTTATGAAAAACAGTAAAATAATACCGTTGTTTAAATCGGGTAGTACATCAGACCCTACTAATTATAGACCTATTTCAGTACTACCTACCTTTAGTAAAATTTTTGAAAAACTTATTTTAAATCAATTGCAAAGATTTTTTAATAATAATAAATTACTACATAACAAACAGTTCGGATTTACAAGGGGTCGTTCGACTACCGATGCAGGAGTTGAACTTTTAGGACATATTTATAATGCATGGGAGGACAAATGCGATGCTTTGGGCATCTTTTGCGATTTGTCCAAGGCATTCGATTGTGTTCTTCATGAAACATTAATCAGGAAACTGCACCACTACGGAATCCGGAACGCCTCTCTGGATCTTCTTACTTCTTACTTGAGTGATAGGATTCAGAGAGTTGATGTTAACGGAAAAAGGTCACCCGGATCTGTAGTAAAAATGGGGGTCCCCCAGGGCTCAATTCTCGGCCCATTTTTATTTATTATTTATATAAATGACTTGCCTTACCTCATAAGGGATGAACATGATATAGTGTTGTTTGCAGATGACACTTCACTTTTATTTAAACTCAAACGTCAGCAGCTGGTTACTGACAATGTAAATAACGCCCTTGCAAAAGTAGTTAACTGGTAACTAAATGTATTAAGTTTACCATACCCCACGTTAGACAAGTAGAAACTAGTGTTCTCATTAAGGATGAAGAGTTGAAACCTGAAGATACCACAGTATTCCTAGGCATAACGTTGGATGCCAAGCTTCAATGGGGCCCCCATATAGATAAATTGTCAAAAAAGCTTAGCTCTGCAGCATACGCCGTTAGGAAAATTCGTGATTTAACTGATTTAGAGACAGCCCGTTTAGTATACTTTAGTTATTTTCATAGTGTGATGTCGTACGGTATTCTGTTGTGGGGAAATGCCGCCGATATTCAGACAATTTTTATTTTACAAAAAAGGGCAATTCGTTCCATTTATAAATTAAGTCCCAGACACTCCCTCAGAGACAAATTTAAAGAGATTAATATAATGACTGTGCCTTCTCAGTACATTTATGATAATCTATTGTATGCACATAAAAATATTAATCTGTTTAAAAAATACAGTGATATCCATAGCATAAATACTAGGAACAAACACAAATTTGTTGTTCCTACAACAAGGCTCAAAAAAATAGGTGGCTCGTTTAGATGCCAATGTATACGTTTTTATAATAAACTTCCTAGCCACATTCAAGAACTAAGCCTTAATAAATTCAAATCTTTTATAAAGCGGAAACTATGTCAGAAAGCCTATTATACTGTAAAAGACTATATTGAGGACAAAAAGGCTTGGGATTGAGCTGCTCCAATAGGTTTAGATTGTTGTTTTTATTTTTGCTATTTTACACTTTAATAATTTTTTTTTTTTTTTTAAGTATCTATTTACTTAAATAATGACATGTACATTTACTGTATAAAGTATTATATGATTTTAATTATTGTGAATGTGAGGACTATGTGGGTAATTTTTTGTTTTTTCTCTCTTCGTTTTAATCATGATCTGGCAGTTTGAGTAGTTTATGCGGCCTACCCAAATGTCCTGTCTTTGGTATTGTTCGTCGAATCGTTGAGCTCCTTAAGTTCTGAGTTGAACTGCACGGTTACTGACAAATGCGTGCACTGACTGGACAGGTCCGCTCAATCTGTGTGGTTCTTTCCTCAAAAGACCATTTCAGACACTAATCTACATGGTCCTCAAAGATTATGTCCGGATTTTTTATATACACATTGACATTGATGAATTTTATTTAGACATTGACATGAATATTTACTTTGTAAGTAATTTTTATTATTTTTTTTTATTTAATTATTGTGAATGTGAGGACTATGTGGGTCATTTCTTTTTTCCTTCTTAGTTTTAATTATGATCTGGCAGTTTGAGTAGTTTATGCGGCCTACCCAAATGTCCTGTCTTTGGTATTGTTCGTCGAATCGTTGAGCTCCTCAAGTTCTGAGTTGAGCTGCACGATTTTTGACAAATGCGTGCACTGATTGGACAGGTCCGCTCAATCTGTGTGGTTCTTTCCTCAAAAGACCATTTCAGACACCAATCTACATGGTCTTCACACGATCTGACCAAGATTTTGTCTGGACTTTAAAAGAGACTGTGACTTCTGAGTTTGTTTCGGCCTTTCTTCTCAGAATAGTCAGTTAGGAAACGCCGACCTCATCTAGTTTAAAAAAAAATATGATTGACGTGTAAAAGTGTTTGTACAAACCAACCTACAGAAATAAATCATTTATCATTTATCATTTATTTATCATTGTTATTGTGTATAATTAAGTATTTGCTGTTCGGTTAAGATTGAAGTATGTTTTGTTTGAATTTAAGTTGTTCTTGTTTTTTGAGGCATCAGGTATATAGTGATGGTTTTCCTAAAATAGAACACAGTGGGGTTAGGGAAAACCTGGGAAGCAATACGAACCTGCGTAACACACTAACAGTAGCAATCAATGATATATAAACTAACGTCAGTGGCAGCAATGGCTTCCAATTTGACAGTTCAACTACATTCATTGCGTTATTTACGTTGTTAAGCAGACCATTTTTTCAAACATATGAAGCAATGGATTAGCAATATCCTTCGAAATTATTCAGCGCGCGAGCGCAGCGAGTGAGTTTGTACACTTAGTTAACACAAGCAAAGCGCGCGTCGCTTATAGTGAAATTAAAAATACTCTACCAACTAACCAACGAAATAATTCATTCACTCAAATACATATTTATGTAGATAGGTACAGTCACGAGCACTAATATGTCAACACTTGGCAACTTCAAATTGCGATTTTTTGACGAAATTACGAATGCAACGTTGAAATACGACACTTTGCATAAACCTATGGGTTCGAAAATACTATGTTCCTAATAAATAAAATTTCATTCAAAAATAAAGAAGAAAATCGCCTTGTAATAAAGCCAAGTGTATACATACTAATGCTCGTGACTGTACCTACTATGTATCATCAAAAGATCTTGACCTGAAAACATTCTTTAAAGGTGAAACTAGACAATTTTTGCGATATCTCCACTATCTTATCAGTTGGTTACTGAGTACTTACTAACGATGGCCTTTCTAGGAACTATGTGGCTTAGCCCATTGTTTCCCATAGAAAGCAATGGCGGAAGTTTCCCATGATAGCCACATGATACTAACTTTTATTTATTGTGAATGCTGGATTTATGTGGGGTTAGTAAGTTTTTAATTTGATCTTTATGTAAAAATAAACACAAAATATATACAGTGTGTGTCGTAAAAAGTGGTCCAGAGTAAAGGAGTTGATACACTGTATTCTTATGTATCAACATACCGAAATAATAACCATTTTCAGTTAAGGGTCTACGAAAAAACAAATTAATTTCTTTAAGTACCTGTGACTTTAAAATATAAAAAGGGTTGGATATCATAGTACACATATTCAAGAGTTATAAAAAAAAAACAGAATTAAAAAATATTGATATTTGTGGAAATTACAGCCAAATTCGTGAAGCAAGGTACAGAAATTTTAAAAACAACTTTTTTTTTTTTTCGGAGAACCTTAAAGAAAATGGTTAAAATTTCGGAGAATACAGTGTATCGACTCCTTTACTCTCGACCACTATTTACGACACACCCTGTATATGCAATTTAATAAATAACATTAACCACTGAAGCCCAACGTGTAGCCATTAGCCATACACCATACCCCAATAAGATACAAAACGAAAAAACCAAAAACCCACACTGGCATACAGTAGTTCTCAATCAACCACAGCTAAGGAATAAAAAACAAAGGGCCAGGGGCAACTCATAAATCGCGCGATAGAGTCATTAGGCAGGGGCGGACTCGCTACTGAATAATTAAAAACAAATAAAATCGACACGGATTATTATTCTTAATGTGGAATTGTGGATATTGTAAAAGGTGACAAAGCGTTGTACCTAAATAAAGCCCGTTATAGCAAGACTTCAAAAGATATGATGATTTCTGGGTTTGTTTCGGTTTTCTTTTCAGGGATCAGTCGGATAGGAAATGCCGGCGCTATCTAGTTTAAAAACACTTACCAAAAAAGGTATGTGTAATAGTGGTTAGGAAGATCTATGTATAGAAATAAACATAATTTCATTTCAGCTGTAATAGGGATTGAAAAAACAAAGGGCCAGAGGCAACTCATAAATCGCACGATAGAGTCATTAGGCAGGGGCGGACTCGTCACTGAATAATTAAAAACAAATAAAGTCGACACGGATTACCTTATCTGTGGCACGATCGCTCGTTCATTTTTATTTAATAGTTCGTGGTAATTTACACGGATATTAGACGGTTTTAAGATTTTAGATTGTTTGAATTAGTTTTGGTAATCGGTGGAATTGATGGGCTAGTTTTTTTTTCTTTAAATTATGCGTTTTGTTGCCGACTAGTTCCGTGTAGTGTTTGTTTTATTTGCAAGGAACTTCTCTTTTATGGTTAATGGTACCTAATGGATAATGTTAGTTGCTATAATTTGTTACATAGTTTTAATTTACTACACAATAATATAGCTGTTATTACAATTTGTTTTTATTTATAAATGATTCGATAAACTTAACCTTTACTGAGCCTTTCAGGAAAGTTATTAACCTCAATCATAGTAGTAATGAAAAGGAATTGAAACGCCAGTCTTATTCGAGATTTTCTTTAATTATCTTTAACGTGCTAACTTTGTCTTTTTGCAACTTGACTTGAAAATGTATTTACATAGCAGTGAATATTTCCCACACGACTTGTGTGTAGGATCCGATCCTGTGCTGCGTGGGTGTTGGAATTACACATACTCCCACACGGTCCACGGACCAACCGACCGCCACATACAGATGTCACACCACCGGACATTCATTATTTAGCACTTTGACTTTAAATTGGTAACTAAAATTAGAACAACTAAAATGTAGCTTACTAGTTTAGTCGTATAGTAGGTATGTTTACATATTAATCAGCCTATAATATACTCACTGCTGGGACACAGGCCTCCTCTCAGTGACAGGGAGTGGGCCCAGTGCGGGTTTGTAGATGTCACATGTCTTCGAATTTTTGGTTCTAGGACATGCCGGTTTCCTCACGATATTTTCCTTCACTGTTTTGAGAGCAGTAATAAGGAAATAATTTACACAAAGTAAAACGTGTGACTGGATTCGAACCTACGACTTAGAAGTCGTAAGTCGCGGCTGTTACCACTGGGCCACCACTGCTCTATATGGTTTTTGTCATTTTATAAGTAGTTTAGGAAAGACAAAAGAGTGCAAAGTGTTATTGGGTTTTTCCACCTGGAATTTCAAAGTCAAAGTCAAATCATTTATTTCAAAAAGGCACATTAAACGTTTGAAAGTCAAAAATTACAATAAAACAGAATTGATTCTAGTCGCCTCTTCCACCTTTTGGAAGGGGCGACTAGAATCAATAAAAGAATAAAGATTTTCGTCTGGAGAAGAATGGGCAAGAAATTCCATCGTAACTCTTTTAAAAGTCTTTACAATATTTTGTAAGTATAGGTATATTAATTACTATAGGTACCACAAAAGGTAAAATAAATAAAAATGAAGCCATGACAGATAAATGAATTATGTGATAGATACCTTGGTGCTCACATATTTACAAACATTGTAAAAGTAGACGATTTTCCTAAAATTTATGACAAGAATAGTCAGTGTGTGAGTTAAAGTAATCGCAGCATGTATATCAATGCCATAAAAATAATAAATACAATTACATTAGCAACCAGCACCCTAAATTTTCAAGGATATTGCTAATCCATTGCTTCATATGTTCGAAAAATTTGTCTGCTCAACAACGTAAATAACGCAATGAATATTGTTGAACTGTCAAAATTAAAGCCATTGCTACTATTAGTGTGTTACGAAATTACCCCGCAGGTTCATTTTGTCTAGTAGATGTTTACCCATTCATCAGAGATTTTTCGATGCGACAGCTCTCTCTGAGAATGACAATCAAAATTATGTACTTGTCGGTTCCTGACGCTGTGATTATAATGATGAGGCTGTTAGCTGTTATCAACGCCATCTCGAAATAATACCTGAGAATCACCAGTAATTTGTGCCGTTCGAGTGCAGTGTTATTAAATTAATTAATTCGTTTTGTAACGTGTCATCATGTAACGACGCGCGACGTCACTAAAATGACTTGTCCTTTGATTTTAAAATAAGCATTAGTGTTCATTATGCTCAGGCCGGTGATTCCTGAAGGTTGTGGTGTACTGGTTCTGGTACACTCTGGTAAACCTTCAGACCTTTTTTGCAGTTGAAAACCAGCTTTAGGCACTAGTTCTCTGGCATTTTTGCTAAACTGGGCCTCTTTGGCGCAGCCGTGAGGCACACTTTCCTACTAATTTCTTACATCTGACTTTTCACTTTTTATTTGATTTTTATTTGTTTCTATCTGATGTATAAAATTACACGCCTTTAAGTCTATTTTCTGTATGTCTTTCTTCTTCCTAGATATAACCGTAGGTCCTATGCGTGTTCGGTTCTATGTCATTATGGGCAGTAAAGTAATCAGCTTTACGGTTTAAAGCTGCTAAACAACGTCCAATTATTATAAAGAAATATTACTGAGGCCCGTATTCTAGAAAAATAATAACATATTATCACTCCATCTTTCTCCAAAGACTACATCACATTTCGCCAGTCCAGTCATGTTCATGTAATAGGAAACGATGCTATTGCCATCAACCGAGCACAAATCCAGATTCTGGCCCGCTACTTAAAAATTCCAGATAGAAAAACTAAATACCTGAGACTTTGCCCGACCTGGAAATCGAACCCAAGACCTCATGCTCAGCTGTAGCGCTTGCGACCACTAGAGCAACGAGGCAGTCTAGAATGATGCTAAAAAAAAAACAGTGGCACTCCGGGAGTGCCGACAGAAGTGAAAACTTGAACAATTACGTGTGTATTTTTTTAATCGACTTATAAACGTATATCCCTAGGACAGCCGAACACATCCGTATGTAGCGCGGTGTCGGTGACGGTAACAGTGTCGCGAGTTTAATAGTATTTTACCATCTCAAAAAATTACCAACGCGCCTTATGAAGTTTTCACTTCAAAAATTTTAATCTTGACTCAAACGCAGAATGACAATGAAAGTTCGTAATAGTAATTTAAACTCAAATCTATTCTTAAACCTTTAACGTTCTACAATTCCTTTACCTAAGACCAAAAATAGTACCACAATAGTACTACAAATCTAAAACAAAACCACATTAGTTGCGTGAGGCCTGAGATAGACTCGAGTGTTTGTTCAATTTATGTGCCGAGTACTCCCGAGTACCTACTGCCGAGGAGTGCCGAGCGCCCTCCACGAAGATGAGACGAGATGGCGCCTCCCGGACATGGCGTTCAAGAGAACACACGTGCCTGTTAAGATTTGGATGTGAATTTGAAAATGGAATGTGTTTCATAAACACATACCTACAGTGGCTTTCAATAGTTAGTTGAAATTTTTCCACTGCAGCTTTGGCACACCACGTTATGATTAAAAATTCTAGTGATCCAAATGTTTGAACTGCTTTAACGTTTCTATTGACTAATTCAACAACCTTTGACTTATCATAAACAATAATGAAGGAATCCCTTAGAAGTACCTGATTATTTTCTTATTGAAGTAAAAACTTCTTTAGGCGTGTTGAAAATTTTTTGAGATGTCGAAAAAACCATTGAACTCGCGCCACTGTTACCGTAACCGACACCGTTTCGGATGTGTTCGGCTGTCCTCGGGATGTACCATAACCATACCATAATCAGCCTATAATGTTCCCACTGCTGAGACACTGGCCTCCTCTCGGTGAGAGGGAGTGGGCCGTAATCCACCACGCGGGCCCAGTGCGGATTGGCGGAATTTTTGGTTCTAGGACATGCCGGTTTCCTCACGATGTTTTCCTTCACCGTTTTGAGAGCAGTGGTGATGAAATAATTTACACAAAGTAAAGCGCCTGGCTGGGTTCGAACCTACGACCTACAACTCGTAAGTCGCGGCCGTTACCACTTGGCCACCACTGCTCTACTCGGGATTCGGCTTTAATGTATATATCCTATATGTCAGTGAGTGATGGTAAAGTATTCTGTTTGTGTTTTGTTTTCACTTCTGTCGGTACTCCTGGAGTGCGACTTTTTTTTATATCATAATGTGGCATCACCGCTGAAGCGGCAACATGTCAACTAACTTTTGGAAGCCGCTGTATGAAATTTATTCGAAAACTTCGAATTATAACCAGCCAGCATTGTCGGGTTCCCAGCTAAGGGAACAGCATACACCAATGATCTTGGCTGTATGTATAGATAAGACTTATTCTGACATAAGAAAAAGATAAAGAAACCGTTCCTAATACCTACGATTTGATTATTTTCTTATCGGTAAGTAATTTGCTATGATTTGCTGCTTTAATCGCTTGAGATGCTTATTTTTTCTTCATTAGTAAATTGTTTTTTGTTCTTTTATTTACCTTTTGGTGGACCTTTTCATCCAAAAAGAAAATCAACCAATTTTATAAATTCACACAAATCCCCGTGGGATTTTTAATAATGCCTACAATGCTTTTTCACATTACTCCGCTAAAATCTTAAAAATCTTTCATTAACGTGATGTTAATTTTATATCTACTTGAGCATTAATGCAGCACTTTATAGCACAAACTACTCGTAAGTTAACGTCGTGAAATCCAAGTTTATCCCTAGCAGGCAACGGCTGTTACCAAATTAATTTATTGAACGGTCCGCTAACGGTACCGCTGAAGACTCTTCTGCCAGTCACACAATCCACTCACGACCAACACTGAAACACAACGAACTCAACACAGCCAAATCAAAACCAACCACAAGGTAACGACAATAGAACTCAATTTAACATACAAGCTAACCAACATACGACCGATAAACGCAACATAGCAGGCAGTAAATAAACAGTTGATACTGACTACACATCATTACATCAAAGAGATGAATAGCCATTGTGATAGGACATTGCACTTTATAGAGAAGCGAATACGTGTCAGAATCAAATGTGTGCTTGTTGCAGGAGTTTCTTATCGAACAGTGGGTTAGTGGGCGCGAGCGGTGCCGGGTCAAACGCTTAGCAAACAACCACGGACGGATTCGTCTTGGCGTATATTTGCCAGCATCACCGTGAAATGGTTGCAAAAGCTCGCGGTGCTACGGCATTGTGTAGGGTGCATTTCGTTCCAGTGAAGCCGCGGTGCAGCCTCGCTTGTTCTCTGGAGAAAATAACGCCAAAGTATGATAAAAACAACTGTACATAGGTGGAAATAAACAACAAGCATTGCCTTGTTATTTTTGTAAAATATGCGACACATTCGGCGCGACTCAAAGTCGCGCCGAATGATCGTACATAATATAACTCTAATTTATTTATATTGATTAACTAGCTGACCAGTCAGAGGCGTCTTTGGATCTGTATTTTAGTTTTTTGCCACCGACTTCCAAAATTAAAGTTATTTTCCTAAGTTGCAATATCTAAGTTACAATAGCCTAATGTCAACTTGCTCATCACCTTTTACAAAACATTGCTTTTCCTGATGCAGGGACGTTAATTGTTGAGGAGTTCTCCTGGTATTCCACCATCAGCTCCATTTCACTATTCGCATTCTGACGAGCATAAATTGCTTAGCAACCTAAAGTAATCGAAAACCTGTGAAATACTTATTATTGTTATTATTGAGTAGTTCCGGTGGCCATCTGTGGTCTTCATCATCAGTCCCACTTCACCAAATGGTGCTTTCCGGTAGGTTTGCCTATAATATTTGAAGAGTTTCTTCGATTTCTCCAGGATGCCATCATCAGATCCTGACCTGATGACAATGGGACCACCTGGAAAGTATACTCTTTCAAACAAAAAAAGAATTTTTTTAATCGGTCTAGTCGTCTTCGAGTAATCTGGGAACATACCGTAAAAAACATGATTCCGACGAACTGAGAACCTCCTCCTTTTTTTGAAGTCGTTTAACAAAAATAGCCAATTCCAGCCGTTCTTAAGTGATGCACTAACCAACGATCAGCATTTCATTTTTATTTATTATGTAGATAAGTAATGACTAATGACGCACTAAAATTGAATTCAGTCAAACATTTACATTCAAGTTAAAGTTGACTCAAAAACGTAACCAATTCGACCTCGGGCAACAAACTTTTAGTACTTACTCAGTAATTCTAAATTGACTACTAATTCGTGGAATCTAACAAAAGAAACTGGTCAAGTTCACATTGAAATACGGCAGACATTGAATAGACATGATAGTAGAGGTATAGAAGTTGGTATTTTTATGATAACCGGTCAATAACTTTATGCTTACGAAACGATGATCGATTCCCAAAACGAGACGATTTTTCGGATGCACTTTATATCCTTTTGGCCCACGGATATCGAATGTTTTGGCCAATATTAGCTATATACATAGATATCCGGCTATATACATGATGAAGAAGATTAGTTTCAATCAAAGAATGTCTAAGATGTTCATATTTTTCTATAGTTATCAATGTACTTATTTACTGTATTACAAATACCAACAAAACAATTAGGTAGGTCATCATCTGCCTAGCCTCCTCCCAACTATGTTGGGATCGGCTTCCAGTCTAACCGGATGCAGCTGAATACCAGTATTTTACATGGAGCGACTGCCTATCTGACCTCCACAACCCAGTTACTGGGTAATACGATACCCCTTGGTAAGACTGATTGTCAGACTGTCGGGCTACAAACAATTAGGTAGGTGTACAAACTTATTTTTAATTAAATCACGATAAAGCAGCCAGTTACGCTAATAAAGAAATGATTTCGTACTGAAACTAGTTACGTGCAAACATAATTACGTGCCACCAAATTAAGCAATAAGTAGTTTAACACTTATCAAATTCAATAACAGCAACAAAAGCATTAATAGAAGAATAAACTATTAAGTGAACAGCCTCCGAAAAACAAAACTTGTTGTTATCTCCAAGAAAATAACTCGGAAGCATCTTCAGATCGGGCCCAAAAATAATCACCCATCAATCAACCGTTTGGATCTATAAAAACCTCCTTTGTAACCCTGCCGCCCATAATTGGTAAGTAAAAAACAAAAGTAGAAATTTATAACGAGACGAAAGCCCCAAATCATTCTGTTTAGTGCGAAATTATAGTGTTTTAAACACAGCGTTTAGGTGATTGTATTGCTTTTTAATGAAGGGTATTACGTAAGTGGACTGGACGGAGAAGTAAGCCGCAATCTATTAGCTGAACAAAAACTAAAAAGTGAGACTAATTTCACACCTGTTAACCTTTAATTCTATAATTATGTGGGAGCAATGGGCTTCTTGCACGCGCTTCTGAGCCCTGTATGTGCTTGGAGGAAACTTTAAGAAAGTACGGGGAGTTGAACGACTGAAATTGACGCTAAAACTTTCAAACTATATTTAGGTACGAACAAATTCCCAGACTTCTGAAACTGGCACACGTGACTGACTTTGATTTCATTCAAAATAAAATCAAAAATGCAATCTCAACTTCAGAATCTAAATTCCTTAGCTACCTCTTGAAACTGAGCGTTGATATCAGTAACTAGCTTTCATTTTGTATTACCACATAATTGAAACTGATTAAATCGTGTCATCTCCAAATAGACAAAGTTTTGTTTCATCGAATTAAAAATCTCTTTATTTGATAAAAGCTAAATTTATTTCAAGATTTCAAACTTACGGAAAAAGCATTTCCGTGACTGATCTTTTCGTTCTTCGTTGACCTTTAAAGTAAGTGTCCAGCTTCAATGCTCCAGCTTCAGTCATGTAAAACAATACAAGTTAAATATGTGGCATCCCCATATATGAACCATTCTGTATTCCTGCAAAGTAAAAATAGGTTCTGCAAGCACATAGAAATCAACGCTGATAAAAGTAAGCATGAGTTTATGTAACTGGCAGGTCCAGCAACATTCCACATTTGAAAAGCCTCATCATCAGACCTAACCTCATTGTTGAAGCAGTTCTCCTAGCAACTCTGGCAGCGTACCTGGCACTTTGGGGCGGGTGGGGGCGGGGGAGGCAGGGGTGACGTCACGCCGTGGGTGCCGACACGTCGCTCGCCGTCACGCTCCACAAACAGCAAGGTTGCCGCAGCCTTGACGCCGGCCCACATTGCTCACCGGCTCAGAACCGACTTTTTGTACTAAATACTATATCTCTGGTGTGAACATCTTCCGGTTTCTAAATTGCTGGAAAGTGAGTCATGGCCTGGCGAATTCTGGGCGATTATGATAACTGCTATCGGACGGCTGTGGTATGAAAATGAAGTCATCAAATACATATATCTGTGTGAAGTAGGAGAAACTTTTGGATCACTTCTCACAGTTTCAGTTCCAATAAGCCTTTACCAAGTATGTCGGGGTCGACTTCTAGGTTAGTCAGAGGCAACTAAACATATTAGAACTTAGAAGTGGAATCCACTTCACTGACCCAAGTATCGTTACAAACTGATGACAGGAAGATTGAAGAGGAACAAAGTTAATTATTGATGACAATATGAAGAGTTTGGTCATTACCTAATACGAAGGTTTCAATGTTAAAGGATCACATATTGCCATCCACCTAAACTAGCTACACCGCTGCACTTGACCAGTCGATGTTCATCGGTTCCAGTAAAAGCCGTAACGATAAAATAATATTTTTAGTATCGTCATAAATAAAAACATCAAAGTCTGTCTCCGAGGACCGTAGGTACATACGTACATACATACATACCGCCTTGGAGCCTAATACGCCGAAACCCGCTTACCAAGCAAGGTAGGTGGACCTTTGGGGTCGCGGGCGCACAGAGTGGGGACCCTGTCCGCCCACCAAGTGACCCCAGGGAAGACGGTGGCACAGTGATCGCGTGCTGCCGTGCATAGCGAGGCTCAGGGGAGGCCCCTTTACAGTCTCCTCAGGGATGTGCCTTTCAGGCGTTGCACGGGGGGGTTCCGGAATTGGTCTTTTAAGAGGAACCGGGACCACCCCTATGTGCTGATGGTGATCACCGGGGTGGTTTTAGTGAGGTAAAATTCCCACACTCCCGACCTCCCTCCCCGGAGGTCTGGGTGCCTTTTGAAGGTTTCCCCCCGAAAACAAAAAAAAAAAAAAAAAAGGTACATACGTCACAACCTCGTTTGCTATGCGTTCTGTGAACTTTTCCAACAAAATGCTGCCAAAGAATTATGAAATCTGTTTTTTTACCGAACATTAAATCCATCGGCATTTTCAAGAGTCACTTTATTCTTAAAACACAAACCGCCGTTGTTTGCTCATATGCACTGTCCTTAATGAGTACGTATGCAGCTGCAATTAACAACGACAGACCAAGATGATTTATGTAAATTGCCTATAAATAAACATCAACTGAAAAAAAACCCAGAAACAATAAAACAATTGAACCTCAGGTCTAGAGAAATGTTTCAATTTTTGTGAGCGTCCCTTGGTCGGAGCATGGCTAATCAGTCGGGCGTTGTCCAGACAATGGTGTCAGCGTGAAAGCCTCATAAAACTACGGGGCCCCGTAAAGCCCTGTCCAAAATATTTACGGCGCGTGACAAACGGACCGCCTTTGTCTCGCAGGATTGTCTCGGCGATTAGTCGCGGTTAATCTTCGGACTATGTACGTTGCAGCAGACATGTGCAATGTGTTACGGACTCGAGATCATTTGACACGAGGATCGATCGTAAAACTACGTGTCAATATCTGGCTGTTACCAGGCGCAGGCAGGTGAGAGATAAAAGACAGCTGCTTGTTGCAGCGAGATAGAGGAGAAACGTTTTGAAGATATTTCTCGTCATTAGAGTGCTCCTAAACTTTTGGGCGATGCCTGCCTATCGTCCGGAGTAAATACTAATTCTAGGTCTACTATTGAATATATCGTCACTCGCATGACTAAAAGTCCTGTCTCATTTTTCTCATTTAATGACTGATTTGGGTTGGGACAGCTACATTTTTCTATTCGAGATTCTTTACACTTTTCAATAACCGTCGTACCTCTAAATTATTTGAATCTTAAAATATAACCATTTTGAAAGGCAACAAAATGTAAAGAATTACGAATGGAAGAGTATAGTTGTCCTAACTCAAATCGGCTAAAAAATGAGATAGGACATATTCATATTTAGTCATACGAGAGACGATATGAGTTACCATAGATTCAGTAGGTACACGATTCTGAACCCCACTGCGATTAACGTTTTCGTCGGTTAATAATAAAACAAATTAGCTGTCCCATACCGCGTAGGTATGTTGTGAAACTTCTCTATGAAACAACAGTTTTCTTTTTCTAGAATCAATGATTTTCTGAATTCATGGTTACAGTATGCGCGTTGATGTCTCTGCTTGGGACCCTCAATAGATTGACATTACTTTCCACTTCACCAATGTGCGTGTTATTGAACGTAATTTTGTGATTTTGGCCGTCCTTATGATGATAAATATCCAAAACTCCTACAGGTACGTTGTTCATCTCCTTGATATTAATGCTTCCACCTGTGATGCGCATAGATTGTCTTTAGACTGGACCAGTTAGGTTAGCAACAGTGTCAGTCAAATCAGTAAAAATCATAGAGTGTCAAATATACCTTTTTTTTTGTCTTAACATCCAATTTACTTTTTGCTTTCACTGGTGTTATGTAAGCATTCCTTCACAACTCGACTTTCCTCATCGGCACTAGTCAACGGTACCACACCTGTACTTCACACATTGCTTCCAAGTTTCTTCATTAGATAGACTATTAAAATAGCTATATACTTAACGTCTTGCTTGCTGCTGTATTTGAGAACCATGCCTTGAACGACCCTTACAGCTTCTGAATTGGCTTCATCTTAGTTTGAGTGCGATTTCTCGTTACAGTTTGACTTCTTGTCAAACATTAATATATTATTCCTTTAAAATGGGTCAAATGAAAATAGCTAAAAAAAGCGGACAATTAAAACAAATTAAAATAGTTTGATTTTTTTTGGGTCAACGATCGCTGTTATTGTTGTAACTTGAAATATGAGTTGAGACAATCTGTTTTCTTTTGTTTTATCGTGTTTAGATATCTATTACCTATCTCGTCTATAAAATTTACACAAAAAAGCTGTAGAATTATCTGCCGTCGATGAGCCCACAAAAAAAAATTGTTTTATCAGATTATTTAGATAAAATATGATATCTATCATAATATATCTGCGGAGTGCTAGCTAATCTAATTAAATAATTAGCCAGTCTAGCTAATTTAATTAGACCCTGTATATATGTATTCATCTATATTAGTGTAAAATAATAAAATAGACTTCACAAGGAATATATAAGGTCACATTAAAATAAATGGACAAACTTTTAGAAATCATTCCGACCACCAAAATAAGGACGATGGTAAAAAATATACAAGAAAAACGCATAGATACTTACAAGAAAAATAATCAGCTAACGAAAATACACTAATGTGCCGGCAATTTATTATTTTATGTCAAAATAAAATAACTTTAATCAGTGTTTTTTTTTTGCTTGGATATCTTTGGTTAGACGAACTGAGCGCTGTGTTAAAATTTGTCCATCTATTTTAATGGGACCCTGTATAATAATAGGAATATTCCTTGTGAAGTATATTTTATTATTTTCCGTCATTAGCCAGTTAGCCTTTTACGGAAAAGCGAGTGGATCACATACAGTGTGAGTCGTCATAATGTGCACATAACGAAATGAGGGAAACATAGCTTAATTTTATCGACGGAAAAAATATTTGAAAAAATAAAGAAATATTTAAAAGGATCTTTACCTGCTAAAGTATGGTGATTGCAAGGCTTTTCTTTAACTGTTGATAGGAAATGTTGTGATTGAGTTATAAACATGGTATTTTTACGTTTAGAAATCTGATACGATGGAGAATAATTTAAAGTAATAAAAAAGGGTAGGTAATCGGGGCTTTTATTGAGTAATTTTACAATTATTGTAAAAATTTATAAAAATATATCAGATTTTTGTTAAAAAAAACCATAATTCTCAATTGAGGGCAATTGTTTACACAGGGGTCACTAAAAATGCTAATTGTATAAACAATTAGTAACAAAACAAGCACTGTATAAACAATTAGTAAGTGAAACAAGATATGAGGAAAAGCACAATGCTATTATAAGCTATGCTATTATAAGCCTTATAGATCAGTGATAGCACGTGCCATAACATAACGCTGATGATATCAAAGAGCTCTCGCGACTCGGTGCAGAGCAAAAAGCAACAAAATGAAACACTTTCGGTTCTCGTTCGTAAGTATTACCTTTCGTTGTTGGTCGCTATCGCTATGAATAGTAGAATGTTTGTCTGTTTGTTGAAGTTCTATGAAGTCTCCTTAGCCATTTTCGTAAGTTAATTATTTCTGCAGGTGCGAGGGGCGTCTTTGTCATCCGTAACAAGGATGTTTATATTGTTTATTCATGGATGCCATATGAAATTGCTAATGAACACATCTCGTTACACCAGCAAAGACTGGTCAAGTGGTCGTATCTCAGAAAATTCTTTACAATTTAGACGAAACCAAGTCGATTCCTTAGCACATCCATTTTGCGTTTATTTCATGCGTTTTCGTTTATTGTGCCATAGAGAATAAATCCTCAGGATCGTTTTCAAAAGTATCAATTACTTCACATCACACAGACAGTCTTGTCGAAAACCATATACGTAATGACTTTAAAATTCGTTGCGAGTCTTTCAGAGGGTTAAAGTACAGACGCCAGCACATCAAGCTACCCGAAACTGTCAAAATTTCCCAATCAACTTTGAACCTTATGATTTAGCGATAAAGTTGAAAATCTATTAAAGAAATTTACATCTACTCATGAATTATGAACAACTTTTACTATATTAGGACCAAGTTTTAAATAGCGAAAAAGAGCTCAGATTTCTTAAAAATTTATTGAGTAAGTGCATTTTCCATGAAAGCATAAGAATAACTAAACAAACAAGCAATAAGCCAGTAAAAGGAGTAAGTACTTTAACTCTTAATAAATAAGCGAGCAAAGCCGCAAAGCGCAGCCGTAGCTAGCTATAAAACCACGGCGTCTACTGCCTGTGAAAGTTCACACCACAATTTAGGTTTTTAACACTAAGCTGCCACTGCGCGGTTCTCATTAAGACACGGGCCCCGGGGCCCGGGGCCCCCGGGGGCCCGAGGTGTCGCTAATCATTTTATTGTTTTCACGAATTATTGGAAATACTTGGGCAGTTGTTGAAGAAACATAATATAAATATACACTTAGTGTATAGTTACTAAGTATTTTTAATGAGGTGGAACAGCTTTATGTATAACTAAAGTTCAGCAGTTCAGGCTGTTTAACTGCCAGTTAAATTGTTTGTAAGTAACATCAAACATGATCATGTGTACTGAAGCTTAAAGCTTAAATCTTCCCCTCTCTAAAATCAGCAACTGATCAAAAGCAGCCCACGTGTAAAGCTGATAACTTATCATTTTATCACCAAACTAAACATTTCATCACGAGACAATTTTCCATCTCGTACACTCAGTTAAAAAAACGACCTCCATCTCGAATGTCATTTGCACGCCGTGCCGTTGAAAAAGCAATTATTTCAATATCTCAGTGCCGGCACCCAAGCCAGCAAAAAGTGCTCCGAGCACGCGCGCCAGTGTGACCGAACGCAAGAAAGTTTGGAGGAGCCCCGAAGGACATCGACGTCGAGTCGATAAACTACGAGGTATGTATACGTAATAGGTGGTATTAGGTACTTAAACGTTGTTGTTTCTTTGGCGTGCCTATTATGTATCGAACATGTGTGGTTCGGTTTATAACGCGCGGTATTGGCGTTGCTAATCGCGCCCTTAGTGTGTCTTTCGTGGAATGTGACGTTATTGTATACAAGTCTGCGTTCAAAGCCCTCTTACATTGCTGTATATTTAGTATATTGGTGCTTACATTACGACGTATCGTTTTACAGCTTTAAATTCAAAATTATGAAGTACAAAAAAGAAAAGAAAAAAAAAAGAAGAAAAGAAAAAGAAGAACAAGAAAATAAAGAAGGCGAAAGGAGATGTCTACGGGTCTAGCATAAATTATTAAGGGAAGGCTTGTTATCACTAAAATAATATAACAGAGAACACCACTGATGCCGCGATTGGCGTGGCCACCTACTGGGCCCATCGCATTTAATCGCATCGAAAAGAAGACCCACTTCAAAAAATAAAAGGTAGTAATATCAATGATACGATAAAATATAACTATAAGCAATCCCAAAAGACAACAGCAGGGTTAAAAACAGTGCACCACTTGACACAACGAAGGAACTCTAAGCTAACAAAGATTTGGCACAACAGCATTTCAACACTCCTTTGTCGACGTGCAACAATAGACCTAGCGCACACTTTACAAATAAACAAAACAAAACTTACACTAATCACAGTTAGAATTACTATAATAATACGTTCAAAACGATAACCGTACCAATTTAAGATTTAATAGAAGAAGAAAAAAAATGGTTGTCCTCTACGAGTTCCAGTCTGTTGGGCGAAGTAGATCAAACAACGAAACAAATAGGAATAATATGGCTTCCGCTGATCAATTACATTTTTTATTTGTTTAAAAAAACAGTTCCATTTACAAGGTTTACTGGCCGATTAGACACGTATAAATAATATTACTAAAGCCAACCGCAATAATTCTTCGATAGTTATGCAGTTATGCATTCCAGTTGCTGAATATTTTTAGGTGATTTATCTTTAAAGTCGCTTTTCGTGTTTGTCTGTGTGATCGCGTTGTTTTTAGGGTTCCGTACCCAAAGGGTAAAAACGGGACCCTATTACTAAGACTTCGCTGTCTGTCCACCTATCTGTTACCAGGCTGTATCTCAAGAACCGCGATAGCTGCAGTTAGCAGTTAAAATTTTCACAAATTATGTATTTCTGTTGCCGCTATAACAACAAATACTAAAAACAAAATAAAATAAATATTTAAGGGGGGCTCCCATACAACCAACGTGTTTTTTCGGTGTTTTTGACTTGTGGTACGGAACCCTTCGTGTGCGAGTCCGACTCGCACTTGGCCAGGTTTTTTCTAAACTACGCAATGGATTTTGATGTGCTCTTCATAATCATTTTGAGAATTTATTGCAGAAGATTTATGTGTAATAATACATTAACAGTACACAACAACTTAGTTATTTATAAATAAATCTCCATGTTTAGTCAAGTCTCAAAACCGTGCGAAGCAGGCGGGTCGCTAGTTAGGTATCTACTGATCTCAGACCAAATAAAAAACCAAGACAGAGGGCTGTCAACAGTAAAGTGAAGCCGGTTTCGAAAATATGTGTGCACATAGTGAGGTGTAGTTTGATTGTAAATGGTTTTAAATGTGTGCGTGTGAGCGTGTATGCACAGAGCGGAGGTGTAGTTTTTGCATGCTTCACTGTATTATTCGCAGCGCTATGTCTTGAATTTTTATTTGGTCTGAGCTACTGATATAATCACCCGGATATAATTAAGTAAAAGTGTTTGTGGTATCTGGTGAGTAAATTGGTTAAAACATGTGGATATTGAAATAGTTATTGCCACATTAGTTGTAGTGCTGGTCGAAAGCGGTTGGTAGTTGAATTCAAATGCTACTTCAAGTACTGTCGTAAAATCATTTTAAAGCGCACCCAGAGCTGCTCGACTTGACAGGTATCGTAAATACTTAGTTACTTACTCGTACACTGCAAAATAATGTGTCAAATTAAATATTCAATGTACAGACGCCACCGCCAGCACATCAAGCTACCCGAAACTGTCAAATTTTCCCAATCTACTTTGAATCTTATATTTTAGCGATAAAGTTGAAAATCTATTAAAGAAATTTGACAGATTGTAGTAGCTTGATGTGCTGGCGTCTGTAATTTTCCCAAAGTTCAGAATCAAGAGAAAAGACTTATAAAAGCTACTGTAGATGACCTAGTAAAATTGTTTCTTTTGTAACCGCTGCTTCTTGATTCATCAGAATCCTTTCATGAAGATGCCAAAAAAACAATCATAATAATGTAGATATTTTAACTTTACAAATCATCAAGACTCACCAAACGGCACTGAAACATTGCCTCCAACATCAACTAAAGTCCTGCTAAACCTATAAAGAAGAACCAGCGTCAACATAGTAAGTTAGGAACTGCACTTGTATTATTTTACGTAGCACAAGCCGGTACTACCCTGTTTTTGTTAAGTGGCAAACATTTGTGAGTGTCACTCGAGTGACAATACATCGACGACATCGAGTGGTCCAGTCCAACTCGACGGCGACGCCTCTACCATTTGCTCACGAAATTACACTTTTGTAAACAACAAAAAATCGAATTTAAAATCGCATCGTAATCGATTTTTACGCATCGTAATCTTTACATTATACATTTTTGCGTGAATAATCTGATTGCGAATTTGCCGATATCGATCATTTTGTAAATGTGGTTAGAAGTGTCAGACGTGCAAATTCGAAATGTATTGGCAAACAAGTGGACTACTCCACTTGTTTGCCAATACATTTCGAGTATCAATCGATACATTTCTATAAGAAAACGGTGATTGAATCGGTAGACCACTCTAAAGTGGTATCGTAAAAACTTTGTTATTCATAATTACATAATATGTAATTATTATATTACCTACATCGTTACCGCTCATGAATTGCAATTCTGTGGTACTTTTAATTTTAAGTTGCATGATTATTTTAATTACTTATTTATTAGGTACTCTAAGTCCCAGGCAAGGCCGAATTTACATAAGTTATAGCAGTAACGAGAGGAGCAGCTACATGTACCTGTGTACCAACGACTCGGAGAAGGCGCACACGAGATCTCCACGCTTACAATATGCCGATTCTGAAAAATATGCCTAAATAAATCTCATTTAAGTTACGCCCGCCAGATATTTGTCAGCCAACAATCTAGTTAGTTATAACAAGCCTAGCAATTTTGCTGAATCATACAACATACATATATGTACCTTCATTTTATAACTTTACATATAACTTAAAGTTGGTTAAACCAAGAAAGAAGATCACAAGAAAGTGCCATAAATTACAAGCTACGGTGCATTCTGCATTCGGGGACTCTTTGTATAGAAAAAAATTGTCCATCGGGAATACCCAGCGCATGAACGCTTGACGATTTTAATTTATTTTCTGAGTAGGACCAATGTTTTGAGAATAGGACATCCCATGTATTGTTTTTTGAGAAGATTTGTGGAGCAGGAAGATAGTTGCTGGGGCTTTCATTCTAACTAGAGTTAAATAGTTAAAAGTTGTAGTCGTTGAATCAATACGACTTTTCATTCGTCAACGAGATAACTGTTAATTCTCAATGAAAAAACAGGTTGAAAATATTAGCTGTTAATTTACGTCAACGCACAAGACGCAACTACTTCAATAGTCATTATTATTTTTTTTATTTTACTCAGTTCCAAAAAAAAACAGTCGAAAATAAAATGCTGTTAATGCTGTAAATTTACGTCAACGGCTTAACGGATTATTTTAATTATTTGCAACAAAATTGCCAATAATTGAAAACGTTGACACAAATTGACGCTAAACGTTACCGATTGAACATTCAAAACCTGTTAATAATTTAACAGCTTCTTTAACCTGTTGACCGTTGATGATTAACAGTTAAATTACATTAACCAAAGAACCGTCAATCATTCACCTCTAATTATAACTAGGTATTACTTTTAAAGTCTAATCTAGTCATCACATTATCATCTTCCTGCCATCCATGTTACTTGGGGTCGGCGCTACACGTTTTTTTCTCCCATTCTACATCCTAGAGTAAGCCACATTTTAAAATACCATTTTTGAAGTGAAATTTTTTGAGATGGGAAAAAAATATTGAACACGCGCCACTGTTACCGTAAGCAACACCGCGCGTGTTTTGTTTATAAGACGATTAAAAAATACCCGCTTCGGATGTGTTCGGCTGTCCTCGGGATGTACTCGGTTTTAATGTATATCCGATATGTCAGTGAGTGATGGTAAAGTATTCTGTTTGTGTTTTGTTTTTACTTCTGTCGGCACTCCCGGAGTGCCACTGTTTTTTTTTAACGACGTTGCTTTCACCATCAACTTGGCCATTTATTGGGCCCAAACAAGTCTTCTTAAAAAAGTAATGTCAATTCGAAAAGATGAAACCAAAAAGTTAAGAGGAGATAAAAAAAGCAAAACAGAAAGCAATCTTAATTTCGCTCTCTCATTACCAGGAGACTAGTGGTAGGGCCTCTGCGTGTAACGGGACGGATTGCAAGTATGTCGGCCGCCAATCACACAGTGTCGCCTACGAGTTATGTACTTTAGAAAGTACGCTGTAACCGACTTGTGACCGTTGACATTGTATATAAACGTTCTAGATTTTGATTCTGCATTCGAAGTGTTAAGGCAGCGCCGCGCGCCGGCTAGACACGTTAAAGTGAGTAATGGTGGGTAAGTTAGACATCGTAAAGATGTTAGGATTGCAGGAATTTGATCGTCAAGTTGATGTTTTATGAATGACAATATTATTCGCAATTTATGTAGGACCTTAGTGAAGAGCGAAGACAGATGGAAGACAGGAAGAAAAAGCAGAAGGAGATCTTGGTAAGCTTTTGTTTGCAGTTCAGATTTCTAAACATTGAGACGACTTCGCTTACGAAGCTACAGAAGGTACGATTAGGCATCAAAATGGAATTGGATAAAACTTATGAAAGCTTTTAAAATGTTAACTTTGACGAATTTTCCCTTTGACGTAAGCAGCGTTGATAAAAGTAGTACAGGTGACTTACATGGAGACTGGTTAGAACGTAAACACCAAGTACCAACGAAAAATCCCGCGAGCCCATCAAACTACTAATGACTCTCAGGAGGACAGGGCGTAAACTCTGAGAACGAATGAAAAATCCAATCAAACTTCAGCAAATGACGTATATAAAACAAACAAAATACAATCAAGTAGGTAGGTATCCAACCGACACCTATCGCCGACACATCTCCCAAATTCAAAAACTCCCACCTGCCAGAAAAAAGAACAAACAACAAAAAAACAAAACACAACACACAATTAATGTTATCGTTCACATTTACACGGATATTCGTTGATTATTGGCACAGTCATCTTACATTACAGTAGATACACAATAAAGTCCTCGGCCAACTAACGTGCTGTCACCCACGGAAGAGAAAACGTCAGAGAGACGTCGAACTGGCATGATATATGATAAATGTTACTTGTAGATGCCAATGGACTGAGACCTTTGGTTAACTAGATTCGGCTCGTTTGGGAAAGCCGTAAATACTTTCAACAGTTATCTAAATATGAACTAATAATATTATTTTACAGAGAAAATTTAGATTTTTTGTGTTTGTTTGTTACGCTTTCACGCTAAAACGGCTGAACGGATGAGATGGCATTTGGCGCATGGGTAGACCATGACCTGGATAAGGACATTAGATAGATTTTTATCCCGATATTCCTACGGAATCGAGACTTATGCGGGTGAAACTGCGGGGTGCAGCTAGTGTCTGTTATGTATCTGGCTAATCGTGTCTTTTGCCAGCGTAAACCCAATATTATTTTCTTTGCACACGCACTAGTATAGATAATCTAATTTAAAATGTAAATGTTTGTACAAATATTTTAGTGGAGGACTGTGCAAATTTTACATTAGACAATCTCAATTTTTTGGTCTCTTAGCACTCACGACATCGACAGAAACAACAAACATCGTGAGGAAACCGACATGTCCTAGAATAAAAAATTCGAAGACATGTGACATTCACCAACCCGCACTGGGCCCGCGTGGTGGATTACGGCCCACTCCCTCTCATTGTGTCACCTGTGTTCCAGCAGTGGGAACATTATAGGCTGATTATGATTATGATGAGCACTCACGACACCCACCCGAGGAAACTTATAGTTTTAGCCTTATAATCGCTCCACTGTAAAATATTCGGTTTCCCGAAATATAGACTCGTTAATCATAAAACTGCCCCCAGTTCCAGTTCAATTCACGGTTTTTTAATTATTTTTTTTTTTGCAAAAACCGACCAAAGATCCTCAACACGATTCAAACAACCCTAAATCCTCAAACACGGAACCTAACACTCGTTCGAACCGCAACGTGGCACATCCAGCAAACCTAAATCTCCGTCGTGCCAATCAACCGCGTGCCCAATGCAGGTCGGCCGACAGCGAGGTTAGAGCTTGCCGATTCCTTAATTGCCGTGACGTTTTGGTGTCACATACCAATCTCGGTACCACGCTACTTAAATAGGGTTTAGTAGCAGTACGTGTAAAATCTAACTGTTGCAACACCCTCTATTGGGCGTTTGACAAGGATTGTCCGTGATGAAAATTCGTTGATAAGGTCGCTGTCTTATTAAAATTTTGTGTTTGAGGTTTCTCCTTGAAGGTTTGATTGATGTCTTGAAAGGTTTCAACAGTTTTTTTGTATCTGATTCGTAAACTGTTTTATTGGCCGAAATTGGAATGCTAATACGAAAAAAATGTTTTTAACTGTTTATAAAAAGATCGATCAGTGTGCTCAGCTGTGAATATAAACTCTTCATCAGCCTTGAGAATATTCAAGTGCGACACTTTTATAACTTTATTTATTAACCGCAAGATATCATGAAGCAATGACCTTTATTGGTGCAACCTTTAACAAGATATTATTTCATAACGCTAACGAGACTAAATGACACCATTATATTTATTACTCCAACGCTAAACGGGGTTGCCCGAATAAATAACGTCGGAATCTATAAAAAGTGTGTTCAAAACAAAATTATTTTGGTAAAGGGTAACACATTCACACATTAGGGACGCCACTCGACGCGTCTCCCGGTAATTATTTAAAAGTTTCGCTCTGACACTGGCTGCTGCTTCTTTGGAGATTTTCTTTTTTTATTTTTAAATTTGGAGTGTCGTGAGCGTTAAGTAGTATTTATGCGGTCCCCAGCGGCGCGGAGGTGGTTTGGGCGCGAAATCAACTTGATGCGAGCGGTGATACGGGATAAGTTGTTTAATTTAATTTTGTGACTTTTGCTCTAAAGTAAAATTTTATAGAAACGTTCATAATTTAAGGAGATATATTATATCATTTAGACGTGCGTGTCTAAATGGTGTGATTAAGAAACAATGGAAAAGAAAAAAGTGATCTAGACTGGCAACACTTTATGTAAATAAAATAAAAAATAAATATTACAATTTCGTATGAAGAACATACTGAATATGAAAACGTAGGTGCAGACGAGACACATTCAGCGAGGTATTAAGCACAAAAAATATTAAAAGCGACTTATCCCCCTGTGTCCAAGACAGCGGTATAAATTCTGCGCGGACAGTTGGGAGCGGATCGCCAAAGCTAATTCTGTTGTGATTAATGCTCCTTGCACATTTCCACCGCCTAGCTGATACCCACCAACGTACACAAACCCAAAAAACAGCCAAAAATAATCCTTAATTCACCCCCTTTAAGGTACAGGACACGAAAATATCAATGAAAATGTATTTTTGTACTATATGAGTGCTTAAAAGTAACTCGCTACTGCCCGTTCGCGTTTCTCACGCAACTACCGACGATTAAATAAGGGAACGTGTTGTAATATTAAAAACACTTGTACCCATTAATGAAAACCCATTTCGTACAATAATCGTGTCGTTTGTACTTAATTCAGAAATACGTGGGTACTTAATTTTCAACGTAATCCACGTGTCACATGTTATTTATGGTGTTGAAATAATATTTATTTATTTTGTAGTAGGGCAAAGTATCTTGCACAAATGGTATCTTACAGTCAGCTCATGGCATTGCAGATTAAGCGTGACAGTAAGATGAACTAATATTTTTGACTTGAAAGGTTACAGGTAAGTTCATAACTTAATAAAAGTAGGGTAGGTATATTTTTGCACTATGCTGATTGCCTTTCCAAAACAGTCCTCCCAATAAAAAGCTAAAATTATCCTATACAACCAACTTGCCCTAGAATTAGCGAAGTCTGGCCACGAATGGGAGATCTACTAATGTGTTGTCTATAATTCTTTATCATTAAGAAGATAGACATATTTCCATAAAATGCTGATTAAATTAACAGTGAGATGCAACTAGATATATATATCATTGACAGTCGTTACGGGTAGTCAAAAGCCGGAAAGTCTGACAACCAGGCTTACCAAGAAGTATCATATTACCCAGTAACTGGGTTGTGGAGGTCAGATAGACAGTCGCTCCATGTAAAATACTGATATAGAAATATATATAATATGTATGTATGTATATCCTACATCCGGTTAGACTGGAAGCCGATCCTGACATAGTTGGGAAAAGGTTAGGCAGATGATGATGCAACCAGGAATATAAACACCCACATTTCTCCTCATCAAGCTGTAGTCAAGCTGTAATCAAGCTGCAGTGGATTGGTAGGTCCTTTTGATGAAAAAGATACCATAAGAATCAAAATACCTTAACATTTTGATACAATTACAACTAATCCTAAACTATAACTTCCGCGCAAATCAAACCACTTCACACCTTCACCGGGAACTTTATTAGCATAAAGAAATTATAATACGTAAGCAATAATGTCCATGGTGTACCAGGTAGTAATAAATTAGGGGCGATGGCGCGATAACATCAATAGTGGGGCTCGAATAATGAAATAATTTGAGTCTGTCACTCTTTGTTTTATTAATGACAGACAAATAAACCGGTAGTAACTTTACGTGGTGTTGGAATCAAATGGAGTTTATTTTTAATTACATTTTTGACGTTTTTTGAAGATTTATCGAAGGACATGATGATTTTACGACCTAAAAAAGGTGTCTGAGACAGACTGGACTCGGAAGTTGTCTGGGACAGACTGGACGCGGAAGTTGTCTGGGACAGACTGGATTCGGAAGGTGTCTGGGACAGACTGGATGCGGAAGGTGTCTGGGACAGACTGGATGCGGAAGGTGTCTGGGACAGACTGGATGCAGAAGGTGTCTGGGACAGACTGCGGAAGGTGTCTTGGACACACTGGATGCGGAAGGTGTCTGGGACAGACTGGATGCGGAAGGTGTCTGGGACAGACTGGATGCGGAAGGTGTCTGGGACAGACTGGATGCGGTAGGTGTCTGGGACAGAATGGATGCGGAAGGTGTCTGGGACAGACTGGATGCGGAAGGTGTCTGGGACAGAATGGATGCGGAAGGTGTCTGGGACAGACTGCGTAAGGTGTCTGGGACAGACTGGATGCGGAAGTTGTCTGGGACAGACTGGATGCGGAAGGTGTCTGGGACAGACTGGATGCGGAAGGTGTCTGGGACAGACTGGATGCGGAAGGTGTCTGGGACAGAATGGATGCGGAAGGTGTCTGGGACAGACTGGATGCGGAAGGTGTCTGGAACAGAATGGATGCGGAAGGTAGAGGACAGGGTGTTGTGACGCAACCTGCGATAGGCTTTGTTGATTATTTGATTGCTTGATTCCAGTTTTTTTCCTTTAATTTTGTATTTTCTTTTACAACATTCTAAGATCGTATGTTTTCTTAAACTGTCATCGCCTGCAAGTTACCTAAGCACCTAATTAGAGACGAACCTCTCTTGCAAAAACGTAACGAAAGTATTTATCAAGACCCAAAATGTGTTTAAAGCAATTAATTGATCTTTATTTGCTTAACTTTTTACACAGATCTTCAACAGTTTTTTACAAAATGTACCCAGAACAATTAATTAGTACTTAAGATAAGTTTTTGTTGAATTTTCAATCACTGTTGCATCGCCACCGCACAGGTCGATTCTTCAGGATAAGCTACGCTTGCTGCGGTTGATCCGTGGATGGGTGACATCTTTACATACTAAGACCCCTCCGTGCCTCGGAAAGCACGTTAAGCTGTTGGTCCCGGTTGTCATTTATGGATATTTGACAGTCGTTACGGGTCGTCAGAAGCCCGATAGTCTGACAACCAGTCTTATCAAGGGGTTTCTTATTACCCAGTAACTGCATGTGGAGGTCAGATAGACAGTCGCTCCATGTAAAATACTGGTACTCAGCTGCATCTACCTAGACCGGAAGCCGACCCCAACAAAGTTGGGTAAAGGCTAGGCAGATGTTGATGGGTGTACACATCCACTCTGTCTTTGATCTCCAAGAGAAGCAAGCGTAATACATCGAAATCAATGTTTGTTCGTATTTTATGCGCTGCAATAAGGCTGCCATACCGTTAATTTTGCCGATTGCGATAAAACTTAAGGTTGATTTCTTCCAAACGGCTCGCATCGCATCGGATCGGAAAGGACACGAACGGATTCGGCGACCGCCGATCACGTTCAGCAGCATGTCGACCCATACGATCGGCGCCGTACCGTCGCTTACGAACGTAAGTATCCGTTTCTGCGCCTAGTCAAATAGTTGAGGTATTCCACTCAAAGCACTGATTTCAACCGCACTTGGACGAACCGCACCTGCCGCACTGAAACAAAATTTTGTCACGTGCGTTTCGGTGGAACAATTTATCCTACCGTGTTGACGTGTTCTAATTTTTTTAAATGGTTGAAGTTGACGTAGCATTGTTATCTATTGCATTTTGTTATTAAATTTTATTTACTAACAAAATTGTTACTATATTATTATGTATGCTTAGGTTAAGATATGTATCTATGGGTCTTTGTTACCTGAAAATAAATGATTTATTATTATTATTAGAAGAAGAAGATAATAATCATTTAAAAACATAGAAGAGGAAAAGAAAAATTTGCATTGATGATTTATGTCAAAAATCAGATACGACGACAGGCGAACGGAGCTGATCGCGCGTCGCAGCATTCTTTCGGCTACGATTGCGTGTTGCGGAATACGCTCGCGGTCAAGTTGCTGTGCGCGGCTTGGTAATATAAACTTTAAATACTGTGTACACGATTTAATATCGTTTAAAGATTGTAAAATCCGTTCCGATTCGTTGTGATGCGAGCCGTTTGGTGGAAATCATCCTTTAGTCAACTTATTGCTTGCACTTGCGCAAAGATATTACAATTAACTTACAGCAACAGCAACGCGCCGGGTGATAAAATAGGTTATAAATAAGTAGGTACCATCATACACTTTTACTAAAAAAGTCATTACGCAATGATTACAACAAATATAATATTCACGTACATTAGATTCCATGATACGTTTCTAGAGGTGATTATGACGCAATCGATCATCAGTATCGATACATATCGCTCACATTCATCTACATAATCGAATAGAAAACGTACATTTATCATAAAAAGCAGGCTTCCGCATGCTTCCAAAAACTTTTCTACACATAATTTCATATAAATTACTTAAAATCAAAAAGGATATTAAGTCCTAATGATCGATTTGCATGACAGGCAAGCTTAGGTAAGTTATAATATAATAATTTTATTTCCTTTTCCCCCTGTGGGTGGGCGGTATTCGTTTAACTGTAATACGTCAACACACGTTCGGATAGTTAAGATAATCGCTGCAGTAATTATTAGGAACAAATGACTTTTTTATACGCTGTGAGTTTGGCCTAATTCTCACGATACGTCATCTGTTTAGTTTAGAATTGTGAATTGTGCTGTGAATATTTATGAAATGCTATTATTTTTCTTGTTTTCCTGACAGATGGGAGTAGATATTCATAGAAAAGTGAAAATAAATGGCAATATTTTAACTCACCTATCTTATCACAGGCCTACTGCATTGAACTTGCACTTCAGTCGATCTATCCTGTAAAAATCTCACCGCTAAAACTTAGGTGAAGTGAGGTCGAAGTGAGCTGTCAATAGTAGGTATAAATCCTTCCGGTCTATTATTATCTGCCTAGCCTTTTCCCAACTATGTTGGGGTCGGCTTACAGTCTATTATAACTGGATGCAGCTGAATACCAGCATTTTACATTGTGCGATGTCAGACTTTCGGGCTTCTGACGACCCGTAACGACTGTCAAAGATCCACGAATGACAGCCGGGACCAACAGCTTAACGTGCTTTCCGAGGCACGGAGGCTCTTGGTAAGTAAAGATGGTCACCCATCCACGGCCCAACCGCGGCAAGCGTAGCTTAACCTGATCGATCGACCCGTACGGCTGTTGGTTGATTACTTAGGATTATTCTGTAAAAATATCGCCGGGAAGATTGAGTTGTAGTGAGCTGTCATACCACCAGGTGCTAGAGATTGAAACACTTGATAGCTCACTTTAATCTCAATTCCAAGCTTTCACGTTGAGATCTTTATAGAATAGATCGGAGCATCACGTGAAAACCCGGCTCACTTCACCTAAGCTTTTACAGAATGCACCGGCTGGTTTATTGTCATGATAGTAACATTTTGCCTCAAGCTTTAACTGTTTTCGGATCAGTAAAAAATACTGTTTTGAACATTAGGCTCATATGGAACTGTTTAAAGCAGTTCAGATTAATGTTTTTCAAAGTCAAAGTCAAATCATTTATTTCAAATAGGCACATTAAAGGCACTTTTGAACGTCAAAAAAAAACTAAATAGAAATGATTCTAGTCGCCCATTCCAAAAGGTAGTTTTCGTATGGAGAAGAATGGGCAAGAAACTCCACCGTTACTCTTTTAAAATGTTTTACAAGGTCTTGTATACATAATAAAAATTATATGTGAACACGATGCACCCATAATAAAATTAGTCTACCACAAAAGGTAAAAAGAATTAAAAATTAAGCAATGACAGGTAAATCAAATAAGTGATAGATACGGTGCTCACATATTTACAAGTTATTTACAAAAAAAAAAAAAAAATTACTGCTTATTTCTTTCAGTGTGGGTTATGGGCGTTATGGCCCACTCCCTCTCTCAGAGAGGAGGCCTGTCTCCCAGCAGTCGGCACAGTCTATGCTGATTATGCTTATACTCTGCTGACAAAAACTTATCAAAACGCTTCACCTCTATCTCGCTGCAATAAACAGCTTACTTCTGATTATGCTACAGTAAGATTGTTTTTTTTTTTTTTTTCTAATATTTTATATATTTATTTATATCTGTATCACAGCGGGCCCTATCAGAATACCAGCGTTATGACATTTATTTTTTAAATATCGCAGCATCATGCTGAGACAGGAGCCTTTTGGCCTCGTATAGGACTTTGTTTCATTTTCCTTTTGTTACTTTTTTTATATAACTTGGATTTTTATTTTACTGTGTTTAGTTTAGTTTGTGATCCTTCTGCAGTACGAGTCGCAATAAATACTTTTTCTTTCTTTCTTTTCTTTCTACAATACTTTTGTTTTAAATACTTCATTAAGAATAACTTAAATATCAGTAGCCAAAAGCTACTTTTTACTAAGGTAAGTAAGCTATTACTTACCTAAACTTAAAATATTTTGTCTTAATATTGTTGCACATTTAAAATTACACTGTTATTATATTTTATATATATCAAGTTAGGGGTTATATAACAAGTTACAGCTGTGCTAAAATCCTTGTATTCATTAAAATCATTAATTTTCATTTCATACTCAGATTATTTGAAATTGCAATGGTACAGTTAGCACAATAATGTGCAGCGACCGATTTTACTGCTAAATAAAAATTCTCGCTTCTGGCAAGGAATAAAAGAGTTCTTTAAAAATACATATTTGGGTCATATCAGTTCCGTAACTAAAGCCCTAGACAATAGGAACCTATACTAATTTTAACTGGACAGTGGGGAATTGCGTAACACACTATCAGTAGCAATAACATTCATTGCGTTATTTACGTTGTTGAGCAGACATATTTTTCGAACATATTAAGCAATGGATTAGCAATTTCCTTCAAAATTATTAGGGTGCAGATCTACCTAAAAATTCGTACAATAATGTTAATTTAGGTACAGTTCAAACAACTTTAAATACATAACATCACGCCTGTATTCCTCGAAAGGTTAAGCAGAGTACATTCCCCTCTTTCATGTTCATTACCCTCATTTTGCTAGTTTTGTTTAAGTCCCATATATTAAGGGATTATTGCTATCAATCTGGCTCAAGTCCGAACTCCGGGCTGCTACTGAGAAATTCCAGATGGAAAAACCTAATAACACTTTGCTCGACTCGGGAATCGAACCCAGGACCGCCTGATCAGTAGTAGGACTTGCCACCACTAGACCAACGAGGCAGTTTTATTTGAATACAATACTAAAGAAAAAAAGCAATAAATCATTGTAGCAATTTAATAACAAAAATAAAAATGCGTTGTCTAATTTTCCACGAAAATGTCCGCCATTTTCATTCATCCGAAAAACTCATCCACACTTTTTTTTTTTTTCCGGATGGGAAATCATCAAATGACCCCTCCCGCTCTGGGTGGAGCGGAAGGAAGTGTCAGACTCTTGCTGACTAAAACCCACCCATATGTTTCTTCCTTAGCCCTTTATGTTCCGGGCCAGCGGTAACCCTTTCGGACAATCCCGCTGACCCGGCAGGCTTCGGCCCTATGGGGCCCCTCCTCGATGCTGACATCTCTTTGAGGCGCGCGTGGAACACTCATCCACACTTGTTCGATATTTTAAACTTTACACTCGCGATCAAAAAAACAAACAGCCGTAGCTAATTATGTATACTAAGCTCGTGCAGTAGTGACGCATATGCGCGTCACCTCAAATTATTGACGTACAAGTAATGTAATTACACTTTTTTCTGTAGGTACTAGTTGACAGATTTTATATATATATTTTTTTTTTTTTGGTACAATAATGTTAATTACAGAGGAAGCCTATTTATATGCACTAATAATAAAAAAAAACTAAACAATAAACCATTGTCAGTAACAATTAAATGAAAAAGAAAATGCATTGTCTAATTCACGAAAAAGGACGTCATCATCATCATCACAGCCTACTGCAGAGCAGTCCTCTGCTAAACATAGGCCTCTCCAATTGCACGCCATTCAGCTCAAGCAAGTCTCATCTAGCCTGAGGGCGTCCTACCTTGCGTTTGCCGATCCGCGGTCTCCACTGAAGAACACGTCTACCCCAACGGTCAACGAAAAAGGCCGTAGTTTTCATTAATTCCAAAAATTTATCACCTGTGTCGAAGTGGAATGAATTTTTCAACACTTAAAACTGTTACACTGGCGATAAAAAAAAAAACACCCGTAGCTGACTGTACAATTCGATAACTTGTAACTATACTATTACTAACCTCGTGCAGTAATGACGCGTCGCGTCAAATGATTGACGTTTGGTTTTAGATGCTGCACAGTAATGTAATTACACTGTCTTCAAGGAATTTTAACTGGCAATCGTAGGCGGGACTTTACATTTATTTTAGTAACCTTCTTGTTAAATTTAATTATCGGTTAACGTGTAAGTGTTGAGGAGTTATAACTTAATTTATTCGAAAAGGTTTGGTTAAGTTGAAAGTTTGAGAGTGATCGAGAGACGGAAATAGGATACTTCTTTGGCAATTAAGTATTTTTTTTCCCATAGATACAGTGTTTGGTTAAACATTCTTACCAAGGAGTATCGTGTTACCCAGTGACTGGGTTGTGGAGGTCAGATAGGCAGTCGCTCCATGTAAGATACTGGCACCTATTTAGTTAAATCCGGTGGGACTGGAAGCCATCCCCAACATGGTAGGGAAAAGGTTAGGCAAATGATGTGGTGTCAGTTTTGGTTAAGTCCCTAAAATAGGACCTGCGGGAAAAATGCGTAACGCACTATCAGTAGCAATGGCTTTCATTTTGACAGTTCAACAACATTCATTGCGTTATTTACGTTGTTGGACAGACACATTTTTCGAAACACGAAGCAATGGATTAGTAATATCCTTCAAAATGATTCAGATTGAGATTCATAGCGTGTTACGCAATTAGGGTGCTGTAATAATCTTAAGATTCTTGTTGATCATTCTGTTTGTGCACTGATTGGGAAGGTACCTACTTGGCTTCATAATACATACATTCTTGGATACCACCGCCGACTGAGACGTTGCCTGAGGTAGCAGCGCGGTGTGGGAGGGGTGTGGTGACGAGAAGCGAGACCTCAGTGATTCGTCAACTTGTGACAACTATCACGCCTTCCGCACCGCGCAGCTACCTCAGGCAACGTCTCAGTTAAGCGGTCGGCCTATAACTTAGCTTCGGTTTACTAGAAGAGCGGTGGCTACCAAAAACGGCCGCAGTAACGGCTGTCATGAACATCATGACTGCGGGGTTTGACTTTACGCTGTCAAAAAACCCTATCTTGGTAAACACACCAACTAACTCTCATACAACGTTATCTTTAGTATATCGTTCAGCTCCTTAGAATCCTAGCGTGATGATTAAATACAGCCTATAGCCTTCGTCAAGGATTGGGCTATCAAATGCAAAAAATATTTTTCAAATCCGACTGGTAGTGCCAAAGATTAGCTCGTTTAAACATACAAACAACCTTCAGCTTTATTATTAGTACAGATTGCGCTCTTCAGACGCGTTCTTCTTACTATTCCTACAATTAAATCAAAAATAGAATTCTATTGACGTTTTCACCATATTTTGACGTTGTAACTGTCAACTAACTTCTATAAAGTATCGTTAGGTAAGATTTGTACGGAATGTGCTGAAGTAAAGTAAGTACGTCTTCACTACACTCAAGGTCAGTATGATAGGTCTTTCCTAGAGATTAGGAGTAAGTAGCTAATAGGCAACAGTCAGCAACGGTTCCAGCTTCCTCCATGCTTCGAGTTTCTGCTTTTTGCTAGTGAACAAAAGTTGCGTCGTTCTTGATACTAAGTTTGGTACTAGTTAGCATATTCACTAATTGGACACAGTGAAACTTTGTAGACACAATCTAGTGACTAGAATCTGGTTTCTTAGAGTATTAAGGACCAACATTAATAAAGTTCTGTAGCAACGGTTTGTTCAGGTTATCAGCAGTTGTTCTATGCTCATCCATTGCTTTCGACCACTGAGCCGCGGGATAATAGTCAACTTAGTACCTACTTCTTAGGGCTTTCGCACTGGGCGGTTTTAATACGTGCGTTCCTCGTAAAGCGCGTCGACCGCGACAGTGCGTTTTGTGCCTTGAAAAAGCAAAGTTGCGTTTTCATCACGTATACGCACCTCGACGGTGAATAAAAAACTCTGTGTGCATAGAACCTGCTACTTATTGCGTATTGTATCGAAAATGTAAAGTGTGTTTTCAAAATCTGTACCTACATTTTACTGTAAGCATATGCGTGGCTATGACTATAAACTATGAATAAAAAAGGTTAAATTACACATGTTAGTTGCCAAGGCCTACTAAAACGTTGACCGCATTATCTAAAAATACACGTATTTAAATACACAATCAGTAGTATATAACCCGACCACCCAACTAACCCCAAATCGGGCGATGAGCGTACCATTCATAAAATCATAATTACTTACATTCATTCATAGATAACGGTAATATACACGAAAAGCACGCTAATTTTAGCACCAATTGAAAATAAATTGACCAAATTATTTGACCACAATCTTCACAAAATTCAACTCTGTGATGGAAACTTTAGAGTACATATTTGTGCGTGGTGTCTCCTGCAATTTTATGACAAAGAATGCTGATATTGACTACCTGGGGTACCTTCCTAGAAAGCAGTAATGACAAACTTGGTAATCCTCTTCTGTGGAATATGCGATCTGCAATGATAACTACTCAGGGTTGCCAATATTAATAATATACTTAATATTTTGCAATCTTTAGATTCAATGATTCGTATCTTGATTTAAAATGTCAAAGTGACGGCTGTAATAAGGGTATGAATTGGCATGAGAGTATCCCTTGGTAATCTTTAGGTGGATTTTGATTGGTTAACGATTTAGTCACCTGAAGAAATGATTCGTGCTTGGAGTTAATTGTCATTTTCCTCCAACACACATCACATGGATTTCAATACTAAAATAAATAAGCTAAGGTTACGTTGGCATTTAAGGGGGACTACATGACCTAAAGCGCGATCACTGTCGGACTGCATAGAAAAGAAAGAGAAGCGCGATGACAGAACGCTGCTAATTTATTGCAAAATATGAAGCAATTATCTATTTACGAAATATCTATTGTTTGGACTAAAAAATTAAAAACACTAGTGCTTTAGTATGTTGCTTGTAGAATAATCTGACAAAAAATCAGAATGATTGTATGTATATTAGTATGGTTTTTATTGTAAAGAGAAAGTTTTTAGAGGCATATTCATGATATTTTTCTACCGTATCAAATTAGTTGTATTATGTTTTCAATCTACCTAGCATAGGTATATCCTGAAAAATATTATATATTTTTCTGATTTTGTTTACTGTAGTCGGTCATATACTTTTACTGCTTCTCAAACTTGTGTTTTGTGCGTTTAGGACCTATAATCCCCATAAAGAAAAAGTATATTTAGAAATACCTACCTCAAACAATTAAAATTCTCTATTCTGGCCAACCCTACGAACACCTGAACACCATAACATTGCCGCCAAACGATTACCAATTTGGCGTTTCGTCGTTCGCTCGGCTTTCGGCGTCACAAAGTCTGCCGAAACTTTCGAAAGACGAAACTGCCCCATGGGCCGGAAAGGATTATATTCCCGTGTTTTTTGCAGATTACACCAGACAAGGGTGTGTTTACCTGCGGAATTAACATGCGAGAATTTGTTATGTGCTTTTGTTGATTGAAGTTGGCTGTTGTTTTCTGATAGCTAAGATTGATTGATAAAGGTGAGCAAGTTAGGGACCTACTTAATTAGCAGATGAGAGAAGGTGCTTCTTAAGAAATATACAGGGTTATTGGTAAACCAAACAAAAAAATATACAGGGTTATTGGTAAACCAAAACCGGTGGGACCAAACCTTAAAACGTGAAAAAATAATCAGCTGTTCCCTACATTTTGACGAGTTATACGAACATAAATGTAGGGAACAGCTGCTGATTTTTTGGTCTTCATATAACCTGAACAAGATTATGTCTGGACTTTAAAAGAGACTGTGACCTCTGAATTTGTTTCGGCCTTTCTTCTCAGAATAGTCAGATAGGAAACGCCAACCTCATCTAGTTTAAAAAAAATATGATTGACGTGTAAAAGTGTTTGTGCAAACCTACTTACAAAAATAAAATCATTTATCATTTACCTGAGCCATTGTAGCCACAGGAAAGCGGTCTTAGCAGATAACTGTTTGAGAAATGTTAATTTGCATTTCAAGATTTAAATTAAAAAAAATTACAGTCAGCAGAAAAATGGGCAATTTTCACAAACACTGTTTTTGATGCCAATCGATCATGTTTTTTATAAGGATCTAAAACCTCTATTGGACCAACTGAGGTTTGAGTACTAGAAAAGTAAGAAATTGCAAAAAAAAAAAAACCAGTATATTTCGTAGGAAATGTGACTACGACCTACTTTTTTATGATCATGATAGACTGACCGCAAGTCTATTGCTATGGCAATAGACTTGCGGTAATATGTTCTCAGTAGCAGCTCGGACTCGGGATTTGTGCCCGGTTTATGAACCGGGCACAAATCCCGAGTCCGAGCTGCTACTGAGAAATTCCTGATTTAAAAACACATTAACACTGCCCAACCTGGGAATCGAACCCGGGGCCTCATGCTCAGCAGCGCTTGCGACTACTAAACCAACGAGGCAGTCAAAAGCGGAACAAAATATCTGGCTATAGTCGAGTATGTACTGTAGTATGAAATTATCCGGAAAAGAACCGGAGTTACCGACATAGCTTGCAGAGTAAGCAAACTGAAGTGGCAGTGGGCTGGCCATGTCTGTCGAAGGACCGATGGCCGGTGGAGCAGACGAGTCCTGGAGTGGAGACCGCGTATCGGCAAGGGTAGTGCGGGACGCCCCCCAGCTAGATGGACGGACGACCTAAAGAAGGTGGCTGGGTTAGACTGGATGCGGAAGGCGGAGGACAGGGTGCTGTGGCGCAGTCTGGGAGAGGCCTATGTTCAGCAGTGGACTGCGATAGGCTGACTTGATTGATTGAGGTATTGTAGAGATTATGGCCTATTTGGTGCTTACATGCAACCTCGCGAGTCCGTTAAAAGTTATTGGCAAGAAATACGACACAAACATTAATTATGTTTAAGATTAGAAGACTGTAGGCGTCAGGCTGACAAGTCAAGGGACAAATATATAAAAAACTAGCAGCGCCCCGCGGTTTTACCCGCATAAGTGTCGATACCGTGGGAATATCGGGATAAAAACTATCTATGTCCTTCCCCGGGATACAATCTATCGCTCTACCAAATTTTATCGAAATCCGTTCAGTGGTTTAGGCGTGAAAAGCATAAGTAAACATAACAATCTTATTAATCTAGAAACAGCAGCAAACACCACATATTACAGTATTCCTGAACAAAACCACGAAACATTCATTTACATTACAAAGCGCCAATAAAAGGCAAGATCAATAACAGATTATTGCCAAATTATGTAATAATAAACAAGAAACAAGCCATACAAAGGTACGAATCAATTATTTGAAGTCTTTCAAAGGCTCGATGTATAATACTGCCATTCAAGAAACAGTTACGAACAATAAAATCGGTAGATATTCTCTGTTTCATGTGGAATTAAATAACAAAGAACTCTTTTGTTTCCTAGGTTGAACAAGTGATATCTTAATTTTATAGATCGTAACCATACGAAGAAACTATTTGATAAACTATTACTACAACAACAATAAAATATGCTATAATTTAGGCATCATCATCTGCCTTGCCTTTTCCCAACATAGTTGGGGTCAGCTTCAAGTCTAACCGGATGCAGCTGAATACCAGTATTTTACATGGAGCGACTGCCAATCTGACCTCCACAACCCAGTTTCTAAGTGATACGATACCCCTTGGTAAGACTGGTTGTCAGACTGTCGGGCTTCTGACTACCCGTAACGACCGTTAAAGATCCACGAATGACAGCCGGGACCTACGGCTTAACGTGCTTTCTGAGGCACGGAGGGGTCTCGGTATGTAAAGATGGTCACCCATTCATAGACCAACCGCGGAAAGCGTAGCTTAACCTGATCGATCGACCTGATACTATAGCCTTATACTATAAATTAAAAAAAAAACCGACATGTCTAAGAACCAAAAACTTTCTAAGACATTTACCACCTCGCACTTGGCCAGCTTGGTGGATTACGGCCCATTCCCTCTCACAGAAATATATATCATTGTCGTGAAATGTACTTATGTTAAGAATAAGTACTTTTCGAGTTGCTGGAAGTGAGCTGCAGGCAGTACAGCACTGTCAGTCTTTGTGACAATCCTTCGGAACTGCCTGTGTCCAGCAGTGGACGCGTGTTTCGTCTGAAATGACGATGACAATTTTATAAAAATTAATAACACTTTAAAATTCTGTTTTACATTTTTGACTAATGTTTTACTAATGTAAACTAACTTTGGGTGTACAATATGTATAACTCTGCCTAACCTAACCTAAACTAATAGATTTTCAACTTTATCGCTAAAGTATAAGGTTCAAAGTTGTTGGGAAAATTTGACAATTTCAGGTAGCATGATGTGCTGGCGTCTGTACTTACTTACCTAATAGTTTTGATGCACGAAATAAAAACAATCCCAGGACTCATTTAAATAGAAAAACTTGAAAGCGCAATAACGTATGACAGTCGCATCGTAAAGGCTAGCAACATGCTTATTGACACAGATGTAAATGTGCTATGAAATCATGTAAAACAATAAAAATATGCGGTCGCAGTACAACTGTACTGGTTGCTAACTGCGTAGATATGTTAAGTTTGATGACAATTTTACAGCCAATGCTATCATACAGACTACCAACCTACTAGGTACTACTAAGACTAAGTAATAAACTCGAACTCAATTGTAACCCTGTAACGTATCGGAAGGGGTACTGTAACTTCAGCTGTGGTAAGATGAAAACAATGCCAAGGATAAAGTTCTGAATTTGAATCATATTTGAAATACAAGAATGAAAATTACATGCAAATAACTACAAAATGGCTCATAAAATGCCAAGCAACACTGTAATGTCGATTGTAAAATAAACGGTGCCCACGCATGAGTCAATCAACTCTACTAAAATAATTAAATTTTAAAGTATTTTTAACTCTATGACAACTAAGTGTTAATAAAGTAAGTTCGCAAAGGTCAATGTTAGGATCATTATCATAAGTCCCCCATCTCCGTCATTTGCGTAAGTATGTAACTTATAATCTCTATCTATCCCTATCTTATCCATTCATTCCTCATACCTTCTCCCTTGTCTTACAGTTACAGTTTTTCCTATGGCATAGACTATACCTTACATTTTTAAGGCTAGATATCCAAAAATACAAGAAAATCCAGGTCAGTTTTAATCACCGCCATGGAATTTTTCAACAGAATCTGTAAGAAGCGATCGCAATTCCTTCAGTTTCTACATTAGAATGACAATCCGACTGCGTGTTGACATTAGGCACGGTGCACACTTGAAGATCACGCACGAAACACGCTGCCCAACAAACCAGCACGTGAGTAACCTCACGAAGTGTCGTGGAAATGCCTCAATAGAATGATGGTAATTCTTGCATTATCATTGTTATGCAAGAATTTAAGGAAACAAACGATATCATGATGGATACAATTATAAATGGGATTCCCGATGCACTTTCCTGTATTAAGGAGTAGTATTCGAACTAAGGTTGGACGTTCCTGTTTGGATGCCTCCTAACTCAGTGTCGACCAGGCTTTAAATGATGCAATAACATTTTCAACACACTTGCTCGTAAAGTGGCTCTTATTGAAACGTTTTTATGTCCATAATGCAGTGTATTAAACACGCGTGCTTTTTTACTTTAATGTTGCAATTTTTCAATGACGTCCTGCTTTTAACACTTTAACTAAATACAAAACTAGAATAGGTTTAACTTATTTCAAGACTAGTGAAATATCTCCGATTGCTGTTAAACCGAAACCGTTTAGATTTACCGTTTAGACAAGAGCATTTTGCAGTTTACATTTGTAATTTATTTTAGAACCAGAACAAATTTAGATTTCTCCATTTAATAAGTTAATCTTGGTGTTTGCAGACTCCAATTACAACATATCACTTATTGCGAACTGTTGTAATCGAATAGAACTTTTTACTTCCATTAAAAGCGTGATGAAAACTGACATGCCAATTTAATTTCCCTTGAATGGTTCAACCAATGGCAATGTTACACAATGGGTAGGTATTGATTATACTTAACGTTTTTGTCGTTATGTGATTCTGATTATATTTGAAGTTTTTTTTTTCTGTTTCTTATAAAACGGGTTCCTGGTTTGTAAGAAACATTTCCAATCTAAAACTAAATAAATAAATTAAAAATAATGTTCAGTGACTTTTACTATCACTATAATGTAATTACTTACCTGTCTAACACCGGACGTCACGTAAAATATTTATAAGAAGACTTCATGTCTCACGTGTAACAATCATATAAAGCTAAACTTAGTTTCATTACCTATAGGTATCTATAACACTAAGTTTTTATCGTTCACATTGAAGAAAAATATTACCTTTATTATCCTCTTCTATCGAAAACTGATAATTGGACCATCTTTCAGTTCAATTTCTATTTTGGACTTCTTCTTCGTGTTGCTGGCATGAATGTATGTGAGATCTTATTGACCCAAAACTTTGCCACTTCTACGTCGTTGTTGGTGGCAGCGCAGAGGTCATTTTGCCTGCATGTTTTGGGATACAGAGGGCAAGATGTAGAAGATGTGGAACATACTTTGCGACACAGCTGCACATAACACACCACAACATCCGTCGAGAAAACCCCACTTACCAGGTTGGAGTTACATCTTCCCACTTATGCCCGGAGACGGTTCAGGGACTTCCAAGTGGACCACGGAAGGTTACACCCTACTGGGAGATGCTCCTTTGGTAAAAAGGAGGGGGAAGGGTCTATTTTGTTAAGAACCAACCATGCATTGGCATAAAATACAATATATAACCTAAAACTAAAATACATAATATTATGTACAAGTATATTAAAATAGGGGAGGAGGTCATTGCTATTTCAGTTTACATATCGATAACGTGTTTCCCCATATCCATTTCAACCGGCACTTAAATTTTCCAACATGAGGGTACATTTGCAGTAATGAAATGACAAAATATCTGGAGGTAACAAACACGATACTGACCAATTACTGCCCTCGCGCAGTTGTTTATCAGACGGGCTTATTCATCTTAGCGTTCAATTCACACCATCATCTCACAAGTGTCCGAGGATCGCGGTGTCGTTTTTTATATTATGGTCTATGTTATGAACGATTTTGAAAGATTTTTGGTGTGTTTTAATTGAGTTAGAAGTCAATTTAGCTTGAAATAATTTAAGCAGAAAGATATTGTTTGTTTAAGTCATGGACTAAATAAACAGTGAGTGTCCTGATGGATAAATTCTTCGGGACTCGGAAGCCATCTTGTACTTAAATTTGCTCCAGCTTCAGAAATACAAAAACAAAAGAATCTTTTTAAGTTAAATAAACTTAACCAAGTCTTTGTTTATCTTTCATAGCAAATCAAGGATACTGCCCCTACCTAAATATCTATCTTGAACAGATAATATGACGCAAAAAATTGAAAGCACTACGCTAATTTCTCCCTACACATTTAATATCCCTGTCCTTATCCCTTTTTCCATCATAATCGCTTCAACCACTAACTTCAGCCACGTCCTCCGTGGTTGTCGTTTTGTCGGCTATCGGACGATGTCGAACGTCGGCTCACATCAAAGCAGTCGCCCCCACGGGCCGATGCGCCCGCGCCGGTGACTCGGCGGTTTGTCCTGCCTTCTGCAGCAATGCTGGAAGAATTTTCCTTATGATCCGATGATATTTTGTTTGAATGTTAGTAGTGTTAATATCAGGTTTTGTTGAAGGCAATTTATTTTGAGTTTTTTACATTCCGGTGTGATGAATTGTTGTGTCTAATGATAGTGTGGTTAGCGCTTCATATGTGGCATATGATTTCTGATTGGGTTTTGAATTCCACGTCTAGCGTTTCTGAAAACCACGTTTAACAAGCATAACATTGTGTCTAGCAAGCGGCATTCACAAGTGAATCGTGTAGGTACCTATTTAATTAAAGTAAAACGACCAATAGAAACTAACGAACGAGGTTAACGAACGTCTATGAACTATACGGAGCAAAAACTCTGATTCAACATCATGTTACATATAAAACCCTTTATAATCCGACAAGGACGCTCAACAATTAAAAATAAATCTACCTGATACGTCACATCCTATCGGATATCCTATCACAATAATCACCTACTTCCTACTGTTAGATAGGTACGTCTTAAAACCCCTTCTATGAGAACTGCATTTTGAGAAACAAGCCTAAATCGAAGTTCGAGAATTTCAAGTTTGGTACGAAACATGAGGTGAATGCTTGCTTAGAATGTCGGTTTTCGAATATCACGTTTTTTGAATTATATCTTTTGATTGAAAACGGTGCAATATGTGGTGAAAAAAACGTAACCTCTCATTATTTGTAATCTCCAAAACAAAATGCGAGCGGGTTGGGCTTAAGCATCGATTTCCGCTCTTTTGTGTCTTTGCGGATTGCAGCTCAAAAGATTGGCTCGACTTCGCTATAAGTACTTATTGCAGCCCGTATTTAAAAAAGAAATAAGATAAGCCAAACACTTATTAATAAAAAATATTAAATATTTTTGAAACGCAGAAACTATCTCGTGATGTACTTTCTAAATCTAAGCTGTTTTAAACGCACCACATCTATTTCTTGTGTGAAAAATGCGAGGGATAAATGGATATCAATTTAAGCCAATATTGGGTCGACTTCTTACATGAACAATTACGAAATGTTCAGACACAATAATTTATACAAAATTTACGAACTTTCACCAATAACTTCGTGCGACGTAAAATCTATGCTAAACCTAAGTATTTCATAACGTTGTTCTGCATTACAAATAAGTAACTTGCCACTTTACCCAGATTACGCAGAAAATACTACAACTGTGAATCACGCAAGTATTGCAGAATCTAGGAAACAATCTAGGCAAACCAGGTTAAGCTCAAAAAATCTGCTATTTATCCGCCATTTTGTGTTTGAAAGTCGTGCACGTGCAACTGCGCGGTGTAGACTTTCGGCGAGAAACGGGATCCCGCCTTTTTTGAGAAAAAAGTGGCGGTAACCCAACACCGTTGACGGGGCGTGGGATATGTATTCACATATGTTTTTAGGGCAAATATACCTACATGGGACTATGTGCTTTTTAAATCAGGATAACTATGTTAGTTTTAGTTTTATATGAACACTTTTTCAGTTTTTTTAGTCCATTTTGTACCACGCTTTTTGGGCAATTTTAGACCTTGCCTTTTTTCAGCCTTTATATTATTTTTCATCTCAAGAAAGACTTCATTTCACATTATGTCTCTTTCTAATGTTTTGCTTCTTCTTGAGGTGTGTCTACGATACTGTTAGATATTGATCTAAGTAACATGAGTAATATAAAAAATCATAGCGGTGTAGGTGTTCGGTATGGTTAACCCGTTTGGACTGATAGGTAAAAAATGGCCTAACAGAAAACGTAGCGTCAAGCATATACTTACGTAAGTGTATGTCAAATGGCGAATTGATTTAATTTAATAGTGCTAATAGATGACTATTGTTTTTGTTTTTTATTTATATTTATAGCACTATTTAACGAATTATCACTCTACATTAGAATTTGGGAGCAGCGTGGTGGACAAATGTTAACGGCCGCGACTTACCTACTTAGTTGTAGGTCGCAGGTTCGAACCAAGACAGACGCTTTGCTTTGTGTAAATGATTCCATCACCACTGCACTTACAACGGCGAAGGAAAACATCCTGAGGAAAGCGGCATGTCCTAGAAACGAAAAATTCTAAGACATATGACATCTACCAACCCACACAGAGCCCGTGGTAGATTACGGCCCACTCCATCTCACCGAGAGGAGGCCTATGTCCCAGCAACGGGAACATTATAGGCTGATTATGCTACAAGAATTTACTCAAAACATTCCTAAACATTCCTTTTACGCGTAACCTAAAAGAACTGTGTCACAAAAACAGACCAATATTTAACAATATCGTTAAGATTGTTACAATAATAACACAAAGCCTTAGTTTTATCGTACCAAATACCAGTTTAAACATCTGATTGTAATGTTAAATTAATCGGCCCATTGTGTCCAACAGATAACCGCATACATAATTACATTAATCGGTGTTAAGGCACAAAAGTATCTACACATGACGACAAAAAGTTCAGCGACTATTGATATTACAACAATATCATGCTTTTAGAACCTATCCGATATAACTTGAGCTACCTCACCCCTCTTCGCCGAGTAGTATAGGACAATTAAGGGGTCTAAGGATGGAAGATTAGAGGTCACCATATATCGGCTGCATCATAAAGAGCTATCGTGAACTGTACACTTGTAAAACGCGCTTTGTTAGTCGGCGCCTGTCATTGTGTACAGACAATACCACTTGTAAGAAATGTTTTTTAGGAATCCTCCATTCATGAAACTATTAGATGTTACGGTTTTGTAAAATCTGTGGTGATAATGTAACCTGTTGCGGCCACTTGCGTCGCCTCATCGAATGAATTGCATGAAAGTGAATTCAATTCATTGGAATTCATGGTATTGTGTGCACGAGTTTCCGTAATTCATCCCTTTCTTATTGATAAACATTTGTTAACGGAAGTTCTTTTGTTTTAATTATGAAAACAAAAGGCTACCGTAGGTATTTAAAACTCTGAAGTGACCATTATTATTATGCACAATTTAATTAGTGCAGTAACAATTACCGAGTAGTTTTATCATTTTCTAGGCAAAATTATAATTACACTCCGAAGACGCCTCACTACGATACCTCGCGGTCGCGATTTAGATCGCTACCTCGATGTCACCTAGTCCATATAAAACAAATGCACGCACATGACAGGCATCGAGGTAAATCCCCAAGTAGCCCGCGATGCATCGCAGTGAAATATCCTTCGGCATGTGCGTGCGTGTCTATTAGCATGCATTTGTTTTCCATGGAGGTGACATCGAGGTAGCGAGCTAAACCACGACCGCGAGGTACTATCGCAGTGAGGCATATTCGGGATGTAATTACTGTAGTTTTAGCACCCAGGATTAGGACGAGTTTCAGGGGCATGCCATGAACCGTTGCCTATCTCCAAAGCATTTACTGAAAAACTATTACTAAGTATTCTAATCATATCTACATATACATTTTACTAGTATTTGGTAACCAAAGAAGACCATGGATTGGTCTTCTTTTTTGGTTGCCATATTTAAGTTAAGTTCAATTTTATTCGAAAATATTAATCAACCTCAAATCTCCTTGACAGTGACTCAATATAACCCTAATGAAACCATAATATTTCCAATAATGTATTCTATGATCGTGACAAATCTAACAGTGTTTGTATAGTTGGCTTCTGTAGAGCGTTGCGAATTTATTCATTGTTGTAGATAAACATGAGTTTGAAGTTTCATTCCATTGTTATTAGAAACATTCTCTAACCGACCACATATACAAAATAATTACAAAAAAAGTAATTTAAAAAAATTTAACCGACTTCAAAAAGAAATTAACTCAACAATATGAAATAACTTTTATTTCGGAAGTCTTGGAATCTGTATTTTAGTTTTAGTTTTTTGCCACCGACTTCCGAAATTAAAGTTATTTCTTAATTTTGAGTTCATTTCTTCTTGAAGTCGGTTGAATTTTTTAAAATTACTTTTTTATTTCGTAATTTTTAGCTTTAAGTAAAAACTGGAATATGTGTTTGTAATAAGTACGTAATAGTTTGTTGTAAATATTGCACTAGAATTTGACCAAGGTTTTGAGATGCTTTCCCTTTGACACTGCACCCGTAGCTCGTATCAATAAGCCGGGCCGTCACTCTTACAAGTATTAGTCTATATCTTGAAAATTACTGACTCGATTTTGATGAAACTTGCACTGTTCCCTAAGTTGAAGTTAATGTAAGTCAATAAAAAAATGGTCACGATCCGATTAAAAGTTGCGAAGAAATGCGTGGACAAACATACATACATATGTCTATAAAATTTTGTATATTTGTTTGGAAGCCCTAATAGATTGTTATATGTGAATATAATACAATTCCAACTATATTACATACATACGTGTCGTATTGCTAACCTCCTTTTTTTTAAGTCGGCAATAAAAAAAATAAACGGATATCTAAGTATCTCAATAAATTCAAAATCTCATGACCATCTTCTAATTCATAAGTCTTTTGAAATAAACTGCAGAAAACCTTGTCAGTATACCTCTAGCATACTTCCAGAGTCCAGACTCAGGCAAAAACTTAGAGTCCAGACTCAGGCAAAAACTTCAAACTGCAGCCAACATAGAAACAAACAAATGAACTCTATACCCCATAGCATCACAGAAATATTCGTTATCCATAAAACTACTCATCGTCTCGTCCACTCATGTATTTACTTTCAGCATATACACAAACACATCCATAAACTTACAGCTGTACATCCTAGCCTATGTGTGAGTGGCGTATGTGTACGTGTGTGTATGAGTGTACACGCATGCGCGGTAAGGAAGCTGCGCGTGAGATTTGCCCGCGTACGCAGCTGCGGCGGCCAGGTGTGCGCTCCCCTGCCACGGAGTACCCCCCAGCCCCACCCCTCGGTACAGTCGAGTACGGTGCGCTGTGATTTGTTGCGAGGGAATATTCGAGTAGATTCTGTATTTTGGTATTATGGGCTATTATTACTAGAGTTTATAACGAAAGTTTCCGTAGTTTTTTTAAGTTTCAACAGAAATTTACATATGTATTAAGTTCTAGTACAAATACGTTCTTCGTTCCTTTGTCGTTTGCTTATGTAATTAATTAGCTTAATATTGAATGGCATTATTTTACATCAGGCGAATATTAAGAAATCAAATATCTTTGTTTACTTTGAATGTAATTTTACGATGAAAATTAAAAGACTTTCTACCACATAGACAATGCAGCTGTACATTTAAACCAACCACCAAAAAATAAACAAACCAAAACACTTCGGCCGCGACAGTACGCTGCTACCCCATCAAAATCTGTGAATGCTTGCACAAACCCGCTTCCATGACACAAACAGTCCATCAAGTATCGTATTTATTCCAACCGGTGTACTAAAAGAACATTACCATACTTCATGTCTGGCCCCCATGGGACTATTCCCCACGAGTAATTATCCTACATGTTTTTATATCTGATTTTTAGTGGATTATTATTTACGGTTTCGGTCAGCACCGTAACGTTTAGGAATTACTGGTACTTTTGAATAGGAGCGAAATAAATTGGTTATTTTGCGATTGGCTCTTGGTTTTCAGATCAATAACTACTATTTTAAAATCTAATCAAAATCGTTTATTTGTATAAAATGTGGTAGGTAGTCCAACAAAAGATGTTACTTACATAAAATTTCAGTGATAAGACACATTCCGTCATGTAATGATGGCATGTAAATGTTTAATAGATAAAGTAAATATTGTAACCTACAGTTGTAGACAATTTTTTGTTTTTTTTTAGGTATTAATTAATTTAGACTTTTAGCGTTCATATACTTCGTGTATATAAACGAAAAGTAGAATAATTCAAAAAGGTACCTAATGATTTGACTTAATTCATCCAAGAGCAATTTATTGTTTTTCTGCAGAATTTCAATCTGAATGTTTTCTCGTAGATTTATTTGTCTTTGCTGATGTATTTTTATGAAAATGATGGCATTTACCCAATCCTTCATTTGGACAGTTGCATTAAATATTTCAGTGATTTTTTAATAAGGCTACATGGTGTTGTCCGTCATACTTGTAACTACTTCCCTGCGCCTGCGTTCATTTGTGAGTACAAAATAATTTGACTTGTAAATATTGACACGTAATTTTCACTTATATTTTATTGTTTTACAGTGTGAAATACACTGTGCATAAATTGTGAAAATGTTAATAGCATTACAAATGAACGCAACGAAATAAGTACATATTTGTTTTAGAGGTAATAAATAATGCAGAATACTTATAATAAATAATAATTTAATTACCATTGACGTACTCACTCCATTTTACCACTTTTCTCTTGTACTCAGACAAGGAAAGTGATAGATAGAAAGCAGGCAATAACAGAAATTCAGATGATATCAGTTTTGAACGTAAATGGGTTTACCATGCACGTGTCCTAGAGAATTAACACATGAGCTATTGAGCAACTAATTACCACCTCTGGTAGGTAGCTCTTAAAAGAAAAATTCTCAAAATCTTCATTCTTTAAATGTTTGATCTGAACATCGCAGTATGTGCCAGGGGGACACCCTTCCTGTTGTGGCTTTACGTCATTCCTGAGTCGTCTTATATGTAGATTGTCTGCGTAGAAGCATATACCTTAGCATTACGCAATAATTATATAATGTTGCGAAACAATGGCAGGCTTGTTCTATTTTCTAGAAAAAGTTCACCTTGGTTATGAGGTAATGGACAGCATTGCAGCAATTTGCTGTGGGGGATAAAGAGAAAGACAGAAGGAGTAGAAGTTGGGGGAAACATACCTACAAGTAGCCAGCATCTCCTAATTAGTAAAGTCAGGCTACCCCGTCGGAACAGTAGGAGAATGTGCCCTATCCTGCCCTCTGTGCCCCAAAACATGGAGCCAAACAGACGAAAGTGAACTCTGCGGTACCACCGATAACGCCGTGGAAGCGGCAAAGTTTCGGGCCAACAAAATTTGAATAACTGTCGTGCCAGCGACACGAAGACGATGAAAAAACCACCTAATATCACTTGAATACCGTTTGTAGAATACACACATGTGACCTACCAAAACTAACTATATTGTCTGTATGTATATTATTATTATCTATATTACTTTGCCTGTATTGTCCCACTGTAGGGCAAAAGGGAGAGGGAGGCCCCCCCTCTCTTTTCCACACAATTCTGTATTTTGCCAGTCCTTTCGGTAGTCAAGCTCGTCCCGCCATCTTTGTCTCGGCCTGCCGCGATGGCGTCGTGCGATAAGTTGGACCCAATCAGTGCTTCTCTTGTGCTTCTTTTACGCATTATCCTGGGGGTTCGAATTTCGGACCATATAAGGAACACAATACAGCGCGAAAAAACCAGGATCACGAACGTTACCCAGAAAGCCGATAAACTTAAATGGGACTGGGCCAGACATGTCTGCCGCATGTCAGATGACAACGGGGTGACCTACCAAACCTCCCGAAATTCAATGGAACATTTTCCTGATAAGCAACAGTCTAGAAAATTCTCAGTAACAGGAAGTTCCTCCTAAAACTAGAAATAGGTACCGACATTAATCTAAAAACGACAGTCACTTTTAGATGAGAATTTCTAAAAGATTTGCGAGTGCACAATAGAGTCGTGTCGACTGCGCGTGAGTCGCTTTCCAAGCATCTCTCCCCCTCCGAATGACCGGACAATGGTCAGCTGGGTATTTATAAATATAATGTTAGGTATGTTAAAGTTATGTTTGTACAGGGTGAAATTAACAACATGCCACAAAGAGATCGTAAACAAGCTAGACTTTAGGCTTTTGTTTGCAGCACTTATGATTATGACTGCTTTATTCAGGTGTTTGCTGGCGGCTTGTTAGTGGATTTGCATTTACCTTCCTACGTAACATTTTATTTATTTATTTATTTATTTAACCATTTATGTACACACATATAAACAGACAAGTAAAACAGAACAGAAAAATAGGTACAAAGGTGATGCTTATTTCATAAGAAATCTCTTCCAGCATACCTGCGATAGGACAATTAATAGAGAGATGTAGACAGCGTGTGAAATAGTAAAGGAGACAAAAATAATACATGAAATCTAAAACAATGAGAATATACTTACATACATACAAACAAACCTCACCCAAGAGTCACTTTTAAGAGCCGATGAAAATTCTTAAAACTTTGTCAAAGTACACAAAAATTTAAGGTCACGTACCCCTCATCTAAATAAATGAAGGAACAAAATTGTATTGTTATAATATCCTGAAATAATCCCAAATCTCCTACAATCGTAGCCAGGAATATTGGAAATATTTACTTAATGGAAATTTCCATTATTTACCATATTACCTAAGTAAGAATTTAGATAGACATTTTCCTCCGTGTGTAGGTAATCCTCAACGAAGGCCGATAAATGTCCGAAACCATCCATCATAAGGCGAAAAACCCAAATCCATAGAACCATCGATCATAAGACGAAACTACTGAATCCGCCTCATAGGGCTGTAATTAAACCGCGCCGTTGCACATTACGGTCACATTATTATCGTAATTATCGGAAAAGTGTGGCGTGGTCATCCCTAATTGGCCGATCGATTAGGACCGTGCGAGAGTCGCCGCTCAGCGGTCACACATGCTTGGCACCGCACTCACCATCACAGCTGGTTTAGATGGTACGACACGATTGAGGGTACGATTCGGTTTTGGAGCATTTTTTTTCTTCCTGAAATCCATACTTATTTAAATATACCTACGAGTATCCATACATACTACAATATTATAAATGCGAAAGTGTGTCTCTGTTACCTCCTCACGCTTACACCGCTGAACCGATTTAGATGAAATTTGGTATAGAGATAGTTTGAGTCCCGGGAAAGGAGAAAGGATAGTTTTTATCCCGATATTCCTACGAAATCGACACTTAGCGAGTGAAACCCCGGGGCGCTGCTAGTTAATAATAAATCTTATGAGTACCTATTATTTCAGAAATGTATCGCCTATGAATTTTCAATTATTCAGCCATTTTCACCAAAGGTTGTAATACTAAAGTAGTAGTAAGTAGATCACAATGTTTTGTTAATGTTTTAACTGAATTTGGAGAAAGGATCGAAATATGCCAAATGTGTGCTAAGAAGTAAAACGAAAGCACATACAACTTTACGTTTCGTCGAGTCCTGTTCTAGAAAAAACTGGCCAATTGCGAGTCGGACTCGCGCACGAAGGGTTCCGTACCACAAGGCAAAAACGCCGAAAAAAACACGCTTGTTGTATGGGAGTCGGCCCTTAAATATTTATTTTATTCTGTTTTTAGTATTTGTTGTTACAGCGGCTACAGAAATACATCATTTGTGAAAATTTCAACTGTCTAGCTATCACGGTTCATGAGATACAGCTTGGTAACAGACAGACAGACGGACAGTGGAGTCTTAGTAATAGGGTCCCGTTTTTACTCTTTGGGTACGGAAGCCTATAAAGTAAGCTTACAATGATTCTAATGTGAGCAAATATTGATAAGACGGATAATTGTCTATTTTATTTAAAATCGTATCCATAAGTACTTAAACATATTTCTTGAACTCAAAATTCAATTTCTCGTATGTATAATCGAATTAGCAACCTATTTCTAAAGTCGTAAGCTCTAAACGCTCCTCTCGAGTGACCGTAAAGCACGGGCATGGCTATGCGCGGGCGCACGGCGATTTGACGGATTTCACGGCGCGGCGTCGGGTCACGGCGCGGGGTCACGCCCCGCTAATGTCACGCCCGCCGCTTTCCATTAGTTCACGGAATGAAAGTACCTAGAGAACGAGGTGACATTATTTTTCCTTTTTTTGTGTAAAAATACGAAGCATCGGTGAACTCGAAATGAGTTTTCAGTGCAAACGCACGTACCTTGTTCGATGAATCGTGCAAGACTGGCTGCTTTTTTTTCAGGCTGTGTAACTTTTTAAATCTAATAGACACTATGCCATGATAAGTGTGATCTTCAAAAGCTTGTACTGTCCACATTTTTTTGTAATAAATTCAGCTTCTTCTCTTTAAGACATTAAATATATTTTACTTTCTTTTTTTATTTAGCCTCTAAGACATTTATTGTGTCTTCTTTTTTAAATGTTTGCTGTAAATTGATGGCCTGAAACACAGGTTTTCCATAAACCTAGATCAGGCAGGTCTACATTACAGTTAGAATTTAATTTTTCCTAGATTGTAATTACTGTAAATCCATTTGTACTTTGTTTTATACTTGAATATTTTATTTTTATTTTTTTTTTATTTACCTACACAACGTTTTTATCAAAAGTGAGACTACTTATTTGCGGAAACTCTAACTTTTATTGCACAACTCTAATTACAAGCTTTTTTTTTTAAATAAAAATACCATTTAAATTGTTTTACCTACCTGATTCCTTATCTTTGATTTGGTTACTTTTGAAACAGTACTTAAATTGGAAAGCCATCCCTAAGAGTATGACTGATAAGAAATACACCCTTTTATTTGGAATAGCTACATAAAATAAAATTCATGCCATAACTTTTTAAGTAAATCACTTTCTCACACAGGCCTCAAACTGGAACAAAATTGTACCACCATTGCTTGCCAAAAGTTTTTGTCTTACGGCATGATATCGTTGTCGTAGAGGCTTCTCCATTTCACACTCAACCACCTATCCATTTCACCTAGAGAAAGAACTGAATCTTTCCCATACACCAACGTTAAACTTGATAAATACCAAAAAAGGACCAGTAAAAAATTTAATAAATTTATTATGTTAAAACAAAAACAGTACCCACCTCAAATATTTAATTACCTGTACCACATAACGAGCAGTGTGACCAACCTATGATTCCGCCATGTTGCCACAGATGAGCGAGCGAACGCGCCCGTGACTTCCGTTTCCGGCGGCGCGCCTGCGCAGCATCCGCGCATCGCATGAGCACTAGACCGACACGGCTGTCAGTACTGTCAGTGAGTACAATACCTGCTACTATTTATAGTGATTAAATCCTTGGGCCTTTAAGTATCGAGTTGATTAATAAGAAATATTGCGTAGAAACAAAATTATCTAGAAAACCGGGGTCCGCCTAAGGCTGATTTTACCAAAGTCAGATATCTTTTATCTGTGAAATTAATTGACATCTGACAATTTCTGTAGGAAAAACTGTATTTCAAAATTAATTCGCAGGATAAGTTTTATAATAGGTAGTGTAATAAAAGTAGGGTCGAATTCGCCTTTTAGCACACATAAATAAGAACAGTTTTAAAGGCAAATCTGCGGAAAAATCCCTGTGTAGGTTTATCACTGGAATTATGTTTATTACAAAGATGGTAGCTATATATTGTGTGAAAATTCCGTAAAGGAAATAGACGGATATGTGAGAAAAACAATAATTTACTGTCAAAGTCCCGACAACCATATTTTCACACAATATTTCTTATGCCTAAATAAAGATAATCCGGGGAGGAATCTTCACAAGGATTTTTTGTTCAGATAGATTCTTATTTTCCTGGGCTACTAAGGTACTACAGGCGTGATGCTATGTTGTTTTGTACTCATCTTACCTGGGGTCCTTAGAAGTTTTGGTATTCTTCTTTCCCGTCTATTAGCGACGCGCGACGTACAAACTCTATGGCGTTGAACTAATGACTTTAATGAAATAACGAAATGGAGGAACACTGATTCCCAAGTCATAGGTATAAACCTAGTTTTGGAGCCGACCCCAATAGGACCTATGTTTAAAACACTACTTCTGTAGTTGTGAATGTAATGTCTGTCTGTAACAACGCTTTCACTTTTTTGAAATAAAGAATTTAATAAGTAAACTGGAAATGAAATGGAGGATGTGCGGGTCGTTTCTCCATAGAAACACTCCTGTTTTTTTTTCTGGTTAATGACCATAAAGCAATGATATTTTACAGAATAATAAATATTAGCTACTTGTATGTCCCTATGTTTTTCTTTTTGATGATACATTATTTTTATAAGCAATAGAACCCTCAAAAAATGCCGATTTAAACCGCTGTCAACAGAGGCCTAGTGTACAAATTTGACAACTATAAATGAAAAAAGAAAAACATAGGGACACAGTATAATTGTCCCTCTTATTCAGTTCATGAAATATCTTTTAAATTGATCCAATAGGAGGAAATAGGCGAGAGCCAAACCGAATTATGACTATTTACTTAGGTTTTTTCAAAACTCTCTCCGTCCGCATTTCCTCTTAAGTATTATTTATGAGTTTCAAAGACTCCTGAAATCATAGTTTCAATTTTAGCACAAACGAACTACGTTGACATCTCGCAAATTACCCAGACGTCTTATAATTCCTACACAAAAACAATGGTTACGTAAAGTGCATCACGTTTACGTCGCATACAAGACGGTTTGCGTCACGGCTCGAAGCCGGCACGTCATCGTCACGTGTCGGAAGCCGGCCCATTAGCCCGTCCGCGGCCTGACGCATCCGGCACGTTAGCGGCGATGGAAAAACAATGTTAGGTATATCATATTATGTGCATTTGTGTACTGGATAGGTTAATAAGCTGCATGTGACCTGTTTGGTGCATAATTTTGCAATAGTTTAAGTAGAGCGGATCTTGAACTGCTCCCATAGAAGCGTATAGCGTAGAACTCCGTAGAAGGAGGCGCTCTTAGGAGGTCCATAGGTTGTCAGCAGAATGACTTTTTAATGCAATAAGATGATCATCATTAGACTACTGTTGTTGAACATACGCCTTTTTGATAGCACGCCATTTTTCAGGTTATTCGCATCCATTTACTATGCCATCAACCATGGAAGAAAGAGATGAGAGGACTATCGTGATCTCAAGCTGTTTTGTACCAGTTCTCAGTGCATTGCTTATATCCTAGGACTAAAGTTAAGCCATTTCCTTGGACGTTGATATGTGGGTATACTTGTAAATTAACACCATCTGGCAGAGGACCTAGCGGAGAGCTAGAGGTTCTAACGGTTTAGGAACATAATAATTTTCATTAATGAACCAGTCACAGTTCTGTTCAAACTAAACAGAAGACAGGTACAGGTCTTCATAAATCCTACTACTTTTTTTTTCATTGGGGTATTTAATTCCAATGTAGAAACGGAAATATACCCCATCTAAGTTTCTAATCTACCAAAACAAAAATAAAAATAACTTCTAACGTAACCACAGGAGTTCACTAACAGTAAGAGGATCCCTCTGGTCAGATAGATCGCCTTACTATCGGTAGGTCACACAGACGCGCGCGCCGCATCCTGTACGAGATGAGACGAGCCTTCCTGCGTGCGCGCGGTTGCACGCGCTGTTGAGCGCGACGGGGCGAGTGGGCGAATTCATATAGTTTTGATGGTTAATTGTAACTAATTATTTACTACTAGCCGTTGCCCGTGACTTCGTCTGCGATCCAGGATAAGAAGATGGCTATGTCCTTCTCCAGGTCACGGTCTACCCATGTGCCAAATCTGTTTTAGCGTGAAAGCGTAACAACAAAATTTTCTAGCTATCTCACGATTTTCGCTACCTACTTGAATAATTTGTAATTTTAAATCAAATGCAAGACTGATCTGCATACTAGTATATTCTAATACAACATTTCCTATTTATCCTATTTACCTTCATTTAAAAAAATTAAAATACTACATACAGCTGCATCCGGTTAGACTGGAAGCCGAATCCAACATAGTTGGGAAAAGGCTAGGCAGATGATGATAACCTTAATTACCATAAGTTTTACTCTAAAATAATTCACGCAATGTTCCATTTCAGCCGACTCTCCCCGGCCACTGCGCATCTGTATAATATTACGGCTAGTGGCCGGACATAGCACACTGCGCAATCTCGCTCGCGTCCATTAATTTATTATTTCCACATAGGATATTACACTTACATACCAACATATTTTTAGAATTATTTACGTAGATACTCGTACCACCTCGTTAGTCTAATGGTCGCAAGAGCTACTCTGCTGAGCATGGGGTCCTGGGTTCGATTCCCGTGTCGGGCAAAGTGTTGTTACGGTTTTCCATCTGGCATTTCTCAGTAGCAGCCCGTAGTCTGGATTTGTACCCAGTTGATGGCAATAGGCTCGCCCCCTATTACATGGAACTTAAGAACATACTGGCGAAATGTAGGTGTACTATATAAAATAGGTAAGAATATATAAGAATAATTAATTCAAAACCTTTGTTTCGTTGCATGTTACACTAATTGCACGATATAAAAGACCGGCGCCTCCTGGCACAGGCATTTATATGCTTAAAAGGAGTCGCCACCAACTGTATACTGTACAACGATGAAATAAAACATTTTTGATTTTGATTTTTTTTTTACTTTGAAAATAGGTAAGTACACCCCTGCCTTATCCTTCGGAGAATACATGCGTCATATTATGTGATGTTAATATTATATGCATGTTAAAAACTGACAATTATTTGGTCCCATTTCCGCCTATCACATTGAGCAAAGCGTTGTTCAGAAATTCTCAGTGTGCAGGCGCATGTGACCGACATAAGGCAAAGGTCAAGGTAAAACCGTCATTCACTGACAAATTCTTAAATTTAGGAACCGTCACTGAACTTGAACGGATGCTCCAAGAACGTACCAATGCAAACCTTGAGGTTGGACTGAAGATGAATATGTCGAAGATCAAAGTTAGTTGCAACGAAACACAGAAAAACCACCTTTACCGCCTTTTATGAATAAGGATAATTTCCTAACCAAATACTAGACAGAAATTTGAAATAAATGTATAAATTCAACAGCAAACGGGCTATTAATTCCTTCTCAATCATTTGCATGCATGCATGTATATAAAGCCTATAATGTTCCCACTTCTGGGACACACGCCTCCTCTCTGTGAGAGGGAGTGGGCCATAATCTACCCCAGATTTTAAATTTTCCATAGAACCAGAGATTTACAGTTGTCTCTTTTTAAGAAAGATATTTCTAAATTGTTCTTAAGTAACTTTTTAGACCTTTGTATCCTGCTTATGCGTATAAAGTTTCATTAAAATCGGTTCATTCATGTCGAAAAACAAGGGCTTGAAAGTTGTATGAAATACCGTACGTCGTAAACGCTCTTAACGATCGAAAATTCTAATTGCATCGGACAAAAAATTATAGAGTCGTTGAAGTCTTTTACATGAACACAAGTCAATAACTATTAAAAAATTGTAAAAGCTCGACCTAACAACTCTTAAGACGCTTTTAACCAGTGACATCCACCGTGCTTAATCCCCATAACTTAAACTTAATAGCAACTTAAGTTGCTTGACAAAATATGCAATACAAATAAAGTGTCACAATGATAAATATTAGCATGGTGTCAATAGTTCAATAGTGTGAAAGCTGGATTTTATGTTAATTTAAAAGGCACGTGCCTAATTCACCAATAAGTTCCTAACGCGAGACGATACAAAGTAGGAATTTACACATAAATATGAGATCGCAATAGATATGCAAAATTTTATTTCGTTTATATATTCATCTGTATCATTGCTTTATAACAGCGGTCGATGAACTTTGTGTATGATCAACAACAATGGTGCGAAAGCGAACTCTAATATTATCTTTTGTTATTCAATAAGCTGTTTCTGTGAAGTGTTTGGACATTGTAAATCGATGTCTTTTTGATATTCAAATTAAGTCTCAATCGATTAGGTGGTGTTATGGCATTTGTATGTCTTGGATACAATACAAGGGTGTCTATCTATACCTTTGGCTACTGGTTAGAATATATTGCTAATAATAATTTCTTTCGACGCCTAAGTTATTCTTTCAGGTGAATTTTATAACTTCGATTCTTTGATCTTTGATTTCACGCTTTGAAGTTTATAAATAAACATCTTAACCTACTTTGAACTCCAAACCCAATAACTCTGATTAAGAAATTATTTACATTAAGATGCTATCTCGATAATCAACAAAACATATCAATAGCTCCACACTTAATTAAAACACAAAGCGATTGCAATCGAAACGAACACCGTTTCTAAAGGTCAGTGACATTATTAGCGGAACACTAGCGTTCGCGATCGTACACCATGTGTTCTTTTTTCAAATGTAGTTTTAAATCACACAGGTACAATGTTTGGCCCATTATGCACTTCTATTGTAACTTGTCTATGGTTAACATAAGATGGCGTTGAAATGGATTGACATACCATTCGATTATTGGTTTGCGATCAAGTAAATAGTTTTCAAATGTAGTTTTAAACCACACAGGTACAATGTTTGGCCCATTATGAACTTCTATTGTAACTTGTCTATGGTTAACATAAGATGGCGTTGAAATTAATTGACATACCATTCGATTATTGGTTTGCGATCAAGTGGGAGTGGCCTTTTCTTAGAAAAAGAATTTTCGATTATTTGAAATAATTATAGAAATAAACATTTCACGAAGTGACGATAAAACGAAATCTATGAATATAAATTTACAGTTATTAAAGTTTCCAAGTCAGTTTGTCAAGTTTATGATCCAGATTTCTTTTGCCTAATATAAAGTATTAAAAATGTTATGGCGACGCTTAAAGTAGAATTTTTATTTTGCAAGAGCAAAGTTGTAAGGATTCGTTTTTTCACGTGGGGGAACAAAAGTTGCTTACTGCGTGTTACATCACAACGAACAATTATAATCGCGGTTAAAAGGAAATAGAAAGAGTTGACGTAACTTATGCAATCTTTATTTTGGTTTCAAGGAATAAAACTCACGATTCTTAAGTAATGTTAAAAACTTTGGATCAGGCGTAAGTAAGGGTAACTTGAACAATACTGGGAAAATCTTGATCTTATGTAAGTGCTTATTATAAAAACTGCCAAAAGGAAAAAAAAAATTTAAAGATTTTTTTTTCAATGGGTAGACTTAGTAAAAAAAATTTTTTTACATATATTTTTTATATTTTCAAGGAAAATGCTTTTTTTATTTAGTTGTTAGTAGTACCTAGTCTATGTTAGTTGTTATGTAAATGAGTAAGTTCTTTAGTTTGATGGTTTGTACCCTTAAATATGACCAAACCTTTCTGTTACATGCAGTATTCTCACCTTTTTTTAATTTAGACTGTAGTGGATAGGTAACATTAAAACTAACGGTAAAATAAGATACAGTTTTTTCTATTAGTTCGCTATCATGTCCTCTCCCGGGTCCTAATTAGAAGCGATCGTCAAACAATTACATACGCCATGAATTTCTATTAGAACACCCAGTTAGGTACATGGGACTCAAAAATCGACGATGCTTGAAACTCGGCAGAAATCTACAATAATAATAGAAATATACAGGGTGTAACAAGACCCTTTACAAAGCCGTCATTTACTCATTCTGTACATGAAATTTCTCAAAAATAATTGCTGGGAAACGACTTTTATTTTTGGTGTGAATATTCGCTGTTTACAATGATCACTCATTATAGAGAACGCACTCAAAATATTGTGCTTGGGCGCATGCTATAATACTGGGTTAAAGTTAAGTTATATTATTTAAAACTAGTTGTCATAAAAAAAAACATCAAAATCCTCCAATATCTTCGTAACCAGAAGGCCAATTCTCGTAACTTAAAACGTTCAAAATCTAGTCGCAATCTCAACTCGGTGAAAACAAAATGTCAAAAACTTGTAAAAAATCTAGGCAAGTTAGAGGTATTTTTGACAGCTTGAGACTGAGATCAGGGGGCCTAAAAAGACCACTTTTGCAGAATCATAAAAGGATAACATTATGAATCGTAATATGGCGAAGACAGTCCGTGTTTTTCTTTTTTCGCTGCGCTACGCAGGTACAATCAAAGAGATTGGGATTGGATTTGGATTGGATTGATTGGCATTTTAGCACAGCCACTTTTTGGTTGATTCACAAACATCACCATCCGCCTAGCCTTTTCCCAACTATGTTGGGGTCGGCTTCCAGTCTAACCGGATGCAGCTGAATACCAGTATTTTACATGGAGCGATTGCCTATCTGACCTCCACAACCCAGTGGCTGGGTAATACGATACTTGGTAAGACTGGTTGTATGTTATGTTTGTTGCTATAACACAAACAAATGATCATATTATCGGGAAGAACTGACTCTCGGCTACTGTAAGGGTATTTTTACACCCGCTATAAATGTTTCACGATGTCACGTTAAGTTAGCTGTCGTATATACAAGGTTCAAGTCATTATAAAAATGATGGTGAAAACCACTGTGCATTTGTTATCCTTATATAAAACAATTAAAAAATGTTATGCCTCGTTTTGCAAACAAAAATAGAATTTTATTCTGCAAGAAGGGGTAAGACTTCATATTTTTACGTGGGGGAACAGAAGTTTAAAACTCTTACCAATTACATCATAACGAACAATTTTAATCAGGGTTTGTTGAAAATAGAAGGATATGATGTAAGTTATGTAATTTATATTTCACTTTTGATTCGTAACACTTTCCTGATACATTCAATGTAAATCTTCTCTTTGCATGAGTTTTTATTTTCTAGTACCGTATGCGCGCGCTCTTTGCTTCTGGGAACCAAGTGTAGAAACACGCTGTGAATGTGTGCGTGAAGACGAATAGAGTCAGCACATAACACACACACACACACATTTCCGACTTCGCCATTGTCTCGGACGGTACCGAGAGCGCCTGCACTTACACACACATCCACAGCGTGTTTGTACACTTGGTAACCACAAGTAAAGCACGTGTCGCTTCGTGAGATAAAAATACTATAACCTAGTATAAAACATCGTATTCTAACGTCTAGCATGTACTTCTTGTTCATATTTAGAGGTAATTTAGTGATTTGGTGATGCTTATAAAAACGTTTCTGGTTTTATATAGTTGACCAATGAAAAAAATTAGGCTTTAAAGTCAAGAACAATGATAATAACATAACACGTCACGCCTGTGATCCCCGTAAGGTTAGGCAGAAGTGTACTTATTATAGTACACCCTTTAAAAAGACCATTATACAAATTGTAAATTATAATATGTAATGAACGATAAACTAAATGTTATTAGAACTGTTAAATATCAAATATAATATTCGATCACATGAGATTAGGTTATACGTTTTTATAGCATATGTAAATTATATCATATGAACGTTATTTCAAGTGATGTTATCCTATGTGTTATTATGCCATATATAAATATATTATTATATTTTTTTTTATTTTTTTTTTATTATTATTTTGTCTTTGACATATCTCAGGACCCTGGGGTCCCGGACCTTTGGAAGGCATACAAAGGGCCGAAGCCAACTCGCAGAGGCCCGTTAGACGTTTTTAATATTATTATTTTTTAATTATATATTTCGCTCCGCGTTGTGTTTAAGACCAGTGTCATGGGAGCGAACCTTTGCCATCAACCGGGCACTAATCCAGACTCAGGGTTGCTATTGAGAAATTCCTAATGGAAAAACCCCACCATGATTAATTAACCCTTTGAACGCCATTGTCACATATACGTGACAAGCAAGCGCGTGCCCTGTACGCCAGTCGTGTGTCGCCTATGCTATTACGAGCGACATAAATATGTGACAAAAAATGCGGTGTACTTTATCACGAAATAAACAATTAAATCATTACTTTTGTGTGTTTTTAAATGTATACCTTAAATATTTAAAATTGTGGCTTGGCGTGGAGGGCACGCGCGTGCGTTTATGCTCTGGCGTTCAAAAGGTTAATAAAATGATAACTTAACTGTTGCTCAAAACAGTGATCAGGTTTATAATCAAAATACCTACAACATTGAATTTCCTTCAGTTAAAAAACAATGTTATGCCTGAGTTTTGAAGCATAAATAGAATGTTATTTCGCAAGAAAAAGGTAAGGTTTCTAATTTTCACGTGGGGGAAGAAAAGTTTCAAACTGTTACCGGTTACATCATAATGAACAATTTTAACCAGAGTAGGAATAAAATAGAAGGCGATCACGTAAGTTATATAATTTATATTTCAGCCATGAGTTTTTTTTTTTATAAAAACTTTGCCTCACTCTAGGAACTTCTCCTGTATTGTGGGTGCGTTTACAAACATTTAAACTCACATACACAAACAGTCAGACCCGCAACAAGTACTTGTAGGTCATACAAATATTTGTTTCGTGCAGGAATCGAACCCGCGACACGCAGCACGCAGTTTGATTCGTAATACCTAATACATTCACAACAAATCGTCCTTGTGTATAAGGTTTTGTTTTCTGGTTTGTGCCCAACGTCGTAGAAATATCGAAGGAGCTGTGCTTGCCGCGATCGGTTTGTGGATGGTCATCCATTACTTCTCTTTGCTCCTTGAGCAATGCAATGCCTTTTTAAACAATTTGGTCAAAATAAATGACATAAATCATCATTTAAATTAGAAATTAGGACAAAAGAGGCAACCATTTGCAAAAATGTAAATAAGGCAAATAAAATAAGTCAAATGAAAGTGTAAAACAAATAAATTTTATCAACCTGGTGCATCAAAACATTCAAGGGTTTTTGAACAAAAAACAGCGGGGCTTAAAAAGACCACTTTGGCAGAATCATAAAAGGATAACATTATGAATCATAATGGACAGTTAACCGTTAAGTTAATCGTATCAAATCCCATTGGTGAAGGATTTTTTAGTTATTTTACCTTAGAACGGTAAAGGATTTTTTAGTTAATGCGTGCACTGACTGGACACGTCCACTCAATCTATGTGGTTCTTTCCTCATAGTAGTCAGATAGGAAATGCCGACCTCATCTAATTTAAAAAAAAATGTGAATGACGTGTAAGTGTTTGTACAAACCTACTTACAGAAAATAAATCATTTATCATTTAAATATCGAGACCCCTCCGTGCCTCGGAAAGCACGTTAAGCCGTTGGTCCCGGCTGGCATTCGTAGATCTTTGACAGTCGTTACGTCCTACCAAGTACCTGGTACCTACATAGGTCAGATAGGCAGTCGCAACACGTAAAATACTTCAGCTGCATAAGCTTAGATTGCAAGCCATCCCCAATATAGTAGAGAAAAGGCTGGGCAGATATGATATGAGGAGCCTACTGTAAATAAAACCAATAAAATGGGGGCGTCTTCGATGGGCAGGACATGGCGCAAAAATAGACGAGACCAGAGCACCCAACGGTTACTTGATAGTAACCCAAATGGTCGGAGAAGTCAAGGTCGACCCAAGCTCAGATGGTTTGATGGCGTAGACCACGATTTAAGAACTGTTGGAAGAAATATACTTGACCAGGCTCAGGCCACCCGTAAAGCCTTAGATGATGGTAATTTATCAAATGAAAGGAATGATTTCTTTAGAAAGCGGTAACATTAGAGTTGTCCAAAGCAACAACTTTCATAATCAAAATTTTTTTTGACTAATTATTAAAATGTTTTGCTCGAATTTTGAAGCAAAAATAGGATTTTATTCTGGAAGGGGTAAGTAAGGTTTCGTGTTTTCACGTGGGGAACAAAACTTTCAAACTCTTACTTGTTACATCATAGCGAACAATGTCAGCTAGAGTTAGAAGAAAATATGACCTAAATTAAGTAATTTTTATTTTCGTTAAGAATTACATCATAACAAACTGCCGCCTTGATCAAGTGGTCGCAAAGCGCTACTGCTGAGCTGATCCTGAGTTCGATTCTCAGGTCAGGCAAAGTGTTGCGGACGGCGAGCAATGGGCAGCTCGCCGTCCGGTAAGGACCAGGCCCGTGTCGACGGCGCGTTGTGTTCCACGCGCGCCTCAAGGAGATGTCAGCACCAACTGACGGGGTCCGCTAGGACCGATGCCCGCCAGGGTCGCGGGTTGTTCGAAAGAGATACCGTGGCCCCTGGCACAGGCAACTGAAGGAACACGGGTGGGTTTTAGTCAGTAAGAGTCTGACACTCCCTTCTGCTCCGCCCAGAGCGGGAGGGGTCATTTGATGATTTCCCACCCAAAAAAAAAAAAGGTCGGGCAAAGTGTTGTTGGGTTTTCCAATCTGAAACTTCTCAGTAGCAGCCCGGAGCCTGGATTTTGCCCTGCAATAGGCTCGCCCCCTGTTACATGGGACTTAAACATAACTGGCGAAATGTGAGTTTACTATAGGTACAACCACGGATATCGAGGTACACCTCTGCCCAACCCTTTGGGAAAACAAGGCGGCTATTAAATAATCTTTGTTTTGTCATAATTTAACTAACAAATTCATATTATCTATTATCCCTCTATGTGTAAGTGTAATGTGTAATTTTTCTAGTGATCTATCGTCTAGGATGCATCTTTTCTGTTGAAAATGAGCGCGTGTCTTTCAGAGAACTGTTCAATGTACAGACGCCAGCACATCAAGCTACCTGAAACTATCAAATTTTCCCAATAAACTTTGAACCTTATTGTTTAGCGATAAAGTTGAAAATCTATTAAAGAAATTTGGCAGATTTTTGTAGATTGATGTGCTGGCGTCTGTACCCCCATTCATTTAATTTTCCCCCTTTGTTTATAACGTTGCTCAAGACGTTTAAATCAATAATGTGTGGAAACAGTCGCTAATAGTTACTTAACTTTAAGCAAAATTCACAAAATCATTGAAACAATAGCTTAGTAGTTTAATAGTTTAGTGGTTTGGTTTGGTAGTTTGATGATAGAAATAATAGTTTCTTAATAAAACGAAGTAAGTTGGTTTTTGCGTCCCTTTAAATTAAAAATATTTATTCCTAAAATTTTTCACAATAGCTCCTACCACTGTTTGTCTCTGCATCACCCACAGGTTGACTGGTAGAAAATTAAGTATTAAATAAATAAGTAGGTATAGCAACTGTTTGCTCAAAACATCAAGGTTCATAACCAAAATACAACAATAAAGTTCTTTAGCTAAAATAAAAAGGTTATGTCGAATTTTCCAAGCAATGAAAGGCTTGCAAAATAGAATTATACTTTGCAAGAAGAAATTAAGGTTTCGTATTTTCACGTGGAGGAGCTAAAGTTTCACACTGTTACAGATTACATCATAAAGAACAATTTTAACCAGGGTTGGAAGGAAATAGAAAGATTTGACATAACTTATGTAATTTTTATTTTTATTGCGGAGTAAACCCGCTCTTGAAAATGTTTAAGTAGGGTTTATTTTGCAAGAGCAAAATTTACATGGTTTCTTCAAACTGATCCAAAAAAAAATGTTTTGTTTTCACATTGGGTTACAAAAGTTTCAAAACCTGTTACATCATAACCAACAATTTTAACTGAGGTTTGACTTTTAAGGATTTACAGAAGGAGTTGACATAACTAATGCAATCTTTTTTAGTTATGAGTTTAGAAACACTTTCGTAGGAAAAAAAGTTTCGAAGTTTGTATTTCAGAAAAGATGGTTTTTTATCGAGTTTCTAAGTTTAGGTGTATATTGCTGCAATGATGTTGTATTTGGAATATTTTGAAATATTGTCACTTGACTCATGAAAATATTAGTATTATTAATATTACTAATATTTTCAAGTTGTATTACACAGACTAGCGCATTTTTTTGTTTGTAATTTTTTTGTTGAGTCGTTTCTGCTAAACTACGTCCAATTATAGGATACATAGCAGTGAAATAACAATCGCTAGGGTTACAAAAAATTTTTTTTTCTAAAAACAAAATGTTAAAACAAAAGTTGGTTTGATCTTCTTATTTGCAAAACAAAACAATGAGAGGGGCAATCTCCGTATTTTTAAGAACGTTAGCATTCTAATCTCAGTCGCAATCTGTCAAAAATACAATCTATTTCCCTACATTTTTGACAAGTTTTTGACATTGAATGTCACTGAGATGACATTGCGAGTTAAATTTGAACGTTTTTTATTAAGGGGGAAGCTCTAAGGTGGCCCGCGAAATTCAAATTTTCTTACGTTTTTTTGCAATTTGCTGGTCAGTATTAAGTTGTACGTTGATTAGAATATGATTCACGGTCGTAACAAATATGTATTTACAGAATTATAACCATTAAAGTCATCAATACAACTCTCTAAGACCATGTAATCCCCAAATGTCAAGATTTCATGAAATAGTCATTCTTGGGGATTACATGGTCTTAGAGAGTTGTGTTGATGACTTTAATGATTATAATTCTATAAATACATATTTGTTACGGCCGCGAATCATATTTTAATCATCGTACAACTTAATACTAAGTACGAGAATTGACGTTCAGGGTGCTGCACCGTGAATGCGTATCTTTCGATCACAATATGAATTATTTTAAAGATTTTTTTTTCGAACATATGTAGCATTGCAAACAAACCATTGCTTCATAAATGTTTGAAAAAATTGTCTGCTTACCAACGTAAATAACGCAATTAATGTTGTTGAACTGTCAAAATTAAAGCCATTGCTACTGTTAGTGTGTTAATTACCGCGCTGTTTCCAAATTTTTCTGAAACCAAGTATCACACAAAAATACCCTAGTGCAGACAAGCCTCAACATAAGGTAATAAATAGCATCGTATATTTCAATAACCCTACAAACACGTCCATATTCCTCAAACAACACGTGCACACATTTCGCAACAAATCATAAATATATAAATAAGTTACACGGCGCACCGAATTATTTCTGCCCTGAATAATTTTATACGCATTTTAAAATATCTTTTGAAATGAACGTGGGATTTACGATGCTGAAACCCGTTCGAAGGGTGGTCTGCCCTTTTGGGCCCTCGAGACCCGTCAAGGGGTCCTGCGGATTCATTTTCTTACTTTTTTTTCGTCTTGACAAACCCCAGCTGGTATAATACGACATGTTATAAATAAAATCGCGATTTTGACCCGTCACGCGGATAAGGGATGCTCTGTACATTGGCTCACGTAAGCTCGTTTTACCACTGTAAAAAATTATAACCACCCTTGATTTTTAAACGCTAAAGGTCATTTTTCTCTGGCAGTTTTATAAAATAACGGTAAATTTAATTTTGTGTGTTGTGCACTATGATTCGACACAGGACGCGGACGTCCTGTCTGTTTTGCACCAATTATTATTATACCGAACCGGAATAGTTTGAATATGTGATAAGTTCCTAGAAATAACTGTAATATTTGCTCTGAAATGTTTACGTATAAATATTTGAGAACAATATTTGTAAGCCTCTTTCGTTTAGTCGAAATATAAATTGCTTAGTACTAGAGTATATTTACTTCAAAAATAGGTATATTTTTAGAAAATACTTGTTTGTGTTTTATACAATTTCGCCTTTGCAATGAGCAGTCGCACATGAGCTTGTTTTCCTATCGAAAGAAATCGGACCTGTTTCGGGATATTAGCGGAATTGCGTTCCTTAGAATTGTATCATAAAACATATACCTACTTCAATAAAAAAACCACGTATTAAAATACATGGTTTTTGTTTCAGGTAACGTGATTCCGCGAATATCCTGAAATAGGTGCTACGCGAACGATTTGATACAGGGACAATTAGTAGAATTTGAATAATCATTCATATAATTAGCTTATAATGTTCCCACTGCTGGGACACAGGCCTGCTCTCGGTGAGAGGGAGTGGGCAGTAATCCACCAAAAAAATACCAACCCCCAAGATTTTAGTAGCTTGATGTGCTGACGTATGTCAAACAATTTGAGGTTGATTTTATCTGATGACACGAGGTATTAGTTTAATGTGCATTCATCAATCGCATATTATTAGGGTTCCGTATCCAATTGTCACACACAACCCTTGTACTACGGACATGTTTAAAAATACAGGTATCTATAACCATGCGTTGGTCATGTTCATACCTACTAAAGATCCCTAAATGGTCAAAGTAAGGGGACCATACAGGTTGTTACTTTTGCTACGGAACCCATGTTGTTAGTTGCTTACGTTTAAGTTTATACCTGCCCTCCATAGAATCCATATTTTCCTTTTTTCGTTAAAATCTCTTCAATACTTTAGACACACCTAGGCGTTATTAATAACTATACTTAGCAGCAACCATAGGTAATTTTAGGTATAATAATTAATATAACACACAAGATGAATTTCTAATGACATCAATTAATAAAATAGCTAAATTCAAAACATTTATTAGTTCGCAAATATGTGTAGTACATTGATATTTTTATAACGGTCCTTCATGTTCTTCCGTCCATATTTAATTAACACAAAACAAATTAAAAAGATAACTGAATTTTAAATATGTCAATTTCACGATGAATAACACCACCATTAACAAATCCCTACAATTAGTTCAACGACCCCCATAAAAAAGAACCAGCTTCGCGATTTCTAATTGCAGTTCTAGAACCGCAACTGGCTAGTTTCTTCCTGCGGCCCGTGGGAACCGGGGCCCAGGAGCCCTTCGATGCACCCCGCCACGCACCCCACTTGCGAACCACCTTGTAAATGGTTGCTGTACCGGTATGTTGAGAATATTTGTGACGTTTTAAATGGTGTGTCTGGAGAAAGTTTTGTAGGGTTGAAAAGGAATTGGGTCATTATTTTTGTAATTATTTGTTTGTATTGAATTTTTAATAATCATAAACGCCTAACACACACCTTGTTATGTGTTCGTGAGTTTTAATCACATAAACATGCTTTAATCCATACTATACTAATACCTACTAATATTATGCGAAAGAGTGTCTGTGTCTGTCTGTTACCTCTTCACGCTTAAACCGCTAAACTGATTTAGATGAAATTTGGTATAGAGATAGTTTGAGTCCCGGGAAAGGACATAGGATAGTTTTTATCCCGATATTCCCACGGGATCGAAATTCACGCGGGTGAAACCGCGGGGCGCTGCTAGTAAAATATAAATTCAAACTTTTGCTGTAAGCTTCCCATGTTCCATAAATTACTAGGTAGGTATGTAGGTAGGTACTTATTGTAGATACATTAGCAGGGTTTTTTCATTTTCAGCTATTTACATAATATATAGTAACAGACTTAAAGTAATAAATGTACATGTATATAATAAATAAGGAAAAGAAATATAGGGCACCAAAAAATTCGTCCGTCAAATTTTCAGCTATTAATTGTATAAAAAATGTCTCGCAATAATAAATACATACCTACTCTTTCAATTACCTATTTTGAAATTTGTAAACTTGTGCGATCTTTATGATTACTTTTAAGATTACATGCAATCAGAAACGACATAATATTATACCCGAAAAATTAATCATTTACGACCGCAAATGTGAAATAAATTAAAAACATAATTGCATAAATTACCGCGACGTTACACCAAAAATATGCAAAGCATTTATTCATAGCACACCAGCTTTCGAAAGGGTATGATAATTGGCAAGGAATGACAATCATTTACATGACAATTAACACAAATATTTACGCAATAATATTTCGTAAACAAATATAAATAACGTAAATCCCTGTCGATTCGCAAAAAAGCCTACGTGTTTGACCAATAACTAAAAATATAAAGACTAACTTAGAAAACCCACATTTCGTTACACCAACACAGTCCCGAATGAGCATTCAAGTGTGAAATGAAACTAACGAAACTAACGAATCCGCGTAGTTGCGCAACTTTCGTTATAACGATTTGCGAGCGGCACGATGTTGCAACGTAATAACGAATCGTTCGGTACTTCGGTGTATCGTAATCGTAACGGCTGAACAAAAACCAACTTCCGATCGAGGGAGCCTTTAAGAGCGTAGACGGGCTGCATTTTTTCCATACAAACGTATTCCCCTATTCTCTTCCTGGATAATGCCTCTAAAGTAATCATTTTTATTTATAAAAATCTAGGTCTATTGAAGGCATGCCCCTGTAATTTTTTTTTTCAGAAAAATTATTACAAAAACAAATATGATTTTCCGAAAACCTAAAAAAATGCCCCGTTTTTACCTACGTAATCAGACGACTACCAAAGAAAATTGAAAAGTTTTTAAGATAAAAAAAAATGATAGGGGCATAGATCTATTCTTCCTATAAATTTTGATACCAAAAATAATTTAATCGGCTTAGGTTTCGAGGAGAAAACAGGGGAATACGAAACGTCGATCGGTCATGGTTTTTTCTAGGTAAAATCGTTCTGAGCTGCAGTTGTCCCTATCGCACTCTACGGGGGGAGACGAGGGAGAGAGACGGCAATAGTTTCTTCAAATAACTATTTCTCAATTCTCGCACAGCCCGTCTACGCTCTTAATATCGGTGCGTTACGTAAAGTTATTTTCTCAGAAAATCGATCTTCTTTTATTTTTTTAGACTCTTATTTCAGAAGGTTGGTCGAGAATAATGTTTGTAATACCTACTTTAATTTTAAACGTATAGGTAACTGTTATTACTCTTTATTGGTATAGTAAAGTTCGAGCGACTGTTACTTGGAAATAGAACTATTACGATACGTTTACATTCACTTCAATGTTTCTTTTCTGGTTTATACACATGCTAGCTGCGCCCCGCGGTTTCACCCGCATAAGACTCGACCCCGTGGGAATATCGGGATAAAAAGTAGCCTATGTGTTAATCCAGGGAGTCGGCTACCTCTATACCAAATTTGATCAAAATTGGTCCAGCCGTTTGTGCGTGAAGCAGTAACACACACACACTCAAAAACTTTCGCCTTTATAATATTAGTGTAACCATATCGGGAACCGATCACTTTTTCCGATTTTTTTTTGTTCGAATTTCATTTTACCGAAAACTATTGACCGACTTACAGATAACTTTAACTGAGAAAAAAATAAAAAAAAACATACCTAAGTACTTCGTCTAAGACATGTATGGTTCAAAATGCTCTAAATGATGTCAACTATCACGCCCTTTTTTTTTTTTTTTTTTTCCCCATGGGAAATCATCAAATGACCCCTCCCGCTCTGGGTGGAGCGGAAGGGAGTGTCAGACTCTTACTAACCCACCCGTGTTCCTTCCTTAGCCCTTTATGTTCCGGGCCAGCGGTAACCCTTTCGGACAATCCCGCTGACCAACTATCACCCCCTTAAGGCTTTGCATCCAGCTTCCAAACACCCTATATAATTCCAGATAGAAAAACCAAATAACATATTTTTTCCCGACCCTGAAATTGAACACAGTACCTCAAACTGGTTTATCAGCCTATATATAAATAGTTACCTACGTACTTCTGGACTATATCGTTTTCCACACAACTGAAGCCAAGGACAGAACCCAATGTATCAAATATAATGATAACTCCATTGAATGGAGCCACCTCGCATTACGTTCGCCTAGCTACCTGAACAGCCTATTATAACTTACTTTTTACGTAACATTAACAACAAAACATCTCCAGCGACCGTTGGTCACCCTCATGAAGTCCACCAGTCGCTTCCTCGCCAGAATTATTGTAACTTATTAACCCTACCTTTTTTACAACACAACCGGTCACCATTCCAAGCCATTCATTCGCGAAAATGACAATTGATCACTTGTCAAATGGTCAATTCTTTTATTAATCCCATAGAAAATGTTTTGGATCGTAAATTTTTGCATAATGGTAACATTTCTTTAGATGCGTATCTGGACACGTGGTGGGTTTACATGTGATGAAGATAAAGGTGTGTAGCTTGTTAAACTTGCTAATCGATGTTCAGGTTGAAGATGGGCTGATAATTCGCACCCCAAGTGTACGTGTAAGTACAGACGCCAGCACATCAAGCTACTACAATCTGTCAGATTTTCAACTTTATCGCTAAATTATAAGGTTCAAAGTTGATTGGGAAAATTTGACAGTTTCGGGTAGCTTGATGTGCTGGCGTCCTGTCTAGTTTTCCCGCTCTTTTATCTACATATATTTAATATACCTAGAGACTTTTGATCATCCTTCTGATCCTAGATACTAACAATACATGTTTGGATGTTTGTTACTCTATCACGCAAAAACGGCTGAACGGATTTGGATGAAATATGGCACACAATATATAGCTTGTAACCTGCAAAGGATACTTTTATCCTGGTAGTACGTTCCCGTGGAATAATTTCGAACTTTCACGTGGGCGAATCCGCTCGCAAAAGCTAGTAGGTACTTAGATACATAACCAAAGATAAAAAAACAAAAAACCACTACTGCTTTTGTACTGAAGAAAGTGTAGCGGTATCTACAACGCCACATGCGAACAACGCGTCATACGGACGTCACGCAAATCCTGCATCGCGCATGCAGAGTTTACCGCGCAACTAGCATAGATACAACGGCCCGACATGAATCATCGGGCAGTTGCCCGCCAGACACAACACCCGTCTGGTCGGAGGATCCTCCCTTTTCTATAGAGTATGAGTGAACTTTACACCCTGTTCCTCATACCTCTATAAAAGAATCAAATGGTAGATGTAGTTAAAGATCATCTGCCTAGCCTTTTCCCAACTATGTAGGGGTCGGCTTCCAGTCTAACCGGATGCAGCTGAATACCAGTATTTTACATGGAGCGACTGCCTATCTGACCTCCACAACCCAGTTACTGGCTAATACGATACCCCTTGGTAAGACTGGTTGTCAGACTTTTGGGCTTCTGACTACCCGTAACGACTGTCAAAGATCCACGAATGACAGCTGGGACCAACGGTTTAACGTGCTTTCCGAGGCACGGTGGGGTCTCGGTATGTAAAGATGGTCACCCATCTACAGACCAACCACGGAAAGCGTAGCTTAACCTGATCGATCGACCTGTGCGGCTGTTATTATTTAGCCACGGGCCCCTCATGTAGTTAAAGATACGAAGCTTATTTAACTTGCTAATCGTTGTTCAGGTTGTAGATGAGCTGATAATTCGCACCATAAACGAGTATATTGTACCTACATGTCTTGCCTAGTTTGCCGTCTTTTCGATTGAAGAACTCGCGCAAAGTTGGGCATGTTGGGAATATCTGAAGGCGACTGTTGTATTACAGTATGGAGGTAAGTAATACAGTATAATATATCAGCTTTCATAAAATCTTAACTTCTTGGCAACTTCGCCTCTGGAAGTTCCGCGATGCTTATGAGTTGTAAAACACGGGTTTCTTTGATTAAATAAGTTGTTATTTAAAAAAGAAAGTTTATTACATATTCATTTATAAAATATATTACATCTTTCATGTCTTTCTTGTTCTGCTTAAAGTTTTAACGTCCCATTTTTGCGTTCTGTTTAAATAGAAATAAAATAAATAAATAAAAATCTTTATCGCAGACCACATGGTCCATAAATAGACATTTAATAAAAAAAAAGAATACGTAATTAAAAAAAAAAGCGAATCGTAAATCAAGTAAGTACCAAACATATGTTTTCGTGTTTGCACCAACCTGAATCACGTCATCTTCTAAATCTAGTCCATAATAAAGACTAGTTTCACTAATACAGTTCAGACTTAGGAAATCTGTGTTCTCCAGCGCTTTGCTGTGAAAGTGGACGGTGCCGCCATCTAGGTCTGCTCACTGAAGTTATTAGAAAGAGCCACTGGAGTTATTTCATTTATGTTCTAGTGCGGTAATAAAGAAAGAATTTTATCCCTAGTCAGGGCTAAAATATAAACCAAAAAGTGTTTACCTGTATTTCATTATCTGCCTAGACTGTTCCCAACAATGTTTTGGTCGGCTTCAAGTCTAACCGGATGCAACCCATGCAACTGAATACCAGTATTTTACATAAAGCGACTGCCTATCTAACCTCCACAACCCAGTTACTGGGTAATACGATATCCCTTGTTTACCTGTACTTACCTATGTAAAGAATTTAATTTACAATGTTTTTGGAACCCATTAAAAAAAATTTCATTGTGTCTGCGTGCGTATGAGAAGCCTTCAAGAGGCCATAATCTGCCTACAACGTTCCCTCTGCTGAGACACAGGCCTCCTCTCTTCGAGAGGGAGTGGGCTATCAATGTACCACGCGGCCCCAGTGCGGGATAGTAGATGTCACAATATGTCTTCGATTTTTTGTTCTAGGACATGCCGGTTTCCTCAGGATGTTTTCCTTCACCGTTTTGAGAGCAGTGGTGACGAGATTCTTTTACACAAAGTAAAGCGCCCGTCTGGGTTCGAACCTACGACCTACAACCCGTGCGCCGGGGCCGTTACCACTGGGCCACCACTGCCCACTGTTAATTAAGTACATTCACAAAAAATAAGCATTAATTTAATCGAATCGTCATCAAAAACTTACACACAGGTCAATAAACCACACCAATTTTTTATTGACATCAAAGTACATCGTTCGATAATTACAGTATAAAAATTGAACCAAGCAACAATAGACCATATGATGTACACAAAGAAGGTGACCTTGGCTTGATTCATAATGATAAAAAAGGTTCATTTACATTGCAACTGTTGAATAAGCACTATAGTGAGGACACGCTTCGCCCACATGCCACTACCAACTAACAGGTGCTGCATTGATGTATGCAAATTACGACTTTCGCTCTCGTACTATACAATTTTTTAGGGATATTGGACCAGTTTTTGATTTTGTTCGCGTCATATTTGTGTAATTGTTAGAAATGAAGAGTGGTCTTTGTGAGGTGGCGATGCTGATTGGTGATGTCTTAGCGTATTTCGAACATTGTATCTACCTATCTATTGCCGATTTTATCGGGTGTTGGTAGGCATAGGCATTCATTAGATATGACCTGTTCTGTGGGTATGACATTTTAACTTAAATTCCTGAAACAATGCGTAAAAAATAATCCGCGTTTCATAAAACTATTGAACTTCATAACTGTTTGATAAATGATTTATTTCTCTAAGGGCTGATTTTTCAATCGACAGATATTTTTTATTCGTGGAATAAAATTGACGTCTGACAGTTTTGTACGGAAGAATTGTCAAAGATTCAAAATTATTCCTCCGATAAAATTATCTGGCGTTCGAGGACTGATTGACTGTTTTTGTATGGAATAACTGTCAGCATTTCGAAACTATTCCTCGAGTAAAGTTATCAGATGATTGAAAAATCAGTCCTAAGTAGGTTTGTACAAACACTTTTACAAGTCACTCATATTTTAAAAACTAGATGAGGTCGGCGTTTCTTAGCTGACTACTCTTTGAAGAAAGACCGAAACAAACGCAGTGGTCATAGTCTCTTTTACATTCCAGACATAATCTTGGTCAGATCATGTGACCAAGATTGGTGATTGGTGGATTGGTGTCATGTGTGTGTTGTGTGTGTGATCATGTGTGATGGGGGTGTGTTTGTGTGTCTCTGATCAGGTTGGTGTCTGAAATGGTCTTTTGAGGAAACAACCAAGCAGATTGAGTGGACCTGTCCAGTCAGTGCACGCATTTGTCAGTTTTAAAGCAGAGCGTACCTAGACTACTGTCTGGTGATCGAAATGCTTGGATCTTCTAACACCTGACCTTTGTACGCAGCCACTTAAGTACTCGTAAGTCACCACCTTATAACTGCCGTGCAATCGCGATTTATTTGCCAAAAATGTAAACAAATATGAATTAATGGAAAGATAACTTTAATTCCTACACAATAATGTTCAGTTTACGCTACAACTTCAAAAATTTTTATGACTTTGTCAATAGTGCTAGTCACTCTGAAATCAACTTAATTGTCATTTAAATAAAGTTGATATTTGTTTAACTTGAAATACAGTGAAGGAGGGGCGCTGCGCAGCACTGCGCACTTTTACTTTAGACATTCTATAAAATAAATATAAAACCCTAAGTTTTAATTAACGAACAAAAGCTGCATAATACTACTGACGTAATCACTTTAATGTAAATATTATGATACTGCAGAAAACACGATCGGTTCAAACAACAGTTTTTGTACTTCGCGACGAGACCGTAGGAGCTGAGTCACTGTCCGTGTACCTATCATTATGTTGGTTCATCAATAATAAATAAACAAAATGTACGTATTTCGACATTTAAAACCGCAGTTCCACGAGAGTTAAAGATATAGAGAACCCTGACATTAATCTAGCATTGCTTAGACAATATCTAGATTTCGTAGCTCGACCCATAAACTTACATGTCTAAAAGTGACGGTCTACTTTAAAACGTACTTTTAAACGCTTAATTAGCTAAAGTGTATTTTATCATTGCAATACTGGCGACAATTTGTAATTAAATTTATTTTTAACTCAGACACACAGTCCATAAAATAGTTACAAAGAAGCGTTAGCAGGGTTGTTATTAGTACACAGTTATAAAGAGGTGTTAGTAATTTGTTAGTAAACAAAACAAGTTACACAATAATTACTAACCACCGTATTTACAAGTAGTGCCGATCGCCACTCACTATTGTCTTTCAATAGGTTTTTGGGAACCTGTGGGTCCACACGCATTGTGAGACCTCATAGTAATGTTAGTGAATACGGGTTAGTAGTTAGGAGTGGTAATGTGTTCATCAGCCTATGTATGTATGAATGTATGTATTTGAATTTGAAAATATAATAAAAATGGTATGGGTCCCGCCTGCTTCCAACTTTTATTTAATTTAAAATGGGCTTGTTTTTAGCTTTTCAGTTCTTTTAACTTAAGTTTTTTACCGCAGTCGGGTTTTTTATTTTTTTTTTATAACTTTTTTTATTTCTATTCTAGTGCAGGTGTACACTTTCCACACAGTAAATGGACTATCAGACTTGCATGCTAACGTTCTGTTCCGTGGTGCTACCACGGACCCTGCTCAACATCCATGCAGTTGTTTTCCTGTATAATTTAATGTATAATGGTTCCATAAAGAAAATGTAACACCTACAAAGATTTTCGATTCTGCTACGACATTTGCCACGAAAACTGCAGTAGCGGTTATGATGTCGAGGACGACGTGTTAGATTCTCCTATTCATTGTTGTTCCTATTTTTGTTGTTGACGATCCTTCAACAATAAAAACAAAAGAAAAAGCGGATCAAACCGGAATTAGAAAGTTTTTTAGTGGATAAGACAAAGATTAAAACAGAAGAAGAACAAGCAGGGGATCGAGGAGCGGTTTGGAGGGGGGTTCAGGGGATCAGACCGGAATAACTCAAATTAACATAAAAAAGTATTATAAGAGATATCTAATTCCTCTTCTTCCCTCTTTATCTATGGGGCAATGGTATCCTGAGCAAATAACTATAAGTGCTATGACAAAAAACACTGCCACAATAAAAACAAAAAACCCATTCCATTTTCGTATTGTTAACTGTTCGGAACATTCGAAAGCATCAAATATAACTACGTGTTCAATAAGTAATAGCTAAAGATTAAATTGAATGAATTAATAGGTACTGTAGAGGCTATAACATGAAATGGTTGTAGAAATTAAATTAAATTGTTTATTCTGTAAATAGGATTTGGAATCACTTTTACACGTCATAGCATGCAACCTCCGCGAGTCTGTCATAAGTTGATAGCATAAATACGAGACAAATATTGATTTGAATTTATGATAGAGAAATAAAAATAAATGAAAAATATTAGAGCTGAGATGGCGTATGTCATGATATAAAATATAAAAAACTGGCCAAGTGCAAGTCGGACTCGCACACGAAGGGTTCCGTACCTACCACAAGGCAAAAACGCCGAACAAACACGTTTGTTGTATGGGAGCCCCCCTTAAATAGTTATTTTATTCTGATTTTATTATTTGTTGTTAAACCGGCAACAGAAATACATCATCTGTGAAAATTTCAACTGTCTAGCTATCACGGTTCATGAGACATGGTGACAGACAGACGGTCAGTGGAGTCTTAGTAATAGGGTCCCGTTTTTACCCTTTGGGTACGGAACCCTAAACACGTACAAAGATTCCGTAAATAAGTATTATTTAATTCCAATTATGTGTTTTATTGATGTACCTTTCCGACAAATGGTGGTGGAGACGCCGCCGGGTACGTCAATAAAACATTTCTTGATTTCATTCATGTAGCTCTCCTACAGTAGCTACCTAAATTGGAGCTTTGTGTAAAAACTACACATTTAACAAACAACTAGGTAAACAATAACAAAACTACCAGACATTAAGACGCTAATAGATTAACACAATTACCTAACTTTAATAAACAACACACAGCCAGCAATTATTCATATTCCGAGCCGTTTGTCCTGACGCAACCCGCTAGTGACTACAAAAAGTTCCAAACCTGTTTAAGTTCCAGACACAGATAAATCGCTCCCAGCACTATTGAAGTCAAAACTAGTGTAGTAACTGACAAACGGCTTGTTAATCGCCTTTGTTACTCGATATAATGTCTTGTATCAACTTAAAAGGATTCGCAGGACCTCAATGTAAATGTAGAATTGGTGCACTTGCGTGAATTTTAGGGTCAAGCTAAACAAACAAATGAACATTATATCGGTTAAATGTCCACGTTGTCATGTCTTTCTGCTGTCGTGATGGAAATTATTGTGGGAAGACACCTTTTTTATACAAAAATACCGGCTTTTTGCATAGAGGAAACAGTTGGACTGATAATTGCATTTTCTTGGCGACAGAATCGTTTAGTTGACCGTTAACCGGAATTCTTGGTTCGTGTGACAATGTTGGTCTGTAAATCTTTATAAAAGACTTTTTTATTGAAATAAAAATTGACCCAGATGGTACCCGGACGCGAATAATAATAGTTGTGTAGACTGCTGGTATTGAAGGGGTAAACCCCTTAGCTTGGACCAAGTACTATCACGATTCCTTGCACGTGTTTCTTACTACTGAGACTCAAACATAGAGAACGTGAATCGGTTTTGTGCCATAACTAAACAAGGTCCCATTAAAATAGATGGACAAATTTTAACACAGCGCTCAGTTCGTCTATCCAAAGATATCCAAGCAAAAAAAAACACAGATTAAAGTGATTTTATTTTGACCTAAAATAATAAATTGCATTGCACATTAGTGTATTTTTGTTAGCTGATTATTTTTCTTGTATGTATCTATCCGTTTTTCTTAGGTATTTTTTACCATCGTCCTTATTTTGGTGGTCTGAATGATTTCTAAAAGTTTTTCCATCTATTTTAATGGCACCTTATATACATACATATAATCAGCCTATAATGTTCCCACTGCTGGACAAAGGCCTCCTCTCTTGGAGAGGAAAGTAGACAATAATCTTCTAGTTTGTAGATGTCGCATGTCGTCGAATTTTTGGTTCTAGGACATGCCGGTTTCTTCACCATATTTTCCTTCACCGTTTTGAGAGCAGTGGTGATGAAATAATTTACATAAAGTGAAGTGCCTGCTTGGGTCGAAACCACGACCTACAACTCGTAAGTCGCGGCCGTTACCACTGTACATATGATAAGTATGCTAAATAGACTTCAACAAACCAAACTTAGGTAAAACTGTAGTACATTGAAAAACTCTTATGTTACTTTCTTGGTAAAATCATGTCTACTTATAGGTACGTTATAATATTTTGTGTTTACATAACATGTCTAATCTATTAAATGTCATTTTCTCCTGGATCCCAAATGCAAGATCTATCAACGGACCACAGTGGAAAATCATCCCAAATCCTATCCAATGCAAATGTCACTGGTTCTATTATAAAATCCATGCAAATCGTAATTAAAATTCTCAGCAAACACGTCTCCGACCTCCGAATGACGTAAGTTTGATCAGCTGTGATCTAAATACATGCATTCGTAGGTAGAAACCTGCCTATGTAACGCAGAGAATACGTAACAACAGGTGCCGCTTATGTTTACATTGCGCTAGTTTGTTTTACACTACTTCGTTATTTTGTTGTAGAGAATTTGGTGTAAAACTCTTTGGTGTAAATCTTTTTGGTGCAAGATGCACGCCACAAGTTGCGAGATTGTGCAATACTTTTTATGTGGAATGTTCAGTCGTGGAACGCACTTTACTCACATTCCTTTCCTCCATTGTGAGCTCAATTCACCATATTGGCAATTTGTAAACAAAGTTGTTTTTTTACACAGCGCAAATAAAAGAGACCTAGGTGTACTTTCAGTGAATATACCTATTAAATTCTACTCAATTCACAAATCAGATAATCATAGAGCTCTTATGTAAATTGTAGGACTGAACGATCAATATGTACCAATTAGAAGAATATTTTGGTACCAAAAATTACATTACTTTAACTGTTAAACTACATTCTATCTATCGCACTCTGTGCGCAGAAGCTGGTTCCAACGAAAATAAAAATAAAACAGACCTCTTTGAACACGCACTTCGTTATTAGAGAAAGATTCGAAACGAAAATTAAATCGGCTAGTTAAATAACAATTTGTGAGAGAACGTTCGAAACACATTATAAAATCCAGCAACATTGCACCGTCATTGTTCTGCGTACACTAGAAACAGAATTTCACAAACGTCAATTAATATTAATAGACACCTTAGCCAAAATTCCGGTAAGAAAAAACCGCGGGTCCAACACACCGGCTCTTGTTTTTATCATAACCCAATAAAATATGGTTCCGTAGAAAAATATGACGATAATTTTCGACTTCTAATTTGTAATTCGCAGTAACGAAGACTAGTATAATTCTGCATCTTAATAAGCCAAAGAACCTTGATATTTTGCTCCATACGTACATTTATTGCAAAGAAACATCAAACAAATTGAAAGGAAAATTAATTGGATTCAAATATTTTATAAGGAACCTTCAAACTCTCGTAGAACGTTCACGGGTCTTTATAATCGTTCGGTTGTGACCTCAACAGACGGCGCGGTCGAATCCTCGAAATTAAAAAATGCTCACTCATCATCAATCAAACGGGCTCGATTCCATCAATATAATTTACTTTTTGTAGTTTTTACCCGAAAGCGCCCTCCGTGACTCGCAAGTTGGGTCCGCCAGGTACGGGCCCTGTACCCAACTCTATAATAAGTTCTGCCACGTGGATTCTAAGTAATACCTAAAATCCATTTCTGTAATTGATTTCTATTTGGAATTGTAAGCGAAACTTCTAATCACTTTTAATGTATAATCCTTTTACCTCTTTGAGAATTTTCGTATTGATGTTTCCTTTGTTTCGGTTTTCAACTCCTGGAAGCACGGTTTTCGTACCTCCGTTTATATTTATCACAATTTTCATTTGGGAAAACGTTAAATAGAAACAAAAGCTCCAAACTACCGAATGATTCTCCACAACTTTTTCATATGGAAAAAAAATAACCCCTCAAACATGATACTACAAACTAGAACCTAAGCTCATCCACGCCACCTAATACTTTTATAAACCATCCAAAAACGTGTACAAAAGCGGGAATCTAAGTCAAGTGAAGAGAACCTGCCGCTAAACAAAGGCCTTAGGCCCGTGTGTGGTTAGCAACAGTTCAGAGCTTTATCGCTAGACACGTGGCCCGGGCGTAAATAGAACTGCGAGCGGTACAACCGGGAGGAACAGCTACTGGGCCTCTACGCAGATTTTGAATAAATTAAAAGGCTTCAGTTGTCCGAGTCTCAGTCTCAGTCAGTGCCTCTTTTCGACCTGCACCCTAGATAATTGCGTAACACACTATTACTCTCAATTTGAATAATTTTGAAGCATATTGCTAATCCATTGCTCCATATGTTCGAAAAATGTGTCTGCTCAACAACGTAAGTCACGCAATGAGTGTTGTTGAACTGTTAAAATGAAACCCATTGCTATTGATAGTGTGTTACGCAATTACCCTGCTGTTTGCCAGTTATTGCTGCTTAATTAAATCATACTGTTTTATAGATATCTTAACATTTCGCCTCGGCTAGCAAATATAGTTAACATCCGTGCCACTGCGTTGTGTTGTGGTAAAGACGAATTCGTGGTTTAGTTCTAAGGAACTTTATGCTTGGTACTGTAAAAAGCTAGTTAAGTGAGCTATATAGAAATTACTTCACAAATTAATTTATGTTTAATGTTTTGTCTTCAAGCAACATATGACAACCTATTCTACTTCTCACTACTACTACAACTAAACATTTGACCCCATGCCCTTCACCCCTTTTACGTGCGCCGCCAATTCCTTCGCAGTGTTCAATTCCGAGTCCATTGTCTCCTTACAGTTTAATAACACACTAAAAAGATCCGGCACGACAAAAACCCGATATCAGCCTAACAAATTAAACTTACCCATCGATGTATCTATTGTCAAAATATGTTCGATCGAAACCGTTCGCGCTGTACGTAGTGGTGACATGTCGAAACCGTTTCGGCCATGGCGCTGGCAGTAATCGGTTTTCTCCAATAAACGGCGATTAGACTCGCTGGCGTCAGCACGGCCGGGACCAGCCGGATACTGTCGGGCGCAACACTATTTTGTTTATTAACGCTGCTATTGGTCCTTTAGTCCTTTTAGTGTGTACAATATTGCAAGCTAGTGGCTGGCATATATAAGCTTTTGACGTTCTATTTTTAAAATCTGACTGCGTAGGTTTTTGTTTTAGCACCTTGATAGGTTTTAGCTATAGGTTCATTCGGAATGCACTAACTGCACCTATCTTCGCCTTGGTCTTTTTTGTCTGTCATACTGACCATTTGTTTAAAACTATAGCCTTTTAATTTATAAGCAACTAGCTGCGCCCCGCGGTTTCACTCGCATAAGTGTCGATCCCGTGGGAATTTCGTTATAAAAAGTAGCCTATATGTTAATCCAGGGTGTCAGCTACCTCCATACAAAATTTTATCAAAATTGGTTCAGCCGTTTGAGGGTGAAGAAATAACAAACATATAAACAAACACACACAAACTCACAAACTTTCGCCTTTATAATATTAGTGTGATAATTTGTCTTTTCATAATCTTGGATCAAGTGCCAAAATGCAATCTTAATATTCAATCACTTGTAGGAATAATTGAGCTCTTAGTCTAGCCACGTCTAGCCTATCATTAAAAGCTTCGTCCTATTACAATTAACCTATATTATAAACATTAAGACTGAAATAATAATGAAAACATCCAAAGCACTTTGTTATCGAGCGTACACGCTCTGGTCGTGACCAGACGGCGATTTCAATTATTATCTAGAAGTCGTTTCACGAGCTCGCACTGCAGCACTTTTAATCATTCTCTTATCCTACTTTTAATAAGAATACCGTTTTTCGTGGAGTAAATATAACAGCTTATTTTCCTCTGCCTACCACTTAAACTTCAGTTACATAGTAGGTAATAACAGCCTTTGGTTACAAGGACATAAACATTGGAACACTTGGAGCAAAAAACCGCATCTCAAGTTATGGCAGTCGTTAACTGCCGACAAAAACTGAAGAACTTGCAGGCATACGTCACAAAAATTAACATCGGGGAACTTTGTTTACATACTGCATTAGGAATAAAAAAGATTATTTCTACTTTACACCTCATCTTGGAGTAAAAAACACAACATTCCATCTGTCTTCTCTAAGCCTTCCAAAACGATAAAAAAACACTAGTCGGGCTCTCGTGTGGTAACGTTCAGAGTTCTATTATTGAAGTGCTCGCTAGCATGTCGGGCGGACTGTTTCAAGTTTGTTTTGATTTTCGAGTGCTTCAAATTGAGAGATTTTTAATCCATATTAGAGGATAGGAATTGGGGAAAAACTTGAGCAAATTAAATAAATACAATCTATCTGTTATATATATTTTTTACCCACATAATTAAAGCTCTAGACGGTTAACAAGCGCTTAGAGACTCAATTAAATAAAACACTCAAATACGAAAACCAAATCCTTCAGTCACCTAAAATCACATTGGCATTTTCAAATTCTGTAACCCGGATAAACCCGTTCACAGTGTTATTGACACCGCTACTAATCAAAAGCAATACGATATCTTCTAGCCTCCTGATCCTGAGGTTAATCCTTACCACAGCAGTCCCTACTAAGCAACAACTCTTATACAAAATAGCCGCGGTATAGCGGCGCGAAGTCGGCCCGAGGTGACGGCGCGACTCAAAGCTTCGACAGGCGTCCAGTGCGGCTCATAATTAAGAACGGTGACTGTTGAAAAATGGCGGCCGCCCCCGGCCCGCCGTGAATAATCGTTGTAATTACGATTCGGAATAATTTCCAGCCAGTCATAGCGATGCTATCGGTAGGTGTCGACGGCTCGTTACTCGCACGCACTGAAATCACTACGCTCGTGGAATTGCGATTTTCTTTGATAATAGGACGTTTGTTTCAGCCATTGGAAGGTCTGTTTCTATTTTGCTGTATTTTGTTTGTTTCAGGAGTGTTTGTCTGGTTTCTCTTCAGCTGTATGTACTATGTCTAGTTCTTGCTTTTTGCTTCTCTGCGAATGAGCAGAGCCGTCTATTGAGTGCGGATGTCCGATAAACTTTTGAATTCCACTGTTCAGTCAGTTTATTTTTTTAAAGCAATTATTTTACATTACCATAACATAATCAGCATAATTATGTTCCCACTGTGTGGGACACAGGCCCCCTCTCTTTGAGAGGGAGTAGGCTGTAATCTACCACGCTGCTGGCCCAGTGCGGGTTGGTAGATGTCACATATCTTCGAATTTGGTTCTAGGACATGCGGGTTTCCTCTCGATGTTTTCCTTCACCGTTTTGAGAGCAGTGGTGATGAAATTATTTACGCAAAGTAAAGTGCCTGCCTGGGTTCGAACCCACGGCCTACAAATCGCGGCCGTTACATCACCATGAAGTGTCATAATTATTATATCAAGCAGTGACATACAAAACGTTTTCCCAACATCATTCCAAATCACAAAAAGCTGAATCTTCTAAGGTAGAAACAGTATGTTCAAAATAGTTACCGACATAGGTACCCAAATATGCAAATCTCATTATTATCACATACATTAACAACCAATGATCGTAAACGTCGATACTACAATAGTTATGATACTACAGCGACATTTATCTCATCACAACGCCATTTCTGCACTTAATTTTTCACTAAGTTGACGTTTTGATGGTGACTTTTATAGCGTTAAGAATATTTGAATTTTTAATTTTAGTACCTATTCATCCGCACTTGGTTGTGTCTTCTTTTTTTTGTAGTTTTTTTAAGGCATTGTTTATGAAAACCAATATCAATTTCCTTGTTCAATTTTAGACTACTTTCTTCGTTGACCATTTGACTTAAAGCTAGTGTTGAAACATATGGTTTCAGCTCTATCGATAGACAGGGGGTCAATTCTAGTATAAGCTTACTTCTCATTGTACGAAAAGTATATGCAACGCGAGGTCAGCTAAAACTGCAAATGTATAGCTTGATATGTCGTCGTGTGTAGATACATAATTATTAAGCTGTTTCCAATATCAATTGAAGTTCAAAGTTCATAGTGCAATCATAAATAATTACTGGTTTGTTAACAGTTACCTTCAATCATATCAGTACCTACGTTGTCTCCTTCAGTTGACTCTGTGACAGGCTTTGATACTACAAGGTGTTGATTTGCATCCTAGTCAAATTCAAGGACGTAATTATGCTAATGATTCTCGACCCAAATCAACAATAAAATGGGTAGGTTTTGTTTTTTCTTATTTACGGAAATCCGTAAGTGTGAACCAGCCGTATTTAAACGCGGCCCGTCAGTTACTAGCCCTATAACCGCGCTTTCACACACAAACAAACGCCTTTTACTTTACTAAGTACTAAAATACTAAAATGTCTTTTATGACAATCTCCTGAAATTTGACGAGGATGCAAATCGACACCTTGTATAATACTTAAATAATATATGGTAGTACAGACGCCAGCACATAAAGCTACTACAATATGTAATTTTTTTTTAATAGATTTTCAAGTTTATCGCTAAAGTATAAGGTTCAAAGTTGATTGGGAAAATTTGACAGTTTCGGGTAGCTTGATGTGCCTGTACCTGCCAACCTTTATATACATAAGTTTACTTAAATATGACACTGAATCCCGCACTAGGATAACCTGCGTCGAAGGATCCTGTCACTTTCGACAGGTATTGTGTCAGAAATAGGTATACAAATGAAACATGAAACTGAAACATCACATACAATTTCCTTCATTACCAAACTAACGCCATACCAAAACCTCTACCCAGTTCAATATCATGACCCTTCAAATAGATGCGAAGATAATAATGTAATAAGATAATCTAATCCCTTCTACTACTAATTGCTTCGATTCGAGCTCGGAGGCGTGTCGGTTGCGCCACGTCGCGTCGTCGTCGTCGTGGGTACATTTAATTAGCTTTAAATACTTTTTTTTTCGTTGCGTCATCAACACGGCTTCCACCACAATAGTGTTTACCAGTTACGGCTCTCAAAATTGTTTATTTTTCATTTTTTATTCGACGCGGAAAATGATTCCCTTAATTAAATTGATGGGACGAAAAAGTTTGATAAACAACAATGATTTTTGGTAACTGTGATTTTTTGTGGTGATTCGATTTTGTTGAAGTAAACTTTTTAGAACTTGAATATTTTTATGAAGTTGATGGTAGTCTGAAAGGATTGATAAGGTAGTTCTGAAAACGCTTTTCTTTGTTTGTACACAATTGATTACAGAAAACAAAGAAACATTATCATCAAAGGTCAAGTGATGGTGAAGTGATGTACACTTATCTACCTACCTAGTAAGTACTTATTTACTTACAAAAGCAAAGTTATACAGGGTTATTGGTAAAACATTAACAACCTCTTAAGAGGTCATTGTACTCATCATTATGAACAACTTTTACTATGGGACCAAACCTGAATCGCGAAAAAAAATCAGCTGTTCCCTACATTTATGTTCGTGTAACTCGTCAAAATGTAGGGAACAGCGATTTTTTTTTGCGATTTCAGGTTTGGTCCCATAGTAAAAGTTGTTCATAATGATGAGTACAATAACCTATTAAGAGGTTGTTAATGTTTTACCAATAACCCTGTATAACTTTGCTTTTGTAAGTAAATAAGTACTTACGCCACACTAGTGGGAATATTGATGGGCTCATGGCTAAATCGATCGTAGGTTAAGCTGCGATGGTCACGGTCGGTTCGTGGATGATGACCATCCATTACATATCGAGACGAAAAGTCTGACAACCAGTCTTACCACGGAGTATCGTGTTTCCCAGTAAATAGGTTGTGGAGGTCCGATAGGCAATCACTCCATATATAATACTGGTATTCAGCTGCATCAGGTTAGACTGGAAGCCTACCCCATAGTTGGAAAAAGGCTCGGTAGACTGATTGACTAGTGGAAATATTGTTAGATATGTAAAAAAATTGATAAGGTAATCAAAAACAAAATATGTATGTACTATGACTTCTGAAGTTTATTGAAGACTAAATTATTCCTGAAACAGTTGTGAATCGTGATCTTTTTTTTTCAATGACGAATTAGAACAGTGACTAGTCAGCCCTAACTCTTCAACAACACTTTAACAAAAAACTTTTTACAAAAAAAAAACAACCGACTTCCAAAAAATACACTACAAATTGAAAAATAACTTTAATTTCGGAAGTCGGTGTCTTTGGTTCCTCATTTTCGTTTAATGACACCGACTTCCGAAATTAAAGTTATTTTTCAATTTGTAGTGTATTTTTTGGAAGTCGGTTGTTTTTTTTTTGTAAAAAGTTTTTATTTTTCACTTTTTAGTTTTTCAGTTTGTAATTACAAGCTTTTTTATCTAAGTTACAATAGCCTAATGTCAACTGCTCATCACATGTTACAAAATATTGCTTTTCCCGATGCTGGGACGTTTATTGTTGAGGAGTTCTCCTGGTAAGAGCCAGGAGAACTCCTCAACAACCACTCACCATACGCATTGTAACGAGCATAAATTGCTTAGCAACCATATTAAAGTAACCGAATCGCAACCCGTGAAATATTTGTCATTGAGTAGTTCCGATGGCTATCTGTGGTCTTCATCATCAGCTCCACTTTACCAAATGATGATTTCCGAGAGCAAATGCTCAAGTTACTTTAATTATTGAGTAGGCCACACGACGAAAGAGCATTGCTAGAAATGACGCGATTACTCAACTTAAATTCGGTTTCAAATTGACGCAAAAAAAATGTAAAACTACAATCTTAATTAGGTATTATTATTGTACGAACTGAACATTTTGGCATATTGAACCGTATGAAGTAAGTCCAACAAAAACTGCTGTAAATCGTCCAAACACAAGGTAGCTACTGTAAACTGTTGAGGAGTTCCCTTAACTGTCCTTCGTCTTCATCATCCGACCCCGAATGACAATCACAACCATGTAGGTGTAAAGTTCTCATCAATACAAATTAATCAAGCCCAAACACAAGGTAACTGCTGTAAATCGTTGAGGAGTCCCCTCGACTGTCTTTCGGCTCCATCATCAGATCGACTCCAGGCCTTCATTAAATTGTAGTGCTTTAAAATACCTAATGAAAAAATTAACAAACGCACTAGTCGCTCCTACGATTTTCGAATGTTCCCCTCGATTTCACTGGGATGCCATCATCAGATCCTGGTTTCCTTATCATGGTACCACCCTTGGCATATCTCCTTTCCAACAAAAAAAGAATAATCAAAATCGGTTCATAAACGACGAAGTTATCCGCGAACACACATAAAAAAAAAAAAAAAAAATATATATATATACGGTCGAATTGAGAAACCTCCTTCTTTTTTGAAGTCGGTTAAAAACCTCCTTCTTTTTTGAAGTCGGTTAAAAACCAATCGCGAGCTTTCACTTGTAATCCTATCCATTGCAAATACATTAGAAGTAGTGAAGGAACCGACATACGAATACAATTTTGATCATTTTATTGGCCACTGACATTAAGTGGACAGGTATCTCATTCGAAGTCTTCATCTACCGAATGGCACCCACTGTTGAACTTAGACCTCTGGACGCTATTATTGTGTAAAGTGCTTGGCTTTCTGCAACCTTTAAAAGATCATCTGTCCATTATCTTTTATATGCCTACTTTTACATAAGCCCATAGGCTTGCAGACCCTGTTGAGTGACAGCTGTCACTCTACCTAATATGAATTGCATTCAAAACAAATGAACTTGCGTCTCTAAGATGCTCTTTTAAAGATTAACACTTATGACTCCAGAATGACACTAGTAATACAGCTTCAGTTTAAATCATAAATTATTTACAAAAACCATCAACACATGATTTAGCGACACATATTAAAATATTCCCTATATAAATACTTTTTACTTTAACCCGTAACAGCTCAATAGTAAACACAGCAAGAGTACGCAGAGTCGCATAGATACTTTTGTAACCTTACCTTATGCAAATCACCTTAAAATTTACCACACAATATCACCACATTACCCGAAATAATATCACAATATCTCACTATATTCGTTAAGATTACCTCTGACTTAACTAGCACTAAGGCAAGTAATCTCGACAAGCTGATGAATGGCAAACCTAAAGTCAGGAGACACAAAACACACAAAGTTTAAACACAGTCAATGGCATTTCTTCCTAATACTTCTATCTAGTGAAACCTCATTTCGAATATTAGTTCAAGTCCAATGTAAGAGATGAGGTCAAAGATACTGTGGTTTTAATTTGTGTGTGGAGGGACGAATTTTTACCTACTACCCAGTATTCGGCCGGATAGTAAAAAATACCGGGTAGGACGGATAGTCGTATATCCTTTCATCTCTAGGAAAAATAAAAGTATTTTTTTGTACCTACGTAACATCAACGCTTTCCTTAGTTCTACTCATTTTATTAAGTTACCTTTAGATGACACTATACACAGTTTAACAATCTTTATACAAATTCAAATCTGCTCAAAATATCGCCATATTACACGAAATAATATCCCAATATTCGTCGAGATTACCTCTAACCTAACTAACACAATACTAATTCTGGCAGCAACTAATTGAGGCAAGCTGATGGATGACAAACGTAATTGCCGAAGTCGACGTCGCGACTCAAAACACATTACACACGATTTTTCATTATTTATTCTGGACAAGCTACAGTTCTCGTAATCGAAGCTATTAGAGGTTTTTTGAAGAGGTTGCTCTGCTGGATGTCGTGTGTGTAATGTTTATTTGCTAGTTGATTTCAAGGAGGCACATATGCCCAGTTTGTCGAACGAAAATTATTATCGCAAAAATAATACGATAAATTGTCAAGAGCGCGAAAACTGAAGGCCGGTTCCCGTAATTAAAAACGTTCAAAATCCAATCGCAATCTCATCTCAGCGACGATCAATGTCAAAAACTTGTCAATAATGTAGGGATTTTAGAGGTATTTTTGACAGATTGAGACAGAACAGACTATCAACCTTCATAAAATTACGAGAATTGCCTCTGCTGTGTTTGATAGAATGATTTACATATTATCAACTACCAAATCTCTCAACCTGACCCTTAGACTTTTGGCGGTAGATTTAGCTGGGTATTAGGTATGTCATCATAATCAGCCTATACTGGTCCCACTGCTGGGACACATGCCTCCTCTCAGCTAGAGGGAGTGGACCGTAATTCACCACGCGGGCCCAGTGCGGGTTGGTGGATGTCACATGTCTTCGAATTTTTGGTTCTAGGACATGCCGGTTTCCTCACGATGTTTTCCTTCACCGTTTTGAGAGTAGTGATGATGAAATAATTTACACAAAGTAAAGCGCCTGTCTGGGTTCGAACCTACGACCTACAACTCGTAAGTCTTGTCCGTGACCACTGGGCCACCACTGCTCCGTGGGTGATTAGGTATGCATATATTTCGATAATTATCTAAAATAGTAGGTATTGACAGTTTTCTCTAAGCTTAGAAGCAACTAGGTAATATCGAAAAACATTAAACTATTTTCACTTCATTTTCAACAATTTTCCTAACATCTACGAAAACCCTGCTTACCGAATGACTTTTCGCAATAAACTATGCGATAATTGACAGATTTCTCGCTAGTTTACAGTCAGAGACAAAAACAAATAAGTATCTACCCAGACAGGCACACTAAATAAGCAAACAAACGATGGCACTTCCAGCAGATCTATAGAATTGTTAACAAAATCAGGTAGCGCCAGCCGTCTACAGTTATGGTCATTTAAAATGGTCTCTAGTTTTAATTAAGTTACACCCAACACTATATACATCCATTTTATGGTATTTTAATTGGTATAATAAACGTTAGGATATGAATTATGGTAAGCTATAATTGCGTGTTCATTCAACACTTAATAAATAAATTATACTAAGAAAATAGTGGTCATAAAAATATAAATCTATTAGAAACTTAATCCTGAATTAATCTAATTTGGACAATTGAGTGTTGGTAGCTCTGTCGTACTTATTTAAATGAATTACAGTCAGTTACTGCAATGAACTGTAATGACCCACCTTTGCATAAATGGTTGAGATTTTTTAAAATACTAATCGATTGAATTTTATAATTTTTTTATATTTTATTTACTTTGCTCAAATAAATAAAATATAAAAGAATTATAAACCTAACAAGCTTGTGTGTTTTCCAGTACCTATACCTATTGATATATTGACTTTGCAGTAGAAAAATGAAAACAGATCTAAAAACAAAAAAAAATACTAAGTATGTAATTAGTATTTGGAAGAATACCTAATACCTGATCAGATTCGAACGCAATATAGGAATTTTCATGGCTGAAATTAACGTAAAAAAAAAATTACATAAGTAAACATTTTCCTTCTGAAAATACATTAAGGTGACCCGGGGGGGTGCCACAATATTTTAAATTCCATAAAAAAAAGAATTTATGTTCTCGTAAACAAAAACAAATATAGCAGACATAACCAAAAACAGCACAAAGTAATTGAAAACAAATAATACACAGCTAAGACAACTTTAATATGTGACATTCCACATGATTACATGTCAAGTTAAACAATAAGTTCTCACGGGTTAATGAACGTGAATTTCGGACATATGCGTAATAATTTAATGATATTCAGACACATTGTACACGTGAAAGTAAATCATTCCCACACTCCTGTGTAAGAAACTAATCATTTTATTAAATGAAACGTGTAGTTGGGAAACGTGAGCGCCATTTTTCCACGCGTTCCAATTTCAATTATTTTCGAATTGCTTGTTTAATGCGTTCTTTTTTCAATTTAGTCCGATGAAATCAAACCTCTTTTTAATCCGTGTGTGAAAAAAAGCTAAACCTTTGTTGCTGTAAGTTTGTGGCCAAAATTGCCAAAGTGGCAGCAGGCTGGCCAAGTGACTATGTCTGTCAAAGGATTGAGAGCCGTTGGAACAGACAAGTGCATAAGTGGATATTGTGAATCAGTAAACGCAGCGGGGAAGGCCCCCATCTAGATTGGGCGACGAAAAAAATCCTAATTCAGCTATAGCTGAATTAGGAGGTCCTAAGCATTGGTCCTAAGTATTTCAATTTGGTTCAAAATCTACTATCTCTAATCTAAGTCAGTCCTATAATTTTCCAATAAGTAATCCAATCAACGTTAAAGTATACAAAGTTAAAATTGTATTGAACTAGATTCGAAAACAATCGACCAAAGAAATCAAACGCAAATTCAGTTGTTCAAGTATGAATCACGATGTCACAAGTTTTGTCCACCCCATAAAGAGACCCGACGCCAATAAAACCGCAAAAGAAATGAAAAAGCGACGAAAATTTCTCGCAGGGCAAGTGAATTTCAACTGTGACGTCGTTAATAAGTCAAATGTGAAATATTGGTCGATATTCGAATGGCGATGAGTGGCGACCTCGCTTCCGAAAACCATCACAGCGTCGACCACAGCAGAAACAAAAAGGTACACGCCGCCGGCGCGCTTCCGATTGCACTGCCAACGCTGAAAAATTACATGAACAACCCCCAACAAGGTGGGTTAATATATTACGGGTGCTCACTGCATTCGGTAGGGTTCTATCTGATGTTCTTTTTTCGAAATTCTAATTTTATCGACTGTGCTCCCCGTTTGGTCTAGGTTCTCGGTAATACAGAAACTTCCTTAGTTACTCTGTTCGTTGGTTCTCGCTTCACTTATGATATTCGATTCAACAAAATTTCTGATTGCTGTAAAATAGAATTTTAGAAATCATCGCACGGTATTATGCACTTGATTGACACTTAGCGCTCTACTAACAATTGAACATCGTGTTAACAAAACGTTAAAAGTTTCGCAACATTGAGTGAACGAAATATTAGATTATTAACACACTTTTTGCGATGATTTTATATGTTTAATTATTGATGTGCTTTATAACGTTGTCAGATCAGGATGAGGCATCAGACATAATGGATGATGATAGCCCGCAAAACCCAGCTGCAATTTTTCAATGAGCATGAATGTTTGCCAACAGAGTGTTGCCGAAGCGTCCTAATGAGTTTGCGCACCACAATTTTTTCGTAAATGAGTGCACTATTTTTTTGGAAGTAATCACGAAGCACCTTGAGACGTCCTTCAGCCTTCGGAGAAGCGAGCATGACTTTGAGAAAAAAATCTCGACAATTAGGTACAACTTTGTTGTCGTAAATGTTACAACGTTCGGGGGTTCGGGGAACGGAACGGTGACTTTCTTTTGTTTCGCACGCATCACTCCCGGAGCGAGCCGAATCGCGGCGACGCGACGTCGTCGACATGATAGTAGTTGTTGGCTAGCGGGCACATGTTTTGACAATGTATTTCAACACAACATTTTTTATGGAACACAAAGTTGTCTGGAAAAACAGACAAATCCTTGCCCCTGTCAGGCAATCATGACGGACATTGGACAACGATACTGTATGGACAAGTAGGATCGACGGTCGTAAGTACAATATAATATCGAGCGCCTACATTGTAACACATGTGTAAATACTAAAGACTAATGCCCACGGTAAAACATTTAACAGTCAGCTATAACAACTGGTTATTTTAATGTCTTCCAATTACAGTGTTCAGTCGGTTAACGATTTCGCTGGGCATTAACTATTCCAATTTTATGTTTGAGCCAGACGAAACGCGAAATTCTTAATATTTAAGGGTTACAACGTGCGTGCATTAATAGTTAAAACGACAACATATTGTAAGTGTAACATACAACCTAACTTCAAAAAAATCAAATCAAATAGTTTTCGTAAACAAACTTCAGCGGGGTAATTGCGTAACACACTAACAGAACAGCGGTGCTATTCTGTAAAAATCTCACCGTGAAAACTTAGCTGAAGTGAGCGTGGAGTGAGCTGTCAATAGTGTCAATTCCTAGCAAAAACAAACTCAACTTCACCTAAGTTTTCACGTTGAGATTTTTACAGAATCGACCGGCAGGGTCCTAATTCCCTATGAGCACTTAACGATTCCTTACGTCGAAACCACGTCAATTCCTTAGCAAATCCCGCCAATTTTGAGTTCATTTCGCGCGGTTCCGTTCATTATATCATAGAGAATAAGGCCCCAGGGCTTTCATTTTGACAGTTCAACAACATTCATTGCTTTTACGTTGTTGAGCAGACAAATTTTTCCGATCATATGAAGGATTAGCAATATCCTTCAAAATGATTCAGGTTGTGATTGGTAGTGTGTTACGCAATTAGGTACAGGAATTCAAAGGTTTTTCTCAACTGTAGTTGACCCTGATTCTGGGACAATTAAAGACTATTATCATAATCACTGTAATGAATTAAGGACACTCCAAAATGTAGATTTTACCTATACATTCACAACTATATGCATGTGCTTGGGTTTGTGGCTAAGTAATAACAACCGCACGGGTCGATTGATCAGGTTAAGCTACGCTTGCCGCGGTTGGTCCGTAGATGGGTGACCATCTTTACATATCAAGACCTCTCCTTGCCTCGGAAAGCACGTTAAGCCGATGGTCCCAGCTGTCATTCGTGAACCTTTGACAGTAGTTACGGGCCGTCAGAAGCCCGAAAGTCTGACAACCAGTCTTACCAAGGGGTATCGTATTACCTAGTAATTTAATTGTGGAGTCGCCCCATGTAAAATACTGGTATTCAGCTGCATCCGGTTAGACTGGAAGCCGACCCCAACATAGTTGGGAAAAGGATAGGCAGATGATGATTCACAACTATATGACGCCGGCAGAACAGACTTTCTTTCTTCTTTGCCAAAGAAGAAAAAAATACATTCTAACTTCCATCATGGTCAAATATATCGCCACACATACCTTCGTATATATCAATCTTATTGACACCGAGAAAAGAGTTTGACATTCCTGTTTGTTTTCAAAGTACAAGTGGCCAGTGACATATTCAATCCGAGCGTCACACACCCGGCTTCCCGTTTGTGCACTTTCGTCCAGCTTGGTGACTTACGAATTTTATTATCTATGGCTTAAAATGATATACGACCGCTCTTAACTGGGGAATCATAAAATATTTTCTGTTTGTGAAATATTTCTGAAGCAATAAAGCAATAATTCACTACGGGACTACGGGGAAGCGGACGGCCTTTATTTGCTGTCATAAATGTTCTGTTTATGGTGTACTTTTTTGCTGACTGTACTGGAGACGGCCCAGGGATGCACATAAACCTCGGCTTTATCATTACGTACCTATCCTCAGTTTTAACACTTAAAAGTTAAAACGTGTCTAAAGAAAGCTATTGCTTTAATTTCAAATGTTTTATAGTACACAATATCAATATTTCCAATGGGTGGGGTTATCCAACTCAAATTTTATGTGCAGTCACGCTCTGCGAGGTTTGCGTCCTTACGTGGGACAAAGCTATTAATCGATAACTAAATGCAGTAGTGCCAGTTAAGTCCAAGCACACATGTCATGACGTGTTGGTTTTGATTTGAACGCTAACATGTCGCCTACATGTTAGCGTTCAAATCAAAACCAACACGTCACAACCAATTGTTGTTAACAATTTCAGAGAAACAGCATCATTGTCTTTGCAAAAGTTCTTATCTCAAATCACCTAGCTCTTCGGTCTTCCATAGCTTCACAAAATAGAGTTTGCTTTTGTAATTTTATTCAGGAATGTCAATAAACAAGACATGAAACATGGTATGATGCTTAGGCTTTTTGATTTGTACATTTAGGAAGGTAAGCATCAGTTGTAAGTTCAGCGACCTCAACACTACACCCGTTAGGTAGGTACCCACACAGCCTATTTAGAAAGAAACCTGGTACGAAGCCTACAGAACCCCTTCGGATCTGCTTTAATTGGTACACTCATTGATCATAGCAGATCATTCGTTCTCGTCAACTAAATCAGGACTGACATGCAGGCGTCAATTCGTGCGTCGGCGTTTCACACGAGTGTGAAACTTAGGAAGTGTCGACGGGGGGCTCCATTAGTCAGCGTGATTAGTTCTCGAGAGCGTTAATGTTTCAATGAGATGAATAATCGCCGGCAACAGTGACAAATGCGCTTCGGTCTTTGCGCGCACGCACCTGACTCCCCCCACAAACGCACCGCGCCATCACTCAGCATCACTATGTTATACGTACCAGATGAAGAGATTTATATTTATTAATGTTAGTGCCCCCAACGTTTTTGTTATTTTATGGACTCACAAGAAAGAAATGAGTTTCATTAGCTCACACTACACTCACTTATATGAGACGCATAAAATAAACGTAACTCGAAAGTGACTGTTGGACGGAGTAGGCGATAAGTGTGAAAGCAAAAGTGAAATAAACGTAGGTCCGAGATTTTTATGAAGTTTTATGGTCACAGTGCCTATTGATAAATGACTCGGCTTACGTATTCCGAGTCAAGGGTTAAAGTCGGCTGCGATCTAGAGTCGGGATCTTTTTCGAATTCTCTTGTCGATTTTTTGTCAAAGTGTGGCAGGATATCGATGTGTGTCACTTTACTATGATTTAACATTGATTGGGTCCTTTGAGGTGAGCCGACTGTGCGTCAACGAGATTTACAACTGAGGCGATAGCTACCGACGGTGTTATTGCGCTAAAATATTCGTATGGAGCACTCGGATGATATACAGTTTCCGAGAAGCCGAGACGTTAAGACCTTGCGAAGGAAATTATGGCAGGATTAGTTTCTAGACCTGTGATGCGGAGGATTTAATGTAGGAAACTGTTTGTATGTAGACGTACAAACTGTACATTTGTACAGAGATGGGAACGGATTGTAAATATTCGTATCGTAGCTTAGAGTAATGGTATTGTGAGATATTTGTACAGTGTAAAAAACTGTACAAGTAATACATTGGTTGGTTAAAGTTCCTATCATCACAGAGGGAAAGATTCTCAAAATTCGTAAATGGAAGGTATTGAATTAACTGTACCTACAGAATTTTAATAAATGATACAGATGAATAGCCACAGATGTAAAAAACTATGTGTTTTTGGAAGTCTGGAAGACAAATAATTTCTAATTTTGGGCCTGGAATCATGTGCTGAATTCATGGTTACAGCTGGTCGATTCTGTAAAAATCTCACCGTGAAAACTTACGTGATCTGAGTTTGTTTTTGCTAAGAATTAACACTATTGACAGCTCACTCCACGCTCACTTCACCTAAGTTTTCACGGTGAGATTTTTACAGAATAGCACCGCTGTTTGCTCATCGATGTCCGTGCCATCCTGTATATTCACAAATCATAACCCAAAGTATTTATAGCAATATTTACGATTAGTCGCAATAGCTTTAATCATTCGTCCATCACGCGCGAGTCGCGACAAGGCGCAGTGATCCGACCGACACCGGCCGACACCGGCCGACCGCCGCGCCGACCGAAGACCGACCATAAATCAAAACATTCGTGTTTGTGATTAATCAAACAGACCCGAGAATACACCTTGAGGTTCATATTTACCTACACGTACCTGTCAGGTGTAATATTAACAGGTATAAAAGTATTCCTTTATATTTCATTAGCCGAAGAATTTCGACCGATATCGCCGGTTGGCACTTAGCTTAAAACATGACTAATGAATGTAGCTATGATATCAAAATCATTTCAATTATTTGATTGAATGATAGTCTCGTTTCGCAACGCAAATGTGAAACAATATTTTTAAAGGAGACTTTCACTGGAGACATTCTGGTCACGTTGCAAAATTTAATTAAATTCTCGCTGCATTTTTAAGAAAAAACGCCTCTAATATTAAAACTTGTGCTCCAAAAATGTGTTACAGTTATCAACCGCAAAATAACCCGCGTAATCTATTTTTACTTACATTAATTACTTTCTAAATCATTTAATATAATTTCGTAACGTCGGAGTGTGGTCAGTGCGGTGGGCACGGGCAGGCGGCGCGGGCGCATGCCACACAACACGATGATGTAGCGATTTGTACATCATGTCGGTCTCATTTAAAACCCACTGTCCTATTCCTTTTTTATATCAATAAATATTTTTATTATACATTCCACACTGATGTTGAATCGATCGTAATCAGGTTAATTCTTAAAATAGATCTGCATCTCCATTCGCGAATACCTCTCATTTATTTTTTCTTCTCTTTCGGTCCACATTTTGATCGGATTGTGAGTGCGTTCAATTTAAGTGACTTTTTGTCACTATCGATTACTATGGCAGTAGCGGTTAATATGATTAAAATTAAATGCAAAATAAAATTCTATTACACACTGAGATCACTGAAATGTGATTTCGTTATTGAATTTTAAATCGCAAGCATTGCAAAATCTTTATCGAATATGCATTTTAGAATGTGGTCACTTTCAAATTCAATTTTGATTCCTTTTTTTTTATATATCTATAGTTATCTACCGTTAGTTCCCCGACGACGATTGTTTATTGTTTTTGTTATCTTTTACAAACAACGTGGAAATAGAGCCGTTAATACGGTTAGACGTAGCTTACCAATTTGTTCATAAATATCGTATCTTTTGTGCATCAAAAAACCACATTTTTATTATGAATTAACATGTTTATATAGAGACTCATTTGGTCGAAGATCTTTTTCGATAGTTTTTCTTTTGCATTCTTTTCGTGCCATGACAATGTGAGTCTTATTGTGACGCATCATGAATTGTTTTCGTATAAAGAGACGTTAATGTACGGCTTAGGTCCAGGCAGACTGGATGTCAAAGTTATGACGTGTTAGATTGATTATCGGATGGATGTTAAAATACGTTTTACGACTTTTTATGACGAGCTTTCGGTGTAAGCCCGCCTTAACAGATTCGTTCGTGGTCATATTGGCTGTTGAAGACAAAAAAGAATATCTTTAACTAAAAATTGAGCTTTTATTTCTAAAGTAATAAAGCCTATGCCTGAGTCTTCATAAATATAAAATGTGAAATGATGAGCTCATTTATTTCTAAATGTATTCAGAGGCTTCGGTCAGCTGGACCCGCAGGGTAATTGCGTAACACACTATCAGTAGCAATGGGTTTCATTTTGACAGTTCAACAACATTCATTGCGTGATTTACGTTGTTGAGCAGACACATTTTTCGAACATATGGAGCAATACAACGGTTAGTGAAAAGTGTAAAGAATCACGAATAGAAAAATGTAGCTGTCCCAACCCAAATCAGCCAAAAAATTAGAAAAGTGAGATAGGACTTTTAGTCATGCGAGGGACGACTTAACGCAGGTACTTCTGGCTTCCTTGGCTTCTCTGGCTTCCTTGGCTTCCTTGGCTTCTCTGGCTTCCTTGGCTTCTCTGGCTTCCTTGGCTTCTCTGGCTTCCTTGGCTTCTCTGACTTCCTGGCAAATCTCTACTTCCATAACTGTGACTTTTCATACATAACTAAACAGGGTGACTTGGACATGGACGTGCAACCTGTTACCATGGATTTAGTACAGACGCCAGCACATCAAGCTACCCGAAACTGTCAAATTTTCCCAATCAACTTTGAACCTTATGCTTTAGCGATAAAATTGAAAATCTATTAAAGACATTTGACAGATTGTAGTAGCTTGATGTGCGCGTCTGTACATTACTAAACCCGTTGAAAATTTTCGTCGGTTATTAAAATTAAACTGCTATTTCCTACAAAAGTGCAATACCTACCTACGCAGTCAAAATGTATGGAGAAGCAATTTTTTTAAATAACCGACTGGAATTTTCTATACAGGGGGTCCATACTCACAACCTGCACCCTAATTGCGTAACACGCTATCAGTCGGAATCTGAATCATTTTGAAGCGAATTGCTAATCCATTGCTTCGTAAGTTCGAAAAATTTGTCTGCTCATCAAGTAAAAAACGCAATGAATGTTGTTGAACTGTCAAAATGAAACCGATTCCGATTTACAATGTGTTACGCAGTTACCATGGAGGTAACAGGTCGATGTCCCTACCACCCTGTATAGTGTTTTGTTGATCAGAAACTTCTACTTCGTTTTTGTTTCGATCAAGAGGCATCTTCTGCTAAATATTATAATTCCTCAATACATTATCGGTACCGGATTTATGAACGCTTTCAGCTGTAAGATCTTAGAGATATTAATAATGTAAGAGACACTAACATAGCTAAATCTCAATTAGATCAGATTCCAATAGCTGTCAAACCAATTAATGTAAGATTAGTTCAGGAACACCCAGAGCATCAAACTAGGAACATACACTATAGAAATATAATCCCCCAACATTCAAAATCGGTCTGTGACGTAACACGTATCAGGCCTTAGCACAGCTTGGCGCCAGAAAATAAAAACAAACAAAAAACAAATAAGTAATTTTTAAAGTTTTAAAACAAATCTGTCGCAGGCGCACCCACAGTGTTTTACCTGTCACATATCCGGAACAAAGCGGGGTCAATGCTCTGGTGACCACCAGAGTATGATGCCAAAACATCGGCTCGTGGATCCTAGTTCCGATTGACATCCGCATAGCAGGTGACCGTAGATAACTTATAAAAAAATTAATATGTCAATTTCGTGTGTAATCTGTTGATCGGGCTAATGGGAGCTGACCGCAAAAGATTTGGAAGTGCCAAGGAAGTCTTCAAGGTCAAATCGGTGAACACGGATCTCCGTAATGAATAGACCCGCATTTGAGTAACTATTGTTTTAATCTTTTAGGTAAATTGACGGAAATTATTAGTAAGCACGGCTACACATCAAGCTACACATAACCAGTATAAGCTGACTTCTGATTGTACGAAAAACCTATGCAATACGAGGTCAGGTAAGACGCGTGTACCATGGTGATATTAGCAGACAGTATTAAACGACGATGCTTTTGCCAAATCTAATCAAGGGCACGAATCACAGGAAGAGAGAGGAAGCCCATTTCTCTAAGGACACCGAACACACAGACAGAACCCTTATATCTATGTATATACTACTAAAAAACGTTTAAAAAAGTATTTAACACATCAGTGATTCGTTTTCAGTAAATCAATTTCATAAACTTTTCAAGATCTACAACCACGGACATTTGAATTAGCACAGAATTTTGTTGAACAATTTCGTAACCCCCATAGGAAATCTGATTTCATCCTACACGACAGGCGTCTAGCCTTGTAGACCAATGAGAAACCCATTAATTACCAGGCACACGTTTAATTAATACTGTCACTAATCCTTAATGCTAAATAGTTCCTTGTATCGATTCGAATCTCCGCCTTCGTATTGACCTGGGCGGTCTAGGCCAGTTTTTGTGGCACTTAGGACTTATAAAAACGTCTCATATATAACTATTAATATCAAATGTGTATATATAAAAAAAAGATAACTATTTTAAAGGTGTCTAGAATGTATGTATGAAGAATATTTTAATGAAATAAGTCCCGTAGTAATGATAGGTGATATTAGAGAACATGATGGGACTAGTTAGATAAATAAGTAGTTCTCATGATCTATATGTCGTAGCCAATTGGTTAAATTAGCCGTTTTGTTAACCGCCTGGCCTTTGGAAAAGTGCTCGCCTCGCTTCGCTCTCTCGGCTCGCACGCGATTGTTCACAGTTCTAACCAAACTCATTTGGTCGGGGTGCCCTGGCTTAGTTACTGCAACCAATTCGGCTCGCGCATGATTGGTTACAGACTTCCAACCTAGAGTATAATTGAATATCATTCAGGCCGTTAGTTAAACGGCCGCCGTTTAGGCTAGGCGGTTAACTAAACGGCTAATTAAACCAATTGGCTGCGACATATATAATTGGAAAATTAATCAGTAGGTACCTAACTATCACATCGTTTGAATTCCCTGAAGGGATACTTCACATGCTCACATTTTCCCTCTACCAATATCTACGAGCAGTGGTGGCCCAGTGGTAGCGGCCCCGACTTATGAGTTGTAGGTCGTGGGTTCAAACCCAGGCAGGCGGTTTACATTATTTCATCACCACTGCTCTCAAAATGGTGAAAGGAAACGTCGTGAGGAAACCGGCATGTCCTAGAACCAAAAATTTCGTAGACATGACATCTACCAACCCTCACTGGGCCCGCGTGGTAGATTACAGCCCACGCCTTCTCGAAGAGAGGAGGCCTGTGTCCCAGCAGTGGGACTGATTATGTAATCTCTGCGAAAATCTTATTTGATCGTCAATTATACATTTTCAATGGGAAAGGCGAAGGAGTTAGGTGTTTTCTTATGTTATTTCTCTTGTCTGCTACTTGAAGGAATACTATCTACATACTTGTAAAGGAAGTGGTAACAGTCGTTATCTACATCCCACAACTTTCTAAACTTATGATCTATCCAGGATCGTAAATATTCTGACAATAACAAATTCCGATAATCACAGTCCCCATAAAATATGCTTGCAGGTTGACCAACAAGTGTACCTGTGTGACATCGGAAGCGGAAGCTGCTCCCACGCGGGAAGGGTTCCGATGGTTCCGGCGCACGCGCACCGTGATCTGCTCTGACGTCACTTCCGGACGGGCCTTGATTGAGAGTGAGGTAACGGTTAATCGCTGATTGCTCGCTGATTGTGTGGCCAGTGTTTTAGTATCCGGTGACAGTTATAATAAATGCAAATGTAGCTAATTTAGCAGCAAGTAATCAAGTTAGCAGGTTATATTTAGAAGGTAATGTAACCTAAACATCGATCGAGCTGCTGATCTACAGACCTCACTCAACATGTCTGTAACAAAGGAGACTCGAAACGAACCCTTACACCATCGCGTGATGTCGTCGGCAAAAATGTGGGTACAAAAAACAAGCAAGCTACCTTGCATTTCATTCTACAAAGATATCCAATAAGGGTTTTCTGCTACATTTATAACAGACAATACAACCAAAACTAAGAAAGAAAAAGTAGTTATTGGGGCTCACACAGGAATATCACAAACTAAACCCTAGTCTTTTCCCAAGTTTGTTGGGGTCAGCTTCCAGTCTAACCGCATGCAGCTAAGTACCAATATTTTACATGGAGCGACTGCCTCATACAAGCATAAAAAATAAAACAAACAAAATTAAAATGAAAATAAAAACAGAACGTGTACGAGGCCAAAAGAATACACCTAACTAACTTATGAACTACAACAGACTGGTTAAAGAAGTGAATCAATCGTGGGTGTTCCCACAATGCTCTCTAAATCTTCTAGTAATTACAGTTCGAGACATAGGCAATCGGATTATTCTTCAGTTTTTCGCTAATAATATTCGTCTCATCCTCAAACAAAAGACTCACAATTACAAGTACATAGTTACTTTTGTCGTTAAACTAGAAAGTTAAATACTAAATCATCTCGTCGTTAAGCTTAAAAATTATATGCATTTCGCATACACCCACATACTTCACCAGTTAAGAGCTAACAAGACGCATAAAATGCCATTTTCCTACTTTGTAGCAGTCTGTAAACCAGAGACAACTAAAAACTTTTGCAGAACATAATTACTATCTATTATTCCGTTTGCCAACGATACTCGTCAAGAGCGACACACCTACACCACACTCCGTTCCACATTCGTACTTTCAATCAATGCCATTGTTTATCTAATTACAGCCTGTCTTTACACGTAATGATACAGTTTCGTTTGTTTCAAATAACACCAACGCGCTTATTCATCACAAAGTCTCACCGACCGAAAAGGTCGGCTCACAACTAATTCGTATATTGTACTGCTATAATTTGCCATATGCAACACTTAATATCTCTCGTTATCTCCAACTGGAAGCGTTATGCCTCATAAGAACCACGTAATAGGGCACTCTTAAAAGCCGCCGAATTATCATAATGAGCAATAACCAATTGCACGAAGCTCACGTCAAATCGGCTTAACTCATGTAAATTTATGGTTATAACTCAACTTTTTTTGTGTTTTAAGTCAAATTGCTGCGCGTTTTAAGCAATGAGCCGCAACGTGCCCTATTAGCGGCCAAATGGCGTACGGCTGGAACGATTCGTGAAAGAAATCAAATTACAATAACGATACACGCCACACGGGCTACGGCAGTCCGCCACCGATACCTAAATAACGGGTTATGTCTAATTTATAAGAGGGAAATTGTAGGATGCCACGCGCTAGAGATGTGTCATTAGACGGCCCTCGTAGCCCAAGAATTATGTTTGGTTAAGTTTGTTCAACGATGATTATACGTATTAGTACCGGGGCTCAATAAAACGGAAGCTCGTAGGCTCGTTTGCTGTATTACATAGGAAGTACGTAATTATGGTAAATTATTTTGGAATTTAAGTAAAAATGTAAATTATATTTCCACTTCCAGAAAGGTTGAAACTATTAAATCTTCTGCAATCTTACTACGTTTTTTAGATTTCCTAAGCCCACCAAAATTTCGGTAAGAACTCACTAGTAATGAGATCTCGAGTCAATGTCTATCGTGTACCTTTCTTATTTTCTCTATTTCTGATTTCACAAATAATTCTTGTAGATGTGCAATGAAGACTGCGACTGTATTTTTGATAACTTGGCTTCGTTAATCCAACTTCTGTGCATGCTATGTTCTAAGAGGACATACCATCCCCATCCCTATTTGACACAGATGATCAAACACTGCATATTTTTTTTTTATCTACGAAAGTGTATTGTTGGCACTGCACAGTGTCCAGATAGGCATATGCAAGCTGTTCCAGTGACCCTTCTGACATACCTACATACTATATTAAGTCGCCAAACCAGTATCTCTGCCATTTCTAATCTTTAAGTGCCAAAGCCAGATTGACGTAATACCAGCTCACATGACATTCTTCCCTACCAATATTTGTGTTTTATCCCAAAAATTTGGTAACGAGACCCGAGACAGTGTGTCTACGTATGTGGATGTACCGGCAGCGTGCAGGTAGGCATGAATGGCCGGCGCCCCGCTGCTAGTGAGTTATGTTGGGCCCCTGGGGCGCAGCGCGGGCGCTCCTTCACACCTCCGCCCGCGTGTGGTCCCGCGGTTTACGACGGACGGAGCTGCTGCGCGCGCGCAGGTCGGTCCATGCAACAGTCAGGCAGATAGGGAAGGAGTGTCATTTTGTTTAGTAGTCAAGTGACAGTTCTTCTGAACACAATTATTATATTGTAGTCAATAGACATTTAATAACAAAGATATTTGTTGGACATTAACACAGACAAAGAACGAAGCCTCCCCCAAAAAATAAGGAAGCTTGCGAGACCTGTCTTCAAATGTCCCTGATAATATAATATATCTAGAGTCATCCTGATTGGCAATTACGAACGTTTAGTCATATCGAAATCACGAGAAGACCTCACATCACTTCGATACAACTTGAATATTAAACACTTAAACTCGGTACTAACTTTAATTTCACAATAAATAATACTAACCAATATTCTTGGCTGCATTCCACATGCCACGTCCCGAACAGCACCTAAATCTTCCGGCGTTACTAGTAGATATCCTTACCGTAAGATATTATAATATTAGTCACATTAGTGTGTATATTTTACCGAGGAATTATTTTATTTGTTAGACTTATTACGACCTGCCGGGCTTCCTGCGAGATACGATACAGGCCGGTGCCATTTTTATTAGACAGGAAGGAGAATCTAACGTTTAATATATTCTAAGTAAAACGTTTGAGGTTTATTTATAACAGTCGTATAGCCTTCGATCCGGTTTGGGTGACTGGTGGAAGTGGTGGACCGAGCCTCTTGTAATGTTGAATGTAGATAGTGCTTGTAAGTACATACAAATATAATGTAAGTAGGTAGTTGGTAGAACCAATAGTGACAGTAGAGAAAATGTTGACCGCTTTTCGTGTCACCTTCTCTTTGCGTGTTGTGAAATGAAAAATAAAGTAATTGTAGTCCGGCCGTCGAGAGAATGCATTCCTGACACCTGTCATTGCGACAATTCTAATCTTCTTTGTAAATAAAACAAAGTCGGGTTAGTTACACAGTTTGATTTGTTGGATTTGTCTTCGCCCCGAATAGCAGAATAACTATTAAAATATGGGAAAAAATCACGAAAAAAAATTATGAAGATAATTAATTTGCTCATAGGTAGATACATTTTGTATGGAACGACTTTTTTAATGAATATGGCAAAATTGATTGATTCTGAGGTGTCACAAAGTTCGCCGGGTTAGCTAGTAGTTAATAAAGATGAAATTCGCACTACGTGTATTCGTTTGCATGAAACTGACAGGTGTCAAAAAAGCACTCTGTCGACGGCCGGACTGTAAATGAAGTTTGCTGTTTTGTTAACAATGAATTTACGAAGCAGTGTTGTGAGAGTCAGTTCAATATGAGACATACAGCAATCAGCTGTAAAAAATACTTCAGGCAAGGAATGTATTAGCTAGTAGTTAAATTGAGGAAGCCATCTTGCCAACTGACTAACAGTAGGCTGTCCAATTTTTTGCATTACGATTTGGTCTCACAAACCAAACCATTATTTCTCACTTAAAAGATTAGCTACATCGTTGGTATATACCAAACATTATATACGTAGGTATGTATAAAAACGAGGAGTCTTAACACTGTCAGTTCCTACTGTAAGCCCAGTTATTTATAGTCGTCCCACTGGCCGCACTAAGATTTATACTGTCCAGAGGAAATCATGACAGAGAAGGCTTTTTGTTATTACTGGTTTCGTACTGAAAAATTTTTATTTATTTGGATATTTTTTCTTTGTTTTATGTTTTTATTTCATCACTAGCTTCTGCCCGCGACTTCGCTCGCATCAATTTTTTTGCTCTCCCGACCCACCCCGTCGCATCGCATCACCTCCTGCCCGCGCTGTCACTTCGTTTTCACTTAGCGATCTTTACGTTTTTTTCCTTTTTGCTCGGGTCCTAAGGGTCATAGCGTGCTCAAGAATTGGGCTATCAAATGCAAAAGTAATTTTTCAAATCCAACTGGTAGGTACAGAGATTATCGCGTTCAAACAAACAGACTCTTCAGCTTTGTTATTAGTATAGATTGATTATCTTATACTTCTGCCCTGTACGGTCGGCTGCAAAAATGGAGGGGCAGTTCAAATTCAAAATCCTATGAATCAAGAGATGACGGTGTTCTTTTTGTCTCTTCAAACATTCAAACAATTTAAAATTAATAGTTTCTTTTAAATAAAATTGTTCCTAATTATTAACCTATTATGTTAAAATTGAATATCAATTTATTAATAGGTAGGTACCTACCTATTAATAAATTGATATTCACACTTGAACTTCAAACGTTCACAGGAAAATAGACATTAGGGTACCCATGGACTTTTGCAGGTGACTGTACATTGTCCTTGCTTCCACTATGCTGGTCAACTTTTCACAACCTTCAAAATTGAAACGATAGTTCAGAAGTCGTCGACTACTATTATAACCTAAAAGCTTGCCCTTTGTGACCTTAATAACTTCTGAGTACACATAAAACTCAAATTACAATCACAATTCAATCAGCCACCAATCCCAAATAAATTAGCAGTTAATCATAATAAGCGCCGTTCAAAGGTCACTTCGGTCAGTTTCACGCGTTTGTCAGAACAAAATGTTGGTACTGCACCTGTGTGGGTCCCCTTGAGTCGTGACCGGTGTCCGCAAGCTATGACCTAGGAGCGTCGTCTGAATGCTGTAAGTGCGGGGGCGAAGATTTATTAAACGGCTACTGCTTTACTGGACAGCGGAGGTCGATTTAAGTGAAATTTATTTATGCATTTGTATGTGGTTATTGCTCGTTGCTAGTTATAAGGTTGGATATTTTAGTGGATATTATGGTTTGGTGGTCGTTGGTGGGTTTTGGTTAAGTCAAATGTTAAGTTATTAATTGGTAATTTATTTATTTTAATTATGTAGGTATGAATGAAGATAAGTGTTGATGATGACCTAATGCAGAAGTGAGGAGTAGAAGTTATAATACCGTGGTAGGCTTTTGACGTTAAGTTAATGTGCTAGGTAGCCCGCGAAATTTAAATTTTCTTCCTTTTCTTGCAATTTGCAGGTCACTGTCAGGCTGTATGTTGAACAAAATATGATTCGCGACCGTAACAAGTATGTATTTACAGAATTATAATCATCAAAATTATCAATACAACCCTCTAAGTTCATATAATCCTATTAATTGATATTTCATGAAACAGTCATAGTTCTGTATGTCATATTTGTTTCGCTTACGAATCATATTTTGTGGTAACCATGTTTCGTACCCTGGTGCTTCTTAAGGAAAGTGCTTGACATTGGGCAAAGACGAGAAAAAATAAAAAACGTAAAACAAAATAATTTTTTGACGGTCAAGGAGTCGTTTTATGGTTCTCAAATGAACCGTAGCTAACTAAGGTAACCTCAACTAAGCAAAACATATTTTGCTAAACCACCGAAATCAACAACGGCCTTGTAAGACCAGACCACGGTACATTACCTGCAGTCCAGCAAAAAAAGTCTAATCATCATTCCTAAAAAACATCGACAATTACATGTATATGTAACCGCTGATTCTTCACACGGTCATCTGTCGACAACACATATAAATTATACATAGGAATGTATAATATACATCTCGATAATAAGTGGACATATTATAAAAAAATGAATCATCATCTCGACTAATTTGCATCGATGCGTTCAATCCGACACACTTGTGGCATCTTGAGTATAATTGTATGGGCGAGAGTAAGAATTGATTACAATGGGCTCTGCTTACATGTAGGTACCTTATGGAGATAAGTATTACTCTCTTACGTGTTTTGTGTTTCGATGCGTGTTGCGCTTGCGTGCCAACATAATTTGAAATATCTCCATACTTTTATGTGGAAACTTGGAAAGGTAAAAAAAACCTTTTTTCCAGACTATGAAGCGAAAATCGCCTTGGATTTTTCGTTTTCTCCACAAAAAGGTGTTCTTTCATTTTGACATAACTTCTGTCATTGCGCATGTTAGGAAGGGTTACTCCCGTTTGGGAACGCTCCCGTTTGGTAACGCTACACACACTTACATATGGGAGTGATATGAAGATTCGAATGACGTTATTGCGACGCACGCTATTTCGAAAAAAATTAATAGTGGTACGCCAGTTCGAAAACTCATAAAATCTAAAACCGCTATATCGAATGACGTTGTCGCGAACACGCTGATTCGAAAAACTGTTTGAAAGGTACGCTAGTACGAAAGTCTTGGCATTGAAATCCACTGTTGCGAATAGCCTAATATTCCAATCTGAATCTGTCTGAGGATCGAACTCGCGAGCCCCGACTTATGGGAAATTAAAAAGTTAACTTTTGAATTTCCAGTAAGTATAGTAATCAACACAGTAGTTAACAAATCAAAATTATAGGTGGTATATAATACTCATTAGGTACCAAAAGTTAACTTAAAATAATAGGTACTTCTTATTGCTCTTGTTTCCCAAACCCAATACATAGCTAAGGCTTTATCGGGGTCGCGAGTTCGATTCTCAGACAAATTCAGATTGGAATATTAGGTTAATCGCAACAGTGGATTTCAATGCCAAGACTTTCGTACTAGCGTACCATTCAAACAGTTTTTCGAATCAGCGTGTTCGCGACAACGTCATTCGATATAGCGGTTTTCGATTTTATGAGTTTTCGAACTGGCGTACCACTCTTATTTTTTTTCGAAACAGCGTGCGTCGCAATAACGTCATTCGAATCTTCATATCACTCCCCTTACTTATAGCGTGTATAGGCTCAGTTTTAGAAACATGCCAACGGTTAACGAATGTAGGTTAAATAAATTGATTGATATTATACTTTTGGCATGGACGAATGATTTCTATCCTTTAACTATATTACGTGTTTTAATCACACTAATATTATAATGGCGAAAGTTTGTGAGTGTGTATGTGTTTATATGTTTGTTACTTCTTCACGCTTAAACGGCTCAACCAAGTTTGATAAAATTTTGTATGGAGGTAGCTGACACCCTGGATTAACATATGGGCTACTTTTTATCCCGATATTTCACGGGATCAACATTTACGCGGGTGAAACCGCGGGGCGCAGGTAGTTAAAAATAAAACTAACGCAAAATCTAACCGCAATCAATGTCCATTTAGCGCCACTAATACATGAAGGATATAGATTATAGATCTGCGTTTTAATTGACTGCAGATGAACCCCGTTATGATTAGTGTAATGAGATCCAAATTGATACAGATACGGCCAATCTCTATGTGTAGGTAACTACCTACCGGGGCCATTAGATTAACCAAGATGTTGTTATCTGATAAGCCCGTAATTGGATTATTTTTTATTTGCTATTCGTTAAATGAGGCCTGCGGCTCAGTTTGCGGTTTGGAATCTCATGAACTAAGTAAGTCAACAAGGCGTTTAGATTATTTGGTCTCACAAAGAATGTATTTATTTAAATGCCTTAAAACTATTATTACAGGTCTAAACCTAATGCGATAGCCAAGTCACGCACACATAATTAAAAATAAAGATCATTGTTTGTAACATGAATATGTAACACAGAATGGTTCATACGGTGTCTTCCTACGACTGCTACGCCAAGCCTACGCTAGCCTACGCTGCCGCGCTGCTGCTACGCGAAGCCTACGCAGCTGCTACGCCGTGCCTACGCTGTGCATACGTTACACTAGACTAATTCTCAGTTTGAAGATGCTCTACTAATGGATGATTTGGGCAATTGTAAATAAAGGACTAGACAAGAACATGAGAATTACTGTAAACAGAAGTTTCTAGATTGCAGAAAGAAGACGTAAGTTTGAAGATGAGTGTTGATAACAGAAACCAGTACTTATGGTGAGACCCGGAACCATAGTTCACATTATTAACAGCAAAGAACAAAAAAAGGATTAATTTAAAACATAACAAGGTTTAAACAGTTAAAGCAGAGGCCCTACACCTATAAACATCGGAGTTGACGCCTATTAAGTTTAATAGCTATAATTATATGTACAGCACATAAAATTTATGTGAAATACATAACTCTTGTTTTTAAATTTTCAATAAACACAAGTCTCCATGACATATTTTATACCTTCTGGTTTTATGTTCGTAATAAAATATCGTTCTACTAGAATAGACGAACGACTGGTAAGGATAAAGGATAAAGCTAATAAACATATAACATCACGCCTGCAACCCCTGTAAGGGTTAGGCAGAGGTGTATCTGCGCCCTTACTAATAAACGTTGTATAGCGTCTGTATACTTACACAACGCTTTGTCTTCCTTTTTCGAAAGTCAATTGTCCAAAGAAAAAATGGATTCGATTATTTCTTCAATAATCGAATCCCGAATCTACTTATCCGAATTACGATTTTCTTGATACTTTCCAGGGTATTTTGACCGTCATGAGTTCGGTGAATCGTCGAGTCGACCAAACCTTAAAAATAACTGATCCCAACCAAAATCTGTCGTAGCAAAACCACAACAAAAAATACTCTTAATAAGAGCGAGATTAAACCGGTTCATCCTAGATTTCATTTGCGGATTCATTCTCTTTGATTAAGTTAGTGCGACCACCGGTTCATTGTTGCATTTTCACGAGAACTTTAATAAAGACCTTCCACACATAGCACAATACTCGTATTTCATGCCCACGCGCCGGCGACCGCGCCCGCCGCCCGCGGGAGCCCGAGACTCCTTGTCAAGCGAATAAACTGCGATTCTTACGGCTAGTGTGAAATGTTGCTTACATTAAATATGAATATATTTTAATAAATGCACCATGTGCTAGTAATATGGGTAGTTTATTGCGGCGAAATAAAAGGTGCTGGGGATAAGCGAATGTGTGGTTCGGTTCAATATGTAATGGGATTATTGTGATGATGTAGCTTCATAATTCGTTTTAAATCAATGAATGACATGTTCATGATTTAATTGTACATTTACCCTAATGACCTATTGTTTACTTGCAACCTTTGACAAAGGGTCAATTAAATTGGGTACCTACTAAAAATTATGTTTCCTCAAATTCTCCATATGTCTTCAAAGGCAGGAAATCCGGGGCTACATCGACGACCATGAGAAGAGATATCAAGAAAATCAAAATGACAAACCAAAGTGGCTCTACTTTATATAAGCCGGACTAGAATACACATCTATTCTAAATGACCACTATATGCAGGGCGCATATTCCACGTAAACGCGGTAGGCTGCAACGTATCGTGTTAAGACATTAAGCTACTGTGAGCGAATAAAACGGTGTTTACATTGTGCGGCCGGCCGGGCCGAGATCCAATCTGGACTGTAACTAATCGAGGCGACCGATGTTCTCGCGATTGAGTTATTACAGCTTCCTGTTAGGCTACTTGTTTTTGTGACTCCTACTGTTTTAATTAATTATACACTATAAATAATAAATATTTTATGTGTAATGCGATACGCAGGTTGTTCCGATGCCTCTGCCTGATACGCGCGCTCGGATCGAGTGTACACTGTACGGTTATTATTCAAACGGCCAGATTTTATTGTTTCTTGACGATATTAATGTTTTGTACGATTGGAAGATCTGATTCTTGCATTCTTTGTGTGAGCTTCTGAGCTACTGTATTGACATAATTACCTACTTTTCTGTTGGTGAATAATAATAAAGAAAGCTGTGCTACAAAATATGATCATGTTCATTGTTTTTTTTTTGTATTTTTATTAATGAGGCCGTTATAAATTCGGCAGACACGTGCTAGTGTCTCGGTTTAAACCTAACACGGATATTTTTGGTAAAGTTATTTTTATGCATATGTAGGTAAACACTAAGCTGTCATAATAATTTATCTTTGACTAGCTTCTGCCCGCGACTTCGTCCGCGTGAAATTTCTGGTTCCCCCGATCCAACCCGTCGCATCGCATCGCCTGCCCCTGCCCTGTTTCTAAGGGTCTTAGCGTGATGTTAAGGAGCCTATAATCTTCCTATAGTGCCTATAGCCTATAATAATAGCCTCCTCGACCGTTTTCGGTCACGGTGGCCAATCTCAATGGAGATTAGCCAGGTACGCAGGAGATATTATAGTGCACAAAACACAGGTGCACTCTCTGTTCCTTTACTCTCATACTCCGATGGGACGGCAATCCGACACGACCGGGGAGAGTTCAGGCGCAGAACCAACGGCTTTACGTGCTTTATAGCCTATAGTGCCTCGGAAAGCACGTTAAGCCGTTGGTCCCGGCTGTCATTCATGGATCTTTGACAGTCGTTACGGGTAGTCAGAAGGCCTAAAGTCTGACAACCAGTCTTACCAAGGGGTATCGTATTACCCAGTAACTGGTTTGTGGAGGTCAGATAGGCAGTCGCTCCATGTAAAATACTGGTATTCAGCCGCATCCGGTTAGACTGGAAGCCGATTAGCCGACCCCAACATAGTTGGGAAAAGGCTAGGCAGATGATGAGTTGTCAAATGCAAAAATATTTTTTTAATCCGGCCGGTAGTTTCAAAGATTAGCGCGTTCAAACAAACAAACAATTTCTTCAGCTTTATTATTGGTATATAGATATAGATCCCATTACCAATTTCCCGAACTGAATCTCCACCACCACCTACCACCACCACACCAACACCACCCACCACCACACCAACACCACCCACCACCACCTATCACCATATCACCTTTTCAAGTTTATCTGAACCTAACTAGCTAACTCGGACAACTAACTAACACACAACGCACGCATTCGCCCGCGCACGCGCACGCGCCCGCGCACGCGCTAACTAGGACATAGCGAAGAAATCGTGATGACATTTCACATCTAACAACCTCTCACCATCTTGAACCTAATAAGGCAGCTAACAATTTTACTTATACTTCAATAACATTTGCAATGAAGCAGTTAAGAGTTACGGTTCGTCCGAAAGGCTCGTTACGGCACGTGACGAGGCACTCCGCGAGCTCATTACACGTACCCTTTGAGTTATACTACCGACATACTGACTGCGTGGACTACTCTCACCTGCCATGCTAAATGTTCAGTTTGTAGGGCTTAAGGCAATAGATGAAAAGTTGCTATCAGTCAGGGAGAGGCAGACAAAGCGCCAGTTTCCCGAACGAAAATTATATAGAAATGAATGTGGCATACTATTGTCATGCGCGCACAAACTGCTGCGATTGGTTGAAATGAAATGAAATTTATTTATTTGCCAGAATATAGGTAAGTAAGTACTTACTTATTAACATGGTAAAATAATTTATCACATAATAAAAAATAATCCATACTAATATTATAAATGCGAAAGTGTGTATGTCTGTCTGTTACGTCTTCACGCTTAAACCGCTGAACCGATTTAGATGAAATTTGGTATAGAGATAGTTTGAGTCCCGGGAAAGGATATAGGATAGTTTTTATCCCGATATTCCCACGGGATCGAAACTTATGCGGGTGAAACCGCAGGGCGCTGCTAATATATAATATATAATATTTTTTTTTTTTTATTGAATTATATTTATCAATAGTCCATCGCAGCGCAGCAGTTTACGCGCGGTTGACAATTTGTCACATTCATGTTGCGTGTATGACCAGATGTATGAACGTAAACGAGGCAAAAGGAGTAGAGACCTATGTAGAGGTAGGTACCTATGTAAGCAGATAAGTCGTAACAAGTGGCGTTCTGTAGTTTCTGCCTACCCCCATGGGAAGTATTTATGTATGTTTGTATCTTACGATAATTATTGTTCAAGAAACTGGCAAATAATCATTTTGATCTTAGTTCGTAGAATGACAAAAGATACTGGACTTGGAGATGTGGAGTGAGCATAGATGACTGCTGAGTATAAAGGTGTAAAACTCGCCTTTTCGTTTTAAGTTGGCCTTACAAATGATTATCTTGAAAACCCCTGTATTTACATAAAATACCAAAACCCTTCACCTCGCAACCCAATAAAATACAATGGTAATGGAAATACCTTCTCAATTTATGCAACTTTCCTAAAACAAGAATCAAAATGAATCGGGAGATCGGTTTACGCTCCAAAGTCTGGCCTTTGCCCTAAAGGATGAGACAAAATTGAAAGCACCGTCAAAGCAAATGACACTAAAGTATTTCTCCTGTGTTTCGATCACGATTCACACGTATTTCGTACTGTTAAGTCACACTAAACGTCACCTTAAGGCGGGCCTGTGAGCGTATTGACCGACTCACGCGAATATATCAGCCCCTACCATGAATTACATGTAGTAACTAATGACTTGATTGACCAAAAACTCACAGACACCAGCACATAAAGGTACAGTCAACAACAAAACTAGATGATCAAAATCAGAAATTCAATACTTGCTAATTAACAGAGTTCGCGTCAGAACTGTATGGCAGAGCTGTTGCTGTTGTTGATCTGTGTGCAGAGACTGTGTGGCTGTGTGGCAGAGTTTAATGTAAGACTGCATGATAATTTTAAATTATATAAGTAAGTACTATGATTTCATTTAAACATCTATAATTTTAATTGCTATAAATTTATTTTGAGCTAATACAATTATTATAAATTAAATTAATTTAAAACATTATTAAATATTGCAGTTATCAATTATTGGGAATTGACTGGATCTTATTTTAATGACTTACTAAGCTATTGTTAATCAATATTAAAATTGCATGAAGCTGTATTGTAAACGTTAAATGTCATTGTTCCTTATTATTTTATTTTAACTTAACATTTGCACAACCGTAAGGTTGAATATAGTTTAACAAACAAACTGTATAACATCTACCTAACCTATATTCTAGCAAATAAAGATATCATTCATTCATTCATCCGTTCATTAGTATTGAATTTCTGATTTTGATCATCTACTTTTGCTGTTGACTGTACCCGAAACTGTCAAATTTTCCCAATCAACTTTGAACCTTATGTTTTAGCGATACAGTTGAAAATCTATTAAAGAAATTTGACAGATTGTAGTAGCTTGATATGCTGGCGTCTGTACTTCCCCGAGAGACTAGCCCCGTTAGGGACGGCCTCGTTGGTCTCGTGAACGCAAGCGATAGGTACTGCTGAGCACGGGGTTCTGGGTTCGATGCCCAGGTCGGACAAAGTGTTATTGGGTTTTTCCATTAGAAATTTCATAGTAACAGCCCGAAGTTTGGAAGATGGCGGTGTGATTCCCCCGTGCCTTGGAAAGTATACCTATTAAGCCGTTCGTCCTACGCTTGATCTCTCTCCGGTCGTGTCGGATTGCATGCCGTCCCTTCGGACTATGGAAGTGAAGGAAGAGGGAGTGCACCTGTGTCTACGCACCTTTGTGCACTATAATATCTCCACAATTGTCGTTTATGGACACTTTAATTGCTCATCAACCAACAGAATTGTTCGGCGTGGCATCGGAATCAGGACAAGTCAATTAACGATTCCCAACAGTTCGAATTCTCATCATGAAACCCTAACAGTACCACAAAAGACACGTAGTAGCGACGAAATTTCGACAAAGAATGAAGTCCGTTAAAGTGGCTACGGTCGCATCGGTGGCGTGGTGGCGTCGGCCTTAGGCGACGCGCACATCACTTAATGTTCTGATTATACGACCATATTGTCATTATGGGTCATTACCGTCGCTAATAGTCCACGCGGGGGACACACTGAAATTGTTTAAAATTCTTAAACGGCTTGTTATTCCAAATATGTGATCCGAGTATCCGACGTCGTCGCCCGAATAGCCACACGTTTTGCAAGTGGCTGTGTGTCACGACTTTAGGTGTGTTGGACCGAATTCTTTGGAAATTACCCTTTTGTTGCTGCATTCATTTTTTCTGATGAATGAGAGTGATGATTGCTAATCTTTAGATAGGTATTTCAGAAACCTGAATTCGTGATCTTAGAAAAAGTTTGGAACACAGAAGCACTTAAAAATTCAATTTCCTAAATTACATAAAATAGATGAAACAGAATGCGTTACGAAAGCGGCTCCATACTAAATTAATAGGTGCAATTTTCAAAATTATCCCTAATACACCAAAAATAAAAAGGGATGTCTATTGAAACCGCATCGATCTCATTAATTCCCAAAGGGTCGTCGTGTTAGATACGTCGAATTAGGACGTATTTGGGACGGAAATCACTAGCCCACCAAATCTACCATATGTCGATTTCAATCAGAAAAGGATATACACGTATCTGTATTTGGATGGTTGGGGGAATTATATCGTTATTGAGACTGGTGGACAAAATGTGCTTGGATAATATATTTTACGCAGCAAGTTAGAAAGAAAGAAAGAAAGAAAATACATTTAAGCCACACCCCATACAATTTTCAAGAGAAAAATCTGCTCTATTGGAAAACCCTAATGCACATAATAAAAACAAATTAAAGTAAATAAAAAAATATATATAAATGTGGGTGTACCTACCCTACTATAGGTACAGTCACGAGCAAAAGTATGTATACACTTGGCTTTTTTCAAAGACGATTTTCTCCTTTAGTTTTAAATAAAATTTTATTTGCTCGTGAAATTTTAGTTTATACTTGTCAAAATTATCATCGCCTGACGTAAATTAACGTAAGTAATTTTAGTAGGCAAGTTTTTAATCACGTCTAAACTTGTATGGGTGGAGTAGTGTCAGGCGCTTATTCATTTGACAGGACTAAACTCAAATGTATCTTCTGTCGTTTTCTTAATGAAATAGAAAGAAAAAGAAGCACTGAAATTTAGTTTAGTTTGTGAACAACAGGATCGGCAACAATGTCAACTTTTCAGTAAATGTTATACTTAGGGTTTACCAAGTTGAGCTTGCGGTTTGATTCATGTTATCTGTTTTGTTTTTTAATGTAAGTACCTACTTATATTTACTAGTTTTTGCCCGCAACTTCGTCAGCGTGAAATGTCCGTGCTATTACTTAGTTTTCGCTTAACGTTATTACTGGCTTTTCTTTATACTCCTTTCCTAAAAGGTCGTAGCACGATGTTAAATATCCTTTAACCTTCCTCAAGAATTAGACTAACAAATGCAAAAGAATTTTTAAATCCGACCGGTAGTTTCACAGATTACCGCGTTCAAACAAGCAAACTCTTATGCTTTGTTATATTATAGTATACTAGCAGCGCCCCGCGGTTTCACCCGCATAAGTGTCGATCCCGTGGGAATATTGGGATAAAAACTACCCTATGTCCTTTCCCGGGATGCAATCTATCTCTCTGCCAAATTTTATCGAAATCCGTTCAGCGGTTTAGGCGTGAAAAGGTAACATACAGACAGACAGAATTACTTTCGAATTTTATAATATTAGTATGGATAGGAGATAGATTGGTTTGTGATGATCATAACATAGCTGCCCTAGCACATTAGTAAAAATGATTTTCCTGATATCAATTTTGAGAGATGGCAATGCTAATTCTTTGGCCAAAGAATTAGCATTGCCATTCAACGTGGCAATGCGGCCAGTCTTCTGGGCACGTTTCCGGATGACAGCGATGCGGACGAGTACTTCGACGCCTAAGTGTCTTTTGTTTTTGTATTTATTTGTATAGTAAGTTAATTCTAGTCTTTAATTTAGTATCTAGTGTAAATAGTTTGTATTTGTTTAATATTTGTAAAAAATATATAAACTTCCAACTTTTATTTGTTATATCGATGCCTCACTGGATATTTGTACGCATACATCGAAATACGTAAATTCGTTTCGCTCTCGAACTTTTTGTCTCAGAAATAAACCGCGCCGTCACCCTTTTTTGTATTTTGTAAGTCGTGTCACGTCCAAAAATGACGCAAAAACAAAATATTGTTTTTCGTCACGCCCGTCCACCACACTAGCTACTTATTTTTGAGTTTGTATTAGTATTTTGTTTATTGATCGATTGGAACTACTTTTTTAAAGTATTGAATGTCAAACTATTTTTTTTTTAACTTCTAGCTGACCCGGCGAACTTTCTACCGCCTCAGAATCAATAAGAACGAATGTATGAGAAAATTAATTATCTTAGTTTTTGTTTTTCTGAACTTTTCCCATGTTACACGTAAGTAAAACTAATTTATATTTGCATAAAAGGGACTTCCGATATGTATTTCAAACGTAGGTACTGTAGATTTACGAAAATTCTTCCGGGATCTTAAAACTATTGCATTATCTTTTTGTGAAATACACAAATTACGTATTTACTCTTTCCCTATATATATATATGCCGGTGTCCTGAAACTTTCTGACACGAATTTCGTATCACAATTTGAGACTCGGCAATACATTACAGGAACTAATTTTTTTAGATTTATTCGGCTAAATTTTGATCTATTATACTATATACAATGAAAAGATACAATACTAATAATATGTACAAGTATATAAAAAGGAGGAGAAATAATCAAAGGGCATCAAAAAATTTATTGCCACGTTGTATGACAATGCTGATTCTTTGGCCAAAAAATAGGCCAAAATATTATTATTTTAATACTGTTAGCTTTTAAATTATGTTTCCATAAATAAATTAATTAATACTAATATGGTATTTTTATGTTGCTAAATATTTATTTAAAGCGTAAGTACCTAAGTACACACGACGACACATCAAGCTATAAATTTTAACATTGACATTAGGACTGAAAACAGCAAATTGGCATTTAAAAAAGCCGCAATAATTAAAATAATTAACGGAGGAAGCTAAAAAAACCTGAGATGATTAAAAGCTAGGCAAGAGTGCCACTTCGCACATGTCGCGTCCCCCCACACAAAAGGGGGAACAAATTAAGAGGGCGTCGTACAAAACACGACTTTAATTACACATAACAATCGCTTACTGTTTAACTTGAAATTTTATTCAATAATTCTTTCAGTTGCTAGTGTCTTAAGGACTAAAATCGCGTTTCTATTTTCGTCACAAAACTTTACAGCCGAACGCTTTCCATTGCTGATTTAATTTAATCAATTTTGAGGGACGCGGCAGAAATTCTGCAATGTATTATAAGAAGTGAATAGTAGTGTTGAAGCTAAGTAAAGGGCGTAGTTCGCGTGCGGCCCTGCCGAGCCGGCAGTGGAGGCCGACATATGGGCATGACCGCTGTCAGGTGGGCCCTAAGGCACCTGTCAATATTATGAAATTGTAACGTCGCCGTCGTTGGCTGACGACCAAGCCTTCTTGGCGTCACGATCGCTAAAAGAGCGAGTAATTACGTTTTAATTTTATATTTTTACGATGTTTACTGACGTTCCCAGAAATGTGTAAACTTGGGGCAACACTTGACCAATAAGAAGTCTTTTTGAAGGCATACTTGACTTAGGTATACGTCGACATGACAACGTGCGCTTTTATAATTTCCAACGTCACGATATTATCGTGGACGTCAGCGATAAAATTTATGGAAATACACAATAGAAAGTTATCGTGGACGGAAATTTAAAAGCATCTTTATAGTATTTCCATATATTTTACTTTTCTGTGTTATAGTGATGCCGTGACGAGGACGTTTACAGATCGCATTCAAACACCACTACTAAATTCACAAATTAATAAGCACTCTCAAAAAGTAACAGAAGGCAAAGTACCTAAATATCTAGTAGTTTGAAGGCAGACACAGCTAAGGTGCTACAAGGACTGTGCTCAATTGTGGGTACAAACGAATTCATTTTACGAAACTCATCTTGCAGACGTTGCGTCGTGTGACAGCACGACACAGAAGTTGGTGGGAAAACTAACTTTTTTTGGAAGAGACAAGGAGGTTTTTCTTTCTAGGCGTAGCTTTTTTTTTTTTTGGTAACCCTAGCACTAGGCCGACTGAAAAAGGGTTACATGCTCTGTGGGCCGACTATCCGCCAATGCCCTGCGATAATAAAATGCGTCCTATTTGAAACCTCAAACAGTATGGCAATGATATTTTTGTAAATCTTTTGGGCAAAAGCAATGATGAGAAGGACTTTAGCTAAATCTATTAAGGGATAAATAAGTCATAGAAAAAATCGAAAACTTGGTTATAACATACAAAAAGAGCAATTAATCGAACCATGTACTTTTAATGTAATGTTTACGTCATTTTCATACAAATACCCACCTAATTGCATTCGTTCGTCGTTTTATTTCTTCAAGGAAACTTTTGATTGTTTCAAAGAAAACATTTTTCAAACCACATAGTAAGGCCGCTGCGCTCTGTAGTACCGCGAAAGGGCTAAGGGCCTACTCGCTTTATTCTGATTCAATTAAACAGCTCCAAAATATCTCTTCTAGTGCATCAGTAGCTTCGTAAGCGCCGTCGGCGACGCGTGCCCGGAAGCGTCACGGCCGCGTGAAGACCGGAAATGGGCAGGATGACCGGATCCTATCTCCGCTCCCTGCCTACCTGCCGGCCATGTTGTGACGTCACCTCGCCCCGGCACACGCTTCACACAATACCATACATTCTGCTTAGATTTTGGAGTTGTTCTGTCACTCTGAAACTGTTTTCCCGGTGGATTTTTAAAGGAAATTTGGTTATTGATTTGTGCTATTATAAATTAATTCTGTTGTAAATATTTGTGACGTGTTTGCAAAACGTCGTGAAAACAAACTGCTACGCGAACAATCGCCACTCAAGTCGTCGGATCTCGCTAAAACGTGCACACGGCCAAACCTGAGTTTGCCGAAGCAGAACATCCACCGGTTATCATTGCGGGAGTATATAATTGTTGGCAATTTCGCGTCTCCATTCAAGCCGTGAATAGCAACCATTAGGCAGAACCCTCCATGCGCCCTCCTCAGCTAATAAGTGCATTTTCCTTTACAGGACTCCTTAGTGCCATAGTTAAAGCCTCTACTTTTAAAAAATGGCCGTCTCCGCCATTTTACATTCAGCTGAATATTAAAATGAATGCTAATTGTAGTTATTAAGCAATTTGTTTAATTAATAATGAGAATTTAAGCTGTTTGTAATTAGCAACACTGGCTGTATTGTCTCCTATTTTTAATTTTGAGCTGACTAAAACGAGAGAAAAGTCTACCAGTGTTTTACTAGTAAACTTGGCAATTTTATCTATGATTTTTATTACTAAATGATCATTATAGTTACTTTTAATATACCGCGGTAGACCATTCTTAAAGAAATTATTTTAAGGTTCTCTAAAAATAATGAACCGATCGATTCAGTACCTATAACATGTTTTAACTTCTTCAATAATAGCTTTGTCCTTAAACTTGTGTCTGGTAACCGCCATTGCCAGTCGGAATTCCCGCCCACAAAGTTTGCGGCTTCCAGAATTTTCTCATTCGAATACCAGATGGCATTTAAATATACATCCCATGGAATATTAACGTAAAACATAGCAAATTACTGTAATAACCTCTTTCGTGGAACACGTATGATCGAAGTATTCATCTATAGGACCAATATACCTACATACCTACTCGTGTTTTGTATACTATTATAATATAACATACCGAAACAAAAGACTAGGTATTCATCAACTTTGTAGAAATAGACGAATAAATTATCAGGATTTGACTTCTAATCCAGTCTATAAGCTAACCCACGAGACCTGAGACGGATTTCCACTTAAGCATCTACCTTTAGCTAATCTTTTAAGACGAACTTAGGAGAAGGATCGTTTATAAGAAAGAAATATTTTAGTGCATAGGTCATGAAAATGTGAGCACCTAAATACTTCCGCATTTAAGGAGCATTCGTGTTGCGGTGTCTTTATGTCTTCCATGATTGGTGTAATTGGCAATTTGGAGTAGTCACAACACAATATGAGCCGCTGCTTCCAAAGCCGACCTTATCCTTAGTGCAATGGTTCCTGACAATGGTGCCGCCAGAGTAAGTCACGACTCGGTGTCCCGCGGGCACCCACCTGTGCACCACATGAAAATTTGGAAATATTTTGGCACATTTCTTTAAATAATTTGACGGAATCATTACTGTGAACGTGATCTCTGGACAAAGAGCGGCTACTTTGAGCATACTTTGTATTGCCCAAGATGTTTACGGGTCTTTAGTTTTTGAGTTGCTACCGAACAGGAACGAATCGGAAATTCGTGAGGCATTTGTTTTCTTGGTTTTGTAATTTTTTGACTACAATCTCAAAACGCTTACCTGGGGTCCTAAAATAACAGAAACATTAATTACCCCGAACTACAGTTGTAAAATCACTGCTGTGAAAATCTCACCGTAAAAACTTAGGTGAAGTCGGCAGTCAATAGTGTCAATCCCTAGCGCCAGCTGAATTGAAAGCTCACTTCACCTAAGTTTTCTCAGTGATATTTTTACAGATCGGCCGTGTACAAACACCAGCACATCAAGCTACTACAATCTGTCAAATTTCTTTAATAGATTTTCAACTTTATCGCTACAGTATAAAGTTCAAGGTTGATTGGGAAAATTTGACAGTTTCGGTTAGCTTGATGTGCTGGCGTCTGTACATACATGTCGTATCGACTGTTAAAAAAACACTGTTTTACAAGTTATATTTCGACTATATTTCTACATACTTAGTAGACGTACACGAATTGATTTCAGTACCATTATATTTTAAAGTAAAGTATCTCTATCAGGCACATCGATGGTTACTTCGTGCGCCTGGCTTCTTTCCTCTGCCCTGGAGCTTGCTTGTTCCAGCTTCACGATCTCGCTTCTTACAAGGATGATGACATACCACTGCATACCTGTGTGATGTAAAAATAATGTCCATTTTACTTTTTTGTATCAGTAACAAATCTGTAATTATCATTAAAGAATACACGGAAATCTCATGCGGGATGGGTGACCAAAATCATGCTGCCATACAAATCAATTGACATATTTAAGACTAGCTTCTGCCCGCAACTTTGTCTGCGTAAAATTTGTTCTCCCCCGCCCCCCACCCATCCCGTCGCATCACATGATCACATCGCCTGCCCGCGCTAGGACTTAGTTTTCGCTTAGCGTTCTTTCTGACTTTGTTTTCTTTTTGATTGGCTCCTTAGGGTCCTAGCATGATGTAATATTGCCTATAGCCTTCCTCAAGAATCGGGCTATCAAATGCATCCGACCGGTGGTTTTAGAGATTAACGCGTTCAAACAAACATACAAACCAACAAACAAACTCTTTAGCTTTATTATTTGTACCTATAGATATAGATTTGATAACTTTACCTAATGCGGGCCACTCACGATCAAGTTCAGCGTCAAGTTTGCAGCGGACTTGAAGCCGCGTCCAGTAAACTTGACGGTGTATGGCAATGGATATGCATGATAAGTCGACTTATACAAAGAAAGCGACAAAGAGAAAAAAGAAAGGCAAAGAAAGCGGTGAACGGTCACACGATAACGGCTGTCACAATTCAGAGCATTTTTTAACTAGCATATTGACAAATTACTGGTGAAAATGACGATTTTCATGATACGGCCATCATGAAAATCTGTTATTTTCACTAGTATATATGGCAGCCACTGCTCTTCTAGGAAACTGAAGCCTATAACAAGTCCAGTGTGTCTTAGAAATCTTACAAATAACGCTCTCAGATTTGCAATGCGTGTGAACATGAAAACTATTCCAAATATTTTATAAGATAACGTTAAAACTTAAACGTTTTACAAACGCCGTATGTAAAGTCACGTATCTCACTTTCTTTTATTAGAGGAGGTAAGCAGAAGCGTCAGTCCGTAAGTACCGCTCAATCGTGACTGCCAATAACCGAGGGTTAATAAATGCAATAGTATAGTAAGAATTTGCATTTACAATCACAGTAGTGTAGGTACTTATGTTGAATCGAACTGAAAATGGTAGGTGACAAAACATTAATAGTCAAATACCAACATTTATTTCAAAACAAATTCCTACGGATCATTTTGCTAACCAATTGTAACTTCGGTAATTCCTGAATGGTATTCTGTAAACACATGTTTATTAATCAAGATGATATTTACATAATTTAAGCAAACATATAAAATAATAATGTATATGAAATAAGTACATGTATATGAAAAAAAAGCAACAGAATCATAGGGCATCAAAAAATTCGTCAGCATCGCTGTCAACAGGAACAGTGCCCAAAAGGCTGGCAGCATTGCCACGTTGTATGGCGATGCTAATATTGAAAATATGAATGGTATTTAGATGAAACGTGTTCTGAAGACAATTTATCTGTAAATGCTCTACAAAGGTCTAGGGTTATATATATGTATCTGCCTAGCCTTTCCCCAACTATGTTGGGATCGGCTTCCAGTCTAACCGGATGCAGCTGAATACCAGTATTTAACATAAAACGACTGCCTATTTGACCACCAAAATCCAGTGACTGGGTAATACGATACCCCTTGGTAAGACTGGTTGTTAGGCTTTCGGGCTTCTGACCACCCGTAACGACTGTCAAAGATCCAAGAATGACAGCCAATGGCTTACCGTGCTTTCCGAGGCACGGAGGGATCTTGGTAATGTATTTTGACAGTTGAAACCACGCCATTGTGTCATAGAGAATACGTTAATAGCAAATATCGTGTTAAGGTAAGAAATTGACGCTTTCGAAGTAAGGAATCGTTAAGTGTGAATTAGAGCCCATGGGCCGTATTCTCTGTGACACAATGTAAAAAAAAAACGAAATGAACGCGAGATTGGCGGGATTAGCTAAGGAAGTGACGTGGTTTCGAAGTAAGGAATCATCGAGGGGTCATAGTGAATTAGGGCAGTGACGGACCACATTATAATTTAAAAATGATAAAATAACTTTAATAAGTTATAAAATAACGTTTTTATTGGCCAATTCAACCTATGACTTATCATAAAAATAATCAAGTAATCCACACATAGCTAAAGTGGAAAAATGTCAAGTAACTTTTTGAGGCCACTGTGTATCATAAAAAAAAATCAGGTAAACTCACATATTGCAAATAACGCGACACAAACATCGAAGGTCATCATCCTGGACAGCAGTATGAACGTAGGCACCAGTGCCGCGAGTGTGGTCACCACGCCGTAGTACAGGTACAATCGCAACATCAGCACGTCTTTCTGGAAACAATGACGTAAGTAGGTAGGTACAGTCCGTTCACAGTTATTTGGCTGCAGCAACAGCAGCAACCGAACAGCAACCTTATTGTAACGAGAATTAAGATTGTAGCGGTATCTACAACGCCACATGAGAACAACGCGTCATACTGACGTCACGCAAAATCCTGCATCTCGCAAGCAGAGTTTACCGCGCAACTAGCATAGATACAACTACATTCCGACATGAATGATCGGGCAGTTGCCCGCCAGACACAACACCCGTCTGGTCGGAGGATCCTCCCTTTTCTATAGAGTATGAGTGAACTTTACCTGTTCCTCTCTCTATAAGATCACAATGGTTTTGACAGAGTTGTCAGTGGCTTATAAGAATGAGAATAAAGATCACTGTAATTAAGGGGGTTTACAGGACCTAAACACAAAAAACGCAAGTTTTAGAAACAATAAAAGTATATGATCGACTACAGTAAACAAAATCAGAAAATATATGATATTCTTCAGGATATTATGCTAGGCAGATAGTGTGTTGAAACATCATAAAAACTAATTTGATACGTAGAAAAAAAATATGAAGATACCTCTAAAAACTTTCTTTTTACAATAAAAACCATACTAATATACATACAATCATTCTGATTTTTTGTCAGATTATTCTACAAGCAACATACTAAACTACTAGTGTTTTAATTTTTTGGTCCACACAATAGATTTTTTGTAATTAAATAATTGCTTCATATTTTGCAATAGGTACATTACCAGCGTTGTGTCATCGCGCTTCTCTTTCTTTTCTATGCAGTCCGACAAAGACCGCGCTTTAGGTCATGTAAGGATGCAAAATAAAATAATATCTGTAAACGGACTGTATACTTGCAAAATAATAGCATCAACACGAAAAGGACAACGTAGGTTTAACACGCAGGGCAACTTCACTTAGCTATACAAGGTCAAATTAATTAGCTAGCGAAACCCCACAGACGTAATCATCAAACTAAAAATAGCATTGTTTTTTCTCTTTTCTGAGTACCTCGGGTAGTTTGTTAAACATTTTTATCGACACATAACACAGTGTTTAGTTTGTGTGTGTGTTGTGTTTTAGTGGACAGTGCAGTGGACTAGATGAGTACATTTTTAATAGGGATATTGCGGTCGATAGGTTTAGGTAGATAATCGTGTTTTGTGTCGGAGTATCTTGTTTGTGTCTTCTCGTTTAGTGTAAAAGTCTTGGTGTGTGTGTGCGAAATTACAGATTTCCAGTATGTATATAGAAGGAATAGTTAGAATGTTTAGTTTTTTTTAAATGGGGTTTGCAGCTATCCGTTTGTTCTAAATTAACTTAAATCCGAAGTAACTTTTTTTGAGTTGTGAACCATCGCCGAGACTGTGGTCTGCGAGTCCGAGCTTGTTTCCATATTTCTTCTCAGAGTACCTACCTAAGTCAGTTAGGAAACACTGAACTCATCTAGTTTTAAAACATAAGTTATTTATGACGTGTAAAAGTGTTTTTTTTAAACCAGTTTACATAATTTATCATTGATTAATTTTTATTTATTAGGTTATCTCTATTATATAAAAATCTCGTGTCACAGTGTTTGTTATCGAACTCCTCCGAAACGGCTTGACCGATTTTTATGAAATTTTTTGTGTATATTTGGTAGGTCTGAGAATAGGTTGTAGGCTATTTTTTTACCCCTAAGTCATAAGGGTGGCCCTCTCCACATTTTTTTAGGAATCGAAACTTACGCGGGTGAAACCGCGGGGCGCAGCTAGTTATTTAGGTTTTAGTTCACTTCATTCGAAAATGTAAACATTAGATAATAAAGTTGAAGCTCTGATACACAAGACACAACACATGATTCATACCTACTCGTAGAGAGTTCAAACAACTCAAATACATAAGTAGGTACTTATAACTAGGTACATAAGAGTTATGTTATTGAGGTAGGTTTTTTGTCCAACCGATCGCGTCGAAGTCTGAATATAATTAGGATTTTACCTATATAGAAAAACGCACAATCTGCCACCACCCCAATAGATATTTGATTCCAATGTTAGTATAGGTATGTATGTATGTACCAAAATTTTAAAATTCGTAGTACATGTCAATCCTCTCCAAAAAATAAAACCCTTCAAAATAAAATCCTTTATAAAACACTAGCTCTTGCTAGCGGCTTCGCCCGCGTAGAGGCGTTTAGTCGTAATCCGTCCCTGTAAGGCTTGAACATGACAGACAGACAAAAATTACTTTCGTATTTATAAGTAACATTATTACGGATGTATGAGTAGAGCCATCGGCTTGACTTACCTGACAGCTAGCAAAAAGCAGCATAATGTTCAGTATCACGCTCATGCCGAAGATACTGAACAATATCGTAGACGTCACCACCTCCAGAGATGAACCATCGATCAGCTTCGATTTCTTCAACTCTGTTGTTACCACTAGGCATGTTACAGCTACCATTGACAATATCTGCAGGTGGGAAAACAATTGGGTAATTATGGTAACACTGCACACTGTACAGGGTGTTTGTTAAGTTGAACGAGGGACATATTTTAAGAGTAGATACAGTTTAAGGGAGTGTAAGTACCTACTTATGAAAATAAACATCTTTGACTATGGAAACTCCTTGGATAGACTAAATTTTATTGCCTAAACCATAGGTTATAGCAACAATAACAGTCTAAATAATGTTTAGAGGATGCCAGTCATTTTTTGCTTCAATTTTCAAGACTTGTATCGTGTAAATGGGTGCCTACCAATCAATAGGTAGTAGATTAGTAGGGCCAACTTCTTATTGCCAGCCGAGCTAACATCTCTTACCAACCTATCATGCCATAGGAAAGGGTTTGAGTCTATGGCGGATTGATGTTAGCCATAAACTATAACGACATTCTAATATCAAAAGACATTCAGCTGTTTGTCCGGAGAAGTTTCTTCATTATTCCTATAATGAACGGCCCAACATTGGCGTAAAGGTATTCGCTGTTTTATGTTATATTATGTTATTTACTAGGTAGGGTATATTATGTTAAAAGACTCGACCAAAGGCCGACCGCGCAGTGGTTTTAGTGATTATAATAAAACTAAACAATGTGAAACTACCGTTTATAATAATATTAACGTATAATTTTGTGGAGCACAACTGAACGTGCTTATTTTCTGCATTTTCATTCTAAAATAAAAGAAATAACCAAACAAACGATGAGGGCGCCACTAGGCGGTCGGCGTAGCCTTAAAAAAACTGAAGAGTACCTACCTACTCTAATCTATCCTAGCAATTTCCCAAACTTCGTTCAGTTTTTCACGATCAAACTGCTGCACCTATCAACTAAACTTGTCGAAGACAAGTTACTTACTATGTTAATCAATCCAAACATAATGATCCCATGGCGTAACGGAAAACAGCAACAGCATCGTTTCACTTCTGGCACTCTCACACGCATTTTAAAACAATTCAAAACCCAAATATTATTTTTTAAATTATGCAACAATATAGAACGGTCATGCCACACGTTCTGCTGTGCAAACAAAACTATAATTATGCTGATTAGGTATGCATTATCTATCCAATATGTCAACACCAACATCATTGCTCAGAAGTCACAATGTCAACAAGTTCACTGACTCTTTAAGTAAACAAATCGACAATGTTGTTTGAATTAAATGATTAATCAGAGTGTTTTTTTAAGACCATGGAATAAGTCAACAACGTTCTTTGACTCAGATTTAGGCTCGCTTGCACCACAATAGCACGAGAGCAGTGGTGCCCCAGTGGAGTGCAGTGTTAGGCCAACGAATTACAAATTTTTAACTTTACTTTGTTTAAATAGTTTTCATCGCTCTGAGTCAGAGGAGGCCTTTGTCTCAGCAGTGGGAACATTATAGGCTGATTACGCACCACAATCACTATAAATGCGTTTAGCGTTAGACAAGTATTCAAAACATCAATCTGCCTCTGTCATCTTCAAACGATGGACAGAAACAGAACGATGTTTCAATTTCGATGTTTAACGTTAAACGAATCTTGAGATTTGTGGTGCAAACGGGCCTTAGTCATAAATATTGCATGAAGTACTTAGTACACTTGTCGAATCATTTGCTCATTGCTAGTTATTGCATAATTGAGCCACCCACGGCACGACCCCCAACATACTCGAACGATTATCCCCCTCATTGTTTATTTTTCGTTCAATTACCATCTGGTTCCAGTTAACCGTATTAGCGGTTTGTTTGCTGATTTAACTACCTAATGCAGTATCGTGTATTAAGGGGCTTACATGACCTAAAGCGCGGTCTTTGTCGGATTGCATAGAAAAGAAAGAGCAGCGCGATGACACAACGCCGATAATTTATTGCAAAATATGAAGCAATTATTTAATTTTAAAAAATCTATTGTTTGGACTAAAAAATTAAAACAGTAGTGTTTTAGTATGTTGCTTGTAGAATTATCTGACAAAAAATCAGAATGATTGTATGTATATTAATATGGTTTTTATTGTAAAAAGAAAGTTTTTCAACACACTATCTACCTAGCATATATCCTGAAGAATATCATATATTTTTCTGATTTTGTTTACTGTAGTCGATCATATACTTTTATTGTTTCTAAAACTTGCGTTGTTTGCGTTTAGGTCCTGTAAGCCCCTTAAGCAGACCCATAGTTTGCTTTTGAAATTAACTGCACTGTTTTGATTTTAGAAGTGATTTATTTTAACCAAATAAATACTGCAACTCTTTCAATAATAACGTTAGCCTGTATAGGTCCCACTGCTAGGCAAACACCTCTCCTCTTCTCATAGGCACAGAAAAGGGCCGAGAATTGTTCGCGCTTAGCGTGATTTCTGACCGTTTGTGTCCACGTTTCCAACTTTCTCACGGTATTTTCCTTTCACCGCGCCCCGTTGGTTAGTTGGTGGCGGCAAGACAAACTTAGAAATTAGGTACATACCTACACATTAGTATGAGTACCTACTTGTCAGGCTTTGAACCGCGTAGGCGCAACTTGGGAGGATGTTGGGAGGAGTTTAAATATCAATTTTCAAGTGGGCGGGCATGCTTAAAATATATTTTTGGGCTTCAAATCTCACCAATACCTGCCAGTTGAATTGAAAGTATTATATGTTTTTACTATGGTATTATGGTCAGGGAACTCATGGAGGAGCCGAAGGGTGTTTGTCCCGTAAGTTAGGCTCAATTTTAATCATTATCTACTGAAGCGTTGTTGGACACAAATATCTTCGTTTATCATAACTCAGGACACAGGCTGGTTTTGAAAAAAAACTCCTTCATATAATCATAAAAGTACTGGCCACAGGATAATAGCCAATAACTTTTTACCAGGAGAAGTAGAAACTGCGTTTAGTTGTCAGCCCGCACAATGAATAATCAAAGAAAAATACAGAAGCTAGAAACAATGTTAGAAAAACTTTTAGGCCGGCCGCATACGTCCGGTTTCCTGATTCGTAATTTAGATTCGGAGACCCTGAATGCACGAATTTCATACAAAATCGTCTATAAGCGCATACGTTCTTATATTTTCCGTTCGGAAACCCGGAAACCGAATCAGGAAACCGGACGCATGCGGCCAGCCTTAAATCCAGTTTAATTAAATACTTTTAGCCCTAGTAAACTAATGATAAGATCTTTTTCGTTACAAAATATAGTTGCTGCTAGTGCTAAGTATAAATAGTTAACGATAACGTTTTATTAGAGCCATCGCGAACGAAACGTAACGTAATTTTTTTTTCTTGTTTTTATCTGTGCACGGTCTTGCTGATTTTCTATTGAATTTGAGACAGAAATTAGCTAAATATTGCAAAAAATACAATCGGTATTGTATTACAAACTTTATAAATACTAAGGTAAGGCATTAATAAGTAAAATTTACCGATATTAACATAAAAACCGATACTCCTTACCCGAAATGTATTTTGAGGTTAGCATATCGTGGAATTAGATAATTTTTGGGTTTGTGAATGAATTTCTATAGCTTATAACGTAAATAACTGCATATTACCATCAATAAGTGTCTTATTTTGTTTTGAAATCTATAAAATTTATTTGGGTAAGATAAATACATATTTCTTTCGGAGTCAGATGATGATAATGACACTTTCGATGTTGCAATAGTAATGCCTAAGTATTGAAGCCGCAACCAGACATCACATAATTTTAAGTTACAATTCCTGGTATTAAATGAGATCTTTTACTATTTTTTAAAGAAATGGCTGCTCATCTCTTCAACCGGATTGGTCAGGTGGGCCTAGGTGTGGCGCTCGTTGGTGGAGTCGTCAACTCCGCTCTCTATAATGGTAATTTTTTTTTCCTATCAAACCTGCTTAGAATTTTGTTTACATGACTTTATCATTGTGTATATCTTACTAGCTGCACATGTCTAACAGTAGAGCATGACAGACTGACTGCGCTGAGTTGTTGATGATCTATCAAGATTCTTTTTTGCAAAAGATTCTTATTGTTTTGTGATTTGTAAGCTTGCACTGATATTAGACAGACAACAATAAGTGTAGCTTTGTGGAACTTTGTCTCTCTCAGTCATACCTGTGTCAGTCTCATACTAAAACAATATTTTTTTAAATGTTTTGTACTTTTCTATTAATTATTCTCTTGTTGAAAACACACACGCAGTTGGCATATAATGCTTTCCATTGTCAAGATACTTGCAGATGTATAATATGTTTTTTTATTCTCAATTTTCAGTTGATGGTGGCCACAGGGCTGTGATCTTCGACAGATTCGCTGGTGTCAAAAACTTGGTGGTCGGGGAAGGCACTCACTTCTTCGTCCCATGGGTACAAAGGCCCATCATCTTTGACATCAGATCACGCCCTAGGAACGTTCCCACTGTTACCGGCAGCAAAGGTAATTTTAAAATTATGATTCTGCATAATTCTTAAAAATGATGTAACATTGTTTCATAGTTCAAATAGAAATAGAATAAAATAGAATAGTTCCTTTGAATGAATTATCACAAAATTTTATAGTGACCATTATATTTTCTGATTATTCATTCCAAGACAAGGAGGTAGGAGATAGTCCTATTTCAACTTGACAATAAAATTTGTAACTTTTTCAGATCTTCAAAATGTAAACATCACACTGCGTATCCTGTTCAGACCGATTCCAGACCAGCTCCCAAAAATTTACACCATCCTTGGTATTGACTATGATGAGAGGGTGCTGCCATCTATCACTGCTGAGGTCCTGAAGGCAGTTGTTGCACAGTTTGATGCTGGAGAACTTATTACACAGAGAGAGGTGTGTAAAGGATTTCTTTGTTCTTATTCCTCCTTGCCTAGGTTGTGGGCATATGTTGCATGCAGCAGGATTGGTTTTTGTGACGATTTCTTGGAGAGATCTATGTATAAAAAAATAACCCTGTATTTCAAGCAGAGGCAGGCTGGCAGAAGAGTATTTAGTACCACATTTGGCCACTAATATTGATAAGCCCCATGTAGGTAGGTAACACGGGCCGGTGTCTGCAACTGCATGTCAAAGTGCGTATTTTGCGTGTGGAAGCCTCATATAATAGGCCTATTGTAATTATGATCACTTGAGGTTTGGGATAACTTTATTATCATAAGAATACACTGTGAATTTTTTATGATGTTCTGTTTGAGTAGTTTTTTAAAAGTGGTTGTGGATACTTAATTTATGGTATAAAAACCAACACCATATTTTTATTAATGAAGCAAGAAAACTTATTTTATTATTATCTAGTTTGTTGAAATTCAATTGCAAATGGGTAGGCTGGAATTTCACCAAACTATAACTGTTGGAAATGGTTAAGCTGGCAATAGTTAAAGGAGTTGATCTGTGCTTCTAATTTGCCTTTAGTTTTGGTTGTAGTTTTAGCAACTCATTATTAACCTCACATTCTCCTTTAGAAATGGCCCTTTGAGGGGCATTTGTACAATTTTTTATTGTGTTATCCCTGGTGATACGAGTTTTATTGACTACTGATAAGGCTGTTTGTGTTGGACATTGCGCAGAGTAGTCTATTGTTTCTATTCAAACTGCGTAAAAACGGAAATAAGTAACACGTGTAGTGAGAACGTCGCCTAGCACACTTACTCCCTTACTAATAAACGTATTATATCAGATGAATAGTTACACACCGATTTCTCTCTTTAAGTCGTCAGAAATTTGACTTTCGAAAGAAGAAGACAAAGCATTGTGTAATACGCTATACAACTTTTATTAGTAAGAGAGTCAGTGATTACCTTGCGCGTGTACTGAAAAACCTAGTACTTTTTTCCATCATATACAGGGTCAAATATTTTTTTTCCACGAGATATAAAACTTTATTAAATCCTAACTTAACTAAAACTATACAGAAACTAAAAAATAGCGTCGAAAAATTCATCCGTATCGCTGTCGACTGATAATGTAACCAAGAGACTGGCGGCATTACCACGTTGTATGGCGATGCTTAGCCTCTGGCCAAGGTAAAAGCCAGCCCTTGGGTCACGGGAAGTGTCAACCAGCCGTTTCGAAATTTCTTTAAAAAGAAATGTTACTTACTTGAAGTATGAGTTTAGGCCTGCGCAGACGACGGACTTAAAATAGTTCGCTTTGTACGCAGTACTTTTAATCCCTCGTTTACGTTACTCGATGCAGTTGTAAGCGATCTATTTTAGCGGACAAAAAAGTCCGCGGACAAAAGTCCGTCGTCTGCGCAGGCCATTAAGGTGAATGGATAGTGGTAGACCGCGAAATTCAAATTTTCTTGTTGCTAATTTGTCTCTTGACATTTCTTGGGATGACTACCTTAGATCCCAAACCTTTGGTACAAGGGGCCGAAACCAACTCGCAAAGACCTGTTAGACGTTTTTAATTAAATGAGGCACCAAGCGACGATTATCTCTGTTCGCAATATGTATGTGCACCTAAGAACAACCCCCAGTTGGTGTAGAACTATTTAATTGCAGGATATGGAAACCATTTTATATTAATAAAAACAATACTTCTCTTATTTTACAGATTGTATCACAGAAAGTCAGCGAGAACTTGACTGAGAGAGCACAACAGTTCGGACTCATCCTGGATGACATTTCAATCACACACCTAACCTTCGGCAAGGAATTCACACAGGCCGTCGAATTAAAGCAGGTCGCACAGCAAGATGCTGAGAAGGCGAGGTTCCTCGTAGAAAAGGCTGAACAACAGAAGAAGGCGGCTGTCATCGCCGCCGAGGGAGACGCCCAAGCCGCCGTACTGCTCGCCAAATCCTTCGGACAAGCTGGAGAGGGTCTCGTAGAACTCCGTCGTATTGAAGCCGCTGAAGACATCGCCTATCAACTATCTAAATCTCGCAACGTTACCTACCTACCAGCTGGACAAAATGTTCTCCTAAATCTTCCCACACAAAACTAATCTCGCCTAAACAACGCTGGACGTGTTCACTTAAAATCGGGGTTGGTTCTGTAAAATGCATTTATTGTATTTATGTAACATTTAATATTGTATAAGGCTCAACTCACACCAAAAGCGTCGAAGCGGAGCGCAGTTTCAGTGTCATATGAATTTTAACTTTATTTTCATTACTATAATACTTATTATCGCATGAGAAACTCGAACGAGTCGCGCGGATGCCAGCGGCGCCGCTGGAATTCCGGCGAATAGCCTTCTCTACCGAGCGGTTGCGATAATAAGTATTATAGAAATGAAAATAATGTTAAAATTCATATGACACTGAAACTGCGCTCCGCTCCGCTGCGCTTCGACGCTCTTTTGGTGTGAGTTGAGCCTAAGGATGTTACATTTGTTGAGACAAAGGTATGGTTGCGCCAATAGTTAATAGTCCATATTAGTTTTATGAAAAATGGTAATTACGCATTAAACTATAATTTTGTTGATGATTTTGTTTTATTCTACAATTACACAATCAAACTCATTTATCAAACCACAGCACAAAGGACTATACTATTAACTAGCTTTTGCCCGCGACTTCGCGTGAAATTTCTTGCAAATACCTACAAAAAAAATAGGGATTGCAACATCTTATCGAAAAGTTATCGATAACCAATTAATCTTTGCTTTTCATCACATGTTTTTTCAATAAAATAATACTCGTTTCATCATTCTTTTATTTAATTTGACCCTATTTTTATCATAATATCGTTTAACAGCAGTTACAAAGTTCTAAACAACCTAAAAGCAGACATTAGAACTACAAACGAAAAATATACGGTCGAATTGAGAAACCTTCTTTTTTGAAGTCGGTTAATAAATCAAATAATAATAATCCGCTGTCGGGAAGACCCGACTCTGGCGTGGCTGGCACGACTTTTGACAATTTCCTCGCAGGCGAGTACGGATGTGATATTGTGGTTGTGGCAGCTTCTATACCTACTAGTATTATTATTATACTAATATTAGTACAGTATTAGTATTAAGAGGAAAAACCACGGGGGCGAAGCCGCGGGTGTGCCAAAGTGCTAGTAATCTATATATATAAAAGAAAGTCTGTTAGTTACACCACTTATAACTCGAGAACGGCTGAACCGATTTGGCTGAAAATTGGTGGGGAGGTAGCTTAGAACCAGGAGACGGACATAGGATACTTTTTTTTTTTTATTTATTATTATTTTTTTTATTTTTTTATAGTAGGAGTAGGGTAGGAGTAGTGTAGGAGTAGGGTAGGGTAGGGGTAGGGTAGAAGTAGGGTAGGAGTAGGGTAGGAGTAGTGTAGGAGTAGGGTAGGAGTAGGGTAGGAGTAGTGTGGGAGTAGGGTAGGAGTAGTGTAGGAGCAAAACAACGTTTGCCGGGTCAGCTAGTATTTTAAAGAAGAAAGATTTGTTTGTTTGTATCGAATACGCTTTAGAACTACTAGACCGATTTAGATGAAATTTGGTATGCGGATGGTTTACGACCCTGGGAGTGACATAGGATAGGTTCGGGATTTAAGCGGGGAAGTGTTTCCCACGCGAACGAAGTCGCGGGCACAGCAGCTAGTAAATAATAATCATTTATTATTAATTTTATACACTCGCACAGTAATACAAAGTAATAGTAAGCAGTACATCAAAGTAATAGTAAGCTACTTTTAATAAAATATTTCATTTTGAAATATAAGTTACCTTACTTGCCCATCACTAGCTGTCGTGTCTTCCCGACTGTGGCGTGGGGAAGAACAGGATTTCGATTAGCAATTTTTGAGGATTATTTTTTCTAGTGAAATGTAATTAATGGATATATCTTTGTGCCATTTTGCAATATACCATTAATAAAGTCTTAAATAATAGTAAAAAGAAACAGAAAATTTTATTTAGTATATTTATTTCATGCTTTAAAAATGTCTTTTTCTTGTCGGCTCTTGCCGACACTGGCGGTTTGGGCCAGTTTTCATTTGTCGGCTATTAGGTATGAGCGTTATTTCACGTCACTAGTTACAATAACTGCTTATGGGGCATGTAACCGAATCACTAGTTTCGAGTCACACATAAACTAGTGATTTTTGTAACTAGTTACATTACCAATGCAGTGATCGAATGAAAAGCGAGACACGAAACAAAAGTACGTTGCGAGTCGTTTCTACATGGTTACTACTCTGTGCCTGTGTGCCTACTTCTTTGTACTGACCGGCAAAGCGAGCCGAGACTTCCCGAAATCACGAGTGATGACACGATGAAATCCGAACATGCACACACCAAGTCGCCAACTACGAAAATGATGCGTATAATTTTCATACGTATTACTTAGGACTTAGAGATTAATTTAGATTGGTCATTATTTTTAACCTTCGACGGGCGGCGTACGAACACAAATTTGAAATTGTATTAGTATTTGTTTATGATTACTTTGACAAGTAAACCTTGTTTAGTTCGTTGGTGAATATTGCACAAGTATGTACCTATGTATGTTGCATTTATTGTGAAAGTGACTTCCATGCATGTTTTCGTAATATTTTTGAATAAATTGTGAATAGTGTAGTACGTATAAAAAAAACTGTGAATAAATAACTTTTTCGTCATGTCTCGATGCAATTCGAGTGTCCTGTGGAAGTTCTTCCAAAAACTACGTAATGAAAAAAAAGCAAAAAAAAAAACAAAACAAAAATAACAAGAAAAAAAAATGCAACAAGTGTGGTGAATTATATAGCTTCAAATCCTCAACCGCCAATTTAAAAACGCATTTGAAGAGGAAACATCTCGTATTACGTTATAGCATTAATGATGTAACTGCTTAAGGTAACTACAAAAACTAATTCGTTCAAAAAACCTACAGCTTGTGACATGTAACGATTACGTAGGTAACCATATAAATGTTCGTTTCGCAAATACTTCGGTAACACCATTTTGAATCACTGAATAGAATATGACAAATAACTAGTTACAAAAATCACTAGTTTTCAAAACAGGTAAATGTTCGTTTCGCAAATACTTCGGTAACACCATTTTGAATCACTGAATAGAATATGACAAATAACTAGTTACAAAAATCACTAGTTTTCAAAACAGGTTACGCCTTTAAAGTAACTAGTTACGTTACGTTTCGCGAAAATCACGTAACGACCCATACCTAGGAAGCCGACCGTGGCGTTCAAAAGGTTAATTTTGACTATTTTTCTTTTTGCTCGGCTCCTGAGGGTCACAGCGTGATGGCTAACAATTTATATCAACCATCTACCGACAACGACAACAATGATAAGGTAATAAATCGAGAGTATCATCAATAAGCGCCAGGGTAGCCAGCAAAATTCAAATTTTCTTACGTTCTGCAGGTCAATGTCGGGAATGACTATTTCATGAAGTTATATACTTAGAGAGTTGTATTGATGATTTTAATTCTGTAAATACATACTTGTTACGGTCGCGAATCATTTTGTTCAACATAAAACCTAGCACTGACCTTCAATTTACAAAAAACGTAAGATTTGAATTTCGCGGGCTGCCCTGGCGCTTCAAACCCATCCGGTATCATTAATAACGACGACGCGTCCTACCCTCTCAAGCGCAGGCCACACCGCCAGCTAGCGAGCGGGCGGGCTAGGCGGGTGGGCGAAGCGAACGAAGGAAACTACAAACTACGCGAAATATTGGCGAGCTAAACTATGGGGTTCACACCGAAAACTACGGACAGACGAGCGACGGGCGGAGCGGGCTAAGCTGCTATTCGAAAGACTGCGATTCGGCCTGCGCTTTAGGCCCGGCGCCCACTATCGGCATCAGCACGGCAGAGGATGTTTATGCGACAAATAGAAATATTACTTAATTGTATGACAATAAAATTTAAATTTCAATGACACGGTATGTCGGATAACCTATCTTTATTTTTGCACCTACGATGATTATTATCATTGAATTTTCAATTTTATCGTCATACAAGTTACATTTTTATTCGTCGCATAAAATCCTCAGTCGTGCCGATGCCGATAGTGGGCGCCAGGCCTTAGTAAGACCGCAATAAGATTGTATGAAATAAAACACAAGCAAAGGAAAATATTATTTTGTATTTTTAGCTTACATCTGGAAATATCCTGCTTAGGAGAATTTACAGTTATTACAGCACAATAAATTGCTTAAAATAATTAAAAAAAAAATACTATGTTGACATTGTTTTCTATCTCAATAACATTTTGTCCATTTTTGTTTTTTCCAACGCATATTCCAATGAGTCTTTAGTTTGTTTTTCACCTGTCTGATTTTGCTCCTCATCAGGTACAACACTTCTATCAAGTTGAGTGAAAAATAAATTTTCTCGGACACATACTTCTTTGAAATATGTAATTTCTTGTGAATTAAAGTATGAAGGTATATTCAACTGATCTTCTTCATCATTCATTTTGAAATTACTTATTAGATCATCAACTTCACGTTTGAATTCATCACTGACTAATCCTATTGCAGCCTGTCTGACAGTTTCAGCATTTTGTTTTGCTTCTTTACTGGCATTGCTGGTTTTCATCAACAGTTCATGCTCCAATTCCATTTCTTCATTGCCAGGTTTTAGTTTCATTGCCCTATCTAGTCTCCTTTTTGCCTCATCATATTGTCCTATCATTTTTAGTGCTTTTGCATTATTGAAGAGCACTTTTGCATTATTCCATAGACTTCTTAGTCTATTCAGTTCATTGCAAGCAGTGCATGCCATAAGTGGTTTGTTCATCTTGTTATAACATACAACTAGGTTGATGTATAATTTTTGCAGTAACCTTTCTTGTACCTTTTCTTCTTCCTCGTCAGCAAGCCGGCACCGGTGGAGCATGTTGACTGCTTTCTTGAAACACTGACTCGCTGCCATGTAATTGTTGGTTTTGTATAATGTTGTGCCTGAGCTGTATAATAATTTGACTTCATGGTGCACCCTTTCGAACATATTGGCTTCTGAGAAGTTTATTTTCCTGTAAACAAAGTAGTGAATTTATAGTAAGGAATATCCCATAAACACACACACAGTGGGTGCCTCAAGACGGGCGTCGTCACCGAGGCAGGCCTAAGAAACGCTGGCGTGACGATTTAGACTCGTTCCTAACCGACTGGACGGAGAAGGCACAGCATAAGGAAATGTGGAAGGAAATGGGGGAGGCCTTTGCCCAGCAGTGGGACAGAACAGGCTAACCAAAAAAAAAAAATATCCCATAGTGGGTGTGTCACTACCATGTGGATTTAATGTCACTACAAAGGAAAAAACAGATAAGAAGTTACCTCACTCCTATTTCATGAAAATGGATTCAGTGGGCAAAAATCACACAGCCTTTCATTTATATTATTTTTAGTAGACATATCCCGTCTGCAAGGTTTATGATTTATAACTTACCCTTTTTTAGAAGTCAAAATGCTCCTTGTAACTTTGATATAAAAAACACAGTCAGCTTTTGGCTTGATCCTAGGTGGAACCCCCATCTCACCGTACATAACTTTGTATGAGAGAAGGAACACCGCTGTTTCACCCACTAGCATGGACTTTACAGCCATCTGAAGGCCTGGTAATAATCCATTTTCTTTTAAATCTACTTCCTGAAACATTATAATTAAACACTCTATTATTAGTAGGAAAAAGAAATTGCAGCACAGTTCCATCATTATTTTTTTAGTCAATTCACAAAACCAAAAATTCTTCAATGTTTACAAACAATTCTGGAACATAACTGTCACTTAAACATACCAGGGGTCTCTTCAATGGTACCGTATCAAACGGTTCTTCTTCATTTTCCCAGTAACCAGACAATGCAATAGACACTGTGCAACCTTCATGAAGCGGTTGACCACCTCCTTCTTCAATTATTTTCTTTTTTACGAAGCCAGTATCATCAATGGCTTCTAGTTTTTCAGCTAATCCAGCAAAGTTGGGAACTGGCTGTCCAAGAACATCGATATTTAGTACTTGTGCTTGATCAGCATTATTTTGCTCCAATTTTAAATCAGTTTCGTCATAGTCTTGGTTGATGTGCAGAATAGAACCAGTAGTGACCACTTCTCTGGAATTAGAAGGAAGGGAAGTCTTTTTAAAACATTTATTGTTATACATTATTTGGGTACCATACACACACACATACATTTTGAAAACGGAGTGACATAATGCAGGTACCATACCAAATAATTAAATAGGTAATAAAACTATAAATCTGAAGGTATTTTAATAAAGACAGTAATACTCGCCTTAGATTGAGACCATTTTCTATCATAAAACTTAAGGATTTCGAGCCCATTTTTTCAATTACACAATTTGCTGATTGCTCGCAGGTTCCAGTCTATATAGTTTTTGGTTTTAATAAACTTTATAAAACATTTAAAATAGAAAACACACAAGCAAATTCAACTTTTACTATAGAGAAGGAGGACCACAAGACAAGACGTCTGTCACTGTCAGAAAATAGACATTTTCCATTTTTGACTTTTCGCTTTATTAGTGTTACCAACGGTAATAAAACTAAATACGCGCCACCAAAGCCAGTCGAAAGCAGTAACAGTTGAACTACAAAAATCAGTCTTACCACCACGGAATAAAGTCGCTGTATTGTAATATAAAATACCCAAGATGTGCGGTTGACTATATACGAGATACAGAAACATTCATTTTATATTTGCCATGGGGTGAAAGGATCCCGGGTGCGCCGGAAGTAACAGAAGGTCGGAGGATACGTCCCTCGGCTTCAGTATAAGTGTATATACGGCGCGTGGTGTCTCCCCTCAGACCATGGTCCACCTTTCATCTTGCGCCGCATACCCTTTCACTTGTACACGTGAGGATCAAATGTCTGCGTCTCCGAATGGTACTAACGTCACCAAGTACATGTTCTTTTCAAAGGATATTTGCCATCGACACGCTAAGATTTATTTTATGCAGTAGTACAAGGGAAATACTATAAACTGTACATTTCATATGTACACAGTTAATCAAGTAGGTAGGTACAGACGCCAGATCAAGCTACCCGAAACTGTAAAATTTTTCCAATCGACTTTAAACCATATGCTTTAGCGATAAAGTTGAAAATCCATTACAGAAATTTGACAGATTGTAATAGCTTGATGTGCTGGCGTCTGTACATAAAAATAAATATATACAATGATTAATAAAATATCTTAATTATTTAATATATTTTATACATTCTCGACATTACATAAATAATTACTTTTACATTTAAGTACAAATAACCCCTATTGCGTACCTAGTTCAGATACTGTCTCAAAACTGCTATATACGATGAAATTAGGTCATCCATTTTGTATCCCAAAGAGGTTTCGCATAGGATTTTAGTTCCACGTAAGAAATTACCCATAGTCATGTGGAAAAAGGTGTTTCCTGATGACCAGTTGGAGAGTTGAGAGAATGGATGCGTCACTAAAACATCCTGAAAAAAAAACAAAAATGAAACCCAACACGAAATAAGACTCTTTCTAATGAATGAAACTGAGAAGGCTGTCGGTGAAGATAAAAACCAGAAAGTCCAATTGAACTCGTGCCGTAGGTTCCGTCCGTGCTCCCCAGAGACGAAGTCTTTGATGAGGATTTAAAGGTATAAAAAATCAAATAACAATGAGACAATACTTACTCGACTCTGAGGATGAATCACACTAACGCCATTCCTATTTATCCCTATAACAACCATTTCTGGGTATGAAGGATCAGACGTTTGCTTAACTTCAAAGAAGGCAGTTCCAAACGTCGGCAACTGGTAGATTTTCTTTAGGAAAAGTTCCTTGGCTTCGCTTTCCGTCATAGAACCTTGTTCCATATAAGCCTTGCTGATTCCTGACTTCCATTGCGAGTTAGTCTGAATTCTGGCCATATCTGAAGGCACATAGTCATCAAGCACTTGTGTTATCTGTGGAAGCATGGAACTGTCAGTGCCATATCTCGATCTATAGATCAATGCTGCTAATTCTGCGAGATCTTGTTTAGAAGTTTTGTGGTAACCTCTCAAGTACTTGGGTAGTTCTTGAGGGAAGTAGAATATTTGATCTGCGTTCTTATCCTTTCCCGGAACTGTGTTGATCCAGAGCTTCTTCATGAAGAATATTTGGTAGTTCATTTGCATTTGTGAACCGCCTAAAACAAAAGCTTGGTTATTAGTCAGGCGGGATCCAAAAAAAGGTCTATAAAAGTAAAATGTGCTTGTAGGAAAAAAAAATGTTCACTGGGGCCATGGGGCTATGTGGAGTGCCCACTTAGTTTTTCAAGACGTCGCTAAGGGCTGGTCGACTCTTCACGTAACCAGAAGGCTGGCCTATTTTTTGGCCAAAGAATCAGCATCGCCATACTTACAAAGTTACAACGTGGCAATGCTGCCAGCCTTTTGGGCACATTTCCTGTTGACAGTGATGGGGATAATTTTTTTGATGCCCTATGATTCTTTGCCCTCCTTTTTCATATACCTACATGTAGGTACAGACGCCAGCACATTATCAGCTACCCGAAACTGTCAAATTTTCCCAATCATCTTTGAACCTTATGTTTTAGCAATCAAGTAGAAAATATATTCAAGAAATTTGACAGATTGTAGTAGCTTGATGTGCTGGCGTCTGTACATAATCATTTTTTTTATCTGTTACCTTATAATTATGTACTTTAAAAAAAAAACATACTACGCTCATCTCGTAGGAAATAAAACTTACCACCACGGATAGGGCGTGTCTGCTTCATCCATTCTACAAGCTCATGAATAAAGTCAAAGAAGTAATAGTTATCAGGAACTGAGAACACCTTGTCAGCGATTTTAACAAACAAGCTGAATCCATCACTGTTCTTCAGATTCAATCTTCCCGTTATTTGTTCGCAAAGGTCTCTTGCCTTTGTCGATGACTCCACTTCGAAAGCTTCGTCAGTATCATCAGGGAAGTATACTTTGTGATAGATCTGCATACTTCTATGTTGTATAGCTTCTACCTCCACTACATAAGGGGGATAAAGTCTAGGTCCCTTTTTCTGCGTTTTGAACACACGCTTCAAACATTCTTTGGCTATAGGGTGCGGTCGTGTTTTGAGGAATTCTACCAATTCTTTTAGAAGAGTTTGCCCACAGACAAAGTTGCCAGTTACAAGCCACATTAGCTCCCACCCTCTTTCTTCACTTAACTGTATCCTGTTGTTCGTCAACTGTTTCATTATCTGGCAATAGATTTCATCGCGTAAGTGTGCTTCGCCCATAGTAGATTTAAATATCTCGTCTGTATATTCAGTGACACTTCTGGCTTTGGGAGCTGGCATATCTCCCATGTATTTCAGAATTCCAAAGAAGGCTGAAATTGCAATCTTTGAATTCTTCTCGTCACCCAGCAATTTCTTTAGTAGTGGTTTCCGTAAAGGTTCTCTGGTATGAGCCCATAAATCACCGGCCATTACTCTTTTGGCTGTAGTTAATGTTGACCCCCTAGAAATTGTTGCATTGATATCGTAATTTTCTATGAAGTACTGTTTCGCATAACTTTCAAGTGTATACATTCTCTTTCTTTGAATAGTATTATATTTCGAAAATGATTTCTTTTCAGTGTTAATGTTGCCCTTCTTGAAGACTTCGAGTATAGTGGGTGTTGGCATTTCCAGAGTGGGTAGAATGTAGACTTGCTCAGTTGGGAATAGCCCTTCTACTCCGTGGCAGACTCCGTGTCCCCATGTAGTGTTCGTTAAAGTCTCCCCAGTAGTATCTTGTAAGAGCACTATCAGATCTCCTTTCTTAAATTGGAGGAAAGAAGATGCGTCGCTGTATCCTTGTAAGTCTGACTGTGCGACTACGTAGATAGACCGCCTCTTCAGTCCATCGATCAAGTATATTATAAGAGAACTCAATTCGCTAGCATCTACACTTTGGAATTCAAACTCTTCTTGTTGTATTGTTCTTATTGTAATCCTGCCAACATTATCGTAATCTTTATCCGCATCAAACGCGACGTAAGTTACTTCTGGGAATGATATTTCAAGGAGAATATGTTCCAGCTGATCGACGATGTAAATACCAGTCCAGTTCACTGCTATAATGACTATGTCCTTGTTTATAGTTTCTCCTTTAATTTTAATAGCTTCAAAGAATCTTGAGAACAGCATGGGCCATTTTAATTTGGCGAATATAACAATATCTTCTTTACATCTTAAGGGATCGGTTTTATTCTGAATACTTGTTGAGTTTTCGAATGCTTTAGTAACTAAATGCTCCCATTTCGTTAACGCTGCATCATTGGATTGAAGGAATTGGTTAGGTATATAATTAACGATGACTCGTCTTAGAACATTTGGATCTATACGTTCTCCGAATTCGATGTAATGTTGCTGAGCTGCGATCATAGCTAAATCTTTTTCTGAGTTACATCTGTATTCACCGAATTTAACTCCTTTAGTAATTTGATGGTATATTAAGTTAGTAGCGACCGGATCATCTGCAGGGTTGTGCCAGGGAGTAAATACTTCTTTTCTGTAGAATAGTCTCCAGGGTGCATTCTTTTCGGTTGTTCCCTGTTCTTTAGCAAACTGTTCGCACTGAGAAATGGCATCCATTATGTGTTCTCCCTCACTTCCCAATGAAAGAACTTTGTCGTACAAAGTAATGTATAGCGAGAATCCGAATGAATCAGTCAATGCTATACTTTCTGCTATCTGCTGGCAGATCTCTTCAGCATTCGACGCTGAATCTGACTGGACTGTCTTCATTGATTCGTCCATTAAAGTCACCGTCAGTAACACAGGTTTCTTTGTTTTGGTAGCCTGGAGTTCGAGCCAACTCGGAGGTTGAGTACGTGGACCATTCTTGAAGGTTCTTACAAGTCTACCTTCACAGTATGGAGCATAGCCTGGTGGGCCGGATCGTATGAAAGCACGTAAATATTTGACAAATCGTTCGGAAGGCGGGAAGCAACCAACACAAAGTGAGAGTAAGATCCAACCGCGTGCGTGTGAGGCCTTCGATGGATTGTTAGTAAGTTGCTTACATAGATGACAGAATATTTCGTCTCTGAAATGGGAAAAACACGATTTAGCATGCAGAAAGACTAAATTTTTAGTGGTTTACGGCCCTATAAAAATGGCTGCCTTTTTTTAAATTTCGTACTTTATTCCGACAAAGTTAACATTCTAAATACTTACAAAAAACATGACACACAATACAAACAACAATGTAGGTTGTTGTTGAATTTTTTTATGTACTTTACTTCCGTCGGAATAAGGTTTAAAATACAAAAACTGATTCGAAGGTAAAAAGGCTCGGGATAAAGTCAGATGTCGTTTTATAATAAGACGGTTAAAATTCAACATAAAAGCATAATTAAAATAATTATAAGTACCTGAGTTCCTTTCTAATGATTCCATGTCCAATAATAAAGTGTAACTTCTCTAGATTGGTACTTCGTCGCGAATTAAGCCAGGTGCTATACATTTCATTAGTAACTTCGTCATTAACTAGATTCTTCATCAAGTCTTCATCTAGTTTACTGCGATGTTTTAGGGTCTTGGATATAAGTTTGTTTCTGCTATTTGGTGTCAGGTCTTTTTGCAGATATTCCTAAAAATAAAAAGGAGATCATGAATACCTTGGATGACTTAATGAATGCCACTAATGCCGCAATCAACGTGGCCACCTACTGGGTTCAAAGAATATAAAATATCGAAGAAGAGTACCATCGACACGAAAAGAAGAAGCTAAAGGTGTGTCCAGACCTAGCAAATGCGCCGCTCGCGAGCCGCTTGCGAACTGCGCGCATGTTGCTCGCGTGCGGTTACAGCCTACATTTGGTGCGCCGCTCAGTGCAACTCCGGCAAGGCTCGAGTGGGGCGCGCGCGCTGCACGCGCTGCAGCTTCTTTCGCGTTTGAACTATGAGCCTCATTTGTGAATTTGCTTGCGCCGCTCGAGTACGGCGCGTAGCTTGCGCACGAGCGGTGCGCGGACGGCGCAGGGGCTGCGTACGAACATGAAATTCACGCGCGCAGTTCGCAAGCGGCGCATTCGCCACGTCTGGACACACCTTTCCAGATCACTACTCGACCAATGAGGTAGTCGCCAACACCTCTAACAGAATCGTTTCGAATACAGTTGTATAGGTATACTCACATCAAACTCTTTGCTCTTTTGGAAAGCTCGACCAAGCGTATCTGCCAGCTTCGTCATAACAGGTACATTATCAACCTTATCATCAACGTATTTAGGTTCAGCCAAGTCACCCATGAACCTCAGTATGGTAATCCACAATGCTTGAGCCGCCATCCTATCCACAGGCGAAGGTAGATCTAGAAGAGGATGCTTCAAAGGTTTTCGGGAATATTGGTGTGTCGTATTGCCCAAGAAATATGTCGCAGCGAACTTTCTGAAGTTAAATTCGTCGAAATGCTCGTCGTCCATTTCTTGTGGTTGTAGTGGAATTACTGATGATATTTCTGGTTTGGCTGTTGTTGTCTGGAAAATTAAATAAACGTTAAAAGATATTCTAAAATAAAGTTGCACTCATACTATTTCCGACTCATCAAAACACGAGATTTGCTTTAGTGCTAAAATCTACGAGCCAGTTTCTGTATTTCGAACTTTATTCCGTCTACGCTAAAGTTCATAACACAAAATCTACCCGCCGCCACACAGTCCGCCTTTGTACAGTATTTCTTTTACGTGTGCATAAAATTTTAATAAATAAATAAATAATAAAATCTGACTTTAGAACTTAGAGGTCCTTAGTCAGATTTACAATTTTGAACTTTACTACTGATTGAATAAAATTCAAAATACAAAAGCTGACTCGAAGTTTTGAACTCCTTTTGTAAGACGGTTTTAGTTTATGTAAACTTACCACTCCGAAACCAGTTCCCCTAACTGTGCCACCAGGCGTCGCTGAATCCTTCAGGAAACCGAAAACATCATCCACATATCTATCATCTATAGCCGTTGTGTTCTGTTCAACATTCTCTGTAGACTCTTCTTTCACGAACCATATAGATCTCATCATGTTAGCATACTTCTTCTCATAACTGTCTCCTGCGGTTTCAGTACTTCTACCTGACGCTATAAGACCTGCTCTTTCTTTGTCTAATTGTATCAACGTTGCTTTAATAACGTGTCCCTTTTCTTTAACTAACCTCCTAATAAGATACCCTCTACAATTTGCTTGAAACTTCATCCAGAAAATTCTCATGTTTAGGAACGTTTTTCTCAATTCTCTCGATCTTATCTTGGCCTGTAAGCGGGAGTATCCACGTTTCATTGCCAAGAATTTGCTCCTATAGCCACGAGCACGGTAAGTCTTTTGTATGAGGAGAGCAGCCGCTCGCAACTTTAAGTATCTCATTCTATAAATAAATCTTCTTGCATTCGCTTGCGTTTTAATTACTGCTGTTATCAATACTTTGTGTCTTAGTTCCTCTAGAACAGTATCATGATAGTCTTTTAGGAAAACTTTCGTGTGTCCAAAACGATAATCTTCGTCAGTAAATACTTTTGCGCAGATTTTCATGGCTGCATTTCTGCAATCAGTTTTTTCTGCAGGTGGAATGCCCGGAGCGACAAGGCGGTAACGATGAACGAAATCGTGGTATGAATAACGGATTGGATAGCCTGCTTGTCTTATTTTCGCTGTTTCCATCAATCCAGCGTAACGTAGTTGACGAACACATAAGCCTTTATCGAAGATCTGCAATCGAACACAGATGATTATAGTATGCACCAAAGTTTGTGGTAGCTGCGGTCATAAAATGTGGGAACGAGATGGCACGAGACTCGTATCGAATTAAACAATTCCCGTACTAAATATTCCCCGTCTTACTCGCACCTTTTATGAACGGCACGAGTTTTGGCATTTAGAAAAGCAAAGATTCCTCTGAAAAAAAAAATACTAAAAATTTTGCACTGCTATGTGTGTAGGAATATTACTTACCCTAGGCTTTTTGATCTCATTCGGCTTGATGCATCTCACAAAGAATGGATGGCAACCATACAAAGTCTTCATAAGAACATCGAGAGATGTCTTGAACTGATGACTCAGTGAGATAGTTTTTCGGCTCCCGGTTTGCGTAGGCGCATACTCGGTAATGAAAAGATTTTTCAAAAATTCGTTACTTGAATCTAATATCATTTCTTTCACGTCTGCAGTAAGCATGTCCCTGTTTTTATCGAGGAAGCCTGAAATAGAAAAACAACATAGTTACATTTAAGTAAGTACACGTTTTTCAATAAAAGTCCTGTAACACTTAATAGTACCATCATTTTGATGAAAGTGTGCAAAGTTTGTCATTGCAATCTCCGCTCGGGCTGCAATCGCGCCTCGAGTGCAATGGCAAATGCTCACGCCTGTCAAACGACTAATTTCAACACAATTCCAAAGGAAAAATAAACTTTTTCTAACCTACCTTGAACAGCATAAGAGACGTCTCCTGCGAAGTGTCTGATACCAAACTTATATTCACGTGATGATTTTGCAGTTATATAGCAGGTTTTAGCTCCATGATTGCTATTTAACTTCGACAACAAAGTTACGTCCGTGCCTTTAGGAAATCTAGACTCTTCATCAATAAGGGACAGTAAATTCATTGCTTTCAACCCTATCATGTCTAAATTCTCTTGATTGTCCACATAGTTTATGTTAGTCCATTTAATTCCTTCTTTCTCATACTGCTCTTGTTCAAGCTTGAAAATGTGTTTTACGAAAAACTGTTGCAAGTTCTCATTAGCGTAGTTAATGCAAAGCTGCTCGAAGCTATTGAAGTCGAAATTTTCGAATCCAAAAATATCTAAGATTCCAACTGATCCGCTGGTAAGTTGTTGGTCTTTGAACAGTGTTTTGTTTATCATTCCAACTATGTACTCAAAAATGTGGCCATATATGGCTTTTACTAATGCGTCCTTGCCTTCAATAGCAGAGGCTACATTTAATGGTGAAACAACCTTATCCCCATGTGCAACGAATGTTTTCTTCGTCAGGGCTTCACATAGCCTCGCTTTATTAACCCCCAATATATTAGCGACCCTATTCGCATTAACAGCATCAGCAACTTCAGAGCCTTCAATGTTGTTTGAATTTAACGATTTGAATTTCAAGTTTCCTAAGTGCAGTATGGCGGCGAGAAGGCTAAAAGTCCCCCAAACTTCATTATCAGGGAAATTGAGAACTTTAAAAGCGGATCTTATGTCGTTGAACTCGAGACCGTCATTTCTTCCATCACACGTAAGCATTTTGCCAGAATTCAGGTAAGCATAATCTTCGGGACGGCCTAATTCGAGCCTTTTCTTTTCGTCTGCAGATAATCCAGTGACGAGCGAGTAAAATATATGGTAATTTCTTTCTCCTTTATTTTGGTAAACGATCCTTGATTTCTCCAAAAGATACTGCTCAATGTTACCTCCTTCTATGGTTCCTTTTTTACTGAAATAGATGTTAACATACTTTCCGAATCTGGATGAGTTATCATTTCTCACTGTTTTAGCGTTACCAAATGCTTCAAGAATAGGGTTTGTTTCTTGAATTTGCTGTTCTATCCATGAATGCTTGCCACTGGCTGCAGCCAAATATTGCAGTAGAAGTTTTGTGCTTTCAGTTTTACCAGCGCCACTTTCACCACTGAAAAGTTAAGCAAGGATCAATATACCTGTTTCATCAAAAATTACAGTAGGGACAGGATTATCATTGCCCTGAATCATTTTACTGTATCTACTCTTAGTTAGATATTTAATGTTTTTAGGGTTTGATTTTGTTGTCTTGTTACATTGGCAAAGCATTATAACATCGTAACTGATAAAATACAATAAATACAAAGATAGCTTCTTATCTGTAGATTATATCCGCTTGCACAAAATAATTAGGTAGTAGTCTTCTGCGCTGCGAAGAGCGCACACAGCGCAGCGGGGTAATTGCGTAACACACTAACAGTAGCAATGGCTATTATTTTGACAGTTCAACAACATTCATTGCGTTATTTACGTTGTTGAGCAGACTAATTTTTCGAATGTATGACCACCCAATGTAACACCCACTCTCATGAAAATCGGAGACGCTACACTCGAAGTTGTGGATGAGTGTGTTTACCTAGGACAAACTGTCCAATTAGGTAGGTCCAACTTCGAGAAAGAGGGCAGCGTTCGGGAAGCTGCGCAATATCTTCTCGTCCCACAGCCCGCAGTGTCTCAAGACGAAAGTTTTTGACCAGTGCGTGTTGCCAATGATGACATATGGCACTGATAGATATCCGTGGTTATCACTGTGTTTACCCCTGTATATTTACTTCGTGGATGCATCATGGTTACCACTATACCTACAGGAGAAATACCTTGTAAGGGGGCAATGTAATCATCATCTGCCTAACCTTTTCCCAACTATGTTGGGGTCGGCTTCCAGTCTAACCGGATGCAGCTGAATACCAGTATTTTACATGGAGCGACTGCCTATCTGACCTCCACAACCCAGTTACTGGGTAATACGATACCCCTTGGTAAGACTGGTTGTCAGACTTTCGGGCTTCTGACTACCCGTAACGACTATCATAGATCCACGAATGACAGCCGGGACTTACGGCTTAACGTGCTTTCCGAGGCACGGAGGGGTCTCGGTATGTAAAGATGACATCTTCACATACCGAGACCCCTCCGTGCCTCGGACCAATCCACAGACCAACCGCGGCAAGCGTAGCTTAACCTGATCGATCGACCTGTTATACTCTAATTTATATCACATAGACTACATAGCTCCCCTTATCAGTAGCGGCATGATGGATATACTTAGAACATAATAAAGATTTATTACCTGATGACGATACACTGGTTGGATGACGTATTCAATAATTCTCTATACGAATTATCGCCGATAGCAAATATGTGAGGCGGGATGTCACCCAGGCTTCTCTCTTGATAAAAGTGTATTTGATCCATCGTATATATCGGTAGTATTTCGTAGGGGTTTATAGCTATTAACATCGATCCGGTGTAGGTCTGGAATAAAATATTATTAATCTTTTTTACACAATTTTTTATTTTATTTTATTGCAATATATTCTTAGAAAATTGGATGATACCTATACATCTTACTACATACATACTTATACTAATTTGATTTTCGTTTTTCCTTTTTATTTGACTACTTGTTTTATTGTATTATTAAATTAATGTGGATTATATATCGTTTTGAATTTGTTATTTTTATTATCTTTGACATGTTTTTTTTCGTTTGTTATATTTGAATGGTACCTACTGTTTTTTTTTTTTACTTACAAAATTTCTACACAGTGTATATTGTTCCGAAATAAATTACTTACGACTTTAAAAAACATCAACGTTAAAATTAACATTGCATCGACATAACCCACGCCGAGCCTTTCCCAACTATGTTGGGGTCAGCTTGCAGTTATTCAAACGTTTTGTTTTACATGGAGTGAATACCTATCTGACCTCCACAACCCAGTTACTGGGTAACACGATACCCCTTAGTGAGACTGGTTGTCAGTTTTTTGGGCTTCTGACCATGTCTAATATTTGTGAATGACAGCCGGGACCAACAGCTATACATGCTTTCTGAAGCACGGAGGGGTCACCATATTTAAAGGATGGCCACCCCATCCACGAACCGACCGCGGCAAGCACCTTCGATCGACCCGTGCATCTGTTATTATTTAGCAACGATCGAATCCCCTCGACCCTGATACTTTATAAAAAACATAAAATTTGATTCTGGAAAGCTAAATCTTTGTAGCATATGGCAGGTTGCAATTGATTGTGGCCGAACTCTTAAATTCCAGACGCCAGAGTATTGAAACGGAATTAAAGCGATTCAAGGATACCTCGACCTCCACCTAATTAGGTATATCAATGATAATTATATTATAACATAACTGAGATAAGCTTTAAACGTCATCCTTGTAGGTAAATATTAATGAGATCACAGAAATAGCTAACGTATTTTTTATAAGTAGATACATGTATGTATTTATTTATTTTTGCAATGGAATTATTGGCTATTTATAAACTCTGGCTGGTTTGAAAGCGCCAACAGATGCAAAAGAAAGCAGGTTGGTTTAGGTACAGTAGGTACCTATTTAGTTGTACAGATATTATATCTGCACATACACCTATATCTTACCTATAAAACTACTAACTGCCTAGGCACCTAATAGATTATTATAGATTTTCAGATTATAATATCAGTAGTCAAACTAAGTAGGTAACTTTGTAAATATTGCAACGCCCCCCTCCCCACGCAACGAAAGTTTTGCAGTTTGACTTAAGTCTTTGTTACACCTTATAGGCTTGATTATGAAAACATCAATGCAGCCTGCCTGTATGTTCTGACCATCAATGTACACGCGTATATAGTAAGGTTGGTTTTAATATAGTAAGGTTGAAAGTGGTCAACCGCCAGTCTGCGGACTACTTGTTATTTTTTACCGACTTCCAAAAAGGAGGAGGTTATATGTTCGACTTTATATATGTTTTTTTATGTATGTTCACCGATTTCTCCGTCAATTGTGAACCTATTTTAATTTTTTTTTGTTTGATCAAGTAGGTACATGGAACCTGATGAGAGGATCCCATGGAAATCGAGGGAAACCCTCTAAACTTTAGGTATAGGCAAACCTATAGCGATTTGGGTATTTTTTAAAGCAACTTGAGCATTTGCTTTTGGAAATCTACATTTGGTAAAGTGGAGCTGATGATGAAGACCACCCAGATGGCCATCGGAACTATACGCATTGATAAATATTTCACGGGTTGCGATTCGATTACTTTAATATGGTTGCTAAGCAATTTATGCTCGTCACAATGCGAATGGAGCTGATGGTGAAATACCAGGAGAACTCCTCAAGAATTAACATCCCTGCATCGGGAAAAACAAGCAAGTTGACACTATGCCATTGTAACTTAGATAAATTATAAGGTTTTTTTTTAAGTTTTTTTAAATATCCAAAGTTATAGGTACTTACATAAATGAGCTGATTGGAGTACCGCATATGAAGGTTGTGGAGGATCGTGTACTCTTGCAGCTCGCCAAGAGTGATCATGTCTTCAACTCCTTGTATAGACGTGGAGTGCAGCGGCTTAAGAACATTTTGGACAGAGGTGGTAAACTTGTTGCCGTCATGATCTCTCACTTCGATCTTATCACCACCACTCTTGAGGACTTTCACAGCTATCGGGACGTCGAACTCCGAGGTCCCAGGTGGCTTTAGCCAGACGTGGTCCTGAAAAGCACAATAGGATGGCATAAGCAGATGTGCTGTCATGTCCTGAAACTTGAGACGAGTGTAGGAAATGTTATGGTCAAATGCAGTTAGGTAGGTAGTGGTGCACATACGTCATTTTATTTTTACTTGGGTAAGTAGGTAACTTGCCTATCGACTGGAAAATATGTGATAGATGGTGGTGGGTGCAGGGCTTGTGTACCTGCACCTACTTACTACTCCCATTATTAAGTAGAGTAGCTGTATGTTATTTATCATCCCGGAAAATTAAACCTAAGCACGGGTAGAGCCTCAGTCAAAACAATTTTGTTATCACAATAATACCTAATTATTGCAAAAGGAATCATAATTCATAGTGTTGACGAATTAGGTAGCTCGCTACAACATGACTGTGTTAAGCAACTTACCTATTTAGTAGCTTTTATTCTAAATATACAATATTTACACCATCGAGGGTAAGTAAACGAATAGTAAACTTACCGCTAAAGTCACTCGATCTGCCATCTCGAAATATTAACTGAGATTCACTACACAAAAAATTTGGACACCGTCATTTTTACATTCATAGATTTCGCGTGACGCTTGTTCGACGACTGTCGAATTTTATCAATGGTTCAGCTTTGTCTAATCAGTATCTGATAGCGAGTCGGATTTATCATAAAAGAATTCAGATATAAACTTCGACCAACAGTCATCATGCCTAAATATGTGCAGATTAATTATTTTAAATAATTAACTTGAATCATAAAACCTTCATGGCTTTTTGAAATCTTGGATTGATGTGTCGATACATTCAAGGCTATAAACCCATTTTACATAATCAGCCTATAATGTTCCCACTGCTGGGAAACAGGCCCCCTCTCATCGACAGGGAGTGGGCTGTATCTACCATGCATGTGGGCCCAGGGCGGGTTGGTAATGCCGTCTTCGAATTTTTGGATAAACCCATTTTATTTTGTTACAATTACTGATGTTTTTTTATTACAGTGCAGTACATTGTTTAGAATACGCCTAACATGAAGTCATGGGTTCAATACCCAGCAATTGTTGCTGGTTTTAATAGAATTTGTGTTATAATATCATAAAAGTCTTATCTCGATTTGTTTATTACCTTCAAAATCGAAGGCAATGATAGTGGTTTATTGGTTACATGAGAGAAATAGAACACTAAGAAATTTTTCAGGATTGAATTTTCACACTCATGATCATTTAAATGCAGGGTACGTAAACAAATTGTAAAACTGACTCTGATGTTTGGAAACACACACATGACATTACTCTTGAATTATCCTATTTAATAATGCCAATAATTGAATTAGTAAATACAATTTATTTAAAAATAATTCAGCATTACAAACAACTTAATCTAATGATGATTCTAAATTACTTTTTCTTCTCATCTTTTTCTTTTTTATCTCCTTTTGCTTTCTCATCTTTCTTATCTTCTTCCTTTCCATCCTTTCCTTCTTTCTTTTCTTTCTCTTTCTTATCTTTATCTTCTTTCTTTCCTTCTTCAGCATCTCTATTCGTAATCTTGTTGTTGATAAGGTTATGTAGGGCTATGATGGATCGAACCAGTGCTGCTAGGTACACTACAAGGGACTGATCATTGGTTTTGATGTAAAGGTTGTCAATAAAGCTGTCGTTAGCAATGTCAGGCAGGAGGTTGAAGATATCTTGCAGTTGGTAGATAATTTGATGGTTCATCGGGAGAGAGCCTTGGCCAACTTGGGTGAGGTAGTCTCTAATCTCACTCAATTGGGAATGCAGACCTTTCAGACCAAGCAACTGGTTTGTAATTCTCTGGGAGAGACTGCCAACAGTAGTATCCTTAATGTCTCTTAAGAGATGTTCTACGCCAACTTCTTCCGCTTCCTCAGCCCCAATCTCACTGGGTACATGTTCAAAGGTCCTTGTTGTGGGTGATCCGTCATCATGAACCTCTTCTACAGCCTGGTAAGCTTCAGTGGGGAGACCAAGATCTTTTGGTTTAGCATCAATGATGACAAGAACTGAGTTAGGACAGTAGCGCCTAACCAGTTCATTGATGGCTACATCATTTTGGTGGAGTTTGGGGCCAGTGTGGTACCAGCCCACAACCTTCTCTCTGGCATTGACTTTCTTGAACATACTGTACATGTTCTCTAGGTAGTCATGATCGAGGAACCAGACTGACTTGTCTTTGTCATCCTCATCAAATGGAACTGAAAATACAATAAAAGTGTGTGAATAATTTTTACAATTTTATAAGTTGTTTGGCAGGGTCAGGGGTTTTTCCTATGTATTATTTTGGTGGGGACTTCCATGAACTTTCATTCAAGTAAAAATAACAGTAATTACTTTAGTTTTAGTCAAGTTACATGAACACAAAGCCAACTGTGTGTAGTTTACTAATGAATGACTAAGTTATTTACCTGCAAAGCTGTTGGAGACGTCCAGAACACCCTTAGCTCTCCAGCAGCCCAGCAACACGCCGACAACTCGTTTTTGATTGCCTATTTTGCCCATCCGATTGAAGTGGTCCACCACACTAAGTAAGACCAAAGGATGAACCACCACTTTTGTGGTTAAAACTTCTTGGCTTGGCATTGTTGCTGCGGTATTTTACTAAACTGTATACAGTTATTACGATGTATGCTTGTCAACAGCAAATTACACTGCGATAATATCTCTTCAATTACAATTCGCTCAAATACAATGATTTTTGCCAAGCGGCAATCAAAACTAAAATTTGACAGTCATTATAGAAAAAAGTACTCTGTGGTTTGAATCGCCTCTATGGAACTACGTCTTCAGGCTGGCAACACAGTACCATAGTAGACATTCTCACTAGTTTTACTGAAAGAAAAGATAAAATACGAAAAAACTTTGTAATAAAAAATTCACCCGATGTAAAAAGAATCTGAAAGGGAGAAGCGCTAAGGTACCCCATTAAAATTTTCTTACGATTTTTGCAATTTGCAGCAGTGTCTGGGTGTACAAAAATATGATTCGCGACTGTAACAAATATGTATTTACAGAATTATATCATTAACATCAGTAATACAACTTGATAAGTTAGTATAATCTCATATGTCAAGATTTCATGAAATAGTCATTCAATAGGATTACTTGGTCTTAGAGAGTTGTGTTGATGACTTTAATGAGTATAATTTTGTAAATACATATTTGTTACGGTCGCGAATCATATTTTAATCAACGTACAACTTAATACTGACCAGCAAACTGCAAAAAATGTAAGAAAATAAATTCAAATTTTCTTTAGTTTTTTGCAATTTACAGGTCAGTGTCAGGTTGTATCTTGTAACAAATTTGTATTTATAGAATTATAGTCATTAGAATCATTCGTCAAAATCAAACTATTCTGTAAAAAGTAATTTTTTCGTCGGTTAAAAAGCCAAATATCTACGTAAGGCTTGAAAAAAATGCACACAGCTGTCAATTTCAAACGAAATGTCAAATAAAATTTTGTCAATATTGGTTGGTAAGGCATGCTTTCTGAATTCTAATTTCAAGTTTTTATAAAATTATAAATAAAAGTATTGCTTTTAAGTAATTAGATGCACAACATTAAACGTATATTATCATTAAATAAAACTTTACCAGTGGAAATCTAACAAAATGTCGCAAAGGACCATAACCTTCGTCACTGGCAATGCCAAAAAACTAGAAGAGCTCAGGGCTATTCTGGGCAGTAACTTCCCTTTAGAAATAATTAGCCACAAGCTAGACTTGCCAGAACTTCAAGGGGAAATAGACGAGGTGTCTATTAAGAAGTGCCAAGAAGCTGCACGGCGTCTGAAGAGGCCTGTGTTAGTGGAAGATACGTCCCTTTGTTTTGATGCACTAAAGGGCCTTCCTGGGCCATATATCAAGTGGTTCCTAGAGAAATTAGAGCCTGAAGGGCTCACAAAACTGCTGACTGGTTGGGAGGATAAATCTGCTAAAGCTGTGTGCACATTTGCGTACTGTGCCGGCAACTGTGAAAACCTAGATGTTGAGCTGTTCCAAGGTATTACTACAGGAAAGATTGTTTCTCCAAGAGGTACAAGAGATTTTGGTTGGGACTGTGTTTTCCAACCTGATGGTTACAATGAAACTTATGCTGAACTACCAAAGACTGAGAAAAATAAAATATCTCACAGATACAAAGCACTAGAAAAATTTAAAGCACATTTTCTTGAAAAATGTGTTTAACTGCCTTTTATGGTTTCCTAAATCCTGAGATGATCCAATGGAAAAAAATATAACAAAGAACTCTATTCCATAAAAGGGATGTATTTTTGTCACTGACCACAATGGAAATTATACTATATGAGATACATAGTACACAGATACTCTTACATATTCATTTAAAAAAAAAACTGCATTCTTTGCCATAATTTTTTCTATTGGTTTATCTAATCTAAATGGATATATTTATGATATGGTTAAATGTTACCTATAAATAAGTGCATACAATTCAATCAAAATGTGATAATGATAAGTGTCTGTTTTGTTAAAATAAAACCAAATCAAATGTCTAACTGTTTATTATGATATTACCAATTCCACTTTTATTTACACATTGATCACAACATTAGATTAATTTAACAGTATAATTCTGTACACAATGTACTTTTTATAACATTCTATTCATAGTATAAAATAACATAACAGATAAAATAATCTTATTGTATGAATTAACATTACTTTTAGATGTTGGCTTGTGTACACCGGGTGCTATGTAAGGTTCTAAATTTGAATTGTTATAATTTTTGTAATACCAGTCATTATCACCAATCTGCCTTGTCTTTGTGTTACCTGTGCTCAGAATTTCAGAAAATCTTGTCTTTGGTTCTCGGTTTGGTGAAAAGTTTTCTCTATGATCATAATGTTCTATGTTTGGAAGATTTACTTTGGTGATGGTTGCTGGCCTTTTCCCGTGGTTCCTTTCATGTAACTCTGCAGTGCTGGGTACTAACACTGCAGAAAGAGCAGTAGGTGCGGGCTCAATATGCTTTTTCATTGGTGGCTTTGAAGTTACTGCAGTGGATGAGGAGTAAGATGAAGTACTACTTTCCATCCAAGCTTGCAGTGACATATCGTTACTTGTATCCGTTGTTATAAGCATACTTTCTTTTTCAGTCACTTGTGTTATAGTTAAATTAGACTCCATCAAATTGTATTTGCTCAAATTGTTGGGATCACTCTTTTGTTCTTCAACATTTTTAGTTCTATTATAAGCTACATGAGTACTGTTGTCATCATCTATATATGATTGGAGTTCATGTATCTCACTTTTAATTTTCGAGTGGGTTGTGTTATTATGAGCTGTTTTAACAGGTGGTTTGGTAGATACTGCTGCTATAGATTGTTCCATAGCACCTTGTTTGTTGTAAGTTGATGCACTTTGGGCTTGCACAGCTATGTGTGAAACATTCAGTGTAGGATCAGGTATTGGCATAAAACCTCCTGCAGTTGTGGGCAGGATTGGTGAGAACCCACCAGTTTCAAACTTGGGTGGTTCTGGTAGTTTATATTTGTTTCCACTATGGGAGTGGGCATGAGAATGTGTGTGAGAGTTTTTCTTGTCGGGCCAGTCTATTTTGCGTCCTGTGTTAAGTAATTTTCCCATGTCTAGCGGCGGCAGGGGCATCCCGAAGAATGTAAAACCGCTATTAGGTCCGTTTGTTGGAGCCTGTTTGTTTCTGTCTGTCGTATTATTCATTGCCGCATATATCGTGGGAAGCCCACCCGACGATCTATTATTATTATGCGTCGCACTTACTTCGTTGTTCAAGCCATCTATTAAAGTTTCATTGTAAGGATAATCGACGTATTCGTCGTAGAAGTAATCAGATTCTTCTGGGGATGGCCTGTTTATTTTATTAGCTTGATACGTGTTTTTGATCTGCGATGTGTAATCCTTTATTTTGTCTACTGTTGAATACACTTGTGATGTCGCCATATTAGGTAGAAGCGCTGCATTCTCGTGAATCATACACGTCCTCAGATCTACCTCGTCGACTTGATTAATAGCAGTATTTGAACAATCATTTCTTCCGAAAGTCATACCTTTAACGTATGTTCCATCTGCGCATTTTGGTCCAATAGAAGACGATTCCAATAGCCATGATTTCAGCCAAATAATATGGCAATTGCAAATTAGTGGATTACCTGAAAATAAGAGTAAAATAATGGTTACCAATGACATACTTGAAAACTTGCAACAATAAGGGCCAATTCGGCTGCCCGGCCATCTACTTACCGTCAATATCCAAAATAGCGATGTTATTTCTTAGTTTAGCAAATGTATTCTCCAATACGGTGCTAAGTTTATTCTGTCTCAGTGAGAGAATCTTTAGTCGAGGCATGAAATCGAAAGGCTGGCCGCTAATGTGGCATATCATATTATTATCTAAATTCAGCTCCACCAACCATTCCATGTACTGAAACGACGTTCTCGTCAACCTCATCAGTTTGTTAAAGCTTAGGTCCAACACTTCTAAGGAAGATAATTGCCTCAGTCCTGAATTATCAATACTAGTAATTTGATTATTGCTCAAATTCATGTATTGCACCAAAGGCATGTTCTCGAAAGCTCGCAGCGAAATGTACTGCAAACGATTCCCTTGCAGCTCAATTATCCTTAGCTTTGGTAGATTTGAAAATACTCGGTCAGGTAAATCTATAATGTGATTCCGGCTTAAGTATATGGATAGCAATTTTGGTAGATTTGCTATCGCTTTCGGGTGCACCACTTCAATATTATTGTTGTCCAAGTCTATCGTTTCTAGATCTCTAAGTTCTTTGAAGCTTCCAGTTCGAAGTTCTGCTAGCTTATTGTTGGGCATTTTAAAATTTGTCAGTGTGTTTATACTATTAATGGAATTGCCATCGAAGTGCTTTATGTGATTGTAGCTTGCGTCCAAAACCTTTAACTTAGACATCATGTTCAAAGTAGCCGGTAGCTCGTTTAGATTATTCGAAGAAATATTTAATGTTTCTACATCTAGAGCCCTGTTGACAATGTTAGGACTTATACTTTTCAGCTTATTTTTGCTGAAGTCTAAAGAGGATAGCGCAGCATTGTCTTGAATCGCCATGAAGTCGAAGTTTTCAATTGTATTTCCGTGTAAGTTCATTTGCTTCAGTTGATTTAGTTTGCTAAAGCTTTTTGGATGAACAGCCATTATTTGATTGTAACTCAAGTCTAAAATCTCCAGTCGATCTAAATCACTGAACGTCGTCATCTCGACCTGTCTCAAGCCGTTTCGTTTCATATAAAATCGTCGTAAATTGTGCAACGTCTTCAAACTTCCGTGAGGTATTTTCTGAATCCCATTACTCGAAATATCTAAAGTTCTTAAGGACGGTAAATCTAAGTCTGGTGACGGAGGCATCGGTAAACTTGTTATTTGATTCTGATGTAAATATAACTTTTCTAACCCTCGTGGTAATCCAGGTACAAATTCAATCAGTTTATTAGCGCTGGCGTCCAACTCGTAAAGATTCGCCAAGTTCCTAAAAGTAGCTGGGTGAATAGAAACTAGACTATTACCTGATACGTTCACGTATTCCAATAAAGGTGATTCCATGAATGTTATTGGGTCTATGATCGCTAGCTGGTTGTAACTGAAGTTAATCCTTCTCAATGATGGAAGATTGTATAGAATTTTCGGCTGCAATCGTGTAAAGTAATTGTAAGATAAATCTAGTCCTTTGAGTGCCGGCAAATTCCAATAAGGACCCTCGTTCATATCGTTCAACGAATTGTTACTTAGGTGCAATTCTCTTAATGCAGGCATAGCAACGAATGCGTCAGCCTGTATGAACTTAATATTGTTTTTGTTCAAATGTAATCTTTCTAGACTGGGATGACCTCTAAGAGCGCCTCGTGGAATTTCTTGAAGCAAATTGTGACTCAGGTCTAGGAATTTCAAGCGGGGCAGAGCATCGAGTAAAGCTCTAAACTCTGAAATATGCCTTATTTGGTTTCCGATCAAAGTGAGCTCTTCAACTCCACTGCCAGATTGTTGCAAAAATGATTCAGGATGTATTTGGTTTATTCGGTTGTAATTCAAATCTACGACTCTTAGCTTTGGGACTCTATGAAATGCACCATGGTGTATGATATTTATGTTGTTGTGCGATAGAAATAGATTCTCCAGCATGGGTTGATCTACAAACCCACCTTCGCTTAATTTGTCAATCAAATTGTGATTAAGATTTAAATGAGATAGCATTGGCAAGTCTCGTATTGCGCTTCCAACCATCGTTGCATCTGCAATTCTATTGTTGTTCAGCGATATTTCGCTCAGAGACGGTAGCAGGGATAAAGCCCTCATATGGATCTGGTTAATTCCACAATTTGTGATTTCCAGTCTTCGTAATTTTGGCAAATTATAAAAAGCGTTTCCTTTCAGTATTCGGAGGTTTACACTTCCTTGGATAAACAATTTCTCCAAGTTCGGCAAGTTCTCAAACGTATTTTCATTGACTGCAGTTAGACTTTCTGATTTTATGTTTATGTAACGTAGTTTCTGCAAGCCAGAAAAAGCTGGTATCCTCTTTAGATTTTGTGATTGTATCGTTAATGCTTGAAGATTCTGTAGTTTCATTAGACTTTCTGCTGGAAGGCTCCTCAGGTCATTTTCGACGATGAAGATTTCTACCAAATTCGATTCTTGCGTCTCCAGCCAAGCAGCCGATAGTCGCTCCAGTCCATTGTGCCGGAACATTAATCTCATTATTTTCACATTTTGGAATACCTTCCCTGGTAGGGATGGGAGATAGTTGTTTTCTACGATCAGCTCATCTATTGGTTTTCTGACAAGTTCTCCAACTTTCTGGACGCCCTTTATTACCTGGGGCAAGTCGCTGTGTGTGCACCTGAAAACAAAGTTAAAGTTCGTTATTACTCAGAAAAAAAGCCTTGATGTTACAGCGATTACTTATACCAACCATATTTGGACATCTTCGTGTCGATTTGTGCATATGCATGGGAGGATTGTCTCTGGTGCTGGACATATCGAAGCTTGTCCAGTCACATAAGAAAATATCAAGAAGAGGAGCCATGAGACTATTTCTCCTTTCTTAGGGTCCATTCCTCTAAAACGTAGATGATCATTGTAGCATATTTCTCGTGTTTTCAGTCCCTTCTATCTGAAAGTTTATGAAACAACAGATTAAAATATTGGATTAGTATTGTTGAATTGCATTGTAGGTAGTTGTGCTAAGTGTGGCTCCTCGAAACCTACTCCTGCAAGTTACAGTAGACGGTTGTTTAAAGAACGAACATTCAGCGATGATGTCAGAGAAAACGTCCTTTCTAAGTTGTTTCCTTTAGAATCGGAGCTTATCCGAGTTTAACCCTTGATTGCTTCATTCTCTATCGTCGGCGCCAAGGACCGGTACTAATGAAAACAATGCGTTATAGAAACAATAGCCGACCGGAACGGTCCGGTGGTTGAGTTGCACTTTCACTTATTCACCATTGTTATTAACGGCGATCTATGGTGTGCAATGTTATTTACGTCATTGTTTTAGGGTTATGCAAGTCATTGATGAATTTAGGTTGATGTAGGTCACTATTCGTCCTTCGGATTTGTTGTATTGAGATCACAATGGGCTGCTCGCAAGTAGCTTTGTAATTACTCGCCTGCTCTTGAGGAGATTCATCGAGCATGTCTTGTACAACCTACTGAATTCAGTCTTGATTTCCGTATTACCTCAGCGCATTTATAGGGATTCTTCATGATCTGAAGTGTCTGGTTTTATTAACACTAACTAGCAAAAGGGTCAACATATTGGTAAAGAATATTAGCAATCAATTTAGAAAAGACACCCGGTGAAGTGTTGGAGCATATTCTCTTAAAGCTGAACTGAAAGTAAGTAGGTATAGGTACCTATACCAAAACAAACGTAACATTTTTTTTCTGCGCAACGCCTTCATAAACGACTCATTATATTGCACAATTAAACTAGTTAAAGAGCTACTTTGCAAGTGTGATTTACATAATTTTTGTATTTCCAAAAAGAAGTAAATGTTAACTTACAATGCACGAATTATATTGTACTCATCGCTGAATATTTTGAAACGTAAAAAAACATACAAAAGAAGAGATGACGCATCTTTTCTGTTAGCACTAGTACTGTAGAGTCTATAGCCTATTTGGTGCTTACATGCAACCTCCGCGAGTCAGTCAAAAGTTATTAGCATGAAATACGAGACAAACATGAAGTTAGTTTATGATCATAGAGTAAGTAAACATGTAAACATATATATGTTTATGATTAGACGAGATTAGGCGTCAGATTCATTGACTTATTTTTTTCTATTCTATTACTAGGTCAAAGGCTGAAAAGCCAAAAGCAAAAATAAGTAAAATACGTAGAATGATTTCTAGACAACACACGTGAACATACGTGATAAACCGTGGTTTAATTTATTCCTCCTGGTACCCTGAAGAGCTCATCAGCTCTTCACAATACATACCTAATTACGTGGGTTTATACAGCTGCTAAATTCGACAAAAAATTATGACGCAGCTACTGCGCAGTGGCTAGTTTTTTTAGCATCTACATAGTACATATTAATTCCAAGGCCTATCAAAAGGCAAGGCCTAGCAAACAAATGTCAAAAATGTAGGAATATTAGAGATATTTAAAAAAAATACCTCTAATTTTCCTTTCTTTGCTCAGACTGTATGTTCATAAAATTACGCGAATCGCCCACACTCAGTTCTCTATGAACCTATTTCTGTCTAGTTCACAGCAACTAAGATCAATAGACAAAAAACATTGTGGCTTATACCTACTGTTACGAGAAATTTTGATTCCCATTCACAGGTTTTGAAAAAATTGCACTTTTAGTCAGCAAGAAAATGGGCAATTTTCACAAAAACTATTTTTAATGTCAATCGATCCTGTTTCTTATGAGTTCCAACCAACTTTCGAACCAAATGAAGTCTGAGTACCAGAAAAGTCAGAAATCGCAAAAAAAAAATCCCGTACAAGTCCTTAACGTCATGCTCTTACCTGCTCCAATTTAATAATTTACCCTGTACTTGATATTTTACCGTTGCAAGCACCAGATTCCATAAGCATTATATAAATATCTGACGTGACGAGATACACTCATCCATCATCCAAGTGAATACCTACGTCTACGTATGCAGTAAACGGGACAGCAGTCATTATGGTACAGTTATCGCATTTATCTCCAGTAACTGTTGCAGACTGTCATCTTGCCTGTATTCGTAAGTAGTACGATTTTGTAACTTGTTATTATTTTTGTTTTATTATAGATTTGTTGATGATCTAGATTCGCAATCTTGATGAAGTTAGAAGACAAAGAATAGATTCTTTCAACTAAAAGGCACGGAGTTGATTGCAAGTAAAATAATTGACGGCTCATTAACTTCTAGCCTCCTGACAGACAGTACCTACCTAGAAGAGATAATGGGTCCCTCCTGTTGGCATTCTTTGGATGGAATAGAACCCTTAAGGAGGAAGCGTCAGGGTAGTTTGCGAAATCTAAGTTCTTACCTCCACCACATTGAATGACTATTTCATGAAATATCAATCAATAGGGTTATATAAACTTAGAGGGTTGTATTGATGATTTTAATTATTATAATTCTGTAAATACATACTTTTTACGGTCGCTAATCGTATTTTATCCAACATACAACCTGGCACTGACCTGCAAATTGCAAAAAACGTAAGAACATTTTAAATTCGCGGGCTACCCTGGCGCTTTCCGTATAAGATACCTACTGCACAAAGACTATAGGCAAAAGTAAAGCAAGTTTACAGAACAAGCTGCTATGGATGACAAGAAGGAACACAAGGATGTTAACATTAAGAAAAGTTGTCTAGACTATGGCATTAAAATTATAGCTTTAGCTCTCATGGGTCACTGGTCACTAGCTCGAATCCGCTCAGCACAAGCTAATCTTATTTGGCATGGCGTAGGTACAGAAAGGTACCTAAAATTAAGTGCATAATAAAGGTCTATGTTTAAATCGCAGAATCACCCAAAAGCTAGTTATTACATGTGGTTTCGGACGAGTGAGCTAGCTCAGTAGCACATTGTTAGGAACAATAACAACTCCGAATCGTTCATCAAAAGTAATTTTCGGATTACCTACGATATGACGCAATGCAAATTACACTTTCGGTTTCTTTTGTTTTATTTGGAAAACGATAATAGAGGCATCAATATTACCTATTCACACTTCGAAATAAATGGCGGTGTCTGTATTGCATCCTTCCATACCACGGATATTTCCATACTAATATTATGAATGGTAAACTCAGTCAGCCTGTTATCCGATAGGATATCCTACACGACCGGAGAGACATCAGGCGCAGGGCCAACGGCTTTACCTACGTGTTTTCCGAGGCACGGGGGTATCACACCGCCAACTGAAAAACCCAATAACACTTTTCCCGACACGGGGATCGTATCATAATGTACTATTGTAGTTAACAGTAACCATTACCTTTATTAAAACAATATTTGTTTGACTTATTACGCAATCAAACAATTTGCTGAAAACTGGAGCGAATCGCAACCGTCGAGGACTACAGACGATCGTAAATTACGCATGAAATAAGGCATTAGGTGAAGCATACTAACCCAGATCCTTAACTGACTTCTAAAAAGTCTGTCATCTCTTTCGATTGTGAAGAGTGATGCTAAAGACCAAAGAAACAATGGATGGACTTTGTGAAAGATGAGAATTTGGATGGAAACGGCGTGCATGAGTGTGTCCCACCACCGAGATCGTCATCTTGGAGGTACATCAGCCGTCGCTAATGTAGTAAAGAAAAATATGGTGGAAGAGGAGGCAGGAGGATGCTAAGCTTTTTTCCTGGAGAGGGACATCTTCAAAAACGGAAATACATTGCAAAAGCCATGATGCGTATTTGCCCGCTGTGAAACCAATTTTCCTATACTTATTTACAGACATCACATAAGTTTGCAAATTGAATGATTGTGAGGATATATCCAATTTAGAGGGGTGAGTAGAACATCTATCGGTCGTAGCAACAAGGTGAACAAGTCTTTTTTTATTGTTTACACTACTTCCGGCCAGTTTCAGTCACAAATGACGGTAGTTCAACTTTATCCCTAACACCAGAGATTCGAAAGTCTAACGAACCGTTCCATCGGCGAAGAGGAGCTCGCTATACCGTTCTGAGCTCAACAACAAGTAGTCTTAACAAGAGGTATCGTGTTACCCAGTAACTGGCTTGTGGATGTTAGATAGAATATATCGCTCCATGTAAAATAGTGGTATTCAGCTGCATCGGGTTAAACTGGAAGCCAACCCCAACATATAGTTGGGAAGAGGCAAGGCAGATGATGATAGATAGATACGAAACAACGTGGTAAAGTTCCGAGTGCAACAACCCCCGTCTTTCATCTCAGTTACTAAGAACCAACTACCCCATCTATCGAACCATAGTAGGTCTCGCGGTAAGCGTCTTATACAGGGTGCTCCTGGAAGTATGGATCAAATCGAATAGGGGCGTGGGCAAGGTCATTACCATCCTGAGAACGTCGGTTTTTTTCGTCGTCGAAAATTTTTTTACGGTTCAAAAGTTATGAGCAATTTTTGGTTTTTTATTCAACCACTTCGCATAGTGCTTGTATCGGTATCTACAATGACACATGGGAACAACGCGTCATACTGACGTCACGCAAATCCTGCATCGCGCACGCAGAGTTTACCGCGCAATTAGCATAGATACAACGGCCCGACATGAATCATCGGGCAGTTGCCCGCCAGACATAACACCCGTCTGGTCGGAGGATCCTCCCTTTTCTATAGAGTATGAGTGAACGTTACACCCTGTTCCTCATACCTCTATATGCTCAAAGAAAAAAAATCATTAGAAAAAAACTATCACGGCTAACAATTTTTTTTTTTAGATAGCCCTTATAGGACTTCTCTTCGGGAACATCCTATGTAGGTATAATGCAATACAGCAACGACCAGCCTCATTTTACTCCTCATACCTACCTCGCTTACATGCTATTATAGGCCTATATGCTCATATAATTACACGGGATACCAACGTGTCGCATGTCGTTAGATTCCCTGTAATTAGACCACCTATCTCAACAGAAATGTTACTTTGTCATGAGATCTATTAAAATTTGGAAGATTGTTAATTAGGTATGCTGTTTTTATATAGAGCAGGGGTGGCCCAGTGGCACCTAATGGCCCTGACTTACAAGTAGCAGGTCGTGAGTTCGAACCCACGCAGGCTCTATACTTTGTGTAACTGCTCTCAAAACGGTGAAGGAAAACATCGTGAGGAATCCGTCATGTCCTAGAACCAAAAATTCGAAGACATATGACGTCGGCCAGCCCGCTTTGAGGAGGCCTGTGTCCCAGCAGTGGGAACATATAGGCTGATTATGCAAAGTCGAGCCGCGTCTAATAATACAAGACAGAGTCCACTCGGATATCTATGCATGGAGTCAACAGAAGATACCTACTTACGTAAAAATGTCGAATAAAACAAGCTACGTTAGGTTTTCTAAAAAAAAAATATGGAGTTTCAAATGTCACACGTGTTGAGTGGAAAGCATTGAAATGCATTGTGCACGCGCATGCAGCTAACGGATCCTAATCTCTTGCATATTTATTAGTTAGATTTATCGGTACCTACTTGTCGATAATAATATCAATGGTACTTGTGCATTATTAATGTGCACTTTCATTAAATTAAATTATAATTGAAGGAAAAATCACTTGTCAGCGCATCGTATAACGAATAAGATGGATATTATTTTGGAGAATTTCAACTTTATTATGAGGAAAAAAGTCATAAGGTCTGCTAATTTGAACTTTCCTTAAGTAAAGCTGCTTGTTGGCAGTAAAAAAGGTATACAACGATTCGTAGTCTAATAATATTTTTTTAGTATCAATAACATAGGTCAGGTAAAGAAAACAGCAAAAAAATCTAACATCCTAGAACTTGTGCAATCTTTTACTAATAATAATTGTTGTTAGAATAAAAAACCAGACTAACCCGTCTTAACTCCTAGACTGACACAGACTGTTGATATAATTAAATAATATCTTTACATAATTAACATAAATACCTGCTTTCTACCTTCCTATGATGAAGAAAACCCTCATATCTCTTATTATCTAATCTAGAGCCAAGAAAACAAATGCAATCTGCATAGACGCATTCAGCAAACTTTACACTAGATCTACCTTCCACTTTATCAAAATTTATAATTTGATCGATTTACCGTCAAAGATGATGAACAGAACACAGCGCCAACTCCTCTGAGGTGGATTAAAACACGATCACTGTTACGCAACAATCACAAACAAACAGACTGGACAAGCGTGGCTTATGGTGGCCCAACGTGAACTGGGATGCGAGTATTTCGCATGTAAACACCAGACTTTCGGTTCACAGCTCGATGCACATCAAGTAACTTATCTTTCACCATTGTGGCGCGTGCTGCCGCCCGTAACTACTTGTAAGCTATCATAGATGTGGGTTGGTGCAACTATTGCTTTTTTGCTGTTTGCCTCTTAGAAGGAATCTTGTAGCGCAAAATGTTCGGTCCACAACAGCCATAATTCTACAGTCTACTCTGCAGCAGTCTACTGAGAGGCCATTTATCTCCATTCAGCAAAGATGAAGATGATGACTGACTAGCTAATCGCTGCCATATGTGGGCTATGTGGCATCCCCACTGAACAATTGGTTGAAGCTACTGCACTATCCTCAGCCTGGGGTATTTAGGCAGACAAGTGGTCAGTAGGGCTATATCGCAACCGGTGGGTCTGTAGTTAGGGACACTGAGGATATCTTGAACAAGTACAGTATCTAGCTGTTGTATTGTGGCGGATTTTGACATTTAAGGAAACAGTTTGATGAGTTATGAGGTCATCTAATCAACTTACAGCTCTATTTTTGCTGTCTGCAAAACTTGCTACCAAGTGTTGCTTGTATCTCTCTATCTTTGTAGAGTCAAATGCCGTACCTCGGTCGAAGTAGATTGACGTTGCTACTCGTAACTACTCAAAATTTATAGTCTTTGACCGTAAGTTGCAAAATAAAGAATGCTTAAGCGACTTATCTCGATTAAATCGTACGATGTGGTAACAAGGAAGGGTGGTCGCTTGGACAATAAAATTGCCATGTGTCGCCTTAATTACTCTATTGAAACATGTCTGTAAGTAATCAGAAATACAAACAATACAACTGCAATTTCATATTAATTACTCACAATTATATGTTCAAATATGTATGCACCTGTTATATATAATCTGCATAGCTTTTCCCAACTATGTTGGGGTCGGCTTCCAGTCTAACAGGATGCAGCTGAATACCAGTACCTTACATGGAGGGACTGACTATCTGACCTCCACCTTTCAGTATATCAAAAAGTACTCTGTGCCTCCACCAGGGTAACACGATATTTTTGGTAAACTTTTTTGGGCTTCTGACCTTCGATCAATATTATTGATCGAAGCTTCTGACAATCTGACTACCCGTAACGTCTGTTCTGTCAAAGATCTACAACTGCCAGCCGGGACCAACGACTTAATTTGCTTTCCGAGGCACGGAGGTGTCGCGATATGTAATGGCCGGATAGTCACGAGATCCACGAAGTGACCGCGGCAAGCATAGCTTAACCTACGCAATAAAAAGGGTCGTGACGTCAATAGCAAAGGCGCAGTTAGGTACATTCTTAAATCTATAACGTCGTACTTATGTGATGTGAAGTGAAAAACAAAGTTGTTTGCCAATTCTTACGTTCGTGAGTTTGCGAAAACCTGCTTACGTCCTGCTGCTGACCTTGGAATTGACGTCACACGAAAAAGAATAGATCTGTGTGGGCAAATAAACTGCGAGTTGTATTGTAACCGAACGTACGGTATGCCGTATGCTGCCTCTACCTACCTTAAACATACCTTATTATATTTCATAGATTGGCAATTTGGAGACTATGTTTCAATTAATTATTATGTTAGAGTCCTAAGGTAACACGCATAGACAATACATAGTCTTTGATAACACGTAAGCAAACAAGAACTTTTATAACTTGCCATGCCTTTAGAATTTGATTTTGCCATTGGTGGTACGCCCGTTAAGGACGTAGACACCTGTACTGTTTAGTAGATAACAGCTTTAGTAACACGCAAGTAGGTAACAGGAAACACTCCAAATTCAAAACGAAACCACTAAAGAAAATTATCCCAAATAATCCCAAAAATATTTTGTTTGGCAATTCAACAAAATTCATTGCGTTATTTACGTTGCTCAGCAGACAATTTTTTCGAACTTATGAAGCAATGGATTAGCAATATCCTTCAAAATGATTCAGATTGAGATTAATAGTGTGTTACGCAATAAGGATACAGATTTTTTTTTACCCAAAATCACTCTATCCCTAATGAAAGCTAACCCAAAAACTCCAGCCCGAAAGGGATGTCGGGGGCTAAAAGTGCATAATTGGTCAGTGATTAGAATAACTGACTGAAAAAACTGTCCAAATTGTCCAACTTTTCACGGAACGAACATAATTATATTGATAGCCCTACTTATTATTTTGTTCTCATCACGACACCTGTGTAAAGCAGCTAGAGACGACCATGAAGATTTGGCATGAAGATTTCCAGCGTGCAATTCGACATTTGGGATATAATAACTTCAACGTTTTTTTCTGACTTGTCTCGCACGTAACACACCCACTTTGGATCATATACCAACTTCATAGTGCTAATATACACCGATATATTTTCCATTGTTAATATATACACAGGTGTAAAAAATTCAATGTCAAGGTTTTGTCCAAAAATTGACGTGAGAGGCGACACACCCACCAAATGTCTTCATGGTCTATTGCAACTTATATCAATGGGGATAAGGCTCATTTCTTTATAGCTGGTGTTATCGTACGATACACTCGTACATAGGTAGAATTAATATTGGTTTGCAACCTGTTTCTACCTCACGCGAGAGACCCCTCCGTTCTGTTTACCAGTTACCGTTCGTCTTACACAGTGTTTTATCGTGTCGTCTATCTGACGTTAAATCCTCCGTAATCATGTTCATAAGGAATTTATGTCGGACTTCTATTAAATTAAATATTAGAAATTATTCTGGAACTAATTTAAAAAAGCCGCCAAAGATTTTGATTACGGGTAAGTTTATTTAGTTACGCTAAAGTGAATTTGAAAATTGAACGAAAAAAAATTAGGGAAATGTGGACTAAAAAATAAATAAAAAAGTAAATTGTTAATAAAATGAGAAATTCTTCATGATATCATGATAAAATAAAGAATCGATTACTTGTTAAAATTAAATAAAATCTTAGATAGAACTAGATAAAAAAGATTATCGAACACCTAGGCACGCTAACGCTACGTTTGGGTCTTTAGGTCATAGACGCCGTAAAATAAGTGAAAGGATAAAATATAAGTAGGCACTGAAGGCTGTTTCTATAATAAAACACCATATTGGAAAGAATGTGATAGTTTCTAATAATATCGGCGTTTATGATCGAATTAAAGCGAAAGTGCAGTAACACGAGGATGACGAATTGTTGCTCAAACGCCTGCATTCCGGTACCGACGGTCGCGTGGTTGAAACAACCGGTAAGCTGACTTAGAATAAAATTGATTGGGTAAAAATGTCGTCCAAAATTCTAAAGAAGAGCATACTCGGGATCGGTGCTTACCGAAACAAAAAGCATTTCTCCCGAAAGGGATTTTTTTTCTCTGCCTCAAAAAGTTACGTGAAGGAGGTCAATCACTCCAGCAATTACTATACTTGAACTGGCCAGTGCGTAAGAATTTGGCGAGAAAAAAATTCACCTGGGTCGCGGGAGTATATTTCCAATGCTATAATTTGACGGCACGGTTGGCGCAGTGGTTAAGCGATTGACTGCTGCGCTGCGTGTCGCGGGTTCGATTCCCGCACGGAACAAATATTTGTATGACCTACAAGTAGTTGTTCCGGGTCTGGCTGTTTGTGTACGTGAATTTAAATGTTTGTAAACGCACCCACAATACAGGAGAAATTCCTAGTGTGGGGCAACGTTTTTTGAAAAAATAAAAAATAAATAAAAAAATATTCTCTACTCCTGCTTGTAACCCAATACCTTCCAACTAGGAAGCCTATTAGGCACGATTTTGTTTGTTTTAATCATTCAACAGTCAAACATGTCATGTTTGTACCAATAATCGTGAATATCGTGATTGTCGTGGTCACTCTCTCCATAAATTCTATTATACATAGGTAATGCATTTAATTTCTAAATACACATAAATTCTTCATTTATTATTGTTTAATCTTACGACGATCGCACTGACCCACAAAAGGCCACAATGGCAGCTGTGTTTCTAATAGGATAAGATGACTATTATTTTATCGCCTGCTATCAAAAGTTCAAAACTGTATTTATTTCTATTGATGTCAATGAACGGAGTTAAGGCATAATATAAGATCGTAATAGCATCATTCAGTTGAGATCTGCGTATGAACTCTACGAAGTAACCCCGCAAACATCTCGCCCGACTGCATTATTTTACGAATTGCAACCTCCTCATCAAGTTGATGATGCGGCGCATCGGGCGCAAATTTGAAATAGTTGGTGACATCAACTATCTCAAAATTGCGCCCGATGCGCCAACGCTGACGATCGCAAATCTACGTCTCAAACTTCCGCATAATTTGTTTACATAAATAATATTCTAGTGCGTAATCTCTACGTTACGTCGGCGTCGTAGCAAAATGAAGTATTGCAAAAACATGTTTGCTTGTGGGAAAACCGACCCGTGTCGCCGTCATAAAGTCTTGTGTGGTATTATTTATTTATTCGGGAACGCTGAAAAAGAATACAGTGAAAAGGAAAACATATACAGTGGCAAAGAGAGTCGCAGTTCTGTGCATTCTAAAAAACTAGCATGGTAAATAAGTTAACCTTCTTACAAATAAGGTGTCTCATAAATGTGCTATCATTACAGGAGGCCTCGGTCAACTAGGCGTGGAGTGCGCCAGGTACCTTCGAGGAAAATATGGCAGGGACAGTGTCATCCTCTCCGATATAATCAAGCCATCCCAAGATATAATTAATGATGGCCCATACATATTCGTAGACATTTTAGACTTCAAGGGTCTGCAGAAAACAGTCGTGAATCACAGAGTAGACTGGCTGATCCACTTCTCAGCTCTCCTCAGTGCGATTGGAGAGCAAAATGTTCCTTTAGCCGTACGAGTGAATATAGAAGGAGTGCATAATGTTATTGAACTTGCCAAACAGTATAATCTTAGACTCTTTGTGCCAAGTACAATTGGGGCCTTTGGTCCAGACTCTCCTAGAAATCCTACACCAAATATAACTGTGCAAAGACCAAGAACTATATACGGTGTGTCTAAAGTGCATGCGGAGTTGTTAGGGGAATACTATTATCATAAATTCGGATTGGACTTCCGTTGCTTGAGGTTCCCTGGTGTCATATCTAGTGACCCACCCGGCGGAGGCACTACTGGTAAGGATCTTATTGTGTTGTTTAGATTTCATTCATTACTATCCTCTATATTGGTATAATTAAAAGCTGGACAAACATAAGTTGATATGCAAAGAAACCGGTCGCAGAGAGTACATTGTTTATAGCAGTGTAGCCTAGTAACACTTATGTTTGTTCCCTAGATTTAGACGATGAAGCAGAAAATAACTATACGGTCTAATTAAAGACAAGGGCAATACCATACTTAGTTATTAATAAATCATTATTTTAAAAAGTTAAAAAAGTTGTTGCTAAGCAAAGTATAACCCATTGGATAAACTAAGAACTGTGCTTAGCAACAACTTTTTTCATTGGTTTGTCTGAATGGTTATATAAAGTAGATGTATGTAAATTCCGAGACACGCTTGTTAGCTAAGTACCTATATATTTTTTTGTGAGAGCATTATTATTATGCAAAACTGTGTTAACATATGAAAAACCTTGAATGAGGTAACTGACCAAGTTTAACACGGACGTGACTTGTAATATCTTTTATTAGGAGAACTAGCTGACCCGGCAAACGTTGTTTTGCCATATACATTATTTCTAGCGGCCCGGCGCTACTTCGATCGCGCGTAGTGTCCTACCTTACCCTACCCTACTCCTACACTACTCCTACCCTACTTCTACCCAACTCCTAACCTACTCCTACCCTACTCCTAACCTACTCCTACACTACTCCTACCCTACACCTAACCTACTCCTACCCTACTCCTAACCTAACTAACTAACACGACTTTCTTTTATATATGTATAGATGTAAAGAATGTACTCTTACGACTGCGTTATATTTGAACCACAATAGGACCCAGAAAGAACAGTGGTTTACTTATCATTATTGGCAGCCTCGTTCTGCCCACTGCTGCGATAGACCTTCTTCCTTTTGTGCTATTTTAATCATAATCAAGAATATTTGGGTCCTATGGTCACCATCATCATGCCTAGTCTTTTCCCAACTATGTTGGGGTCAGCTTCCAGTCTAACCGGATGCAGCTGAATACCAGTATTTTACATGGAGCGACTGCCTATCTGACCTCTACTACCCAGTTACTGGCTAATACGATACCCCTTGATAAGACTGGTTGTCAGACTTTCGGGCTTCTGACGACCCGTAACGACTGTCAAAGATCTACGAATGACAGCCGGGACCAACGGCTTAACGTGGCACGGAGGGGTCACGGTATGGCCCCTCCGTGACCCCAGTGTCCGTGATGGCGATATGGCGGTATGGTACGGTATTTGGGTCCTATGGTACCTATTCCTTAAAAAAATTACTTTACATCTTAACCCATTATATTTGAAAAAAGATTAGAGAAGGCTCATCTCACAAACAGCAGTTGGTGAGTTTTGAACTACAAATAAAAGACAACATTTTCACCACTATTTTTACAGACTACGCCATTGCGGTCTTCCACGATGTCATTCGCAAAGGCCAGTACCAATGCTACCTCAAGCCAGACACAAGACTTCCTATGATGCACGTAAGGGATGCCCTACGTGCTCTCTCGGAATTTTTGGAGGCGCCCAACGAGATCCTCAATAGAAGAGTATACAATGTCACGTCAATGAGCTTCACGCCCGAAGAATTGACAGAAGCTATGACTAAATATATACCAGACTTCAATATCACTTACATGCCTGATAGCAGGCAGGAAATCGGTGAGTAAATAACGTATTATTTATGTAAACAATAATATTTCAAAGTCAAACTGCGATTATGTGAACAAGGGCAAGAAAATAAGCAATGTTCTTATAAATAGGAAACTGTAGGTACTAGAGCTATCGACGAATTGCGAAATGCTCCTAGGAAAATTTTTGTACTCAGAAATACATTTCCCAAAAATATACCTATCAGCTCCCTCTCTAAATATCGGGTAGTGTTTTTGATCTTCTTAATCTTAAACACCATTTCATTCAGTGAAAGTAAAGTACGTAGTATTTTATAGTCTATTAGTTTCTAGCTCCTAATCCATTTTGGTTTCAAAACGTCTTCGGTTTTTTAACGCAGCAAATTTTATCACGCGCTGGATTTTCAACTTGACTTGATTTTCACTTGCTTAGCGCTGAAAGTCGAAAATCCAACAGTATATTTATGACATGCACTCTGTTGGATTCTCAATGTTCGGCTCAACACAGACACAACAGAGACTCATTAAAATATCGCTCGTGCATAGGTACCTGAGCGTACACTATTTTCTTTAACACGTTCCCAATATTTATTTCAGCTGACTCCTGGCCGCAAGTATTCGATGATAGTGAAGCTCGTCGGGACTGGAATTGGAAGCCAGAGGTCGATCTGGACAACCTTGTCAGACTGATGGTCAAGGAGGTCAAAGAAAAAATTGCTGCCAATGGACTATCATAACGTGAAATCTCGCTCATTGCTCATCATGTTGTCTTTGTCACTCGAAAGAGTAACTTATCCCCCCACACAGAATCTATGAAACGCGAATTGACAAGCAGTCTTTTGTTGATTAGCAGTTTCATCTCACTTTTGTTGCTAAACGGACGTCAGTGGGTTTTAAATAGTTCTTATATTGTAATTCAATTAAATAAACGCTTTAACTGAACCTTCGTTTATTTGATTTATTTTATAAAAGAAACGAAAGGGGTTAACTCTACGGGCCGGCGAACATCTGGCAAGGCGCAGCAGGTTACCCGGCAAACAAAAATTAAATTAACCTTTCGCATGTCGAAATAAAATTTAAAATACTTATATGAACTTACATTAGCCCGAGAGATAGGCAGTCGCTCCATGTAAAATACTGGTATTCAGCTGCATCCGGTTAGACTGGAAGACGACACAGCATTATATTGTAGTCTTTGAAGCCGACCCCAACATAGTTGGGAAAAGGCTAGGCAGATGATGATTAGCCCGGGAGAGTAGCAATTCGGACAGGTTATTTATTTTCGACTTTATTTATCGAGAGACAATGTTGATATTTGTTTAGCAGGGAAAACTGCACTGCCAGGTCTACGCCGGCCCTTACGAGTATCCATAACTAAAGTGGTAACTCTATGGGTTACTAGATTACCTATGAAACGAGCCCGCCAGCCATCTTTAATTTTAGGTCATTGCCAGGCCCGATAACTATAAATAACTTAGGCCTTTTATTACCCGTCCTGATGGCATATACCGAAGGCCTGAATAAATTATGTAAGGCACACCACAGATACTGGCTTTTCTATAATAGGTTGTTTAGATTAGCGCCATGGATCTTGGACACTGAGGACCTAGGGATGGGAAGCCATGTACTTACCTATATTTTTTTTGTATTGCTGTTGACCAAAGAGAATATATTGCTGTTGACGGTGTTCCAAGTTGCATTTGAAGTGATAAATTATATTGCCCCCAGTTGGTTTCTCCAATGATGGAAATATTTATAAAATATAATAGAAAGAGAGAGAACACAGAGAGAGAGAAAGCCGTATGGAGGGGGCATAAAGCTTTTTCCTTAGTGCTTGGCCAGACTGGCAGCGCGGGGCGGGGAGCGGCGCGGGTACGGGAACGGGCGCGATCTGCCTGTCCGCAGTTTCATTCAGAGCGCAGAGCGCGGCTTCGTTCTGAGTGTCGTCGAGTCCAGTGTTTGTCAAAATATAATATGGATGAAGACTTATTTGTACTAGAAAAAAACTCGAATTAGTTTAAGAACCCGCTACCTAATTGCGTAACACATTATCGTGTATTGATTCAGACTAATCGGCTTCATGTCAGCAAGCGCCGCTCACCGCGCCCGGGTGCCCATTAAGGACGCTCAAATGAAATTCTTATGTTTGTGTACGCAGCGCGCCGCATTTTTGGAACTTCTTTCCTAAAATTGTCATAAGAATATTGCGGAATGGCGATTTTTCACCACCCCTATAGTTCATGATTATCCCACCAGATGGAAGCACTTGATAATTTTTGTGGCTTTGTAAATACATACGGGGAGGTAATTGCGTAACATATTCAACGGTAGCAATGGCTTTCATTTTGACAGTTCTACAAGACTACAACATGCATTGCGTTATTTTCCTGGTTGAGCAGACAAATTTTTCGAATATTTATTTATGAAGGGATCAGGAATATCCTTCAAAATTATTCAGATTGTGATTGTTAGTGTTTTACGCATTGACATATATTATATTACTAGCGTAAGGACCGGGCTAACGGCGCGACTAAATGGCACCAACGCGCTGGCCCTAAAATTACGGTTTTAGGGCCAACGCGACTCAGTTGACAGTGGTGCGCGCGAACTTCGAATTTCGAACGAAGAACTTCTATGTAAAATGTTCAGACGGGCGTATCCTTACTTTTGAAATCATTGGTTTTACGCATTTAGGGTGCAGCGGTGCTATTCCGTAAAAATCTCAACGTGAAAACTTAGGTGAAGTGAGCGTGGAGTGAGCTGTCAATAGTGTCAATTCCTAGCAAAAACATAGGTACTCACTTCACCTAAGTTTTCCCGGTGAGGTTTTTACAGAATCGACCGGCAGGTTGTGAAAATAATGTATGTAAGGAATGGAATAAAAGAGTCAAAATTTCGATCAATTCCTTTATTTAAGCATAAAACAAAATAAAAATCACCTTTGCTTAAAGGAATAATAAAAACAGTGTTAAGCATGTACATGTTTGCTACCTACAGATACACAATGAAAAAGAAAACAAATCGCCCCCACCATGAGTTTACAACTAGAATTTAAAAAGTTTAAAAGTGATGTCTATAAAGAAAGAGGCAAATGAATTGTGGAGTGGATAGACTCATGGCAGTGGTCGTATAGAATGTTAGAGGATGAAACTTAAAAATAAAATGACTTCCAATTCACACTATACACAACTCAGTCTTCGATACGTTACTCGTCGGCAACACGGTCACTTATTTATTATTTCTATGACAATATTCACTAGATATGGACGTAACATTACTATAGGCAGAACGTTCATTTCCATACTCATACAATTTTTTTTTTCTCAATGTTGCCGCGTTATTATTATGAGATGTAACTATTTCAATGCATAAAGTTAAAATTCTAATCTACTAACAATTTTTATTCTAAGAATAAATGGTGTTTCTGTGATTTTAGGACATTTTCTACTTCTAAAGTTTCAAAATACTTATAGTAAATCAAAATTGTAATTTTACGAGAAAAAAATCATCCAAAATGCCTTTCCACCTTATAGATCTACGTGTTATTATTTCTGTATTACTAGCGCGAAAAAATAATATACAAATATATAAAAAATCATATATCTAGCCGAATCTAGCCAACTTAATTTTATTGCACCTGTTTACTATAATAATTATCACAAATCGTATATACAGTCATTGTGAATGTTTTTTAATGGCACTTACGTCTTCTTACATCTGAAGGTCAATTCCCGTAATTAAAAACTTTCAAAATCTATTCGCAATCTCATCTCGACGACAATCAATGTCAAAAACTTGTCAAAAATGTAGGGAAACTAGAGGTATTTTTCATAGATCAGACTATGAACGTTCTTAAAATTACGAGAATTAAGTATGTATTTAGATTTCAGACTTACTCATGGAAGATGAGAGATAGAGATAATTATATATAATGCACTGTCTGGAGATAATCACAAAAGTAAGACAAAGATTTAGTTCGTAATAGAATGTACTAAAAGATACGAATATTCTGTGGTCTCATAGATTGCTACCGCCAATAAAATCAGCTAAAGAAACATTCACAATAACAATGAAATTCGTTTATACTTTCTACAAATTGGTAACATTTATACATACAACAAATATTTGAAAACACAAAATATACATTGTAATAAACCTCACTAAATAAAAATACACTTATTCGATATCCCCGGTACCCAAAGTGTGTCAAACCACATTAACATACATGGCAACTTATTTATAAAAGTAAAAAGTTTTACAGAAGAAATGCAATATACACTGCAATGGTGGTATGAACGAAGCGAATGCGAAGTTAGTTTAAGTACATAAGTTACAAGTAAAAAATGCAATTAGTTACAAAAATGGAATAAAATATAGAATAATACAACACAAAGATCACATTTGGGAGTCAAAAACATGATATCAATAGCAAAATACAACTTAAATTATAACAATTAAACGAGTTTTCATTTTGTGTGTGGAGTCAGTTTGTTTTATTATATTAGGTTGTGTGTATAGCAGATTTTGGATTGATCTGTATGCGATCCACCAAGAAACCGTTCTAAGTATTACAGAACCTTACCTCACTCAAGAAAAAAGCATTGCATGAAACTTGTTTGTAGCCATTTGATTGGTTAAAATTAGTTTTATGTAATACTTAGTCTTGAGAAAGGCTCTGTAATACGGGCCTAAGAGCCTGTTGTTACAGACTAAAACTGAACTCAACAATAGCGTAGAAATACTTTCGTGTCTTAGCATCTTCATATTATTTTATAGCGTCTCGGCCACAAGAGACTAGTTTCACATAGAACGACCTCTTCGAGCGTACCTTGTGTTGAAAGCTACAAGACCACTATAAACCGCTACAAGGCTATTTTGGCGCGTGGCCAAAATCAGGACTAACGTCGCCATCTTGTTTTTTTGAAGTGACATTTCAGAAAACAAAATAAATCCACAAATGTTTACGAACAGCGCCCCTCTGTCAACGTCATTCGAGCACCAAAATATCCTTGTAGCAGTGAAGGTAGTGCTTCTTTGACTTGAAGTTAACGTGAACAAGGTCTTGGGGTTTCTCCATGGAAAAAAGGTCTGTACGAAAAATAATTCTCCCGCTCCAACGCGCTATTATCCTACATATTTGTGGCGTAAGATATTCTTTTTCCATGCTCTAATGGTCTTCTGTTGATAAGGTACTAAAGGAAGATAAAACGAGGCCAAGGCTTCCATCTTTATTTCCAGCCTTTTTGAACCAGTTCATGTTCATCTCCCGTTTTATTCACCCCTCGTCTGTGCCATTCGCAACACTTGCAGGTTAGACTAGGCTGACTCGTGTGCCTTTTTATGAACCATTGGTTCTGTATTATTGTCACCGATAGAAAATATGTACTAAATCCTGCTTACTTAAAGATATTTAGGCGAAGTTCTACGCAGGATAGACCCCTAAAAGGTGTATTACTAGCTACTATTTCCACACCTTTCTTGTTCTCTTCATATTTATATGTCGATTTTGGACTGCCGCAGTATCCTCTATGTACGGGATGCCTCGTCTTTGCAATAAGTCACGGATTGGTGGGCCCAGGTCCGCGAAGGTTATTTCTTTTCGCGCACTGGATTCTCGACTCTCGGTATTGAGCCGAACATTGAGAATCCAACAGAGCGCATCCCAGCGCGTCAAGAAAACAATGTTAGGTTTTCAACTCTCAGCGCTAAGCAGTGTTGAAAATCGAGTGTGCGAAAAATAATCGGCAGTGCGAACCTGGGCTGAAAGTCTGCACGCCATGTTTGTCAGGAATTCGACCAATCGGAAGAAGCGTACATTTTCCGTTCCGTTTTGCGTTCATCCTCCTATTTCGTTGCAATGTCAATTCTAGATACGCTGTTTAGAAAACCTTAAAATTGTATGGATCTTATTATTAATTGGTTACGCATCCGACAAGTTAGTAAAAACAAACTTTTTGTTCGGAACAGTGCGTCTAGTCTAACATACGAATAAAGAACGTCGTTGTATTCTGGAAATGTTATTCCGATTTTATATTATAGTTTGTGTGGTTTTTGTGACTGCTTTCAAATTGGACAAAAAGCGGCCACACATGACAATTTTATGACAATAGGTTGTGGCGCTGCAATTTGTGGCCCAAATGGAAAGCATTCAAAGGCTGCGTTTACGCACCGCTAAAACAAGAACGCATCCGAAAGTTTTTTTCAGTCAATATAATAAATGTACACAGATAACGTTAACAATGTGTTTGAACATAACAATTCAATTTATTAATGACAATGAAAACTTCCTTATTCAGTCACAGTAATGCACTCTAAAATTTAATTTCACAAACTACTTGTCTACGTGTATTGTGACGTCATAATAAATGCTTACAACTTGGTGGGCGGTGACTGGCCATCGTTACTACTGACAAAGGAAGGAACTAATTTTAGTGTTGATACCGAAAGGCAAGAATGAATGCCGCGTGCGATTATTTTAAATTTAATTAAACGTGTTTCAAAAACGTTTCATAACTATCGATTTATAGTATTTAATAATGTTAAAAAAAAATGAACATGTTTTTTATTCAAAATTAAGTGGTGCTTGCCCTCTGAAAAGACTATTGGCTAAAAGGCAAGTTAGAAAACGAATAAAAAAAACACGACTTATTACATGTGCTTCATAAACCGTGAAGTTTACAATAACAAAACATTAAATTTTATTTCAGGCATTAATAAAACGCATACGACCATGTCTTATGGAACTTTTGCCGCATTTAAAAACGTACTTTTGAAATATTTACATAATTATTTTCGTTTCGATTGTTGCTTACTGGACATTGTCCTACGAAAATTCTTTGTAACAAAATTAATTATTATTATAAATAAATCACTGCGTCATATGCCTAAAATTATATTCATCGTTTTCCGTCACAATGCTAGCAAAAATATTTGATTTTCGTTACCTACATAATTGACTTGACGACTAGTCTCCCTTGATGTGTTGCTGTTGCTCCCGGTTCATGTTCATCTCTTTCAAGCGCTGTCTGAGCTGTGCCTTCTTTATGTTTGTCATGATCTGCGTTGATTGGTATAGCCACGAACCCTGGAAAATATAGACAAGACATTTTACATGGATAGGTAGGTAAATGTGTAAGTAGATGTGAAGGTGTTTTAATTGTAATTTAAACAAATAAATCATTTTAAGACAGGAGCCAGGCAAGATTTAAAGTTTGTTCTAAAGACAAAGGTTTCAATTTACCCGACGTTCGTAAATTTTACGTGACAGCAAAGGCAGGGTTATGTTTTTTGCTGTCTTGTCTCTGTTGTTCACAAACTAAACTAAATTTAAGTTCAGGCATCTTTTTCCTTCTATTTCATCAAGACAAGGACAGAAGATAAATATTAGTTTATTCCTGTCAAATTAGTCAGCGCCTGACGTAAATTTACGTATTTTAGTAGCCAATTTTTTAATCTCGTCTAAAGTTGTCTATGGAGTATCTTAATTTGACAGGACTAAACTATTATTTATTTTCTGTCCTTTTCTTAATGAAATAGAAATAAAAAGATGCATGATCTTAAATTTAGTTTAGTTTGTGAACAACAGAATCGGCGCCATGGGACAATCGAGTCTAGAAATTTTTTATGCACAACAATATGAATGTAAGCTCCGTCGGTAAATTAATTTTAGTACCAACTATTTTCTGATCTAGCATAATGAATCTTCTTATTAAGAGCACATTCATGTCATTTAGCTATAAACTACAATGGCCTACTTATTTTCTAATTTCACCACAGTAAAAAATAATTTACAATAACTATTCAAATCTAATATGTAATTAATTACGATATCTAGATCATACGAAATTTTATGAACTTACCACCATTATCATGCAGTTTAGTAGTATAGGGATGGAGAAAACGACCGATATGAACAGGCCTTTACTATCGAAGTACTGCTGTCTTGAGAATAAGGTCCAATTCCGCGCAGCAACTTCGTTGATATTCTCCGAAAAATAGACTAGCAACACTGAAACATTGAAATCAAGGTTGTTGTTAATTACCAGTATAAAATTAATAACCGGATGTATTTTAAAGGGTGTTGAAACGAATTAAGATGTAAGTAACATAATGAATGGTATTCGTGTACTTATCTTACTAAAAAGAATACTATCTTTGAAAAAAAAGATAGCAGAGTCTGAAGGTTAAAAGAATAAATAAACATCGTTCATTCCCCGGAGACCGAATGGTTTCTATAATATCAACAATGAAATAAAGATTGAAATTAAATACTTTTACTATTTTGCTGCAGTGCCAAATGACGCAGAGGCGCTTTCTGAACCGACTGCGGTTTCGATTTTCGCACTACTGCTAAAATGTGTACACTGTACTGCGAAGATATTTGTTTTGAAATCAACACGCGTGAACGTCTAGATTTGTTTGTAAAGTGTAAGTATGGGCGTGGCCTCCATTGAGAAATCTTAGTATGCTGTATGAAGCGATTTTCTTGTTTAGAAGACTTGATAGTTATAAATTGATATAGCGTATGTAATAGTAGGCTAGTAAATAGGCGTCAATGCCGTTGATAGCCAGTGGAAAGATGATTTTTGCGTCTTCGGATCTCCCCTATTCTGCTCTACTTACAATTTTATTGAGACAAAGGTCATTAGGGATAGATACTTTTGGACACACGTTTTATAGGAGTTATAATATAATAGAATAGAGTAGAATACTCTTTATTATGTACAGTCACGAGCATAAGTATGTATACACTTGGCTTTATTCAAAGGGGATTTTCTCCTTTAATTTTGAATGAAATATGTTATTGAACATAGTATTTTCGAACCCATAGGTTTATGTAAAGTGTCATATTTCAAGGTTGCATTCGTTATTTCACGAAAGAATCGCAATTGAAAGTTGCCAAGTAAAGACATTAGTGCTCGTGACTGTACAGGTACACCATATAAATTACAGACATAAATATAGAAACTACAATGGGCGGTCTTATCGCTAAGAGCGATCTTTTAAAGACAACCTTTGGATGGATTAAAAAGGGGAAGGTAGGACCAATACTGTAGGTAGTCTGTGGTGTACCATTTACATACAATAAATACATACCTACATAAAGTATAATAAAAGTGTACTTATACTTAATCGAAATTGGAAAAGGTATAATGTACCTAGTTACCTACCTATTTAATCGAACCTCACATAATTCCCATTCTGGGCTCTTAAAAATATTATTGAACACTCTAATATAACGATTGCGCCTCCATCGGGGCCTAGAAATACTAGATAGCCAAGTAACTGGGAACAACTTGGATATAGCGCTCGCCGGCCACTACCGCGGCACTGCTCAGCGCTCGCTTCGCTCGCTCGGCTAACCTGACCCATTTGGTCGGGGTGCCATAGCTTAGTTACTACGACCAACTCGGCTCCCGCGTGGTTGGTCACAGTTCTAACCTAACCTAATCCATTTGGTCAGGGTACCCTAGCTTAGTTTTGCGACCAACTGCGAGAAAAGGCCAGAAATTTAAAAAAGGCTCATTTTATATAAAAAATGTGATATGCCCAAAATGTTTTTAGACGTTCATTAATTTAAAAAAAACCGTGCATCCTTCGAAGGCTAATGTTTTTAGAGGATCAGTTAATTAATTTTTCATTGGAAAAGGGGTCTTTTATTATAGAATAATTCGAATAATGGTAGGTAGCTACTTACATAATATTATGAACAATATTACTTGAAAGTTCCCGTAGTTCCTCGTTGAGAAGCAAGTGAACGTTATTATAATGTGGAAAGATATCAGCCCCATTAGCCAGGGGTCGCGCCATTCAATCTGAAAGTAAAAGAAAGCAAACTTTATTTTACCAGTCGACTAGCATCACTCGCGATTTCGTACTTGTGAATTTCGTATTTTCTTCTACAAATTCTGAAACACCTTCCACCCCTATAAAACTTGGTTTTCGAAAATTAATGATTACTATCCAGATATCATGTTTATGATTATTTATTCAGATGTGTATTCAGGCCGATTTAAGTTTTTTTTAGCAACTTTCATAAAAATTGGACCTCCCTTTTTTCCACTACCTAAGGAAAGAAGATATGTGGTACGCTCGAACGTTCTTAGACTCGGTAGTTTCGGCTGTGCGTTGATACGGTTGATATGTCAGTTAGTCAGTTTCTTCTTTTATATGTATTATAGATATCAATTACACTTGCCGGTGTTCATTATGCGCTAAAACTGGTCAAGGTCATGGTAATGTGGCGATACCTTCAGGTGGCCAAATTTTCCAAAAAAAAAAAAATTAAATGAACCATTGTTCAAGTGTTTGGTAAGTTATCCCGAAGGTTGTAGCTGTAGCGAAAGGTAACTAAAGAATCTGGTGTCAAAGTAGGCGCAAAACTAAGGCTTCTAATCGCAGATCAGACAAGCAAGGGACCGACCGAATAATTCGAAATGTAGCATAATCAGCCTATAATTAGTTCCCACTGCTGGGAAACAGGCCTCCTCTCGGTGAGAGGGAGTGGACCGTAATCCACCACGCGGGCCCTGTGCGGGTTGGTAGAACTTTTCACATGTCTGCGAATTTTGGTTCCAGGACATACCGGTTTCCTCACGGTGTTTTCCTTCACTGTTTTAAGAGCAACGACCATTCGAAGGGTAATATTGGTCCTACCGGTACACGAATATACTAATAATCTCCTTTAGTAATGCCATATTTTGTGACCACATTTGGCCTTTGTAAGCCTCTAAGGCGTGAATCGCGGTGTCTTGAACTTGACTTATCAGTTAAACTCATCTTTGAATTGGCTACTATAAAGTAAAAAACCGATTTAACTTGCGTTCTCATAATTTCAAGCGATATTTTTTTCAATTTATTTTCTCTATTTTACAAAACAAATTAACCTTGTCGTACTAGACCATTTATCGGTCAAGGTTATTAGAACCGATTAGTAAGTAAGTAAGATTAGGGCTGGTTGTTTATCGATTTTAGTTTACAACGTGTTATTTTATTTAGTCACATCGATGACGCGTGCTTGGAAAAAGTCAGCCGTGTATAATTAACTTCGGATTTCTATAATTCGTTACGGAGCATTTGGATGAACCTTCGAAACTTTTAAAACATCAACAGTACCTATTATTGTTATACCAACAAAAACGTGTCATCCCAAATATTACGTCCCCAATTGCAGTATGGCAGCTTGGGAAAATTATTTTCCGATGTATGGAAAGATATAGGCGATAGACTGAATACCTATTCAATTGAACATTACAATAGTGAACAAAAGGCTGTTATAACCGTATTACCGTGTAACATATAATGTACCGGTTTTATAATCGTAGTTATTTAAAAAACACAACCTCTCTATGTCAATAATAGTGAGTTAGTAAATGTTCAATGTGTTGTTGAACTAAATGATTAAATGATTAAATCATCATCATTTAATCATTTAGTTCTACAAACTCAAATTAACCAAGCCAAGCCAAGCTAACTAGTCAAGTGTAACGGACGGTCGTTAATATTTATCTACACTTTCTGATAAGACTAACGGCGGAAAAACTATAATAAGACGAAGAGTTTCTAATACTTTTCAAGATAGCAGAGTTCTATAGTAAGTACATAATGACATAGAAGACTAGATTAGACTACATTTACGACAGTGATCATGATAGTTCAGCCAAAATGGCTAAGGAATTTTCAAAATTTTCGCTACACTCGTATTAATCTTATATGGTCGTCGAGTGCGTTATCATTCAGTAAAAATACACTTACAAAATCTGGGCTAATGACAAGTTTAAGATAGTGATGATAAAAGTATAAGAATGTAATTTGGACTAAGATTTTCGCAGCCGTTGCCGCTGGGCACATACTATACTACTAAGCCCAAAGCTATTGAACGTCATATTCGCGCTTTGACGGCCTCCTTCGTGATGCTCAAGTGCTATAGTTTAATCTATATAATGCTATAGTTTAATCAACCTCTCATGAAAGATATGTCTTCACCTGTCCTTAGAGACTCGTTGGTACTAACGCACTACTTGCACTGCGGGCCAGTGAAGTTGTAGAAATACTGCATGCGCAGGACAGCTTGCGCTGCATTCCACTGAGGTTGTTTAAAGGAACAAAGCTCAGGGAACACTTTGCATTCACAATAGGCTATTTGACAATGTAAAAAATAAGGTCATAATTATTGACACTCGTATAGATTATCGCTTTTAAAATCGATTTGCATTAATTTTACTACAAAACAATGTATTATTTATAAAAAAAATCCCGAAAAAACTTCATCTTTTTAAATCTGGCGCCACGTAATCGAAAACGGTCTGGATTGGCTGAACTTAAGATGACGTCATGATTTAGTAAATTTCTGTCTATCGTTGACAGAACAGATGACTTTTGTCTAGTATCTCGACCGTTTCAACGTTTGTTTACGTGAATCGTGACGTCACGACGCCATATTGTTAAAGATAGCGTTTTGGCGGCTTATTTAAACAGTACATTTTTATTTACTATTTTTTAAAAGAAATACATTATGCAATTTGAAGTAATAGGTTTTTGTGGGCTCGTTAGACACCATTAAATAATCTGAGATGTTTATCAGAAACCAGTCAAATAGCCTATTCTTTGCATGTAAACTACATAACTTAACTTCTCGTACCTAGATATTATACATAATATAGTTGCATGCATATCGATCGTAGGTCTTATTGCATCTGCATGGCATTAACCTCTCCCCGGAGACTAGGGTCATTGGAGCGATCTACGTGGGCGGCATTTATGTTGAACGTTAGATGGTTACGGATGTTATGTCCTATTTACAATGAGTGCACGACATTATTATGCTTATAGTTTCGTCACAGACTTCTGATCAGGCGTTGGCGTTGCGGATGTCTGTTTCGGAGTATTGCGTTGTACAGGCGAAAGAACCTCAGTGGTACTGGTAACACTTTAACCTCGACCTGGCCTAGCATAGTCAAGAGTTTCAATAGAATAAAAGGACTGCTTTAACTGGTTTTGTTAACACTTCGTGCGGCTACCTAAGTGCCCTCAGTGTGGTGAATTCTTTACTCAGATGTAATATTATGTTCTCTACCTTTCGAATACTTCCGTTCTAGTTACAGAAATGTTTAAATTTCCGTTTCAGTTGCTATGGTGTTATCGTTAGTGCATAATGATAACATGTTTAACATAAATTCAGAATCTCGCACATACAATAACATATCGGTGTAAGCGTTGAGCTAAAATTGAATTTAAATATTGCTTTTACTTCCAGGACATCATTGCCTTGCAGGTTCAGATCAGGGATTTTAATTTTTTTTTACTGTGTGTGGGTCGTGGGTAAGAGGGGCAGAATTATGCTTATGTTCAACCTCGTAGGCAAAAACCCGTGAATGCCGTGATGCAAGCAAGGCCAGAGTAGCGAAATCATAAGTGAACGTCATATATTCAACGAACATCAGTCTAGTCTCTAGCAATGGCGCCAGTTCACGGCCAGAGTAATAATGTTACCTATTGTGGTTATCAGAATGTAATTAGCATTTATAATAATTGATGACCGCAGACTACAGATATGGCACGGGTAAATACTGCAATTTTCGGTAGGTACCAATGTTTATTTGTGAATGCACATCGCGCTTCTAAGATAAAGCGAATACATAGGGTCCGGAAAGGATGCAGGATGCGAAAAGCAGAGAACCGGTCGTGCTTAGTGTGCAAAGTGGTGGTGCTTGGGGGAAGCCTATGTCCAGCAGTGGACGTCTTTCGGCTTTTAAGTAGGTAAAGTTACATGAGAATACTTTTTAAACTGCGAAATAGTTAAGTACCCTTTCTATACATGAATTTATTGGATCCAATTCTGAAAAAGGAGCAATTTTATTCATTCTTTTGTGTGCCTCTTTAGTTTGGCTAGTACTTAGTCACTATGAGGAAGGTCAAGGACAAAAGGATTATGTTACATTTTCGCGACCGCCATATTAATACCTACCAGTTTCACTAGTAGGTACGTCATTGCCAGACTTGTCTCACGCCCGCAAAGCGCCTTTAAGCGCCCGAAATACCTTATCGAATTAATCATTTTAGACAAAAGATAGGTGTACCCTATGGGTGTACCAAATAACAAACATTATATCAAGTTTGTTTAGGTATAATCTACAAGTACTGTAATTACTTTATCAACTATTTCAATAAATCAATACACGCAAACATAGTAAGTAGGTATTAATTTTTGGAGTACTTCTTTAATAATATTATATGACATTCATCATCTACCTAGCCTTTTCCCAACTATGTTGGGGTCGGCTTTCAGTTTGACCGGATACAGCTGAATACCAGTACCTATTTTACATGGAGCAACTGCCTATCTGACTTCTTTACTGGGTAATAAGATTGGTTGTCAGACTTTCGGTCTTCTGACGTAACACGACTGTCAAAGATCCACGAATGACAGCTGGGCTGGGACCAACGGCTTATCGTGCTTTCCGAGCTGTGTTTCCGAGGCACGGAGGGGTCTTGGTATGTGAAGATGGTTACCCATCCACGGACCACCGCGGCAAATGTAGCTTAACCTGATCGATCGACCTGTGCGGCTGTTATTATTTAGCCACAAGACCCTATTTTGACATTATGGCTATAAAATTACTGGCAACTGTATGTGTGTAAGGTAAATAAACAAGTTTATTTTGAATTGACCTCTATTGAATATTAGAATGCATAATTCAAGGTGGCCAAGTATTTGTAAATACCTAGACTAGATGATGCTTTCCGAAAATATTTTATCAAATATTTAGGCTGAGAACCTAAATATTTATGTGCAGCAAATAGTATGCAATCTAGTTTTATGTGTTATAAACATAGAAGAGATTATTATAAAACGTATTATATTTTTTCATAATTTATGATATTATAAAAAATAATTGTTTATACTTTTCCATGCTTTTATAAAAGATAATGTCAGTGCACTGATAACGGATGTTGTTATAATTACAATTTTTATCAATAAATTGGTAATATTAGTTGTGTTAATATAGATTTTTAGGGAGCAAATATGCACATATTTGGCTAGTGGGAACACGCTGAGATCTCAGCGTTTTAGCGGTTCAGGTTTACCTTCCAAGTGCTGATTATGATTAGCAATCATAACTGTCATAGATAAATAGAGCTATATAGGGGTCTGATTATGAAAATCAAATACTCTGTCATTCAATAAGAGATGGTTTCAGAGGGTGATGTCATTGTTGGCTAGTGGGAACACGCTGAGATCTCAGCGTGTTCCCACTAGCCAACAATGAGATGGCGAAAATCAATAAGAGATGGTTTCAGAGGGTGATGTGGCGACCGGCGATATACCCCTTTATTCATAGAAATTGTTTAAAGTTAATTAGTGATTAACTAATGTTTGAATGTCACTTAAATTAACATAATTTATAAATAAACCCCTTGAAGTTCAATTTAGTAATTAGCACTATTTTTTACTGTACCTCAACTTTCAAGAGGCAGTGTCTTTTATAAATTAATGTAAAATTTTATATTTTAAGTAGTTTTACTACTAAAATTGTTTCAATGAACTTCTGTTCATCATCATCTGCCTAGCCTTTTCCCAACTATGTTGGGGTCTGCTTCCAGTCTAACTGGATGCAGCTGAATACCAGTATTTTACAGTGACTGCCTATCTGACCTCCATAACCCATTTACTGGGTAATAGAATACCCCTTGGTAAGACTGGTTGTCAGACTTTCGGGCTTCTGACTACCTGTAATGACTGTCAAAGATCCACGAATGACAGCCAGGACCAATGGCTTAATATGCTTTCCAAGGCACGGAGGGGTCACGGTATGTAAAGATGGTCACCCATCCACAGACCAACCGCAGCAAGCGTAGCTTAACCTGATAGATTGACCTGTGCGGCTGTCATTATTTAGCCAGAACTTCAGTTATGCTAACTATTACAGGTAATTTAGTGAATTGACTAAACATAAATTACGTAAATGTTATGTAGATAATAATTATGTATCTTTACTAAAGGTAGCTCAAACACTGCCCTTGGGTGGTTTATTGATTTTATATTCATTTTGTGTCATAGTGTTTGATTATTATGTCATACTTTTTAATTAGAAAAAACATCTTTGCAGTGAAAATTTAATAGGAGCTAAAACCACCTCCTTTTGAAGTTGGTTAAAAATTATGATTTATTGTTAGTGTTGTCTTAACGGACATTATTTGCCTGAGCAGTTGTGACCAATGAGGGAATGATCCACAGCATAAGACCAAAATATGATAAGCCATTTGAGTAAAGGTCCCTTTTTCCAATCCTATCTTCCCGGTCAGAGGGTAGTGTCTCCCAGTTATTTGAAAACTTTATCAATGTTCCTGTCACTTTCTTCACAGTTTTAGAGAGATAGATTGAATAGGATATTCCAGATCATGCTGAGTCATAGAGATAATCCTAGTTGCTTCTCTATCTTAGTAATCTATCTTAGTAAACCACAGCACTCAAATGTACATTGGAAGTTCAGGCAATTGAGTTACTCTAACCAGTGTTTTTTGCTTCCACATTAAGTAAATTCAGGAATTATGTTAATTATAAACCTTTGCTCTCTGTTACCGGCAAAACAATAGTAAAATGATAATTAGACAGATACCGATAGTGAACGCCGTTGGCCGCGGCTGCCAACCGAAAGGGCGACGCAACGAGTTACCGCCCAGATGGGAACATTTATGCAATATTACTGTAACCACGAATTTTCACTTTCACCTAGGGCAAAAATAATTGCTAAATAATGTAACAGCAGTTTATTTTGAGATCCCAACAATATAGATTCTTAGCAATAATGACAATACTCACACTGCGGAGATATGAAATAAAATCCGATATCTGATTAACTTCCACAAATTCCTCCATGTTGAAAGTTCACACGTAAACACAAACTGTTTCCAAATTGCTACAATTTAATTACACAGTTACGGTGTCTTGTAGAGATATTTTTTCAATCACCACATTCACCACATCACATCAATGAATATTATTGAATCAAATTGAATGAATGAGATTATGAGACAACGAATGACATGAATGACTGACTGGACCATAGACTAATAGATATAAATGGACTGGACTCATTTGGTCCTCCTATTTTTTTGTTTGGTTGACTGACTGACGTACGTACACTGACCTCTTTATTATGCCGCATTTACACATTCGTGCGAATCGCGAGGCGAATAACGAACACGCATATGTAAACAGTGCGCTCACTATTCGCGCGTTGTCAAAGTAATTCACCCCGCGAATTTGTGAACAGTAGTTCGCGACGGCCCTCGTATACGAATGGTTCGTCGAATCGTTCGTCGAGTGACGAGGCGAATGGCGAACACGATTGTGTAATTTGTAAATGCGGTATCACAAGTACGCTGGACTAACGATACTCTACGAAATGACAGTTGTTTTTTGTGCCGATTCAAAGCGCCCCGCTCGAAGTCCCCAGGAACTAAAATTGACACATTCTTTCAAATTGACGCGGACGTTGAGTTGTTTACATCGTCTTTGATAATTTAGGTCTAAATCCTGAAAAACGAAAAACTACTTAATTTGTGTATTTTGTGTTTACTACGTGATATTTGGAACATTTTTAATAAGAAAGTATGCGCATTTTGTAAAACTCGCTGTCAAAAAGGCAGCGGATTAACCTTTCCGCCCCTAAGACGACCCACTGACCAATGATTTCAATAATATCCTATCATATTTATGTGTTCACATATAATTAATACAACAATTTGAATAAGGTTGTAAATGTTCCATGTCGATAAATGTGTCGATAATTTTCTTCAGACAGTTAATAATTTTAAATTTACGTCTTTCAAATAGAAATTTACTGACGCCAGAAATTTCTGGAATTTGATTAGCTAAAAAAATAGCAATACAAGTTTCTAATTTCAAAAGATAAATATTTTATGTATGTAGGTACCTAATGTGTACTTGTTTCCAAAATAAAGACCTAAGTAAAGATCGAAATAAAACTTGCCATCTACAATGTACTGTATACTTTAGTCATTTTTACTTTAATTAAATACTTAATTTCAGATTTCCCACCAACTCAACAAAAAACATCAAAATGGAATATTGGAGTCCTAAATCTAATTGTCATATTCTAAGATCTTGTAGTATCTATGAAGAAGATCTAGTAGTCGCAAACGTTACAGCTGAAGTTGGGGTCCTGTATCCTTTATTCGATCCCCAAGTGGTGGGAAATTTCTGCGTTTTTTTATGCTGAATATTCACGAACCAAATGATATTCTGGTCTGACTGTAATTTGACAACGGCGGACCAAGTCACAGAGCATGTAACGTAACCTTTTAGGCCAAGTTAGATGGTCAAGGTATGTACACGGCAGTCAGTCGCACCGTCCGGCGTCCACCGTCTATTCAAAAACCGTAAATCCATAGACTACTATTACAATACTAGCGTAAATCACAGCCCGAGCCACAGGTCCACAGACTCTACATTCTGTCATCATCACAAATTGCTGTCATGTCATTCGTTTATAGGTTCTGTGCATTCGGTCGACGTACTGAACATAATCGTTCTTTTCCACCTATTTTCTCTAAACAAATTTGTTAGTTTTTAAAGTGGTTTTGTGTGATTAAATGAGGATTCGTAAAAAAAGTAACAAACATTAAATTTCAAATTAATCGGATATGATAGTTTGTCGTATCTCATCTGTACAATGGAAAGAAAATATGTTTGAGTAAAAATTGCTGACCATTCTTTTACAAAAGCTCGCAAGCCGGCAACGAAATGCTAAATAACATAATTACAACGACTGCAGGAATTCTAACGGCATGTTTGATAATATTCATCCGAGACGCACAAGTTTTGGGTAACATAATAAATCGACCCAGTGATAGATATACTCTAGATATATCTGGATGTGCTTTGTATCATAAGCTGTGCTCGCACTTCGATGATGATCTCGCAGTACTATCTTGTGCACTAAATGCGTCATACAACAAAACTCAAATTTTATTACCCTGCCAACACAAGCTATGGAGTCATCAAGCAGAGCTTTTAGAGAATGAATATGTGGAATATAAACTAAAGGAACCATGCCAAGAGGAGCCTGTCATACTGAACTGCCTAAGCCCAAACGAATATATGATAGATTGTGTGTTAAAAAAGAAATCAAGCGTAAGAGACAAAAAATGTTGGAGAATGATAAATAAAATTGAATCTCTGGTTTTCAACGATTGGCAGATCATTGGCAACTTCTTAAAGAACTGTTATGATGACATAGAAGCTCATACTTGTGGTAGAATTCCATTTGATCAAAGAAGTCTGTCTCAGAAGCAAACTTTAAAGTGCTTACAAGGCATTCACTCAAGACCTGAATGTCGGTCTGAGATGACCGTTCTTGAAGAAATGAAATATGACACCCTTCAGTTAGACAAGATAATATTTGCTGCATGTAACTTAGATCAGAAGAACTTCTGCCCTGATGAAGTACCAGGCTCCTGGTTGATGTACAAGTGTCTTTTGAGACATAAGTATGAAAATGGTGAATATACTTATTAATTTGCTTATACAGGAGAATTTTTTTGTTAATTGGTAGCATGCATAGCCTTAAAAAACACTCGTTCTCAATTAGCATTCATAAAAAACCACACTGTTATCAATACATCATTAAATCATTGGCCAATTAACAGTTTTATTGTAAATTGTTGTATTGTTGATTAAGCTGTATAAGTAATCAACTGTTGTTTTATGTAATTTTCATTACATGTGACTGTTTCATTACAGGAATGAGGAAAAAGTGCCAAGATCAACTGTTTTATGACCAAAGAAATATTGTTATGAATTATAGAATGAGTAAAGGATTAGTGAAGTCTTGTAAAGAAGATATTAGAAAATATCACTGCCGAAAAGGTGTTGTAGATGATAAAGATGTTAGACTTGCACAAATTTTATTATGCTTGGAAAATGTATCCCGCAATGAAAGCGCAAAATTAAGCCCAGAATGCACAGCTGAGATGATTGATCATAGAAAGATGCTAATGGATGACTATAGGCTGTCTCCAGAACTAATGCAGAACTGTGCCAATGATATTACAACACTATGTAAAGGTATTGAAGCTGGGGGTAGAACGATTCACTGCCTCATGGAACATGCTAGACCAAGAAAAAGGAAAGAGAAAAGAATCAGCATAGCATGTCAAAAATCTTTGGAAACTTTAGTTCAAGAAGCTGATCCAGGTGAAGATTGGAGAGTGGACCCAATTCTACGTAAGGCCTGCAAACCGGTGGTAGACAGAGCTTGTAGAGAAGTAAGTTATGGAAATGGTAGAGTTATGTCATGTTTAATGGAAAAACTTGGAACCAATCTAATGACTACTGATTGTGAAGCTGCATTATTGCAAATTCAATATTTTATATCCAGAGATTTCAAGCTGGATCCCCAGTTATACAAGGCATGCAAATATGATGCTGTTACAGTATGTAAAGCAAAACTCCAGTGGGCTGATGCCAGTGAACACCAGAATGAAAAAGACCCGCTAGTTTTACCATGCTTGTACAACTATGCATATAATCCTGATTTAAAGAAATTGAAACCTGGTTGTGAGTTCCAAGTCAGAAGAGTAATGAGACAGAGAGCTGTTAGTGTGGATATGATGCCAGAAATTGAAGATTATTGCATTAATGATCTAATTAATTTATGCTTCGAAAATACTGGAAAAGGTGAAGAAATATCATGCTTACAAAATAAAATAAAAGAACTTGGACCAAAGTGTAGAGAAATTGTTACTAATTTTACAGAAACACAAAGTGGCCATATTGAATTAAATGCCATTGTTAACATTAACTGTAGAGTTCCTATTGAGAGGCTATGTTCATCTGAGCTGAAAAGCAAGAAAGAGGAGGATGATGTCATGGAATGTTTGATAAGTCATAAAAATGATCCAGAAATTAAAGCCAATGTTAACTGTAGAGCCGCTATAGAACATGAGCAGCTGATCTCACTGAAAAATTATAGATTTACCAGAAAATTCAAGAATGCTTGCAAATCTTATGTGGTTAGATTTTGTCCCAAGGCACAAACTAAAAGTCAGGTGGTCACATGTCTTAGTGAAATAGTAAGAAATGATACATTAACAAAGAAGAAGCATACAATATTTAAGGATTGTCGCCAACAGTTGAGACAACAGCTGTTTCAACAAAAGGAAAATATTGATTTAGATCCTGAACTAAAAGAAGCTTGTAAGAATGATTTGCAAATGTACTGTGCCAACGTGCCCCATGGAGAGTCGGCAGCGTTGGAATGTCTTCAGACAGCTAAAGGGAAATTATCTGATGAATGTAGGAAGGCCATTTTTGTAGTAAGGAAACAAGAGTTTGCTGACAATGCTGTTGATTATCATTTAATTACGAGTTGTAATGATATGATAGACTTGTATTGCCATAACACAGATGCATCAAAAATTCTGGATTGTTTGAAGGTATCTAAAAGATCACATAATTTTTTTCTTTTAAAACTGATCAAAATCTGGTTTGTTTAATTGTATGGTTTGAATTGTTCCAGATTCATCGTCAAGAACTACATTTTGATGAAAACTGCAAAGTAGTTATTGTCAATAGAATGATAGAACAAAATATGGATTACCGGTTCAACAACAATTTACAAAAAGCTTGCAAAACGGATATTACGAAATTTTGTTCAGATGTGATTGGTATAAAATCCATTTTTAAATTAGGTAGACATATTTACAAACTCTGTAGTAGATAATTTTAATATTAATGAATTATTTGGCATCCTTTATATTAGGACTGATTAGGGTCAGACCAAAAATATTTTGAACACAGAGTTGTAAGTAAATGGAATGTCATATGCATGCTTCTTAAAACCAATCCCATTCATCTATACTCTTATTTGAAATAATATTAGACATTTAAAAAAACCTTTCCAAGCTAGGAACCGCATAGGGAGAAGGCCACAAGCAGCCTAGATTGGGAAGTGGCGTTAGAAGTAATCGACAAAGACAAAATAACGTGGGCAATCAACACCTTCCTACCTTTCAAACCAGCAGGTCTGGACGGTATTTTCCCGGCTCTGCTCAGGTAGAGCCAAGATTTACTGGATGATTACCTCGTGAAGGTGTTCCGAGCATGCCTGGCCCACCGCTACATTCCCTTGAAATGGCGGGAGGTAAAAATAATCTTTATACCGAAACCAGGTAGGGGTGACTAACACCCAGCCCAAATCTTTTAAACCTATAAGTCTCTCCTCGTTCTTCTTGAAGACACTGGAGCGGCTGGGAGATAGGAAGATTAGATCCCAAATTTCGGTACAATGACCTCTACATCCAAATCAACACGCCTACTGTGCAGGCAAATCAACTGAATCAGCACTCCTTTGCTTAGTCTCACGCATAGGAAATGCTCGTAAAGCCAAAAACCCAACTCTGGGCGCTTTCATTGATATAGGTGCTTTTGACAAAACTAACTTCATCAGCATCGAACAGGCACTTGCCACGCACGGTGTTGCGCGAAGACTCATTGCATTGTAAAAATACCGAGCTATTCAATTTAACGTGAACACCACCACACGAGGTATCGTGAGTAGAGGCTGCCCCCAGGGTGGGGTGCTGTCACCACTGCTGTGGAATTTAGTGGTAAATGAGCTCATCGCGGAGCTCAACGCCAGCAGTCTGTACTCGGTGGGATACACGGACGATATAGTAATTTTGATCTCAGGGAAATTTGAGGGCATGTTATGCGATCTCATGAGAAAGGCCTTCAAAATAATCGAGAGTTGGTGCACGAAGCACGAACTATCGGTTAACCCCTCGAAAACAGAACTATTAATGTTCACCAACAAGAGAACTCTTGGACCCTATAGGCTTCCAAAACTTTTCAACACAGAACTTGGGGGTCACATCATCAGGTGGGAGGAAACGCCCGGATGTCACCATTGCCAGGATCGCCCAGAGGACACGGTGAAGGTCTGCCCCGCTTGGGCGGAGCACCGCCGTGTCCTCGTAGAGGTGATCGGCAGCGGCGGCGACCTCTCGCGTCCGGCCCTGGTGCAAGCCATGGTCCGGGGCGAGAGGGAGTGGGAGGCAGTCACCTCCTTCTGCGAAGCAGTCATGCTAGCGAAGGAGGTGGCGGGACGGATGAGGGAGAGAGCCTCCCGTCCCAGCCGCCGCGGGAGACGCTCCGGGCGTCGGGAGCCACGGGACGACTCCCGGCCACCGTAGGCGCGGGCCTGCGGGCGGAGAGTAATGGGTAGCTCACCGTCCGGCAGGCCCGTGCCGGACGGCGCGTACGTGTTCCACGCGCTCCTCAAAGAGATGTCAGCATCGAGGAGGGGCCCCATAGGGCCGAAGCCTGCCGGGTCAGCGGGATTGTCCGAAAGGGTTACCGCTGGCCCGAAACATAAAGGGCTAAGGAAGGAACACGGGTGGGTTTTAGTCAGTAAGAGTCTGACTTCGCTCTGGGTGGAGCGGAAGGCGCTCCACCCCAGAGCGGGAGAGGTAATTTGATGATTTCCCATCCGAAAAAAAAAAAAAAAGTATTGGGGGTGATCCTTGATAGCACACTGCTCTGGAACAAGCATCTTGACTAACAACTTAATAAAAGCACAATTACATTCTACCAATGTAAAAAATGTCAAATGGAGTATAGTTTGTCAGTTCATAAAGACAATACTGAAGTATTTCTTCACTTCAGTCACCACCACATTACACTCCATTTGCTTACTATTCTGAGTGTTATGCAACTAACTCCCAAACTTATTATTGTTTTCTTTTCCAGCAAAAGAACCACAAGATATGGAACTTCAAGGCAAAATGTTATATTGTTTGAAAGAGAAGTTTAGAGAATCAAAGTTGACTACAGCATGTGAAAATGAACTGGCAAATGTGTTAAAAGAGCAAGCTTTGAACTATCGTCTGGACCCTTTGCTTGGTAAATTATGCAAAGCCGAAATACAGACAATTTGTGCTGTGCCAAACGATATTACAAATTCTGATGGACAGGTATAGTAAAATGTTCCGCGTCAAGGACCTAAAAACAAATTCAGGCTTTATGTGACCATAATAACAAATTGCCTGAATACTATATAAACAATTTGACGATGTGTTTATGCTAGAAAACTGGCTCACTAATAATATTAATCATCCTAAGGTTTCTATGTCTAAACATTGCTAATGAACTCAAATAATTTCCTCAACAGGTCGAAGAATGTCTAAAAAATGCTCTCTTGAATCATAAAATCGTATCAGCGGAGTGTGCGCGTGAGGTTGCGCAAATCATAGAGGAAACTGAAGTGGATATTGAGGCAGATCCTTTGCTGGAGCGGGCTTGTGCAATGGACTTATTGACGTATTGCAAAGATCTGGAACATGGTGCTGGCAGACGTAAGTTAACATTGTGATTAGGAATTAAATATAGGTACTCTCAGGGACTCAATTAACACTACTGTTTAAAAAAAAACACTTCTAAATGTAACAGATACAATAATGTTACAGAATCAAAGTGTAACCTTTTATATGTGCTAATAAGTGTTAATATGTGTAACAGAAATAAGCATTAGTAGGTATAATTGCACGGTACCGCAAAAACGCGTGGCGGGCAGACAGACGCGGCGTTGGCAAAATAGCCCAAATCCAGTTGGGATTGCGGCTATTTTGGCAACGCCGCGTTTACCGGTTACACTTATTCACACTTTTATATCGGTTACAGATATATTACTGTTACACTTTTAAGTGTTTTAGGTTAACACATTGAAAAACACATATATAAGGATTACTACCAAAGAGAATATAACCACTAGAGGGTGTATAGGCCGATTTCTTGGAAGCACACGACTCGCTACCGCGGGCCGGGGGACAAGGAAGAACGCGCGGCTGCAATTGGTCAGTTCTTGTAGGCATGCCTATAGTTTGGGCTGCTCTACTTCATTAAGGGAAAATAGTCGATATCGATAAAATGGATTTTAACATTATGAAAAATATTCAATTAAAATCATAGAAATAATATTTAATCAAAATTAATTATTACAAAAAAAACGTATCCTGTTATTATTGATTTTTAAAATAAATTAATTTGGTATTAAATTAATATGGTCCTGATAGTTCTTTGTAAAAAAATATAAACGAGTGTCTACATATTTTTGAATTATGCATCTTGCTAATTGAATTAAATGATTTGTTGATTCTATAAGGGTTCCGTTTTACCATTTTGGGACGGAACCCTAAAAATCCCGGAACATACATAAAAAAAAAACTGACGAACCGACTTCAAAAAAAGCAGGAGGTTCACAGACCTCCTGCTTTTTTTGAAGTCGGTTAAAAGTAGATAGGTATTTTATTGCAGTAAATGAATTGAATAAAAATTGTATTAATTTTAATTTTATTATTTTCGATATCAACTTTTAGCTATTAAATGTAAAACCACAATTTTTTTACGATAAACATACAAAGGGATAGAATCATTAGAATTGTCTAATACAAGAACGAGACTTTTCCAAAAGACATCAACGCGCGACTAAAAAATGTGTTTGTTTACCCAGCGTCCATTTTAGATAGACCCCTCCGCGCTCCGGTGGCTCATAATCTGATAATTTTTCGTTCTGTTTACTTACCGGTGAAAAGTTATACCAGCCTTTTTGTAACTAGATGTCTTTTCCCACACCACTTCACCGCGCATGAAGGCATTTTGATGCGTTATAATTGCATAAAAAGTTATAATTTTTTATATTAATTTAGCGTGCACAGAGGTCTGGAGTATAGCTAACACTCGGACACAACTAAAATGGATACTAGCCTATACATTGGCGACCAAAAGCTAATAGTTTTCGAGCGTCGTCGGGGCACTGTATACGCAGTCAAGTGGTTATATAGTCTTTGGTTACTACATATTTGATTCTGTTATCAATTCAATATGTACCTAACTTATAATTTCTGTAACCTTTATGAAGGTGTTTTTAATTTTAAGTCCCTGGGTCTTAATATTCGTAGTGCCACTGAATACATTGATAACTTTTAATCTTTCAGGTTTAAAATGTCTGAAGATAATACTGAATGATAGCAATAGAAAATTAGAGGCTGATTGCCAAAAGGCACTGTCAAGTAGATTAGAAATGTATAAACATGTGGCTGCAGTAAGTATAAAAGCTATTATCTTATCTTCTAAGTGGACTACCAAAATTAATTTATAAAATTATACTTAATGAATGACTATATTTAATGTATGAGCAATTGAGCACTCCATTTGCTTCCCACTCAATTGCCCAAAAACTTTTGATGTGATATAGAAGCTTATTCTAAATAAATTGGCTTATCAAAACAAGTTATTTTAACCTTTTCACCACCAACGCACACAGAACGCGATACCTCGCCAGGCGCCAAGCTATAAATGTATAACGAAATATACAGTAAACAGTCAGTAAATACTCTAAATAAAGTCCTTGGCGTTCTGGGGACATTAAAAATATTCGAAGTTTTTCTTTTTGCCGATTTTAAGACAAATAAGGGCTTATTTTGTGTGTAAAAACATAAAACAGGGTATTAGACAGTACTACATTAAATAATAAAACGAAACAAAGCTTTAAAATACAGTAAATTTATTTTTATGAGATATTTAAAATGAAGAGCTTTTAATGAAGTAATGCGCTGGTGGCAAAAAAATCTGGAACTTCTATTGAATTCCGTGGCGGTGAAAAGGCTAATCAGTTTTTATTTATATTCGTAAAATTATAAATACTACCTATCGCGTATAAATTTCATTCATCGATATGACGATACCCTCATCACTACTGTTTACTATATATTTCGCTTGGCGCCTGGCGAGGTATCGTGTTTTTCCTCATGTTAGATTAGTAAAACAAATATGTAGGTATTTTTTTAGTTTTTACAAGCTTTTTCCTTGTTTCAGTTGAACGTGATAGAGAATTTTGGGGATATGTATAATGAGATATCATCTTCACCGTCTAAGAAATACTTTTTAATTGTAGGCATTTCAATTATAGGTTTAATTTTTATATGTGGTTTATATTGCGGTAATTTGGCTAGACAAGCCATGTATGTTAAAAAGAAATAGATATTATAATATATTATGTAAATCAATAAAAATCTTTTTTTAAAAGTAAAGTTTGTATTTATTATTCATGAACAATTCACAGATAGATTTTACATTAATGTTTGTAGGAGAGAGGAAGCTGCATTTTTATCATATTTTCCTTATGTGATAACTTGTATACAAGGTCCCATTAAAATAGATGAAAAAACTTTTAGAAATCATTCAGACCACCAAAATAAAGAAATATATAAGAAAAACGCATAGATAGAAAAATAATCAGCTAACGAAAATACAGTTTGTTTTGCAATTTATTATTTTAGGTCAAAATAAAATCACTTTAATCAGTGTTTTTTTTGCTTGGATATCTTTAGTTAGGCTCAACACACACCAAAAGAGCGTCGAAGCGGATCGCAGTTTCAGTGTCATATGAATTTTAACTTTATTTTCATTACTATAATACTTATTATCGCATGAGAAATCGAACGAGTCGCGCGGAAGCCAGCGGCGCCGCTGGAATTCCAGCGAATTAGCCGTGCGACTGCGCGAGAAGGCGCGGGAAGTCCCGAGAATGCTCGAGCAGTCGCTTTTAACTTTTAGGCTTTAAGATCTTCCCCAAATGAACAATGTATTTTATGGCAAATAAATATTTGAATTTGAATATCCCGCCCCTCGCGCGTCTGTTGCGCGCTAGCATTCGCATTCATTCCTTGCAGTGCAACGAATACAAAAGTGATGGAAATGGATGAAGAAAAGTTTATTTATTTGGTGCAAATGTACGACTGCCTATACAATATCAAATCAAGGCATTACAGCGATAAACACATGAAAGAAGAAGAGAAGGCGCGCGGATTCCCGCGACTTCTCGAGCATTCCAGCGACTTCTCGAGCATTCCAGCGACTTCTCGGGCAGTCGCTGGATTCCGCGCGCCTTCTCTACAGGGCGCTTCGCCGCTCTTTTGGTGTGAGTTGAGCCTTAGACATACTGAGCGCTGTGTTAAAATTTGTCCATCTATTTTAATGGGACCCTGTATTTTTACAGTTGAGAACTGCTCCAAAAGGCTATCAATAGGACAATAAGTTTGAGTCATCTATATAAATATTTACATGACTTCATCAAAATCCATTTCATCTAGTTCATCAACTGTTTCCTTTTTAACTGATGTAGGTTTGACTTCTTTCTTGATTTCTACTTTGACATCTCCTTTAGCAATTTTCTGGCACTCCTCAAAGTACTGGTTGGGATGGTTGATGCCCAATCCTAGGTCGGAATGATGCACAGCATCAAAGTATTTGCTGCAGGCTATTTGGAAATGTCCTTTCTTCGTCATGTCTATTATTTCACCAATAGCTGAAAAACAAAAATGGAAAAACTGACAATATTAGTAACATGAATATCACCATCATCCAATCCACCAGTTTGATTGTTGTGGTAGAATTCAAATGATACATACCTTGAGTTTCAAAACCATACCCTTGGAGTCTATTCTTCAGAATACCAACATCACAATGCTTATAAGGACACCCATGGCAGTCACCCGGCCCTACAGTAGTATTGATAATCTTCAAACAACTAAATGGAGAATAGTTCTTCTTACTACCCTCTTTTCCATAGTTGTATCTTACATTATAAGCATACTGTTTTTCAAATTTATCCAGGTCCATTATTTTAGTGAATTCTTCCCTCCAGAATCTTAGAGAGTCTTCCAATGTTACACCAATTCCTTTCAGGAATAGTCCATACTGAAGTCTGCCCCCATGCCTTAGATGGTGGGCCACTCTCAGTTGCTCATGAAGTTGCCGCATGCACAGTGGGAATGATTTCACAGCTAAGGAGTCCAAACTCTCAATAGGTATAACTGCTTTAGCATTGCTGTAGTCATTGCCAGAATATGATTGATGCAATCCTTTCAATAATGAGACAAGTCTCTCATCCTGTTCTATCTCACCAAGGTGATGACAAGCAACAGCTAGGCTTTGCTTCAGTTGTGTTCTGTACTGAGCAGAGAGCACAGATATAAAATCTTTATGTGCAATGTAAGCATAACCACCGCTAAGATAAACTTTTCTCATTCTTACCAGATCCAAAACTTCATAAAACTTCACTTTGTAGAATTTCATATTTTCAATATTTGGATGAGGGGTCGACTCTCTCAGATAGGGCATAATCTCAGTTTTCTCCTCATCAGAGATGTTAGTATAACATAGGTTGTTCAGTTTGAAAAAAGTTTCAACGGCTTCACCCCTCATAGTAGCAAACCTCATTTTAAATAACTCCAATTCTCTTGCGATGAACCAACGACGTAATTCTTCTGTTCTGCAATAGGCTAGTCGAAGAATGAAGTGTGCAATGTGATCTTTACGTCTCGCCTGCAAGTCAGCTTCAGTAGTGGCACACGACGACTTTTCACAAAGCTTGGCATAATACTTCACGCCTTGAGTTCTAAGTTCACCAATCACATAGTCTGTCCATTCCTCTGAATACACTCGAAGCCCTTTTAGAGTAGTTGCTGTTGCTAAACTTCTTAATAAAGTTACTCTTTCTAAGGCTAAACTTTCGAACTCTTGGAGTGTTATGTCTTCAGTTGGTGGAATCTTGTACATTTGGAGATCATGAGGATAGGTTTCTACTAGACTTCCCGTCTGTGGCACTTTGGTGGATTTTCTTCTTATATTCAAATCCATCGTGATTTAGTACAAAAGTTTACATGAACACAAAACACAAATTGACAAAATATTCGCGCCTTTTTTGACGTTGAATGTCACCATGACAGAAAAAGTCTATGGTCGGTGGTCCCGAAAAAAAAACACTAGACTGGACCCGTGTATTTTGAGTCACCAAAATTTGAGCAACACTACCCGGAAATGTTTTTAAAATACTATCCCGGCAACGGGCAACGGGATAGCTGACAAACTTGGTTCTAAGAAAGATAAACCAAACGTGAAATAAGTTAACATTCACTGGTTTGCGTTTCTAGGATTATCAATAGGCTCATGGAATTTCACTACAATTACCATAATTTTAATTGGCAGTAAGAAGAAAATCCTATAAAAGGACTTCGAGTTTCTTTCAAGTTTTTATAGAAAACGGTAAGTAAAATTAGAAAATAAACATGTTACGTAGAATGGAAAAACATGTGACACGCACACTCCGTCTTCAGCACACTGTTTCCGGTTTTCAGCTTCACCCCCTCTCCCATACTATAATGTACTCTGTGCCCTCTCCTCTCTTGATTGTCAATCTGTCAAGTTGAGTAAACTCAATAAAATCGAATTTTATTTATATTTTGAATTAGTTTCATAGATAGAAATAAAAGAACTATGTTTAACTATACTTCGAACAGCTAGAAAAGGCCGTTAGAAATATATTGCTACGGGTTTAGAGTGTAAAAGGATTAAAAAATGGTATCCAATAAGATGCAGTCGTCATTGGACGATTTAGTTCAATATACACAGCTTTTCAAGCCGGTGCCGACTGTTCTGCAAGGGACTGTGCTGCCCTTTTTGATAATATACCCTATTGTGTTTTATTCATGGATCGTTGTGTATGGACTTGAGGAAAATTTTGAGGCTGGGTTCGTGACCGTTGCGGTTGTCGCCACCATACAAATTCTCATTTGCCTCTGCTGTTATTGGAGCGTCCACATCCAGTGTTTCCTATCGTGTTCTTCGGTAAGTAATTCAAAGTTCTGTACTCAACCCATTGACTGTAATCATCCATTTAACTAGTTGTAACCATTTCATGGACCTTGTAATTTTATAATTTGTTAACTTTTTAATTTTAGGTTAAAGACCCAATCCAGGCTGAAATAGTGAAAGTCGTTCCAACATCCAACAATGGGTTCTCTGAAATTGTTAAACTGCATCACACTAAGGTATGCTGTTAATCTTTTTGTTGATAGATGATGGTTTTTCATTGAAAGCTTATAAAATTTTCTAATGTTGTTCTAACATTTTTAGTCAACTAAAAAAGGAAGTATACACCCAGATGTGTGGTTTATATTTCAAAAAAGTAAGTATGTTTATGATTGGGACAAGAAGTCTTTTCATACCATTGAGTTTCCTATCAATAAGACCTATGAGGAATACATGGAGTCCAAAGGGTACTTGGATGATGAAGCCATTGAATTTGCTGAAAAGGAGTTTGGAAGGAATGAAATGATAATGGTAAGTTCATACTTTTTCAAATTCAAATTCTTTATTGAGAACTAAGTGTACAGAATTTTGAAGATGTTAACAATAGGTAGGTTCTTAGAACTTAGTTGCCTGTTACTTCAATATCCATAAAAGAAAAAACACCTAAGTAAGGCCTACATCCGTGTGCAACCAGCCTGCAGTTCATCCACATCAATCAACAACTAAAAATTTGTCATCTCTTGTTGACAATCTACCGCTGTCTGGTTGTACCCAAAGTTGGGCTGAGTTGATTGATTGGCATATATTAAATCATGTATGTACACTGCATACAATCCTCCTAAATCTCTTTAATCTCTCAATTCTCCTAAATCCTCTCAATCTGTGTGGTTCTTTCCTCAAAAGATCACCTCAGAAATCAATCTACATGGTCTTCATATAACCTGACCAAGATTATGTCTGGACTTTAAAAGAGACTGTGACCTCTGAGTTTGTTTCGGCCTTTCTTCTCAGAGTAGTCAGATGGGAAACGCCAACTTCATCTAGTTTAAAAAAAAACATGATTGACTTGTAAAAGTGTTTGTACAAACCTACTTACAAAAATAAAATCATTTATAAAATAAATAAAACAATCTCAATGTATTCGGAAAGCCTCATTCAATGGGTATTGTTTATGAAAACTAGTTTTAAATAAAAACATTGAAATGCCATTGTCTTTTGAACTGTGTGATCTGCTATGCTATACAATTTGCATGAAAATCTTTCATGCCTCCACCTAGTAACAGAAGGTAATTAAATTAGATGCATGCATGAGTAAATATTAAGTTTACATAAACATTCTTCATTTTATGTTTCTTTAAAGTTAAACCTTGTTATTCTAATTGGATGAAATCTAATTCTCTATGCATATTTATACCTCAGTTCATGCATATGTATACCTATTGTAGGTTAATAGTAGATAATTGAATTCAAGGGCACCTGTTAGAAACACACTTTTCAAGGCATGTGCTTTGCATGTCCTTCACATGTGATGTGCCGCATGTCTCGCAAATTGTGTATCCACCTTTAGGTTTTCAAGTTGCCTATTGAGGTTATTGTGATGTTTTTGTTTATATTTTGTATTGTTCTATAATAATAAATAATATTAAAAAAAAGAAAACTATGGCCACTCTTATGAACTCAAAGTATTTCATTTCATATTAGGCATGCTAAGCTATGCTCATGGTATTATTGTTGTTACAGGTTGTTCCAGAGTTTATGGAACTATTCAAGGAACGAGCAACAGCACCATTCTTTGTATTCCAAGTATTCTGTGTTGCACTATGGTGTTTAGACAAATACTGGTACTACTCTATATTCACTCTGGTGATGCTGGTCATGTTTGAGTGCACCCTTGTGCAGCAACAACTTAGAAACATGGCAGAAATCAGAAAGATGGGGAACAAACCTTATAACATAAATGTGTACAGAAATAGAAGATGGCGGCAGATAATGAGTGATCAGCTCCTGCCTGGTGATGTTGTGTCTCTCATCAGATCCACCAATGAAAACCTAGTCCCTTGTGACATTGTCCTGCTAAGAGGGTCATGCATTGTTGACGAGTCCATGTTGACTGGTGAAAGTGTGCCCCAAATGAAGGAAGCAGTAGACAATGAGAAGAATTTAAAACAACTGCTAGACCCTGAGGGTGATGGCAAACTGCACATGTTGTTTGGTGGCACCAAGATTGTTCAACATTCCTCTCCTAGCAAAGCTACTTCATCAGCCCTTAAGGCTCCTGACAATGGTTGCATCGGATATGTTATTCGCAATGGCTTCAATACATCACAAGGGAAACTTTTAAGAACTATTCTGTTTGGAGTGAAGAGAGTAACAGCTAACAATCTTGAGACATTTGGATTTATCATGTTCTTGCTTATCTTCGCAGTCGCCGCCGCTGCATATGTTTGGGTCAAAGGCTGTGAGGATCCAGAGAGGAATAGATACAAACTATTTTTAGAATGCACACTGATTTTGACATCAGTTGTGCCTCCTGAACTGCCAATAGAGTTGTCATTGGCAGTCAACACATCATTGCTATCATTGTCTAAGTTAGCAGTATTTTGTACAGAACCTTTCAGAATACCATTTGCAGGAAAAGTTGAAATATGCTGTTTCGATAAGACTGGTACACTTACAAGTGATAATTTAGTTGTAGAAGGTGTGGCCGGTATAGCGGACCACAAAGATGCTAATGTCATTCCATTATCTCAAGCACCTATGGAGACTATACAAGTTCTGGCGACATGTCATTCTCTAGTACAACTAGATGATGGTGTGGTAGGAGACCCATTGGAGAAGGCTACTCTGAAAGCGGCAGAGTGGAACCTGACCAAAGGGGATGCTGTTGTGCCAAAGAAAGGAAAGTCACCAGGCCTGAAAATTGTACACAGAAACCATTTTTCAAGTGCCCTTAAAAGAATGTCTGTAATAGCAGGCTATCAGGTCAACGAGCGAGGATTCATGGAAACTCATTACATAAGCAGTGTCAAGGGTGCACCTGAAACTGTGAAGACCATGCTCAAAGAGGTTCCTAGTCACTATGATCATGTTTACTTAACTCTGTCCCGAAGAGGGGCGAGGGTTCTGGCATTAGGTTATAGGAATTTAGGAAAATTAAGTTCTCAAGACATTAGGGACCTGTCTCGCGAGGATATCGAGTCAGATCTGACTTTTGTTGGGTTTGTTATTATTTCGTGTCCCTTGAAAACGGACTCAAAAAAAGCGATATCAGAAATCGTGAATGCTTCTCATTCTGTAGTTATGATTACTGGAGACAATCCGCTGACGGCGTGCCACGTTGCTAAAGAGCTAAAGTTTACTCAGAAAGAAGAAGTTCTGATTCTAACAGAAAGTGATAACAAGTGGGGCTGGACGTCAATAGACGAAGAAGTGAATCTCCCCGTGAATCCATTCAAGACGTCAAAGCAATTGACTTCGAAGTTTGATCTGTGTATAACAGGGGAGGGCCTGACATTCCTAAATGAGAACCACCACAAGTTCCTGCTGGAGTTGATGCCTCACATCAAAGTGTTCGCTAGATTCGCACCAAAGCAGAAGGAGTTTGTTGTGGTGACGTTGAAGGCGCTCGGATACGTGACGCTGATGTGTGGGGATGGTACAAACGACGTGGGAGCACTGAAACATGCTGACGTGAGTATTACTGGTTGTATTTAGTATCTTATTTCTATGCAACATAGAGGAGATTACGATACGCTGATTGTTGCATCACTAAATTGAAAATTACGCCACATAGAGGGTATTGATAAGTTGATAACATAATCAGCCTATAATGTTCCCACTGCTGGGACACAGGCCTCCTCTCGGTGAGAGGGAGCAGGCCGTAATCCACCACGCGGGCCCAGTGCGGGTTGGCAGATGCCACATGTCTTCGAATTTTTGGTTCTAGGACATGCCGGTTTCCTCACGATGTTTTCCTTCACCGTTTTGAGAGCAGTGGTGATGAAATAATTTACACAAAGTATAGCGCCTGTCGGGGTTCGAACCTACGACCTACAACTCGTAAGTCGCGGCCGTTACCACTGGGCCACCACTGCTCTCGCTGATAAGTTGATAACATTACCAGATTTAAAATAGTATAAATACTTATTTATTTATTAATCTTTGTGCACAAAAAGGTGAAAAGACGGACTTAATGCCGTGCTTTTGGCTTTTGAAAGACTGATCAGCAATAAAATCCCCGAGAACGATCTTTGAACCTAAAAACCCAAGCTGCCCAAGCTATAGCATTCGTATTTAAAATTACAGGTAGGAGTAGCAATACTAGCGAACGCGCCCGAGCGGCCGCGCGAGAAGCCGCGAGAAGAACGCGTGGTAGAAGAGGCGCCGCGCCGGCCGACAAATCGCGCAGACGCGCGAGCGGAGGCTGCCGCGCGCCTGCGCAGGGCCATGCGCGAGCTGGAGGAAGATGAAACGCAACTTGTGAGGTTGGGTGACGCGAGCGTCGCTGCACCTTTCACCAGTCGCCTTTCCAGTATATTTTGTAGTAAGTTTTTTTAATGTTTTATTTGGTTGTCTGTCTTTATTTTACTTTGGACACATTCGGCTGTATTTCAGGACCAAAGGAAGGTTAAATGTTTATGGCAATGATAAAGAGAGTTTGGTCCAACATACTCTCTTTATCCGAATGCAATGTAAAACATATTTATAATATACAGGGTGAATTTTTCAAGTGGGTGTGGATGATCAAATCCGAAACTATGAGGAATAGCGAAAAGTACTCAAAGGAGTCGCGGGCTCGATTTTGATGAAAACTAAAACTCCATCATTGGATTTTTGAAAAATCAATATTTCTAGCCAGGAATCGAACCCGTTGATTTTGAAAAAAAAAAAACACTATTATTACACCATTCGATAGTGTCGATGGATCGAATTCTGGGAATATTTTTTTTTATGCATGAAATTCTGTTAGACCTATACACAAATGGTTTTTCAGAAATAAATATTCTCAAAACAAAACAAATATCTATTCAAAATAGCTTTATGCAAAAGTCTATTATTTGTCAATCACACATAGAATACAATCAAAGTAATGACCCCTAGGTCAAGTTGAGTCAAGTCAAAAGTATAGGTCAATGACATGAACGCAGATACTGCACGTGATCAAAATAATAATTGGACTGACCTTTCGCCGTCAGCTGTTAAACTATCTTGAGTTGTGTCATATCACGTAAAATCGGTAAGAATTCAGAATGACGAACGTGCATTCATTGATTGAATGTTCTTCACCTAATTACTACTCACTATTAAGGGGTGTCAAGCAAAAGGGGAAGAATCAGACAGACACAAGTTATTACTATGTCCGTCATGCCATCGCATCTGTCATTGCTCCAGCGTAAGCCTACATGGAACGCAAATCTATGTAGCGTCTCTTGAAGATACGCTACACTAGATACTTGCGACATATTCATTGCGAAGATACTAATAAAGGAAGGGGTTGGAAATCCTGTTACATAGAGTTCTCCAGTTCCCTACTTATACTAAGGGTCAATTTACATTGCCGCGGAACGGAGTGGAATCGAGTTTTCGTATCGATATTGTACATAGCAAAATGAACTTTATGTCAATTGTCTAACATAGAAACTAGATACGAGCTTGTTACTGCGGGAATTCCCGAGAATACGCAATAATTCTCCAGAAGATGCGCGACCTGTGCGTATCGGTGTATCTAATTTGTGCGTTACGCTATTGACATAAAGTTCATAATGCTTTGTACAAAAAAAAATCACTTCCATCCCGTTCCACGGCAATATAAATTGACCCTTGAACATCGTAATGTTTTTGTCTTCAGTCTGCCACATAATCAAGCAAGGCCGGTGCACTCTGGTGACAACACTGCAGATGTTCAAGATCCTGGCTCTAAACGCCCTCATCTTGGCGTACAGTCAGTCGGTGCTGTACCTCGATGGCATCAAGTTCAGTGATACTCAGGCCACGCTACAGAGTCTGTTGTTGGCGTCCTGCTTCTTGTTTATATCGAGATCTAAGGTAAGGTTTAGCATAAATAGTTGACTTATATTCTGGCCACCGAGAGAATGCATTGCTGTCACCCGTCAGTTGGACATAAGTAGGAACTAAAAAGTTTAAATTCGTAAAACACTTTTTGTACTCAGTATTTGCAGTCCTTACACAGTTATTTTACCTGTGATATTGCATCAGAGTGATCTTCATTTATTATCGTTCCTATAAATATGCTATAACTAAAAGGACTGTATACAGAGTGTACCAGAAAGGTGTGGTCAAACTTATGGGTGTGGTACAGACCAGCAAACTGAACAACTTTCTCCATGGGACCAACAGTGTAATCACGAAAAAAATCTCCACAGTTGCATACAAAACTTCAATACCTACACCTACTCGACCCTAATGTATGAGGCGGCTGATTATTTTTTCGCGATTACGTTGTAGGTCCCATGGAGAAAGTTCTTCAGTCTGCAGGTCTGTATAATATCCTTAAATTTGACCACACGTTTCTGGTATATTTCATACATTCTTTCCTGACACCTGTCAGTTATACAGACTGACAGATGTCAGGAAAGAATTTTCTCATTATTTTATTCTCAGTGCGAAAAAGTATTTACCTCTAGTACTTTTATTTATTATCAACTTTACATAGGTATTATTTTCCCCATATGTTTTATCTGTCTAACCTTTTCCCTATTATGCCAAAGTACGACCTTATTGCAATTTAGATTTATTTACCAATATTATATCGCGGACCTGCTCCCATAAACAATATGCTGTTTTGACGTATTTCTCATACATAATTTCCATGTATTCCACAGCCACTGAAGCTACTATCGAAGCAGCGTCCTCTCCCGAACATTTTCAACGTGTACACAATCATGACTGTGCTAACACAGTTCGCGGTGCATTTCCTATGTCTCATCTATTTGGTGCATGAAGCTACGTCACGGTCGCCGGGAAGGTAAATAACTTATTATTTGAATGATGCTAAAATAACGCCTTGACGTGCACGGGCCGAGGCACGGGCACGCAACTTTGAACCTTATGCTTTAGCGATGAAGTTGAAAATTAGAGAAATTTGACAGATTCTAGTGGCTTGATGTGCTGGTGTAATATGTCATGGGAATCAGCGAGATGGACAGAGATGGCGGGATGAGCTGCACTCAATTAATAAAGTTTTTTCCTTGGCAACTCTGGACAGAAAGAGATGGAAATAGAGTGTAGAGGTTTTTGCCCAGCAGTGGGACATTAATAATAACAATTCATTAAAATTGTCTAGGGGCCTCTGCAAGTTATCTTCTCTGGCCCCTCGTAAGCTTTCCAAATGACCCCATGGTCCCGAGATATGTGAAAATATAACAATAATAACATGGGAATTGGGCCTAACTGTAAATTGACATTTGTTGGATTTGTATTTTAGTTTTTTGCCACCGACTTCCGAAATTAAAGTTATTTTTCACTTTATAGTGTTTTTTGGAAGTCGGTTCTTTTTTTTGTAAAAAAGTTTTTATTTTTCACTTTTTAGTGGGTCAGTTTGTAATTTATCTAAGTTACAATAGCCTAATGTCAACTGCTGCATCACCTTTTACAAAATATTGCTATTCCCGATGCAGTTACGTTAATTGTTGAGTAGTTCTCCTAGTAAGAACCAGGAGAACTCCTCAACAACCACTCACCATACGCATTGTGACGAGGATAAATCGTTTAGCAACCATATTAAAGTAATCGAATCGCAACCCGTGAAATATTTGTCATTGAGTAGTTCCGATGGCCATCTGTGGTCTTCATCATCAGCTCCACTTTACCAAATGATGATTTCCGAGAGCAAATGCTCAAGTTACTTTAAAAAATACTCAAATCGCTATAGCTTTGCCTATAAAATTTGAGGGCTTCCCTCGATTTCCATGGGATCCTCTCATCAGATTCCAACTTGATGATAATGGGACCACCTCGAGAGTATACCCTTTCGAACAAAAAAAGAATTTTGAAAATCGGTCCACAATTTTATTGGCGGAGTAATCGCGTAACAAACACACAAAAAAAAAAAACATGCCGTCGAATTGAGAACCTCCTCCTTTTTTGAAGTCGGTTAAAAAGCCTACAAAAGTAGCCTATATGTCAATCCAGGGTGTCAGCTACCTCCATACAAAATTTTATCAAAATTGGTTCAGCCGTTTGAGCGTGAAGAAGTAACAAACATATAAACACACACACACTCACAAACGTTCGCCTTTATAATATTAGTGTGATTATTCTCAGCCAAGTTTTACGCAAGTCATTAGACATGCTTTAATTAACCATTTCTTAATTAGGAGTTGCTCAGCGTGACTTTTTAGTGCTAATTAATAGGCATTACATTTTCTGTCTTGCTTTATTAGCATTGTGATAACAAAATCAGCCATCAACATGAGAATTCATTAAAAATAATTACTAAAGATAGCCATAGAATATTCTCTATATTATGTACACCATATTAATTGTATTTGTTTACAGGGATAACAAACCGAAACTAGACATGGATATGGCAGAGGACGAGGAGCGAGAGTTCGCGCCAGACCTGCTCAACAGCACCGTGTACATCATCTCTATGTCGCTGCAAATATCCACCTTCGCTATCAACTACCGGGTATGACACAGAATTCAATAAAAAAAAATAGTCTTGCTAAATAAAAAAAAAGTTTTACTTTACGCGGTCCTTTGCATCAAACAAGGTCTATTAACCTTTTGAACGCCAGAGCATAAACGCAAGTGCGTGCCCTCCACGCCAAGCCACAATTTTAAATATTTAAGGTATACAAATAAAAACACACAAAAGTAATGATTTAATTGTTTATTTCGTGATAAGGTGCACTGCATTTTTTGTCACAAATACACGGCACGGGCACGCGCTTGCTTGTTACGTAGGATTAAAGCATTTCGCCATTTGCGATGTCCTAAATTTCTTCAGTGTAATTCTAATATAATATGAAACCCATTGATGGATCTTGCTCTGATTAAGAAGTTCTAAATGGTTGACCATATTTTTTTTTTTTAATTTTACACTCACGCCCGGTTTGTGCAACGAAAATCAACAATGAATTGTCAAGCGCGCGTAAACTGCTGTGATTGGTTAAATTAACTATCAATAGCCAATCGTATCACTTGACTTGCGTTTAATTTTGACTCGGCCATAATTTTCGTTCGGAGACTTATAATAAAATTCTAGTATAATTGTACTGGAATTATAAGTCTCCGAATAAACTCACGACATAATGACAATATGGAATAATGCACCTATTCATCATCAGCCTATAATGTTCCCACTACTGGGACACTGGCCTCCTCTCAATGAGAGGGAGTGGGCCGTAATCCACCACGCGGGCCCAGTGCGGGTTGATGGATGTCACAGGTCTTCGAATTTTTGGTTCTAGGACATGCCGGTTTCCTCACGATGTTTTCCTTCACCGTTTTGAGAGCAGTGGTGATGAAATAACTTACACAAAGTAAAGCGCCTGTCTGGTTCGAACCTACGACCTACAACTCGTAAGTCGTGTCCGTGACCACTGGGCCACCACTGCTCTCCATGCACCTATAACAGATTAAAATTTAATAATGTTCTGCTTTACGCTTTACTTCAGGGAGAGCCGTTCATGGAAGGTCTCCGCGACAACAAGCCGCTCCTGTACAGTATTATGATTTCGGGCGGCGCCGTGCTGGCACTCGCTCTCGGGATCTTCCCAGACCTCTCCAACATGTTCGAGATTGTATATTTCCCACCTGATGTAAGTATACCAATTATTTCATAACTTGCTAGGTCCTTAGTTAGCTATTTGATTCGACAATAAATGCTTAAAAACCCAATGTGTCAAGATATCGAACCAATAGCATTGTCGAATAGATAATGTCCAGTTAAGATTACCTCAGAAAATTGGTATAAATAAACTACCTACCTAGTTATGAAAAGTGTATTCTGCAGACTCTACTGACTATCATTTAGCAAAAAATGTACAAGTCTCTGCTTCAAAATATTGAATCTTAGCTGATACAATAAAAAAGCCTATGTGCATTTTTAAAGGGATGCGAAATATATTTGTCGGTTTACACAATAATGAACCGTGAAGTATAATCTAGAACGTTCATTTTAATCTTAGCTATGACTGTGAAACTACAGTAAACTGACATCTTAATTTGTTTTCATTTCAGTACCGGATTATCTTAGTGCAAGTATTGATAGCAGACATGCTGTTCGCATATCTAGTGGACCGCCTCTGTCTCATTCTATTCGGCGAAGGACTCCGATTCAGAAGTACGTAGCGCGGAAAGCAGCGGTATCCAGTGTCACACAGTTTCTATGTAACGGTAATAGGCTTATAGCGCTACGGAGTTCTTTTGGCGCGTGGCCAAAATCAGAACTAAAGCCGCCATCTTGTTTTCTCAAAAAGTTCACGAATGTTTACTAACAATGCCCTCCTGTTGTTAAAGGTCATTCGCGCCAACAGTTCCTTGTAGCAGTGTATGTATTATTCCACAAATTATCTTCTGGACAGATACTTTATTTTGCATGTTCGCCCCAGTTTACACAAAATTTAAATATGTAGCATTTGCTGCCGAAATGGTAATGATATATTAATATATATGTATAATACCTGTTTTCCTGAAGGAACAGGCAGAGGTGTACTGGCGTAGGTAGGACTTTAACATAACGAAAGGTGGGTGTAATAGTACACCCACATTTCTTTATGTTTTATTTAGTCCCATTTAATAGGGCACAAATCCGCTGTAGGACTTCGGACTTTGCTGATACTGACAAGTTTCTGGTTGAAAAATTAAATAATTAATTTATATTAATTAAATCATAATTAAAAATATATATGTATAATATGTAAACACAGCGATATTTTTAGTATCAAACTATGCGTATTTTCGCCGAGGGTCGGATGTATAAAAGCAAGTTTCTGTGTAGGATGCAATCTGTGGATATTTCGTGTAAATATCTAAATTATAAAGAAGTACGTTACGTGTCTCGACTCTCGATGTAGTCTTATGGCTGGGAACGGGGTAACCGCTCAAATATATGTGCATTTAAGTATGATGGATAAATGTGTCGATGGTATTTATTATGAAATATAATTGTGTAGTTAAATGTATGAAATTGTTTTATTTCCTCAAAGAATTTATTATTACTTGATACATCAGCCATTTCTCACTTCTCAGTTTTACAGGGTTCCATCTGTAACGATCACCATAGTATGCGTAATATGTTACTGATTGGGCAGCATTGAAAATTTTACACTGAGCAGTATTATGTACAGACGGCCAGCACATCGAGTTACTGCAAGCTGTCAAATTTCTTTAATAGATTTTTAACTTTATCGCTAAAGAATAAGGTTCAAAGTTAATTGGCATGATTTGACAGTTTCGGGTAGCTTGATGTGCTGGCGTCTGCTAAGCCCACGTTCGCACGGATGTAAAAATATCGCGGCGGGATTTTATCGCCCACTGGATTTTCAACTCTCGGTGTTGAGGCGAGCGTTGAGAATCCAACAGAGCGCACCCCAGTGCGTCAAAAGACACTGTTAGATTTTAAACTCTCGGCGCTATTGCTTAGCGCCGAGAGTTTATTATAAGTTAGGGGATTACATCGCTGATAAAAATGCCTGGCTCAATGCTGGTCCTGCTCCACAACCACAACTACCTAATTGATTAACACTTGAAAATACTGTTGGAGCTGCTGAAGATTGTAAGACTATCTTTGCATTGTATAAACTCAATTTCATTTATATTGTATAATTGCATAGCACAGATGTGAGTTCTATGTATGTACTATACCTTATTTACCATTTACCGGGTAATATGTCTTTCATTGACTTGAATATGCCCTGGCGGCTGATAGTATGTCATGCTCACAAAAATGTCTCGCTGACGGTGGCGTGTGTGTTGGATCATTTAGCTCCCTTCAAAATGGTTGAGCTGAATGGTGCTGATCTATGCGTCATGTTCGTGAACGGGCGCCGTCAGTTGGGGCTGGTCATCTCTTAGCTGCCTCGGCTTATTTTTATTTTTGGATTGTTGTTTTCTTGCTATTTGCTGTACTCTGGACGCTTTTAACGTGTATGTCTTTTTTACATCGTTCTCACATATAATTTTAAATTCAACATTAATGATGTAACTAATATTTTTGTAACAATATAATTTAAAAGAGTGTCCATGGAGTTTCTTGCCCGTTCTTCTCCATAGGTACCTACGCTTTGGAATGGGCAACTAGCTTCATATTTTCTGACTGACCGACTTCTTGACAATTCAAAAGTGCCTGTAAATGGTTTAATTGAAATATATGCTTTGAGTTTGAGTTTTGAGTTTGAGTTTTGAGTTTGAGTTTGAATTAGCGCAGAAAGTTGAAAATCTGGGGCGCGCGAAAAAATATCGTCGCGGGAAAAACACGCTCTTGAGACCTGGGATAACACACTTCCAAGAAGGTGAATTGTGTGGTGAGTTGGTATAAGAAAAGACTCATTGATATTCTGTCTAGTGGTGGGTCGTTGTCGAATTTTTGACGGACTAAATGCAACCGTTCTCCCGACGACAAAATTGGTTGCAGAACGTCGTTGCAACTGGTTTGAAGATGGCTTAAAGGACGAAACTTATCCAACATGGAATAGAATTGCGTTTTCGAGGTTTTCGTTTTTGATCGACTGTTTTGTAAACGAAAACGAACGCGGAACGAGAGACGACGCGACGGAAAAGAGTGATAGAGTTGAACCATTGCATTCTCGACTGTATTTTCATAGGCGTAAAATAAAAAATCGCACGAAGTAATCCGAAGACTGGTTAGTGCAACGAAGACTGTTTGAACCCAGGACGTAAAACGGTTGCATCGTTGCAGAATGCAAAACGGTCTTTGTAAACGGTTCGTCGTCGCAACGCCCACCCCTAATTCTGTCAAGGCTCAGGCTGTACCTACTGTATGGGTAAATGAGCTTCAAATATACAACACAGTCCTCTTTGACACTTATTTTATTTCAATATTTCACAAACTTAATTCATAGTCAACCTATACTATTCGTATCGCCTAATGAACAAGAAACATTCAAATGCGAAAGGAAAGTAAGGTCGCGATAACGTCCGTTAGGGAGCTCTGGCACTAGCGTTATCACTTTAGTGCTTCCAGCCGCCTCCGAGACCTCCCAGGCCTCCGAGGCCCCCAATGCCGTAGCCGATGCCGAGGTCGACGCCTTGACCGAGGCCAATGCCGATACCGCCGTGTCCCAGGCCTATACCGCCGAGTCCGAGACCAACACCGCCGTTTCCGAGACCAATACCGCCGAGGCCGATACCGGTTCCGAGACCTAGTCCACCGAGTCCAACAAGGCTGGAAGCGTATCCTCCGTGGGCGATGGGAGCAGCAACAACAGGTGCAGCGGCAATCGGAGCCACGATTTGCTTGCTCACGACCGGAGCAGCAATCAACGTCTGCGGATGCGCCGCGGGGCCGACGCGTTTGACCACCGCGTTGAATCCAGAGACGGGGTCGGCAGTGTAGTCCACCACTCTGATGGTACCGTCGGGTTCCGTGAGTGAGTACGAGCCCTTCACGACGCCTCCGTCGCGAGATTCGGTCTGGGCTTTCTGGTCACCAGTTACGGGGTCGTTGACCGCGTAGTTGAAGCCGTAGCGCGGGATTGACTGGGGAGCACACATAATTTCGTCAATTTATTTAAAATACTAAATGGAATCAATAATATTGTAATTCTGAATACAGTACAATCCTTGAGACGTCGAATCCATCTATGTATTGAAAACAATGGTCATCATTTTGAACAATTAATGTTAAGGTTTATTAAGTAGGTAAAGGTAACAAAAGAAAAATAAAAAAGTACTTTGTTAAAAATGAGCTCTTTTCTTTTGCCTCTTCGTTTGCCGTATGTCATTAGGTACTTTCCAGAATTCGATCCTTGTTTTTTTTTTTTTTCACAAAATCAACGGGTTCGTTTCATGGCTAGAAATATTGATTTTTCAAAAATTCAATGATGCAGTTTTAGTTTTCATCAAAATCGAGCCCGCGACTCCTTTGAGTAATTTTCGCTATTCCTCATAGTTTCGGATTTGGCCATCCACGCTCACTTGAAAAATCACTCTGTATAATGTATCGATTTCGTTTTTTGTAAGAATACTGTCGTTTTTAGCGATTTTTTCTTACTAAAGAGGACCTACATCGAACTATTAATATCGCAAAAAAAAAAAAAACGATAATCGAGCGATAGCGATATATCGATATTTTTTTCGAGAAACTTGAAGGGACATACTTTATTTGCATATCTTCTTCGAATTGTTCGGTCTACTTACAATACTGCCGGTGGCGATGGGCAAGGCCCCGATCGCGGAGGGAGCAGCCGTTGCTACACCGACCAAGCAAGCAATCTGAAAATGAATGCAAATGTATGACTGAAGCAACTGGTGTCATGAATATTTAATCGTATTGTAAGCATTGATGTTACAATCTATCGCGAAATCAATCAAAGTACTAATTATTACACTGTCGGTTTTTGTTGTAACACTACACCGATAGGTGCAATCAAAAGGCTGTATCCTATTTCAATAACTTTACGAATCGACACTGTTTTAACATAATATCAATACCGTTATAATTTTGTTGAAATTGGATTTTATGGGTTGTAGTTGCATCCAATCAGAACAATTCGCGGCAAACAAATCTTTCTATCCAAACATAATATTCGCACGCACACACTCGTGTACTTAATTTAAAGAGCCAGAGAGAAAGAAAGTCGCATGGAGGGGACATAACGCTTTTTCCTTACATGACGATTTCTACAAGTCAAGCCCTTCGTTCCAAAAATTACAAAACGATCGCACTCTTGAATCTAAAACCCGAGTTCTTGAACTTTGCTAGACTGTCACGATCACGAATCGCGATTTATATGTCATTGAAATGACATTAAATCAGTTTTCAATCGAGATTACATTAATCACACTACTATAATACGAGCCTCATCCTGATGACGCAAATGTCTCTATTCTTACCGCAATGAAACTGAACATGTTGAACAGGTAAATGACTTCAGTGGTCCTGCGAACGTTATCCAAACTGTTTGTGCAGTAATAATGCAATACAAACCCGTCGTTCGTATTTATACGCGCCGCGGCTCCTTATTTGTCAATTCCTTACAATCCTTCGTCGTTTCACGCTTATTGGTTATTCACGTTACGCACCTCCGAATATATTTTCATAACGTGTCCTAAAATCGCCGGTAGGTAATTAGTTAATTGTTGGTTCGCAGTCCGTAGGCTCTCTGTAAAACGGCGTAATTGTTTCATCAGATTCCTGTCCGATTATCAGGAATTATGTGAGTAATTAGTCGGTTGTTGCTCAATAAGCTTCTGCTTGATCCATTCATCCGTGAATGCCGGAACGCGGTCGATACCTATATAACTTAATTTTTAATAGCTTGTCTGTAAACAGCCGGTCGATTCTGTAAAAATCTCACCGTGAAAACTTAGGTGAAGTGAGTTTGTTTTTGCTAGGAATTGACACTGTTGACAGCTCACTCCACGCTCACTTCAATAGCACCGCTGTGCTTAGTAACAAGAGGATATCGAAATTACTTACGATGGCGCACTAATCGTAAACAGACCACCACCCTAATTGCGTACCTAACAAAGATCGAAGATCAGGCGCTCTACTTTGAGTAAATTATTTCATCACCACTGCTCTCAAAACGGTGAAGGAAAACATCGTGAGGAAACCGGCATGTCCTAGAAACAAAAATTCGAAGACGTGCCATCTACCGACCCGCACTGGGCGCGCGTGGTGGATTATGGTTCACTCCTCACTGAGAGGAGGCCTAGCCTGTGTCCCAGCAGTGGGAACATCATAGGCTAATTAATTATGCTTCAAAGGTTTAATACATTCGTCTGCTCAATAACGTAGGTAAATAACGCAATGAACGTGTCTGAACTGGCAAAATGAAAGAGAATGCGATCAATTGGCATTAATTTTATGTGTTACGTAATAGCTATAGCAGGTAGGTAAGAAATCCACCTGCATGACATTTTTGAGCGATGCCCGATACAAAAATACCATCCTGTAGGTACCATCATGATTCCATTGACAATTATGTCAAAAGTACGTTAGCACCCTAACCCGGAACAAAGCTGAGGTCCAGCCAAATAGGTAATTGTTTCTAGCGGAAATTGAACCCACAACCTGTAGGGCTGAAGCCGCTGAAACTCATTCACTACACCAACCGCACGTAATTGAAATTGAAACATTAGGATAGGTTCCTACTTGGATATCCACTGTTACATCTTAGCGCCTAAAATCAATTGTATTTTCTTGAAAATGTGTTAACGTTCAAAAGGGCCTTTTAATGGTCTACTAAACATAAATGATTGAATTGATGAATTGAATTGAATTTTACTTTGAGACTGTTGATACTCAAGTTTACCCTCATATTCTCTATGCTGATCACCTATTATCCCAATTCCCATGTCATAGAGGTGGTAGAGTGGTAGCTCTTCATATCGTAATCAATATTATTAAACAGCCGGGGAACATGGCAACTAATGAGGATGTATGTCTACCCTTGGTGGCTCATTATGCCCATGGGATATTGTAGGATCGCCGTTTAGTGACCGGGATGTACAAACGCCAGCACATCAAGCTACCCGAAACTGTCAAATTTTCCCAATCAACCTTGAACCTTATGCTGTAGCGATAGAGTTGAAAATCTGTTAAAGAAATTTGACAGATTGTAGTAGCTTGATGTGCGCCCGTCTGTACACGGTTCTGAATGCTCCTCCTATAATTTAGGAGTAAACAAGTGCTATTTGCATCTGAAGATAACATTGATAACTCACCAGATAGGCAGGCGGTGTTACCTATACAATATTATACAAGGTCAAATAAAATTCACTAGGGAAACTTCACAGAAGAGATGGGTATCTAAACTTGAATGTAGGTACATTTAACACCGTACTAACATCGCAATTCGCGACATTTTGAACCTGACAATCGAACTTAGAAACACCGACCTCGTATCTATAGTTGTGGTTTGTTTTGTTTTAGCAAGGCAACATAATTATGAAGTAATGGTTTAGCATTATCCTTCAAAATCATTCAGATTGTGATTGAATGAGTGTGTCATAGTCAAGTATCTATCTATCTGCATCGAAAATCTTCAGTAATATAATCATGCTATATTACGGTAGGTATCTCACTACAGTGCCTACCTACATAAATTTCATATAGCATCATGACTTGTACCAATCTGTGATAGCTTCATGTCAATCTCAATATATCTGCTCTAATTCCCTGGCCGCATTTAATGGACATGTTACAGACATGTTAATCGTTGCATGTTGCACTATCTGAGATGTACCACTCTGATTGGTTATTATTCTGCCCGATGCTCTTCGTTTGACTGTCCTGTTTGCCTCGTTTTGTCTGTGAACTGCGAGTCTGTGATTAGTTGGCTACGTACGGGAGTCTTCACACACTTACGCCTTTCCCAAGAAGCGTAGGTATATTGTCCAGGTATTACGCCTACTTTATTTAGAAATCAGGATTTCATAACACCAAAATCAAAAATCTAAATATTTATTTATAGGCAAGTATTTATCGCGGCGACAAACTAATCTGATTTAGGGTTTCAAAAATAATTAAAATGGGTAGCAAAAATAATAGGTTGGCAGCTACAGTGAAGTAGCATTTTATGTATAAAGTAGCAGCTTTATTTTGAGTAGTAAGCTTTGTTTAAATTTAAATTGGCAGTGATTTTTTGGTGTGGCAACTGAATTTATTGTTCGGCGACAACATGACGGCGGATAAAAAGTAGAAAAAGGGCTTTCTTAAATTATATGATGAGGTTGTATTATATAAAGTTAACTAATGGTCTTTAATAATAATAAGACGTAGTCGACGGAGCCCCGCCAGGGTTTAAAGGAACCTAACACGAAGGAGATGACGGGGGGCTCATACGCTCGCTTTGCTCGCTCACTTGAGCCCCCGTCATCCCCTTCGAACCTAACCTGTCCGAGTCGGGGTTCCCCAAGTTTCGAGCTCGCTTCGCTCGCTTTTGCATCGTAAATTCTCTAGTTCAATCTTGTGTGTTTCTGGGAATGAGTCTTCAGAGAAGCTTATATGCCTTTAATACAATGTTTGTGATAATATAAGTCGCTATGTCATAATTATTTATAGTACCTCGCCTATGATTTCAATTGGCCCTGTTTAATATGTTCGTTACCCTAAAGTAGCAGCCATTATTTAGTTTTTATAATTCCTTGCATTTTGAAGCTCATCTAATATAATTATTGCTAAAATATTTAATATCTGCCAAGTTTTTTTTTTAGTAGCAAATAGTTAGTCGCCCTTTAAGTTATTAGTTGACTGGAAAATAATAAGCCAAACCAATATGGGCACTTCTGAAACGTCAGAAGCTAGGTGCATGGTTCCAATTGGTCATTTCCTATGGAGAACAGCTGGCAGTAAACTCCACGGTTACGCTTTTAAAAATAATTGGCTTTTACAATGTTTTCAAATTACAGTGTTAACAGAACGCCAAATTGACGTAATTTAAAACGTTCGTTCGTTAAGGTATTTTTGTCTGATCTGAGACTGAGATCAGACTGTGAACGTTCTTAGGCCAAGCAACAAGTATGTACTAACAAATATAAATTGGTCTACAAATCTGCAGTCTACAAGGCCTAAGACAAGACACCTTTAGGTACACTTACACCCTTTCCTGTGTCCTAAAGGTTCTAGGAAAGCAAGCTTTAACCTAGATATAAATAGCGTTACCTGCTTCAGCAGGTAACGCTATTTATACATATATACAGCGTGAAATTTTAGTGGTTTATTTCCCGAAGCGAAATGATGTTGTCTTGATAGTACAGACGCCAGCAGGTCAACCTACCCGAAACTGTCAGATTTTCCCAATCAACCTTGAACCTTATGCTTTAGCAATAAAGTCGAAAATCTATTAAAGAAATCTGACAGATTGTAGTAACTTGATGTGCGCAGCTGGCGTCTGTACAATCGATTGATAAAAAATAAAAATAAAATTTAAAAATGGCAGATTTACAATATTGTGAAAAACAAAATTCGAACGCGATCTCGAACCAATAGTAAAGCTACAGCGCAAACGGACGACTGCGCGTGGTCGTCCTGCTACCTGCAAAGATGGTAGGTAGCGGGCGGGCGCACGTGAGTTACTATTGATTCTCATGCTTTCGAGTTGAGATCATATTTTTATAATTATTTGAAAAAAAATTAACTCCATGAATCGGTAGCACAACTGAGTGCAAATCGTTCTGCCGCGGGAAAACAACCATTAAAATTTCACGCTGTATAATATACATTCAGTTCAATGTGATTAATTTAATTGTTAAGGATTGTTAATAGTATGTTCATGGCAGTCAGTTATTTTCTTCATACATAGGTATATTAGCAGATTTAGACACGTGTAAGTAACAAAAATACCGTGACAGCACGTGCCAATCTTTCTTCAGCTGATACCCAATATTCATAGATTCATACACAGCTATGTCTTCACTCGTTAGCGTAAATTAATCAAGGCTGTTAAATATTTATAAACATTATTACAACTAGGCTTGAACATATTTACAACATTTTTAATACCAATATGTATGTAGGTAAGTGTGTACATTTGTAAATCTAATAAACTCACTCATTTACATGAATGAATTTGTTGTTTAGGGTTCCATGCGAATGATAAATCCGTCCGTTTTGCACGTCTATGAAAAAAGTTGGAAAAGTAGGTAAGGTAATGTTCAGGTTTATGAAACTTAGTGTAGGTAGGTATTCCACACTTAATATAGTTAGCCGGACAGTATAAAACCTACCTAATTATATGTAAAATTGAATTATCGCTAATTGAAGGGGGAACAAAATAAGATATAAAAATATTTAAAATAAAGAAAAATAAAACTATAAAAAGAACTTTAGTGCAGCAAAAAAAGAACGGACTTCCAAAAAAAAAACACTAGAAAGTGAAAAATAACTTTAACTTCGGAAGTCAGTGGCAAAAATCAAAATACAAAACCAAAGACACTACAAAAAAGTTCTTTATTTTTCACCTACCACTTACTAAGAAGCTTACTAAAAAGCTGCCAAAACTAAGTTAATAATATATTTATGCTACCACCGCGTGAGTTTCCTCTACCAAATGAAAAAGTATCGTGTATCGGCCCAGTAATCACGGAGAAAGCGTCAAACATACATTAAAAAAAATACATACAGACGACCTACTCCTTTCTTGAAGTCGGTTAAAAAGAGGTAGGTTACTTATCAAGCTCAAGCAGGCTCAAGTTGGCTTTGTACACGGCATGGTTTGTTTACGATACGGCGTATAAACCGTGTCGTACAAAAAACGTGCTTGTCAACAAGCTTGCATAGTGATCCGACGACCGTGCCTACACACGGCGTTTAAACCGCGCTGCAAAAAAACGCGCCCGTCAACAAGCTTCCATAGTGATCCATACAACACTGACGACCGTGCCTACACACGGCGAATAAACCGTAGTTTTTCACGGCAAGAAAAACGTGTGTGTACCGTCAGTTGACCGTGCGCATCCGCGCACCGTACCGTTTGACGTTTGCAGAACCTTCAGTGCACACGTTCGGTTCGCCATTGTCGCAGTTTTTACATGAAACTCGCTCTTGTGTGAAAACGCGAATATGGTTTAAGGACAAGTTGAAGAAAGTTAAGCTCTATTCACACTGCTGTAGCGTCACAGTGGGTATTGCGCCGATTTTCGTCAATAAGTATGGTAAGAATAATCAGCCTATAACGTTCCCACTGCTGGAACAGGCCTCGTCTGACGTCTCTGTGAGAGGGAGTGGGCCACTATCATATAAGTGGATGACATAGGTATGCCTTCGAATTTTTGGTTCTAGTTTTTTTTTTTTATTCTAGCTAAAATGTAACCAGCATTAACTGCGTAACACAATCTGAATCATTTTGAAGGATACCTACTGTTCACATGTTCTAGAGAGGCTTGTGGCTAAGTAATAACAGCCGCACGGGTCGATTGATCAGGTTAAGCTACGCTTGCCGCGGTTGGTCCGTGGATGGGTGACCATCTTTACCTATCAAGACCTCTCCGTGCCTCGGAAAGCACATTCAGCCGTTAGTCCCGGCTGTCATTCGTGAATCTTTGACAGTCGATACGGTTCGTCAGAAGCCCGAAAGTCTGACAAGGACAACCAGTCTTACCAAGGGGTATCGGTATTACCGGGTTGTGGAGGTCAGATAGGCAGTCGCTCTAAGTAAAATGCTGGTATTCAGCTGCGTCCGGTTAGACTGGAAGCCGACCCCAACATAGTTGGGAAAAGGCTAGGCTGATGATGACTGTTTACATGTTCGAAAAATTTGTCAACTCAACAACGTGAATAACCCAATGAATGTTGTTGAACTGTCAAATTGAAAGCCATTGCTACTGTTAGTGTGTTACGTAATTACCCCGCAGACCTAAACGGTTTCACCCGCGTAAATGTCGATCCCGTGGGAGTATCGGGATAAAAGCCTATATGTTAATCCAGGGTGTCACCTACCTCCATACAAAATTTTAACAAAATTGGTCCAGCCGGTTGAGCGTGAAGAAGTAACAAACAAATAAACACACACTCACAAACTTTCGCCTTTATAATATTAGTGTGATACAACCCAACAGTGACAAAGACACGCACTTTACAATCTCCAAATATAATTTATCTAGGCGCGCATTGCAACTAATTCGGCCTCACTCGACCGCTTCATTACCCCTTTTCAGTTGAAACACTCTTGCCACTCAGACTTACACAAATTCACATTTGCAATCAGAGCCCGGAGAAAAGTTCCTCCTCCCCGCCCGTCCCCCTCCACCCCCACGCCGCCTTTAATTAACAGAAAGTGGTTCATTAGAGCTTATTCATTAAAGCAAGGAGTAATTAGCGAACTCTAATGAATGCTGTAATAATGTAAGAGCGGCCGTGTCGGACTGCGGCCCGACTTCTAGATTAATCTAGAAGCTACGAATAATTTAGTAATGGCGTTAATTTATTACTGGACTGATTGCGGGTATTAACGGTGTAGCTACTCTACCTACAGTGCTTACTCAGGAGTATGAGGTTGTTGGTACAAAGTAAACGGAATTCTAGCTGGATTATTTTGATTGCAGTATATATACATTTATTTTGCAATAACAGCCGCACGGGTCGATCGAAAGTTAAGCTACGATCGGTCGGTCTGTGGATGGGTGACCATCCATTACATATCGAGACCCCTCCGTGCCTCGGAAAGCACGTTAAGCCGTTGGTCCCCGCTGTCATTTGTAAATCGAAGCCCGAAAGTTTGACAACCAGTGTTACCAAGGGGTATCGAATTACTCGGTAACTGGCTTGTGGAGGTCAGCTGGCGGTGCAGTAGTGGCTCCATGTAAAATACTGGTATTCAGCTGCATCCGATAAGATTGGAAGCAGACCCCATAGTTGGGAAAAGGCTAGGCAGATGATGATGATCTATTTATTTTTTTATCGCTTTCCTGTATGTTGTGCAAAGGTAGGGGCACTAGGGGCAGCTATTTTCTGGATACAAATATTGTGTTATTGAGCTTTCGATTTTAGACTTTCATTGTAGTAATCTATACTATAATATTATAAAGCTGCAGAGTTTGTTTGTTTGTTTGTTTGAACGCGCTAATCTCTGGAACTAGTGGTCCGATTTGAATGATTCTTTTAGTGTTGGGTAGTCCATTTATCGAGGAAGGCTATAGGCTATATAACATCACGCTACGACACTTAGGAGCCGCGCAGCGTGTGACACCGCGGGGAACAGCTAGTTAATTTAATAATTCTCAAGAAACAGAAATAGCGTAGGTTGTGAGAGCCAATTATGCATCAATTAAAATGAAATCTGTTTGCGCACCCTAGTTAAATGGAACCTCTTTATTGTTTGCAGCGTATACCAATTAGGTAGTATTTACCATATTAGTGCTCGTTTAGGAGTTTTTTCGTGAGGTTATCTCGAAGTAACTCTTTTGAAATTCATGTTTGCATTTTTTGTGTCTATTTATAAGGTGAGGGTAAACTGTATAGACATTGGGTTTCTGAACATTTTCACAACATGATCACACAACACACACACTCACACACACCCCCACCCTCACACACACCCTCACACACACAGAACACATAGTTCTGAAACCAGCACCCTATTCGCGTAAAACACTAGATATCAATCTCAATTTGACTAATTTTGAAGGATACCTAGGTACTACTAATCCATTGCTTCATATTTTCGAAAAATTTGTCTGGTCAACCACGTAAATAACGCAATAAATTATGTTGAGCTGTCAAAATGAAAGCCATTGCTACTGTTGGTGTGTTACGCATTTACCCCGAGGGTGTAGGCGTACGGTTATACTAACGACGTAGACACCGAACCTGCGAGCCTACCCGTCGTAAGTTCGAACCCACACATTACACGAGAATATTCTCTTCTTGTCCCAACAGGAGTGTAACTAGAGCCACGAATATCAAGAACGTTATATGTCTAATATTGTTGTTGTTGTTATTGTTGTTGTATTGTGTTGTTTAATATTGTTATTCTAATATTTTTAAGATGACCCTAATCGTGGGCCACGATTAGAGTCATCTTAAAAATATTAGAACTTAATACAAATATGTGGCTCAATCTAAATGGAACTCAACATTCGGTCTCATTTGGCCTGCCAAAATGATATAACGTTCTTGATGAAAGTTTATTTGTCACAGCTATACCTACCTTCGTGAATATAAATAACTGGTAGAAGTAGCCATTTAATTCTAAAAACTAAACTAATCTTTAGTTATTTCCTTTTTCAAAACATTTTTCTTTCTTTTTTGTGTAAATAGGTACCCAGATAACAACATACATAATTAAAAAGTTTATTTTCAACTTTCCGACGTTCGAGGAAGTGATTAAACAAGTACTTAAGTAATGACTCTGAACTTACATGATAAATTAATGAAATCCATCTTCTTAAGTTCGTTCGAAAATGCTCCACTTGCGTTCTAAGGCCTGGCGTAGGCGCGCGCCCCTTGCAACGCTACGGGCCCTGCTACGGCGTAGCTCGCGCCTTGCTACGTTGGCGTAGTATTCTTTTTAATGATTTTTGTTTAATTCAAGGGTACAAAGTGTTAAATAAATATCAGCCTATTATTGTCCCACTCACTGCAGGGCAAAGACCTCTTGTCATACAGACGGGTTGGCGATTTCAGATTTATATTAACTAGAAGTCCAGGTTTCCTCGCGATGTTTTTCCTTCACCAATGTCAGTAATGTCCAAGACAAACTCAGAAAGTACATATGAATTGAAAAATTCACATTGGTACTTGCCAGGATTTGAACCCATAACCTCGTGCACGAGAGGCAAGGCCACAATCACTGAGCCATAACGACATCATAGTTATTATCAGCTTAATATTTTATTGAGGACTGTCCATCACAATTTTCATTACACTAACCGCCGAATTCACATCGTGAGGAAGCCGGCATGTCCTAGAACCAAAAATTCGAAGACATGTGACATTTAACAACCCGCACTGGGCTCGCGAGGAAGCCTGTGTCCCAGTAGTGGGAACATTATAGGCTGCTTATTATGGTCACCATTTGGTCAATATTTGGCCACCGTTAAGATGTCCAAAAATCGCCTTGGCTTACTATCAAAGTTATAGTTCCCACCCCATCCCTATTCACAATTACCTACAGCCGCACACAATTCGCAAACATACATTCTCAGACGCTATTACCATAAAGAAAACAGCGGCCGACGTCACTGGAGGACCAGGTTCATTAGTATTCCTCAAAATAGGATCGCTGCGTTGTTAGTAGGTTTTCTTATGATGTCGGAACATGTTAGCCATGGCTCGCTGGACACCGAACACGCATAATGATGTATGCTAACATTATTAAAGTGTATCATAATAAGCCTCGACTGAAAGAAAACAGAGTACGATTGGCAAAATAAGTTTAGGTTGAATGATGTAGTTGGGTAGATTTTCAGATTTTATATTGTTTGTGGCATAGGAGATTATTTTCTTTGATTGAATTCTTTATAATTAGGATAATAATATTTATTTTGATTTTCTTATTTCTGTCTGTTTAAATTACTATGATTTGCAAAGACGTATTTAAAACATCATTTGCCTCTGTCATCTTTAAACAATTGACGGTAACAAAACGATGTTTTAAACACGGTTAAACCTAAACACATTTAGTCATTTGTGGTGCAAGCAAGCCCTAGTTTTAGGACACAATACGGCCTGTTGAAAATACTTAGGGAGTTGATAACCACCAGAAGCAAACGGTTTAAGAGATCGCATACTGTTCGCATTAATCAGGCCTTGATCGAAAGATCGTACAACGAACGAACTAAATACTTAGATTAAATTGTTCAAAAATAGAATTTAAACTTGTTGCGCACACCGTACATAAGACAGAGTTGCTCCAAGTGACCCCTCACTGACTTACATAGGTACAGATAACAATTGCTGCGGGACTATCCCGAGTCCGACTCGCGACATGTCCACCCTTGTTAATAGACAAATGAGCTCTTATTATTTTAAATATTCGTATTATTTGTTATGATAGACTTTGAATTTAATTGGGGATGGGATGACATGAGGAAAATTTATTTTTTCTTATATAATTTCTAACTAATAATAGTCTTATGTTGGACAAACGTGCGCCTCTGATAAAATAAATTTTCTTTTTCTTAATAGTCACAGACGTTCAGAGCAAAACCCTTCTTGTAGCATGATCTTACATAAATTAATTAATGTCTTCTAAGTGAGTAAGATTCAATTTCACGCATCGTACCTAATGACTTTTGCAAAAATTACCAAAACGCAAACAAACCCAAACTTTCGAACGTCAATATTGGAAATATAAATTGGGGTCCATTGCGTGTTTCGTGGCTCAGTTGGGAGGCGAGTGGTTTCGGCCATTACTAACGTGAATATTGCAGGGTAGCCTGCAGGCGACTCTATTGATTAGTCTCCCGCGTATGCCACCCATCATTCATTCATACTCATGTTCGCAGCTCGCACGTCACTCTGGGTTCTCGGTATTTTTCGCCATTTCTCGCCAAAGGCCGAGGTAGCCGAGGTAGGCGAGGTACATATTTGATGGTGCGTCAGTCAGGAAGGAAGCCGTCGTGCGTAATTGGTCCTGCCGCCGGATAAATTCTGACAAAACCCCTGGGTTCACCGCGTCGGATGTCTCTTAATGAGATGTATTGAATATTTTGTTGCCTATTTGCTGCGTTTTTTTTTTGAATTGGTGAAATGACTTGTCATTAGTTCATGAGTGTAGGGTGGTATACATTTATTTTGGTGATTATATATTATATGAGCTATGTGATATGTATCTGGTGACCATGCTGTTGAGTAATAAAGAATTTTGAAAAAGATCTAGCGTTAGGAAGAAATTAGCTATTAGAATTAATTAGCTTTACAATATAAAATAATTATCAAACTACATGATTAGCAAGATTTGAAGTTTTATCCCTAACGAAACAAGCTATATCTGTATCATAAATTTATTTCCATGCACATCCAACGATTTCTTCCACAAATATCATACGGGAGAACTTATCGCAAAATTAACTAGTTATCCGGCGGAAGTTATTTCGATCATATTTTTCTGTTGTGAAATACTTGCCGGCACAACAAGATAATCCAATTGTCAGACCAAACTCGTGGCCAACAGGCGTGAGGCGCTTTCGTCTGTGCACTCCATTGAGGCCCTACTCACTGTTCTCGAGGGACAATCACTTAAAAAATAATGTGAGTTTAGGAATGGAGACTGCAGAGAGATAATAGTAGAAACTGAGTGAGAATTGAGAAAGCCTGCGAAATACTGTTGTATAAAATGTTGTAATGATTCTTCACGACCTTATAATCTAATCTACTAGGATTTATCGGGTTTCTGATAGTGTGTGATTCTGTAGTTTGACTAGGTACATGAAAATTGCCAAATCAGTCAATAAAATAAACAATCAAACGGCCTATCGCAGTTCACTGCTGGACCTGGCCTCTCCCAGGCTGCGCCACAATACCCTGTTGTCCGCCTTAAGGTCTTTCCAAGCCACCTTTTTAAGGCTGCCCAATATTAACCTGGAAAACAATCTTCCTATTAATTATGTACATACATACATTACATATATACATAATCAGTCTATAACTTTCCCACTGCTGGGACACAGGCCTCCTCTCAGTGAGAGGGAGTGGGCTGTAGTCCACCACGCGGGCCCAGTGCGGGTTGGTAGATGTCACAGGTCTTCGAATTTTTGGTTCTAGGACATGCCAGTTTCCTCACGATGTTTTCCTTCACCGTTTTGAGAGCTGTGGTGAAGGAATAATTTATAAAAATAATTATCTATGAATTGTATTCTGTTATGCATGGGTGCAAGAAAGTGTTGAAAGCTGATAATTGTTTGAATCAGCTCATCTCTCTGGTGCATTCAGTTGTTTAAAACAACTTTTAGTTGAACAAGTTGATGGATTTTCGTAATGCAATACCTAAGTAACAAGATTCTGTTCGCTAGTTATTAATTTACTTAGAAATGGGAAGTCTGTTGTAGTCAGTGTTAATTATTTTAAACAGTACATTGACGAGCGAGTGGTCGTGGGTTTATTCCCTTTAGGGCTGATTTTTCAATCATCTGATAACTTTATTCGAGGAATAATTTTGAAATTTTGACAGTTATTTCATATTAAAACTGTCAAACGTCAATTTTATTCCTGGAATAAAAGTTATCTGGCGATGGAAAAATCAGCTCTAAGTTAAATTTATTGACGTGAGGTCACCAAGTCCAAGAATAAAGTTTAAAACATATAACATATTATCATCACACTGTTTTTACCATGGGGTTGGGAAAAAGTATATCTAAAAAATCAGCAAGTTAAATTTATTGACGTGAGGTCACCAAGTCCAAGAATAAAGTTTAAAAAATATAACATATTATCATCACACTGTTTTTACCATGGGGTTGGGAAGACGTATATCTAATAGTACACCCGGGCGTAAGCTAGAAAAAAAATCAAGTTCACCCGCGCCTTCTTGCCTACCCCTTTCATCAAACACGACGAAAACAAAACACAATCCCTTCCCGCTAGCAGAAACTTTTCACCAGGCGTGTACTTATCTATTAGGTATAATGTAGGATTGACGAAACGGCTCTACAAAACGTAAAAAGTATAAATTCAAAATACGCGATTAACTTCGTGATGTTTTTTTATCGAGAAAATTTTAATATTTTGTGTTTCTGTTCCACAAAAAGTTTGAGAATATCATGTAGTTACTCATATTATTTTTATTTTCTACCTAAGATCAATTTATTGAAGATAGACAATTTTGCACAATACCTCCTGTTTGTTATGCAAGGGGGACAGCCTATTGCTATTATCATATGCCTAGCCTTTTCCCAACTATGTTGGGGTCGGCTTCCAGTCTAACCAGATGCAGCTGAATACCAGTATTTTACATGGTGCGACTGCCTATCTGACCTCCACATCCCGGTTACTGGGTAATACGATACCCCTTGGTAAGACTGGCTGTCAGACTTTCGAGCTTCTGACTACCCATAATGACTGTCAAAGATCTACAAATGACAGCAGGGACCAAAGGCTTAACGAAAAAAAAAATAGGATATCAATTGGAATGCCTAAAACCTTGGTAAGGGAACAACATTCGGCCGCTATGATATAGATGTTTGGGCTCAGATTACAGGCCGATACAAGCCCGATGGGTTTCATGTGGACCCATTGAACGGAAGACTCGATGTAACGTGAACGCGTCGAGATTCGTCACATAATGCACAAAAAGGATAAATAACCAACAGTTTTCGCAATAAAAAATATATTGTCAAAAATGGGGCTTTCTTGGTATAGCCAGGCGTTCTTGCGTGTATGTAAAGCCTTGCTTAAGGTTGCACTAGTCGACGGCTCGAACTCGTTGGTGCGTTGCTAATGTGCATGCTATTTAGTATATTTATTTAGTTTTTTCATAATAGTTATTTGAATTCTTGAATAAATTATCTGTACTCTGTACGCTAACTGTCTTGCCATTTTCATGCTTCGGGAGTTATTTATTTACGCCCAAAGATGCGTTAAAATTAGTGTTGAAATATGGAAGTTGCGATACTCCTATATTTAAAATCAATTTCTGTGTCCGTACAGGGCTAGATAATGACGAGACAAGTGGATATCATTTTTAATGTAGTACACTGTCAAACAGTAACGTAAACTCAATACGACGTTAACGTGGAAGAATGACTGACTAGTGTAACCTTAAGTTATTCTTGCGTGAATGCGTCATGTGAAAGATACCTCATGTTTCGTTGTTTAATGGGACAGCAATGGGGAATGAGATTCGCGATTTCTCAACGTCCTTTTGTGTTCGTTAATTTATTTTATGGTTTACTTATAAATTACAAATTGACTCCTTGCCAACAAAACCCATCGGTTTGTCGAGTTATGCGTGGGTTGGTTCGTTTTTATTTTACATTTTAGATTAGCTTAAGAGTTAATGTGTACGTGTTTCCATGACGATGGGTGGTCGGTATTTAGTCTACCTTAAGATCTAATATCGTAATACTGAATATATTATGTTGACTTAAAAACACTAATCTCGATTAAAGACTCTGTTTTTGGTAGTCGGCAAGTTATTTACATGATTATACACCGCTTTGCCCACAAATGGCTAAGTTAATTCAGATTTTTCTTACCCTCTGCATAAAGGAAATGAAATCGAAATATTTTTGAATACTAATTAAGCATCTCGTCCACTCATTGTGTCATGGCGCCGTCAAAAAAGGCTTCGAGAAGGCTTGTTTACATAATTGTTCAATTTGCAATGTTAAACAATTTCGAGCAGATGTTTTCTTGCTTTTTAATCCAACAAAATGCTTGGTTTTTTACTCCGGAACAATAAGATTCGTGAGAGTTAAAACATAAATTAAATGCTTTTGGATTTTTGGGTGAAATAAACAAACCAAACCAAAAAAAAAAAAAAAAGTTTTTCCCTACTATGTTGGGGTCGGCTTCCAGTGTAACCTGATGCAGCTGAATACCAGTATTTACATGGAGCGACTGCCTGTCTGACCTCTTAACGGCCCCGACTTACAATTTGAAAGTCGTGGGATCTGACCCAGGCAGGCGCTTTACTTAGTGTAAATTATTTCATCACCACTGCTTTCAAAACGGTGAAGGACAACTTCGTTAGGAAACCGGCCTAGAACTAAAAATTCGAAGACATGATTGTGTCATCCACGAACCCACACTTGGCCCGCGCCATAGATTACGGCCCACCCCCTCTCAAGAGGACGCCTGTGTCCCAGCAGTGAGAACATTATAGGTTGATTTTCAACAATGTTTCTTGGCTTTAAAAACATAACGATTCAGCGTGTTCCATATAGAGTCAGGGACATTAATTATTTATCAGATTGACTGCCAACTTTTAATGTCCGTACTTAATATATTCAAATCACAAATGTCATTTATGACAGTTGTTACAACTGTCATAAATGACATTTGTGATTTATAATCAGATTTATAATCAGATTCAGAACAGATCAGATTATCATAATCAGCCTATACCTAATGTCCCCACAGCGGAGACACAGGCCTCTTCTCTTCAAGAGGGAGTGGGCTATAATCTACCACGCGAGCCCAGTGCGGGTTGTTTGATAGTTGTATGAAATAGCTTTCACGGAAAATTGGCGTAGTGTATCAATTTGATAGACAAATAATTTCTCCTACAGTAGGTACTTACTAGTTAACGTTAAACTTCTGCTAGTGGATTAGCTTTAAATAGCTCAATCCTTGCACCAGTCTCTTCATTCGTTGCACTATTAGCTTCCTCAATTCGTAGAACCAGCGCTTAGAGATTACGCTTTGCAGTTCAGAGCGAAAATACGTGGAAACTGGGTTCATTTTGTCTGTAGGATAAAGGCTCCTACAAACAGGCGCGACACGCGAAATAATCGCGCGCGACACAAAGGCACCGCCCGTTGCGCGACTTGCGGTGCTTTTGTGTCGCGCGCGATTTCATCGCGCGTCGCGCCTGTTTGTAGGAGCCTTAATATTGTAGATTTTTTTTATGTAGGTAAGTGTATACGCAGAAAGAGGGTCACTGACTCTGGCAGAGCCACCATCAGGTATTTTAATTTTGATAACACAAAAAATTTGTCGCTAATTAGTCGAAATTTGCCAAATATCAGAATTTGTCGGTCACTGGTTCAAAAGATATAAGGGTTTACCTATAGGTGGCCGATCTGGAGAGAGTCTCCCCAGCAGGGCCAAATTTCAAAGACTATACCTACACCTATAAACCCTTATATCTTTTGAACCAGTGACCGACAAATTCTGATATTTGGCGACTGATTTCGACTAATTAGCGACAAAATATGCGAGAAAACGGATCTTCGCTAGGTGCCCTAGTTTTTGAGATATAAATGTGGCCCTGCTGGGGAGACTTTCTCCAGATCGGCCACCTATAAACCCTTATATCTTTTGAACCAGTGACCGACAAATTCTGATATTTGGCGACAAATGTCGACTAATTAGCGAGAAATTTTTTGTGTTATCAAAATTAAAATCCCTGATGGTGGCTCTGCCAGAGTCAGTGACACACAGAAAGACAAGTGCAATTACCTATACCTTTTGACGTAGAGAAGATAGGAAAACAAAAAGATTTGTTTTACAGGATATCCATCCTTTACCAGCTATTACTAGATCTTCGAGTTTTCAAGTAGTTATTGAATCCTGACATCATCGTATAAAACAAAGTCGCCGAAATGTCTGTAGGCGCATAAATTATCCGGAAAACAACTGAAGTTGCAACATAGCTTGCAGAGTAAGGAAACTGAAGTGGTAGCGGACTGGCCATGTTTGTCGAAGGACCGAAGGCCGGTGTAGCAGACGAATCCTGGAGTGGAGACCGCGTATCGGTAAGCATAGCGTGTGACGTCCCCCAGCTAGATGGACCGAAGACCTTGAGAAGGTGGCTGGGACTGACTGGAGCCGGAAGGCTGAGGACAGGGTGTTCGGGACGAACGAAGAATGGATCGTTGTGGCGCAGTCTGGGAGAGGCCTATGTCCAGCAGTGGACTGCGGTAGGCTGAGTTTATCGCCTACTTATATCTCCCCGCCAAGTCGAGCAAAAAGCGGCACGGCCGTACCCTCCTTTTCTCGAAGCAGTTCAGGCCATTTTCGACCCCCTATAATTTTGTTGTGGATAAAACTAGAAGCCTGAATTTTCAGTAACCTAGCAGGCATTGTATAAACACAGTGCCTATATTTCAAATTTCATTCAATTTGAACCAGTAGTTTATTGGTTTTGTCTCGTCTGTTGGCCTAGTGATCGTAAGCTGCTGAGCATGATATCCTGGAATCGATTCCCGGGTCGTTATTATTTCTTTCTTATTTGTTACATTGTTTTTTATTTTGTAAAAACTCCTCTCATTGCATGAGCATTATGAGTTGTAATGTTTCTCTTTCTCAAAGTTTCAGTTTAAGCTTGTGTGTGGCGTGTTCCATTTGAAATCCGGGGCAATTCTTAATTCGTTGTATTACTTAGTTGTCTATTCTTTTTGTACGCAAAATACGCGCATTGACGTGGAGTTGCGGACAGCCCGTATTACCTAGGTGTCCATTTTTGCAGCTCTCTCTCTGTCTGTATAGATTACAGATCTTTGAATATATCTTTATATATAGTCTATAGTAATAGTATATCTCTCTCTTATAGTCTTTATAACACGGCACGGTTTTTTTACGGTACGACCTAAATATCGCGCCGTAGAAAAAATGTGTGTATCATCAACAACACTTGACGACCGTCCCTACACAGTGTGCGTATTAGTTGCAGTGACGTCCAATTTCTTAATTTCAGTTTAGCAGATAACACACGATGTACATAGAAAAAACGTGTGTCCAAGCTTCGATATTGATCCGTTTATCACTGACGACCGTGCCTACACACGTACACACCGTGAATAAATCGTAGTTTTTCACGGCAAGAAAAACGTGTTTACAAGGGGCGTTAATAGATTTGTTACTCTGCGATCTATATTTGGCCCTGTCTGTAGGTATCTGTATTTAGATACCTATATATATACCTATAATTGAGTAGAAATTATAGCCTCTGTAAGTTTATCACTGAGTAGGTAGGTTTTAAAAGATTTAAATCTTCGGGTGTCTGGGAACGAAAGCATGTTTAATTTGTTAGTCTGCGATCAATATCAATCCCTTGACCCTCTCTGTATCTGTATATCGGTACATACATATGTTTTTAATAGAAATTATTATTTTTTTGTAAAATTAACAGTTGTTAAGTAGGTATTTAAAGACTGGGTATATTGGGAATGAAAACAACGTAAATAATTTACAAAATTTTATTTTTTCCTCCTGTCACCGGCTCTCTTAGGCTAGGTATGTATGTTCTTTCTTTGTGTACTGGTAACACCATAACTGTCGTTCTAACAAACCAACACAGGCTCAAGGATTGACTCGACAAAGGGCGGGTTGCTTCGGAAATCTACGTCATTATTCGGCAATCTTCGTTCTTTAGTTGCGTTCACCTAGCGTTGGCGTTTATTGTGCGTAGACGCTATTCAAAAGCAGACGCTAGGTGAACGCTTACGCAGCATTTCTACTACATTGATGCCTTTAAGGAGGAAGCGCGAGAGTAGACCGCGAATTTAATTTTTTTTTTATTTATAAATCCTATTGCAATCAATAGGATTATATTATGAATTCAGAAAAAGTTCATATAAAACTATTGAATAACTATTCTGACTATCCTATTGAATGACTATTTCTTTGAAATATCAATATATTTCAAAGAAATAGTAATTCAATACAACCCTCTAAGTTACATACATACTTGTTATACATACTGTTGGTATACATACTTGTTATGGTCGTGAATCATATTTTGTTCAACATACAACCTGACACTGACCTCCAAATTGCAAAAATCGTATGAAAATTTTAATTTCACGGGTTACCCTGGCGCTTTCTCCTTTTATGTGATCTTTGTGTCTCTAAGATTAGCAACCTGCCTTCAAATGATAATATTTTACTAATAGATAACAATCTCAAGCCCCAAACCTGTGGTGTTTTCCGTAAATTAAACATATCGTTAGATGGCAAGATTCACTAAACGCTAACATTATATTGTATGCCGGCCACCATCACTGTCAGTTACAATATCTAACCACATACAGTTTCATTAATCTTCTAATGAATTCGAATAAAAGGAAATTTTACGACGAATTTACTAATGCCTGTACGCTTTTATAATTTCTATCGTAACGATATTATCGTGCACGACACGGCATCACGATAACGCAGGGAAGTAAAATGTATGGACATAAGTAAAGACGTTTTTAAATTCCCGTCCATGATAACGTGCACGTATTTCCATACATTTCATGGACGTGGACGTCCACGATAATATCGTCATGTTAGAAATGATAAAAGCGTACATTGAATACAAAGAATAAATACACTATTCTGAATGAACATTTAGAGTACACTATTGAACAGATATTTATATGAAGTTTAAAAGTCGCCGAGATAAACCAATGGAAATATGGAAAATAGCATTATCAAACATTTATTCTGTCAATATAAAATTTAGTTTCAGGCATTCAGGTTATATGACCAAACTTGAAATCCCGAAAAAAAATCAGCTGTTCCCTACATTTATGTTTGTAATAACTCGCCAAAATGTAGGGAACAGCTGATTTTTTTTTCGCGATTTCAGGTTTGGTCCCGTAGTAAAAGTTGTTCATAATGAAGAGTACAATGACCTGTTAAGAGGTTGTTAATGTTTTAGCAATAACTCTATAAACACATCAGATGTTAAATATTTAAAAGCTTGTTTGTTTTGTTGTCCCATTGGTTTATTTCTCCGACCTCAGATGCAACGACTTACTAATAGGTACACATATAAAGGAATGTTAGCGTTTAATACATTAACTGTATACATTTAAAAATCGATTCGAACAACTGGTAAAACGTAGATCAATATATACAGAGACCGTTAGTAACTTGAATTTAAACTTCAAAGATGTTGGCATCAAAATTATTGCTACGAAGTTTTGCGCCCAAACTTTTAGCGCCAAAGCACATTAGGCAATTTTTGTTGAAGAAAATGTTCCGATTCGTAATTGAAAAGCTAAGTGGCAATGAGATTTATGGTGAATATTACAAATCAAACAAAAAAAAGAGGGTTATGACCACACGAATCACGATAGAAGTTAAAACTTACGACTGGAGCCCCAGATTCAGCGTCACTGGCCGACTGGAGCCGAGTATATCCGATTCAGCGTCACTGATCGACTGGAGCCGAGTATACCCGATTCAACGTCACCGACCGACTGGAGCCGAGTAGGTATATCCGATTCAGCGTCACTGATCGACTTCAGCCGAGTATACCCGATTCAGCGTCACTGACCGACTGGAGCCGAGTATACCAGATTCAGCGTCACTGACCGACTGGAGCCGAGTATACCCGATTCAGTGTCACTGACCGACTGGAACCGAGTATATCCAATTCAGCGTCACTGACCGACTGGAGCCGAGTACACCCGATTCAGCGTCACTGACCGACTGGAGCCGAATATACCCGATTCAGCGTCACTGACCGACTGGAGCCGAATATACTCGATTCAGTGTCACCGACCGACTGGAGCCGGCTATACCCGATTCTGCGTCACCAACACGAGCACGGTTCAGTTTCGTTCAATATTCAGAAAGAGCGCAAAATGCGCCTAAAGAAGTTTTCACATCCAAAAGTTGCTTTCGTACTGTGAATCGGAATTGCAACAAAAAAAAATTGCCTAACAGGCCCTCGTGCTTAGGTACAAGATGTGTCTACTTAAATCTATGATGTTTATACTAATATTTACAATATAAACGTAATAACGAGTCATTTGATTTACAGCTCGTTTACAAAGAAATAACAAAAGACGAGAGAACTATTTACACAGCAAGGTTGCAAATCACAGGGATGCGTGCGCGAGAAACACAGTTGTTGCGATATCATAGCGGTACTTAAAATTATAGTAAAAAGTACATTCTCTGGCAAGATTCGACAATGTTTTATACATCAGATTATATGTTTTATGGCTGTTTACTAGTATTGCAAGAAGTGACGATTTTCAGGGGCTTCTGTGTCAGTTTCCTGAAATGGTAATGTTGGTACAAATTCATCGGAAGTTATGTTAGCACACTAGACAGTACCCCTGACAACCGCTGAATTGTTTCAGATTAGCTATTTAATCGCTTTTATTCATTTATGCTTGAACCATCCATTATTTTAATTTACAGGGTTCTTGTGGTTGCTTCAATCCATATTGATCGTTCATTTCATTTAAATTAAATTAACAATTGATGAAAAAATGCATATTTCTTTGTTATTTCGATACTGAAATGTTAACTGCGTAAGTACTACAACATTATTCACAAAATTACGCAGTTCCAGTTCATTTTGTTCGATGGATCGAGGTCATTATAAATTAAAAACGTAAAAATCAAAAAGGTGCTTTAAAAACAGTAGTTTTTCAATAACATTAAGATATGCTTGATCTTTCCACGTCCACAATTCATTATCACTTTAATTTAAAATAGAAACAACACGCTTGTGTTTAACACATCTCGTTCTGTTCAACTCTTAAGTATCAGTAATTTAATGGAAATTTACATATATAGCAAGTTAAAGTTATATAAATTGCCATTTTCACAACCGAAATTAAATATGTAGTAGGTACTAACGTATAACTTAACAGTTCACTGACAATGGAAAAATTGTTACTGACGGGCAGCATCCGAGCTGTCAGTAATAATTTTGTCTGTGTCGCAAGTTCAATAAATCGTCTGATGCACAACACTGTCACTCAGTCCCCTCACTGGCCGGAGACGGCAGGTGACACTTGAGGGATGACGACGGCTTCGTCAGGTCGAGCGCCGGCTCGTGCGCGGGCCCGGGCGCGGCGGGCGCCATGGGCAGGCTCAGCAAGCTCGGCGGCGGCCGCACGTACGGCGGCAACATGCTCGACGGCCCCTCCACGACAGGCGGACACGCCATCGCAGGCGGCGTCCAGCAAGCCGCGCCCGAAGCTTCCGGAGCCATGGCCGCCGCACTCAAGTACGAACACGACATCATCTGAAACAAACACAAATTCATTTTAAAACATCTCAGAACATAACCTTGAGTGAAATTAGGTTGATTGTGCGTGTAATCTCCGAGAGAGATTGGAGTAAAAACAGGGCTTACATAAATAATGAAATATGTAGTATTATGAGATGAGAGGCCTAAAGAATTCGTGGATGGAGGGGGTTCTGTAATCACGCTAATGGCCAATGCGCAGCATCGCCCGCGGCCCCCGCGCCCCCCGCGCCGCTTCAAGGAGGCTTTCATACTAATGCAGATTGGGCGCAGGAGCAGTTCAGCACTAAATCGCGTCACACGTCCGACACCTTGTAACTTTACCGGGAACTTTGGAGTTATTACTTCGGGAAATTACTCTCTCAAACATCAGATTAGAGCTTTTATTTCGTTTCTATTTCGGTTGTGCCATTCAATATAAATGTTGTATTTAGCTTCTCACGTCTGCCCATATATCTTAAAGTAATTGTAAGTAAAGCATTTAGTGGCTATATATCACGCGCCGGTGCAGGCCGCTCGCGTCCATTTTTCACAAATATCGCTGTGAAATTGATTACCGACACAATGCACACGGCGGCGTCCGAGCAACCCTTGTGCTGTTCTAACAACTTGCTTCAAGAACACGTGTAGCAAGTAGCAATATTGACAAAATTAATCTAATGTTATGAATTCTCTCACAAAATGTATGAATGGTAAATTGATTTGTAGCTCGGTCGATAGGTATAATAGTTTCATAGTTACTACGGGCGTACAAAAGCCTCCACACAATTGGCATAGTTGGCGGCAACAGCTGCGCGCGTATACGGAGTGTTCTAACAATGATATTGTGGCTTTAATATTTATTGCACTTGATCAACTCTGCGCAAGTTCTATAGAACTGCCTCCAAACATCCATTATGCGCTCGCTCAAAAAAGACGAATTTTAATGCATAAATTAAATTTATCTAAAAGCAACAATCTACTCACGTCAAGTCTTTAAAACAAGCAGAACTTAATTAACTTGACGTCATTGTACCCAAGAACGTAAAGTGCATAATTAAACCCTTCACGTAAACGCTTTGGTTAATATGTTTAAGCGTCGGTATTGCTTTAGGAGACCTAAACTCTCCTATGAGAATAAACTGGGTCTGAGGCGGCGGGCGCTCTGGCCGAGCCTCACCGCACAAATGAATTAGTGGTGTTGTGACCCCCCGCAGCATGGCCCACGCTGGCGGGCCACGCAGGGCGGGGGGCATGTTGCGATTAAAATATAATTAGGCGCTCGGCAATTGTTTCGCCATCGAGCCAGGTGGTGCGGCTCAGGCGGCTAGGTAAATTAAATAGCCGTATAGGGTTTCCAATTACGTGCGCCCGGTGGCCGCGGAAAACACGCTTATTGCCTAATAATGGCTCGGGGGGAGCAATATGAGGATCTTCTGTGGCTGATTAATTATTTCACGTTCGTGTTAAAAATCAAGGATACCTGTGCGGTGATAGGGGGCGATTGTAACGCGATATTAATTGCTATCAAGACGAGGTGACTAATGAATCACGTTCACCTACCGTTGGTACTTTCAGCATTAATGAATTCAAACGGGCCGCGATAATTGCGTACCTAATTACGGGCGGACGGAGCTGTCTAATTTATCACTGTCGGATTATGAATTAGAATGGCGTTAATTTAACATGCATAATATTTGTGGAGGCGATGTAGTGGCGTGGTATGGTGGAGCACTTGTGCCTTGTGTAGTGCCAATTATAATGGGTTTTACGGTACAGTCAACAGCAAAAGTAGATGATCAAAGTCAGAAATTCAATACTAATGAACGGAGTTCGCGTCAGAACTGTTTGGCATCGAAGTGATTCAAAAGTATTCTACGTAGTAAGTATTCTAAGTAGTAGTACTTCGACGCCACACAGTTCTGACGCGAACTCCGTTCATTAGTATTGAATTTCTGATTTTGATCATCTACTTTTGCTGTTGACTGTACACACATCAGTTGGTGTAGAACTTTATGAACGTCTTGACTGTATCGTAAGTCTTTCTAATTAAAGTAGGCCTCATCCATATCCATGCTAACTAATCCATACTTAATATTATAAATTGGAAAGTGTGTCTGTCTGTTACTTCTTCACGCTTAAACCGCTGAACCAATTTAGATGAAATTTGGTATAGAGATAGTTTGAGTCTCGGGAAAGGACATAGGATAGTTTTAATCCCGATATTCCCACGGGAAACTTATACGGGTGAAACCGCGGGGCTCTGCTAGTTGTAAATACCTATGTGTTGTTAAGTATTCGCACGCCAATTTAGCAAAACATGTTTTATATTGATTGCCTCTTTTTGGGCTAGTGGCCGCTAGAGCTACTGCTGAACTCTAGGTCCTGGGTTCAATTCCCAAGTCGTGCAGTGTTCACGTGCTGCCGTACATAGCGAGGCTCAGGCGAGGCCCCTTTACAGTCTTCCCAGGGATGTGTCTTACAGGCGTACCACGGGCGGGTTCTGGAATTGGTCTTTTAATAGGAACCGGGACCACCCCTATGTGCTGATGGTGATCACCGGGGTGGTTTTAGTGAGGCAAAAATTCGTCGGGTGCCTTTTGTAGTGAAGGTTTCCCCCCGAAAAAAAAAATGTCGTTCAGTGTTGTTGTTGATGGCAATAAGCTCGTCCCCTATTACATGGGATTTCAACATAACTCCTCCGTACACCTCTGCCTGACCCTTCGGGGAAACCAGGCGTGATGATTATGTTTTATATTAGACCTTATTGCTTAGGGAGGGGCTTGTGGCTAAGTAATAACAGCCGCACGGATCGATCGATCAGGTTAAGCTACGCTTGCCACGGTTGGTCCGTGGATGGATGACCATATCGTTACATACCAAGACCCCTCCGTGTCTTGGAAAGCACGTTAAGCCGTTGGTCCCGGCTGTTATTCGTGGATTTTTGACAGTCATTACGGGTCGTCAGAAGCCTGAAAGTCTGACAACCAGTTTTAACCAAGGGGTATCGAGGTCAGATAGGCAGTCGCTCCATGTAAAATACAGGTATTCAGCTGCATCCGGATAGACTGGAAGCCGACCCTAACATAGTTGGGAAAAGGCTAGGCATAATGATGATTAGACCGTATTGCCATGTGTTTCATGGATAAGTAACTCAAATAAATTGTCATGTTTAAAACACATCTACCATCAGACTACCGCAGGATTACAGCTGCCAAAAAGGATGTTACAAAACTAAAGTTTGAACAGGATTTTCTCTCGGAAAAGCGTGTACCTACTGCTTGACGGGTTTTTCTCCTTGTATTATGTGAGTCACGATACTTAGTAAAGAAGAGGAAATAAAACAAGCTTCTCACACCGTAAATCAACTGAAAAAAATACAGTAGGAATTAACAGATTACAGTAGTAGGTACTTAGTTGGAAAAGGACCAAATCTCATTCGCATCAATCAAATATTTGTATTTATAGGAAGATATTGTAATGTTTAGATCCTGGGCTATAAATAAGTAGATAGTCTGCGAAAACAGCAATACATCATCTGTGAAAATTTCAACTGTCTATCGATAATAACGGTTCATGAGATGCAGCCTGGTGACAGACAAACAGACGGACAGCGGAGTCTTAGTAATAGGGTCCCGTTTTACCCTTTGGGTACGGAACCCTAACAAAAAGCACTAGAGTAACCCGCGAATTTCAGTATCAGGATGTAGGTATAGCATTATCTAAGCCTTTAATGTTTCCTCTGCTGGGACACCGGCCTCCGCTATGATAGAGGGAGTGAGCCGTAATCCACCATGCGGGCCTAGTGCGGGTTGGTCACATTGTCTTCGAATTTTTTGTTATAGGACATGCCGGTTTCCTCACGATATTTTCCTTCACCGTTTTGAGAGCAGTGGTGATGAAATTTTTTTCACAACGGTCAGGTTGCATTTCAATCTGATTATGATTCGCAAATGTAATAAAACGTATTCATGGAATTGTAATATTTAATCCTCCTTAAGTCAATATAATATAAAGCATAGATTTCCATGCACCTTTCCACCCTGACCTCATCATGTCATGGTACAGACGGGGTTGCAATTTGTTAAGGCCAGTAGAAGGGCAGCGCGCGACCCCTGCTGTATATTGTAATCAATATTCGTTCCAAGGCTGAAGTGTTTCATGTATGCTGAGCTAAGTGCTTTAGTGTAATTAGCTGAGCTTATAGTGTAATTATTAATTCACTGGAGTAAACTGACAGATCATCATCATCTGCCTAGCCTTTTCCCAACTTTGTTGGGGTCGGCTTCCAGTCTATCCAGATGCAGCTGAATAGAAACATTGACTTTGTGTGATGAACTGAATCACAACGAACGGAACTCATCACTATTACAATAAATATGGCTTAGCATCTGTCAGTTTACTCCAGTGAATTAATAATTAGACTGTAGAATGATCTCTCTTTGACATGAAGAGCTGCAAACGTTAAAAAAATAATGGGTTTTTGGCAACATAAAAGATAATATAAAAAAAAAATGTGTCTGAAAATCAAATTATTTAACTATTTACATTTTACTAAAAGTCCTTTCAGACATTTCATTCATACCCTCCTTATTTCGATTAGAACGGTTCCACAATTAGGTTCAATAAACCGCATGGCAAAACGAACGAGTAAAATGTACAGGGCTGTCGAAAAAGTTGCCGAAAATAGTTCCATAAGTCTGTGTCTGCGTGTGTGCAACCCTGCAAAGGTCAGGGACACGGTGCCCGGGTCAGAAGGTCGCCTGACCTCGCCGGCTGCACCGTAATCACCGATATACGATATTACTCAAGAGTGGAACGCTTTTATTAAGCCCGAACGCTATTTTAAGCTATTGTACCAGAAACAAGCCGTACATTATGACCAAATTGTTGTGCCGAATTGCCGTAATGTATGTGGGTTCGCAATCTATACTACAAATACATCAATTTTCATTACAGCCCAACAAAATTATCTAGCACAAAACACACGCAATTACAATACATTAGCATTAATTTCGCCATCTACACACGTTTCAGCATAGTGTATACTATTGAGCAGACAATGGACATTTTCACCACAAATTTCGGTTATTACAGACATACAGTTAAGGAACTTGTGCGTATGGGCGTTCAATTTAATATCGGCTATTGAATAGAAAACGCCTCTGCGCTCACAATGGTCCATCGGCATTCTATTAACTAGCAGAGCAAACACAGGGACGCGTGCGGGCACTAACTCAATACAAAACGATTCCTATCGAGCGATACTCGCACATTCGGGACATTCCTATTCGAGTGTAACAACACTAACGACTGTTTATACTGGCGGCGGGTTGGGCCCGATCTGGCCGACAATCGGGGCCCGCAGGACGGACTTTCGCGAGACAATACAAGACTGGGCCTAAATAATTTAATAGTTGTAGCCGGCGGTGCTTCGAGCGGTCGGCAAACAGTTGCCCGACGTTGGACGATATTGCATCGTTGGCGGGTATTGGAAGGCTCCAAGGTTTATGAAGTAAGCCTTTGTCTTGTACGTGTTGATTAATTATCTGTGGCACGTGTGAGAGTCGACGCTTTGTTTTGAATCGAAAGGCGGCTTTCGAACTGAACTTCGACTGGTATGATTGCATTGCTTTGTTGTTAGGCAAGTTCTGTTTTGTTTTAATAACTTATTTCCGAGATTACGGTTTTGCTAATAGGAGAAAAGAAAAAAATAAGCAAAAGGAATATGTAAGGATATAATCAAGGGGCCTAAAAAGGCCACATTGGCAGAATCATAAAAGGATAACATTATGGGTATCCTTATTGGAAAAGGCGTGAGTTTTGAAATTTCGACCCCGTCCGATCGCGTCGCGTTTTTTCTTTTGCTCAGCTCCTTAGGATCGTAGCGTAATGTTAAATAGCCTATAACCTTCCTCAAGAATTGGGCTATCAAATGCAAAAATATTTTTTCAAATCCGACTGGTAGTTCCGGAGATTACCCCCTACATACAAACTTACAAGCAAACAAATTTTACCTCTTTATAATAATTAATTGGTATAGAAGTATAGATTTGTAATCATGTCAAGTACTTTAATAATTCCCACTTTTTATTCTAATTTTTAATTTAAATATAGCATCAAAAGTTCCCGTCTCTAAATAATTGCAGCGCGGTGAAACTTTGCAAGACCTATGGACTTGGGCGAGCATGTCCTTTATAAAGTTTTCCTTTTTCGCTGCAATAATAGATGATATGGAGCTTCGCTGGCTTAAGGTCACAGATGTTAAACTGTTTAGTATTATAGAGTTTATTTTTCCATGTTACGTCAATTTTGTGCTTTTTTAAAGTAATTTCGGCTTATTCCCAGCTACGATGGGGGTTCGTTCATCAACGTTAATTTCTACTAAAGATGGCCTACGAAAAAAGTAAGCTCCAAACACGTTTCTACTAAGTGAACACTTTTCTCCCAGAGAACCACTTTTCTTTTTATACCCAAATAGATAAACCAAAAGGCTCTAGTTAGTAATTTCGTCTAATACACGAGTGCCATAAACACAAGGAGAAGCGCTAAAGATATGGCGAGGTAAGATATAAGAGTGATAGTGAGCGTTTGGTTGGGCGGGCGGTAATAAATTAGGGCGGGCGGGGGTAGGGCGGCGTCGCGTGCGCCGCGGCCGTTTGTCGCGTAGCGTGCGCGCGCGCTCATTGCTTATTCATGCACGCTAGGCACGCACAGGTAAGGCGCACACTATGCTACCAAAGTGTTACCCTACCGATAATGGGTTAAACACCGCGATATTACACCGATTGCACCTAAGATTATTTTTGCTTGAAAATTCTGTTTTTCGGATAATTCGCTTTGTGGAATTCTAAAAATTATGGTTCTAAAATTTTGTTAGTTAATGACTTTATAGGTTTAAATTGACGCCGCTTTAAAATAATATTCTGAAGGTTATTGAAGTGAAAATTTCTTAAGGCGCTTAGGGCATATTTTGATATGGGAAAAAATCATTGAACTCGCTCCACTGTTACCGTAAGCGACATCACGCGTGTTTTGTTTATAAGATGATTAAAAAAATACCAGCTTCGGATTTGTTCGGCTGTTCTCGGATGCACTCGGTTTTAATGTATATCACTGTTTTTTTTATTAAAAGAAAAAAAAATCCACTAAACGTTTTTCTGTAAACTGTGTGCATGGCAGAGCCTACGTTTCGTGGCGAGCGTGCGGCGTGCCTACACAGCCTACTCGTGTCTGTGTCGTGTCTGTCGGCTCGATGACCGCACATTAATCATCATTCACGTCTTAGCGATAAGCTCTCGTCTGCCGTCAACGCCTGTCGCCCTCACACTGAAGACTTCATCAAATCATCGTATTTAATCCTCCGCAACAACTTCACTAAGCCACCAGAAAGATGCCTCATTAATGATACACTTTAGTATTATAATTATCCACAAAGTATCGGTAACCCATTTGTTACCTAGATACTTATGAAATCAATTTCCCGACAAGTTTTACGTTCAAAGCGAAATTTTGCTTATACTGGATATATTACTAAGAACTCGTAAAGTTACAATAACGTAGTAGATTCTTACGTAAACTTTAAAGAAATAAGTGTATACGTCAAAGGATTTCGCATAATTCCCGATAACGAGCGTTCGAGTCGCTCTCTTACTTCAAAGCCGCGTTTCAGTTACAGTTTATTATTAATAAAATTTGGCCGGGTTTGCGAGTGGGACGAGCGGGGTGAGCGGGGTGAGCGGAGCGACTCGGCGGCTGTAACGAGCGTGGTCCGCCTCGTTATCGGCAGCGCCGGCCGGTCAGCGCCGCGGAAAATTCGCCCGAAACTGACGCGCGTGAAAATTTAATGAACGGCCGGACGCTAGTTAACTAAAAGGTAAAGTGCACCCTCTTGACGTGTTCGGTAAATATTAATAGTGAGTGTGCTAGCGTGCGCCATTAAAAATGCACGAGTCCGCGGACACGCTGGCCCGCCGGCGGCCGCCGCGTTCATTAGCCTCTTTACATGCGGTCCCCGGGCCCTCCTCCGAATTAACTCCAGCTCGAGGCGTCTCCTCGCGTCTCAACGTCACTCCTCCGCCATTATAACAACAAATTAAGAATTTCTCGCTCGCCTGCTTTGCCGTTCCAATAAAACGCGACATTCAATATCGAAGTTCTCCGATACGGTGCTCTGCGTGGCCTGCAAACACTTCCTGAGAACAAGTTTTACTATTGAAGCCATTTTAAAACTCTTACGGATGCTATTAAGGATAATAGAAACTGTCTAGCTGGAACGATGAGTCAAGGAATTATGTCTGGGACTGGAATGATCTAAGTTTGACTTTTATGTCGTTTTCCGTTGCGAGAGCGCGCGGCTGCTCACGATCCGTGCGAAAAGTCCGCGAGTGAAGCTAGGCGTGGGTCACACTGCAGGGAGACGGCGGGATGCGGGATGCGGCAGGCGCGGGCGCGGACGAGGGCGCGAGCAGCACGCGGTGTCTGTTACCGAGTAATGAGGATCGTTAATTATGTATCGCTAGGTGCGTAAGCTTTTCAATTTGGGAACGGTTCAGTGTCGCGGGCTCTCGCGAACGAGGTCAAGGGTTCGCGACTCTCTCAACCCTGAGGGGCTGCCAAATTAATGAGGCACTCCTTTGTAATAAAGAAATAACAAGAACTGCGCACGCGAACCCGGCCTCACCGACTTCGATGTCATTAAAGGCGTCGCGAAGTCTTGAAAGGAGTCGTTACCGCGCCTCGCCTAAACAACTGAGTTTTCATCAACATTCCAAAATATACACATAAATTGCTTAGCATTCGCACTAAGAGAAGGAATATTGAAAATAATGTTCAAAAATTATGAAATTACGAATATGGGAAACACAGCAGTAGCAGGTAGGTATATGTTATGAGTGAATCATTATCATACCAATATAGTATGTCTATTTTAGCGGTACTTGCAATTGTTTCTAGCAACTAAGGCAGTGTGTACACGGTTATGACGGTTCATATTAGTGGAACAGACAGGGTAGATTAGAGCGGGGGTGCGGCCGGTCCCGGCGGCCTGCGGGCACGGGTTTCTAAGTCCCGGCTAATTGGATGAGCCGCCAGGCCAGCCCAATTAGCAGCACCGTTGTGATTCATTTTAATCGGGCGCCCTTATCAGTGCACCACTCCGCCGGTGTAAACTTACCTTTAAAAATATTTTCTGTATGAGTGAAATTAAATTAATTGTACTCTACGAAACGATTATTTTACAGTCGAACGGAAAATAGATAAAGCAACGAACTATTTTATTAAAAATTCCGGGAAAACAGTTCCAGTCATAATTATAATTTAAACCAAGTTTTTCAGAAGACCTCGCGTCCTCACCGTTTTTAAGACAGATATTTTTATAAAAAAATGGATATTTAATAAAGAAAAATAAAGCTGAACGAGGTTTTGTGAATGCCATTTGACATGTAGTGCAACTAGGTACCTAATTAAATCTATATAGGCCACCGAATGTCTAGATTAGTTAATACATTCCGTAAAGTTTAAACAATAATGAAGTAGTACCTACTTATGTTATACCTAGCATACAAAATGTGGGTGTACAATACAGAGTGACAGGAACATCAAAGCGCAAACTGAAACTTCAAATATTCAGCACATGATTCTAGACCCCTAGCGGACAAGTTTTTCGCCGGTTAAGGGGCATGACCTAAAGCGCGGTCACTGTCGGACTGCATAGAAAAGAAAGAGAAGCGCGATGACACAACGCTAGTAATTTATTGCAAAATATGGAGCAATTATTTAATTACAAAAAATCTATTGTTTGGACTAAAAAATTAAAACACTAGTGTTTTAGTATGTTGCTTGTAGAATAATCTGACAAAAAATCAGAATTATTGTTGTTGTTGTTTGTTATTATTGTTATTGAATTATTATCGTTTTTATTGTAAAAAGAAAGTTTTTAGAGGTATCTTCATGATTTTTTTCTATCGTATCAAATTAGTTGTATTATGCTTTCAACACAGTATCTACCTAGCAAATATCTGAAAGAATATCATATATTTTTCTGATTTTGTTTATACCTTTGCATTTTAAAACTAATAAATCCAACAATATTTTCTTCGCATGAGTTTTAATTATACATGCGAAAGTGGTCTGTAGTCGATCATGCTTTTATTGTTTCTAAAACTTGCATTTTTTTGCGTTTAGGTCCTGTGAGCCCCTTAACAAAAAAAAATCTGCTGTTCCGTAGAAAGTCAATAGGTACCTACAGACATCAAGACATTTTACAGATTGTAGTAGCTTGATGTGCTGGCGGCTGTACCTATAGATTATAATTATAATTTTTAAATTAATATTTTTATTAAAAGAACAAGGCAACTAGGAAGTCTTGCAAATTAAAACGTGGCGTACTCAAGTCTCGTGGCGTATTTGGCCTTAATTAGTTATGTTCAATTAATTTAATACTTCCTATCTAATTATAATTATGCGTGTAGGTAATGGTTAGTTGCTATTAGTTACTGCCTTCTTTACATATTATTTATATCAAATTGTATCTTTAACAATAAAATACACTACAGACAAATCATGTTTTTTTCAAGAAAAAGATAAGTTTCTTTATTAAACTGTCATAAAAATATAACCTTATTTTTATTTTGTATCGATATTTTTTTTTAGAATAATCCTTAACTATTTAATTTATAAATAAAACATCTAAAAATCGCTTGGATAATATTGTCTCTGTCAATTAACAAGAAACTTGTTTAGTGCGTATAAATTACATTGGTATGGAGGCTAGTGGGGCGACTAAACAACTCGGGAACTAGATCCCGTATCCCGTGACGTGGGCTCCGTCCCCTGATAAGAATTAATCAAGCCAGACCCGTCCTGCCAGTCAATGAACGCGTTTGAGTGGAAAATAAAAATAGACCTACAAATTGCGTGTCTATTCGCAGACTCTAGACTATTATTGCTTTGCGTTTTATTGCAAGGTGCGGAATATTTTGACTGATGAAATAGGGGGGAACTTTTATTTTTTATATCGATATTGATCCCATCATTAATGGTTGGTTGACTCTTCACGTGACCAGAGGGCTGGCCTATTTTTAGCCCAAAGAATAAGCATTGCCATCCAACGTGGTAATGCTGCCAGCCTTTTAGGCACTTATCCCATTGACAGCCTGCATCCCATGCCCAATGAGCTCCTGCCTTTTTCGTTTCCTTTTTTTATTATATACTTGTGTATAATATGTATATTTTAGTGTTAAATTGTAAAATAGGTTAAGTGTGTTAGAAATAAATTTATACATAGATTTTTTGTAATTAAATAATGGATGGCCAAAGGCGATATTTTCTTAATCACCAAGCTGAGCACAGTACTCCTTCATTTGGATCTTGAAATGAAAATCAGATCAGCATAGCTATTCACAACCATCCGACCGGCTATCGTATCGAAAATGACACATTTCGATAATCTGATTTGCCTTGCCCCCGACTGCAAAGTTGTCTGAAGAATAGGACTGATTTTTCAATCAACAGATAATTTTTATTCGTGGAATAAAATTGACGTCTGACAGTTTTGTATGGAAGAACTGTCAACAATTCAAAATTATTCCTCCGATAAAATTATCTGGCGTTGGAAAAATCAGCCCCTAAGGATTTGTCACACTGGATGCGGTCTGCGGTCAGGTCTAGTATGAACAACACTTCACTTTGACCTGACCGTAGACCGCAGAACGCATCCAGTGTGACAAATCCTTTAAACTGACAAAATTTTCGGGTTTTAAACTTGTGGAGGACTTATATACTATAACATTTATTGATGTTCGATACTGGAAATCACCGTGTGTGTGAGAAAACTGAACCACAACAAATAAAAAACAAAACTCTTATTTCAATCCTAACTTCATGCACCTGCAACAAAATTATCAATATACAGCACACAACCAAAAAATTCCAATCACGTGTGAAAAAAACCGAACCAAAAATCCCAGTTTTTCATCAAGCGAAATGCATTCGATCGCGGTATATCAAGCAGAGTCCGTCCATTAACGGCACAAGTTTACAAAACACAAAACAGGCGAGGCCGTGCGAGGGAGACGACAAGAGAAACCACTTCCGCAATGAGATGGCGCACTTCCTGTGATTGAGGGCGCCCAACGCGCGCGCCGTCCTGACCGGATCGCGGCCCTACACTTGGGAAACTTTCTCTAATGTGAAATTAGCTGTACGAGAAAATTGCGTGCTGGATTGTGGAGCTGAACTTTTTGAGGGTCTTGTTAGTGAAGGTGGGTGAGATGATCTTTAGGAAGAAACATCTGAAAAATCTTCATAATTAGAGTTGTTGGACCTCGTATATGATAATAGCATGGATTGAAGTTCTTTCAGGAAAATTATCATGGTCTGTAGGTCATTACGTAAATAACATGTCCCTTCATCACAATTTTGATGAAGGGATCGATAGTAGTTGCACTTCACTTCAAACATTCACGCGCCAAGTCCACCAAAATAGATAACCATTTTACGTAATGCACGATTTCCCCAACTATTGTCCACCATTCTTGTTAAAATTGTGTAAAAATAATGCTTAATTTCTGTACTAATACCTACTGTAATTTTGTGTTTTTGTTTTAATTAAATTATTGTTTTTGCATGCTGTGTCATCGCTTAATATTGTGCACTTGGCTTGTACCTACCTATGTTTGCTTGTGTTAATTTGGGAACAGTGAACACGAATGTCGATGCACAATATACCTAACATTTATGATAATTCTGTAACGAACTTTGAGAGCATCTTATACCTACAGAAGAGTATAATTACTCCGGAGTAGTAACTCTCTTTTACTTGCCCCTAACTTCAGAAAAACCGCATTTCATCTTCGTCATTCCATGTCGCCATTATGGAGTTGCGGTTTTTTCCACTCACATGGCAATAACAGAGAAGACACCATGATCTGATTAAATTATAAGCATGTAAGCAGTAATAGTCCATGCATGTACGGGATTTAACTGCGTAAATTTAGTCGTTCCATGCACATTTGGCAAATGCGATGGGTACATATTGTGTAGTAAACGAAGGAACGCATAGCAGTACTGGCTGTGAACACTGGCTCGCCGTGTAATTTCCAGTGCATCCCGTTCTCATCTCTCTCGCTCAGCTAAGTAATGACTTAGATCCATTCCCGGATAAATAGCAAATTGAATGTGTGCCCCTCGTAGTGTGGCGTACAACGCCACCCCGTCTGCGAGCCAGCACCACCTGTGTGTGCGTGGTGACTACGTGTGTGTGTGTGTTTGTCCGCTGATAATGCAAGCTGTATATTCTGGTGATTAGTGGCGCACGCCTATTAATTCTACCAGACTCTAGGTAATTTTTGAGAAGGTGCTTCAAGTTTGAGTGAAAATTTATTTTTCAAGAGGAGAGTGCGGATATTTGCCAAAGCATTAACCCGAGTAAACCACTAATTTTGGGTGCAACAAGCATAGTTAAACTATGTTTTTAAAACTAATTTCGCGGCAAGTATGGCCGCTCTGCCGATAACCCGCTACTATTTACAATGTTTTTCGTCGGTCGTATTTTTTGGCTTGTTTTACGGTCGGCGAATATGAAAAGTTTTGAGGAGCTCTCGCCGAGAGGCGTAAAGGCGGTTTACGACGCGTCTTCGAGTTGAATGCGCCACATGTTAGCGTGTTCCGCTGAATTTCCTCCCAGTATAACCGCATTACACGTGCTCCATGACCTGACCATGAAAATTTTAAACGTCCCGCTTCAAACTGAAAGGCTCGTTCTCGCCTCCGTGAGTTGGTGAACGGGAGTGTAATGTAGAACCCGCATTTGTTGAGGCAAATACTTGGGGTTTAGGTTAAAACCGACGTCTTTTTAAACATTGCACAATGCAATCCCGACTGAGCCAGCTGCAAAAACTCCCGCTCCGGGACAACAAAGAGATGTCCTTATAAATTCTCGATTAAATTTTGGATACGAGCTCCAATGAACACAAATTCCTAGAGTCGGTCCAATAAAGGACGCCGTGCAGCCGCGTTAGGAGGCCATAAACGAACGTATTATCCATGTAAGGCGGAATAGCCGTTGCACAATTAATTGTTTCATTTTGGGAAACAATTCCCGCTCCTCATTCAATTAAGAGCGGCGACTAAGGGGAGTGGGGCGGCGGGGGTGCGGGCTACCCCGCCCGCTCATGAGACGGACGTATTAATAGCGCCTGCAATATTGATATACTCGTATCGTATCCCACGTACCGCGTTCGAATACGATATTGTTTGTTAGCGAATTCGATTTGTGTCGATCATAAATCTTGCGCCTTATGTTGAATTTGGAGTTGATTGAATTCGCACCGAGGAGCGCAAGAGGAAGGAACGAGTGTCGTGAGACTCGGAATAAAGAGTACGCGTTACGTTTTAATTAGTATTTCTGGATAAATAATAGATTAGCGAAGCGAGTGGTGACGAGCACGGGGCTCGGGACTCGTGCTCCGTGCTCAGGTGATACCGAAGCGGGACTCAATTAGCAAAAACACACAGAATTAAGAGAGACAAACATGTCGGGAGGGACGACACATGACGAGGCGCCCTCCTCAATCCGAATTTTATATTGCGCCATTCATTATTCATTGTGTTTGTCAAGAAAATTACTGTGGACCTTTTAATATAACTTCCCGAGTCGCACAAACGGAGCTACAAATTGGAGTTGTGAACAAGTTCGTTGGGAGTCGCGACTTAACCTTGGCGATTAGTACTCGCGTGTCGAGCTGTCAAACAAATTTAATTAGGTGCTAAATTCGCGAGGATCATTGGGCGTATTTAGTGGTTTACTTAAATTAAGTTTGGCAAAATGTTACTTGTATTCACATTAGTTTAGTAGGTTGCTCTAGCTATTATGCTAATGTAAGGAGAGTATTTAATTTAAAAGATAGCTACGTCTCAGGGCAGAGCTTTCAAATCAGTGGCGTTGGCTGAAGATTTGAGAGCAATCTGTTAGATTGGTTCATTACGGCCTCCATTAGTGGAGTAATGAGTCGCGATGCATGCTGAAGCGAGTGCGGAGCAGACGGGAGGGGAAAAGACAAGAAACGCTTGTCATCAGGTAACATTTATTTCTATAATTTCAAAGTCAAAGTCAAATCATTTATTTCAAATAGGCACATTAAAGGCAATGTTGAACGTCAAAAATTACAACTAAATAGAATTGATTCTAGTCGCCCATTCCAAAAGGTAGTTTTCGTATGGAGAAGAATGGGCAAGAAACTCCACCGTTACTCTTTTAAAATATTTTACAAGGTCTTGTATACATAATATAATTATAGGTATGTGAAGACGATGCACCTAGAATAAAATTAGTCTACCACAAAAGGTAAAAAGAATTAAAAATTAAGCAATGACAGGTAAATCAATTATGTGATAGATACATGGTGCTCACATATTTACAAATTAGATATTTACCTACGCTAAAATAGTTTTTAGTTTTTGGCTTAATTTTATCATTATTAAGCATTTATTGTCGTCATTGCACTAAGGGTGAAGCAGTCAACAATATATTTTGTGTCTGCAGTAAGTTTAGTGTTCAATCACAGGCTTTAGGCTACGGATTACTCAATCCTTTGAGACAAGATAATATTCAAAACGTGTTTATGTAAACTGATAAGTTCCTACCTAATAGATACCTAAGAATAAAAATAAGTACTAAAAGCAATCAGAAAAATAATCTAGATACAAGAGCCGCAATAACGTAAAGTCGTGATAGGTTATAATGCCCTGAGTTACGGATACAATGCTGAATTTACGTTGCAACTTATTTAACCTGTGGCTGCAAGAACTATTAAAAACGTATTTACCAGGAAAAAAAACATGTATTTTTCCTGTTAAGTACGTTTTTGTTAAAAAAAAAACAAGCTTTTAATGAACTAAAAAGATAAAACTTACGTAATCATAGAATTTTAATATTTTCTTAAAAGCTCGAGGCTTATCTTTAAGTGTAAGAAGGACACGCCTCAAGGTTTAGAAAAGAAACTTGTAAAAACAAGAAGTATTGTTACATCATCTGTATTAAAACTACCTATAACTTAACTCATACTTTATCAAATCCTATTAAATAACTTACTATGCAGACTTTATCCTTCCCTAGTTCAAAACATCATTGTTTGAGTAAAACAACACCTAAAACCTTCCCCCCAAAAAATCCTTTCAAAGCCACTAGAGTTCAAACCGTAGCGTCCAAACCGCCGGTCTACCTCCCCGTACCGTTTAAGCGAAAATTAGCTGCAGCTTGGTGTGGAGGATTTCGAGTATGAATGCAGGTCGGGTTCTGTCCATTAGCCTAATTGGAGACGCGGCAGCACCGCAGCGCCACCTAGGACACGGCCCTTTGTTATAGCAGACACTAAATTTGGCTGGAATCTCCTAATAGACCACTGAGGGTGCGTTCGTGTGGGGTTATGATTTTATACTTAGGCCTTTTGATTTTGACGTTTGATGGAGTAGGTAATTGAGCTTCCTTAGAGCTGATTTTACCAAAGTCTGATATCTTTTATCTGTGGAATAAAATTGACGTCAAACAGTTCTAGTATGGTTAAACTATAAAAAAATCGACATGTCTTCTCAGGTTATGACTTATTCTAGTGAAATTCGCCCTTAGTGTGCCTAGGCACAGTGTTAAAAAGTTTAGTATAGAGCGCTATTGTTTTGTTTTTAATTCGAACACCAAAACGAATCACAGAAGTGGTAATTTAATGTAACAAAAGATTTTAATTATTAAGTTCAGAGTTTCTAAAATAATTAATAAAAAATAAATTTTCCTACATTTTAATTAATTTCTTGCCCTCCTCAGTAAAAAAACTACTCAATGAAAGTCACTAACTGTTTGAAACTTAATACATGACTAATGAGAAACCCTAAGTTGCGCTTATACTCATAGCATTACGACAAAAGGTAAGGGGCGGGTGGCAGCTCCTTCTAATTAAATGGTAAACTTTCATGAGCTCCCCCTCACCTCCCCCTCTGGTACCGCTAATTAATGCGCCCACGGGAAGCTCGGACGTCTCGCCTTTCGACCCTGAGACTACATCACACGAAGACTCGACTCATTCAAAACCATAATACGTAACTAGAAATATAAATATAACAGTATTTCGTCACAGTCAATTCGCGTAATAAAATAATATTAAAAAAAAACCAAAATGGTTTGAAAGTTTCCTACGATCTCAAGTATCAATTCGAACACGGCAATCCTTTTAGTAAGCGCTAAAAACTACGGCAGAGAAAGTCAATCCTGGGGCAGGTGGCGCGCGCGGCCCGCGGGCGGCCTCCGCTCGCTAAACGTATTGTCGTGTACCGCTTCTGATGTGGTCGAAACTAAACCCCAACTACTTAATTGAAAACCGTAATAGAGAATCCAAATACACGGTATTCCTTTTGATCGCTATATTGGAGGTGCGATGCCAAATTAATTGATTGTCTCGTTAATGTGTCGCGTAATGGAATACGATTGTACTGGATATCCGCTATTAAAATTATACAACCCACCGACTGAATATTTAAATGTATGAAGTTTTCTCTCTAAATAATTCCGAATTAATTCAAATCACTATTAGTAATAAACGTCTGCGCTAGCGCCGCAGCATCTACTGGGAGCTCGAAGAATACGGTAAAATGTTCCAAGTTTCTTCAAGCAATCAAGGCTTAATACCGTAGTGAAGTTTCAAGTTGGGAAATTATAGGGCGCGGGGTGAGACGCGGGCGGGGCGGACGTCCGCCGCGTGTCATCTCGTAACATCAAAAATGCATTTAAATTCTGCGCAATAAAAAACAGCGGCGGGAAGTTTCACAGCGGCTCGGGGATTGAAGACGCCTGCCTCCAACCCATGCGCTTTATAGCACTACACAATTTCTGTCCACCCGCACTTTACACGTTCCCCGATCTACTTACTAATAAAAGTGTTTCATAAAATAAGTCCGATCTGACCGAGAGTAGATCAAATATAAGGCTTTGGCTTACTAGGATTGTTAGTACAAGCAATTGCCTCATTGTATCGAAGAGTTCTCCCAACAAGTCTCAAAAGCTCTTCGAAGCCCTCATTTCCTATTGTTTAGCAGCGCAGTCATAGTGGTGCACTGAGTTTAAGTCATTGAAGAATCATGATAATATCGCGCTTATACAAAAAAGTACATTGCCAAAATTTTCTATTTTGAGTACATGATTATCAGTTAATTTGTATAAAAATAAGTGAAAAGAACATCGAAAATCTCAGTAAATTAGCATTCACGTGCAGCAGTGTTTATTGAAACTACAGAACGAGACATAACAGGTGATAACTGCTGCGACTCGCTCAAAAAAACTGAAGGGAAAATATTTTCCGTGTCCGGGCCGTAGTCGAGCCGGAGTCGGGCCGGGCCGGCTCCCCTCGGTCGACTTGATGCGATAATTAGCCCGCCCACTGTCGGATAATTGCGGGATCCGATATTGTACCGGACATTTCAAGAATTGTTTACAGACAACGATTTTAAGCGTTCGACTTTCGACTTTATTTCGAATTCGGATTTAAAGGTGATATTTATGGGGATGTGGGTTATTAGGGGGTGAAATGTGTTTGATTAGGGTTATAGTATAAATATCCTTGAAAGGATTAGTAGGCTTCTTTGCTAATAAATATTTATTGTAATAAATTAATCAAGGAACTAATAACCGTTAATCAAACCACATAGCTACAAACACAACCCTTCATTGAAACATTCGATAATTACAACCACATTCCATTACCGGTTATAAATTGAATATACAAAGGAAACGTCACAATAACGCACCCACAGTTACAATAATAACAAACTAATTACGCTGTGTCGGGAATTCTTTCATTAGCAAAATGAAACATGTCCGCCGCTGTGAACGAACCACCCTATCAATTACAAAGCAATGCAATTACATTCGGTACCTAATAAGCCACTTTATGGTACACGTGAAATACGACAATTTAACAGGAAATTAAAGTTGGTGCCGCAAACCGCGGACGTCATTTCACAATAGTTTGTCCAATTTATCAGTGTTGAGAGTCGTTAGGAAATAATCGTAATCGAAGCGAGCTCCGCTGAACAATATGGACCGATGTCGGCCTCTCTAATTGGCCCTTACCTGGAGCGCACTCGAGAATGATAAAGCCCCCATTAGCCGCCCTATTATTTACCTACTCGTCATTAGCGTAGACTTCATTAGGATAACGAGATAACGGAGCCCCGGCTCGAGTACTCAGCCCGTGCAGGATTTTTGGTGTTTTTGAGCGAATTTCAAGGAACGAGTTAATAGATTCTGAGAAGACGGGTTACTTCGAAGTCGATCTAAGAGGGACAGAGGAACTGAACGTTGGAGTTTAGCTGCTAATACCAGCCAGGAGAGCAGTTTTTATTTTGACTTCATAGCCTTGAAAGGCGATCCAGGTTCACAGGTCACAATACCAAGAAGCGCAATTTTACCGACTAAGTAATACTAGGTAGATTATTCATGCCAATCATATTTCAAGGCAATGTTTCCCTAAACTAATTTAATAACAAAGGTTCAGTTACAATAACGTTAGGAAAAGCATCATTACCCTGATCTGACGTACTCGTGTGGAAGTGGTATGATAACGAGCCGTGTTCGGAAGAACGAGCTAATTATTTCCGAGTATTCTATTTCCCGCTCCTATGTAAAGTTAACAGCGATGTGCGAATAGGCAATAGGGACCACCCGGTAGTGGCATTATAGCGTGTGTTATTAAGATCGATATCGAGGACAGGAAAAATGGATGCACCAAGCCCTCGACGCGGCGCGGTACCACAAAAAACATACCGAATTTATTGTTAATTATAAAACTCCGGCGCGGAACATTAACGCAGCGATGCGATAGCCCGATAGCCGCTTGTCTATTTATTTATTATTTAGATATCGGCCGGTGCGGTCACGACTCCATATTGTTTCGCTGTAATGGCATTAATGACCTCGGTTTAAAGTTGAAGTGTTAATTTGATTTAAAATTATGCTCCCGATTACAATCTTCACGTTCAACTTTCGCCCCGAAGCTTTAATTACAGCGGTGATCCCCGATGGAGCCGTGATATGGAGCCCGCGCATTCATAATACTGCTCGATGCTAATAAAAGCTGGACGTAAACCACATCGGCTAGTAAACCTAGCTGCAATGCAGCTTAATGCCCGAGTTGACATTATAAAAGTTAGAATTAATGATTTTAATCTCATTCGCCTTATTGCTGAATGTACGCTTTACGGTGCATGTGTTTAGTGACAAATTATGCAAAGTGTTGGCCGTTTTAATGCAAAGATGCAAGTACTATGGACGAGGTAGCTACCTAGATTGTTATCAGGACATTAAAAACAATTGCATAGCGATGCCTTTTTGTATGTTTACGGTATATTTCGTTTTAAACGAGTGAGTTCTAAAGTATTTTAAATAAAAGAATAAGATAAGCGTAATAAACCCTTTATCGCGAATGCTATGTAGTTAACTTAAATGAGCATTTTAAATACAGTTTCTGTTTAACATACAATGGTGGCTAAGTATTCCTAGATGGTTTCAACAGCACACCTCGCAATCACAATGGCGGAAACATTTGGTTCAGGGTGTTGACGGCGAGCCATAGAACACGACACCGATAAAGGGAACCGACGACGGCCTGTGCGTGTTACTTACTAATAAGTTAACGTATCATTTGGACTTACTACTGAATTACATAACAGGACAGCTGATAACTTAATTGTGAATGCATCACGGACTCATTGCCTCATTCCGTTTAAAAATAAAGTTGTAAGAAGTAGAGTCCAATAAATCGTCTGTCTCCACAAATAGAAAAATGTGGAAAACTATTTTCAAAAAAGCAGAATTGCCATTGTTACAAGCGATTATACCAATTACCCACGTTTGATGCTTTAGTGAAAAGAAATGTGCAATATTTCTTCCTGGAAAATAAGAATTGACGTATCGGGAGCGGGCCGCGGGGCGAGCTTCGCGGCCTGAGTTACGACCGCCGGTACTCGTAAACGTCACATTAATTAGCATGCCCACTAATGAGGAGTTATGGCGCTCTAATGAGAGGACTTGTACTCGACGTATTTATTAACGTACACCCAGCGACGGCCGCTGTTAATCTGATAGATTTACGAAATGAACACTAGCTGCGTCTGCTTCTTTTGAAGAAAACTTTAGCTGCTTTGAAAGAATGCTGTCTCAGAGTAAATTGTTCAGATAAATCAACCAACAAGTAAGGACGCAGTGACAACTTAATAACATAATTAAACGCTTGACACGTACCTAATTGCATATAAGTGTCCGCAGTTTTTCCTCAGTAAATACTCTTGGGTTAGCAAGGTAATCAATGTCGCGTGTTAATTAAAATTCTGTCATAATTTCTGCTCACAGATAACGAAGACACGGTCCTTCCATACAACTCGTTCCCGTGATTGAGATAAGTGTGATTCGATGTTATACAAAACCGTGCGAAAGAACAAAGCGCGCGTTACCCCCACAATGGAGGGGTGAAAAAGACGTTAATAATATTCGTCAAAGCACTCTGGTTACATTAAATCAATTTGCCCTTTCCGCGCGGTAAGTAGCGAACGGTGTAATTGATAAGTTGAAACCCTTGTACCGAGGAGGCTACAGTTTGGCACTGCCAACATTCTGGCTGAGTTTCCACGTCACGTGCTGCCATCTTTCGTCTCTTTTATAGAAATTAAATCTGAGTCGGAGTATGTTTAGAAATGGAAACTAGTTACTCTAACTGCCTGGACTTTAACAGCTGGAGTGATTGGATACGGTAGTTGTGGAACTTCTAATACAATGACTGTTTTAACGTTTTCGGGTGCTGAAAATGTTAGTGGACTGAAACTTGGAGTGTTAGGCCTTCAAACGACGTTTAATGCTATCATCGGAATGGGAATGGGTTTTTGGAATAGGTTTTCGCATTCCACAAATTAAATAAAGACTCTGTTTCCTGGAGTTTCAATTATTTCTTTATGGAAGACAAAAAAAAATCCTTTCACAGTTATAGTGCTGATATCGTTTCGATATCACAGGACGGTCGATAAAACTTTCAATGGCGGTGTTCCCAGTACCGAGACGTTTCCGATAGCGATATAAGTAGTTCTGAAATCGTAACCTAGGGATGTCAATGCATCGATATCCAAACTTTAATCGATGTTATGACATACACACATAACGTAACACCACGCCTGTATTCCCCACGTGGTTAGGCAGAGGTCTACCTATAGTACATCCACATTTCAACATTTATGTTTAAGTCCTATGTAATAGGATGCGAGCCCATTGCAACCAACCGAAAAAAATAACGAAAAAATTCGAAAACCGAAACCAAAATCCAGACTCCGGGCTGCTACGCCTGCTACTGAGTAATATTCCTGTAAGAAAAACCAATATCACTTTGCCTGACCTGGGAATTGAATCCAGGACCTCATGCTCGGCAGTGACTCTTGTGACCACTAGACCAGGTTCACATCGATGTTATAGTGACGAATTGTCGCTAAAAGAGCGTATAAAAATGAAAGCTGCTCTACAAACGACAACTGCCAGTGCCAGGATAACACTCGTTTAAATTAAATCGCAGATTGTTTCCGATAGCTGTAATTTGACGTCGGCTTATTTTCCCTTCCACCCACGAGTGTTGTGAAAAAGTAAACTTTAAACACGGAGTTAATCGAGGGAAATGGCTCATTAATATCGGGTTCAGAGCAAGTGATTACACAGTGGTGTAATCCTTCATTGTGTCGACGTGCTTTTTAGTGGTTTGGATAACTTTCAGTGGCGATTTTAATTGTTGTAGCCACTTTTGTTCTACGATTTTTGTATTAATGGGAAAATTATTTTTTATTTTATGTTATGTTATGAGTGTGCATAGAAAGGCGTGGTCAAATTTAAGGGTGTGATACAGACCATCAAACTTACAAAATTATAATAATTAAAGTCATCAACACAACTCTCTAACACCAAGTAATCCCACTGAATGACTATTTCATGAAATCTTGACATTTTACAATTATACAAACTTAACATTTTATAATTCTGTAAATACACATTTGTTACGGCCGCGAATCATAATTTAATCAAAGTACAACTTAATACTGACCAGCAAATTGCAAAAAACGTAAGAAAATTAGAATTTCGCGGGCTACCTTAGCGCTTCCCCCTTATGGTAGTTATCCTACTACTAAATTATAAAAACTACAATAAGTAGGTACCTACACCACACAAATAATAACCTACAACTGTCCCGATAACGTTATCACACATCTAATTGAATGTAAAATCCTTAAATCGATATCGTCCCACTGTCGTTCGTCGGCCCACGCGTCTACTTCTAGCTGCAAACGAGGATGGCCCAAGTGGGAGGCCTAATTGTATTGCTCTATCAATATTTAATCTGTAATCATCAGTATGTACCCGTGCATGTGTGTGTGTCTGTGTATGTATGAATGGTAGCATCATAAAGGAGTGCAGCGGAACAGATCGCACGACAATATCCTAATTCACTCGCGCGAATGTAATCCATTAGTGCTCCCTCCTCAGGGCACCTCGCGCCACCCCGCGCGTCCCACACCCCCGCACCAGTCTGTCATTCATAAACCTCCATATAATTTGTATTGGCACATGTTTCATATGACTAATGGACGAGGGCACATTAAATATAAAAACGACGTACTGCTTATTGCTGTTTACAAAACTGAAGTAAATTTTTATTTTGAAATGTATGAGACTAAAAGATGTTGAAGGGAAATTCTCGGTAAGGATGAATTGAACTGAGGCAACCTTAGCTATTCTAAAAGGCCTACTCTTTATAATGAAATGTGAGCCTTATTTTTATGTCCTTTGCCAACTGCTCATAAGCATCTTTAGGGTTAATTTGCTAATGAAGAAAACTGAATGTCTACAAATGTGTACGTCATCCTACTAATGTTCCTTTTTATACTTTTTATGTCACTTCGTTCTTGTGCACCTGTTCGTCGTCCTACCTATAAGCTTCTACCTGGATTCGTTTTTAGAGAGGATAGTTTCATTTTCAGAGACATTTAATAACAAAACGATTATTCGAGAACACTATGAATTGTTCTTTAGCATTTTTTCAAAAAGGACCATTCCTCAAAACGCGGAACCTAGCAACACTTAAAAAAAAAACATTAAAAAGAAAAAAGTGTACGTTTGCCATTTTAATGATGTAGTCAGTAAAAGGCAGATGTATTGTTTTTTATACCCACACAAACTACACATTACCTACTTAATTTAAAAGTATATAATAACCGTAATTATAATCCTCGTTTCAAACACGCTGGCCCCATAACGTGGTGTTTTTATTATGAGCGTTATAATAAAATTAAAGCTAATGTGTAGTGCTGGCAATATGGAGGCAGGTAGTTTTATTAATTATTAAATTAAGCCTATTAAGTGCAAGAATTACGACCGCATCGGACAAAACATCTTGTTTCAGCTCCGTAATGTTATGTTGATCAGAATAAAGGCCGCTCTTAATAATCATGATGATACTATTATAATACATTTATTTTTGTTTAGAAGCTTTGAACACATTTCGTTTTTTATTTAAATCCTGAACATAATCATCATAATTATTATGTTTCATAGATTTTAGAATTGTTTATTTACAATTGACGTTTTTTTTTATTTTTACGTTTTTTTTATTACAATGTTTCGACGCTATTTTTTAGTTTCTGTATAGTTTTAGTTAAGGCGAAAGCGACAGGGTAGCCTGCGAAATGCAATTTTTTAAATGTTTTTTTTTGCAATTTGCTGGTCAGTATTAAGCTGTACGTTGATTGAAATATGATTCGCGGCCGTAACAAATATGTATTTACAGAATTATAATCATTAAAGTCATCAAGACGCGCTTTTGCGGTTTACTTTGTATAAACTATTTCATCACCATTGCTCTCAAAACGGTGAACGAAAACATCGTGAGGAAACCGGCATGTCCTAGAACCAAAAATTCGAAGACATGTGACATCTACCAACCCGCACTGGGCCCACGTGGTGGATTACGGCCCACTCCCTCTCACAGAGAGGAGGCCCGTGTCCCAGCAGTGGGAACATTATAGGCTGATTATGTATGGAAGAAAAAGACATGTTGTGCCGACCCCAAATGCATTGGGATAATGGCAGGAGAATGATGAAATAGTAATTTCTGGAATAAAAGTATTTTCGACCAATGAACATGACAGTTGCTGAAAACCGAGTTGACGTTCTGCAAAAGCGTGTTTAAAAGTTGCAACAGTTAAACCCACAGACGTCTATGAATTATAAATGTACGAAGATTATTAAAAAGACATTCGAACACTCAAATGTTCCTTCAATTTTCGTATCCGAAAAGGAGTATTTTGTTAAAATTTTCATCCATTAAATGTGTGCTCTTCCCGAAGCTTTAATACACTTAGGTACGGGCTGAGTTTTCAGAAAAATTAAAGAAAGTAATCAGTGGAATTACGTCGGCTACTAAAATATGTATTCCTCATAAAAGTATGCCCCGACTTCTGTCGGGGATAAATATTCATTATGACGGATCGTGTACGTTTCAGCGGGATTAAACGCTATTAACCCGCGTCGCTATGCTCTTAGCTAAATCAATCGGGTGGCGTATCTGTTGTTATGTATTCTGTGTAACATTGTGCTCACTGTTCGCCCACTCTGGAGGCCAATTACTTAAATTTCTTGTGAATTATTTAAGTTTTTTGAATCCCATTGGTGAAGGATTTTTCAGTTATTTTATTTTAGTCTGTGCTAAAATACCAATTAATCCAATCCAAATCCGATCCCAACTTCTTTGATTATGCCTACGTAGTGCAGCGAAAAAAAGAAAAACACGAACTGTCTTCGCAATTTTGTGATTCATAATGTTATCCTTTTATGATTCTGCCGAAGTGGCCTCTTTAGGCCCCCTGGACTTTTCTTTAACCAAAAGTTAACAAAGTTATCAACTATTTCCACTGAGATGTCCTTGCAAAAACCAAGCCTTTATTTTTCTTATCATAAAATTAACAGGTTTTTTTTAGACGTGAAACTACGGCCACCAATCTACCTGCCGAGCATGGGGCATCAGTCATTGGGATGCTCATATTGCTCATGTTCTCTGGCTACTGTGATACGTGTTTTAATCTTGCCAATGACTTCACTGCCAATGGTTTAATTTTTTTTGTTTGTATCTTAGAACCTAGTTACTTAGTTACACTCATAAAACGAAGTGCCGTCTGCCCTATAAATTTTGTAAAAATGAGAAAAATATACAACCTAGATTATAATCTTCGTACTAAGCATTTTTTTAGAGCCTTGTTTGTTATGATGAGCTTATTTAGTATTCACGTTTAAATATAAAGTCTGGTATAAAAGTGGAATATCATGGAGACAGAATTTTACGCGTGTTTTATTATTATAAACAAAAATATAAAGTGCTGTATGTCTAATCTGTGTTAAGACGTGTTGTCACGTCGTCACTCACTCAATATGTATGAGCGGTTGTAAACACCAATGCAGGGGTTCGCTTCATCCGGCTGAGAGCTCTCATTCGCCTCTAATTAATTACTCAACTCAGTTTCAATTAAATTAACTCGAGATCGGGGCATCGACACGCAATGAATCGATGCCAGCCGCGATTCGATTAAGATCGTTAATGCCGATCAATTTTACTCGTTAGTTATCAATAAAGTTATTAAACGCGCGCCGCGAAGCCCCTACGCAAACATGCAATGCCAGGTGCATGTTCGTACTTTCATGAAAAAGGGAACGGTGATTGGTTCGTGAAGTTGTTAAGTGGGAAATGATTTAGATAAATGATAGGTTGCCATTATTTGTAGTTGGTAAAAGAATGAAGACATTAAAAATGCATGTTAGGGTAGTTTCTGAATTGAAAATGTTGTTGTGACATGAATCCGCGGCGACACGCAACGGGTACGCAGGGCAGCAGTCGCGTCATTTTGCGGATAGCGTGAGCCTCCGGTAGTCCATGACCTGCTATGACATCAATAATTTGTGACGTTTTCGACTCTTCGCAACGAGTAAAAGAAATACAGGTGTATTCTTTTCTGTTACGTAGTCCAGAAACTACGCAGTGTAGATTAGCAAACATACAAAGGGTGAACATTTAATAATACAATCAATTTTCATTATGGGATCCACTCTGAATCCACGAAAAAATAATCAACTGTTGTATAATTGAGTGAACGCTTCTGTAGTATGTTTTTTTATTGAATTAATTTAAAGATGTTTTTACGCTAAAAATAGTTAATAAATATGGATGATTTTGGCCCTTGATTGATTGATTAGATTTCTCTTTCTCCTTCATTTAGCAAATGCGACACAGTATCGTCACACTCCTTGTTCCACGTACAATTTTCCCCCCAAAATTGGTCCTTCTCTTTTCAAAAAGTCCTATAAATGGATCGGTCAGTAAAGGATGCCAGTCATGTCGTGTCACGTCTATCTTGGCTATGACGGAAAATGTTCGCACCTACGCTACGTAGCTACGTACTGACAACTGTGCTTGACACACTTCGGGCCCACTTCAGGGTTAAATGGCATAAATCTGGAGTCCTTTAAGAAAGTGTCCTCAAAGGCTTACTAATAAACTTTGCGGATAGAAGGACCAAGTTTTGGAAAAAAAAAACAACTACATTTTTCGGAAAATTCTGAGAGACCAATATGTACATTTTTTCCGGAAAATTATTGTGCTTTACATTTTGTTAGCACATAGGTACTGTTTACAATAAACTGTGTCGTCATCCAAGTGCGTTTATTTTTTAAATTTATTGGTAGGAAGAAGGTTGACTATTGAACACTTACATCTAGACGGGCCAAGCATTAAATAAAACTAAACATAGTCTGTCAAATCACCAGCTAGACGTAAATGCTGCAGTTATAGGCAAAGCTTAGCTCATTACAAACGTTACTATGATGCTTTTGATACATCAACTTAAAATTTGTATCTCAAACACGGAGTAACACTAAAACTAAATTGGCCACTCAAAACTAGTTGAACCGAGTTTAAAACTGCGCCCTTAGCGGGGAGGGGGCGTTTTAATTACGGCGTTTAAGTAAAAGCGACGCTGCGTCTAGTCTAGCTAGCTGCATTACACAGATTCAGCCACCAAAAGCCTTCCACTTAGCTAATGAAACATGTTCGCGTATAGTGTTTTAAGCGCCGTCGCAGCCGGGAGCCGCTCTGTGCGCTCTGTGCGGCGTGCGCATTGTCAGTGAGCGGTCGCCAGCGGCTTCGGTGGACTCGTCTCCGCAAATCCTCATTTACTTGCATTATTTTAATGGAACTATTGTGGGCGGATGTCCTTTGTCGCGTGCGGATGCGGATCCGGCGCACCGGGCTGTGGGAAATGTGCCGGTGCATAAGTGCATCACCGCTCTGCCCCAAATTGTGCCGCCGATCCCAAATTAAATGGCAGAAAGCTCTGTTTCAATTTAGCGGATTTGAATAGTCGACTCAGATTGCAAAGGCGCAGCGGGGAACCGAGTTTATTGTACACGTTACGTCTATAAAAATAGAGGAAAGAAATAAGAACGTATCCATTTAACTAATTAAGTGGAGTTGGTTTCGAGGCCACGCACCGCGTCCGCAGAGAAATCCCACGGACCTCTAATAACTGGCTTCCCTAATAAGCTAAGAGGTTGTCTTACTCGTATAAAAATGCAATCGGCGGAGCGAAGGCCCGGCGACGTCGTTCAAACTTTTCAAATTTTCCACCAGCCCGACGGTATTAATTTTAAATTAGAGCCAGAGACGTAAATTGTCTCCACATGTGAACGACTGGCGTTAATTAAAGTTTTCTTTATATTTCATGTTTTATTCTAATGTTGGTATTAGAGGATTAAACTTTTTATGGTTCCATAAATCTCATTTTCTGGTCCTTCTATACGTAATGCATTAGATTAATAAGTTAGCTTTTAGCGTTTAAAGCTATACTCCATTTATACACTAGAAAAGTAACCGCCAAATAACGACAATTATTGTGTAATATTGTTGCAATGAGCTGCATTTTGGAGTTATTTATAAATGTAAATGATAAATACATTACGATGTTTTGTATATTATCGTGAAAAAACGGAGTTTATTATACGTTTATATCGAAATAACGAAAGGGTGACATCCGTTATTTTCCTAATGATAAGATAATGGCCTAATATACAGCTGCCTGTCGAAACAAAGATGTAATTTCGATAATGAAGTATTAATTTAGTGTCGTATCCACTGTTGGAGGCACGCGCTCACTTAGGTCGAGCACACACAGTCGACTGCCACTTAACATGATCAAGTCGTGACTGAATTACGAGCCGTATGGTTCATAATGTGGGTCTCCCGATTGGCCACGAGCGCCCGAGTCGTTTCACACGACTGACCGTATGATTTTTCGTGATCACAGAGTGCAGAGCAAGGGGCGAGTGTGCGCTAAGCCTTAGTGTCACGACGTGATTAATTTCTAAACCTCCTGACGCCTTAACTACCTCGTAATAACTAAACTAGACACGAACCCAAGCCCAATGAATAAATTAAATACTAATTTCTTGACATACTTTGTTTGAAGCGGATTGCCTTGCGAGTAATTACTGTTATATTTTTATTAAGGTTCTGTACCTAAAGTGAAAGTAACATTTCATCAAAAATTTAAGGCGGAGTATTTTCATAAATTTTTGTTGCTTTGTTCGAAGTTATGACTGAGATGTTGTTTATCATCTTATCTGTTATTCAGGGAAGACGATGTATTAAGATCATAGAATTTGATTTGTCGTTGTCGTTAAATTGGTTTTACTTTTTAAGTAGATAGTACATGGATAATCGTTATATTAATGATATACCTGTTTTTTATGCTTTTAAGAAATTAAAAAAAACATGGAAAAAAAATTATAAGAAAATTAATTTGGCACTTAAAACATATTTTACGACCCCTTTCTTTATTGCTTGAAAAGGCGTTAACATTCTCCGTATTTTTTAATTACAGACATAATTACATACATAACACTGGTATCGATCTAAATTGTTTATGTTTTATAGCGTCAGTTAAAACGAGTAATTAGTGTAGAGTGATTAGAGTTGAGAGCAGCTGATCGGCCGCGGCACGCAACAGTAGCGGGTTCGATGCCCGACCCGCTCCCACGAAGGGCGTTCGATCAAACTACCTCCAGTAAAAATTTTAATGTAAACAACCCCGACTTACTTTGTAAAGAAAAATTAACGAAGAGTAAATTGGCCGTGATTATTGAAATAACAGAGTGCTGTGTTGGCTCAGGGCTTATTGGCGTCATTTAATTTTGAAGGAAATTTTAAGAAAAATACTAATACTTACAGGTTTTTGCAGGTAACAACGGGCGCTTTGATACCTTCAGAAGTTGTATGCAAGTTCAGATTCAATTATCCTTTCACACAACTGATAGACACTTTAATTGGCATTGTTCCAACTAAAAAAACATTTCGGGTAGGTACTGGGTAGTGTTACGGACTCCTACAAAAGGTACACAGAACTAGCGTGTCGTGCACAGTGCAAACGACCCCCTTACTTCGCGTGCCACAACCGCTTTGAGGCCGATTGAATTAGATAGACAATAGATAACAGTAATCAATCAAAACGTCCAAGAGTTTAATTGTTGAAAGTGAATTGTTTATGATTGAGTACGAACTTACGAGTACTAGTACCTCTCACGGTAAACTCGTTGAGAATCGACAAAAGGTTGAAGGTCTCAGTCTCACCTGTCCACTGCACCACATCAGAGGGACGCACCTCGCCCGCAGCAGCCCTTTGTGGAAGATTCCCGGAGCGAGTGCGAGGGCACTTTGATGTCGAGCCCGCCAGGTAATTTGGAAAAACGTTATTTAATTAACTTTCGACAAGTCGGCGTAATCGTGTTACAAAGCCGCCGGGTGAACGGTCAAGTCTTTGAGCCACCGGCCAGCGGCAGTTTCACCCGGACTTGATTTTTACGCCAAACATACCGACCATAAAGGCGCTGTCATTTTCAGGTGTTTTCCAATTAACATCGCGCCTTTGACCACGTCCGCACAAAGTAATAACAACTACAGCCTTTGTTATTACCCGGGTAGTTTTATTAAAGGGTGGCGGTGTAATAGACACGCGCTTTTGAATAATATGAGAGCGGAATTAATTAAATTTATAGGCTCGTAAAAAGTGATCACTATACAGGGTTAAACATTAACAACCTCTTAAGAGATCATTGTACTCATCATTATGAACAACTTTTACTATGGGACCAAACCTGAAATCGCGAAAAAAAAAATCAGCTGTTCCCTACATTTATGTTCATATAACTACTCAAAATGTAGGGAACAGCTGATTTTATTCAACCCGCGGTTTTACCCGCATAAGTTTCGATCCCGTGGGAATATCGGGATAAAAAGTATCTTATGTCCTATGCCAGGTCATGGTGTAGACCTGAGCCACATTTCATCTAAATCCGTTCAGCCGTTTTAACGTGAAAGTGTAACAAACAAATATACAAAAAAAATCTCTTTATAATATTATTTGGTTTTTAAAGTTAATTTTTTCAGCACCAAGTGTAAACCAAGGTGAGTTTTGAAGTTTGAGTAGATTAGGCGTTTTGCACTGCATTGAAATTGAAGTAATTGTATAATACTGCATTATTTATTCATTTATATGTACTTTATTGCATAACATAAAAATACATACCAAAAAAAAATATGATTGCCAAAAAAAAAAAATTTAACACTAAAAATATACAATGGGCGGCTTCCTGCGATCTCTCCCAGTCGACCTTGGAATGGACAGTAATTTGTCTGGGCATAAAATCGGGTTGTCGTTGGTGCATTATATTAGTTTAGACACAGTTTTTGACATGCCTTGCATATTTGACGTGCGAGATATTCCTAACCATCAAGCTGGAGGCGTTGTGGCGTAGTTGAGTGTTTACTAGCGAGGCCACAAATTGTTAGTTCATTAACAGGGCTGGACAATAGTTTTATGAGTTGTCGAAATAAGTTTGGTAGTGTTTAAACTTCGGAATTGGTTAGCGGTGCATTTTGTGTGAGCGCCGCAGCCCGTAAGTAAGACCGGGGCGAGATGAGCTGGCGCCCGCGGCCACCGGACGACGGTCCGCTCCACGGGATAATTAACTGTGCGAACTATCCTCTCGTCCGACAAGTACTGCAATTAGAAATTTGCTTTACAGCGCTAATAAATATCATTAACATTTGAGCCTAACTGCTACGGCGTAGTACCGTACTACGTCTGTAATGTACTTTAGACATACATATGTGCAGTGCCATGGAGTTTTTAAAACATGGAGTGCTCAGCTGATATACATATCCAAAAAAAAAAACAGGACAGCCGAGGTCAAAGTAAACCGACTGCTACGGCGTAGCCGCGTAGCAGCTTAGGGGCTACGAAATTACAAATTGGCCACTGTCACTGGAATCAACTTGTTTTTTTTCAGTGAACACCAGAGGGGCAATTCTCGTAATTTTAAGAACGTTCACAGCCTGATTTTAGTCTCAATCTGTCAAAAATACCTGTAATTTCCTTACATTTTTGACAAGTTTTTGACATTGATTGTCGCTGAGATGAGATTGCAACTAGATTTTGAACGTTTTTAATTACGAGAATTGGCCTTAAGGCTATTTTCGTCCGTTTGCCAGCACATTAGCACTTCATTTGTTTACTACGCCGCGAGCAAGTTTATAAAATGTGGTCCGAAGTGCGTTCCGTGCTGGTAGACCCATCACATAAACAAAGGCGATCTTTGTGCGTTGCTCATTGAACAGCTTAATTGTATTTCTTCGCCACTTCTATTTGCGCAGTTCGTATGTCTAATAATTTCAATTAATTAATACATCTTTCAACGGCGCGGTAACTGTGAAATGTATTCGAGAGATGGAAAATAATGGTGATGATAGATGGGAATGCTACAATGTAGCTCCACTTTAACGTCAATTTCAAAACTGAATTTTGTCCTCATTGATCACGTTAATGTACCGGTAAACAGAGTACATTTCCACGAGAGCCTGCTCAATACAGACATGTATTTCAGTAATTATGATCGCCATATCGCCGCACGCGCCCGCTCCGCTACGTAATCCGCTCGCACTGAGTGGTCGCATCGCGAGTGCAAATGGTTTCCGGCACAGCCTAGCTCGCCTTCATCCCTCTGTTTCGCTTATGATTCGTGAATTTTTAACACGTCTGAGAGGACCGGCTTTGCGGCGTTGCTTTAAAAATATTGGTATTGGCTTTTAGAAATATGGTATGTAAAATGTTTTTGATTAGTCTTTTTCTGTCTGTGGGTAAGAGGACCCTGACTTTTTTTGTTTTTTGTTGGTTAGAGTGGTGATAAAGGGTTTTTCCCGACGAATCATTGCTTCTTGCCAAATTTCATGATTTTGATTTCTGAACATAAACGCCCGCATCTTTTTATTGCGTTGACTTAGAAGTTTTATTTTTCACTGCTTCAAGGGATTGCAGCCCTGAGTATTTGCTATTAATTTCAACTTGGTAACTCCACGCGTTACTGAGAAAAAGGGACCGACGGACAGACGGACAACGAAGTGATCTTATAAGGGTTATGTTTTTCCTTTTGGGGTACGGAACCCTAAAAACAGCGGAGCCTTCCATATTTGTCTTACCACATCACATGACAAAGTACACATGTAACTTCCTATTACAACCGTACTGCACTACCCACTACGTGCCGCCACTTTACGAGCTCTGTCACTTTTATCTCTCCGCCTCAGTTACTACCATAGACAATAGCAAATTACCTAGTTACACGACAAACGACTGCTTAATTAAACCGTTGCCGACTAAAATTGCTTTTTATCAACACTTACCGTTTAAAAATGTAAATAGGTGAAACTGTTCTATATCTGGTACAGAAACTGGCTGATAACAATATGGAACATAGGAAAATGGTGCCAATTCTGTTGTTCACAAACTGAACTAAATATAGGTTCAGTGCAACTTTTTCTTTCTATTTCGTTAAGAAAAGGACAGAAGATAAATTTTAGTTTAGTCCTGTCAAATTAATCAGCGCCTGACGTAAATTGACGTTATTTTATTAAGCAAGTTTTTAATCACATTTAAACTTGTATGGAGTAGTGTCAGGCGCTGAATAATTTGACAGGACTAAACAAAAATTTTTCGTCCGTCCTTTTCTTAATGAAATAGAAAGAAAAAGATGCACTGAACTCAAATTTAGTTTAGTTTGTGAACAAGGCAATCGGCACCAATATGTAGGAAGTATTTTTAGTAAGCCTTATTATTTTTAGAACTGATTAAGCGAGTCCTAATTTATTGAATTACTTATATGTTAGTTTTTATTTTTAGTTTTCCTTGTTATTGACGTCCGAGTTGTGGTTAATTATGAAGGAGAATTTGTATAAAATTGTATGGGAGGGTAAGTAACAGTATCTTCTTTTGCGCCAATATTTTATTCAGTAGAAATATTTTACCGGCTGATATGTATTTCTGATAACAACAACTAATTGCTTACGTAACTAAAATTGCCTACATCAACATTCCCCAATTACGTCACCAAATTAACGGAAGTACTTACAGAACTGGAAATACCGATTTCTGAATACTCCATTCAATTGGCAATTCACCGCGGTGTCAATCAACCCACCCCCCGGCAGACAATAATTAACGCAATTAATTAAGCTTAGGAAATACCTTAATTAATGATCACGTTAGTCACGACATGTAAGTGTTTGCTGGCAAAGGTCAAGCGTGAACCCGCCCACGAGTTAAACCTTCTGAGGTTTATTAAAGAATGTATAGAGGCGCGGCACAATGATCGGTTCTGGTAATCGATTTATAGTCGATTAATTTAATATTTATTGATTCGGAAAGTTTTTATTCTATAAAATTAATCGATTTTATCGGTAATTTATGGGGTATGTATTTGGTCATAGTCGGTTCCGGTCAGTGATGTTCTATAATCTGACCAAAGAAGTGAGTTCTTAAGTTCAGTTGAATTGCGTATTTTTAGGCATTCTGTGTTGTAAGATGTAGATATTGTGTAAGAAGTAAAGCTGCAGAGCCTTTCTAACCAAATCTAAATTAAAAATGTCAAAGCTTAAATATGTTTCACCTTTTAGCGGCGGTACAAAGTGACGTGTGGAATCTTTTTTATTGCTGGAATTACGAAGGACTCTGTGTTGAAGAAACATATCACTGAGTACCTTAAACGTATCCAAATTATAAACAGTTTCCAGTACATACCTCCTCATAGTCTTTATGCGAGTGTTGTGGCGCTTGCGCGCGCGCAGCCGGAGCTCATTCGCGCGAGCGGCGCGGGCGGCCCACTTTGTTCTTGCGCATGGGCGCGCCAGGCGCCCCCGTCGCGTTCGCGCTCTTCATCAGCTTCTGCCAGTCCTGCTCGCACACTAGTGAGCCCGCGAGCATGTAATACCTGAGGAAAGAGTTGGTGTCTTGGTGAGCAGCTCTCGTTTGTGATTTAAGCATCTAAAGAGTTAAGGGGCTTACATGACCTAAAGCGCGGTCACTGTCGGACTGCATAGAAAAGAAAGAGTAGCGCGATGACACAACGCTGGCAATTTATTGCAAAATATGAAGCAATTATTTAATTACAAAAAATCTAGTGTTTGGACAAAAAAATTAAAACAGTAGTGTTTTAGTATGTTGTTTGTAGAATAATCTGATAAAAAATGAGAATGGATTGTACGTATATTAATATGGTTTTTATTGTATAAAGAAAGTTTTTAGAGGTATCTTCATGATTTTTTTTCTATCGTATCAAATTAGTTGTATTATGTTTTCAACACACTATCTACCTAGCATATATCCTGATGAATATTACATATTTTTCTGATTTTGTTTACTGTAGTCGATCATATACTTTTATTGTTTCTAAAACTTGCGTTTTTTGTGTTTGGGTCCTGTAAGTTTCCCTGCTTTTACCAAAGGTATCTAGCCGTAGGTACAATGGGGTCCTTGTTGGTTTCCAACACGGTTGTAACAGATTGAAGCTTTTGGAGCTCAGATTGAACTGTGCTCTTGAGAAGTACTCTGGCATCTTGCATTCTACAGGTCTGCGACTTAGCGCTTCTACGTCACGTCTACGACCGGCTAAAAGATTTTATCCGGCACTAAAGGATAAGGTCGGTTAGTTGATTCTTATTAAACAAAAGTTACCCAAGTGGTCATTATCAGCTCATGGAGTCCCGAGCTCTGGGTTGTCATTAGAGACCAGCAGCAAATCTCCTGTGCAACGCCTGTTAAGGCATACATACCTGGGTAGAGGACTCATACCTACAGCATTTATCAATCGGTTTACCAATGTTAGTAAAAGGTAGTCTCAGTAATACCCAAAGCTTGTTTTTCTTATTTTATACTGACCTATCGCCCTGCATGAGGTGTGATCCGCACTTGGAGCAGGCGAAGCACTTTATATGGAACACGTGGAGCGGTTGCTGCGGCGCGTTCGTCCTCATCACGAACTCGCTGGCGGGGATGGCCTGCCCGCACGCTGCGCACGCGCCGCCTGAACCGAACATTCTGGAACAAGACAACCTTATTTTAGTTTGTTTTAGAAGCTCAAATACCCCGGGCCCAGGGGATGGGCAAACGCCCAGTGCGGAGACAAATTGGGATTTGATCTCCTTTGATGGGGGAAGTTTATTGGTACTTCTTAGGTCGGATCCAGCATTGAGTTTACTGAAGACCAGATTATACCAGAGTAATAAGAACTTTGCTTCTATATAATTAAAAATACTTCCTAATATTATAAACGCGAAAGTTTGTGAGGATGGATGGATGTTTGTTACTCTTTCACGCAAAAACTACTAAACGGATTTTGATGAAACTTTACAGTATTATAGCTTATACATCAGAATAACCCATAGGATATTTTTATCCCGATATTCTCACGGGATCGACTCTTATGCGGGTGAAACCCCGGGGCGCTGCTAGTTGAAAATAAATTATTTAACATTATAAATCACAAATACCTTTGTAGCCTTTAATCAAACACAAAAGCAATTTAAAACCTACTTTTCTAGTTGCTAATTAAAACTCGAACTAATTACTAGTATTGAAATATTCTTTAATGAAGTTGGAGTATTTTAAACGACCTGCTTCTACAGAATGATTAAATTAGAGATTAAATTTTTTTTTTACAAAAAATAATCAACCGACTTCCAAATAAGACACTACAAATTGAGAAATAACTGTAATTTCGGAAGGCAGTGTCGTTGGGTTTGCATTTTAGTTGTTTACCACCGACTTCCGAAATTAAAGTTATTTTTCACTTTGTAGTGTCTTATTTGAAAGTCGGTTGTTTTTTTTTTGTATTTTTTTTTATTTTTCACTTTTATGTTGTACTTACCCCACACAAATTGTTAAAACACTACTTGTTATGTAAATAAAAATTACAGGAAGTTATTATAACATCATCAATATACCTAAACTAAGTGGCAAAAATACGTATTATTGAAGCTAACTAAAAAATTACCCAAGCAAAGTTAATAAAATTTATAAGTATGGGACCACCCAATAATTTTTGAAATCGATTTGCAATTGCCGGAATAACGCGTAACAAACACAAAAAAAAAGCATACAGTCGAATTGAGAACCTCCTCCTTTTTTGAAGTCGGTTAAAAGTTATCGACATCTGAGGAACTAAGAGCTAACAATTTTAACAAGCTGGCTTCAATCCGTTGAAATGCCACGATTATTGCTCGTTAAGCTTTGATAAATGGATAATAAAGTAACGACGTTGACTATAAATCACTCAAATACACATGCTTATTTGTACTGCTGGTTGAACACTAAATTATTGAGTATATTTATAAAATTAATGCTAGTTCCACGCCAGAAGCTTGAAATGGGGACACCATCTTGTCAACGTTCAAAACAAAAACAATAACATAATATTATCATGCCTTGTATTCCCTAAGGGTTGTGCATAGGTGTACCTTTAGTTCAGACGCCAGCATATCAAGCTACTACAATCTGTCAAATTTCTTTAATAAATTTTCAACTTTATCGCTAAAGCTTAAGGTTCAAAGTTAATTGGGAAAATTTGACAGTTTCGGGTAGCTTGATGTACTGGCGTCTGCACATACTACATACTCATTTCGCCAGTTATATTTAGGTGCCCTGTTATAGGGGGCGAGCCTATTGCCATCAACCGGGTACAAAACCAGACTCCGGGCCGAAAACGTAATACACTTTTCCCGACCCGGGAATCAAACCCAAGATCTCATGTTCAGCAGTAGCGCTTGCGACCACCAGAAAAAACAAGGGAGTCTCTCACTTCTATAAAAAAATCTTGTAATGCCAATACAGTTATCAATCGGAATCGGTTTCATTTTGACAGTTCAACAACATTCATTGCGGTATTTCCGTGTTGAGCAGACCGATTTTTAGAACTTATGAATCAATGGATTAGCAATTTGCTTCAAAATGATTCAGATTCCGATTGATAGTGTTACGCAATTAGTGTGCTGGTCTGTGGTGTGCTTATTAGCAAAACTTTCTTCGGAAAACTACTTTCAATGACAATGAAAACTGTATTGAAGAGCAAGTTCTAGGAGGATCTTGTTTAAAAAAGCTCTATGTCTAATTATAGGGCACGCCATTGTGAGAAGAACTCGTATTTTCAGCACCAATAGATATGTTTATGTAGGTAATAGATATGTTTCTGCGTATTCAACTGACATAAGCCCTGAGTCGTCATTCACAACGTTTACGACAAGCGACATGATATTCTAAGACCACCTCTACAGTTCGTATAACAATTTATCAATCACCATTAATTCTCCACTCTATTTCTCCTTTAACTTTTTATCGCTATATTATTATTATTCTGTGTCTGGGTGTAATTTATCTATATATGTATGTATTAAGAAATATATAAGTATGTTTATCACTTGTCTAGTACTCATAACACAAGCTCTGCTTAGCTTGAGACTAGACGGCGTTGTGTGATAGTTGTGGAATATTATATTATTATTATAATATCAATAATTCGTTCCGTAGTGATTTAGCGTATAATTAATGAGACTCCAAGACGCTTTATGGCCAATAAAATGTGTGAACACAGCCGATAAGATAAACTTTATAATGCCTTTGTCATCGTCATGTTTATAATTCGCAAAAAAAGTAATATGACCACATTAGACTCATATTTTCTTTTTATTGGTTGAAATGGGAATGATATGTATACGACTTACCTGTGTCTTATCAAACTACTGACGTCATAAATGTTACGTTACTAGAATTTGGTTATCACTGGTTTAGCACAGTACGAGATTGAGAAACGACCGGGAAAGTCCAAAAGATATGGTACTTTGGCTATGGTTGTGCATGAACCGGCGAAGACTTAGGATTCCTTCTCAAGCTGAGACACTAGAATAAATTGAAATTCGCAATGAACCTAAAAGTCAACATGACAGTCCTAACAACCTCGTTGCAGTTAAATAATTACAATCTGTATTTAATTTCAGTTGAGACGTCGCTTGCCAACTATAATAAAATAAATCTATTATTATTTAGCTTGTTAACTACCATGATTCCGCATAAAGTTTCTAAAATGCGCAGTTCACTGGCTGCAGAGGCTGACTGAAGTCCGCAGCTTGTTGTAAATCTTATCGGAAAATGACATGGTATCCTCCCAAAAATCGCGACCAACTGTGAGATCGCTGCGACTGTGGTACGACAGTTTAATAGCGGCATTTAATACTTAATGAGTCATTATTGCAATCGCTATTAGCGTCGCCGGCGAGCCCGTATTATTTACAACCGGCCTGAATATTAATAAATCGCAATAACAATCCAGCCAAAAGCAATCAAAATTTAATTACCTGCGCTTCTTAGCGTTATTCGTTTTGAAATGATTCAACGCCGAACATTGGCAATGGGTTAAAGATAAATTTGAAAGTCTTAAAAGATAAATTCGCTTCAATCACTCGGAGCAAATAGGATTTCGTTTCATTTACTCCGGTAAGAGCGTTTTCAATTAAGGAGCGCCCGACAAACAGTATCGGCGTATGAAGGTAAAATTAATTAAACCGAGCCAAGACAAACATGTACGAATCTATTTGTGTTGGGTGTTGGACGCTCGCGGGGTGTGTACGAGGAGATGTACGGATTATACCCGGGAAAAATACGGGAAACAGCCAACACTCATACATGTGTAGCGTCGGAACCGAACTATACATAACACAAAAGTATAAGCCGAAAGCAAGGTTGACAGACCAATAAATCTCTACGCTAACCTAAGTGGGTCGAACTCCTTGAATATCTAAATAAATCTACTCTTTTTATAAACTAGTCAATTATGAGCACTTAATTTGGACGAAAGAGATATATTACGTTGTGATTCGCAATAATTGAAGGCCGGTAGAGCCGTAAGTTATAATTAATTAAGAAAATTAATATGTTTAATATTTCCTTAAGAATCTTTTGAGCATTGAGTACCTACATCGCACATCAATTCTCGAAACGGACTTAATTAAAACGAGGACATTAACACACGCGAAGTTGTTTTATTTATTCGACCGTGTGACTTTAACAAGTTTAGTTTGGGTTTGAACATTTCTATCTGATAGAGGACGCGCTTAGTTCGATACCTTTCAATTTATTAACATAATGTAGTTGAAAGTTGTTAAGAATTTCTAATCGTCAACTTTTAGGTTTCCTTTCATACTGATATTAATTAAGGAGTGTGTATAGCTGGAGTTTAATAAATGCGAAAGTTTCTTGTATACGGGGCGGTTGCGGTGCCTATTCGAAGTTTATTTGCCTTCGTTACTTGTAAAATTGAATACGTCGCCGTGAATCCTCATTAATTTAAGATGTAGACTGTATCTTGACATGTTATTTTATTCATTAAGGGAGCGTCTTGAGTCTCACGGTTGTGTACGTGTCGACTTCGGATTGTTGTAAGGAACATAATTTAAAACCTCTTGACAAGATCATTAGAGCGAGGGTGTGGAGGCTCGCTAGAGGGAGCTGTTATCGTTTCTAAATATAATGTAGGAGGTGAGGACTTACATGGAATATACGCGTAATTATCAGCGGGTTTTCCTAGAAACTGCTTAGTACATACGTACCGATAACTTAATTACGATGATTACATGTTCCAGTAGTTAGTCCTAATGATATAGGTATAAATGGTACGGCACGGTTCAACGCATACGTGTTTAATTAAATATCAGATTTTTCATCTTTCCTTCCTCCTGTTGTCCTTGTTTGGGAATAAAAGCAATGTTATTTTAAACTTTAATTAGGTAGGTACCTGTTCACAGAAAAACTACAAAATATAGCCCGCTAATTAGAAGTGTCGAGTTAATTTATAGTGTAACTATCTGACCTGGCGAACTTCGTACCGCCCCGCCAGCCACTCTGCCCCCGATTTTTAAATCTCTGATATCTTCTAAGATATTCATTTTAATGATATGCTGTAAAGAGCAATTTTAATCTCCATGAAATAAACAACGTATTTAATTGGATAAGGAATAATACTGTATTGATATAACCCATACTTTTTTTGTAATATGTAAGAAATAAAAATGGTTATCCTTAGGAATACATAATATACCATCACGGACTTTTTTATCGATATTTTTAAGGTTTACAATTCCGTAGTACATTCATTTGATCTAATTAATCTCATAAGGTTTGCAATGTAAGCGCACAAAAATATGTCTGTTACGACATCACATTACAATTCTTTGAATTTCTCGGCTTTTCTCTACTATCATATGCATGTATTTATACATATAAATCTTCCTCTTGAATCACTCAATATATTGCTGAAAACTGCATTAAAATCCGTTGCGTAGTTTAAAAGATCTAAGTTCTCTGTAAAGAAGAACATTCTAGTAGCAATCCTACGATGTTTGTATTATCGAATATATGATAGACTAGCTGCGCCCCGCGGTTTTACCCGCGTAAATGTAGCCTATTTGTTAATCCAGGATGTCAGCTACCTCCATACAAAATTTCATCAAAATTGGTAGAGCCGTTTGAGCGTGAAGAAGTAACAAACATATAAACACACCCCCACAGACACACACACACTCTCAAACTTTCGCCTTTATAATATTAGTGTGATGAACTTAGTTAAAGATATACAAGAAAAGAAATTAGCCAGTGCGCAAACTGTAACCATGAATTCAGCATATGATTCTAGAATATTCTACCCTAGCGTAGAAATTTTTTGTCGGTCATCAAAAAAAAAATCTGTTCTTCCATAGAAAAGTCCAATTACCTACGCAGTCAAAATGTATGGAAACAATTTAATTTTTTCCACGCTAGAATCACATGCTGAATTTTATGGCAACAGTTTACGCACTGGTTAAAAAAAATCCTGCATGTATTAAACCAAAATAAAACAAATGCACTAAATTAATCATCACGAAAGCGCTAATATAATAATATGTACGGGCCACATTGTGGCAGGGGAGAGAGGGGGCGATTGGCTCAAGACGAATGCCTCTCAATAGAGGCGAGATGCGTCCGGGGCCGGCATCACTTGTTGCTTCGTCGTGTTTGCTATCAGACTTAAGGAAAGGACCCTAGAAATCTTTAAACGACGCCATTATGAGTATCAAAGGGGATTATTAAATTCAGCGTCGCCTACTTAAATTTTTATTCGCTTTTATTAACATGGAGTACTACTTATTTAGATATTTAATGGCGTCTGGATTTGAGCCAGTATCATGAGACTAATTTGTACTAACATTTGCTAATTGGATTGCGACAGTTCTTGTGGTAATTGCAAGGAAGCTAGTTCTGTCATGTTATTCTATCGTTATGACATACTTTCAATGTTAATTGATAGTTAGTGTAAGTGTTACATCAACTTTCACTACTTAGTTTTTGGCCGCGGGCACTAATCCATCAGTGTAATGTAGTTTCTAAATTATCTAACTGATCATTGTTGGTGATGCAATTTTGAGTAACTTTGACATAACTTAACATAACATTAACCCCGATGCGTTAGACAGAGGCGTGTGTTGATGACACCCAAAAGTTACGTTTAAGTCCAACACGGGGGACTTTGACATGATTGTGATCTTAAATGAAATCTTCTTGAAACTTGCAGCACTTTCGGTTACAACCGCTGAATTAACTTTGTTTTTATTTTTCTAATATTACTATAAAATCCAAACTTATTTCTGCGGTCAACAAAATCAATACTGTGCATGCGTACAAACTACATTAAACTCTTCACTGTGTGTGGCCCGTGGTTTTCATTTGACGTTTTCAAGACTACTATTATTCTATCGCCTAAAATCAATGCATATCTTCTCAGTCGGCAATTTAGTTAAGATACTAAAGACGCCAATAGTGTGATTGTGTGCTTATGATCACAATGCATGCAGGGACTTCGAGGCGGGACGCACCATCGTCTGTGTATCAAGTTAGCACGTCGTTAGAGCGACTCGTTAGCGGCGCGTGGCGACGACAAGCCAAGAATTTGCTAATGACACATGCTCGCGATAGGGTTGACTAATACAACCCGTTATAAAACGTATGAGCGTATATCCTCGCAGACTAATTAATGGGATTAAGATTTTGCATCAATCTGCAGTAAGTGGAGGATGCATTGATTATGCTATTGAGAAAATTTAAGATAATATCGGTAAACGTAACGTAGGTACTCGTCGCTGTTTATTTATGCACTGTTCATATTTTCTTTAATAAATCCATACTAATATTATAAATTCGAAAGTAACTCTGTCTGTCTGTCTGTATGTTACCTTTTCACGCCTAAATCACTGAACGGATTTCGATAAAATGGCAGAGAGATAGATTGCATCCCGGGGTCGGATATAGGATAGTTTTTATCGACATACCTAGTGGGCGAAACCGCGGGCGGAAGCTATATTGTATAATAAAACCGCTGTGTGACTAAACCGAGATTAAAGACTTGAGAGATTTTGCAGACTTAAGTTAATCTATCAGCAGGCTGATCGTAATAATATGTATTATCAAAAATATTTAGTACCTGCTAATTCTATGCTTTCATCACAATATAACTAAGATCATCATTATCTTCACCTTATTCCAGTTTATTTGTGGTATTTTCTTCCATACTTCTGAATTAGTCGTCATAACATTACAGTAGTCACCCCCTTTCTATAAATATTATCTTTCATACAATCCATCCATCGTTTCTTTGGTCTAAAAAAACCCTTAAACCTTCCTCACAACATTTTCCTCATTCCCAAATATGTAAGTTAATTACATAAATTTTTAAATAGGAATATTTTCCGACACCATATTTTAATTAATAGTCAGATAGGCGGTCGCTCCATGTAGGTAAAATACTGGTATTCAGCTGCATCCGTTAGATTGGAAGCCGACCCCAACATAGTTGGGAAAAGGCTAGGCAGATGATGATTTTAGTTACTAGTTTTAGTTAGGTTATATTTTATTTTTACTTTATTAAGTATAAGTCATTATTTATGTACTTTTCATTTGAATACTGAATAAACGGTCCAGTAAATAAACACTTTCACATATTAGGTATAACGGACAGTCCCTTGTGCAGGGCTTGCATGGAGGCTGATGAAACCATTGCGCATGTGCTCTTTGAGTGCACAGGCGTCACCCAGATAAGGACAGAAACCCTCGGGACACCCAGTTCGTACACAGATGTTCTCAACCAAGACCAGGAGACTTAATCAGCTTCTGGAGGGAGGTGGGCTGGTTGGAATAACCACCGACGGTCGCCATGGCCCACGCACAATGGTCCATTGGAGGACTAAGTTCGGAAACCAAACCCATAACATAGAACATAGAAACGGTCCAGCAAATATAATTTCATACATCACAACTAAGATATCAGTATCAAAGAAGATCAGTTACTGTTGATAACCCTGTTGATATTCGCGGTCGCGCCGTCTAGGGCTCGCACGCGGATGAATCAAGCGGTTTGACAAATCGGATCGCTTTAATGAATATCATGTTTATTATTCCGAACGAGTCGCTTAAGATTGAGCTTAATGACGGAACATGGTGTCGTCTGCTTGCTTAGTGTTTATGGAGAATATGAGAGTACGATAGTTTGACTTTGTCTTGATTGTGTTGGTAGTTTTAGGATTAAGTACCTTCTGTATTAATACTACCTGTTGCCCGCGACTTCGTTTGCGATCCAGGATGATAAGTAGCGTATGTCCTTTTCCTGGTCATGGTCTACCCTTGTGCCAAATTTCATCAAATTCCGTTTAGCCGTTTTAACATGAAAGGGTAACAAACAAGCTCACTTTCGCATATAATATACTAGCAGCGCCCCGCGGTTTCACCCGCATAAGTGTCGATCCTGTTCGAAAGACATGTGGCGCCATCTATTATCATAAAAACGTTATTGTTGTTTTGCTCAGGAACAGCACTTTTTTTCGGAATGAAAGGTACCCATGCCCGTCTCTGTACACCTGACAACGTATACCTATGCAAAACTTCAGGATGATCGGTTCAGTGGTTTTGGCGTGAAAAGGTAACAAACAAACTTACTTTCGCATTTATAATATTAGTTAGGATTTTAAAGAGGTACAATTTGTGAGTATTGTAGTACAATTTGTGAGTAGGTACTGATCCGATTCCGAACATTCTTTAACTAATGGGAAGCTAAAGTATTGACGAGTATCATAAGATTTCATGTTAAAACAAGAAATTCTACGTGAACGAAGTCGCGTGCAAAAGCTTATTGGTAATAATAAGTTTACGAAAAAAGTAGAAACATGAAAAAAATAATTTCGTGTCCAGCAGCGTATTCGTATCACATAACACATTCAGTGTCAATAAATTCAACATTAATGTGACAGATTGTCGGTATAAATATTTCCGCACAAACAAATTGTTTTCTATATATTTCCAGCGAAATTTTATTTAGAGTTACGTTCGTTAACCGTGGGGCAATCTCGTATTCAAATTGACATAGTAAAACAACAGAGCCTCCGGTCCAAGTTCCATAAACTCGTTTCAAACTCCCCTCTACACATTCTATCGGCGATTTTTAATTAAGTCCCTAGCGAGCGGCGGCAAGCGAGCAAAGTAACACCATCAATTCATTATCCTAAACTCTGGCTCGATTGTTCCTCGCTCGCTACTTACGCAAACTTTCATTTTAATCAAGCGTTTAATTAAAAATTATCCGAGAAAAACAAAATAAGCCCGTTAGGGCGGTCTGAACTAATTAAGGCGCATGCGATGAGCCGACCGACAGCGGCTGAGGTGAGCGGCCTTTCACGCCTTGTTCACTCCAGTGCCGGCGCTTAGCAAAACTATTACTGCTACTAGAGAGGAAAAACTAACAAGTGTTAGGGGCGTAGTCGGTGATTGTGCGATGTGGCCACCGCGCTGTAATGTCGACGTAATTATTAGCGACGCGTCCCACCGCTCGCGAAGCATGTATTATTAACACAACAGAGGTGCCGTCAATTAGTTTAAAGCGGTTTATTGTACTCCAGTGATCGCTGTTTAACGAGACTATCCTGCAATTATGTTAGCGAGAAACAATTGAATCTCGCTAATGAGTTGTACCAGTTTTTGTAAAGGGATAATATAGCAAAAGATTTAAAGCTCTCTCCTAAAGGCTCCACTATAAAATATAACGTTGTAAATAATCGTGTAACAAAAACGGTATAGCAAAACTTTTCTAATTACTGTTAATACCAATATCAATTAACTTGCGCTAAGAATTAATTATCTCGGTATTACGGTCCCTCATTTATTACTAAACTTTCACTAATCAATCTTCTAAAGTAGCCAACATCGCTATAACATAATTCTATAAAATAACCACTATATATTTTCTTAATGAGGAACCTTAAAATAGTAAGAACATAACCCTTCTTGGCAGTCGGATGAAAGGGGATAAAATATGACCACATTAATCGTTTTATTCAGAACATAATTAGTCTTGAAGTTGCCATCAAAAAGAATTAGGTAAGGACTAGACGTCTAGACGTAATGTCCCGGTAGCTGACAATAAAACGTTTAATTGGTAGTCACCATTGCCACTAATAACAAAATACAGGTTTGACATGTGTTGTTATGTTGTGCACTTTGTTTATTGCAGTTTAATAATGATTGAGTCATAACCATTTATTATCTAACTTGTTAATAAAACACTGCCCCTCACGCCGACAGGCTACAAGCTCATAAATGATCTCTTATCAACAACTTATTTGACAGCTCAAATGTTATTTCGCGCATTAATTTAGTCAAAGGTGTACGAGGATTGACGTAAAGTATTAATTACGTCAATTATCGGTGTCACGCATAAATAATAATAATTTATAAGTGGCAACATTTGTCAAAAGCCGCACACGATGAGCTAATCGACTATCACCGCTAATTGCGCGCACCCCGTCGGGGGAACCCCCGCTGCCGCCCGCCGCCCCCACCCCTAACTAATTAGATAAGTTTGCAACTCCACTGTACTTCTGGTGCTCCACTCCGCCGGTAAGCATCAATCTTTTTAATTAAACATTTTTGACACCGCAACGATTAGCCATCGAACCCATTTCTATGCTAATATAGTGAATAGTTTTAATTTAAATGCAAAACGAGGAGCGAATATGGCCACAAGTTTACACTTATGTGGGTTCTGCATTGTTATAGGGGTTTTCAACTATTCTTAGAATGCATTCAGGTATTTAAAATAAAACTTAATACCTCTGTATACAAATAAACATACATATTCGAATGCAAATAAAAAAAAAATAAAAAGCCTCATACACCTTGCGGTTTATTCGGGGAAACAGAACACATTATAGTTTTAAAAGCTTATAAATCCCGGTCGTTAAAGCCGAATAAACTGTGCTTGATGGAATCACGAACCAATCTCAGATTTATAGTTAATTGATGACTATATGCTCAAAATTCACGTAATAAAGTGACACAATTTGAATAAAATTGAATCACTTTATTGCGTAATGTTCACGCAACGTCATCAAAATAAATATAACTGTGAGCGCGTTTGCGTAGAAAGCTTTCAATTAAGATATATCATAACGTGTCCATCAATAGAAGAGACATTATGCAAATATTGTGCTCTGGACGTAGAATTCATGTACAAAATAGGTTGTTATCATAATTAATTGGTTATTGACCTAATTCCCGTGTCCATAATACGTGTTTTAATCAACCCATTTGTAAGCAACAAAAATTATATTGACGAATCAATTTTGTTAATAGTCCAAGAGCGTTAACTCGGATAGATTTTTATAACTCCCGCCTGATCAAATATAACTTTTAATGTAAACATATTTATTAGAATCGACCGGATTTACGTCAAATTGATCATAATCAATTTCGTGAGCAATTAATTTATGAGACAAGTGTAGATACTTGTTAATAAAACAAGAATCGACTCCATTATAGATGAGCGCGGAGCAATAAATCAGGACATACAATGGCACATTGTCTGTCGCTCAACCTGATTAAATAAATAAATAGGTGCCGATCTGAGACGCTTGCGCAGATCTTATCACACATCTTGGGACATTTATAGAAGCGAAAACGCCGAAACGACCTCTCTATATAAGATAATAAGGCTTTAAGTATCAGTGTATGAAATCGCATGTATCTAATCGTTGTCCATGTTTGGCATGTGCCGAAGCGATTCAGAGCTTTGTTAGTATTGAGTTTCGGTTGAAAGTTGAGTGGTAAGTGTGTCTTGTTAGTTAGGACGCGAGACGGCCGAGATGGATGGCGGCGAGGAAGGCGAACTACGAAGGTTTGCACTTCATCTTTCATCGTTATATGCTTAGTGACGTGCGAGCTAGAAACGTAAATAAAGTGTATCTAGAACCGGGACTAACTGCCTTATTAGGAAAATAACAATTTCCAAGATGTTATAAATATTACTTTAATAAAGTCAATTAAATAAATAGCCACATTTTTATATTGAAACGTTCTGTTTTCTGTGAAAGCTGAGAATTGTTAATAGCAAATATTATCAATGTATTTTAGCAGTGGAAAGCAGAAGGTCTTCGTAGATCAGGCCAAGAAACTACAAAATACTTGACTTCGTACATTTTTACCACTGCACAAAATCCGTGTAAAATACCGCCGGTCATAGTCGGTGTTCCCCAAGGTATCATACTGGGTCAACTACTGTTTTTGCCATATATATCACACCATAGATATCCGATGCACACCAAATCTACGTGCAATATTTTTTCTAATGACTACTAAACGTTTCAGACACAATGCTGCAAAATGCACGTACTGTAAGCAAATGACTAAGGTCTGCCTCAATATTTAAAAAGTTCGATAAAAGAAGGAACTGCAACTGCATTTGGAAAAGGAGTCTCAAGAAAACTTCAAATTTTACTAAGGTTATTACCAGAGTACCCTATTTTTTATACTAACCTACATGTACTGTCCCACTGCTGGGCAAAGGTCTCCCCCATACTTCGCCATTAATCTTTGCCTGCTGCCTAATATAAACGTATACTTATTATTATACATATAGGATTTGGTCACCTCTGACCGAATCCCACAGCCAACGATATAGTTTGGCATACTACATAAACTGTGTCAAAATATGAGCCAAGTTAGAGCGATAATTAAGTTGCGCGTTCACATTACACGCAACACATGACATTCACAATTTACATGCGATATTAATGAATCTCGACGCAAATTTTAACCGGTGTCCAGTAACGGTCGTTAGGGAGCTTTATTTAGGGCAAAAGGCCCAGTAATTGGCCCGGCCGGATGCAGCGCACAGGTGCTCCGTGCGTGCGCCCTCTCGCGGTGGCCACAGGAAATGAGAGCCAATTTGAATTTCTTCCGTAGCGAATCGATTAATTGGAGAGCTATTAAATCATTTTTCGGTTATGAATTCAAACGAATATACGGTTATTTATTTTTTCTCTCACACCTGTGCCACTCAATGTAATGAAGAGTACATAAAATACAACAAAAAATAGTTTAGAGACAATGAAGACAGAATGATTAAGTTATGGTTTTTATTCTCATATAAAAAGAAAAGTTAATTAAATAAGCACCCAACAAAAAGGTTGAAGACAAAAAGGCATATCCTGGTGCAACGATGGTTTGGATGAGACAATCTTGAGCAGAATGAATGAAGGCGGCAAACAAAGGTACCAGTCGATGGAAGTTCGTTTCACTCACAACATTATGAACGCACGTACTTCATATTTCACTCGATCTTGATTAGCCATCGCAAACAATTTGTAACGTAAAAGGTAATTAGGAGTTTAACCTGCACGAAAATAAAGGAATTATTAGAAAACAATCCGGACAGAGAAAGGGGGTGCAGGTTGGTGAGGTAGAGGGGTGTTCGAAGGAAGGGTGTCTAATTAGGGAGTGGGGGCGAAGGTAATGAGCCGCGATCGCCGCTCCGATATAACGAAGGCTATTTACGCGGTGGTCGCTCTGAAAATTGCGAGGTTTTGTTTTAAAAGCGGTTACCGTTTGAGTTTTGCGATTAACGAGTTTAATTAGACAGTGTTGTTTACAACCTCATTACGGTAGGTAACGTCGGTAGGAAATAGCCTCGGATATCGGCCGATAATTTATGAAGTTGAAAAATGAGTTTCTTGCCGCTAAGTAGATTCTGTTGTAGATTATAACCAAACAATCCGGCCTTATGAATAAACATGAGCTCAATCTCCTTGTTTTTATGTCTAAATACTGAATGTGGACTTTATTGCGTTCTGTTTAAAGTTAATTGTTATTTGTCGGTGGGTCATATACTTGACCTTCAATTGTTTTAGAAAATAATAACTGTCATTACCTATTAGTTGGTAAGCTTTGTGGGAATGAGTTATTGACTTAATCTTGATGTGTTTAATTAAGATGCACTTTATGATATAATTGCATTCATTCAAAAGATATGGCCTAGCCATATGAAAAGTAACTGACAGTGCTTGAAAATATGTATGTATTTAAGGCAGCTACATGACCTAAAGCGCGGTCTTTGTCGGACTGCATAGAAAAGAAAGAGAAGCGCGATGACATAACGCTGGTAATTTATTACAAAATATGAAGCAATTATCTATTTACCAAAAATCAATTGTTTGTACTAAAAAATTAAAACACTAATTCTTTAGTATGTTGCTTGTACAATAATATGACAAAAAATCATAATGATTGTATGTCTATTAGTATGGTTTTTATTGTAAAAAGAAAGTTTTTAGAGGTATCTTCATGATTTTTTTCTATCGTATCAAATTAGTTGTATTATGTTTTCAACACACTATTTACCTAGCATAGGTATATCCTGAAGAATATCATATATTTTTCTGATTTTGTTTACTGGAGTCGATCATATACTTTTATTGTTTCTAGAACTTGCGTTTTTTGCGTCTAGGTCATGTAAGCCCCTTAAACACCCGAATAAAAAAAAAAACGTATAACATACAACTTGCATCTACTGTTTGCTAAAAATAAAGAACAACTATTGGCTATGGTCTATAATAGCATACATACACCTTTAAGCCGGTGGAAAACTTTTAGAAAAAAGACCCTATAAACTAATTTATCAGCCAGTAAAGGTGTGCAATGTGCCTTTTACATATTCATTATACGAACATTACGAACCCTAAGCATAGCTATATCATGTCTTTTTTCACTTTCCTCCTTCCACTATAATCGTCCCATAAATTAACTATGATTACCATTATAAACAGCATTTATAGAATTCTTACATAGTATTTTACACCTATTTACTTAAGCATCTCTATTAGCGATTATGCTAACTACCCGTTTCAGAATTTATTACAAAACATAGAATTATTCAAATCATTTATACACAAGTACTTTGATTTACATATTCTGAAAGAAACTACCTACTGGCGACTATAAAGTATGTTGTGTCATTAATTAATTACTTACATTATTACGTTTTGGCTTTACTTACGACTAGCTGCGCCCCGCGGAGTCACCCACATAAGTGTCGATCTCGTGAGAATTTCGGGATCAAAAGTAGCCTATATGTTAATCCAGGGTTTCAGCTACCTCCATACAAAATTTTATCAAAATTGGTCCAGCCGTTTGAGCGTGAAGAAGTAACAAACATAAACACACACACACCCCCACCCACACACACACTCACAAACTATCACCTTCATAATATTAGTGTTATAAGGATATTGTGAAAGCCAATTATTTTTAAAAGAGTAACTGTGCAGTTTCTTGCCGACTCTTCTCGATAGGAAACGACCAATTGGAACCGTGCACCTAACTTCTGAAGTTTCATAAGTGCACATGTCGGTTTATGTGAATTAAAAAATATGTATATTTTGATTTTGAATAGTAAAGTGCAAGTGTAACGTTTTTGAAAACTGCTGCAGCTGATTGCTTGCCTGATTGCAATTGATTTTGCTACTGTTTACTGTTCTAGCTTATGATTTGATACTTTTAACATGGTTCTGAGTATAGGAAAAGGATGAAAGCTGATTGACTGACTGATATCTTAGCGCCTCGTCCAAATGGATTTTGCTAGTAATTTAAGAATCGATGGAATCGAAACGTGTGACACCAAAAAAAAGTTAAAAACTGGCCAAGTGCGAGTCGGACTCGCACACGAAGGGTTCCGTACCACAAGGCAAAAACGCCGAAAAAAACACGTTTGTACATCATCTGTGAAAATTACAACTGTCTAGCTATCAATGTTCACGAGATACAGCCTAGTGACAAACAGACAGACAGACTGACAGTGGAGTCTTCGTAATAGGGTCCCGTTTTTACCCTTACGGGTACGGAACTCTAAAAACAGCGCGCGAAAGTTGAGACGGTTTTAGCAGCCGTGAATAAAAATAAGACGAAGCCGAGAGTAAAAGCTAGTATGGCATGAAACTGAAGGTGGTCATTAGTTGTCAAGAAATAATTACTGTCTCGTGAAATCCCGATGGAGTAAACCAAGCCATCCTTTGATAAAGGACACGCCGTTCACCAATTAAAGTAAGAAATATGTTCCAATTAAATAATGAACAATGTGCACGTCACAGAGACAAAACCAGAGAGAATGAGCGATATTATTCAAGGTCTTTAAATAATTTAAAAAATCTTGTCAGATAAAATTAAGGTTCCTTTTCACTAATGTCAATATCGTTATAAAACGGTGTTGTAAGAGACGGGACGCGGCACTCGCGAGCCGCGTTTCGGATGCGGCACAAAAGGGACGTTTTTTCCCCGTAATAGACGTCTCGCCGACATCATTAACGTATCGACAAAGTTGGCCGCAGTTATTCGCTAATGTGACAACAACAGAGAAAGCCCGCCACAAATGAGGGACCATCTTTTCGGCTTAGGATTTGGGCACACCGCGGGCTTTCGGTGCGAGCCCCGCGAATGTCGAAATTAAATTTGTGCAGTTGGGAATGTTTTTCGGATTATCTAAAATCTGTTTTTTTTTTTACATTTCACGCATAATTTTTGTAATAGGTAATTGTGTAAAGTAGAATAGTTTTATTTTAGATACAAAGTTTGAAGAAGAGAGAATTTAATAAAAAATATATAAATAAGATTTTAACAACTCTATTCCGGTGGTCGTAGCGCGTACTACGAAGCACTTAGTAGGCGACGAGCATCCCTAGGCGATAAATTCATGTGGTCATTCCTCGTGGTAATTTAACATTTATTGTCTAATGAATGATACTATCTTTTATTTATACCCACACTAATCTTATAATTAAGCAATTAGCCGCCACTAATAATTAATTTCTAATTAGAGGAAAAATACGGATCATCTTAATCTGCCCGTTACGAGCCGTTTAACCTCCGAACAAAGGCAAAGTAGCAAGTACGACCTCTACAAAGTGCAGGTGTTTCTAATTATAATAGTAATTTTATTTAATTATGTATTAACAGCTAGTGTTTGCGTCCGGTGTGCCCCGGGCGGCGGGGGTGTATTCTAATCGCGTGTTAGCGTGGCCCGTTTTTGCGCTAACGAACAGGTTGCGTAGACGGCGAATCGACGGGAATTTCGCCTCATTAAAAGTTGCGACCTGCGGAGGAGGCAATTTGGAGGCTCGCGACGACTTCGCCCGCTACTTATTAACGAGCCGACTTTACACTATCACTGTGACGCGAGTCGCGTCGGACGTCTTCGTTTCGTCCCTTTATACGTATTTTATTTGTATCGCGTTAGTGGCGCACTATTATTATGAGCAGCATCCCTCGCGTGCTGCGGCGCGCCCCACCTGCCCCACTCGAATTAGTAAACAAACGTCTTTACGAGCGGTTTTACGAGCCCCGCGATATTTCGGTCTCGCGCACGCCGGTTTACGACATAATGAATTTGTTGATGAACTAGGTATTAGAAAGTTTGGAAATAGACGCGTTAGTGACCGACGCATCGCCTGCGCTACGGACCAGTAGCTTCGTAGGCGACGCCGTGGTTTATGAACAATTAAATACGTGACATGAACAACTTTATTTCCACAAGGGCAATGGTTACGTTGCCTGCCGTCCGGTTTTACCACGAACCGTGGAAAAGTACACTTTTATGTAACAGCACATTCGCTGATCATAACCTAGAATCGTTACAAAACATAAACATGAATAGAGTTCACTAGTAAAATTGATTATACAATTTTATGACCGAGACGAGCATCGTAATAAAATTACGCTAGAAATAAGTACAAATTACGTCGTTAAATTTTATTTTTTTCTGAATTAGTTAATGATTACGTAATTTTTGTTTATTATAAGACTATAGTTACAAATGGAATTTAGGGCATGATGTAAAATGTCACTTATTAGCTAGGAGGTTACAGTGGTAAAGTTAAGCGCTTTACTATTAAATTACAGCCGCCCCGGCACATAATTAAGGCATCTTCAATAAAGTTAAGCATAAATTTACATATCGGTGCGAGCATACCTCCTGTTATTAATAAGTAAGTCGTAGTAAGTTAGTAGTGCAGAGAGCACGCGTCTCATAGTTATGGCGAGGTTAACACATGAGGTTAATTAAGATCAGAAGCGAGACCTATAACTAGCTAACGTCGCTACCGACACTCCGCGCGAGTTTACTGAGTGCTTCCCCTTAATTGATACGATTTGATCGTCATCACAAGCTTTCGCTTATTCCCGGTATATAATTTAATTAAAATTTATGTAACGATAACTTAATTTATTTCCGACGATAAACGTAATTGGTTAGTTTCCTTGCCGCGCGGATGTGCTTCGCAAAACACACGGAATACGCGAAAAGCTTTGACAACTGACAATAAAAATCTCTATCGACGAGTCACAACAATATCTTTTGGCTGGATATGAACTGTCAGAGCGCCAATCGTAACAAGTGGGAGTCCGGCCTAACCGAATCTCGGGCAGTAAACATTATTAAAAATTCCTTTGACAGCGGTGGCTATCGAATAATGATTTGTGTACGTCACGCCGGCTTCCGCTGTCATACTTGCGCCAAATTTTCACCGGGAACATTTTTTACTATTTTTTGACGGCCAGCCGGACGCCGGGCACTGCGTTTATTTATTAACGAAATTCGTCCGTCTATGTAACACGTCTCGTTCGTCCCGCGTGCTCCGCACAATATGAGCTTCATGTCCGTGCAGTAGAGTACAAGGTAGAATGGCCTGGGTGACACGCAATAAGCCTTTTTCAATCGGTCGGGTATCGTTTACGAGGCTGCATAGGCGCGACGCGGCATTGCGCCCGTGCGCTCCACCCATATCAATTTCGAATAGGTTTCCTATTCGGCCAGAGAGATTGCGTTTTGATCGTTTTGTGTGTAAAACTGTTGCCCTAAATTAAACGCTTTAATAATAGAATAGAATAAAACTGGTCCGGTTCTGTTGACATGACAACATTGAGCGATATCGAGCGTACAGTTGATGTTAATATTTCATTAGTCGATCGTTGGTGAAGGTAAACGTTGGGTATTTACGAGGGCATCGGACGTGGCTAGGCGGGACACGTAGAGCTTCAATGTTGGGATCATCAATTACAAACTACTTCCAATTAGTGATAGTGCAGTAACAAATCAAATTTAACCGAGTCCTGTTGGGGAGTCGTTCGCTAATTAGAGCTGCGGGCGAGGTGCTTCCTGCGAACTAATCAGGTGGCTAAATAATGTAGTCGTGACGGCGTCGTTAGCGCTCGTGAGACAGACGTTATTAATTAACATCACATCGAGCCTCCCCCGCCTCACACCCCCGCACCCCTGCTGTGGACCGCCCTGTGCTATCACTGCGACACTCAATGTACTTAATGAGTTAATACCTATTATGACGACTGTGCATTCCATATTGCATTCTCAAACAATAATAGCAACCAACGATCAAACATATTTAATTAATTCAAAAGCATGGTACTAATCACTACAGCTGGTTTACTTGTTCAATTGTCAATTGAATTCCTTTTACGGCATCGGAGTGGTATGAATAAGCCATTGAATCAGGAATCTAAATAAATCTGTGGGTATAACATTATAATTTGAACTGGGCTTGACAACAGCATGCCTTCGTGCGGCCGGACAGCATTGAATCAAGCATAGAGTAATTTTATGAAATATCTCTCTCAGTTTGTGCAACGATAAAGTTAGTATACCTACTACTTACATACATAAACTCACACCTTTTTCCATGTGGTAGACATAGATTACAGAATCCTCAAAACTCATTTTGCTTCGTTTACGTTCATACATCTGGTCATTCGGTCATACACGGACACGCACGCGCCGGATGCGACTACCACACACCTGAAGAACATGTCGAATTGAAAACCTTCTTTCTAAGTCTGTCAATCTTATAAATATATGTATAAAACTCAAAGGTGACTGACTGACATAGTGATCTATCAACGCACAGCCCAAACCACTGGAGGGATCGTGCTGAAATTTGGCATGTAGGTAGATGTTATGACGTAGGCATCCGCTAAGAAAGGATTTTTCGAAAATCCACCCTTAAGAGGGTGAATGGGGGGAGGGTGAAATTTCACGCGGACGAAGTCGCGGGCGGAAGCTAATCATAGATATATGTAGGAAGAGATTCATGCCGAGGCTTGGATTAAAAGATCTACAAGACTTTACATTAATTGCGATACATGTTTATGTCACAGTAAATTATTTTCAGTAGCAGCAACGTGTTCATACATTCAATGTAGGTACCGTAGCAATGCTGTTTGGCATTGTTACAACTATTAAATTGAAAAATTTAATTGTGTTCTGCATAGTGGTGAGTTACAAATTGTCAGTGAACAATCTGTTGTCTATGAAATATGGGTCAATCAAATAAGATAATAAAGTAGAAATCCAAATATTAAGACAAAAAATTTCAGGATCAGAATTAGGAAAAAAGTTTGAAAAACTTGCTTATCATTATGACGCAGCCTATTTCCAATCAAACAAAACCAAATGTCTAACCAAAACAGAAAGAAAAGAGAGTATCGAAAAAAAGTCGCGTAGTGCTGTCAAAAATGGCGCGTAGCAATCGGCGTAGCAGCGTAGTACCGTGCGTAGTAACCCCACCATTCGTAACACTTTGAGGGACAGAGTGCTTGCAAGTTACAGATATTTTAATTTTGCACTATTTATACCTGATGGTAAAAAATGAACAATACTAGTTATCTTTTCTTATCTATGAAAAAAATAAACTCTTTTTTCCCGTTCTATTTTATGTAGTTAATAACAGTTCGCTTTTTGAACAGGCAATCTAACGAAAAAGCACTCAACCTAACATGCACTACCGATTGATTGTAAGTGGCCAGTACGTAAATGATTGAAAAATTGAATGATTGCATAGAACGCGTGCGCGTAACAAGTTGACACTATGCACAATTGCACTCATTCACTCATTCGTTCATTGTGCAGGCGCCTACGCTTGACCCATTTAGATCCACAGAGTACATTTTATTATAGATCTACTCCTCGGCGTGGGCTGATTGGCGGATACAACTTTGTCGCTTACTTCATGTCAATGGGATATTTTTGAAGTTTAAAATGGGAGTCTTCCTACTATTCTTGACATCTTTAAGTTGTTATCTGTGCTTGTCTACCTGGCTAGTAAACAATATAATTTGAATGTTTATTGCCTGCTACAGTGCTGCATACAAAATTAAATCCATCATTTGACCATCACTCCAAAACACAAAATAACATCTCGCCTGCAATCCCCGAAAGGGGTAGGTAGACGTGTACCTGTAGTAGGTGCATTTCGCCAGTTATGTTTAAGTCCCATGTAATAGGGGCGAGCCAATTAACCTCCAAATTAAAAAAAAAACCTTTTCACCAACTAAGCACAATTTCTGTACGGAACCGCACACTAGTTTAGACTCACGCGCCGTGCATTCTGTAAGGTATAAGTTTACATTAATTCAATAAATCATTGTTCAACAGACATTCGCGGTGGTCGGTTTTAATTCATCATCATCCCTATAGAATCGCCCCGGCATCACCATTAAGTGTTGGGATCCCCTACATTTATTTTGGTCCTTCGAGCCGGGTTTCTAAACACTTTTTTTTATTTTCTTTGGCTTAATATGTGAGGTGGTCTGTAAGCTAGTGTAGCGGTATCTAATGCGAATTACACGTCATACTGACGTCACGCAAAATCCTAAATCTCGCAAGCAGAGTTTTCCACGCAACTAGCACATATATATACAACGGCCCGACATGAATCAAAATCATCGGGCAGTTGCGCGCCAGACATGACAACCGTACAGTCCCTTTTCTATGGAGTATGAGTGTACTTTACTGTTCGTCATGCCTCTATACTAGTTACGAAACTGTTTTCTGTGTGCATATTTTTTTTTGCCGACTACTACAGTAATATCAAAGTAGGTTATTTTGATATGATTATGATTTCTCAGCTTTCTCCGTCTGTGACATTGTATGACATGACGATTCATCCGATGGCGCCTGTAACGGATTAATTAAGTGCAGTTTACCTCAAAGGCAATGGATTCCGGGAAGATTGGAAATGGATGCTGGAATAGGTATTGCAGGTGTTGCCAATACCTATTCCATTAGTTCAGAAGCAGATGGAGATGGCTGTTAATTAAAGATGTGATCCGTGTTTAGACTTAGAATAGAATATCCATTTCGGGATTGAACACTGTATTAAGTTTTGGATCAACTTTAAAAAAAACTTTTTTCTTTGATGAACTTTTGTATGTTCGATTTTTTAAGTACTGTTGTTACTTACTGCGGCTAATTCATTGTTGTTATGTCAAGTTTAAGACGATTTTTTTTGTAATATGGATTATGTAGACCGCTGCGAAGGTGGTGTGACGGTCTCTGTCTGTGGTGGTGTGAGATCGCACAAGACAGGGAGGCCTGGAAGGGAAAAGGAGACGCTTTTGCCCAGCAGTGAGTCATAGTACGCTAGGCTAACAAAAAAAAATGTAAATTGAACCTTTCATAATGAAGGTTTGAAGTTTCGAAAAATCCTACATCTACATCTTCTAAGGATCTCCAAATTTCATGTTTCTTGCTATCAATGTAGGCTGTAACTTTTATTCCGGAAAGTCAATCATCACGGAAATATTTTACGTGTATTGCCTCCTTGTAACCATTCACTTCCCTAAACGATATTCTCAATCGCTTACAATGTTATCTTGCAACAAATACTTACAAAACCGTGTGCAAACGTTACTATAACTTGTAAGCCAAGACTGTCCAATTAAGAAGCCAAACACAGTATCAATTTAATGTAACAGACATGGAGGAACATGTACAAGATTGGTCCATCTAGTGAATTTCTCGTGGCTTTCCGTGGTACACGACTTGTGGACGTATACGTCCGCACTACGTCGCTTTGCAAACACGTCCGATGACGCTCAACGACGGTAAATTGATGACGACAAATATCGGTAGCATATTGAGTGTGTACATGTATACGTGTGTCCTATGTTACGTTCTGCCGTTATTTGGCGTTCACAAATTGCTTTCTGTGTTAATCTAGACTGGGTATACTTATATGTACTATGTGCTGGTAAATTGTAACTGGACGTGGCAGGGTCTAATGGGATTGGCAGATAACCTGTACTCTCACAAACGTTGCAATCGATTCTAATAAACTTTATTTGGGATCGCTGTTTCGGACTGCGTTGTAATGTCAGGGAAATTACATAAAATAAAGTCACGGATGTGTTCCTCGTAGGGTTAATGAGAGGTAAATGATAAATGATTTATTTTCTGTAAGTAGGTTTGTACAAACACTTGTACACGTCAATTATATTTTTTTAAACTAGATGAGGTCGGCGTTTCCTATCTGACTATTCTGAGAAGAAAGGACGAAGCAAACTCAGAGGTCACAGTCTCTTTTAAAGTCTACACAAAATCTTGATCAGATTGTGTGAAGACCATGTAGATTGGCGTCTGAAATGGTCTTTTGAGGAAAGAACCACACAGATTGAGTGGACCTGTCCAGTCAGTGCACGCATTTGTCAGTAATCGTGCAGCTCAATTCAGAACTTAAGGAGCTCAACCGCCGCATAAACTACTCAAACTGCCAGACCATGATTAAAACGGAAACATTTGCCCACATTTGGAAATTAATCTATCTATATACTAACAATAAAGCTGAAGAGTTTGTTTGTTTGTTTGAACGCGCTAATCTCTGGAACTACCGGATTCGGATACGGGATAACGGATATCGGATACTTCGGATTTGAAATATTATTTTTGCATCTGACAGCCCAATTATTGGGGTAAGCTGTTTATGTTTAATATGGAGCCGAACAAAAAGAAAAAGTCCGAAAGAACGTTAAGCGAAAACGAAGTAACAGCGCGGGCAGGTGATGCGATGCGACGGGGTGGGTCGGGGAACAAGAAATTTCACGCAGATGAAGTCTCAGTCAGAAGCTAGTTGATTATAAATTGACTACAATCTTGAATAGTCCGTACATATTATATTCAAATCACAGCTATCTTCCTTGACTATTGCATGAAATGGCTATAACACATTGGACAAACTATTTATTTCCCTGACAGTACCGTCAACAAAAGAGATAAGTATGTAGGATCGTCGGATATAGTTGAAGTTTAGTAAGAAACCGATGGATGTTCAAACAAAAAACAAACAGTTCATTTATCAAATTCAATTTCAGTCGACAACATCCGTCGGTTTCTTACTAAACTTCAACTATATCCGACGATCCTGCATACCTATCTCTTTTGTTGACTGTACATACGTAAGCTCGTAATATTTTGTTTGATTTTCATTTATTGACGCTGTGGCATATACACTTGTATCGAGGGTTGCTTTAAGGGCCGGTAGAAACCAAAATAGCCTAACTTCAATATGATTTTTCATAAAATTGATAAGACTTAGGTATAAAATAAAAATAACATGAGTAACTACATGATATTTCCACACTTATTGTGTAACAGAAACACAAAAAGATAAAATTTTCTAGATAAAAAAACATCACGAAGTTACCTCCAAATTTCACGACTTTTCGATTTGTACATAATATGCTTATGACTACTAGAATAAAAATTTGATGATTAATGTATTAGCACAAGGTGAAAAAAATTGTGTAAGCATTTTTTTTTATTCCTTTTATTTGTGGTTTTATTACGATGATAAGCTTATAGCACTTACGACGTTCTTAGTCCGTGGAAGAAATCATCTTCCGTCGCACATTGCAGGTACTGTTTTCGTCGTGTTTGATGAGAGGAGGCACGGGTGAAACTTGATTTTTTTCTGGCTTTATGCGCCCCCTTAAGGGGACTACATGACCTAAAGCGCGGTCACTGTCGATGTCGGACCGCATAGAAAAAAAAAGAGAAGCGCGATGACAATGACACAACGCCTGTAATTTATTGCAAAATATGAAGCAATTATCTATTTACAAAAAGCTTATTGTTTGGACTAAAAAAATAAAATACTATTGCTTTAGTATATTGTAGAATAATCTGACAAAAAATCAGAATGATTGTATGTTTAATAGTATGGTTTTTATTGTGAAAATAATTTTTTTAGAGGTATCTTCATGATTTTTTTCTATCGTATCAAATTAGTTGTATTTTGTTTTCAACACACTATCTAACTAGCATATATCCTGAAGAATATCATAACATATTTTTCTGATTTTGTTTACTGTAGTCGATCATATACTTTTAGGCATTATTAAACTTGCGTTTAGGTCCTGTAGCCTTAATACCTACTCTCTAATCTGTTAAATAAACATTTCAAATATTTTTTATATTATTCCAGCCAAAAATCTCGTTGTTTCGAAGCTAGAACTAATTGCAACTCCAATACAATTAGTTCAAACCTACTTTAAGACTCAAATTCAAACATATGAATATTGCCAATCCAACTATTATTCTGCCCATATTTCTAGAGAAATATCGTAATAGTTCCATTCATTAACCGATAAATACCACTCAAATTCCAATGTGAGAAACAATACATAAGAAATACTTATTAATGATTTCTTTGTAATAATTAATTCAACCTGTTAGACGAGTTATGCAATGAATCTTATTTATCGAGTATGCTAATGTATTTAAATTTAAATCCATTAGTTGTGAAGTCTCCGTTTATTCTATGTAGCTATAGTTTATCATTGAATTTTTAAGTAGATGAATGTGTGTAATTGTAAGCATTCAATGTATGTTTTTCGTACATTTTACATTTTTTAGATAGAAAGATAAAACATTTATTCAGTGCACAATAAAGAAATAGCACAAAACACAAAAGTACAATAAAATGATAACAAATTACATGAATAATTTAAATGTCACGGCTAATACCCGGAGTGCGGCTACACCTAGTTTTAGCCGGCCGAAGTGCGGCTACACCTAGTTTTAGCCGGCCACATGCATTACATTACATTACCCATTCTATGGATATAAGGTTTGAACTTCAATGAAAAGCTTATCGTACTTGCACGTTATTTGGGGAATCCCCGAAACTTATGATAAGTATGCCACTGCGGGAAAGGTAATCCAAACTGTAGTTTTTTGTCAAGTGTTGCTAGGTAAGTGTTGAGCTAGAAGTCATGAGGAGAGGCCTTTGCCCAGCAGTGGGATGATGCAGGCTAACAGTAACAGTAATATTTGACGACACGGTTGGCACAGTGATTAAGCGATTGACTGCTGCGCTGCGTGTCGCGGGGTCGATTCCTGAATGGAACAAATATTTGTATGACCTACAAGTAGTCGTTTCGGGTCTGGCTGTTTGTGTATGTGAGTTTAAATGTTTGTATACGCACCCACAATACATGAGAAATCCTAGTGGGGCACCGATTAAAAAATAACTGCTTTGACCAAATATTTATCATTCCATTCCTCTATTACGCATGAATGGAAACATTCGATTCTCTGAAACATTGAATCATTCATATTATGATTCCCGATGCATTTGTGACAGGAGTACCAACCACGTGGTAGGACCACCGTGTTAGAAAACAATTGACTATTGCTTACTACGCAAGAATATCCAAACAGCATCATGAATAACTACATTCCTTTATTCATTGACTAGTGACCCACCCCTGCGTTACACGGTTTTTACGACTTGACGAAACATCGAGATTTCTTTATGTTTAATATTAATGTCGCCAGCACACCAAGCTACCCGAAACTGTCAAATTTTCCCAGTCAACATTGAACCTTATGTTTTAGCGATAAAGTTGAAAATCTATTAAAGAAATTTGACAGATTGTAGTAACTTGATGTGGTGGCGTCTGTACATATAAACCTTTCGGAATAAATTATCTAAATGATGTTAAAAACCGCGTCAAAATCCGTTGCGTAGTTTAGAAGAAAAACGCGGTCACACAATATAGACACGAAAAGCGACTCTCTAATATTTATAAAATATGTAAGAAGAAGAAAGAAAATGCAACTCCTAGAAGGTTCAGAATCCCTGACGAGTCAAAAGGAGTTGATGCTCAAATTAAGGGGAATGCGCTAAGAAGCCCCCGAAATTCCTATCGTTTTTTGCAATTTGCAGTTCAGTATCAGGTTGTGTGGTAATTAAAAAGTTAGAAGATGCGTAATAAATAAGTATTTACTTACCAAAGTTCTTACCACCATTCAAACCATCAATACAAATATCTAAGTTTAAATTCGTCGAACTTATGAATTTTTCATGATAACGTGACGTTTTCGGCCAATTCTAACGTGGATAGTAAATAAATAAATAATAATAATAGTTAATAAAGCTTCAAAATGCAAAAAAAATAACCAGAATTGAGTTTCGCGGGTTCCTTAGCGTTTCACCAATGCGAATACTTCCGAATCACTAGATCCTCCAAGGAGTTCTGCTGGAAATAGGACCTCTGAAAGGCCCCTCAGAATGGAAACCCACCTATACCAATTGGCGTAATAACAACTTGTTAGTAATTGGCTAAGTACTAGTTAAATTATATTTAACTAGCTTCTGCCCGCGACTTCGTCGGCGTCAAATTTCTTGTTCCCCCGACCCACCCCGTCGCATCACATCGCTTGCTCGCTATTACTTCGTTTTTGCTTAGCGTTCTTTTTGACTTTTTTCTTTTTACTCGGCTCCTAAGGGTCATAGCGTGATGTTAAATAGCCTATAGCCTTCCTCAAGAATTGGGCTATCAAACACAAAAAGTTTTTTTTTAAATTCGACGGGCAGTTCCAGAGATTATTAGTACAAACTTGAAACTTTACCTCTTTATAATTTTAGTATAGATGAACTACCTCTCAATTGCATCTATACTTTAGACCACAAATTATAAAGGATGGTAGGGACATCGACTCGCAACATGTTATCGTGGATTTAGTACATGATACTGCACCATCCTGCGTTGAAATTATTCGTCACAGCCGATTTCTGTTTTTTTATAACTGGCGAAAAATTTCTACGCTAGGGGGTCTAAAATCGTAGGCGCGGGCCTGCGGGCGGAGAGTAATTAGTAGCTCACCGTCCGATCAGGACCAGGCCCGTGCCGGACGGCGCGTACGTGTTCCACGCGCGCCTCAAAGAGATGTCAGCATCGAGGAGGGGCCCCCTTAGGGCCGAAGCCTGTCAGCGGGATTGTCCGAAAGTGTTACCGCTGGCCTGGAACATAAAGGGCTAAGGAAGGAACACGGGTGGGTTTTAGTCAGTAAGAGTTTGACACTCCCTTCCGCTCCACCCAGAGCGGGAGGGGTCATTTGATGATTTCCCATCCACAAAAAAAAAAGAAAAACAAGGGGGTTTAGAATCATGTGCTGAATTCATGGTTACAGTTTGCGCGTCAGTCGCCCTGCCAAATAAACTTTTTAGGTCATCTTCAGGAACTCTTCATAGGTAAGTATAGTACGATAGTCTTTTATTTTTTAATGAATATGATACGTCTGAGCAAGCGTGCTTCACCGTCGCTTACCTGGTGGTGAGACCATTAAGCAAAGACAAAATCAATAAAAAAAATCTTTAAGTCAATTAATCTACAAAAATCAACACTAATCTGCAAACAGAAGCTCCAATATCAAACGCTTTCGAGACATCAGTCAAACCTACATACGTGTGCTTCCATGATTTACAGATCTGCAAATATCGTGCCTAGGAACACATTGTACGTCGTCGCCAGTTCTAGCTACTAAATTGCTCCTGACTAATGTGCCCACTGTCGGACCTAACTGCCACCGGCCTTGTAAACGGACGAATATATTTAGATCACCAATTAACGGCTAAAAGCTGTCGTAATTGATTAAGCTGCGCGGTGCCTTGGTCACGGAAGTGAGAAGTGTTGTTTAATGTGTCCAGTAATTGGAATTTAGTTTCATTAAAGTGATTAAAGTTCTAACTAGTGCGAAAGTAATTTGAATTCTATTGAAAGTGTATAAGTCTCAAAATGCAACAGCTTTTACTTTTCAACAAATCAGGGCCAATCTCTAATAATCTGAAAGCTTGCTTCTAGCTTGGACTACTGCATAAAATACGATTCCATTCCCTACATTCATAAACTTTTCTCTAGAGTTTTATAGTATAAACTACCTATAACTCTATTGGCGTCTCGTTAAAAAATGTAAAATAAAGACATGAAAGACGAGCCTAAGGTTTGAAAGGAAAACAAATAAATTATTAGAGCAAGTTTACTGAAAACGATTCAATATATTAGGAAAATCTGTCTGTATCAATGGAGGAAGACCTAAAGTTCTGCTAGCAACATGCAACTTCCTCAATGCCGAGATGAATATCTATCGGTAATCGAATTGTAGGCAAAGATCGTTTGCTGGACGCTCTTTAGGTTCTATTTAGAGGACCGGCGTCGCCGGACGACCGGACGGACAAAGAGACAAACGAAATTAATCGAGACATGCGCCGACGGCCTAATCCAATCGCGTCTATCCTGTCTGTGCCTTTTAAACAAATCAGCCATGGCTTCGGGCGGCTCTCTTGCAAGAAGGTCCGGCTAAAAGCACGGAATATACCAGGAACTGGGCTTAACATTGTTGGGAGTACATTTAGTCCGAAACATGTATGGAATTACTAGCCTTAAACCTAACGGATCTTCTACTGACACTCAAGTAGAGCAGACGTGTGTATCTAAAAGCATTATTATCCTATCCTACTAATATTATAAACTAGCAGGGCCCCGCGGTTTCACCCGCATAAGTGTCGATCCCGTGGGAATATCGGGATAAAAAGTAAAAAAAATAATTTATCGAGGACGCCGCCGCGTGCGACACCACCCCCGGGGCCTAGCGCCAGCTCTCACGCTCACCCAGCCAGCAGTACACAGGACTGAGCGCGAAAGTGGCGGCTTACGATTTTTGTACGTAAGCTGGTGCGATTTTTGCCACGCGAAGTGTTGCTCTTGCGTTATCTAAGTCACAAGTCAAGTAAAAAGGTGCAATTTTATTCTTGAAGTTACTGCTAGCATAAGAAAGGCGCTTACAAACCAAAATCGAGTGTTCATTAATTGGGCATCCTGCCCAGTGAGGGACTTCACACTTGTGACCAGATGCTTTAAATGTCAACAGTATAGATATGCTGCAAAGACTTGTCGGGAGGCTGGCTGTACGTGTGGACATTGTGGTGAACAAGGTCATCAGGCGAATGAGTGAGCAACCACAAAACAGGAGACCAAGAATGCCCTGCAAAGAAAATATCTGATACAAGATATATCAATTCTATAGATTACTAGCTTCAGCCCGCGATTTCACCCTCCTAAGAGGGTGAATGGGGTTCACCTTCTTAGGGGTGGAATTTCGAAAAACCCTTTGTTAGTGGATACCTATTACCTACTCTTCACAAAGAAGACACCCTCCAAATTTCATGTCTCTATAATAGGACCAGCGGTTTAGGCTGTGCGTTGATATATCAGTCAGGTCATTGAATTTTATATATATAGATATAGATAATGACGTCGGTTAAGGCTCGGTCGGTTAATTTTTATCTATAAGCCTTTTTTACTTTATTTTCTACAATTATTCTTATATTGTCTTTTACTAGTTATAATACGTAAAAATACCTACTCTCTACGTCTGTGTTTCCGAGCTCATACAACCCAAATCTCTTCAAAGTAAGAGTGAACAGGCTTCTTCTGGGTAAGCTCACTCTATCGTCGACTTTGTCTCTGTCACCTCTGACCTAGACTAGAGTCAAGAGCAAACCATTTCAAATTCAAAAAAATAGTTTTTACAATTCGTAGGTATATACATGCAATCTTAATATTTTATTGACACGGTAAATTTCTCAAGTATGAATCGCGACCTTATTAAAAATTAAACATTGCAAAAATCATAATAAGTAGAACATGGTTGCAAAAATGTTTTACGATGATGCAAAAAACTAGCGTTATTTTTGTCAATTAGATTCCATACTATCTATATATATAAAAGAAAGTCTGTTAGTTACACCACTTATAACTCGAGAACGGCTGAACCGATTTGGCTGAAAATTGGTGGGGAGGTAGCTTAGGACCAGGAGACGGACATAGGATACTTTTTTTTTTGGTTTTTTTTTTTTTTTTATATTAGGAGTAGGGTAGGAGTAGGGTAGAAGTAGGGTAGGAGTAGTGTAGGAGTAGTGTAGGAGTAGGGTAGGAGTAGTGTAGGAGTAGGGTAGGAGTAGTGTAGGAGTAGGGTAGGAGTAGGGTAGGGTAGGGGTAGGGTAGAAGTAGGGTAGGAGTAGTGTAGGAGTAGTGTAGGAGTAGGGTAGGATTAGTGTAGGAGTAGGGTAGGAGTAGTGTAGGAGTAGGGTAGGAGTAGGGTAGGAGTAGGGTAGAAGTAGGGTAGGAGTAGTGTAGGAGTAGGGTAGGAGTAGTGTGGGAGTAGGGTAGGAGTAGTGTAGGAGCAAAACAACGTTTGCCGGGTCAGCTAGTAATATTATAAATGCGAAAGTGTGTCTGTTTGTCTGTCTGTTTGTAACCTCTTCACGCTTAAACCGCTGAACAGATTTAGATGAAATTTGGTATAGAGATATTTTGAGTACCGGGAAAGGACATAGGATAGTTTTTATCCCAATATTCTCACGGGATCGACACTTATGCGGGTGAAACCGCAGGGCACTGCTAGTATAACCATAATTTATAGTAGATACTATTTGTTTAAGGAATTTTAGACAATTCTTATTGTATAAGCACTTGAGTGAGATACCTGAGATACAGGTTTACATCTAGTTCAGGTAGAATCCAATTATTTTTACCGATTTTTACCTATATCTGTTATAAGGCCCTATTTTGTAAATATTTAATGTAAATCAATTATTTCAACAAACAATTTCAATTTCACTTATTTTTAGCTAAATTGGTAAAGAATAGATATAGTGTGGTGTCTCAGAAGAAATGGAGCCTGATTTTTAAACAAAAACATGTCACGAAAACTATCAGCTTTGTCCGCAACAATAAAGTTCAGTCGCCGTTTTATTGCTTTGTGAGTTCGAAACGAAAATATATAGCTGTCTCTATTCAACGCCACAAATCTTTGAAACACACCAATTACCGACACCCACATTCGTCGAACAAACCACTAATGAGTTCATAATTAATAGAAGCGCAATTTTAATTAACACTGGCAACATCATCGTTTGGCATCGCGTATCGGGCTTTAGCGACATCAATTTACGTACAATGTCAATTTGCGCAAGAGACGCGCCCGAGTCCGGGATACAGGGCCTCATTAGAGGCGAGCGGGTGCAATTAAACCGCGCGTCTTTTGCGACTTAACGAGCGCCCAAATTGGACGGCCCGCCCGCCCTGGACACGCGTTTTAATAAATATACATTTCGACGTGATGCAATAAATATATTCGCTGATGCTATCGCTGTGAAATGTTGTGTTCCCTTTGGGTTTAAATGAGGATATAATGTAGAACTGATAATGATGAGGACGAGGAAATGTTGACGTGGTTCTGTGTTGAGTTGAAATGGCAACTGTTTTAATTGGTCGCAGTTAGATCGTTATTTTATCGTCGGGATTACCCGACGTATGATGTGACGATGTATTGTCGTAATAATAGACTGTAAAAAGGAAAAATAAACAAAGCATTCGTCCTTTTTTTTTCTACATCTCTTCGAATTTAACGTAATTCACACCTACCTCACAGATCAAAATTCACTGCTAAGTATGAAAGATGTTAACTGTCACTAAGGATGGACAAGACGTTCGTATAAAGGTCTTGTTAGTGATGCAGGCGCCTCCTCCACTAACGAGACCCCTTCGAGATGCGGGAAACTGCTGATTGTCGATGACAAATTGTCTTGAGATTCGGCAAGCAAACAGAAGAGTATTGTTTGTGGCTAAAGTAGAAGAAGAAAAGGTGTTGACCAAAAACAATACATAAAAAAGTAAGTAAAGTAAAGTATACAAAGAACAAAACAGAAACAGTTTAAATGTTTAGCAATGAATTTCTTTAAAGATTGAATGCTTCAGACATTGTTTTCTTTATATTTTTTAAATTTAATTTTTAACATCTTGGTTTGATACCTGCCGCAATTATATTAGTTTTTACATATTTTAGGTGATGATCTACTTGGAAATTTTTATTTTTATATGTTTTTTTTTTTTGGCAATATTTGCAGTGTGTATATTTTGTTCCACAGTACTTTTATACCAGACAAGCTCTAGACGTGAAAACCTGTAATTGGCTGTCAGATTATAATACTGTTATTTATCACTATTGTATTTAGCTGTAAGTCTTCCAAAGTCCTTAAATAAATAAACAAATAAAAGCAAAAAAAAAAAAATGATACTGTTGATAGTTGATTAAACAAGCTAGCTCAATGTAAAATTCTAGCGTATTTAAATTTTCCTGGAAAAACTGAATCTATATACGTTTCCAGCTTCCTCTCCGTCAAATATTGATATTTGACCGAGAGAGAGACTATATTTTTGTCGTGTTCTCGCGGTTATACTGATATAACCGCGAGAACACGACAAAAATATAGTCTGACTGTTTGCAATTATTTTTTGTGGAATGGTAACTCAGTTTTAAAGGATTCTCTTTGCTCTATTATACTGTCTCCCAATCTCTAAAAAATTATAAAGTTTTTTTTCGTTACGTATTTACACATTTTGCAAAATAAATGTTAAGGAATGTTGATTGGTGAAAGAGTTAGACTTTAGAAAGGGTGCTAAGAACAGCGGTATAGGTGATTATTATCTACGCAAATACATGAGACCACACAAGGCAAAACTGGAATGAAATGGAAAAAAATTCCACGTATCTACTACAATGTAGAACTCGAATACCAGCGTTCCAGTACGCCATTTTGCAAAGGACGCTAGTTAACGAAAGTGTTAGTAAGAATGGGTAAGAAGTTGGTATTTTAGAGGGGTCTCGTTAGGCGCGCGGGCGGCTGATTGCCGATTGAGCACCAATTGCCTTGATTGACGGCGCCCGCACGGCTAACGAACCTGCTTTCAACGTGGACGTGCCGCTCTTGCACGTCCCACGGACACTGCGGGAAGCTACGTACGTCTTACAGACGCATCGTGTATGTAGGTCAGTTATGTGTGGAATAGCCGGTTAGTGGGCTGATGAAGTGATTGCGTGTTGAAGTTGCGATAATATAAATAAATAGAGGCATGTGGAATTTGGTGTTATTTATAAAAAACTGGCTAAGTGCGAGTCGGACTCGTACACGAAGGGTTCCGTGCCACAAGGCAAAAACACCGAAAAAAAACACGTTTGTCTTATGGGAGTCCCCCTTAAATATTCATTTTATTTTGTTTTTAGTATTTATTGTTATAGCGGCCACAGAAATACATAATTTGTGAAAATTTCAACTGTCTAGCTATCGCGGTTCTTGAGATACAGCCTGGTGACAGACATACGGACGGACGGACAGACGGACGGACAGACAGCGAAGTCTTAGTAATAGGGTCCTGTTTTTACCCTTTGGGTACGGAACCCTAAAAGAAGATATAGATCAATGCTACGTTACAAGAAAGCATGTGAACGTCCGAATCAAATAAGATGAACGTCTAATGCCAGTTTCAACTTTCTATAGGTAAATGTCCTGTAAGCTCTTTTCATAGATCTGAAAAATCGTAAACAGGAATAGCGCCGCTTTGCAAACTCGTCATGTTCGAAACTCGTAGAGGTGCTACGCGCTACGACAGGTTTCTGATTGCTGACTGGCTCCAATAATTTGGTCCGATTGACGTCGAGAAATCCCCACTGAATTTGGTTCATTTGTACACAATCAAGGAATTCTGTACCACCTACCGCAACACGCCCGCCCTCTGTACTGCTTATTGCCCACACATATGAAACATAATGTCTTCATTCGAACAATGCCAGACGCGCCATAAATCATTATAAAATTCGAATTAAGTCAGCTTAATGTTTATGTAACGCTTCCGCCGCTTTTATAGTCGCACACACGAGGCGTAACACCTCGCCGGCTAATTCGTTCGTACACAGTAATCAGAAGCACGTAACATCATCAGCGTCTTTGTGGAGCGAGACCGCAATCCATCATATCGGGACAAAAGGAGGCGGATAAACGCGCCAGTTGTTTGCGTGAGAGAGCGTTAATTTTGTTAAGGAGTCTCAATCAGTGAAGGCGTGTAAGTAAAGTCGGCGCGCGACCGCCGCGGGAGCGATTCGAGCGAATTACCGTACCTGGAGGCGCGGGGCCGACTCGTTAGTTGTTGTTTGCCGAGTGACGCGGGTCAATCAGCAGAGACATGCACGGAACCGCACTTCTTCATCCCCCTCTGTGGCCCCTCACCTGTCCCCCGCCCCGCTCGTTAGGCCGCGCCGTCTCTGTCAACTGTGAGACGAGCTTTATCGAATCTACGACGCACGACCCGCGCCGCGGTCGGCCCACTCTTCGCTCTAGTTTGACTCACAACCGCCGGTAAACAAGGGAAATCAGTGTAAAACGAATTTATATAAACGACAAATAGAAGGGGCTAAGTAACGTAACGAGATATTATAGGCGTCTGTGATGAGGAAAGGCAAGGGGAGGCGGGCAAGTGACAAATTGTTCGACAAAGATTTGACCCAAATATTTTTAACGGGCCCGAAAAGATCAAAAGAACTTTTGAAGACAAAAAATCTCTTAAAAATGTAGCATGTCTAAAGCAGTAATGGAATCAAATAATTGTATGGAATGCGTTTAGCTAATTAACGCGCCGGGTCAGACAGCTGCGGTCCACGTGCGAGGCTGCGCCCGCCCGCATGTTTCTACGACCGTCCCACCTACAACGGTGAAAACGCAATTTCTACTTATTTGTGAACAACTTTCGTATGCACCGCATGATTAGCGATTCTTTTAATAGATTGGAATACATACTTAATTTAACAAAAAAAAAAGATATATTTCATGCTTTTACATCCAGGTCACAATTTTATTCTAATTTTGTAAATGTCTGCCTTTGTATATAGACAGATGCAGCTATTTTAAATTAAATAATATAGAATCAACTCTTTATGACTGCAGTTATTCGATAAATAATTACATTTTGTATGTTTTATTGGTGTCCCTTAATTATTGTTCATGTAAAGCGAGTGGGCATTGTGGGCAATAAAGAAATTTCAAGTACTTTGCATAAACATTAGCTAGGAACCTGTGCTATGGGCGCCGTAATTATCAACACATAAAAAGAGACATGTAGTTATTTTAACGAAGTAAACAATCATTATTAACATTTACAGTAATTATACAGAAGTGATTGTGCGTAACTCCACAACGTTTAATATTATGGCTTGTGTAAAACTTAATGGAAATCTTAGGACATAATTGTTCATACAACCTAAGGAATTTATTGGCCTAGATTGCTCTGAACTCAACTATGTCTTATTCTTTAGACACGGGTACTGAAATAAATTGCCTACACACAGTCTATTTATCAACAACGTCGCAGAAACTACTAACTATGGTTATTCATTAGTTCGCAAAGAGACATAAAATTTCCATAATCGTAATATAGCCGTGCCGTAACGCAAGGCACTAAAAACAGCCGCGGTACACTGACACACAAAGCCTGATTAGTGCGGGGTTTCAAATAAAAACTTTGTTGCCTACATCTTAAATTAGTCCTTAGCGTTCTTTAACGAGACCAATTTAGTTGGTCTGCGAGACGCCGTTCGCTTGTTGTCTGCAAAACTGTTTACTTTTTGCTCCTCTCCAGGTAGAAAACACAACGGTTCGAAGCATTTTCATAACAATGCGCCTGCGGCTTTCTCGGTATACTTTTTTGGACGCGATGCGTTTGACAGACACGCCATTGTCATCGTCAGATGACGGACTAAAAACTAAACCTTATATTGATGATCAATGGGAAAGATCGATGCGAAGCCGAACACTTGGAATACCGAACCATAAAAGGTACCAATTAGTCCTGCTGAGGAGAAGAACTTGGAAATAATTAGATTATGAAGAACAAATCTGGCTCACCTTGTGTAATCGCTTTTGCATAATATCATTCCGCCTTTGAAGTAGAAGGAGCGTCCCATGTCGGCGAGGGCCTGGCCACAGCAGGCGCACTTTAAGCAGCCATGGTGCCAGTATCTGTCCAGCGCGTGTAGGAGGAACCTCTCGACTATTTTGCCGTTGCAGCCGGCGCATTCTTTGAGTGCTGGATTGTTGTTGTTGTGCGGGTAGTCGTGGCCGTTGGCAGCGAAGGCGGCCTCCGGCGAGGGCGGGTGCGGTGAGCTGAGCTCCGCGTACCCGTGGTAGTGCGGGTTCATGCTCAACGCGCTCGCGGCCAGCTTGACGGTTGGAGCGGGGACCGCTCGCACCGACCACCACAACTACACGCCCTGCGGACAAAAGAACAAACGGTTAGGATCTGCTACTACTGCTATAGTTGCACATTATCTGGCTATGCTGGTAAGTCGTCGAAAATTGAAAACTAAGCAGTGTGGATAGGGGTATATTTTCACTTTGACCTCTTTGAGATGTTGACCCGTTGTTTTAATTTTTCTTGGTAGGCCTTGGTCAGGGCGCAGTGGTTCGGGGTAGGCCTGCGGGCGGCCGCGTTTATAAAATTTTCCAATTAGCAATTTCATACAATTAGGAGCGGGGTGAGGGTGCGGGCGGCGGGCCAGGGATGGTTGGCGCGGGTCGCGGGGGGAGTGCGTCAACCCGATCCAATTAGCTCGCGGCCGGCGGAGCGGCGGGACGCCCGTGCCGTCTGAGCGGCCCTGTCGCCATAAAACTTAATTAAACGTTTTAAAACAAGTATTCATTAAAGAATAATCAAGCTTATGTAGTCATAAATAACCGGATTGTCCCGCGCGGAACGGGTGCCGTAATTAAGACTGCACAGAGTTGATCAAACGCACTGATTTGAAACTACCCTTCATTAAGAGAGCGCGAGTCGGGCGCGGGAGCTTCCGCTGCGGTGCAGAAACTAATTAAGAATAACGGACGCTTTAAAAGCGTAATTAATTTAGATTGTAATTCTATTTCTCCGAGAGTAAAGTAGACAATTATTTCAGTAGCCCTTTCTTTTGGAACGATTTGCTTTGCTGAATGTAATTTGCTTAATTTCTATGTCCAACAGGATAAAGGGTTGTATTGCGTCGAGATTTATTTCTTGTGTCAGAATCGACATAGAGCATGATAAATAACGTTATCAATAGGGAACAGGTACCTATGATTTTATAATGAGTTAGTACGTACTAACGAGCGTATCGTGATTAATTAACGATGTAGACTACAATTAAGATTGGTGCAATGGTGTTGTAAACATTACGTGAGGTTGCTTCACGGAGTATATCTGTAGGAGCGTGAGGAAAGTCATTACACTTGTTGGCGCATGTCTAATGAAGGCTATAAGGGCGAGGTATGGCGTGAACGCCCGTACGGCCGGTATTGCGTGCGCCCTAATGAGCGGCGTCGCGTGCGCACCTATCGCACTTCGTTAAATCGCGCCCGAACTACGCGGTATTAATGTCTTTGTTTAGTTAATTCTGCAACGCGTTTGGCATAGCCATGAAGGACTTGAGGTCTTAATTGTGGTGTGCGTGTTACATTTCCTATTTCCCGTCAGTCGGTCAGGAAATTGTGTTCGAATTGAGGATACAAGGTGTTGATATTTTTATGTTGATACAAAATTTATAGTGAGTCATAGCTCCTAGTTTATAACAATAATACCAGCCTGTAACTGACCCACTGCGGGGCAAATGCCGCTTCTCATACCGAGAAGACACGATCATTAATTACCACGCTTAGTCAAGGCAGATTTTGGCTAATTAATAACAGCCGCACAGGTCGATCGATCAGGTTAAGCTACGCTTGCCGCGGTTGGTCTGTGGATGGGTGACCATCTTTACATACCGCGACCCCTCCGTGCCTCGGCAAGCACGTTAAGCCGTTAGTCCCGGATGTCATTCGTGGATCTTTGACAGTCGTTACGGGTAGTCTGAAGCCCGAAAGTCTGACAACCAGTAGGTATTACCAAGGGGGATACCCCTTACCTATCTATGTAATACTATCGTATTACCCAGTAACTGGATTGTGGAGGTCAGATAGGCAGACGCTCTATGTAAAACACTGGTATTCAGCTGCATCCGGTTAGACTGGAAGCCGACCCCAACATAGTTGGGAAAAGGCTAGGTCGACGATGATGAGTCAAGGCAGATTTCAGAATTATCTATATCTATTGTTTGTTTGAACGCGCTGGTCTCTGGTACTAGCAGTCGGATTAAGAAAAAATCTTTTTGCCTTTGATAGCCTAATTTTTAAGGAAGGCTATAGGCTACGTAACATTAGGCTAGTAGGACCCTTAACAGCCGAGCAAAATGAAAAAACTAAGAATGACCGCTAAACGAAAACAAGGTTAAAGCGCGGGCAGGTGATGCGATGCGACGCGACGGGGGGTAGGGGGAACAACGAGTAGCGGGCAGAAGTAAAAATTCAGCGGGTAAATGCGTAACACACTATCAGTAGCAATGGGTTTAATTTTGACAGATCAACAACATTCATTGCGTTATTTACGTTGTTGAGCAGACACATTTATCGAACGTAAGAAGCAATGGATTAGCAATATCCTTCGAAATTATTCAGATTGAGATTGATAGTGCGTTACGCAATTAGGGTAGTTTTTTTCAGGATGTTTTCTTTCACCGATGCAGTCACAGTGATGCCTATAGAAAGTAACTTTAATTGTCACTTGTGATTACGAGTTACCTGATGTAGGACAAGGAGAACATACTGTTCTGTTTTGGAACATTCCTAGCAAAAAGTTACGATTCCAAAGCCCACAACTCCACAGAGCCAATTTTGATCAATTATCCCTGTTAGGAACTCGGGTAGTTACACTTTAACCGTTGGTTGCCAATGTCTGTGATCACTGATCAGAGAGGCAATTCTTGTAATTTTAACGTTCAGTATGATCACAGTCTCAATCTGTCAAAAATACCTCTAGAATCCCTACATTTTTGACATGTTTTTGACATTGATTGTCATGTCGCTGAGATGAGATTGAGACTAGATTTTGAACGTTTTTTTTTTAAATTACGAGAATTGACCTTTAGCTGTGCACATTTTCGGATTAAAAATAAGACAAGTAGTCATGACACTGGTCATTAAAAGAATAAAAAAAAATCATGACACTTGAAAAACCGTGGGAAATATGGGCTTGATTCTAGTCAGTAAATAATTTTATGAAGTAGACTAGATAATTGCTAGAACTGACCATAAATCTTGTTTATGATTTAGATTCAAATTAGGAATTGTTGGATAATGAGTCGTCTAGTATTTTATTTGCGTCGTAAATATTCAATGTTTTATACTTGTGTGTTATTTGTAACCATTAATTGCATATATTGATTTTAATCATATTTTAATGTATTCAGAATACATATTAATGGGAATCGTCTAGCCTCTAGCTAATAATGAAGAAATAGAGTTAATATCTATTACTTCTTACTCATTAATTTTGTACGCTGTTGTATCATTGAATGTGAATATGACTACAGAAACTAAAACATTTTTAATTGGCGGATGGTAGGTTATACTTTTTATCATAGGCTATACTTTTTATCCCGGTAGCACGTCCCCGTGAGACAATGTCCGCCATCATCATCATCAGATGTTAGTACCTTATAAATAAAAAACCGGCCAAGTGCAAGTCGGACTCGCACACGAAGGGTTCCGTACCACAAGGCATAAAACGCCGAAAAAAACGTTTCTTTTATAGGTACACCTTTAAATTTTAAGTTTATTTTATTTGTATTATTTGTTGTTATAGCGGCAACAGAAATAGGTACATAATAGGTACATCATCTGTGAAAATGTCAACTGTCTAACTATCACGGTTCATCAGATACAGCCTGGTGACAGACAGACGGACAGTGGACACTTAGTAATAGGGTCCCGTTTTTACCCTTTGGGTACGAAACCCTAAAAAACAAATGCTCGTTTTGGAACACGAAACAATTGTGCATAATTACTCAAACTTATGTCTATTCGAATTTCAATATGTTAAGTTGATACTGAAATGTATCTTATTATCATTAGAATTAAGGTTTAAAATATGTTTTATTGTGAGAGGTGCGTGTTTAGGCTGGCGGGGGTGGGCTGAGAACTAAGCAGGTGCCGTTTTCATTATTCAAGCCCCATTGATTGGATACTTTGTTGCCGTTTAAAAATCTTATTAGCAACCGCCCGACAACAAAGCAGGCTACGATGAGCCTCCTCGCAGCCCCTCTATTTACCTGTTAAGTGATTTTTTTTCAATTACCTCGATGAGCTGCAGTTTCCAAACGAAAGTGTAAGTCATCTTGTTAGTGAATGTTTATTTCCGCGCTTTCCATCGTCTACTTCAAAACATTTGTCAGCTGCAATAAACGTGATGATTCGACACAAAATGTTGGTGGAATTCCCAAAAAAAATATGCTACAATGACAAACGATTTGACGTGAAAACCATAGAGTTATTAATCATATTTATCTTTGTGACATAAAAGAACAAAAAAAAAAAGTCCTGGCTGAATACAATAGCAGCAGTACTAAGCGGCATTAAAACTTAAATTATTATCTAGTAAAAAAGCTAATGTAAGTAAACGTATCGGTCACTTGTTTTAACTGCAGGGTTCCCCAAGAACAACCGGGCGCCCGCACGCCGCGAATAATGTAATTAAGGCAAAACCGCCGGCGAAATTAAACGCGAAAACGGAATGAGAATGTGAGCCTAATTAGAGCCGGGAGCGGGGCGGAAGACGGTGCAGCGGCACCCCAGTCCGACCCTGCCGCGCCCCCTCCGCGACCCGCGGGCCCGATGCACGCGGGACCCCAACACGTGACGTAACGTCTTCATCTATCGCACACAAACACCACGTATGAAGCCAAATAATCCAGCTAATGACGTGGCCATATTAAAAACACAAATTAGAGGCCCATTCAAAAATGCCAATTAATTTTAATTCCCAGCAGAACTAATGGCAAACATAACTACGCCAGTAATATTAATTCTGCGCTAATGAGCCGCGTTTTAACGAAGCTATAAAATATTAGTCTTTTTTCTGCTTTTTATATTGCACCACGCAAATAATCACAGCACAGCGCATGCCGGTCGCAAGCATAAATCCAATTCGTTTTCTCTCACATCCATACTAATTAAAAAACTGCGGACAAATTGGAGCCCGCTCTTCGCCCACGGGAACATAAAATATCCATTCCATTGACGGCACCGGTCTGCCATTGATTAATTTTATCCAATCGGATGCGAATTCAAGTTTTTCAGGAGTTAATTGTCATGCTTCATTACGTGGCTGACTTTCGGCGTTATGTACGATTACCGATTTATTCGCCGAGCCATGTACCGAATATATTCGATTTCGATGAAGAATAAACTAGCGACTCATGCTGTAGAAAGAATGATGGCAGCAATATGAATGTATCAGCCCACTTATAGTAAACGGGTATACAGTACATGAGACTAATGTGTGTAATATTATTTGCATATAATGACCGTTAATATGCCCAGCGCATTATTCATCCGGCGTGACCTCAAAACGGCCGCAAGAACCGTTTGATCGATGTACGTTCCTCTCCATACATCTGTGTATTTTAAAATGGTTATTTCATGATAGGTAGGTAATTACTAAAGAATCACGTAGCACATAGATAATTTTATAGAAATCATGAGTGGCAAACGACGTAATCGGCGCACGACGGTATCAGATCCAACAAAATTGTATGCCATATTCTAAATGATGGTTATTATGTGGGCACTGGGCATCAAATAAAATACTGCTTTTTAATGTTTATGGACAGGGCAGGGGGTATAAAGTTTGACGTAAACGACATGGACGATGAACAAAAATCATACATCATGAACCAATCCAAGAAAAACGTTCAAAAGTCACCTTTAATGATGAACGTAATCCTATTAATTGAAAGATACTTTTAATAATTCGCTATCTTTATCTTATAATCTCCATATATTCAAATATATCCCAATGAGCTACAACATACTAGACTACAAAGTCAAACAAGTAGGTAGGTACCTTAACCTTGGCAAAATATTTAATGATTTTATTTACAACGTTAATAACTTGTATTAAACTATTAACTCAATTTGAAAAACAACGACGACCTCGTTCAATTTGCTGTTATTTTGACTATTTTGTTTCTATCTCTGTCAAGTATGTAATATTATCATTTACCTTGTCACTCAGAGACGTGTCAGGGTTTTGCATGAATAGTCGTATTTGGAAAGACTCCGTCCTTGCTTTGTTACCGGCGTATATTAATTACCAGTCACTAACTTATACGACGAAGAAAAACACACAACACTTTATTATAAAATTACATAATTATATTTTTATTATACTATACGTTCAATTTACTTCGTTGGTATGTATCCAACTAGTTCATGAATATTCTTATAATGGTAATTTTTAATGTACAAGTTAACTCATTTATAGTTGCTGCATTAATTAATGACGAAATATTGTTACATATTAATTTAGACTTTATAACTTTTCATAAAATGTGTTCACATATCATTAATTTTTGGGAACTATTCTTGAAGAATTAACCTCTAGTAATAAAATTACGAGCGAAACGTAAGTGAATGAACTGGTAGGCGCACGCGCGTGGAGAATGCTAATAGGAGCGTTTTGTAGTACACTAATGGCTAAGGATTTGTCATTGCCGCTAAGCAGGTGTCGTGACGAAAAACACATAATAATGACCGTACAAGTGTAGACATTGTCTCCGACAGATCGAGCGCTCTCGCCCGTAATTAGAGGCAGCCGACCGAGGACGCTCGCGAGCTATGAATAATAGAGGAGGCATCGATAACAAGAAATGTGTACATAGTAGAAAAGTGGAAATATTGCGGAAATAATTAGAAATTGATGATGATAATTTTGTAAACAACTGCAATTAGCATTCCGATCCGTATCCTAATGCTAATCAGACACAGATATCACTTCCAGATAATAAACCTAAATTAAATATTCTTATGTAAAAGGAAATTAAAAGAGGAAAGTCTAATTTCATTGCTTTGTAAAAATTGATTACGATCAATTATCACATATTAAATCTGCAATGTACAAAGCTACCGTTGACAAATTACGCACAGGTAAGCAATGAAATAGATGATCTATGTGCGATAAAAGATTACTTACAATTTTGATACAGGATTTGTTATACAACATTATTAATTAAATTGATAAAGATTTCATTCGCAAAACAAAGGGGCCAACAATCATGCTTAATTGGATAACATTGATCTGATGTCCTTCTCATTTTTCGTAGAAACTTTGCATATATTGATAACATCAAAGGAATAGGTACCTTTAAAGTTATCTATCAGGTGTCGAAAAGTACAAACAGCTTACATTTGTAATGCACATCATCATTTTAGACGGTTGTGGAACTAGTCGCGAGCTTGAACTCACTGGTGGGCATAGCCCAAAAAGCACGCTGGCTCACTTGGCATCGTGTCCGACAGACATAGTATCAGTGATGAGCAGTTAGACGCTAGTCTACATGCACAACGTCTAGTTCTCACGCACAGAAACACCGATTCGAACTGAAAGGCGCGTAAAAAAATTCGAAAAGTTCATTGGAAAATAAAGTTTTATAAGATAAGATTTTATAGTTCTTTTATTACTTATTTATACCCAAAGTTACGTAAAAAATTATCAAGAAAAACGAATCTTTGTTGGCTCGTAACTTTTTAATGGCTTTTTATTTTACTATTCTGTTTCCGTACATACATTAATAATAAGACAAAACGATATCATGTTTAACTTTGTATGCACAAAGTCAAGCAGTGGTATAATACCCTCCCGAAATTTGTATGAAAAAAATATCGACTATTGCCACCTTCCAAGGGCTTCAATGCGTTCCCTTGTGGCATTCTTACTCATAAATGCACTTCAAATTATTTCTAAACATTATAATTCACACACTACTACTACTGAAATAACTCACAATTTCTTCTATTCTTCATTCGACCTTCTTCCTTAAAATAACAATTTAGAAGTGTACGAGTTTCACACAATGTGCCTCATCCAAAAGCGTAGCCCAGTTCAGAGCTCCGTGTCAAACGAAGCGGTCCGTCACGGCGGACTGACCATAATTGTGCCTCGTCCAACAAATATATTAAGTATTCGTGATAGAAGTGAGCAGTGTGTAATTTTAGAACGTTTTGCCACAAATGTCAGCCGCGGGCGGGTCCGGAGTGTCCGGACACTTGAACTTGTTGCTAGCCCAACGTGAATGATTGCTGCCTTGCATTTGCTTTGCTACATGAAGACAAGGATGGTTTATCACCAAGATTGCAAGTATAACCATTTATTATATGAATTGTGGTAAATGGGCATGTAAATGTAATGTAATCAACGTTGCGATACGGTGTGACGTCTTTTTAGCCTAATTTTGCAAAATTTTTTTCCTATTCCTCAGGCATAATTTCAATCGACGATATTTTTATGTTTTCTTCAACAGCTTTAAGGAAAACTATGTAAGGAGATTTATTATTTACTTAGTACAGTCACAGTTTGCTAATGCCAGAATCCCCTTTCAACAGGATCTTCAAGTGCACGCAAACGTAAATCTTATTTAATCTTATCTTTAATTGGGTGCAAGTTAAAATCTTAATTGGCACTCGACCCAAAATGTTTATAAGCTGTCGAACATTAAAAATACACGTTAGTATGACGGAGGTCGTTAAATTCTTTAGTATATGCCTCTAATGTTCCACAGTTCATTATTATCTGATGGTCATACTGTGATAATACCTCACAACGCATCCATTGTTTCCATCAGTGAATGAACTTTATGTCATCAGGTACACAGTTATTGTCATCAATATTATTATTTTTGTTTTTATTTGTCTTTTAGAGGTTAGAGATAGGTCTCTAACCTCTAAAAGACAAATAAAAACAAAAGATGGCGTCACTGCATAGGTGCAGTGACGCCATCTTAGATTATTTTTTATATTTTACAATGCCGTCAGCATGTCGTGGATTTGCACCGCCTTAATTAACAGCTATATGAGTGCTTTAAGAAAAATAGCTGAATAATGGTCAGATTTTGCTAACTGAAGTACCTAGTCGCACATTTTGCTTTGGCGCCAGAATTGTCATCAATTTGTCAAAAAACGAATGGTTATGTTTAACGAATGTTTCATCAGCGTGTTTTTGTCGAGGAAGCATAATTTCAAGTGGCAACCGACGACCACACGGGACCCCACTTGAAAATACTACATAAGGCAAAATTATTGCTATGCTCTCTGTTCTAGCGAAATGACAGATTGATATATTGACAACTTAAAGTACCGTAGGAGAACTTTCATCTGTCCCTTCGTCTTGTACTTACGATTTGCTGAGGATGATAAATGTTCTTTAGTTTTAACTTATGCGTATCTAAAATCTATGTATAAGTATTATTTTATTATATTCATGTAAATTTTAGTAAAATATTTCTTAAGTCCTACATACTTAGTTCAATGACCAACAAATATAATACCTCTGAAGACCTAATGAGGGAATATGTGTTGGCAATGAATGAGCTGGTAAACTCACAGAAAACCAACTGTGAGCATTGTCAAACACCAACCAATGTCACACCGGACCATTCATTGACAACTTGTAATACCACCTTAGTGCAGCCCTGTGTTGATTTGATAATTCCTTCTACTAATAGTTCGTATAAACAGTGTAAACAAACTTTAAATAATGATATTGTGTTATTTTGTGATGAGATCGGTAAGGACTTAGGACACTTGTTAACAGCTGAATATCCTGGACACTCAATAATAAATTACTGTATGCCTGGTTGTTCTTTGTTTCATATTATGAAAAAAATTATTAAATGTAACTTTACCCAGGATACAACTTTATTAATTTTTATGGGTAATAGGGGAAATGTAAACAAAGGAGAACTGCTCCAGTATCATAGAACATTATGCAATCTTAGTTTAAGAAAAGTTGTATTGTTTACATTCCCTTATAGTAACAGTTTGCCACAGGAAGAAAATAGCTTAAGATTTGAATTGAATATGACAATGCATAACTTGACATTTAATAATAACATGTTCCATTTAGTTGATATTAACAATTATGTTAGTAATAATTTCTATTTGACAAAAGATAGATATAACATTGTTATGTACTATCTTTCTGACTATTATAAAAGACAGATAGCTGTGTCGCTATCTTATTTTTTTTCTATTACAGCCAAAAATTTGGCTAAACAACTTGCTTCTTTTGAGCAATGCAATGACATTATAAATAATTCTGCCAATAATTTGGTCTCTATTAATGACATTGCTAATAATTTAAATTAGAAATTAAGACAATAGAGGCAACCTCTAGCTATAATGTATGCAAAAAAAGCTTAAAATCAGTCAATAGTATCAACCTAGTGCATCAAAATATTCAAGGATTTATGAACAAAGAATTAGAAGTAGAATTATTTATGAATTTTAATAGTATTGACATACTTTGTATAACAGAACATTGGCTGAAAAGCCACCAGTTCTTGTTCAATTTTAATAATCATCAGGTTGGTAGTTCGTTTAGCAGAATAAATGCTATACATGGTGGCTCATTAATTTTAGTAAGTAACCAGCTCAAATTTAAAGATCGTATAGATATTGTGAGCCTATCAGTTGAGCGTACGGTTGAAATTGCCTGTGTAGAATTGGAGCACTCTATTGTATTAAGTGTGTATAGACCCCCTTCAGGATTGTATGACTGCTTTGAAAAGGTAATGGATGAAGTGTTACACAGGATTTGTAACTCAAACAAGTCCGTTATCATTTGCGGTGATTTTAATGTCAATTTATTAGAAAACTCAGGTTCTTGTAGTAAAATTTTAAGTCTGTTTCAGTCCTACAATCTTCTAAACCTATTTTTGGAGCCCACAAGAATAACCCCTACTAGTGCCACATGCCTAGATAATATATATACAGATATTATACCAAGCCACAAAGAAATTATAACTTTACTAGATTCTGATCATTGCGGGCAAAGGATTACTATTCAAAATCAAAACATAAAAGTGGCTAAAAAGGATATCACTGTTAACCCCAAAACTGCAAGTCGCTTGGAGGCTTTTAAAGTTAAACTCATTGATAAATTACCAGTTTTGTCTATTCAGGCTGATCCTAATCATCTTTATGATAATTTTTTCAATGTATACTGTAAACAATTTGATTCCACCTTTATTCCCAAGACTATTTCGGTTAATAGTAATGCATCATTCAGTGATTGGGCTACCATTGGTATTCATAAAAGTAGAACACGGCTTTATGAACTGTACAATGAAAGGACTTATATTAACACTGATGAATTTAATTTGTATGTTAAAAATTATTCAAAATTATTTAAAAAAGTTTGTTATATGGCCAAGTCACGTTATTTGGGTTCAAAGATTAAAAACAGCAGTAATGTAATTAAAACGACTTGGAATATTATTAATAGTGAAACGGGAAGATCTAGTAACCGAAATACTGACTACAGCCTGTCTATTAATGACAACATAATAAAATCAGACACACAAGTCGCCGAGGCATTTGAAAATTTCTTTTCGGATATTCCCGTTTCAACTACTAAATCACTAAACTCATCACCTTCTGTTGCTGAGTCTTTGCTTAAGGAAAATGTTAATGGTTGCGATTCGGAATTTCGTTTTGAATATATTACCTGTAGAGATATAATTAAAACCTTTCACACTTTAAATGTAAAAAAGACTGCAGATCTGTGGGGTAATTCTGTAGAAGTAGCCAAGTCTATTATTGACATTGTAGCGCCTACTCTAGCTGTTATCTTTAATAGTTGTATTGACAATGGGGAGTTTCCTGACCTTATGAAAAATAGTAAAATAATACATTTGTTTAAATCAGGTAGTACATCAGACCCCACAAATTATAGACCTATTTCTGTACTACCTACCTTTAGTAAAATTTTTGAGAAATTAATTTTAGACCAAATGCAAAGATTTTTTAATAAACATAAATTATTACATAGCAAACAGTTTGGTTTTACAAGGGGTCGTTCAACTACTGATGCCGGCGTTGAACTATTAGGACATATTTATAATGCATGGGAAGATAAATGCGATGCCTTGGGCATCTTTTGTGATTTGTCCAAGGCATTCGATTGCGTTCTTCACGAAACGTTAATCAGGAAACTCCGCCACTACGGGATCCGAAACACTGCTCTGGATCTTCTTATTTCATACTTGAGTAAAAGGATTCAGAGCGTTGACGTTAATGGAAAAAGATCACCCGGATCTATAGTAACAATGGGAGTCCCACAGGGCTCAATTCTTGGTCCTTTCTTGTTTCTCATTTATATTAATGACTTGCCGTACCTCATAAAGGATCATCATGATATAGTGTTGTTTGCAGATGACACTTCTCTTTTGTTTAAACTTAAACGTCAGCAGTTGGTTACTGACGATGTAAATAGCGCGATCTCGAAAGTAGTCCACTGGTTCAATGTTAATAATTTGCTTCTAAACGAGAAGAAAACCAAATGCATTAAGTTTGCGCTACCCCACGTAAGGCAGGTGAAAACTAATGTATTGATAAAGGGCGAGGAATTGAATCCTGAAGACAACACAGTATTCCTGGGCATAACTTTGGATGCTAAGCTTCAGTGGGGTCCACATATAGATAAATTGTCAAAAAAGCTAAGTTCTGCAGCATACGCTGTTAGAAAAATTCGTAATTTAACTGATATAGAGACTGCTCGTTTAGTGTACTTTAGCTATTTTCATAGTGTAATGTCGTACGGTATTCTATTGTGGGGAAATGCCGCCGATATTCAGACTATCTTTGTTTTGCAGAAGCGAGCTGTTCGATCAATTTATAAATTAAGTCCGAGACACTCTCTCAGAGACAAATTTAAAGAGATTAATGTAATGACTGTGCCTTCTCAGTACATTTATGAAAATCTTTTATATGCCCATAAAAATATAAAATTGTTTAAAAAATACAGTGATATCCATAATATAAATACTAGAAACAAACACAAATATGTTGTACCTACAACCAGGCTCAAGAAAATAGGTGGCTCGTTCAGATGCCAATGTATACGCTTTTACAATAAACTACCAAGCCACGTTCAAGATTTAAGCCTTAATAAATTCAAATCTTTCATTAAACGTAAGTTGTGCCAGAAAGCCTTTTATACCGTTAAAGATTATATTGAGGACAAAAAGGCTTGGGATTGAGCTGCTTCCAATTTCTGCATTTTGAATGATTTTTTTTCTTTTTTATATACACATTGACATTGATGATTTTTTTTAAACAATGACATTTGCTTACTTTGTAAAGTATTATATTATTTTTTCATTGTGAATGTGAAGACGATGTGGGTCATTTTACATATATATATATATATATATATTTTTTTTTTTTTTTTATTCTCTCTGTTCTGTTTTTTTTTCATGGTCTGGCAGTTTGAGTTATTTATGTGGCCTACCCAAATGTCCTTTCTTTGGTATTGTTCGTCGAATCGTTGAGCTCCTTAAGTCTTGAGTTGAGCTGCACGATTTTTGACAAATGCGTGCACTGACTGGACAGGTCCTCTCAATCTGTGTGGTTCTTTCCTCAAAAGACCACCTCAGACATCGATCTACATGGTCTTCATATAACCTGACCAAGATTATGTCTGGACTTTAAAAGAGACTGTGACCTCTGAGTTTGTTTCGGCCTTTCTTCTCAGAGTAGTCAGATAGGAAACGCCGACTTCATCTAGTTTTAAAAAAAAACATGATTGACGTGTAAAAGTGTTTGTACAAACCTACTTACAAAATAAAAATCATTTCATTTCATTTCATTTCATTTCATTTCATTACTGCTGTATCTAGACTATGTACTATATCTAGATCATATTGAATGTGCCAGACAATTAAAATGAAAACTAATAACTTTTTATCGAAAATTAATTAAGTACAACGTACACAAGCAAATAGACTTAATTAATTCCAACCAGATTGCTGAAAACATTTATTTTAATTACAAAATTAATTAGCCGTTGTTTTCTAAATTAGTTATCCAAACAATGCGTAAAAATCTGAATTTGTTATTAATGTTTTTCATTGTTATTCTTACATCATAATTATCTACAGGAGTAAAATTTTTTTCTACACCGAGGTACATATTTTCTGTCCATTCGATTCTTCATCTAAGTATCCACCATTGAACAAAAATTGTGGTAAAGGTATGTACATTCAATAACAGAATTGAATGTACATAACTTTACTACAATTTTTCAATTTTGTATTAATCTATTTCTAGAATTAAAAGTTATAGAAGTAAATGATAGAAGTTAAAGTTTTTCAAGAAGGTAAAGATTAATGTAAAGTCCATTTCAATTTATTTGTCCCACTTCCCCGCCATTTCTTTGATTCTTTTTACTTAATAACGTACGGATCGGTATTTCGACCACCGGAGATGGAAAAACCGTAAAATGTCGGGATCTTAAAATAAGAACTTCTATTTCTGGCTGTCTGTGACTCCCGGTCTATTTGTGGATTTTGTTTTCCATTAATATAATGTAATGTTTCAGAAGCTTATTAGTTAAGGTGAATGGATAGTGGTAGACCGCGAAATTCAAATTTTTATTACGTTTTTTGCAATTTGCAGGTCAGTGTCAGATAGTATATTGATCAAAATATGATTCGCGACAATAACAGGTACATATTTAGAGAATCATAATCATTAGAATCATTAATATATCTTTCTAAGTTAGATTTCTACCACCAACCACCAATCTCCTAAGTATGGAAAAGTGCTTATGGTAGAAATCTGCCAAAAACGTAAGAAAATTTGAAAATCTGCCAAAAACGTAAGAAAATTTGAATTTCAATTTCGCGGTCTACCACTAACCATTCACCTTAAACACACAAGTTTTTGACGAAGGCAATTTTTAGGTAGGTATAGACAAACTTGGTTCCTATTAAAAGTAAAGAGTTTTTAACATGTGGTCAAAACTGGGCAACACTAAGGACATAAAAATATCTATTTTATACTTGTTTTTTCCTTTCTTATTTAATATTTTTATTTTCAAGTTATAAACACAAAGAGCCATAAAAGCATTCAGTCCCAACGGTTGTTTTATTACAGCATTCTCTACTTTCATACATAAGTACATATTTGTGCAGTAAAAATATCAAGATAAATACCATCTGCAATTCCACAATTACTAAGGCTGCGATCGTAAACGAACAATTAGCTAGAGGACTGGACTGGATACCATTGTTAAGCCCCGTATTCATTGTAAACATATGTTTATAATCATGGTTGCATAAACATGTTGCTGAGTTGCAGTCAACATGTTGCGGTCAACATTTGTGTTGCGTAGTTGATCACGCCATGTTGAAGAGTTGCCGCTAGGCGAGCGAAAACATCAATTTAGTAACAAATGTTGACGTGTGTGGACGTGTTTGTAAACAGTTTTAAACATGGCAGTAGTGTGGAGCATTGATAAAATAATGAAGTTGATAGAATTATTAAATCTAAAACAATATCGTGGGATTCTTCGAATAAAGGATATAGAGATAAAAACAAGAAAAACGATGCATGGGACGAAATTTCTGAAAAATCCAATATATAATACACAGATTATAACAGCACTACTTCCTCGGGCAACATTTTGACGCAGACTGGCGTGTGGGCGAGAACTATGGCTGTAAGCATTGTTGCCAGCAACTCTGATGTTGAGAAACTTTAGTGTTGAGCAACAGTTGCGCAACTAATGTTTACAATGAATACGGGGCTTTAGTTTACCATAAAGACTATTATGAAAACATAATATTTTTACTGTAATGTAACCATTCTAAACAGTCATCCTTGAGACTCCACTATTAAGAATGATTTATTAATATTATTACTATTTTAATTACATTACATCGTAAAGTTTTCATTTCAACCATTTTTACAAGCAGGTAAAATGGAATTATTAGGGCTTAATTATTAGTTTTCAAATTAGGTCTAGTTGTTTACCTCGTATCCTCCATTAAAACCAATTTCGTTGTAAGTAAAAATGACAATTAATACCTATTTATATCTACGTTGACACTGTCTATATCAAACCATTAATAAATAATTATGGAAATCTAACCACCTGGTTAGAAACATATAATTAAGGGATATTCCTCAAAACGCACCAAAAGTAGGTATTCCTTGAAACATAAAAAAAAAATAATCAAAATTAAATATTAAAATTGTATTCCTCGAAATGCATCAACGATGAAACAGAGAAGAGGATGCAAGGATTCGTAATAAATGATATCGAAAGACGTTTCATTTAGTGCGGTTCAAAGTTAGTGCGTTTCGAGGAATACCCCAAAATTAACGTTTATTTATTAATTTCGATGCATTCATTTGAATCACTTGTAATAACTTTCTTCGTCTTAACGTTTTGGTATTTTAGGTCACATAGTGCATCTACCAAGTGTCATGTCTATTTATGTCATGACAAATACTATTACCAAACAATGTTTATTACTCACACTGGCAAACATTCAAGCGTCCCAATCCAACTGATGAAATGATGGTAAACTGGTGTCTGTGATACAATTATTTTTTCATTAGTACAGGCACCAACGATACACGTTTTTGTTTTGTTTGTTTTTCTGAATAAAGTTTTATTATTATGTGGTCACCGACGACGGTAGACACAACACTCGTGAGCAATCACTGAGTTGTCTGTAACTTAGTAAGGACTCATTTCTGTAAACTTTCAGTAAAATTGACAATTAACAAGGAATTGTCTCCAGCTTCAGAAAAAAAAAAATAGTCCTGAAGGTCAACTCTCGTTATTTAAAACGTTCAAAATCTAAGTAGTCGCTGTCTCATTTCGGCGACAAACAAATGTCAAAAACTTGCCAAAATGTGGGGAAATTAGAGGTATTTTTGACAGATTGAGACTGAGATCAGACTGTGAACGTTCTTAAAATTACGAGAATTGCCCCTCTGATAAAAAGACGATCATAGGCAAAGAACCTGTTTAACATTCCTCCCGCGTCATAAAAGTCAACTATTCTACAGTCCCCTATAAACAGTCTTCTAGATGAGATGTGTCGTGAAAAGTTCTGTTAAACCACTTTTTATTTAAAAAGCAAGTGAATGAAGTTCAATTTCGGGTATTCAGGGTGCGAAATCTATAAAAATGTACCAGAGAAAGTACTTCTTTGTAAAGTGCATTCAAGACTTCAGCCAGTAAGGTACCATAAGATATGGAGGTTCGTAAGTATAATTTTATTATTCTATCTCACACCGGATAGATAATGTCGTTATTCGGTCACTTTCACACCGTTTTATAGCTCATCGCGTATCGAACATGCGCCGCGCAGCTAGGGTTACCAGTCGTCCGCAGTTGTCCAGACATGTCCGGCTTTTGGCCCTCCGCCCGGACTTTGTTTGGCCCTGTTATTAGCCCCGACTTTTTTATTAGAAAATATTTTATTTTAATGAATACTGACATAGAAACAAAAGTAAAAAGCTTCGGATGTTTTTTTACTTTTAATGCCCGGCTATTTTTCGGGACTTTCGAATTTCGAAATGGTAACCCTAGGCGCAGCGCGATGCGGCGCGGACGCACCGAGATAACCACGATTCCATGTTAATTTATCGCGTTTACTGCACACAAGCGTAAACTACTTTCTATATTTCTATTAGATACATATCATAGAATTTTCTCTAATAAAAAATCTTGACATTTAATTGATTTATTTACTTTCTTGTACTGCGAGAGAAATGACATGGTCTAATGGAACAGCTGCATAATTTCCCGCGTCGTATGACAGAAGAAAGCTGAGATTTGATTGGTTGATGGTGTTCGCAAACCATGTAGCTAATTGAGTTAGTTTTTGTGCAGTAATTTATTACAATTGTTTCAGTGAAATTGTACAACTTGTCGGTTGCCGTTTGGAACATCGGTTTTTTATTCATTCATTTGTAAATCAGTGCTTGTCAGTACCTACTTTGTAAATGCAATACAGAACGTGAGCATTGCGACCATTGACTTACTTTTTTCATGAAATTGTGAAAGAAGTCGCGAAGAAACTCAAATTCTTGCCACTTTTTTCGAATTTTTCTCATTTTTTTGCCGGTCCGGAAAGCCATTTGTGAAGCAAACACCATTCATGATGAGTGTGCCAAGGCGTTAAACATTTTGTTTCTGGTTTATGCATACTTTTTGTGCTATAACTGTTAAGTTAAGCGGTTAACTGACGTCTACCGTTAGCTGCGCATGCGATGTCAACCGCAACATTAAATTCTATAACAGGATTGTATTTATTCTGATTCCCTTTCTCCTTCAAAGCGGACATGTTATTTGTTGTTATTATTGGACGATTAATTATCTTCTTTGATCAATCGTCGAGATTGCTCAGAGCTATCGTTGGGATTATAAAAGGTTCAATTATAATAAATGTAGCTAATTTCAATCAAATAATACCACTAATTAGCTGACATGAAGCCTTCTTTGTGCAAGCCGCTTAACAAATGACTCAATTGATGTTGTTAATAGTCGGGCCTTCGCGGCCTCATTATAACCGAGTCATTCGGGATTTACAGACAGTCACGACAGCAATGGAGTAATAGAAATCGCTATTAAAATTAATACTGGATGGTATTCTGATGAGGCTAACGATAAACAAAAAAAATCCGCGATGGATGCAGGAAACAAAAAAATCAAAACTGACTTGATTGGTTTTAGTTGGGGATGGTTAGGGGGCGCATTCAAATTACAACTGAACTGGTGTTCAGCTTTTTGGAAAGGAATGGAGTTGAACAAATATTGGTAAAACGCAGCAAGAGTAGCAATGGGTGATTTGGTGGTGTTATGAACAAAAAATTCGAAGACATGTGACATCTACCAACCCGCACTAGGCCCGCGTGGTGGATTCCAGCCCACTCCCTCTCACCGAGAGGAGGCCTGTGTCCCAGTGGTGGGAACGTTATAGGCTGATTATATTATGCTGGCAATAGGTACTGACAATAAGTAGTATATTTGGATGTTCGTTAAGGGGTCATTCTCTTAAATTAAAAAGCAAGGAAGTAAATTCTGCGATTGTCTGACTTGTAAAAACTTTCTTGCATGTGAAATAATTCTAAATGAATTTATACCAAACAAGCATGGGTACCAATCAGATTACTCGAAAAATAACAAAAGACTGTCGGGACTTATCTCCCATCATTTGTCAATGAGAATTATTATCGTTGCAAAAAGGTGAGCATCAAAAAAGTACCATCATCATTACAAGTCAAGGGATTTGAAGAGCCTTTGAAATTCATTTAATGACCTTTGATAAATAACCGTAGTTACTTAACTAATGGTCAAAAAAGATGTTAATCGAGAGTTGCGTTCATTACTGGTTAATTATTAAAAGCCCGAGGCAAAGGCATACCGTCTGTGTCACAAATATGTTTGTTTTTTCAACTAATTAAAATTAGACAGGGCCTCGCTTAGTTAAGTAAACCATTCTTTTTACAATAATTGTTACACGTGGCTTGTTTAAATGTTAAAGATAATAAGAAGTCTAAAGAGGTTATTATTTCAGTAATTGTGGACACAAGTCGTAATATAAAAAAGAGAAAGCATTGATCTGATATTTTTTCTTCTGTCAAAGAAGATCTACATTACATCTCAGACCAATAAAATATTTTTATTGGTCTGAGCATTACATTTAAAAATTAAACATATCGCGGGCAATTTGAAGAATCGTTAGATTTTTTTAAACGTTTAAATATTTTTTAGATATAAAGAAAAAAACATCCCTGATTCTCCCGAGGCAATAAAAAATTAAAAGGAAATATTTGATTGAAAAAACTATGTTTTTGAGCGAATGCACCGACGATTTGGATTCTCGTTATCTATGAATGAACGAGGAGTGACATTGACTGACATCAGACTTGGATAGTGGTTTGAAAGCAACGGGCGGTCTGCTGAGACGTGATCTCCGAGAAACTAATATCAAATTAAATTTTCTGAAGCAGTTTATTTTTTATCCTAAAGTAAACGACTCACTAGTACCGAATTAAATTGCTCAATCGGACTGTGGTTTTCTAAACACTTCACGACTTGAGAAACCAAATGGTAGTCTGGAATTGTGGCTGTTTGATGGCAATATAGTCGATCCCTATTACTTGGAAGTTTGGTCATAATCAGCCTATTAATAACCCACTGCTGGGACACAGGCCTATTCTTTCTATGAGGGAGTGGGCCATAATCCACCACGCGGGCCCTGTGCGGGATGGTGAATGTCACATGTCTTCGAATTTTTGGTTCTACATGCCAGTTTCCTCGCGACGTTTTCCTTCACCGTTTTGAGAGCAGCGGTGATGAAATAATTTACACAAGGTAAAGTGCCTGCTTGGGTTCGAACCCACGACTTAAAAACTCGTAAGTCGCGGCCGTTACCACTGGGCCACCAAACCAAATTCTCAATCGGAAGTCATCGTCCGTGTGATGATGTGGAAAAGTAAACATAATTGTATGGGCTTGTGTGGCTAATGCATGCATGCGTAGGCGACGCCGACGGTAAGCTTCGAACACCACTGTTTGCTGAGGCAATCCTTTATTAGCATTGCCTCTAACGATTTTCTAATTAAATCTGGGTGTGACGACTAACCCTGGAGAGGAATGCTGCTTCAAGTATTTACATGCTCCAAATGCAGATGCTGTAGCTGTAGCAAATCAAATGTATGAAGAAGGAGCGAACGATAAGGTGACAGACGAGAATGGAAGAGAAATTTTTTAGCATCGGCGTCAAGTAACAAGGGACCAGGCAGGACAGGCAGAAGTAGTGTAGGTTCGGATGTTGGTGGAAACGACCAAAATGTACAGACAACAAAAGAAATAGAAATAGAGATGAAGTTTAGTAAGAAACCGATCGAGGTTGTTGATAAATGAGCTGTTTGTTTTCTATTAATAAAATAAAGTTTTATTCGAAAACATCCATCGGTTTCTTACTAAACTTCAACTATATCCGACGAACCTGTATACTTATCTCTTTTGTTGACTGAACATTACAAGTGCACTCAAACCCACACGGGACTTGGGGTCTCCCAAATCTCCAGTGGATTTGATCAATCGATTAATCGAATCATTCGATCCCTAATGGGCCGAATAAAGCCTCTGTTTGGTTTGAGTTGGTAGAAGTCTGAGATATCCCTATTGTTTTCCCAGAAGTTGGTGATCCATAGTATAATCAGCCTATAATGTTCCCACTGCTGGGACACAGGCCTCCACTCTGTAAGAGGGCGTGGGCCGTAATTTACCACGCGGGCCCATTGCGGGTTAGTAGATGTCACATGTCTTCGAATTTTTTGGTTCTAGGACAACACACATGTCATGATGCGTTTTGGGAGCAGTGGTGATGAAAAAACTTACACAATGTAAAGCGCCTGTCTGGGTTACCACTGAGCCACCACTGCTCTCGATCTGTGACACTGCGGTGATCCATGAGTATACAAACGAAATAAAAAGTGTGACATCTAAAAATCTAAAAACTGAACCGTGCAACGTTGAAGCAACACATTCCCTCCGTGTATTACGCTTCAACGCCGCTTTGACGAGCACATTAAAAGTTTTATTATATAGCAAGACGGGATAATAAGCGGTGGCCCCAGTTCACATTGACGGACGTTTGACTACGGACTGACAGGCGGTTGCCAGGTGGTCCTTACGGCTTACCCCACTATTGTTAGTTGTGACACAATTTTATGCCCAACATAACAGACTACATTTAAATTTTCGTATGACTGTCACAGACTAGTCACTCTCGTACAATTTCATTTGTCGCGTGTGTCATTGGCATTAGAATAAAAGCTCTCGTGTCTGTACCAGACCGGGCCGTTTCCATGCGTATGATTTTCTCTTTTACTTGTCGCTTTAACGAGCGCGACAGAACGTTACCAACGTAGGTCGCCCATAAAAAATATCCTAGGCAAGTTTCCAAAGTACAGTCTCGTACTGTAAGCGTGCCACAGCCAATACATGTTCCGGTCACAAAAACGTTGGAGCAAAGCAAACAACACGAACATAAATCTAGAAGTTGTAATGAAGCGTTATTGGTACGATAATAAAAGCTAAATTGATTAGCGGTGGTCCCGCGCAGGTAGACCGCATTCCGGACGCCCCTCCTCCCCCCGTTGCCGCACACCTACCCGCCGCGATCACCGCCCGCCACGGGACCGGGCGGGACACGGGAATGTTTGTCATAACATTAAACTCACGTTAAGAAATTACGTTGTAACAATTGGTGCAGCTCACTAGACAAAACAAAGAATCTGAAAACTTTTTCTTTTTTGGAAAGGTTCTTTAGGTGCAAAGAAGCTGCACATCATTAAAAACCCTCACTTTCAAAATTTCACCTCACTCACATGATGTGTTGCTATACCGGTTACAATACCAAAACTCGTCTTACCTGTAACAAAAATAAAGCATTTGTTAGTAAATCCAACAGTTTAGGAGTATCCAAGCTCAGGTAAACTGTAGAACTTGCTTTTTACCGTTGTTGACGATCTGCGCAAGAGCATGACTCATCGCAGGGCGCGGTGAAAATAAGCGTAAAATTAATAACAGATCAAGGTTGCAATCAAAGGAGAACGCCTGCACGTAGGGTATTTTTATTTTTACCGACTTCAAAAAAACGGAGGTTATCAATTCGATACGTATGTATGTAATATTATTGGAATTGCATTATATTCACATATGATGATCTATTAGGGCTTCCAAACAAATATACAAAATTTTATAGACGTATGTATGTATGTATGTTTGTCCACGCATATCTCCGGAACTATTAATCGGATCGTGACAATTTTTTTTTATTGGCTTACATTTACTTCAACTTAGGGAACAGTGCAAGTTTCATCAAGATCGATTCAGTAATTTTCAAGATATGGACTAATACGTGTAAGTGTGACGGCCTGGCTTGTTGATACGAGCTACGGGTGTAGTGTCAAAGGGAAAACATCTCAAAACCTTGGTCAAATTCTAGTGCAAAAACTAAAAATTACGAAATAAAAAGTAATTTAAAAAAATTAAACCGACTTCAAAAAGAAATTAACTCAAAATTATGAAATAACTTTAATTTCGGAAGTCGGTGGCATAAAACTAAAATACAGATCCCAAGACACCGACTTCCGAAATTAAAGTTATTTCATAATTTTGAGTTAATTTCTTTTTGAAGACGGTTTAATTTTTTTAAATTACTTTTTTTTACTCAAATAAACACTAGTTTTACGAATGTTTTAACAGTGCATTGAAATATTTTGCACAAAAATTACTTACATTTTTTTTTTATTTATTACATATCTTGTTTCCGTGCATCTTTTCGGAGAATCGTATGTTTGTAGACGAACAGGAAACGAGCATCTTATATTAATGTAGTACCTACCTCATTCAAATTTTCAAGTTATCATGCACTTAGTACCTAAACGTTCCATGAATCATTTTCTATTCTTAAAGTTTATAACCTATAAAATGATCCATATAAATCGTCTTTACGTTCATATTATTTTATTATCTCGGCTAGTGAAAGATTAATCGTAACCAGATGATCAATGTTTCATTTATACAAACAAACTAGAATCGGAACATTCGTAACGTTAACCGATCTTAGAATACGTCTTTATATTTGTTACACTGTGGTCCCGCGAACCAGTGACCATCTTATTGGGAGAGCGTGCGTGGGCGCAACTATACAAACTATAAATTTAAGACCGCTAATAAAAATACTACTAACACATTTCCTACACTTTGATTCGACCTGTTTATATAGATCAAAGAAGTATGAAATAAAGTTTATATAATCTTCCATAATAACTTTGTATATTCAGAGGATATGAATGAGTGAATGGCCCAGTTGCAGCAATTCTAGTTTCCTGCTTTTCGTCATTCGGAGATACCTACTTCGTGTCCAATTAAATGTTAAGATTGAACATAATTATGAACACCTGTAAGATACACAATATGAACGTAATGAGGAAGCCGGCACGCAAGCCGCTGACATATCGAGACGCACGCTGACAGAGTTAATTGGGATTATTCCATTTAAGCCGTGCTCTTAATTCCTCGTTAATAAATTCGATTGTTGAGACAAGTTAATGCATCCAGGTGAGCGGCTTAATGAAGTGGTGACTGTTAATTACTGAGGCATGTATGATCGTAAAGATTTCGAGTAAAGTGATATGCGCGAAGTTCCACGTCGCGTCGTGGTCGCCGACAACCGCACGGGCGCGGTGTACTCGCGTGATGGCATCCCAGCTTCATGAATGAACGCCGATCGGACTCCATTCAACCAGTTTGGTCGCGCACTGATTACCGCTTACCCACTTTTAATCTTATCTACTACACGACTTGGTACCACCACGTGAACTGATCCCGCCGAGCGGCGACCGCTATTGGTCGGCTGGTCGCTCGTCCCAAAAAACTAACCGCTGCCTTCCTCTTTTCATTCACACCTTTTTATGATGTTTTTTGGTGAATGAAGTCGTGTTCGGGATAATTATTGAATTTCGACGATTCGTTACGAATATCGATGAGCCGGAAGCCCATCGGCGCGGGTGATTGCATCGGGTGATAAAATTCCGTCGCTCAGAAAGTAATTTTATGGTTTTTAAACTGAATTTTAGTTCGATCTGAAATATATTGTTGGTGATGTTGACGGTTCCGTAAGAACCAGATGGTGTCCTATTACATAAAATCAACATGAAGGTCCAATGAGTATAAGAGTTATAATCTGTCTCGAAGCATTGCTTAGAGTTCTACAATAACATTAATCCGGAATGTCAAATTAAATTAATGAACAAACAAGCGTGGTGCAGTGGCGGCCGTTGGATGGATATTAGACGGGCATTATAAAACGAATCAGTGGTAATAACGCAGGGGATCTAATTAAATTGCCGCCGATAATAATGGCACTCAGTCTCCCCTAGCAGACCCCTCGACATTTATTATTCCAACAGTACCAGCGCAATACGGAAAGGGAACAACATTTTTCTAAATTTCTCACAAGCTCGTAAATACTTTATAGCAACTATGAGGTAACAGAACAATTATTTTTAGCAAGATTCGGATTAAATGTAAATAACTGGAAACATTCTGTAAGTGGAACAAGGGCAGACTGGAGTAACGTAATTAAAGGGCTCTGGATTCTCTTGGAAAATGTGTCAAGGAAACCGTAAAAGTAAATTTTATGTAGTTACTCCAGTTAATACTGCAACAAACACTTAAGAAGTACATGGTTTATAAAAACAGGAGTACAGGACATTCGATTTCCCTAACGTGGAGTCGTTGGCGATTCCATGCGTCGTGTCTACATTGTCTGCTACTCCGTCGAATTGCAATTCACGGCAATTCAAACGCACACCTTTATATTGTTATATCTCCATTTCATTGCTCGCCAGGGACTACATCTGCTCGGGCTTCCCTCGTGCTCCCCGCGCCCCTACCCCACGTCCATTAGTGTTTTGTGAATGATTTAAAAGCTCTTTCGGATAACTACTCTGTAAGTGAGTAATATAAGACTTGCTTCCTATTTTATCAGTGCTCCCCAAATTTGAGTGCGCATTAAAACATTAAGCTGTATTTCAGGCATTATTATGAACTCGAAGCAGCTGTACTCCTGTGAAGGAATGTAACTCGTTCAGCCCTACAAATTAATGGACCAAAAATACTTGGCAAGATATAAAAATATAAATGATTAGAGACAGTAAAATAGCTTTTAGCATAGCGAAAATTCTTTGGCATCGCTGAAAATCTCGCCTGAAAGTTACTATCTTCACCTTATAATGTATTTACCTACATAAATAGAACGGCTGACGACATCAATTTCATCAGGCGGGAATGGAATTCGATTGGGGACATCCCTGAGTATTTACACTTTCTTTATATACCTGATATATTACAAGAAACATTCATAAAACCGTATAAAAATATACGTATAGGCAAGCCAGAAACACAATAACACGAAATTTCGGAATCCGAGTTTTAGGCAGAGCGAAAGCGGAAGAAAATCCGTCATCTGTGGGTCGTAAACAATGCTCGTCGGTACGTAGGTGCATGTAAATGAGAGTTATGGTAATTTATCGGCGGGGATGGGGTGGTAATGATAAGATAACGCTTTTGTTACCGCGCGGTCCGGAGATACGGCCCATGGACGAGTGCCGCACCGCCCGGCAATACCGAATTATTTTTAGTGTACCCTAATGAAATTGGGAAAACAGAACGCTTATGGAATTGTCTCCGTCTGAGTTTTGGTGTCACGGCCCTATTCGGAGTTGGCAGTGTAAATAGTAGACTTGGTTTGTTTTGTGTTATTTCATAATAGCTCAAGGATATGGTTGGCAAAAAGGGTTGATCGGACGTATCCTGTTGCATGCAGACAAATTAACCTTAAATATAAATGTTCAACAATACAATCTTTAAAAAATACCCCTCGCTTTTAATAATTCAGGTAATAAAAAAAACATGCGCAACGAGGTCTACCTTGAGGTAAAATTGTCAGCTGCGCAATACACAATAAACATTCTTTAACACACATAATAAAAATATTTATTTAAACAATTTGTTATACTTGTAAACAGTACCTACGCCTAGAATGTTTCGGCACATTTATCACACGTCAGGGCTCACACTTGACCGGCTTTTTATCGTGAAAAATTACAAAACAAAAACAAGATTTCACACTTAAAGCATTTTATTGGACGACGCGACGCAGGAATCCGTTGGACCATTGAGGTGAATGGTCGAGGATAATTTTTAACGTGAAAGCTTTTACTGAATGCTGTAGTACTGTCTAAAGAATTCACATTAACGAAACTCTTTTAGATTCTTTTAAATTCAAATAGACGCTAAATATATTATATCATTTAATAGTGGCATCGTTTTGATTACAGAATGTTTTTTTTTTTCGAATTTCATAGCGGTCAAGTATTTGGGTTATGAAAAAAAAGTGCTACATTTAACCACCATACTACATTGAACCCATAAATCAAAAATTCCAAAAACACCCAATATTAAAATGAAACTTATTATGCGTGGTCATAGCTCATCATAATCGAGATAAAATCTTCAATTTCTCATTTCCAGGGAATTAACGTTTTGTCACTAAGCGATAACTGTCATCGCATATCTACAATAGAGGAGATTGGGGTAAATTGGCAGATAAAAATAAATTTATCTGTATGTGCAGTTAACGAGACTCACCAGGGGTCCCCCGGCCCCATCTGTTCCCCTGCAGACATAGCGACGCCGAAAACTACTATTATTGTAAAAATTATAATTCATAGAATTTGTTTATTCAAATATAAGTGTGTATTTACGTACGGACGCTATAAATTGCCGCTTAAATAGAAACATAAAAATGCTTTTCGGTTGAAAAATTGCGGCTGTGTCAAAGTGGCTTCCACGTGGTATTTTTTATTTGGACATAAAGTACTGTAACGGTACTTGTAATAATGAATAAGTATGACAACACGTTAATGCATGTCGCTTCGAATCAAACGTTACTAAGCGACTTTATTTATCAAACATTATGTTGGTAACCTTTCAGAGACTAGGTATTTCTTTTAAGTAGATTATTATTGTCTTTTCGAAGGTTACCTTATAAAACTGTAATAAAATGTTTCACAATACAATATGAGTATTGGAATTTCATGTAGCAGAGTAATTTAATTTGATGCACTTTGCGTGTTTTCGTTTTATTTAGTGCCAATGAAACTGAACGCGATCAGCACATCTAAACTGCGTTCAAGAGCTGTCAGTGTCAATACTCTACAACAATGATGACACTGACAGCTGTCGTGATTAGCACATCTAAACCACGTTCAATTTAGATGTGCTAATCGCGTTCTATTTCATTGGTTAAATCCGCCCTTTGTTTCGATTCATTACTGTCCCTGTTAAAGCAGTGGTGGCCCAGTGGTATCGGCACCGACTTACCGAGTTGTAGGTCGTGAGTTCGATCCCAGGCAAGCATTTTACTTCGTGTAAATAATTTAATTACTCCTGCTCACAAAAATGTGAAGGAAAACATCGTGAGGAAACACGGCATGTCCTAGAATCAAAATTCGGACTCATGTGACGTCTACCAACTCGCACTGGGCCCACGTGGTAGTTTCCAGCCTACTCCCTCTCGAACAGACGAGGTCTGTGTCTCAGCAGTGGAAACGTTATAGGCTGATTATTGGAATTTTATGTAGCAGAGTAATTTAATTTGATGCGCTTCGCGTGTTTTCATTTTATTAGTTTCGGTCCATTACTGTCACTTTTCTGGATTCGATCAGAACCATAGATATCCGTGATCAGAACAGTATTGGTTGTAATGATGGATATCATGTTTTAGATGTCAGATATTTTATACATAATGAATACAAATTTTAATGTGGAAGAGGTATTATAATGTTTTTAATCCATTACATTACATATCATAATGTCAGCAAAAAAATATCATTGCATTGTAGCGTTTTGTAATTGTGATTCATTGTTGCTACGTGATAAGTAATTTAATGATATATTTTTACTGTTGGCATGGTTTAGCAATACCTACCTAAAATTACGAGTACATAAACACGAGTAGGTTTGTTAGCCTTTTGGTCCGAGCCAGTTTGCCGGTTCTTCTTTGAGAAATCAACGGGATTTAAAACCAGAATTTTATCGATTTTAAAATGCCCATAATTGTATCAGTTTCTATCTCAATTTTGAATCAAAGTTCATAACTTAGCCTCGCTGGCAAATACCCGTCATGGTTTAAAATTTTCAGCAAAATTTAAAAATCATCGACAGAAAAAATACTCAAGCGTTTTTTTTATTTTTTATTATCTAAAGCTAGGGTCAACAGAGTGCACGCAGAGGTGGTAAGCGTCTAAATAATTCATAAGCAGGTAGCGAAGCGTTCAGTGCGCGTACGCAGGTCGCCATTGTTCGCTGATGAGCGGTGTCAGAGGGACAAAGAGGTCATGCCATGGAACAATGTTGACTGCGGTACCTTAATATTGGTGATCACCTACTAAAATGGATACGTTTTCTTAATTTCCATTTTCCTTCATGAGCTTTCTCTTCACGGCTGTTTGGTAGATTTACTCATTACCTACAATTTTTAAAAATTTGCTTATTTGCCTCATTTAAAAAAAAAAGAGGTATTTGTTAATACCTAATTTTTGAAACGAGGTATTTGTGAGGTTTTTAAAAAATGAGGTATTTGTAAATACCTCATTTTTTAAATGAGGCGTATAATAGGCAATTAATGATTTTGCAATTTGTCAGGTATGTAAGTATGTCAATTCGGTATTTTCGCAGAAAATATCAGCAGGTAAACAGGGGTACAGCTAGTTTCGTATAACAGCGCAGGATAGCCTCTACCAGAAGTGGTCATCTTATTAGTGGTTCAGCAGCTTCGATAACATCAGAAGTGTGCCGGAATATAGCAGTTCGTCGTGGACGTGGTACGACAGCGGCTCCCCTGACATCGTCTCTGTCCTCTGAAGACAGCCGCCACGGAACCATCGATGCGACGCCCTGCTAGATCGACAGACCAGCCAGTGTCACTTTTATACGACCTTTTTGGTGATTCTAATAACTTCGAAACCTAGACGGCGCCACTTGCTGCGCCGTCCAGTATATGCAGCTAAATGTAGATTTACGGCGATGACCGTTTTTTATTTTACCACGAGCATTACCAACGTTTAATTTCCATTTTATTACGCCTTTATCTCTGCGCATGCGCATCAAACAATTAAACGGAAACTACCATAATTATGAAAAAATAAATTTCAAAACTGTATGCACAAAGAGGTTTTATAACATTGTAATAATACCTATAAGCTCGTACCTTTAGGTCTTTGTTGTATGCAATGAATCACGATAAAAGGAGTAAACCTTGTCTTTATTGTTTGCCCTTAAAAGTGACAGGTATGTAGTTATTTTAATAATCATTGTAGAACGTGTGGAGTCCATAATAAGTAAACTGTTAAGTATCGCGACGGTTTCTCGATCTACCTCGTTAAAACTTCACACGTCTCGGAATACTTTAACAAGTTCAACTAGCTTGATTTTAGACGACTAACATTTAATTTGTATAGAAAATGGCGGCGTCTAATACAAATTGTCACGAACTGGATCTTGTTATTGGAAAGAATTTGCGACTTGGACACGTTTACTTAATTTTTTAACCGACTTCAAAAAAAGGAGGAGGTTCTCAATTCGGTTGTATTTTTTTTTTTTTTGTTTGTTACTGAGTACATTAATAAACCGATTTGGAAAATTCTTTTTTTATTTAAAAGGAAATATACTTCCAAATTGGTCCAATTTTGTTAAAATCCAGTTCTGATGATGGGATCCATGAAGAATTGAGGGAACTCCTCCAATATTATAGGCATGCGTATAGCAATTTTGGTATTTTCATCAACAAGTCAAGCATTTGCATTCAGAAAGTATAATTTGGTGAAGTGGATGATGAAGGAGACCACAGATAGCCACAGGAACTCTTCAATGATAATAAGTATTTCACGGGTGGTGATACGATTGGTGTGGGGTAGGTACCTACCACAACTAAAAAAAAGACTTAAAAAAAAAAACACTAAGTAACTTTAATTTCGGAAGTCGGTGGCAAAAAACGTAAATACACAACCAAAGACATCGACTTCCGAAATTAAAGTTATTTTTCACTTTGTAGTGTTTTTTTTTGGAAGTCTGTTGTTTTTTTTTTGTCAAAAAGTTTTATTTTTTTGTATAAATATAACATAGCAATACCCCTGTATTTCCCGCCTGTAGACACCCACATTTCGCTAGTTATGTTTAAGTCCCATGTAATAGGGGGAAGAACCTAATACCACTGCCCAACCCGGGAATCAAACCCAGGACCTCATGTTCAGCAGTAGCAATAGACTAACGAGGCAGTCCTACTTTTTTATAAATACTGTATATTCAGTGCAGTCGTCTTTCATTGTATGATATTCCTCCTGCTTTTATCCCAATTCGGGCGTGTAGCAGTTCTTCTATGTGAGCCGTTACCTTAGTAGTCACTTCTTTCCAGTCCATTCATCTATCTTTTATTTGATCTTCTTCTATTCTAATAGCCATGTTTTCCTTCAAAATCTTTATACTTACGAATTTAGAGCACTAATTCACTGTTCCTTTGCATTCCGGTAACCTGCACACTCTTTGCAATATGTACCATGTTCTTTCGAAGATTTGAGATTCTTTATCGTTCATTCTGTTTTATCAAAACTAGTGCAATTTGTGGTGATATCATGTTGAAAGCTCTCCCAAAGAAATATGAGGACTTCCTTGTGTAGACTTCAACGAAGAGCAATGGCGAGGGTAACACTGTCAAGATCCAGGGAAGTTGATTGTTCAATTGTTTTAATATAAAAAAATCCATTTCGTTTATAGACATAATTAATACTTAAGCCTAGGAGAGCGGAAGACGATACATTAGTTACTCGGGATAGAATCATCAGCCATCAAAATCATCACCCAGTTGATCCATGAATGAATTTGTCCAATGCTGGGGTCTACCTGTGTGGCTCAAATCTTTTTTGGCGCCTGCTTGGAGGGAAGTGAAACCTATGTTTATTTGGTACTCCTCCAATGTCACGCCGAGCTACATTGTATTGTCGCTTTTCTGGTTGGTAGCAGCCAACCTAGATTTTGGCTTAAAGGACTTGCAATGGTAAGGAATAGTGTGGCGGTTGATCTACCTGTCAAATGAATAATTCTTAAATAAATTGCAAACTATAGTTTTATATAATGGACTGGTCATCTCTTATCTGCCAAGGCTTATTTTTAATCTTATATTTTGAATTGTTTCTTAATTTGTGACTTTTTTCTACATGAGTAGAAGCAACAAGAATATTATACCCGGGATTTTGTAATATATTGATTTAAAAGAGTGTCCATGGAGTTTCTTGCCCGTTCTTCTCCATAGAGATCGACGTTTTGGAATGGGCAACTAGCTTCAACTTTCTGCCTAACTGACAGACTATTTAATTTTGACAATTCAAAAGTGCCTGTACAAGGTTTAATAGAAATAAATGCTTTGAGTTTGAAATACCTGTCAGGCTTCGACGACCATTTTGCACTTATCTTTTTAAAGGTGACCCCATGATAATTACTTCAAGATCCCTATCATTAACACTGTTTAATTCTAACGATATCATAGCGATACTGTGGATGCTTCGCATACAATAGTGGAGTTAAAAGTCAACGGAAGATTGTACTTGATAACGCTCGCACTGAAACGCATTTCACGGCGCAAAGTCGCGGGTAATTGTAGCCGTAAATACATCGGTTTTAACATAAATAGGTAAGGCTATACAAAATAACATGGTTACACATTATAAAAGAGTACAATGAATGTTAGTGGACGATTTCAAAAATGTGGAGCGCTACATGTAAGCGTTTAATGATGCTAATTTTGCGCATGGTTCTGTAATGTGTGTCCACATTTGTTACATAGCTTGTGAGAGAGAGTGGTATTTTTAGTAGCTCGATCGTAATCGTTAATTGATGGACTTTTAATCAAGATGATCATTTTTAGGTGATGTCTATTAGGATATTCTAATTGGCCACCCAGGTAAATGAAGGCAAGCTCCAAAATATTTATGCTGACGTGTCTCGCATTAAGAGCATCCGCATTCAATAAAATACACGTCATTATTTGTTTAGGATACCGTTTTAATAAAAATCCACCAGAAATCAACAAACGAAAATAATAGCACTTAACGATACGAAAATAATTACAATATCGTCAATGAATGGTGACCTAGTGAACTCGTCGATTTCCACCCCAAATAAAAAAGATGCGTAATTGATTGCATCGACGCGAGCTCATTTGACTGATTGTATAGAGCACCAAATTGCGTATTTAACGTATGGGAAGAACCCTCGTGAACCGTTGCCAATTTGGATGGCACCCCCCGGAGTCGGGGACGGCACCGCTCCCCCCAAACATGTTTATATTGCATTTAGATTCAGATCATTCAAAAAAGCAATACGTCCAATTTTATTGCCGTCAGATACCCTTCTGGAAGCAAAGAATGTCTAGCATGAATATTGTAAAATGGAAGTGGAACAGTGTTGCAAAATGCCGATCCGTTAAGGGCCATTCGCAGTTTTATCAGAGTGCAAATAACCCGCCCTGAGCAGATTAGATAAACTACAGAAAACGGCGCGACGTGGGAAGCGAGTCGAGAATTATGACGTAAACAGTGTTTTAATTACAAACGTTTGTGTGCAAATTACTCGCGAGCCATTAATCTCTTATGAAAAATGTCAGTAACACCATTCTTCATAAATAACTATTTTTTGTGTAAGGTCGTCCAATGTGACTCCTGCGTCTCGTTAAACGTATTAGGATCGTTGTGTTCGTTGACAATTTGGTTGGAATTTATGGCAGTGCAAATGAATGCGCATAATTTGTCAAAACTGTCGGATTTGCAGGGAGCGTGTACTAGCGATTCCCGAATCGTTCGGTATCTATGCAGATCTAAATTTAGAGGGTAATCGCTTGTTTAATAATATATGCCGCTGGGAGCACTCAGTATAATCTATTTACATTCGGAGTGGACGGATCTGTTCAGTCGATATTACATGAACGAGTATTTACTATTATCGTGAAACTCTCCGTTAACACTCATTTTTGCTTGTTCAACGTCAGTTCAGTTTTTCTCTTACTCGGCAAGTTCCTTATCAGTAATTACTTTTTTATAATCCGTCTTTGGATTACATTCATTAGCCTTTCACCGTTATAAATCGTTTTAATCTTTATATTATTTGATTTGAATAATTCATCTCGAAGAATGTAGGTAATAAATGAACTCGCAGATATTTCAACAGCTTCTTTTCAACAATGCAATTCCCTTACATTGTAATCACATTCATTCTGTTTTCAACGACCGACCCCATGGTTTGTATTCACGATGTTCAAGCATAATATAATAATTTATCTGTGAGAAGTAGTTAATTAGCAGCTATAACTAAGTAAAGCAGATAAAGGAAGGTATTCCTGTCATGAGGTCACGGATATCTTCAGTCGTCGCCACAGTAACAGATGGCTCATTGTGTTAAAAGGTGGAGATAAGCCATGTCTTGAAGTAAACACGCTTCATCTAACGAGTCGACTGCTCACCTACTTTTAGAAAATTAAATTAGAGAAACAACGGCTCACGCAAATTCTAGATTGTTACGAAACTGGCGTAAAATGCTAACTAACTATTGAAATTAATGAGGTTGAGTTTTTATAAAAATACTAGACATAGGTAGATATTAAATGTATAAAATAATTATGTTTATATGATGATTCAGCTCAACGCGCGACGACTCGACGTAAATACCAGCATTGTCTGCACCATTATAAAATTAATAACAACAATGACTCAGTGTACCGAATAAATCAAATTACATCGCCCACTATGCGGGAACAATGAAACAAAATATAACGTTTAATGTAACAATTAAACGCAAGACAATGCTGCGGAAAGGAGCTCCGCGTAAAACTGAGAACTTCTTGGCTCCTCATCAATCAGCTATCACGAACCCTACCCCGGCTTTGCTCGTTACACATAATTAATCACTGAATATAATTAAAATTCCCGATGACAAGGCGCGATCACCACAATATTCATCAGAGAGGAAAAGCCTCAGAAAGAATATTGGCGAGTTCAAAGAGCCAATGAAAGGACATTTTTTAACCCTTTGGGACCTTCGTCTTCGAGTGATTCAATTTTCAATTAATATTTGACGTGACTTGCAAATGAGGGCTAATTCATTTATCTGTTCTGTTGTGGCTTACTAAAATGATAGTTTTTAGATTAATTATTGTTTCTTTGGTGTTCTTCAGAGGCTTATAGTAATGAGGCACAAGATAATGTTAGATTTGAGGCGCCTCACTGGCGTCTGCCGTGGTGTAATTACCTAGTGACTCAGCATGGCTTTGTTCGCCCTGCATAGGATCCGCGAACAAACTTGTTTTAATTAATTTCGTGTCTCGAACAAGCCTTCAGCTGATTGTTATCTACTTAGTTGCTGTTAGCGCTCCGGACGCCCTGATAATGAAGCAACAAATTGTTCTAAACTAGACTTATGATTTTGATATCAATATGCTATTATGTGCTACTATCGTAGCTTAACTTATTACGTTATTGGATGTCGTTGGAGTTTCCTTGATGGTCTTATTGTTTATCATATGTACCTAAAATACGGTATTCAACTGCATCCGGTTAGACTGGAAGCCGACCCCAACATAGCTGGGAAAAGGCTAGGCAGATGATGATGTATAAGTACCTAAAATAAGAAATATTCCTTTCCTATTGTACCCTTTTTTCTGATTCTCTTCGAATGTTAAGAGAACTTTCAGAGTTGCCAGAAAATATTGGAACTGTGATTTTACCTTCAGCACCACCTACTGCTCCTGTTTTCCAGTATTTAACTACCACAAAATCAAGTGAATATTTTGGCTTTGGTTGGACTACATCTTTGTAATCTTATAAATGTATCCAAATTGGTCAATGAACCTTAGCATGGCCAACAATCAAATTGATATTACCCGTAACAGGTTTCAACGTTATTGTTCGCCCAAGTTCTCCGATATGATACACTTATCGATAATCCTTTCCAAAAAGCTCTTTGGCTACACTCATTACAATCTTATTATTGTTTTGAATGTAGATGTGAACCAGATATCGCCACGTAACTGCCGTTATATCTCCTCGTTGTTCGTGTTTGGCGCGCCAGTTGCCATGGTAACCGGTGAAATATATGGCCCCGTCTTTACTAAGCTTATTGCCATTATTAGCTAAGGATAGGTAGCTATTAATATCCACTTCCATTCTTCAGTACTTGGATTCATTTTAAAGTGGGAACCACTCCAGTCTAGAAATTGTTGCAATTAATTTGATGTGTTTGAGTTTCCTCATCATGTAACCACTTTCCTGCTTCAAGATACTCTTGGGTAACCTAAGTTATAAAAAGTCTTGATCTGTATGGAACCTGTTTTGCCATTTGTCGTAAGTGTATTAGATGTCTTGATATGTCATAAGCAAACGGTTAAAGGCAAATAAAAAATCAGATCTCAATGAATTTGTATTGATAAATCTTGTTCGCCCAGATTTGAAAGTCCATTAAAATCACATAAAAAAACTGTACTATCACGACAATCAATAAATCATAATCCATTGCTATTAAAACGACATGAATTTTACAATAGTCCATATAACAGAGTGCCCTCAAAACAATAATTAGTACCAATTACGACACGAAATATCCTCAACAATCAAATGGGATGACTGGCACAAGTTGAGTGGCCGCACGCAGAGAGAAATTAAGGAGATCATCCGTCTCTCTTCGGTGAAGGCACAATAACAGCTGTCCCTTGCCCTCATTCACAATTCAATTTAAGCTTTCAATCATCGACATCGAAAACTACCATTAAGATAGCGAGAAGTGCACTTATTTTGATTGAATAAGGCGAGCATTGTTTGAAAAGAATGTCTTCCTCAGAAGAATAATTTCTGTTTTCCTCATTGCTTTTTGTAGCTTCAGTAAATATGTTGAAATCTTAAATCACAAATTCTTGAGCATATTAGAAATTGTCTGATATTTTTAGCTTGACAATCTCAAGTACCTACTTTGTGTGGTTAATATCTATTCTGTTTTTCTTCTCAACTGTCTGAGTTATATTAAAATTCTTTAATTCAAAGAATTTGCGTCTCGTTATTATGATAGAGGTTAAACGCTTGTTCCTAAATTCTTCAAACATCATTATTTCATGGCCAAGACCCTCTTACATACAGAACAAATAAACTTCGGTTGACTTTGTTTATTTTTCTATGGGAGTTGAATTGCTTCTTCCTGGAACGTGGGTAATATTGGTAATCGTTCTGTAAATATCACTTGGGAATTTCCTAATAATGACAGAAGTAGTCCACACTTAGATACTTAAACAAAAGATGCTAACGATCTAAGTTACGGTCAAAGCAAAATATAGACATCAGTCAGACAGACGATGAAAAACTTTAGCAAGTTGTTAGATGCTTGTTTGAAATAGTTTACAAACAAAAAAATCTAATTGTACATTGTATTAAGAATATGCACAACAACCTACGTGAGAGGTTCGTTTCCGCCAAACGGATAAGTAGGTAGCTATAACCTGTAATCGAAACCGGTTTAGTCAATGTGGACTTACGGACTGGGGAGAGGGCATGCGCGATATCATAGCAGGTGTTCCACTGTGAGCCTACTGCCTCAATGAGAATTCCAATTCAAGCCTTAAATAGTTTGTCTGAGATTTACTTCGCGGTCTAGCTATAACTCAAGATAAATGTTGCCACACAGCTGGCCTTTGATACGAGGGATCTGAGTTTGATAAACGAAGATAAAAAGAGTTGCGAAGCCCATGAAGTTGTCGAGGAGGCTATCATTCCACCATTAGGACTCACCATAAACATTCGAGAATGAGTTTAGGCCGGCGTGTCTGTAACGCGTGTTTAATAATTTAAGGTCTGAAGGCGCGCCGTCCCTTACCGGCCTGTTCTCTGAATAATGGATGCAACAATAATATGACTCCGAGTACGCCGTCTCAATTTATTCAATACCCAATTCCATATTGCTTGTCCATAACTCCAACAGGAATTTCAAACTCTGAATATTTAGAGCTCCGAGTGAAATAAAACTTATTTTAAATATTGATGTCATTGATACTTAGTAATCCTCTTACTTCAACAATCAACTCTCATTTGTGGCGTTGGAATATCCTCCTCCGAATAAAAGGCTTTTATAAGAGAAACATGGGAACGTACACCTGTCGCACCCCGCATTTAGAATATCGTCTGGTTAGAGTATTAAATATATTAGTATTCATTCGAAATGTATCACAGACGAAATAGCGGTTTCAGAATATTTCGCACAAATTATCTATAGACTTATTCGGAATATCCCATTATTGTTTAAGAAAATAGAACTTGGGAAATTTACGTAGCTCTGGCATGCTATATGCAAGCTTTATTTGCATAGTAAGCGAGTTGTTTAGTTGCTCTTTAAATGTAAGGAACTAATGTGTAGGTAGAGAGTTAGCCAAGCGGAACTGGTTATGTTCTGCTCACTAATGTAAAACTAAGTAAAATTAACATTAGCTCTTCTGGGGATTTTAGCATTTCCAAAGTTTTGATTGAAAGAAACACAGGTTGAACTCGGATTATTTCAGAGAACATCCAATTTTCTTTGCAATCTTGGACGCTTCCATTCGGGAAGTTAAGGTGGATTCAATAAAAGTTTATGATTATGCTAGGCGATGCTTCTTTTTCTTTAATCAAACCCCATTTGTGTAGGTACATGGTGTTTTCATGAGGGTGCAGCAGAATGCGTTTAATTCGTTAATAAATCAGGGTGCGGGGTGGTGCGGGTTCATTAGGCTGATCGCCCGGGGCTTCCGGGGTGTCTGTCCGGCCCACTCCATGCACTCCAGCCTTCGGTTGCTTGATGCATTTAATTTTGCGAGGGCATTCGATGATGGATGCGTCGCTAATTCCATTTGTCCATCAGCGGGCTTGTCGTTTACAAACCACCGATGCACGAAACATCAATTTGCTTTTGTTTCACAAATTCATTCAATTACTTCGTCTTTATTGACATTGCCTTTTTGTAGCCAAACAATTTGATTTGGGGCATTCAAAGAATCAGCTGCTTAATCTGTTTTAATATCCAAATGAGAATCTTAGTTAAAATAAGTAATTAATTGGCTCTCATAACTTGGGCTTATCGCTGGCATAAATTAAGGTAGATTCGCGCGGCGCCTCGTCCACGCACGTAGTGAAACTTTTAATTGCATTGAGCTCTATCACTGTCGTCAACTGGGAGTTATGAACACCCACAGAGATTGTACTCTTCTCCGTGCTACTAACAAATAAATTTTAATCATGTATCATAGAGAACCAATTAAGCGCATTATCGGGTGTTAGAAGCGTGACATTATTTATGACTATCTAAATAGTTTAAAATTTTATTATTAATAAGAACCATTTCTAATCTAATGAAACGAGAAATCTATTATAACTTCGAAATTAAAATCCTCCGAAATTATTTAGGATCTCGAGAGTCAAGTACGAAATGAATAATGGATTAATTAGAATTTTTAAATTAAAATTGTCACCGTGTATCCGTTCTGTGGCCAGCACAAACATAATACAATAGAGGCCAGGGCCGGACGAGAGGACTCATTAATTTAGATGATTGTACAATTATCTAAATATAAGCGGAGCGAGACGCCCACGCGGGCGCAGGGGGTACTCCAACCCGAAAACGAGGGAGGGGAGCGGGCACTCGTTTTTAATTAAAGCGGCGATGAAATGAAGTGGTCCGTATAATATTGCTTAGACATGTTTTAAATTAATTTTAACCCGTCTTATTACGAATGATTTGATGAAATAATTTGTGCGCTCCCGGGTCTAGCCGACACATTTTCGTAAGTCATCATTTCTTTTCCACACTGGAATCCTTAACAGCTTACAGCAGTAATGCAATATCCTCATCAAATGGCAGGCAATCAAACGTTTTGTTTAGTTCGTGGCTTAATGTAGATTGGCCGGCCCCCATGACTCATGAGCGAATAGGCCTAAGTCCTCAATAACAATGTTGGGGCCGGGGCCCCGGCCGGGCCGCGGTGACGGCGCTCTCGTACGCAAGGGTTGTGCGCCTCTCCTCTTCTCTATTTGTTTTTCGTTAAAGATTTAATTAAAAGTAGGTTTATTTTAAAGAAAATTGATGTTCAAAGTAAATAAATCCTTGATGGTTTAATTATCTCTTAGTAATTGAGTTTCACCTGACGGTAAAATAATTAGTGTTGTGCTCACGAGATGCTTATTAATTAATGATTTTGGAGATACTGTTGTACGGGGTAATCTATAATGATGTCTTCTTTTGTGATAGAAGCTTTAATTCGGGCACGTTTTTTCGTTTCACGAACATTAATTATATCCTTCAAAGTTCATTAATTGCCGATTTATCTAATGCAATTGCCTTGAAATTAATTGCAAAGCTGATATTTTTATAAAAAAAATGTTCTTGAAAAACTTTGAAGTTTGGGTCTATTGATGAGTTCTTAGACTAAAATTGTTTCCGCAGAAGTAATAGTTGTTCAAGATTCTCACTTCAACTGGTTACAGATTAGTTAACTTCTCATGTCAATAATTGCACATCACTCTGTGTTTGAAGCAATTAGATGAGCAGCACGTGGCCGCTTAGTTTGAAGTTAGCAAGCCGTCGCGGAGTGCAGCCGGTCTGCCCCACCACCACACATGTTTCTACATCCAGCAGCTGAGCTATTGTTGTAATGTCTCCAACGTGTCATAGTTTATTAGTTGATGCAGTCTGTTTACAAACATGCTGCATTGCAGTTCGACGCTAAAGACGTTCGATCGTTACAAGCCAACCACCAACTTCTTCCCGATAGTTACCTAAAGGCTTTGTCCTCTGGGGTCTGTAGGCCGCGCGTCCAGGCTTGGTGCCTCGAAGGGACCCGCCGGTCTCCGGACCGGCACGATGCACCAAACAAAAAACTTAACAATAACAAAAAAACACAATAAACGTATGAACTCGAGAAACTACACCGTCGAGCGCAGTCTCTTAACCTTTTAGTTCGACAGGATAAAAGACTGGTCACATAAAAACTTCCTTGTAAAACTTTAAAACAAAACTGTACAGAGAACTTCGAAAAAAGTAGAAATGTTTGTGGGGATCGACGACACTTCCCCGTGCGGCGTTTCGGTCGCGACTGAGCCACGCGGTCGGAGAGGGGCCGCGCGGGGGCAGGGGGGCGCCGGCCCCGCACCTCCGCGGTATTATTTGATTAATTCGCCTCCCCCTTCTATACTCGGTGAGTCGTTACGACGACGGCGACGTTAAGTTTTTAAATTTCAGTGAGAGGACCGCAACCTTCACCTACTCCTTAATACTTTAATTGAATTAATTAAGATCGACCGGCGCCAACAAAGATTAGACGTTAATAAGCAAACGCTGAAGGACCCGTCCCGTTCATGGTTAATTACAGCGGCCGCGGCTGCGGTACGCTCGCAGGAAAAAATCCCAGCTTGAAATAATGAGTATTACCTACCGAGCAACGTAAGACCCGCTAATTGGTGCATTTACATACAGAAGTAAAATAAAGTCAAAGTGAGTTATTTGACGATGTCAGATGTTCTGAAACGAGTGACAGTGCACGACATCGACAACGTTGCTATAGATTGAGTCTGTCCTGTCGGCCGGCCCGCCGAGGACACTTTATGCATTTTGGTGAATATTAATCATTGGACCGAATCCTTTTAGTGCTTACAGCCCATAGGGATACGAAACACAAGTATTGCAGTTCCACTGATTATGTTATTCAACGGGACAGGACAGATGACAAACTTTATTCAACTTCAAGAAGTTTCCTTGTTACTTTTCTGTATTTTTTCGAAGTAAAAGCGTCTAATGTCACAACGATCAGTTTACCAATTAAGCCAACTAAAGTCGATTAGACGTTGACTATTGAACCCAATCCGTTAAGTCCATTTGTTGTTCCCACGGGCCGAGCGACTGTGAAACTGAGGCAGGAATTAGTGATGCGATTCCTTCATTCGAGGTGACTTGATTCGGTTAGCTTAGCTTTAGAACTTTTGGCGAAGATTGGAAAATAAAAGATGGTAGATGGGATGTTAGTGATGGAGCTAACGGTGATGTGATAGAAGAATCAAAATGTCTAGAAGCCGGGGTGCCAAAAAATAATCCATGGACCAATTTATAAAGAAGATGCTGTTTTTATTTCAAAGGAAAATAAAAACATATACAAAAAGTGCCAACGACACATCAAAGCAGGTCGTCTCCATAGATCCTGCCAAAGTGACATTGAAAAATGCATTATAGGCCTAACCTATGTTTGCTGCTTGGTGTCAATTCATATCAAGGTAAAAATAAATGAATCGAGTAGAAAAATAACCTTACACATCCCGACAGGAAACTCATTACGAATTCCGTGTCGGGTTACAAGAAAGAGGCCGCTCTCGATTTCTGGCTAATTCAATAATTTTACGGACGGAGCATTATCGAGCTAATTCGGTTTAGTTCGGTTAAGCTCGATCGATCAACTGATGCGCGGGCGCAGGTGGGCGCTTAACAAAGTATACGCGCACCTCCAGCCCGTATTATGAAACTTTGATGTAGGTACCTATTTGAAACTCTGGATTCTGGAAATTTTGTGTTCCTTGAAATATTCCTTTTACTTCTTCATTTATGTTGGTATTCGATTTCTATCACCTCTTAACTATGTTTGTTTTGAGGACTATTGACTAGGTTCCATAGCAGGTTCCAAATGATATGCTTATTTATAGGTATGGATCGGTTCGATTTTACATTTTTGATGCCTATTTTAAAATGGAACTCTTACGTTTCACTTTGATGCACTTTATAACAACACCAAGCCTTTGAGTTTTAATGACATGGCAACCTGTGGTCACAGATGGCACGTGGCAACTGTCGCTGCTCCCGCCATCGCCACTGTGTACTTAGATGTTAATCCAAGGTAGGCAGGTCCTACATTGGATTTTGACCCTTAGTTTCATCCATCTTAGTTTTATCCAAGTAGGTACTTGGATTAAAAATACAGCATAAGAAAAAGAGGTTATAGGTTTTGAACCTACTTGGATTTGGTTACGTCTAATCGAAACCCTAATGACACACAATAATAACAGTGCAACTTTTTTGTTGCTTCAGCTTATGGTATGCCTCAGGCAATTAAATTCTACCGTGTAAATCAGGTTTTAGTTTTCGTAAAGTACTGTTCATATATCCTAAGCTTTTGTCAAAAGTCCTATTGAAAAACATTTTCTTCGTTTTTGTTGTTGTTTTTTCAAATCTCCCGGTGTTTCCTTCTGCTTCAATTATGCAACAACCTCTTTTTCTAACACTGTATTTTAAATAAACTTCTTGATATTTTTCGCGATTTCTTCCAACATAAGCACTAAAGAGTACGGTCTAATAAAATATTCACCATCTTTCAGAAATAAAACGCTTTTGAACGTTCTTAGTTTTCGTGGTACGAGGAAATCTCTTACAAGACTGCTCCGCTTTGAAATTAATCTTTGTTTAAAGTTAATGGGTCTTATTAATCATGGGCATTATGTCTAGATGAATATAATGTGGTAATCGGTGACTCACTTCAAAGATATCGAGGCTTTTATTACGAAAACAAATGCACCGTTACACAACCTGTCCGTTGCTCTATTACATTAAACCGATCCGGAAGACAATAGAAATTACACTTTAATGCACCGCATTAAAGCTCATAATTAACTTAGAATTATTCATTCTCAGATACCTGTGGCAGGTGAATGTGTTACCAATATTATATTTCTTAATTAATAGAGGTGAGAACACTCAGATCCACGGGAATATAATATAATATAATGGGCTTTATTCCTGACTAATTTAATTGTAATGGTTTTAGTATGTTTTATAATTTTATGGTTCCGTGTCTATTATAATTGTATTTATAATAACTTAATACATTGTATCGACAGCTGCTTCAATTAGAGTGGTTATGTAAATCTACCTCTTGTGAAAGTAGTTTTAACGACTACACTTGGGTTTTGTGGGTGTATTTTAGACAGCCTTCTTAATCCTTTAAGTATTCGTAACACAAGAGTTTCTATATTCATGTAACCATCTCTTCATCAGTATTATAGCGGAGAGACTAATGGGTACAGCACTCCCCCTCTGTCTGCCAAAACGTACGGCGCTCCGCGACGTCTCATCCAATCAGGATAATGTGTGATACTCGTCAATCGTGTAAGTGGCTCCAAATTGTACTCCAATACGTAAAGTCTTCTCTTATTGAGTGCACTTTTGTGATTAGCTAGTAGTTTTCTTTACCTTGTTATTTGAAGCAGGGTCTTTTGAACGTTTCTCCAAGCCAAGCTTTCTTTAAACCAAGCAATCAAAATGATGGTAACAGAACAAGATGCGTAAATGCAGACATCTTATTTCAAGATTAGTTTACATATTCACGTCTCTAAAACGGGTAACAACGAGACAAGGGTACAATTAAGGCGGTGGCACACTGCACCGCTGCAGCGGAGGGCGGGTGTCGCGCGTCGTCACAATGCGCCAAATGACGGCCGGTACGCAAATGAAGAATATTGTCGGACGGCGTGAATGCTCCTTAATGACGCGTAGTCGGGCAGACCCCGTGTGCCGTCGTCACCCACACGACATTTGCGCGATTGTCGAGTGTTAATTATTGGATCATTGTCGAGGTGACTCCACATGGGGAGTGTCTTTTGAGGTGGTTTGTATGCCATGTGTGACTATGAGCTTTCTGAGTATTCTTAGTGTGTTGTTTGCTAGGAACATAAGCGTAATCATTACTTATTTTTCATTTGAATATAAGGAAGTCTGCCTTGTAAGGGTTGTAGAAAAGGATCGGAATGAGCTAGAAGCCAAAGATTAAAAGCGTGCATAAACTGGAAGTGTTAGTAAGACCTAAGTTGGTGATAAGATTCTAAAATATGATAAAGTAGTTCTCATTCTTATTGGTTTAAAATCTTATAAAATTATTAACATAGTTAAAAGCTGAAACAATAAATATTCAACAACTGTCAACTAGTACTTTGTTGTGGAATTCGGTAAGTATTTGAACTTGCGTGCGCACACGCACGTTCAGGTGCCAAAGCAACAGTTACACAAACTCCGTCAAGTGGTGTGGCGACACTACAGTGAGTACTGTCAACAAATTGTACCAACATGTGATTTGTGCCCGCACATAAATCAACAGATTTCACCGTTTGTGAACCCAAAATAAATCTGATGTGTACAGCAGCAGGTACAAAACGATCTAGTTGACACAGATACTATAAATTGTTTTTAAAAGAGTAAATATTGGTTTAAAACAGGTGTTTCCATGTCAAAATCATCTACGATATTAATGTGGCTCTAAAATGATTTTATAATTGCCTCGTCATCAAAATTAACTTCAAGTGTTCGTATATTATCTATTCCATTTGATCGTTTAACATCGATATCAGATGAGTACCCTCATATTCTGTCTGCCTGGACGTTAAAAAGTCTTCAAATACAAAATATTAACACAGTCGTCATAACAACTTCACTTATTACAGTTACAACAGTACCAATAACTTCGTATCTATCGCGAAATACTTCACTTAAATATCATATTCGTGCTAAACATAAAACAGTGGGATGTACTACTGCTGGTTATAAAAGCTAGGCAAGACAAACCGCGGTTGTAATATACATTATGAGGGCACTTAATGTCGAAGACTGACATTCACCAGCTACCAAGACCGGGACGCGGGTTTATGAAAACTACTTTTAAATGCGGTATAGAAGTAGGAGAGGACATTATTGTAATTGTGCTTATAGCTTTTAGCGTAGTTGTGGTGTTCTAAGACTTAGGGACACTTTCATGATTTATGAAAGTAAAAGTATGTTTAAATGTATTAATAAATCATTGTCCAAAAGTCAGGAATTATGCAGTTAATATTGAAGGCTTTGTAGACGACAGTGATCGTAAAAATCAGACGAATTTGGAAACAATAAAATTTAAGTAACCAAAGGTTCGAGTTGAAAATCTGTAAACTAACTCAGGTTCCATGTTATACATTCAAGAAAAGTTTTGAATACAGTTTTCGTAAATCTGTGTTCAAGTGGGATGACTGCCAAATTCCTCGACAGCACGCGTGCGGTTGTACCATTTCTTTCTATTGTAGTATTATTATTTCTTAATCACATGTTAAACGTATGATTAGTGAAGATTACAAGTCATCCGAGAAAGGAATATAATTACAACTTAGTAGTTTATGTATCCCAATACATAAACTACTAAGTTTTATACTCAAACCGAAGAAAGCTGGCGCGACTGGCAGGTGCGGAGATTTACGGAGCGCAGTTGACCTCTGCCAAGCAAATTGCCTTCACAAAAGAAGCGTTGACGGGGACGCACAAAACGGTTGACCCTAACCTTGAAAGTGCAGACGAGGGACCGAGGCTTGTGAAAAAGAGCTTAATTGACTACAATTTAAATTTTTTGTGACCTTAATTACTTCGACGTACAACATTGCGACATGATTAATACTGACGTTTCCATTCTAAAACACGAAACACAAATAGAAGTATCCATAACAGCGGAAGTTATCAGCAATTATTTTGATACCGGAGAACATTGTTTATACACCTTGCTGATGTGAACACCAGATAACTAAATTACTGAGCATGTATTTCTTAAAATATATAATAAATCTTATGCTAATTGTTACAAATTCTCAGAACAGCACGTTACGGGGGTGGTTTTCGGGACTGGGAGATCAAGGACGAGCAGCTTCGTGGCGTCATCGAACGAGAGCGCATTACGTTCGATTGTAGGGCCAGGCGCGGCCTAATTGCCAGCATTGTGTCGGCATGCAGATGTGAATGGGCTTTGATTTGGGGCCGGGGCGCGGGGGCCGGGGCCAGGGGACAAATCGCTCGTTACGGCTGCAGGTAAACTTTCATTGAGCGTCGGAAGGCGTCGGACGTGAGAGGCGGCCGACAAAATGCCCTCGTTATTCGCCGCCGAATCACTCGCTCATTGTGCTCCGGGAAACGGTAGACGCGGTCGCCGAATCACGAAAAAGACTTTAATGAGGCGTGAGAACGTTCTAAATGAACGATTGTGCAGGAGCTTGGATTAATGAACGATTGATATTAGAGTGGCTCTGATTAACACCCCATTACGGGATGTTCCAGACAAAATACCGCCGGCTAAGACACTTCGTCATTTCTTCGACATAATGTAATAGATTCTCGGTTTCGGAAATTTCGGCAGTTCATCGAACCACTTGTTGCTCTGTAGAGGGTGAGAGAAAAACTGAGTGTCGGGCGAGAGGCGATCCTCCCGCTCCCCGCGCCTTCCCCTCACAATCCTCTGGTCCGAACTCGCACGCCAATTAAAACCTGACTCCTGGCGTTTTGTCATGTAGGTATGGCACGCGTTAGATTTTGCTAGCTGTATTGAATTTTAATTGAATCAATGTTCTAAAAATATTTTTTTAATTGGCACAGCCTAGCATAGCGTGTGAACATAGCACAAACGAGTATATTTAGGCTCTTAATTCAATATTTAAAATTCAACTGTTACTAGGGCGCATAATATAATTGGAGTACGTAGGTAGGTCTAGGTAGTTACAATGTGGGGTGCTTAATTAGTTGGCATAAAGTGTGTAGTGCGGTGCATACTGCAAATATCTGTGTGAGCACCCCAGTGCGTGAGACAGGTGGCGAGGGCACCCGGCGGGGCCCGCCAGTCCGGGGCCGCCTGCCGGGGCCCGGGGCGCAACGGTGTAACAGTTGCCTCGCATCACCGACATGTGCCCACTATTTGTATGTAAATTAAAAATTTAATTAACAGTTAAAAATAAACACACTACATTACTTTCCATATTTTAATGACTATGTACATAATAAATAGTTGTTTCGTCTAAGTTGTTAATATAGGTAATTCGCTAATATGGCCGCGTAGTTGCTAGGAACAAGTAGGTATTTAATTAGTTAGGTATGTATTGGTTAGCCTTTCACTTCACGTTGCCCGCGGCTCTGAATCAGCTTAGTAACTCAATAATATATGATGACGTAATTTAAGGATCAAGCGACAATGATTTACAATGTTCGAAATGAGGTCAACGGCTATGTGAGTGATTTGGTAATCTAGTGGTTTTACTTTACTTTTACTGACGTCTGACTCTGACAGATTTCAGTTTGAATGACGTATTTTTTACTTTTTACGAAGCAGATAAGTACCTACCTACAATCTGTACAGTATAAAATATAATAAAAAAATAAACAATACCTACGTGTTAGTATGCATAATTATGTTTTAGTAGAAACAGCACCAGCACAACTTTTACTCAATATGTAACCCGCTTAGGAGTAAGTATATATATTCCAATAAATATTCTTAGTGATTACGTACGCAAAAGGACCTACTGACCAAAAATGTTACCAATGTTAAAAATGTTAGTGATTTAGACTCTGCCTTGACGAATCGGTCAGGAGGACATTTCACGCATGAAGTTTAATCTGTAGAAATACTTTTTCAGAGCTTTCATTTTTCAGTTCTGTTTGAAAAAAACATGCTGCATTCCAACCAAAGACCAAAACAAGAAAAAAAAACCTCCTTGGGAATATATTTTTTTAATTATTTTGTGTCATAGGGGTTTGGGCTAGTTTGGGATGACAAATAGTATAAAAAGAGACCCAAATAAAAAAGGTCTCGTTGGTTGGATTAAATAGTGTCATAATATATTAACATTTATGGAGTGGGAGCCAACCGTGAACCGGAGTCAAGTATCTTTAAAAATGCCAACAGTTTACGCAAACAATGCCTTAAACATGATACTTTTTGTTAAAAACCTTCACGGTAAAACGCATTTGTTTGTTGTTAAACAACAAAAAGTTAATGAAATTAAAGGTGTCATGCTCCAATTATAGCCCCAGTAGCCGGTGCACGAGGAGACTTGCGCACGTGATTTCAATATTTCATCTCAAAGGCAGCATACACACTACACACTGCGGTCTCGGCCCGCACTCGTTCCACTCCTACAATTACGCGCTTGTGTCATATTTACAGCCCAGGTAATTGCCATTCAATTACGAGGCCAGCCCGCTGTGCATCTGAGAGAGAGGTCCGACCCCTCACCGATATATCCGTCCCATTCCAACGCGGCGTGCAGCCGGCCAGCCATCAATCATCGAACACCCCCCGCTGGGCGCCTGTAGGGATGGGAAACGTCACAAAGCGAGTATCTCAGCCCAACAATGCTCGATAAGTGGGCAAACGCCACGCTAAATTGATTCCGAACCGATTCTGATCCGAACGTTGTTTAGCCGTATTAATTTAACTCGTCCGCTTGTCATTTGTGTTGCAAAATGTAGTTATGATGGCATTTATATTTTAATAGAATTATGAATAACGATTAATTGTTTTTAACGATATTCTAGAGTAAACAGGTGTTTCTAAATGTCACCGGATCTTTGTGTTTGGCATTAATTGTAGACTAAGCATTATTTTATACTTTAATATTAAATTATAAACTTCCTAGACCCTAGCAGCTAGTTAAAGGTTTTACATAAACGATGGCTTATAGCATAATAATTAAGGTGTTTATAGCGTAATTGTTAGTAAATAATGGCATTGGCACTTTCATAGGCTTAGAAAAAAGATAACAAATGAGAGGATGTTAACTTAAAATAAATACGCCAATTAAGAAAGATTATAATCATTTTTCAAATGCAAGACACTTTGTTGTATTTTATACGTTAAATAAAATACCATGCTATTACAGTATAATGATGGGTTGTAAAGTATCGATATAAATAGCGAGTGTGTGCCAGCCCTAGGTTGTAGCACAGGTATGCAATCTCGCCTTTATACCATCACCCTATTGCACTTCGGTGCTCGAGCCAATCTTTCAAATTGAGTTCAGTGCGATGTAGGGAATAATGTGATTTAAAACCAATAACTTAGTTATCTGTATCATTTATTTAGGTTTTCTTGATTCGATTTTCATTTATAGGTACACTTTGTAAAATAGAGAGGGTGTGGGAATGTACCTGCTAATGTAAGAGAAGCTAACAGATGGATACACAACTTCATCTCATGTAAGTGGTCTCTGGCCATTCCAATGATTGAAAAAATAGCTTTGTAAAGTACCTACTATAAAAAGTTGTACTGCAAACTGCAAGTACAGTCCATCGTATTTAATCGTTGATGTAATTAAATCAGCGTGTAACTGTCCCACTGCTGGGCAAAGGCTTCTTCTCATACAGAGAAGGCACGTGCATTGAACACCACACTTGCTCAAGACGAATTGGCTATTTCAAACTTATATTAACTACTAGCTTCTGCCCGCGACTTCGTCCGCGTGAAATTTCTTGTTCCCCCGACCCACCCGTCGCATCTCATCTAAATCACCTAATCGCTATTACTTCGTTTTTGCTTAGCGTTCTTTCTGACTCTTTTTTCTTTTTGCTCGGCTCCTAAGTCATAGCGTGATGTTAAATAACCTGGGTAGCTCAACGTCCGATCAGGACCAGGGTCCGTGCCGGACGGCGCGTACGTGTTCCACGCGCGCCTCAAAGAGATGTCAGCATCGAGGAGGGGCCCCATAGGGCCGAAGCCTGCCGGGTCAGCGGGATTGTCCGAAAGGGTTACCGCTGGCCCGGAACATAAAGGGCTAAGGAAGGAACACGGGTGGGTTCTAGTCAGTAAGAGTCTGACACTCCCTTCCGCTCCACCCAGAGCGGGAGGGGTCATTTGATGATTTCCCATCAGAAAAAAAAAAATGTTAAATAACCTATAGCCTTCCTCAAGAATTGCGGCTATCAAATACAAAAAGATTTTTTCAAATCCGACTGATAATTCCAGAGATTACCCCCTACATATTTAATAAACTTACAAACTTTACCACTTTATTATATTAAGTATAGATAAATCCAGGTTTCCTTCACCGACGTCAGTGATGTCTAAGATAAACTTAGAAAGTACAGACGCCAGCACATCAAGCTACTACAATCTATCAAACTTCTTTAATAGGTTTTCAACTTTATCGCTAAAGAATAAGGTTTAAAGTTGATTAGGAAAATTTTATTATTTTACATCTGTACATATGAATTGAAAATGTCACATTGGTACTCGTCGGGATTTGAACCCACAACCGTGCATGAGAGGCGAGGTCTTAGCCACTAGACCAAAGAAACCAGGATTGTAAGAATTTCATATACTTGTAAAATATTATTTCAAGCCCCATCTGATCAAATATAGACTCTGATGAGTGATGAACAGTTTGACCTAGAGACAGTTTTGGCTATACAATTTTACACATAAGGCAAAACCAATATAGAAACGTGTCTAAATAAATAAATAAATAGGTAGGCAAACACATTTTGGTTTTTTTTATTTTAATATTTATACAACAAACAAATCTATTTCCCGAAACCTTGAACTATTCGCAAAATACGTGAAGCAGTAATTCAACATGTATGGAATTAAAACTATTTAAACAGTCGGAAACAATCAATTATGTTTCTTTTTCTGTTTTTTTTTTGCCTCGTTGGTATAGTGGTCGCAAGTGCTACTGCTGAGCACGACGTCCCGGGTTCGATTTCCAGGTCGGGCAAAGGGTTATTGGGAATTTCTCAATTATAGCGCGGAGACTGGATTGCGCCCGGTTGATGGCAATAGGCTAGCCCCCCATTACATGGGACTTTAACGTAGGTAACTGACGAAATGTGGGTGTAGCGACGACTCCCGGCCACCGTAGGCGCGGGCCTGCGGGCGGAGAGTAATGGGTAGCTCACCGTCCGATCAGGACCAGGCCCGTGCCGGACGGCGCGTACGTGTTCCACGCGCGCCTCAAAGAGATGTCAGCATAGAGGAGGGGCCCCATAGGGCCGAAGCCTGCCGGGTCAGCGGGATTGTCCGAAAGGGTTACCGCTGGCCCGGAACATAAAGGGCTAAGGAAGGAACACGGGTGGGTTTTAGTCAGTAAGAGTCTGACACTCCCTTCCGCTCCACCCAGAGCGGGAGGGGTCATTTGATGATTTCCCATCCGAAAAAAAAGAGATAGGTGCATCTCTGCCCAACCTCTCGGGGCAACAAGGCCTGATGATATGTTATGTGTTTATTTCATTTTATTGGTTCGCTTTTCTATCCAATCTCACCTGATGGCTAAATAATAACAGCCGCACAGGTCGATCGATCAGATTAAGCTACGCTTGACAAGGTTGGTCTGTGGATGTTTGACCATGTTTACATACCGAGACCACTCCGTGTCTCGGAAAGCACGTTAAGCCGTTGGTCCCGGCTGTCATTCGTGGATCTTTGACAGTCGAGTCGTTACGGATAGTCAGAAGCCCGAAAATCTGAAAACCAGTCTTACCAAGAGGTATCGTATTACCCAGTATCTGGGTTGTGGAGGTCAGATAGCAAGTCGGTCCGGTCCGGTTAGACTGGAAACCGAACCCAACCTAGGCAGATGACGATGGTAAGCGATGATGCGGTCGACAAAGATGCACGATTGCCTAGAAGTGACCTATTTACTTGGGAACTTCTAGTATGTAGCTTTCGGAAAACACAGACTTAATTTAGCCTTTTAATTTATTAATTTTTAGATTTTAATATGCATAATGCAATATTATTTTGATTTAAAAGAGTGTCCATGGAGTTTCTTGCCCGTTCTTCTCCGTAGGTACCTTCGCTTTGGAATGGGCAACTAGCTTCATCTTTCTGACTGACCGACCCCTTGACAATTGAAAAGTGCCTGTTATTGGTATGAAATAAATGCTTTGAGTTTGAGTTTGAGCAACCCACATTATACATAATTATAAGCCGCGCTAATGTGAGTGTGAAAGTTCATAAGTTATTATCTTGAAAGCATAGAAAGTCTTTGTCGATTCCCGACGCCATATTATCGGTAAGGGTCATTAAGTTAATTTTTTTTATAGTAAACCAGCTGCTGTTGCTCGCAACTTTGTCTGCGATCCAAGATGAAAAGTAGCCTATCGTTCTGCAATTCATGGTCTACCCATGCTAATAAAAATGTCATCTAACTCCATTCAGCAGTTTTATCATGAAAGCGTCAATCCCGTGGGAATATCGGGATAAAAAGTAGCCTATATGTTAATCCAGGGTGTCAGCTACCTCCATACAAAATTTTATCAAAATTGGTCAGGCCGTTTAAGCGTGAAGAAGTAACAAACATATAAACACACACACACTCACAAACTTTGGCCTTTATAATATTAGTGTGATTAGTTATGATTAAGAAGTTAGGAACGATTCAAAATAAGAATGAATAAAACAGTTAATTTTGTGACCTTTTAGCTACTTAAAACGTTAAAGTTTACTGTCATGTCATGACGGTAACATTTTGCCTCAAGCTTTAACTGTTTTCGGATCGTATAAAATACTGTTTTGAACGTTAGGCTCTTATGGAACTGTTTAAAGCAGTTCAGATTAATGTTTTTTCATTTTTATTTACTGCTGATTTCTATAGTATATTTCTATACTCAACTATGAGTCTGATGATTGGTATCTCGGTTCTCTGACGGATACTAAGTAGGTAATTTATTTTTATAATTCTTCGCTAATTCATACAAATGTTATAAATTTGAAAGTAACTATGTCTGTCTGTATGTTACCTTTTCACGCCTAAACCACTGAACGGTTTTTTATAAAATTAGGCAGAGAGATAGATTGCATCCCGGGGAAGGACATAGGATAGTTTTTAACGACTTATCTCGCAAGCGAAGCCGCGGGCGGAAGCTAGTTATTATTAAATTTGCCTACTTGTTTTTTTTATGCACAGGGACATTTGAATCCCATTTGTGTCTTGTATAAAATACAGGTGGCTGGCAGGGACATGGACGCGCAACCTGCCAACCATGGATTCAGTACAAGACATGATTCCGAAACCTCCTTGGGTGGAATTTTTTCATCAATTACTAAAAAAAAATATTTGAAAGAAAGAAAAAGTATTTATTGCGACTCGTACAGGAAGATCACAAACTAGGTATACTAAACACAGTAAAATAAAAATCCAAGTTATATAAAATTAAAGTAACAAAAGGAAAATGAGACAGAAAGTCCTTTAAGAGGCCAAAAGGCCATTTTTGCTGGTCCATACATTTTTATTGCGTAGATATCTTTGCACATTTCTATGAAACAGCAGCCGGTCGATTCAGTAAAAATCTCACCGTGAAAACTTAGGTGAAGTGAGTTGGTTTTTGCTAGGAATTGACACTATTGACAGCTCACTCCACGCTCACTTCACCTAAGTTTTCACGGTGAGATGTTTACAGAATAGCACCGCAGATTTTGTTTTTCATAACCGGCGACAGGTTTCACTAGGTAGGTTGGACTGGGTTCAGTTTGCGCGTCGATGTGTATGCCACCCTATATAATAGTCAATAAAAACGTTAAAACACGTCATCTTAAAATGAATTCAAGGCAAAGACTGCTAGATCAAAAACAATCCAGTGTTGTATTCCTATTTATCATTTTTTTTTAACTATAATTTCAAGTAAATCACGTACATAATAAATAGAAAAGCGAATTTTCTGATTGTTATCCATAGGAAAGTTCCCTCAGCTACTAAAGCTCTGATAATACTAATTAAGAGCGATCGGAACGAAGTCCTCTTCACGCTAAGGGTCAGCTTCGTTACCCGATTCCGAGAAAATTTACGAACGTACCTTAGATGATCGAATATTGCATTTGTTACTAGTACCTATAATTTGGCACTAATTATAGATATATATTATTTAGTATAGATATATTTTTATTATGAAGAAAAAACAGTTGTTTATAATTTGAAGTGATTCTATAAATCTATACGAATAATAAATTTGCAACGAAAAAATTTTGTGCGTTTGTCTGTACATGTTCTGGACTGACGCAATAACGGCTGAAGGAATTTGGCTGAAATTTAGTACACGGACAATTTATAACCTTGATTAACCTATAGGCTACTTTTAATCCCGGAAGTACGTTTCAGTGTGATATTATCCGGCATCCACGCGGGCGCAGCCACGCGCAAAAGCTGGTGACGTAATAGAATGGTCAAAAAGGGCTTGGATTCATATTATCTCGTATAATTTTATCAGCTTATCTCATTTCATCGTCATGATTTTTAAACACTTATGTAGATTGCGCAGGTCATGAAATCACATATCTAATAAGAAACAATACAACATCACTAAAAATAATCATCAGCAAAGTGAGCGTGGAGTGAGCTGTCAATATTGTCAATTACTACTACTACTTTACTAGCAAAAACAAACTCACTGCACCTAAGTTTTCACGTTGAGATTTTTACAGAATAGCACCGCAGGTACCTATTAAGTGATACTAATCGTTTTGCCTATGAAGTATCAGTGATTACATCCGTGATCAGGTATACGCGATCACAATCTTTGGGCAAACCTACCCTGTAGATTAAGTACATAAAAGATACTAGCTTTTGCCAGCGGAAATCGGAAATTATCTCAAGGGTGCGTACTGCCGAGATACTAAGTATCTTATGTTTTACAAACTATCTAGGTAATCCAGATCCGTTCAGCCCTTTTAACAAACATCCAAACATTTAAACATACAAACTTTCCCATTTATAATATTAGTAGGATCTGCGATTTTAGTATAGTATTCTATGAAAGACAAGTGTCGCCATCTACTGTCATAGGTACCAAGTTTTTCTTTCAATTTAAATTTTGCTATGGGTAAGAGGAGAGATGGAGAACTCTTTGCCAACTCAACCTCTGGAAATAATTATCTTTGTAAATATATTACATTTATTGTAAGTAAACTTTTGTATATTCCGTTAAAGCACAAAGGATTACAATTCAAAAGTAACCAAAACTGAAGGCTGAATAAAAGTAATTTTAAACTCATTATTGCAATCGTCAAGAAACTATTTAATATACTCTGTTGCAAAAAAAAAAAACAATTTTGTATTACGTAAAGTGGGGTAGAAGTAAGACCCTATTCACACACATGTGTAAATATTTCTTTATGAGAGTGGCTTTGGAAATACATAATTGAATATGGCAGATAATATTTCGACCTGCCTTGATTAATTAAAATGGTATAAATGTGTATATATTTTTCAGGCTTCTTTTCTGTGAGTGTTTTATATATTTTGAGTCCTTTCTATTTTCGGTCAACAGGTTTTTTGTTATGTTTACTATCTAGGTAATAAACAACCATCATCATCAGCCTAGCCTAGCCAACTATTTCGGGGTCAGCTTCCAGTCTAACCGGATGCAGCTGAATACCAGTATTTTTACATGGAGCGACTGCCTATCTGACCTCCGCAACCCAGTTATTGGGTAATACGATATCTCTTGGTAAGACTGGTTCTCAGACTTTCGGGCTTCTGACTACCCGTAACTACTGTCAAAGATCCACGAATGACAGCCGGGACCAACGGCGTAACGTGCTTTCCGAGGCACGGAGGAGTCACGGTATGTAAGGATGGTCACCCATCCACAGACCAACCGCGACAAGCGTAGCTTAATCTGATCGATCGACCGATCGACTGTTATTATTTAGCCACGGGCCCCTCTATATCTAATAAACAACCAATATAAATAATTCCAAAAAAATCGCGATAATTAAAACTAATTGCTTTGTCAACGTGGTTGTTTTTCATGTTTTTTCACAATAAACACAGTCTTTTATTAAAAAAATGAATCGTATTCTAGCGTTAATTAAGCATACCTCACATTGAAATAAATGCCAGTTTCATATAGTTTTTAATTAATACCTTTATAATTAACACAACGGGCGAAATGGGAATTGAAATAAAAAATGTGCAAAAATGCAGGTTCATTAAATTGACTACGGAATAGTTAATGTTAAGACAAAGTGACCACGCGTTGCGGTTTTTGCGAGACTTTCTCGCAAGTGATACTGCTGAGCATGACGTCCTGTGTTCCATTTCCAGGTCGGGCAAAGTGTTGGATTTTTCCAGAAGGAATTGCTTAGTAGCGGCTTGGAGTCTGGATTTAAACGCGGTAGATGGCAAAAGGTTCGCCCTTTATTACATGGGACTATATAACTGGCGAAATGTGGGTATACTGCAGGTAAGTACACCTCTGCCTAACCTTTCAGGGATGTCAGGCGCGATGTTATTATGTTCACTTCTAGATTAGATACACATTGAAGCATCAACGTAAGCTTTCCTCCTTTGTAATTAATGATTCTACATAGACGAGGTAGTGAATAACGTCACGTTAATTATATTTACGTAATAAATTGGTGTGTAACTGCAAACCACTTGCCTACATATAATTCCGGGCTGACTTTTAATAATTTTTTAGAACAAGATTGCCTTTCTTTGCACAAATTAAGATCATATTTTTTTGTTTTATAATAAAACATAAAAATATGGTGTGACGATCTGGTAAGGTTTACAGGGCCAACATGACTAGAGATCACACAAGACATCCCGGGAGGTTTTGAAGGAAAAACGGAAGACCTTTGCCCTGCAATGGGACAGAATCAGGAAAAAAAAGTTGATGTTTTGCAGTCTATTTGGAACGAGACTACCTAAGATTAACATTTAATAACATTAGAAGCACTCACTTAAGTGCTTCTACTTTAAACAGTACCAGTACCTACTTGGTACCGACACGCTACTATCGAATTAATATTTTGCATAAAAAAACTTGGTTCTAAAACTATCATGTTTGTGCTTAAACTGCTGCTCTCAAAACGGTGAAGGAAAACATCGTGAGGAAACCGACATGTCTTAGAACCAATAAAATCAAATATAAGTGACATCCCAACCCGCACTGAGCCCGCGTGGTGGATTACGGCCCACTCCCTCTCGAAGAGAGGACGCCTGTGTTCCAGCAGTGGGAACATTATAGGCTAATTATGCTATTGTAAACTACCAACATAATTTTTTTTTTTTTTAAATAGCTTCCATCATTCTATAAAAGCCAAAAATAAATAAAAACCGTATCAAGTGTCCCGCTTTGAACTAGAATCCTAGCCACATTATGTATAGACAAAATTAACCGGAGATTTTTCTCGGAAAAATCCAAGGCTTGCTTGTTTCAATTACGGTTACTAATGAGTTGACTTGTGCTTGCTAATTAGGCACCTCGCTAATTAATCACAACCAGTTCACCTTGTTCGAGAAAGTTCATTTTACTCCCGTTCTTGTTTACTCTCCTAATTATTTTCCTATTATAAATAAATACGTGTTTGTAGTGTCTTATGTTTTTGTGGACGTGATTTCGAGTTATTGCTTTAATGGAATTAGTTTAAAGATTATTCTGTGTTCTGATTGTTTATTTGAGATGTATTTTTATAAAGTGATAGTGTAATATTTTGTGAAATTATTTAATATTACAGCTCACTCCACACAGAGAGGAGGTCAGTGTCCCAGCAGTGGGAACATTATAAGCCGATTATTATTATGAAATAATATGCTTGTGACTAGTATTTGTTACACGGATATCGAGTTATGATTTTTTGAAGACAATATTGTGACAAAATAAAACTGTATGTTATTATTATGGGAGTTACTGATAACACTCACTTTTTTTTCGGTGTATATTTTTCTGGAAAAACAATTTGAAAGTATTTCTCGAAGTTAAAAGAATTAGTCACATCTGATAACTGTTATGCTATGTTCACACGCGCGCGTTCAACTCGACATTCAACGTGCACATTCACATTCACGAGCGTGTAAACGGTACGCCCGAGCCCGTAAACGCGCCTGTGAACGTGAATGCCGCGAACCGGGCGTACTGACTGACACGACGGCGTGCGTGTGAACAGCTTGAATGTTCGCCGACCTGGGGCGGGCTGCATGCCGCGCAGCCCGCCAGGCAGCCCGCCGGGCTGCACGGCGTGCATGTGAACATAGCATTAAATACAAACAATTGGACACGAATAAATATTTGATGGTGCAATCATTCGTTGTTACGACATTACAGATACATAGCTAGCTTACCCAAGTAGCAGTAGTTGTAGTAGTGTAGCTAGGTACCTACCTATAATATACATAAACATAATACAACTTCAACAAGAATAAGAAAATATAAATATTAAACCTAACAAATTGAACTGGTACTGGCCGCTAAGTAAATCTTCAGCACCGAGGCAATAAAAATGAAGCCTCAATGGATAAACTCTGGCTTTCACAGGAAGCTCAATATATCCGTGTGTGACCGCCAACCAGTACCAATTAACAGCATTACTCTTATCTAACACCCTCATTATAACAAGTAATGGTGTAAGTGGCTTCAGTAAAACTTCATTATTTAACGTCAAAGATTGGAGCTTCGCTCGCCCATCACTCGGCGACACTTGGAACTTGTTCGTGTATTATTTAGCTACAAGTCATTTTGAACTGTAACTCCTGTTGCATAGAACTGTGTTTTAAACGGTGAGGATATTAGTTTAGGTGACACCAAAATACCCATGCTTCAAACAGTTATAGTAGAGTACTTTACTTGTATGGTATGGTGCATTCAACCAATGTGCCACCTGTCAGGTCCGTAACGTGGAGTTTGAAATGAGAGCTTTCATTTATTTTGACAAGCTGAGATTTACTTGAGCGTATCTTCTTTGAGGAATGTTGTGCAATTAATACTTACACTTGAGGTGCAACAAATAGGTAGAATTATATTTTTGGTGAAATAAAGGAACACCCTGCTATATGTATATTTTGAAAAGTGGCTTCAGGTTTGTCAGAACTCAGAAGGCTTGTGTCTCTCTTTTACGCAGCCATTATGTAACATTGCCAATGTGATGCTTGAAAACGTTGTCGAATTCTGTCCAATGACGATCAAATACACCAAGGATGTATTAGGGTAATTCTTCAGGGACAAAATTTTCGATGTCTGTGAGTATATTTCTGTAACCAACTAAAAAAACGGCATGTAATATTTTTTTTTGTACAGTTTAGCTTTATCCCTTACTGGGACAAATGATTTTTTTTTAATAATTGCTGTCTAGATACAAAATAAAAATATTTGAAGGTCGTTCTTCTGATTCATATAGCGCGTCCGTTTGCCATTTTCCGGAACAAAATGGTCGATGTCGCATTTTCCCTTTGATACATCAATATAAATTATAATTATATCGAAAGGAAATGAATTGTCCTCTTACAAAAATAATGTGTGTTAGTTATAACCACGTGGTTATAACTACGTTAGTCTGTTTATAAATAAGTTAAAAAGAAGTGTCCGGCGTATAATACTGATTAATGTGGCGTAAGCTGCGCTTGACCGTACTTGGTCGGGTAATAATAATGAGAGTCTGGCTTCCAGCGCGGGGGGAAGCCAGTCGTGCAACTGACGACCTAGAAGGTGGACGTGCGGCTGGTTGGCTTAGATCCGGTGTTACGAAGGAAAATACCTGATTCATCTGTGTTTGGTTCAGGTGGCATCCTGATTACAATGCCTACTTTATAAAATTTATTTTATTGTTTTAAAACTTCAATCTGTGTTTCGTGTGATCATTGTAATAGTAGTCTATGCGTGTGATGCTTTTGGGTTATAGATTCGTGTAGAAAAATGAAAATAATGAAAGTCTGTATGTACGATGAGTTATGCATGATTGTAGGCAAAATCCTCATTCATCTGTGCCTGATTCGTATGGTCAAAACCCCATATGAATAATAAAATAAATTAGTTTTTCCCCTCTCCAGCACGATAGGAGCGCTTTTGTTGCGTAATTCTCCTTGTCCAATTTTTGACCGTGTACAAGTCAGTAGTTTTAATCTTATTTATTATTATTTACTTAGCTATAACCTTTTGAATAATAAAAAAATGACAGGAGTACAATCTTGTTCTAAATATGATACTTTTGATATGTCTTAATCCTATTTAAGAATTAATAATTATTGTTAAGAATTTACATTCATAACTAACGGTGTATTTATTACTTTTTATTTCTGTTTCTGATTAATATGTAACACATTCTGATTCATCTGGGCACAAAATTAATATCTTGAAAACTACTTTATAAAAACGAGTCCCTCATTCAAATATATGTTATTTGGTATACCTATTTTCATATGAACATGTGTTACAGAGCTGAAAGTGAAATAAAATTTTGGCCATATGGATCAGTCAAAGAATCAAATTTCGAAGAACTACCCATTAAGGGTTTTTCCTAAAGTGATAGGCAAGTACTGATTCACCTCTGAACATTTCGATATAAAATCTTGTCTCTCCCTTTTATGCCGCTTTTTTTCTGCTTATGCCAGCTTTATGTAATACTGCCACTGTGTAATGATCAAATCTATCGTCGACCGTTGGCCGCAACACTATGTTAGTATGCTGTTATTATAACCCACAAAAAGGCAACAATCACCAAAACCGACCACTCCATAATCAAAAATTCAACTCATTTTTGAGAACACAAGAAGATGCCCAATTATGTACTTATCAGATTGGCATTGTAAGCGGCAAGAATGAAAGAACCTGATGAAATAGAGCCCTGTATTCAGCTGCTCATTATACGAGGTAAGTTGCGAAAGAGATCGTTTCCGAACTCAATGTGATGCCTTGGGCGAGCAATTTATATCTGCTGGTGTATCATTGATACATTTATTACCAATGAATTGTTGCTGCAATGGTGTAAGCTAGGACTTATCTCATTCAGAAATGAGGCCCTATAAAAACTGCAACAAATAGGTCTAAGTAATAGTCTGCCCCGTATTTGCATTACCACTTTTGACAATAATTCCCAGTAAATTGAAACTGGACTAAGGTTTACACTAACTGTCTCATCTACACATAATAAAACAGTAATGGACTCAAAACTATTTGGAAGTGGGAACGAGTCTGATGCCGAACATATAGTTTGAAATTTTCATCCGTTTATCTGGATGTACTATGTTCCGGATTGACGTAAAAACGGGTGAACGGATTCGGATGCAGATAGTTTATAACCTGGATTAACACATAGGATACTTTTAATCCCGGTAGTACGCGGGCGAAGCCGTGGGTAAAAGCTACTAAACAAACAAGACATACTTCGTCGTTTTATGACGTGCAAGTGAGGCGACATTCAACCTTAGGGTGGCTATGCAATTACGAGGTCAACTATACTTGTTTCGTAGTCGTGCTTTCTTACACTCTCATAAAACATCGATGGAATAGAGCAGCAAGAACTATTTTTTTTTTTACTTTTAGGTCGTAACTACATACGCCATAAAAACCTAAACACAGTCCTCACTTGACTGCAAAAACTAAGTTAAAATGTAAAAAGTAATGTCTCGTATGTATGTCATTGTTTGCACTGAGAACGAAATGACGAATGGCAAGACGTTTTCCAAGAGGCAAAAAAGAGTCAAGTGTTGTGCCTCTGAGGTTTTACTATTCTTAACTCCTACCTTTAAAAATACTTTGTAAAACTTTCATATATTATCATCATTTCAGGTTTACTCCCTAATTATTTATTGTTTCAAATCGATTCTCAGCATACCTAACTCTTTTTTCAAAACTAATCGTTTATTTTTCTGTTATTTTTTTTCTCAACTTTTCTTCTTACTCTTTTAGTTTCTCTTCTCCTGTTTTTCAGTTGTTATTTTTTTTTTCGAAAAAAACGTTGTTAAGTAAAACCATTACCACAGAAATTGTTATTTAAAATACTAATAATCTCACTAACCTTTTAACAAAAATAAACATTTAAGTTCCTTCGGCTAATAACTACATGAAAACAAATTAACACATCAAGATCAATAAACCCTTAACCCCCATTACTTAACGACCAAACAATCGATCAAACAGATAACCACCAAAATCGGAATAAACTATTCAAAGCCTTATTATTAAGCGAAATTACAAGTTAACGCTATAGAAGACACGGGTAATCGGATTGTGGGGAATAATGAGATTCCGATAGCGGCCGATGTATCCGCGATAGGATCTACAGATAGTCGCGAGTCACGTTGCGCTTGCGCACGCCTTACAACTTCATCAACGACGAACAAACCCATATAAGGCCCACTTATTACTATCGTCCTCTTAAAAGGACGGCGCATAAACAAAAATCTTGTGATTAATGAGGGTAAAGTAAACAAATATTGTTGGTGACATTTGAAAGTTGAATTGTGTGGCAGTACAATATAAGTATTGTGAGTGGTATAACGCATTATTATTAATCAGTTTTGGAGCTTTTGTTTTACGGTAAATTTATCATGACTGATATGAGGTGAGTTATTTTATTATTATTAAAAAATCGTTTTTTTTGACAATGAATAATAAAACTTTCATATCTCTTCTAAGTGAATTAAATTAAATATAAGTACCAACTTTTTTTGGTGCAACATTTGGTGTTCTTTATAAAGCCCAATAGTAATATCTACTACTACTTGATACAAAAAAATGTTTTGTTTTGTCAGGAGAGTTTTTGGAAGAGGATGGGAGTCGCAACTTCATGAAATCATGGAAGAATTGGAATTTGATGAGGAGGCTCCTATTCCTGACAGCATCACATTTTTTCCACCAGAAAATTGTAATGCTGATGTCACCGACGAAGATTCTGGTGACGAAAATCAAGTCCGCATTCAAAATTTACCTGGCACTCAACTAAGGACTCCAGCGCAAGTTCATTATATGAATTTGACAGACGATAGTGACAGTGAAGACGAAATAAGTCTAGCTCAAGTATCGAAAAGAATGTGCATCAGAATTTCCAATCCTCCGATTGAAAATCAGTTGTTACCTGACGACGAACCAACACCCTCAACTTCCACAAGCATGACAATTCCAAAAACTAAACAGTATAACTGGATTTCAAGAGATATACGTCCAATATTTAGACCATGGGCCGGAATGCAGCAAGTTGCAAGGCAGCAAAATGCCTTTTATTATTTTGAGCAACTTTTTAGCGACAGAATTACAGTTTTGCTGACAAATTACACCAATAATTATATAAATCAAAAAAATTAAATTGGAAATATAACGTGTGAAGAGATGAAATGCTTTATCGGAATACTTCTCTTCAGTGGGTATGTGGTAGTACCCAGAAGATATATATATTGGGAAAATGCTGCAGACTGTGGGAACCCAATAGTTTATAATGCATTGTCGAGAGATAGATTTACTTTTATAATGTCTCATATTCACTGCTGTGATAATACAGATTTGCCATCTAATGATAAATATGCGAAGTTGAGACCACTCTTTGACGCGTTGAATGAGAACTTCCTAAACTATGCCCCATTCGAAGAAAACTACAGCATTGATGAAGCGATGATTCCGTATTATGGTGGTCACCCTTGTAAACAATTTATAAGAGGTAAACCTATCAGATGGGGTTACAAATTTTGGGTAGGATCGACACGTCTTGGGTACATATTATGGTTTGATCCGTATCAAGGGCAAACGGGAGACGACTTCAATGATTATAAAAAATTGGGACTTGGAGCAAGTGTTATTTTACGTTTCGCAGATGTTCTTCGTACAATCGATGCAAAGGCACCTTTCCACCTATTTTTTGATAATTTCTTCACATCGATTCCATTACTAGATGAACTACGTGAAAGGGGGTTGAAGGCCACCGGAACAATCAGAGAAAATCGCGTATCGAAATGTCCGCTTCCAACAAACAAAGAATTCAAGAAAACTGATCGTGGTTCTCTGAAATACAAAGCAACAAGAGCTGAAGAAATTATTGTGTGTAAGTGGAATGATAATAGTGTTGTAACAGTGGCTTCAAATGCTGCTAAAGTTTTGCCACTGAGCAAAGTAAAACGCTTTTCACAACATGAGAAAAGATATGTACAAGTCGACCAGCCAGCCTTGATAAAGGTGTATAATGAAAACATGGGAGGTGTAGACAGGTCAGACCAAAATATTGGTTTATACCGAACAACGATACGAGGAAAAAAATGGTATTTCCCACTGATATGTCACGCACTAGACATGGCAGTTCAAAATGCTTGGCAACTATACCACATCGATGGCGGAGATTGTGATCATTTGCAATTTCGTAGAAATATTGCAACTTCCCTTCTAGAAACATATCGTAGAAAGGATAACAGAAAATCAGGTCGCACTTCACAAAACTATCACCAAAATTCTCGGTATGATAATAATAAGCACCTTGTAAAATACAACGAAACGCAGTTGAGGTGCGTGATTTGCCACAAAAAAGCCAATTTCTCGTGTAAAACGTGTGAAGTTACATTACATCCAAAAGAATGTTTTGAAACGTACCATACGAAATAATGTTTTTTTTTCCAAGTCTAAATTTTTATTATTTTTTTTTCATTATCTTTACTTTTTTCATGATTTTATGTAATAAATTAACGACAATAAAGACACTTCGTATTTTCTTTTGATTTACTTGAACAAGTAGTACATATTACTAATGTCCTTTTAAAAGGACACCAATTTCCCGGTTTCCCAACAGGTTTTAATTTTTTTTTGCATTTTTCCTACTCATCTGATTATACAAGGATACATATATCTGAATTTCATTGCAATCGGATACAAAAACTCTATTCAGTAAAAAGTGGGTTAAGCCCGAAACAATTATTTAATGTCGGCGACTCATAATTAAAACGCAATATAAAATTTATGGGCGATTGTCATTTGTCAAGGTACATACATTAATCATTTTATGTTGAGAATGAAAAACGTGTTTTTAAAAGGTGCATTTGATAGTGTTATACTCGTTGCGTAGTTTCAGAAAGTAGTCGACTAGCCAGACCTCTTTCTGTGTTCATGTAAGTTTAATTAAATTGAATGCCTTATAAGGATGTTATAGAATTAAAAATCGATAAAGCTGCGTTCATATTATGTGCAGATAAAAGAGATATGAGCATGACACGCAAACAATGATTAATATTACATTAGAATTTTGTATAAATTAAAAGTAATAGCTACTTTTTTGATTAATAACCACTTTTGAGCCCTTTTAACTACCTATTTAAAATACACGTAATTAACGGAAAACAGGATATTAATTGCATGTAAGTACATACTACAAAGGATGTTATTTTATTTTTCATGTTACACGAAGATACGATGAGGTTCATCGTAAAGAAAGTAAATGTAAATTATAATTCAGACCAACTATTTAAGTTGTAACAAGGCTACGTAATTTAGAGAGTGTCATTGCAAATCATTTTCCTGGTTAACTCCAGCTCCATAATTCCACACAGCCTTATTCGCCTTTCATACCTTGCTAAAAATGATAATGGAACTATCCTGAGATGATTTTAGTGAAAAACGAATGTAACTTGATTTCGTAGCTTTAAATAAGTAAGCGTTCTAAAATCGTAGAGTGACTCCAGTTTCTTCTTCTTCTTCGTAGCACTCTTGTCAGAGCCTCGTGGTCCTCATGTAGTTTCTTGTTTAGGGGCTGATATGATTCGCCTCACGATTTCTCACCACCTACTCCGATTTCGGGTGTTTTTTGTGCACTCGTAAATGGATCACCCACTGCGGATTTAATTTGGTGAATCCATCTCATGGGTGAGCGTCCGCGTGGTCTAGTACCCTCCACTCTACCCTGCACGACAAGGCGTTCAATAGAGTCTCCCTCACGCCTCGAGACATGTCCGAAGTATTTGAGGATGCGCGTTTGGACCATAACAGATAGATGCTTTTTGATGTTGAGTTCTTGGCGTATAGAGGTGTTGGTGCGAAACTCAGTCCACGACACCCCAAGCATTCTTCTCCAACGTCCATCTTCTTCTTCTCGATGTCTCGCAGCGTCCACGACTTAGCAGCTTAGTGAAGTTTAGTCAAGTGTTGAACATGACGTTACAGATATCTGCGATAACATAGTTGCATATTACTTATATCAATCGTTCTTAAACTTTGTCATCATCAGTTCGTAGCTAAACAATGAGCTTTCTCGTAGTGTGCTACGAATTTATTACACAAGTAAAAATCTTATTTCAGTGTTATGTATTTTTTTTACTTTTAACTTTATTTATTTGCATCATAAAATTACCTACAACCTGCACTTAAATACAATAATGTGATTATATTTCTCACCTTTCTAACGTCATACAAATGTTGTTAATCTCGAAAGATAGGTCAATATAGTTTTGAATTACTATTATGTTTTCTTACAATGTATTTTCTGATAGTCAGAGTTGGCGTAGCGTTTACGTACTACGAGAAATTGTTGCATTATTAAATTTTATTTTTCACAATGAATTTGTTAGCTTATCATAATTTATATAGTTCTGGGGAGGGAAATAAATAATGGGAGGCAGAAGCGGTATGAATATTTAAACACGTATAAATTACATAATGCGTAAAAAATATTATTTAAGAATTTATTGGTTCAACTTATTGGTTAAATTTATTGGTTGGTTGGTTTTGGTGGTTGGTTTTATTGGGTGGTTGGTTGCCAAATATATAAGTAGATACCACTATCTACTTATATATTTTGTTAAAATTATATCATTAATTAAAACCACAATCAGGAACAAAGCAATCGCTGTATTTACGTTTAAAATGCAATTTATCAGAACATGGTCTTGTTTAGTCCACTCGGTAATTAAACGAGAGCTTTCACTACAGTAATGGAATTCAATTAAAACTAAAACGCAGTGCATTCAGCAGTTGATACCAACTTACTAGCTAGCGTAAACTTCCACTGAATACAATTAATTAAATTATCATTTTTATTTGTGGAAAAATAATTTTAAAAGCTAACAGTATTAAAATAATAATAATAATACGTACAAGTATATAAAAAGGAGGGGAACTAATCAAAGGACATCAAAAAATTAATTGTAATGAATTAATTTTTACAAGTCTCATTTAGATATTTAATTAAAATTCTTGATTGTCTTGTCTGTATCTACACAGGTTAATCTAAACTCCTAAAATTCAATTAGCTAATTAAACAGGCGAGTAAGAAAGTACAACAAAACTATATGGGAGAAGCGCAGCAAAGGCATCTCATATTGGCAGTGTAGTCGCGATCGATGGCGCCCCCTCGCGGCCCCCAATCAGCTCCATCAAAACTCGAGCTCATTACTCAAAATCAATTAGCGTTATTAGTGCGGCGCGTCTTCGTTAGCCCGTGATGGAGGGTAATTTATTGGCATCTCTTAATTAGGGATAAGTCTAATTGGAGGCTTAGTCGTAACGAGGCCCTCGAAATCTGACGTCCCGACGAATAAATTGGTCGGCCGGGCCACGGCCTCGGCGCGACGGGCACGACTCGGCGCGGTGCCGCACGCACGCCGCTCTATCACCGCTGATATTTTGACGTGCCAACTCGATTTATGCTCCTCCACTGTACTCACTTTAACGACAGCTCTAATAAGTTTCAAACATCGACTTAGACCTGGCTTAAAAGGATGCGTCATAACGTATGGGATTTAGTAGACGGTAATGAAAGTTATGCGGCTCGACGTCTAATGTCGGTCTGGGGACTACTAAAACGATTTTAAAGTCACACCACACGAGACGTTTATAGTTAAGGAATATTGATTTTATATGTCGTTTGGCGGAGAACATAATGCATTCTAGTAAGACTAATTCGGTCGGGTGGGATCAGCGGCGAGCGCTAAGCGGTGTGGTCGGTGCGGTCGCCGTTCAAAGCGGTTCGAACAAAAATAAAGGACGCACATAAAGCATATAAATAAAAGAGTGCGGACAACGGCATGATCAAGTGCACCGCGCGATGTAACGCGATACTTTGTAGCGTGCCTTATTCCGACGAAAGGTGCCCCCCTCCGTGCCCCCCTGCCCCCCTGCGGCCCACAGAACTGGTCAACTCTATAATTAGATCACTCCTCTGTGACACACAACGTGGAAATAATTTGTATTTTAATAATGAGATGAATTTAGATCTTAGATAAGTCTCGGTTCTATCGCGGTCGGGAAGTGAGGCCTAAAAACAAAACAACCACCAAATTATTCAAATTGTTGAAGGAGGTGAAAGTCTAATTAGTAGAACCTAAAATTCTAGTTGGAGAATGTTAAGATCTTAAAGTGTCCTGCAATTTCCGTTCCCTAAAATCGGACGGAATCAAAATTTGCAATTATTGGAAACCAAGAATTCATTTGGGTAAGATTTAATTCTGCACTCGCCCTACATGCTTATCAATAAAAAACACGTATGAAGTATTAAAAAATCTCTCACTTAATTGTTCCAAATCGATACATGGCCCGAGAGCGCCAAAGAATCGGTTTAATGCCAAATCGAATTACGATCAGACGATGCAGGAACAGAGGTGGCTTGGAGCTGTGTCAACACTATATTTTTTTGAACAAGCAAATAGAATTATAAAAATAATTGACTTTGAATGTTTACACAGGTGTCCATTATCCATTCATGTAATAATACTCGAATAATTATCAAATTAAGCACACTTTCATTTTATATTTGTTTGACGAAAGGAGCCACGGATTGTCTGTCTCCGTCAATGGGTTTTATAAGCTTTTTTATTACTTTTAAATAACTTTTAAGCTGCTATTAACTATGTTCATAATTTTATTAGCTATGTAGGCTTTGTCTTTTACGATTTTATGACATAATGAATGTCTGTCACTTTAAGTTTAAATGTCAAAGTTTTATTTTACAAGTTACAAATTATCTAGCGGTATGGGTAATTGAAGGCTCAATGAATTCCTGGTTTTCTGAAAGACTATGTAGGTACCTACTAGGTTTAACGTTCGAAACGTGTGGAATACAAAACAAAACTTTCCTTCAGACGAAAATACTGAGAAGCAAACATAATGACTAAAAATTTCTCGCTATAGAACAATTCGCCATTCAAAACGGTCATAAAGATCACCGCGCTAATCCCCGAGCGTTTCAAATAAAACCGAATGGACCGGCTACGTGGCTACGTGGGCCATACATTACCCTTTCTTAGGACGACGTCTCGGCGGACTAATGCCTACAATGTGTATTATAGCATTTAATATAATAATAACGTAATGAAACGTCTCGCGCGAGGGGGCGAGGGTGGGGGGTGCGCGGGCGGCGCGGAGGGAGCCGCGGGAACCGGTCGCCGGAGGTCATCGGCAGCGAGCCTTCCGCGACCGGTGTTGCCAGCTTAGGCCGACTCGGTTGCCCATTTATGTAGTTTTTCGAAACGGCTGAGGTTAACTGGGACAGCCCGTAACATTTGTTGCCTTTTTAAGTCGTCTATTAGTCTTGCACGCGGCAGCTACGGACAGGATACATTAGAAGTAATGATCTGTGCATGCGACTCTACATTATGCAAAACTTTTTTCTTCCTTCAAGTACATATCCGCTTTTTGCAATACTTCGATTTTCTTGAAAATCAAGATAGTTCATTAAGGACATTTTCCAGTTCATTACGTGACATCACTCCAAACGTGCAATTCGAAGGTGTCTAAAAAGTCCAGGTTGTCGGGAGGTTGGCAACCCGGCTATGGTAATGCTCCGACGCGTCACCCGCGCGTATGTTAATGCTCCATTAAGATTATACTAATTGAAAGCCAATAAATACAACGGCTATGAATATTAATTTTATTTGGCTTCGCGCTGTTACTGAACGGACCAGTTTCTGGATCGCGTGCGACGAATTACCCGCGACTCTTTCCAATATTTTATAGAAGACAAGCGATGACGGACTTCGGAGAACGCAGGCTATGTTTAACTTCATTGAAAGTCGCATAAAATTCATCGATATCGAAGCCTAATTTGATGTCTTGAACCAACTTGTAGCAAAGTTTTATTAGTGGTGATTCTACATAATTTTGCATAGAAAAATGCGTGTTAGGAAAATACCCAAATCTTGCAACCTTCAACTTCATTTGCGTTAATAGTATCAAAGTAGAAGTCGACACATACGTCCCTGTCTACGATACAGTCGCCACATACGTCCCTGTCTACGATACAGTCGCCCTTGAATTCATCAACAAGCAGTGCTAACTGTCGGTGAGCGTGACGCTCGTAGTTATCGACAAGTGTAGCCGTCACCGGCTTGGCAGCGGCGGCGGCCGGTAGCAGTCAGTTGCGTGCGTATCTTCGCCATCCGGCTGACGTGACGTCTCGATATTCCTGTCAATCCCGTTCGTCGTCGATTACACAGGACAAATCAATTACCGCTCGCATTCCACCGGCAGTCGACCGACGAATTCTCTGTCACGATCCTATCGGACGATGACGAGACCTCTCATCGAATGGTATGCAGAACATTGCGCGCCCCTGTCCGCCCCTAAATACTAGATTTGCACATAGAGAGCGATGGATCGCGCGCTTCCATCAATTGTCCGTGAATTCCACGCATTCAAACATACAACTAGATCGAATCGTTGTGTACCCTCAAGCACGGCTCAGCTTTGACCACGCCAAGAATTTCGTGTTCGATACCTGAACCGGAATGTTATCAGTGCGTCGCATCGGTACTCGGCATCAAGCATGTCCGACACTATCGTACTACATTGTAAACCACTATTTAAATGAGTAGATAAATTAATTGAAAACGCAATCATGTAACGCGCTCGATATAATAAATATATACGTATTACATGTACATCCTGCGGTAATCAGCTAATTGGATATGAATTATTGATCCCGTAAGTGGTAATGATCGGTTTGTGTGGCCGAGCGGATGAAAGTCGTACTGAGGTGGCGTGCTCACCGTCTTGGATTTTTTTGTGGAACTCGACTACTTGCCGCGCAAAAGTAGATAATATTTCATAAATACAAAAACTGCGTTGCCGTGGCGTGGTGGTCGCTGTGGCCGCGCTGTGCCCTCACCGCCGCGCTCGGCGCTGTAGACTGAGTGGGGCTCGCCAGGTCAATGTCAGCGCGTGCGGTTTTCCTTCGCAGTTGGGCCGCGAGGTCGACTAACTGCTAATTATTTTTCGACCAACGAGTTGCAACATCAGCTGGTTTATGATGACTAACTGACTAAATGCGGTTTAGTGGTCACGAAATACTTTAGTGATTACCGTGGTGTGGTAATAGGATTGTGTTTGCTATGTGCGTTTGTTTTGTGTTAACTTTGCGGAGGTTTAGAGGGAGCGAGATCCCAATATAAGGCACGGGGCACGGTAGATGCGCAAGAGCACGCGCCCACGCGGGGTCGCCGCTGTTCGCCTCGATTTTATGTTAATCGAAGAGCCGTGTCGTCGGGCGACGTGTACATAAGACACAACGGTTAGGTAATACGGAACATCCAGTCACAAATACATTAAATACGCCATTATCCACAGCCGAGAACAATTTCACATTTACGACTTTACACTGACACGTCGTAAATTGACTTTATATAGTTTCTATTGCGGCCTTATTTGCACGTGAGGTGATTGGAAACGAACTGGATTGCAGGACAAAGTGCAACAAGGCCGTTTAGCTATTATTAGGTTTAAATAAATATAAAGGGCACTAAATTCTTTTTTCATCGGGAATAAATAGCTAAATATCACACGATCGGTGTCATGTTACATGATTATTTTACACACTTAATGTCGGTAGCGTTATTACCATAATTACACACCTAATTAAATGAGATAAATATATTTCCCCACTGACTTATTTAACGCTTCCCTGAAAGTTAATAAGTTTAATAATAACGAACTTATGGAAAGTTGGATAAGAACTTAAATAAATTGTAAAGTACTTAATGGTAATTGCAGTAATAGGTTATTAATATAAAGTATGTGAAGGAATTTAAAGTCGTGTCCAAGATATTGAATGTACTCTTTATTCATTTGTGGTGGCCCATAAATTAGCTATTTAATGTAATATTCATTACAGCGAGTCGCATTTTTCTTCGCTACCGGAGAGTTACAACTGTTAAGAAATTCCGTGTTCAAGTAGTCGTTGTAATTCAAAAGTCGGACTACAAACTACAAGCATGATTAAGTTTTATTTAGAAAATATGGAAAAATTGGCTTTACTTATAAATGTTTCATGTGAGTGAAAAATGCTACAAATTCGTGCTTTTTGTTGGTGCACGAAGTCTAGCACTGTATTGACTTTTACAATCTGTGCAAGACAGATTTACTGTTTGAGATTTCAGTTTAATTTTATCGAATGCACGTTAGAACATAGCTTCTTTATCAGAATCATTCTCATAGTTTATCTGACTGAGATCTTAATCAGCAAAAAAGCTACTTTAAAATCAATCTTATTATGTTGGACCTCATGTATATTTTTTATAAATACACCGTATTGTGAATTATATAAAAAGTTTTTAATCAGACAGAAACCAAGTACCTGATTGGTATTACTATTATAAAAGTAAGTAGCTAGTAAGTACCTAATTAATTATTGTTTTTGTATCTTAAAAGCCTTATCTATATAATGTATATAATGCCAACCCAAGAATACAAGTTTTTTTCCCAGAAAAAGTATTTACTCACGAAAATATATTTTTATTTACAATAACTCCACTGTTATCCCCCAATAAGGTATAATCTTCAAATAAAACCCCGTACTTACATACAAAAAAAATCTACCTACATTTTATCCACAATATAAATAACTTCAAAGGATGTCTCAATTTATACAAATAAAGACGTTACATAAATAAAATCGTGTTTTGTTACAAAAATATCGTACAGTGGTTCCAATATCGTGATCCGTAAGCGTCTCCTACGCATACACCTACTCCTTAGGTACTTACTGTTTACCTTTTACAATATCTTAATTTATTCAATCAGAGGCTAACACGAACGCGCGACTTAAACGCATCGTAAATTCGAATATTTTTTTATTCGAAAATACAACAATCCTATGGCATTTTGGTTTAAATTTTTATGACAAGCATAATTAGTATCCCTTAAAGATATGAATAAAGTCTTCAAACTTAATCAATACTATTGGCGACATGAGTCTTTTCAATTTTAAAATCTTGCGCGACTTAAACGCATCGTAAATTCGAATAATTTTTTATTCGAATATACAACAATCCTATGGCATTTTGGTTTAAATTTTTATGACAAGCATAATTAGTATCCCTTAAAGATACGAATAAAGTCTTCAAACTTAATCAATACTATTGGCGACATGAGTCTTTTCAATTTTAAAATCTTTCGAAGTAAACGTTATGTTTACTCCGCGCGTTCGTACTAGGCTCACAAGTCACAGGTCTTCCAGAGACTATGAAACGTTAATCGTAAATTATTTTTTTGAAATCAAATATTTTCTTTTCCTTTGTGATGTAACACAAATTACGGAATTGATTACGGAAATGGTCATAAAACTATAAAAGTCGATTAGATTATTAATTTATGGGCCATTGGTGCCTGATACTGGATTTACGATTTAAAAATAAATCTATTCAGGCCCTTGGGAAATATTAGATAATAATATAAATAATATAAAAGATAGTGTCGACCTAACGTCGACACTATCTTATATTTTCTCAGGGCCTGTCAAAATTTAAGATAATGTCATGTAAACAGATCCAATGATGATAAAAAGAATAGTTAAATTTATATTATGTTTAAACTGCTTTTAAATATTGAAATTATAATACCTAATTGTTTTCATTTCACATAATTTCAAAATATTTCAATTTCCATTGTACTAAAAGCGGATAAGGGTAAAAAGGAAAGTTCAAATGCTTTTTTAACATTTAATTATAATGTTAACACAATACCCACTGATGTTTTATCACGAATTAACAATTCAAACAAAACAGTCGAGGTAAGCATGAGGGCCTTCTAAGCACAAGTATTAATTAAGAGGGTTGAACCACTCCGTCTCTAATTAACCGAAGACCCAAGCCAGCCACATTCGGAGTAATTAGTTCCCTCCGAGGGCTGTTCTCACGCTCTCGGACCTTAAACATCGCGAAATAATAGGAATTTCATCGATTACAATTATGCAGATAAGGCAAATATAGTTGAGTATCCAGCGAGTCGGACACATTGAATAAATTAGTCGTCATTAATACCGGGTTGAGAATGGAAGCGGCCGGACAGTAAGAGAGATGTCACACGTGCAGTCTCATTACGGCGGAGCGCGGCGGTCAGCTGGCGCAATTTGTCCCCCGCTACGTGGATCGGTTATTAATCTGTTGCTACAATTACCCGCCGACCATTGAATTAATTGTACCCCTTATCTGGTGAATTCACTCGCGAACGTCAACTTATCGAGATGTTAAGTTCTTGTGTAGCTGTCAAGAAACGTTCGTGGTGATATTTTTATTGTTGCAAAAAGTGACCAATGTGCACTTGCGTTGTTATAATGTCAACCACTTGTCGCCGTTACAGCGCGCTCGCAAAAAACTTTCTTACTCGATGGCTCGTTTTACTTAAAAGAACTCATTTAAGGCATTCGATCGAAAAGCCGTCGACAATGAAATAAATGATCCATCTCGACGACACAGCAATAAAAATTTCATAATAAGACTTTTTAAAACAATAATACTCGAACGAGGGTGGTCGAGAATCTTTATTAAAATCTCGAGAGAGTAATAAAAGCACAGTTAAATGCGGAGAACTCTGATGAAAATATTAATTAATGTTTCGGAATGGGAAACATGTTGCTAATTAAATGGCGATATCGCATAAAACGTAATTAGAGGCCGGGAACATTCATTTCTCACGGGGCGGGCTGCATGCGCGTCCGGGCGCCGCGTGCGGTACCGGCCCGACCCGGCGCGGAGCCGGCCCGGCCCGGCTCAGCGCATCTCTCGCGTTTATGAAAGGAATGCAACGCGTACGCTTACACAGCAAAACAGGTTACGCTCCAACTGCGTTCTGCATAAAGATTTTCTTTACTCGACACATTAAAATTCGCTCTTAATTCGCATTTTTTGCGAGCCACCTCCTGTTAACAATGTTCAAATTGCAATTTGTAAGGATGATTAAATAAAATCGGTTACGATTCGCGGGTGATTCTGTTCAAGATTTTAATTAAAAAAATAGATTAAAGAAGGAGGAGTTTATAATAGAAATTCCGCGAGAGCGAAACTACGAGCTCTCCGTGAGTCGGCGAGCATTATTAAATGCACTGACTGGCAAGTATTAGCCGCAATGATAGACGCATGAATGGGCGGCGTAATTAAAAAAAATCAATGATCACTTATTGTAATTAGCGTTGTATCGCTTGGCCGACAAAAAGGTAATTGTTTCCTGACGGCCGTCAATCAGTCGAAGAGAGAATGGTGCTGGATCGACACGTGCGCTTGCACAGATCGACCGACGTCTTTCTATTCTATTGCGATGCATATTAACGCGATGAAATAACGAATTCAATAGAGAATGGTAATTATTTTTAAATTATTTGTAATACTTTTGGGATGGCATGACGCGTCACTTTTGAATTTTCGTTTTTACTATACATTCGACTGTTAAATCGCCATCAATTCATTACTCTATGCATTGCCATGACAACGAACAAAACTATAGTAAAAGTGCGCAGTGCTGCACACCCCCACCCTATTTCAAGTTAAACAAATTTCAACTTTATTTCAATGGAAATTAAGTGGATTTTAGAGTGACTAGCACTATTGAAAAAGTTATTAAAATGTTTGAAGTTGTAGGGTAAACTGAACTTTATTGTGTAGGAATTAACACCTGCAGCCTCTGGGTCAAGTATACGCAGAAGGCATACAGCGCTCTGCGTGTACAATATAACAATGCTTTCAGAATGCTTGTGGGGCTGCCGCGGTTTTGTAGCGCTTCGGGTATGTTTGCCGATGCGAGGGTGGATGATTTTTATGATCGATAAAAATCATCCACCCTCGCATCGGCAAACATGATTCGAAAGTGTTGCACTTCTCTCTTCTCCGTCACAGAACACGCGTCAGCTCCCATAGTATGTTGAGGGCATTGAGTGACCTGTGGGACTGCCCGATGCTTGGCCGGTGGGTGAGACTGCACACACAGGTCCGGCGATATATTGTTTTTTTTATTTTTTTTTTTATTTATATTATATTTTCTTTGTGATTGTATGTGTTACTAACAATAGTTGATTAAGTAATTTTATGTAAATAAATACTAACATTATGGACTGCAAGGTCAGCACATAAAAGTGTATTATTATTATTAAAGTTATTTTTTATTTTTTCCATTAATTCATATTTGTTAACATTTTTGGCAAATAAATTGCGAACGCAGATTAGAAATATGTACAAGCAAGCAAGTTTACGGCCTCGACTTACGAGTTGTAAGGTCATGACATGAGTTCGAACCCAGGCACTTTACTTTGTGTATTCAATGACACCACTGTTCTAGAACCAAAAATTCAAACACATGTGACATCCAGCAACTCACACTGGACCCTCGTGGTAGATTGTGGCCCACTCCTTCTTATTCTTACAGAGAGGAGGTGTGTCCCAGCAGTAAGAATATTACAGGCTAATTATGCAAGCTTTAAGAAATGGGTCTTTACATAAAATACAATCGAAGAATACTACTTAACATAGGTACTTTTATAGGACCATGTTTTCTATCCAACTCAATGACATATAAAATTTATTTTAATTAATGTAACCTTACATTGTTTACAATTTCAGTAATTGAACAAAGCGCATGATCATAAATAACGTTGGCTACACAATATAACAGCGTAAGGTACACAGTCTCGCGTTATCTAACAAACAGCAGAGGCTCGTATATTTCATAATGAGGTTATTACTGAGCATTCTAGTTGCCTTATCTCCAGCTATTCCGAAGCAGAGACTAACGCCAAATTGGCGTGGCGGAGTGCGCGGGCGCAGGCGATCGGTCGCGCAGATATAGCTAATTAAGGGCCGCGCGCGCCGATCTATTTGGAGAGATCTAGCCGCTGACGTGTGAAAATACCCAATTAATTAACGCGAAACGCTCGCCCGATCGCGGGGCATCGCACCTCGCGTGCAACAGGAACGACCTAACGCTACTGAGTTTCTATTACAAGTTTAATTCGAACTATCTCTCGTTAGAGACACTCATTACTATCGTCAACTTAAAGTTCAACTTTATTACGAGTCGTCTTCACCGCTTTAAGTGTTATCCTCGACGTATTTAGAGCTGGTGACGTTAATCTAATCATCCACTGACCACCAACTTCACAATAGCGCCATAAATTCAAAGAATTCGTGCCATAAATATATTCGATTGCACATTAGCCGCACTACCTATAAAGTGGAACATTTGAACGTTTATTTATGACAGCGGACTCCCGTCAATTAAGCGGGGTTCCCCTCCGTCGCCGTGCAGAGATGACGGCAAGGGGGGTGGGGTAGGTGCGGGCTGAATTGGCGGTGCACTAACAGGCGAATAGATGGAGGTGAGCGATGGCCGCGCGGTGTAAAGCGAGTGTTAATGGGCTATTAGCCGGTTGTGCGACGGGCGTCTAATTGGCGCGCGGGCACGCCGGCACGTCGCGCGGGCACGCCGCGCCAGCACGCGTTAGATGCGCGCTGATACCACGCACGCTAACTGCACTATTTTCGGATACTTAATTGCCTATTTCCCCTAACTTTGTTCTATCATGATTTAGAAGGTACCTACATATACAAAAGGTTCACCCCGTTCCTGAAAATCCGGCCAGTTATTTTATTTCATTTTAAGAAAACTTACAGCTAATACATTCGAGTAGTCAGAAGTAATATGTAGAGGAAACCCAAGTATAAGTTTCCACTTTTAAAAACTTATGTGTAAAATAGACAAAACGGTATAAACAGCGCGAGAGATAAAAATAGAGACAACTGAAGAGAATAAAAATTTTGCAGTGAAATCTGTTTTATGTTATTGTGATTGGTTGATCAAAACAACGACAGCGAATCGAATCACTTGACACCGGATTCGAAATTCGACAAAAAAATACTAGGCTATTGGAAACTGCGTCACAATAGTTAGTTCCAGCAACTTATTTCATGAACTGTCCTTTTGCTACACAGATCCTACAAAACTAAGTAGGAAAACATTAGCTAGCAGTTCTTGTGGACGGTACGACTTGTACAATCAAGTGTCGGCGACGCGGCATCAACCAGGAAATTAAACGCTTGGACAGTGCAGCCTGCGACGCAACGCCGTCGTCACGTCATGACGTCATTCAACCAACCACGACTCTATTTACAGGCGGGTTTTGAGTGAGCACCTCTGTTCTCTGTTTCAAGCCTTTTCAAGTATATGGACGCTTAATTAAGGAATAATTAAGACGTTGATATGACTTGCGTCGAGTTATGGGTGGTTTTATTTATGGTGACAATCATGGGTCTGATTGTGAAAAACGATTTGGCGTATGTACAACAATTTTCACTATCATTAAGTGATTTTAAATAACAATATTTTACTGAATAAAATTGTGTTTTTGAAAGATGTTGAATGTAACCTAATTGTCTGTAGTTAAGCCACTTCATTCTCTAGTAAACAAATAACGAGAGGTCCATAGTAAAAGCTAATAAAATTCAACTTAAATCAATAACTTATTTAACTTAAATCAATAACTTATTTAACTTAAATCAATAACTTACTCAATAAAACATCAATACAAACAGCATTACGTTTACAACCACCATCAATTCACTCAAGGTAATCAAAACCCATATAGGCAACCACAGCCAAAGATTTCAAAGGCCGTTATTATAGAAGCTGCGTGTAAATCAAGTAGTTCTGGGCATAGAGTAAGCAAGGCTGGGCATAGACTCATAGAGTAAGCAAGGTAATTGAGCAGCCATAGACAGCCCGTCCTCACTGTGTCGTCGGTTAATTTCCTGCTGCAGAGATTCGCAGCGTGTGTTGTGGCACGTTGATTAGTTACGTACAAGTTGTGGGTAGTATAGCTTTTTGTAAGGAGCTTAATTATTATGGGTTAGTTGATGTTGTGCTGTAAATAAATAATTAAGTAATTGGATATTATTCTATAAAATTGGTACATGTATTTTTCTCTTTTTGACTTCACTGTTATCACCGCCATAGTCAATATCAGTTTGAAATAGTCAACCCGTCTTGGACAAGCGTGGAGATCAATGCTCGTGCCTTCTTTGTATGTGGAGAGGCCTTTGCTTTGCAGTGGGACAATAATAGGCTGCTAATATTTTTTGAAGTGAAAACTTCTTTAGGCGCGTTGGGCATTTTTGAGATGGGAAAAAACCATTGAACTCGTGCCACTCTGTTACGTACGTGTTACGCGCGTGTTTTGTTTATAAGACGATTTAAAAAATACCCGCTTTGGATGTGTTCGGCAGTCCTCGCGATGTACTCGGTTTTAATGTAGGTATATCCGATATGTCAGTGAGTGATGGCAAAGTATTCTGTTTGTGTTTTGTTTTCACTTCTGTTGGCACTCCCGGAATACCACTGTTTTTGACGTGACAACGTCTTAAATTAGGTTGCGGCTGGGAGTCACTTATGAAAAAGTGTAACGCTCGGTAACGTTACGATGAGTCACCGAACGAGAGAGAGAAAGACGTTGTCACGTAAAATCTTCGCCCGTAAAACCGACTTTACAGGCAACCATTTTTTTTTATTATCACGAGTACCAATAGTCTCATATTAGCTAACCTTTAAAGTAAATTTTAAGCTATATTTACATGGCATGTTTATATGATTCCTTTTGCTTACAGCCGCATGGCAACGGGCAGGCTTCATTGGCTAACGCCACAAAACGTCACCTACTAAAATAGTTTAAAACGTATGTGTTTTAAATGGAAAGTAACAGAGCTGACACGTTTCCGGGTAGCTGACTCGTAGCAAACTCGTAGCGTCGCGTACTACGCGCGTAGCAGACTGATGCATAGTAGACGAGTCTGCGTAGCAAATTCGTAGCATATGCGTAGCGTACATGCAGCGCCGCGTAGTACGCGCGTAGCAGAGGAGTCTACGCGTAGCAAATTCGTAGCATATGTGTAGTATACTCATTACTCATAGAGTCGCGTAGTACGCGCGTAGCAGTCTTGGAGTAGACGAGTCAATACGTAACACATTCGTAGCAAACACGTAGCAGATGTTCGATCTACGCGTAGCAAACACGTAGAGGACGCATAGAGTACGTCCAATAGCGTGTACCCAGTTTGAAAGTAATCTATGCAATCTAATAGTGCCTCTACCGGCTAACAATAAACTTAAAATGAGGCAGATAATCCATCAAATCTATTAAACGTCAAACCTTCAACAAAACTTTAAAAGACAATAAGACAAGAATCGTTATTAACAGCGCATTGTTCCGGGGAAGAAAGTGACCATATGACGTTTAATTTCCTCTCGGCTCCCCGGCCCCCTCCCTGCAGCCCCTCCCCCTCGTAGTGAGCTCACTCTCGCTACCATCATCTGATAGTTGGAGATTCAATTAACACAGCAGAGCGAAACTGGGCCTTTGTCTGTTATCTTTGCGCCTTAGAATCTAGATTAAGTTGGTGGCTGATGATAAGTTCTTTTGTTAATTTGTTAAAGATTGTGTAATTGTTAGAAAGTTTGCAGTTTGTTGTAAAGTAAGTTTTTAAATATTTTTTTTATAGAAACAGTGTAGTTAATGAAGTAGAAGTTATCTATTTCGACTGATTTTACTTTTCTATTCTTTTTTTATCATTCTTTGGATATGCGACGTTGCTCTAAACGTCTGAACTGCGCCCTGCGAGAGATTCAATTAAATACCGTTGACCGTAAAAGCTAACACACTATGCATAAACCCCGACCTCAAAAATAATCTACAATACCTACTAATCAAATCACCCGGCCCCAAAAAACAAAAGACAATCAGTGCACACAAAAACCTTTGATAAACTGCCTAGACAATAAGGGACTGGTCTAGTCACATCGCTACCGAAGTAATTTTCCCGTGCAGGTTTCACGGAGCGTTCGTCGCGTGTTTGCTAGTTAGAATTCGGGTGCAGTTCGGAAATTAATCAGGGCCCATTGTGGGCGCTTTGTCGCGGGCCCTGCTGCCAATTATTGGCTGCGCAGCGCCCGTAATTGAACCAGCCTCCAGGCAGTTCCCAACTAGTGGGCGAACGAAAAAGTTTGTATATCAGTGTTGAAGAAAGTTGGGGAAACCGGTGGTTAATTGTTTTATGAGGCGTTGAGGTTGTTAAAGAATTTGACTAGTAGTTATAAAAATTAATAAGGTCGTCAGAAAGTTTTGCAAAAAAAAAAAACAATTAAAAAGATAGCGGAACTTAGGTCCATATTTCCAATTAGTATGAAATTATTTTGTTGTTAAGTCTTTTCCGATAAAGTATGCTATTGAAATATTCCTACCATCCTGTACGAGTGATGCTTGCTCGTAATTGTTTGAATCCTCACAGTACGTAGTTAAATATCGTTTCCGAGAACGCAAATTGCTATAAATATCGACGACGCTAAGAGGCTTAACAATCATTTTAAACGAAACGCAAACATGTGTAAAATAAAAATTGTAGCGTTTCCGGGTACACTGTTGCGAGTTACACATATAAAATATAAATATGAATTGAAAAATATTGAGAGGAAAATGCAGTTAACAATCACATCATAAGCAATCACTCGCGTTGAATGAAATAAATTGCACGTTCCCATTTACAATATTCGTTGTTGAGAAAAATTGGAATGAAAACATGGTGGGTTCGGCAGCTTCGCAATTTGGTCGGTTGTGTCGCGGGCGCCGGTTCCACGCGTGTCGCCCGGCCACCGCGCAATACGCTGATTGATTACAATAAAATAATATGCGTGAAAGCGCAAACCTCATCACCTTTGTGTTCCCTTTTTTTTTTTCACATTTCAATCACAGAATTTACTGCGCAAAAAATTTTTCAATTTTCATTACTTACCGTATTTTTTAATCCGAAACGTGTCCGTTAGTTTGTGTTGTCGTTTTTTTACATAGATTAATAATTTAAACTGTGAACTATTTTGTTGTAGTTTTGTATTTTAATTGTTCTATTGACGTATGTTATACCTTCACTAGTCAATTACTATTAGAACGCTAAATTCTTCTTTTCAGAATTTTGTCCTTTTTCGAAAGGAACTTGTCCGGAAAAGAAGAAATTTTGGAAAATGGCAATAACTTTAAATAAATAAAATAATTTTATTTCGGACAATTAAGAATATCCATAAATAGTTAGTAGGTGTTAAAGTGCAAACCTGTTTAGGTTTACACTTAAAACGCTACTTTTAGTAACTTAAACTAAAGACGAATTAATGAGATGACCACCCGTCAACTAGACACAACGAGAAATGGTAGCTAGGGTATAAGTTTTCTTACATAAAACAAAAATTGTCTTGTCGGAGGTGGAGGAAGTGTCTGCCACCACAGCCTTCAGGACTTTAAGCACCATCTTTTCTCTATCTTTTCAAGCTAAAGCTTTTGAAAGTAAATACGATGATCCCAATATTACCTTTCAGTGGGACTTATGCATAACATAACATCACGCCTGTAAGCCCGAAAGGTTTGACAGAGGTGTACCTATAGTACAGATACGAGCACTAATATGTCAACACTTGGCAACTTACAATTGCGATTATTTCGTGAAATAACGAATGCAACGGGTTCGAAAATACTTTGTTCGTAATAACATAAAATTTCATTCAAAACTAAAGGAGAAAATCGTTTTTGAATAAAGCCAAGTGTATACATACTTTTGCTCGTGACTGTACACCCACACTTCTACTTCTCTACACAACGCTAGTTATCCAGTGGAACAATAACTAAAAATAATAAAAATTAAAAAGACCAACCCCACATAACACCCCAAATATTTATATTACAACGCATCGTCCGCTAAACAAAAACAAAGGATTAGCACTAAAGTCTCGTAATTCGGGGGTTAACGTATTAAAAGGTATAAAAGTCCAAGGGTGGCGTAAAGCGGCGGTGTTAAAACAATGGCAAGTAACGCGACGGTAACCACCACCGAATTTGCATTCCTCATTGCGAGAGCACATAAAAATGCTCTCATTAACCTGGGGTGGTCAACTCACCCTGTATAGGGCATCTGCTCCACCGCCGACGGGGAAGCGACTAGCTATCAACGATTTTCTCGCTCAAGAAACGTACAAAAGATTATAGGTCCCGTGTAAGTAAAAGAGATACAGTATTTTTATTATGTCAGTAAGAAACATCCATCGGGGATGTTCTCGAATGAAATTTAATTTTAATAATAGAAAACAAACAGCACATTTATGATCAAATTAAATTTCAGTCGACAACATCCATCGGTTTCATACTAAACTTCAACTATATCCGACGATCCTACATACCTAACTATTTTGTTGACTGTACGTATACCATACGCATACCAGCGAATAATCGCTCGTCGCCGTCGCGCACTCGCTGCTCGTTACTCGCCAACTCGCTTATAGTTGCTAGCTCTAGTCGCTTCTCGTTAATCGCCAGCTGTGGGACAGGTGCCTAGTGGCCACCTCTACGACCGTACACAACACACGCTGCGTCAAAGTGCGGTATTGCTCCGTGACGACCGTGACGCATCGTGCTAGTGACGTGTAACGTTATCAAGTCATAACTCGATGTGGTAATTGGTAACGGTTGAACTGCTAAATGCTTAGGATGGGACATTTTGTTGGCATGTTTTTTAATTATTTTTACAGGAAACACATTTAAGGTCTAAAACCAATGTCACAATGATTATTTTAATGGAGGAACACTGACTCCCAATTCACGGGTATAAACTTTGTTTGGAAGCCAGGGGACCTATATTTAAGTAAGACACTATTTATGTATGTTGTTAATGTAATGCCTTTAACAATGTTATCACTTTATTTAAATAAAGAAGCTATTGTTAGTATATATATATTTTTTATTATGAGAATATAGTGCTATGTGCAACTTTGAACCACACATGTTAATCTTAACCCTTTAAAAAGCCAAATCTAACTGGCTCTTTAGCAAAAACCAATCGCCGCACCTGCCTTAAGCGTACGTTCCACAACACACAGGGTGTAGAATTCCCAGCAAGATCAGAGGACGCGAGTAATCGTGTATCCAACGCAGTTTTCATTACCGCTGCTTAACATACCAGCGTCGCGTGCCCGCATACCGCCTCTTTTTGTTCCATTTTATTCTGCCTAATGTTTATTGCTCACCGGTCAAGTAATGCGACACTAATTTCGCATGCCTTCGTTTAGCAATGTCCTAGGAAACTACGCTCGTAATACGTAAGCGTTTACTGTTGTTTGTTGCTGGTTTACTTATAAATAAGTGCGAGATTGTTTTGTTTCTTTTGCTGTACAGCTTCTGGGGTATTTTTGCCAGTGTATTTTAACTTGTTTTAAAACCATACTATATGTTGGAGTGTCCAAAGTGTCCATACAGTCCATACACCTGCACTTCTGAGGACCTAAAACACGCCACTAATGCCGTGATTGGCATGGCCACATTTTGAGCCCAACTCATTTAATAAAATTCATGTATTTACCATCGACTAAAAGAGAAGAATATGAAGAACTTGTTTTTAAAAGACTTCGGGAGTAGGAATTTTCGATTTAACCGTTTCACTTCTAAGATTTAAATGACACCATTAAAAGAGACTATACGCTAGAGATCAGCAAAGATTACCATTAAACCATTTAATTACACAAACCATTAATTTATTTGAGAAACTAAATTAGAACACTTTCAGTATTTCGTATATTTACGTCGATGCTCGTAATCTCCCCGCTTTCGAGGGTTAAAATTCAGTCCACAATGGCGGCATTGTTCCATTAACACAATTTTATACCCGACATATTAAAATAATAAAAACTTATGCCTCTCTTAATTAAATAATTTAGCGGCGGCCTGAGCCGAGATATGTAAATTGTTTTAGGGGATAGATCAAACAACCCTTTTTTATGACTTTAATATGCGGTCGCCGGGAGGGGGGGTTCGTGAGACACAGTCGGGGCCGGGGGGCGAGGTAAGTTATGAAATATTTAATAACGGCGCACACGATTCCATTTGAATTACTTTCGAGGAAATGACGACGTGCAAAGCAGGCGGCGGCACATCGCGCGCTGCCCCGGCAGCCCCGCCAGCCCCGCCCCGCACCGACACGACGTGAGCGCCAAAATGAGCTAAGAAACAAATATTACTACAAACAAACTTTTTGCCTTATTAAAATTCACCAACGTAGAATTATTTTTACATAGCCAACGTTTTGTTTTGCGGCGACGGCTTTCCCTTGTGATATTTCCCGAGCGCTTTTCATTGAAGCCAACCAGTTTAGTTACAAACAAACCTTGGCATTGAGAAAGTTCATTAATTGTTTTTTTTTGTTTCTCGTATTGTTTATGGTTGCTCTCTTTGAAGCAATTAAAGCATTATTCCTAAGTAGAATTTCCGTACAGGGGACCTAAAAAGGCCACTTTGGCGAATCATAAAGGGATAACATTATGAATCATAATGGAAGTTAACTGTAAAGTTAATCGTATCAAATCCCATTGGTGAAGGATTTTTCAGTTATTTTTTTTTTGTCTGTGCTAAAGTACCAATCAATCCAATCAAATCCTAATCTCTTTGATTATACCACCTACGTAGTGCAGCGAAAAATAGAAAAACACGGACTGTCTTCGCCATATTATGGTTCATAATGTTATCCTTTTATGATTCTGCCAAAGTGGCCTTTTTAGGCCCCCTGTTCCTTGTAAAAAGTTAATGAATTAAATAATGATATGAGTAATCTGCCTGTGCGCCGGGTAGGTATTACGCGGGACTTCACTGTCTCAAATGCCGAGGGAGTGTTTTAATTAATGTTTCCCGACAAATTGTGAAAAAACCGGGTAATGACGTCACGGGGCTCGTATGTGCGGGTAATGACGCGGCGGTGTAATCAAGTAATGACGCTTGTTATTGTTATGTGACGTCATCAAGACACGTCTTTTAAACGATGGCTGTTTAAGTACGAATGCGTGTAAAGAAAAGGGTTTGTGTTTATAAGTGTCATTAATATAAATGTTTATTTTCCAAGTGTCATTTCATTTAATCGCAGCCTTATTTATCTTTAGGGATTAGGGCATAATATAAAACATTTACTTTAGAAAAAAAGTCTACGCAAAAATAAAAAAGTTTTATCTAAAGTCTACAACCGAAATGATGTTGGGCTATAACAAACATGTATATTTTTTTCATCTCGGCCTGAGAAATGATGCTGGGCCGCTTCTCACGCGTCTGTAACGAGTCGGTATTATCGGGCGTATCGCTCAAACTCGCGGCCGCCTCGCGCCCAGTGTGTGCACGCCCTAAACCACGTTCGACGAACAAACGTTATCAGTGAAATGCTGATTACTGAAATATATGATCTAAGAGCCAGTAAATTATGTTCCAACGTGTTTTCTACCCACGGTCGAAGTAAAATATGTAATTGGGACAGGAAGTTGTTTGTATGTTTTATTACTATTTTTAACAGTCGTTACGAATGGTTGAAATTTGCTTTGTTAATTGATATTAATTAATAATAAAAAATAAACATATTTTTCTATGTCTAAGTTATTAATTTAAGGCGAAACTTATCGTGTGTGAATCGAAGAAGGTATTTCAGGAATTTAAAGTTGTAATTAACTAATCAAATATAATTATCTAACCATATTTATTTTCTTGATAAATTCTAATAAGTTAAAATAACATCTCCGTTCACGATGGAACTTCTAATAGAGATTTTATCAACATTCTACAGTTTGATTGACTTTCGTTCATTACCATCTAGTTGCATCATTACCGTGACTCTTAGAAGTCCTACCAAGTTAAAACTTCAGATAAACCCTTGGATTAACAACCTTATTTCCATTACAAACAGTTCAATTTCCATTGCAACTAAAATTATCTTTAGCCCTTTTAAATACATTTTTGTCAGTCTAAAATTAACTTTAATTACACGTAATCAAGATTGTAATTTGTTTAAGTTGCTATAAGACGTTTTTCAATAAATACGTGGATAGTTTTCCGAGCGAGAGTACTAAGTGGGTGCACAGTAATTTATTGCGCGATCTGTACCGACGATACCGAAAAGATTCCGTAATGAGGGTGATTTGAGTCGGTAAATCACCGAACATCATTAAGTTGTTATGACATGCCAATTCTACGTGACTTGCCTGTACTTATGTAGTTTATAGTCAGCAAAATGGTTGGTAAACAGATATGGAATAAACGTCTTGATCAGTATCGGTGAAATTCATTGTTTTTTTATGGTTATCGTAAAACACTCAGATGAACTACACATACCAAAGATCTGCTTCATCTGTATATACTCAAAAATTGAGTTAAAAAAATTGTTGAAGTTAGCTGCCTGCATACTAATCTATTTTGTTGACCGTACATTGTATAAGTATCATGGGTACACGACACGATATTTTATAAATCTCTTTATTAAGTTCAATAAAATTTTGTAAACCTTTATAGGTTTTCGTGATGTAGTAAGTCAATTATAAAAGATGAATGTTAATTAACGGCTTAATTAGGAAGTCAAATTAATGTCAATAGTTTTCTATCGAATAATCAAGTTATGTTTCATTACTAAGTTATTTTATTTTTCAAATTCGTGAGCATAACGATTGAAGTTTTAATGGCTATATTTAAGTTCTCATAAAAATGTTCAATTAGTATTGATTAATGTTGATTTCTTTGAACAGTTCTTCCATCTACTTAATACATATTGTACCTAAATACATTTTTTTACTTGTTGGTTTTTATTAGCCTAAATTCTAATAATTTCGTATTCAAATAATGATTATAAACTAACTGACCCGGCGAACACCGTGCCGCCTCAGTATCAATAAGAATGAATGTAAGAGAAAATTAATGGACTTAATTTTTTATGGCGAAATTTTTATAATGGTTTTAATAGTTATTATGCTATTCGGGGCGGAGACAAATCTAACAAATCAAAGTTCATAAATTCGGTCCAGCCGTTCTTTGGTTATAAATGGTGAAACTATAAACCCAACTTTGTTTTATACTTATGTATAGATAGGTCTGGGGTACGGGAGTGCCCCCGCCAAGACGAGCCAAGCGAAGCGCAAGGGCACTACCTACCTTTTCTCGAAGCACTTCGTCGTATTTTGGAACCTTCATAACTTGGGTTTGGATTATACCAGATAAACAAAATTTTCGGGATATGATGTCAGTGGTTGACTTATTGAACCTATAAAGTTTCAATTGCATAGCTCTTATACTTTAGATTTTATTAATATCTAAAATACCCCGATTTCATCCCTGACTCACTTACTCACTGATGATCATCAATATTCTAAGGGTCTTCCTGAAGTCCTAGAAAGCTGAAATTTGGTATATAAGCTAATTATAGTACACAAACAACAAAAAAACTCTAAAATTTTGAACTTTTACCCTCCAACCCCTTAAAATAGGGGATGGAAGTTTGTACGAGACTTCCGCAGATTTTGATGCTAGAGTTCTGAAAATTGATATAGGGACTCCTTGTTATAAATAATAAAATACGTATTTCAGGATTTTCAGTAAGTAAACCCCCAACCCCCCAAAAAAATTTTTTTTTATTTCATAAGCATCAATATTCTAAGGTTCTTCCTGAAGTCCTAGAAAGCTGAAATTTGGTATGTAAGCTAGTAATAGTACACAAACAACAAAACAATTCTAAAACTTGGAACTTTTACCCTCCAACCCCTTGGGGACAACTAGGGGATGGAAGTTTGTACGAGACTTCCGCAAATTTTGATGCTAGAGTTCTGAAAATTGATATCTGGACTCCTTGTAATAAATAATAAAATACATATTTCAGGATTTTTAGTAAAGAACCCCCCAAAAAAAAAATTATTTCATAAGCAACTTCAAAAAGATGTGAAATCCCACCAAAACATTTTCATGTAAAATGTTGCCAAGACAAGACCACATATGGCTCGCACTGCCAAAAAGTTAGCAGATCTCATGTAGAGCCAAGCTTCTAACTCTACACGCCCTAACTTCACAAACTCTACACCTTAGTCAAAATATGTGGCTTGGCCGTTTCGCTACCATCACATGGGTGTAAGGTGAAAAATGTATTCACTGTTCATTACTTTTGCCAAGCCAAGCCCTTTCGACTAAGGCCAAGCCTTTTGACTAAGGTGTAGAGTTTGTGAAGTTAGGGCGTGTAGAGTTAGAAGCTTGGCTCTACATGAGATCTGATAACTTTTTGGCAGTGCGAGCCATATGTGGTCTCGTCTTGGCAACATTTTACATGAAAATGTTTTGGTGGGATATAGATTACCGTATTGGTTTTCTAACTTAAAAACCCCCATTTTCTGGAACCAAAATCATCACAAAAATTAGCAAAAGCATTAGCTATTGTCGATACTGTAATATATAATATACACAAACACAGGTCACGATAAACATTTAATCCTGTAGGTGTGGCGTATAAACAGTTGAACGAACTTCCCCTCTAAACTTTTGCATCGTTTTGCATTACCCACGTAAACAAAATAATTAATTTACACACAATCTTCAATCTCCATTCCAAGAATTGAACAACAAGAGAGCTATTAATATCTGGATTCGTCACAGTCTTTTTTGCCCATACTGTGGGCGTAAACTTAGGGTCTCTTCAGACGGGCCACAATCACGACCACATCACAGCGGGAAAAATTTTGCCGGACATACCCTTATTTTATACATCAATGCGGACATCACTTTTATGAAAACTTGAGGTCACATTCATACGTAAGTACGAGTATGTACAGACGCCCGCACATCAAGCTACCCGAAACTGTCAAATTTTCCCAATCAACTTTGAACCGTATGCTTTAGCGATAAAGTTGAAAATCTTTTAAAGATATTTGACAGATTGTAGTAACTTGATGTGCTGGCGTCTGTACCTATGTATGACAAAGTAGCATTTAACGGTGTGTGGTCAAAACCGACGACATTACGGCCACAAACGCTATGTTAAACCACAGCCCACAAGCGTACTAAATCTATAAAATAATATTCAGTTATGAAGTCTTGTTGATACAACTACATACTTATTAGTTTGTAGGTGCATCAACAAGACTCGCGCCAAAAATTGCGCTGTGCACGGACACAGCGCAATTTTATGGGTGTGACAACGCAGCATCAAGGTTTTGCAGCAAAGCCATTCATAATCGACAGCTGCTTGCCGACATTTGTGGTCCGTCTGAAGCAACCTTTACTCCGTAGTCGTGAAAACCTTTGGCAGATAACTCGATACTTAGCTAATTCGAAATGGTTCATTGTTGTCTGTAGTTTCAAAGGCTGTACTTTCACAGATATTGCTTGCAGTATCTTGCACAATAGTGTGGCTGTTAAGGCTAAACTAAATGGCAAGGGTTCTCGCTTAACGTGAAGACTTGACGTGACAATGTGCGGTCACAATGGGCGTTTTAATTTTAAGTATGTGACTTAAGTATTGTTGGTTCTGTTAGTGATGGTGGTTGGAAGATTTATTTTGTTTGGAATATCTAAGTGTGTTTTATTTTCGAGTTAGCTTGCTTTATTAGCTTTCAGTGCTTCTGTGTATTCAAGTATGACATGAATTTTGTATGTTTTAGTTCCCAAGCATTGCAGCAGGTTACGACATTTTGTTTTTTTAAGTTATGTTACTTTAAAAAATACATACAGACGAACATAGAACCTCCGCCTTTTTTGATTGAAAAACTTTCTTCGAGTCGCTCAAAAGTGTGATATTAATGACCATGTACATGTATATGTATACATAGATAAACTCAAAATCAAAGCATTTATATTAAATAAACCAATTACAGGCACTTTTGAATTGTCAAGGGGTCGGTCAGTCAGAAAGATGAAGCTAGTTGCCCATTATAAAGCGTAGAGTATCTATGGAGAAGAACTGACAAGAAACTTCAAGGACACTCTTTTAAATCAAAATAATGTTGTTACAAAATATTGCTTACATTATTCATGTTGAAATTATGCATCATGTAAGAACGATGCAGTATATTAAAAGATAAATGAATATACCTCATCATCTGCCTAGCCTTTTCCCAACTATGTTGGGGTCGACTTCCAGTCTAACCGAATGCAGCTGAATACCAGTATTTTACATGGAGTGACTGCCTATCTGACCTCCACAACCCAGTTACTGGATAATACGATACCCCTTGGTTAGACTGGTTGTCAGACTTTCGGGCTCCTGACTACCCGTAACGACTGTCAAAGATCCGCGAATGACAGCCGGGACGAAAGGCTTAACGAGCTTTCCGAGGCTCTGAGGGATCTCGGTATGTAAAGATGGTCACCCATCCACAGACCAACCGCGGCAAGCGTAGCTTCATATAAATGAATATACCTATATATAACATACTAGCAGCGCCCCGCGGTTTCAAACGCATAAGTGTCGATCCCGTGGGAATATCGGGATTAAAACTATCCTATGTCCTTCCCCGGGATGCAATCTATCTCTCTGCCAAATTTTATCGAAATCCGTTCAGTTGTTTAGGCGTCAAAAGATAACATACATACAGACGGAGTTACTTTCGAATTTATAATATTAATATAGAGTATGGATACCTAAGTATGTTCAATTGTTCATCTCGTTTATAGCTAGTGACTTATTTTATGGTACAGGGTACTATTAATTTGTCTACTAAGTGTAGTTATTAAGTAAGGCCCGTTCTTTATTGCAGTCTGTTATAAAGTTAGTGCTCACGTGATGGCCCCTCTAATTTCCGCACATTTGCGGTATTATAGTATATAATGGCTGTAAAACTTTTATTATGACTGTATAAAAGAGCCTTAGTATGAGATGTAGAACTGTTAGTTATTGAGTAGGTACGTAAGAATGTATGATCATAATCAGCCTATAATGTTCCCACTGCTGGGACACAGGCCTCCTCTCGGTGAGAGGGAGTGAGCTGTAAACCACCAAGCGGGTTGGTTCTTCGATTTTTTTGTTTCTAGGACATTCCGGTTTCCTCACGACGTTTTCCTTCACAGTTTTGAGAGCAGTAGTGATGAAATAATTACAAAGTAAAGCGCCTGCCTGGGTTTGAACCTACGACCTATTCAAAAGTCGCGGCCGATCCCACTGGAACACTACTGCTCTCTACCTAAGAATGACAGTTTATAAACTCTTCCATATGAAAATTGTTTCTTTAGTGGGACTCAATGACATTGTTTTTATTTTTTACTTAAATGCCATATTGCATGTCCCTATAATCCCATGAATCCATGGATATGTAAAAGAAAGCCATTGACAAGAAAGGTGTCCCTTTCTTGTCAATGGTGACAACAAAGTTGTAGCATGAATAGAGCGCTATGTCCATCCATACATACATGGTTTATAAATAATTTACCTTTTTGTATGTTCTCAAGCATCCACAAGGAATAAACAAGTTTATGGGAACAAACCGGAGATACAAGGTTGTGAGCTAGCGCAAACATAAGGGCGTGGACACAGCGCGGCGAGCGGGCACGCGTGGGCGCAGACACGGCCGCCCCTAACAACTTAATAAGCGGTTGTGCGTGATTTACGCGCGCTCGCGGCGCCGGCGCACTCGCCCCTCGACTTATTTATACTAATTTATGACAGATAAACATCGATTTTACTTAGCAATACTAAGACAAAGGATCGAAATGCATCCCTCTTATTATCCTCAAGAGTTCATACCAAAAGGAACAGAACGGAATTGTATTCGTGCTCTCATAGTAGACTGTACGCGTATCATTAAAAGCTACAGCCAGTCAGAATGGCTCATTAGCGCTAAGCGTGCCATTAAAAAAAAACCGACTTCCAAAAAAAACACTACTTACAAACTGAAAAATAAAAAACACTACAAACTGAAAAATAACTTTAATTTCGGAAGTCGGTGTCTTAGAGATCAGTATTTTAGTTTTTGCCACCGACTTCCGAAATTAAAGTTATTTTTCAGTTTGTAGTGTTTTTTATTTTTCAGTTTGTAAGTAGTGTTTTTTTTGGAAGTCGGTTTTTTTTTTTGTTAAAAAGTTTTTATTTCTCGCTTTTTAGTGGGTCTATTTATAATTTATCTAAGTTACAATAGCCTAATGTCAACTTGCCCATCGCCTTTTTATAAAATATTCCTTTTCTCGATGCAGGGACGTTAATTGTTGAGGAGTTCTCCTTTTATTAGTTTTTAGATTAGATGCTGATAATCCTGGCTGCAGCATCAGGCCAGACTTATGTCAACATTGCATTGAACTTAAAATTAGTACTGTTTAAAATGAGCCCAAACACGACTACGGTGCTGTAATTTAAAGGTTTGTACTTTTTCTGATGCTCCTGGCTTCAGCATCAGGTCTTCGGTGTTCCTCATTAACAGTACGTTTATCCACACATCGAGCCCTTTTCAATGAGCCTAAACACGATATGTCTGCTGTTAGTTTTCGAGGAGTTAGGTACTCTGCAGACTATCCTGACTGCAGCATCAGGTCATGACTTGATGATCATGAGACCAAATGTGGCAAATGCCCTATCAAACATCAAAACAATTTACTAAAACAGTCCTTGCCTGTTCGAGTAACTTCTTACTGGTAAGGAGTTGTACCTTCCATCATCAGCCCAGCTACCTGAGATGGTGACAACCATACACAAATACACAAGATACTTCATAAAATATGCGAAAAACAATAAGTGAGCCTATAAAATTTGAGGGTTGCCCTCGATTTCTCTAAGATCCCATCATCAGATCCTAACTTGGTGACAATGGGACCACCTCAGAACTATCTACTTTCGAACAAAAAAAGAATTTTGAAAATCCGTGGACAATTGGCGGCGTATTCGATGAACAAAAAAAAAAAAAAAAAAAAAAAAAAAAAACATACAAACACCCGAACATAGTACCTCCTCCTTTTTGTAAAGTCGGTAAAAAGTGGCCACAACTGGCTCACACCGGCTCACACAGGGTACAAATTCAGATTATAAATCTAAACGCGCGCTAATTACGCCGCACCCAATAAATCTCCCGCATTATATAGGCCGTAAATATACCACAAATATACCATAAATATACGATTCCGTGGTCGTTGGCCATAGACCCCACTCGAAGCGGCTCTCGGGCCGAGTTATGGCCCTCCGAATGGCCGACTCGGCCGTAACAATCGGTGTGAATCGGAAATAACCGGAAAATTTCCACAACTTGTCTAATGGCTTATTGTTATACGATTGTTGTGTTATTGTTGTTACGGCTAACAAATAGCCGTGTTGTCAACGTGTTTTAAGCGTTATTTAGTGAGCACTTATGCGGAGAAATGTCCAAGACTTATGAAATGTTAAAACACGTAGAGAAATTCAAATGCTGCTGCGTACAATTATACTTCGTTTAGCGCTCAATGAATAAATAAATAATGTAAATCAGTCAAGTGCGAGCTAAACTTGTAGGTGTTTCCGCATCAATATTTACTTGAAAGTTGCTTATTGTGTAGCCAGTAAACTAATGAAGACTAAACACGATGAAAAGATGAATAAAGATGCTTCAGATGTACAGATCCTTCCGTCGTCTCATTGGGCTTTCCCGAATGCAACAACTCGGTATAGAGTATGCTACGAGTATAAACGTGTTCTCTACGTATAGCAGGATGTATAAGCATTTACTTAAGTTACGTATACCATACCAAAAGAAAAAGACGAATATCCTTTTCCTGGCTCCTGTAGCTTGAATTATTAAGTGCGTCCAAACTTCGCTATTAAAACACAATTTTCTTTTATTTTTCTCTATTTTACTTTCAATTCGACTGTTTGCCCCTTAATGAAGATAGACGTATTCTCCTAGTAGTAATTAAGTTACTATTCATCAAAGAAAAAGATTTTCGGCTTTTTCTGACATCTAGTAGCCGGATACTCGCTCTAAATAATATTTATTAATTTATTAAACTTTGGACACAATAAAGGTACAAAGGAGGCATTCACAACCAGTCAACCACAGATGACGGAGCGATAGCATGGAAGGAATAATCTGAAGTTGGAGCTTAAAGCACACAAAACAACAACTATAATAATATCGCGTCAACAATAACCCATAACTGAATATGAAGTAAAGCGAGCAAGTTAGAAAGAAAAGCAATCAAGTTTCCGGCTCGATCACCCACTGCATAAATTAGCACAGTTTGCAGCACTGCGAACGTACGTGCAAACATCATGAATATCATTACTGATTAATTAATTCAGTGGTTGTTAAAGAATAGTTGAGCGGACGTGAACTAAGTGCTAATGTTTTCGTATTAATTTTTAATTCGTTTTTGTGGAATTATGTTTGCTGGTAATTGTTGCAATTATTTTATGTTTTTGCACTGTAGTGTCGTATTAGCTAGCTGTTTGTCGACACTTGGACGCTACCTGATTTTCAAAACATAGGTAAGGCCAAAATAAGTACCTAGACTAAACTACTTACAACTCAACGAAGACGTTGTCTGACCCTGGGAATGTGTTATATGTGAATGTCATGTACACCTGCAATTGGAATAATAAAGAACCTTTACCTTTTTTTTTTTAAACGTGTGAAACGTTTACGAATTTCTCCTGTATTGTAGGTGCGTTTAAAAACATTTAAACACACGTACCGAAACAGCTAGACCCGGAACAACTACTTGTAGGTCATACAAATATTTGTTCCGTGCAGGAATCGAACCCGCGACACGCAGCTCAGCAGTCAATCGCTTAACCACTGTACCAACCGTGCCGTCGGTCCGTTTATTATGCTGTTGGCATGCCTATTTTAAATAAATAAACTCTATTTAGTTCAGACACAGATTCATAGTGGCAGAAACACAGAAAAAAAGCAAAAAAAGTCAAAGTCTAATCATTTATTTCAAATAGGCACATACAAGGTATTTTTGAACGTCAAAATTGACAAAATATAGAATTTACTCTAGTCGCCCCTTCCAAAAGGAAGTTTCGTATAGAGAAGAATGGGCAAGAAACTCCACCGTTACTCTTTTAAAATATTTAACAATATTTTGTATACATTCATTGTTTAATTATACATAAGTAATATGTGAAGACGATGCATCTAGAATAAAATGACAACTCTATGTATGAAATGTTTTGATGGAACGGAACTTTATTCATCCCATGAAGGAAATCAATCCTAAAACTATAAAGTCACAAATTCCCATAATTTGCTTCAAGTACCTACTTATGGCGGTAAGGATGTGATGAATTAAATAACACTAAAATGCAACGAAGCAGTTTACTGTAATAACTTCCTTATATCCAATCAGAACTAATAAAACAAACAATCGTACAGGAAGTGCCTTAAAATTTCGATTACACACTTTCTGTAGACGTTCGAACTTCGAACGTAAATCGTTTAGAGACGGTGACGTCACGGTCACGTAAGACGAATTCGAATGAAGAACGCCATGAATGAAGAACGAATGAACAACTCTACACCGACAATGGCGGTGGTAACGAGGCGATTCCGCAATCGCTCGGTCATTAGCGGTCACTCGGGGAGTCTTGCGACCACTTGTGGTAATGACCGTTACTTAGATTGGTGGAAAATATGTATATTTTATTTCTTTAATTTAGCGTTCGTTAAAGGATGCTGAAGGGTGTCGTTGAGTTATTTGCAGGCTGCTTCTTTTGTTTTGTCTGCGTTAAAAATAATTGAAACGGTGCAATATCACAAAAATCAACGTCGCTTTTAGGTAGGTTCTCAACGGAGACATCACTAACTTTGCCCCAAAGTCTACATTATCACACATAGGCTCACCTCAGCCAAACATGTTCCACAAACGTCCTACCATTCCCTCACCATTCAGTTTGTGCGACCAGCCTGAAGGATTCTCACGCCAACAGGCTTATTGTCCCTCGCACCGGTAAAGCGAAGCGGAAATATAAATTCGTATTGATAACATCTTAAAAATACCTGTAAATGTAACAGGATCGAATCGTCGCGAAACATCCATTGGGTTTTGAGTATTTCTTTTTTTAAACATTTCGAACTACACGCTTCATTTGAATTGCGAATTGAGGTTTAGTAAAATCTCCTTGTCAAGAACGCCTTGTTAGCATTATTAAAATTAATTATTTACTTTACGTGTATTCTATCTAATTTGGAATTAAAACTAAAAGCCTTTATTGGGAAACACATTCAATTAACAAACCCCAATATTAAAAATAAATAATAGCAAAACTCACACAAAATTAAAACCAAATTAATTTTCTCACAGACCAAATGACCAAACCCAAAAATCAAATCAATTCCCAAACGCTCCAATTTTAAATCGCCGCTCCTAATTAAAATGTTGAAATTAGAACCAAAAAAAGAAAACAAAACCCACCCTTACTAACCCAATTACCACGTAATAGGGCTCATAAAATATGATTCATCCCAACAAAGATATCTAATACAGGTCGGCAACACGTATTAATAAAATACAAAGCTATTCATTACACTTTGCTTCGTTGCCGCGGCACCATGTAATTAGGCCTATCGACTCGGCCATTTTCGATAATTCATAATGTATGTTAATTATGGAGGTTCTTTAGCCCCGGGACAAGCTTTCCTCCACAGGCCTTGCCCGCGAACTGTGTTTATATTGTGCACTTACAAATAAATAATGATAGACAACAGTGGGAATTCTAAATAAGCGAATGAAATAACAGCTTTTTGTTATTTGATTTAAGGGAACCGAAATATGCTTTATTGTGTTGAGCTGTGGAAGAATTATAGTGTACTCTTATGTGTTATTAATGTTGTTACATAATGAAAATGTCAAATGGTCAATTGTCATATCTAAATGTTCGAGTTTGTGAGTTCCTTTGTTAGCTACGAAAAAACTGTTTTGGGTTTTTTTTTGTTCATTTCATTCCTAGTCACAAATACAGGACAAAAATTAACTATAGTCGGACTTTTAATTAGCTGCAGTAAAATGACAGTTTATTTATTACTAAAATTACTGAAATTGGCGTCTTTTTGTTTTTTCGCGGCCATCAACCAAATCTTGTTTTTCTAGTACAGAATAGTGTAACAAACGAAACTTATTTGACATGCATAGGTATCTCTAAACTCAGTCCGAAATGAGTTAAGTATTAAGAAGTGTCATTTTACTGCAGCTAATTAAAATTCCGACTATAGTAACTATTCAGTAATCTGTGCTATAGTGCTCAAACAGTGACATGAATTCAACATTATGATTCTAGACCCGTAAAGTAAAAATGTTACGTTGGTTATAAAAAAAAAATATTGTTCTATACATTTTGTATTGCAATTTTTTCTATGAAACAGCTGTTTTTTTTTGATAACCGACGAAAAATTTTTACGTTACCCCTAGCGTAGAAATTTTTTGTAGGTTATTAAAAATAAAATTAGCTGTTTCATAGACCCCCGACTAGAATCATATGCTGTGCAGAATTCATATTTGCTATTTGCGCACTTACTTTGTTTTTCTGTAAAATCATCAAAATAAAAAAATCATGCAAAAACATCACCATCATGGATGGTGCATCACGGAAAAATATATAATCCTCTAATTTCACTCTTCTCGTTATAATCCTTTCCTCCTTAGAAGTAGATACTTCAAACTTCAGGAGAGACTAGCCCGCGTTCAACAGTTGCATGCCTTTCATCGTGAAGTTGTTTAACGTGATCTGAACACTGATTAAGATATCAACAGCAACGCAAACAAGCTGTGGAGCCCAACCTGCCGATCTCAGTAACTATTGGTCAAGTGGGTAGGATTGGTAGGCAAACTGCAGGCTAATTACATAACACACTATCAGTAGCAATCGCTTTAATTTTGACAGTTCCACAACATTCATTGCGTTATCTGCGTTGTTCAGCAAAAAATTTTCCCGAACATATGAAGCAATGAATAAGCAATATTCTTCAAAATTATTCAGATTGTAATTGATAGTGATACGCAATTAGGGTGCTGCTTCCTTCTGAATTACAATGACACACACAATCCAATTAACTACCACTAAAAAAAACATTTAAAAAAAACTCATTACTTACATGCATGTAAGTTAACAACAAATCAACACCGAAAACTAAAAGCAATGCTTCCACCTTCAAAAATGGCGCACACATTCACCACACGCAATTAACACTGCAGAGAGCATATTTTGATTCGAGCGAGAAACTCGCGCACATCAAACTATACACAACACTTTTGTGTGTTTTTCATGGCATCAACGAGCGCGATACTGAAAAGCCTGAGGCTCCTAATTAGGCTGAAGTCGGACGTGCCAATTAATTCAAGTTTCACTCGGAAACTTTGCCGCGTCAATTAATTTCATAGTTAATTAGCAAGCGCGGCCCGGACAAAACCGGGTGAAGGAAAGAAAGGCTAACGATGGTAGCCTGCGGCCTCCTACAATGCACCAATTACATCAGCTTTGTTGCGCCCAACTCTATTCGTATCACAGGTTTATTCAATCCGCGCGTTCGCTACACATGCGAGGATATTTTCATTTGAATTTCTATGATGAAATTTTCGAGTTTTTTTTTACCGACTTCAAAAAAAAGGAGGTTATCAATTCGATACGTATGTATGTAATATTATTGGAATTGCATTATATTCACATATGATGATCTATTAGGGCTTCCAAACAAATATACAAAATTTCATAGACGTATGTATGTATGTATGTATGTATGTATGTATGTATGTATGTATGTATGTATGTATGTTTGTCCACGCATATCTCCGGAACTATTAATCGGATCGTGACCATTTTTTTTTTATTGGCTTACATTTTCTTCAACTTAGGGAACAGTGCAAGTTTCATCAAGATCGATTCAGTAATTTTCAAGATATGGACTAATACGTGTAAGTGTGACGGCCTGGCTTATTGATAAGAGCTACGGGTGTAGTGTCAAAGGGAAAACATCTTAAAACCTTGGTGAAATACTAGTGCAAAAACTAAAAATTACGAAATAAAAGTAATTTAAAAAAATTAAACCGACTTCAAAAAGAAATTAACTCAAAATTATGAAATAACTTTAATTTCGGAAGTCGGTGGCATAAAACTAAAATACAGATCCCAAGACACCGACTTCCGAAATTAAAGTTATTTCATAATTTTGAGTTAATTTCTTTTTGAAGTCGGTTTAATTTTTTTAAATTACTTTTTTTATATTCTGTATAACACATTGACAGATAGTTAGATCGTTATAAAACGTGAGCTCTTTTGATGTATATCTATCTGTCAATGCACAGAGCGTGTTGTCAATGTATGTTATGTTGTAAAAACTCCTTAGCTTGGCTTGCCATACTATTTTTTGCAGAAGAAAATGAAAAAGGACAAAAATAAATAAGTTGCTAATATAACAAGAAGTTTTCATTCCATAACAGATTGACACTGGGCATGTAAGTAAAAAAAAAACAAAATGATGCCCTATTGTATAAAAAGAAAAAGATTTTATTTTTAAATATTTAATGGCTTTTGACATATTTTTTTCAAGATTTTGGGCTGCGTTACGTGCAGTTTTATAAAGAAAGAGGTCGAAAATTAATTATTATGTTGAGAATTGAATATTGTTTTCTGAAAAAAACATGTAATTTAATAGATTTTAAATAGGTACTTATAATTGCCGTAAAAGTTTTAGTTGGTAATATGCGTTATTTTAATTTGTAGGTAAGTACCAACAATTATATCTCAATGGTTCATGACTGCTTCAAAAAGGAAAACGAATAAAAAGGATAATAACAGAACAAAATGTTTAATGTGCTTGAGAGGACCATAAGTAACAAAGCCATCACAAATAAAATTCTAGGTGGACAAGCCCGCCATCTTCAAAATTGATTTTATTTTTAAAACGTTTGTAGCCATCAGTGATACAATGTCATTATTTTCTTACCGTGACCATCTAACTATTACAAGACACTTCTAGCGAACAAAGTCCCCTCGATATTCTACGAAGCAATAAATAAGAGTGAGTATTTTATTTTATTTGTAGGCATTGTCTTACATCAAGCAATAATGGCCCACGAACGAGCCCGATGTACCGAGGAGAATCCAACAACATCACGCCGCGACTCGCCGGCATTCGAGCAATAACTCCGTGCAAATAAAATTTTAACCTCTGCTTAATATCTGGCGGAACATTTCGACGAAGTGAACCAGCCAAATTGACAGACAGTAAAATATTTTATTCGCGCAATAATTTCATTTGTAAGAAAAACAAGGCGGGCCCCGCCACCAACGCCGCCGCCGACGCCGCGCCGTGGTGCTCCACAAACATCTTCCACGTGAATTAACCTATTAAACACCAAATTCGGGAAATAAACTTCGGTTACCGACGTTCTGTATCTACTCGTAAAATCGGGCTATATTTTTTGGGTGCCATTAAAATGGTTAAATTCAATTGTTTATTTCACTTGTCTATTCGCAGAACGTCTTCATGTTGCTTTATTAGAGTTCGTTTATCAACCGTCTGTTTAGCAAGGCAAATAAAAACGGCGTGTATTTTCGCTGTTTACGTCTTCAACAGGATGTTAAGATCTTAAGGCCTACGCACACTTATAACGGTAAATCAATCGACGTCTCAGGCTTCAGAACTCCCATGACTCCTCCAGTCGTCACACGTGCTTAGGCCGTATTTGAATCGAGGCGGGAGTTAGATGGCGCGGCAGTCGCTCGGCTGTGTCGACCCGGTTCGCTTTGTTTTCCCGCGCGATGTCATTAGTGGAAAGCCCTCGATATTTTCGCAAGCATCGATTATTTTTAATGGGCCGCCGCCGGCACAGCCACGCCGCACGTACTCGCCCACCAAGTAATTCGATAGTACATCCGCACTCAACAGGATATAAGAATCGCTATTTGTATAATTATACAGAACTACAAAAAATGCTAAGTTTTTCATAATATTGGTTCTACTGAACCAAGACTTGACTGCATGTATGCTTTGTCTTTATAATAGGTATTCCTAATTTACATACGGCATTGAAATTTTGTTTAATTTACGTCATCTAAAACACCAAAATATCAAGATGGTTTAGAATAAACTACTTATATGAACGATTGAAATTACATCATAGTCCACTTCAATTATTTTAACAATCGACCAGTATTTTTCTCCAAATTAACACATCCTTGTAGATATACGACCAATTACTATTAATCAATATCCAAAATATTGGAGCGTTTGTCTATTTGCCCGCCGTTTCCTCAAATGCCAAGTAGACAAATTCTTTTCACTTTGAACATTATCCAACATTTGGCAGTAGATACCAAACAAACCAACACAAATTCTAATTCCTTCAAACTTCGAGCTCGTTTTCGAATCCACCCAGCGTCCGGGCCACGGACTCAATCATTAAGAAATCATTAATGGCGCTTACGGACCGCTTTCGTGTCACCAGCGCCCTCCAGTGTTTGCATACGCCTTAATAAGTCTGCACGCTGCTTGAATACTAATGTCTTGGTCTATTTTTTTACCCAGTAGGTAGTTGAGGAAACCAGCAGTTTTTTTTAACGTTACTCAGATAATTTAATTATTATTGGTATTCAGCTGCATCCGGTTAGACTGGAAGCCGACCCTAACATAGTTGGGAAAAGGCTAGTCAGATGATGACTCAGATGATTTAAGTACTTGTCTCACGTCAATATATAGGTATTGAGGGGCTGGCTTGAGGTTGGCTTTCGGACTATCCCTAGTCAAATCGGACTAGGGCTGAATTTTTACTAAACAAACGATACTATATATTCAAATAGAATAATTTAAAAAAATAAAACATTGAATGCTTTGGAATTGTTTTAAGGTGTAAGTGACAAATCCATAAAAAAGTAATAACTAATATACTTATACATACCTAGAAATGCACTATATAAGAGATAAATACATTAACTTAAATCACAGAAAAACTGATTAGTAAAAAATGGATTTTGCAAGATTTTCATACAGAAAATGAAATGCCTCTAGCTATTAACGACTAACAATATAAAAAAATAGGATGTGTCATAGTATTTAAAAGTTTTAACAATCTCCGTTGTTAAAAGTTGTCTTAACTTTTTACTTACTCTGTGATACCTGCTGATTCAGAAACAAAGGATAGTGATTAAAAACCTGGGCATCTAATTTGTGTAAGTATAGTATATCCTGCATCATCCCACTTTTGGGCATAGGCCTTTCCCCATGACTTCCAGCTCTTTCAATCTAAGGCTAATGTGGACCACTAGTCGTTTGTTTTCTCCGGCTCGTCTCGCCATTTTCTGCGGGGTCTGCCGCGACGCCTTCTGGCTGTGTCAGAGCTCCACATTGTGGTTATTTTGGCCCACAGCTCATTCGTAACCGCGTTTTTCTTTTAAACTACACAACGGATTTTGATGTGGTTTTCACAAGCATTTAGAGGATTTATTTCGGAAGGTTTATATGTATAAAGCAGTAATATGTAACTGACATATAACAAAGAAACCTCGAGATTTTGTCAAGTTTTAAAAACCGTACGAAGCACGGGCGGGATCGCTAGTGTTCTGTATTGTTTGCGATCCGTTCAATATAGTTCATTTTATTAGTTTTAATCGACTGACTTCGATCAACAGTTTGCGTTAATGAACGAAGTTTACGAGTACAAAGTGGCGTTAAGTGGAGTTCTACGCGAGAGAACTTTGGAAAAATATATAGACTTAAGTACCTATACATAGCTAGTGGCTCCGACAGAAAATTATTAAAACACCATCATTATTTCTCGTTTAGAAGGGGTACTCTTGTTTTAAATGTTGTACATAAAATTATTAAACTAATTGTGAATAAAAATCACGCTGTATAAAAAAATAAGTTTGTAGTTTTAGCAATACGTTAGTTAGACTATTAACTTAGTAGCTTTTTATTTGTCTGTCCGGTCTGGACTGATAATATTTACCTATCTAGACTTTATTTGTGTCTAAAGTTTAAAAATATTTAAATTAGTTTTGCATTACATAATTGTTTATTTTGATTTGGCCTTGATTGTAGTATTTGCGAACTGCTAATACTTGCTAGGAATTGATATGAATATATAATCATACCATACAGTTATTTTATTAGACAAAATAAATATAGAGTCTCCATCGCAAAAAAACCGTGAATATTTTAATATTTTTCTCAAAATTATATACACATTCGTTTTCATGATCCATGCAACCAATCGCCATTAGTTGAAACAATCAATCATTCATTCAGATTCAATCACAATAACAGTGCTACTAGTCCGACTATCAAACTGATTTAATAGGAGTCTATAAAGCCGGCTCGTCACGGACCCACAATGCTATACAAAGGCTATAGTATAAGGCTATGTGTACATTATCAGGGTGGCACGCATCGTGTAGCCCGCGGCTCAATCATTAAGGGATCATTAAAAGTCCGCCATCAACCTGTTGGGCGCTCAACCGATGCCCTTTCTCTACTTTTTCTTCATTTCTCCTCTTTCAAAGGGTTTAGATATTTAATTCCGCGTTATAATTAAACTTTCTGTAACTAAGTTTCTATGTGGGCGGGTTTGTTTAGAAATGCGTTTTAGTTTAATGATTTTAAGTTGATATTTCATCTTCTAGCTCGATATACAGGGTTATTGGTAAAACATTAACAACCTCTTAAGAGGTCATTTTACTCATCATTATGAACAACTTTTACTATGGGACCAAACCGGAAATCGAAAATCAGCTGTTCCCTACATTTTGACGAGTTATACGAACATAAATGTAGGGAACAGCAGATTATTTTTTCGCGATTTCTAACAAAAATATTAAAAGTTTTAGGACAATCTATATATTGTATTTTTCTGTGTCTTGAACCCTGAAATAAAAATCATTCATTTTACACACAATTTCGTTAGCAAAAATCTTGGCCCATGCAGCGGATTTTCCATAAAAAGCCTTTTATGGAAAATTAATTAATTACTCCTTCTTCGCCGTCGCATCATAAGATTTCGTACGATACCAAAGCATCCATTTGATCCTTACCTCGCAAATGAGATACAAACGGTGATAAAACATAAAATCAAGTGCATAAAACATTCATATAGTTTTATGACACCGATTTATCACTTCAGCGGATAGTTAGAACGGTGTCGGGATGAAAAGAGTAGTAACAAAGTCGAGCGGCGGGCGGCGCGGCAAGCAAATGAGGCGCGACGCTCACTGCTAACTAAACCAATCGGCCGTGCTGACGATGCAGACGGGCGGTTTGGACGCTGCGTTTGTTTGGTGCATGAAAAGTTGCAACTTTTTGATGACGTTACTCAGAAATAGTCTTAAAAGGATTGTCAGTTGTATTAAAAGGAAATTGTTTTCAGTGCGCGTATTCCAGTAACAAAAAACACCCTTCTTATTCCTTGGCGAAAAGATTATGTCAAGAAAAGTTTTTAATGTGCAGCAGCAGCCAAAGCAAAAGTGGGAGTTTTTCAAAACAGCTCTAAACTGAAGTTTTAATTCATCACTCGCGTGGAAGTTATAAGTAAGTACCATCTTCTACTATGATCGCAAGTCATCGTAGACAAGAACAAGATGCAAAAGACTTCAATGAGCTCATAATGGTGGTGGTGATTTTCGTTGAAATTTTCTATACAGATTCACTTAATACTCGACCTCTACATTAAAACGGAACCATTATCAAACATCAAGCACTATACAGTAGATCTACAATAAGATACCGATCAGGGGCCCAAGTCTGCTATTTTTATAAATTCGTCATTCCAACACGATCCCATTGTCATTTTGCTAAAAGTTCGTAAATCCATAATGGTCGATCATTGCAGGTCGGTCAATGGCACAGAACATATACGATACTCGTAACGAATTAAAAGCAATGACTGCACAATGACGTTCTAATGGTAGGTCACTGATCAAAGGAACTGTCAAAATTTTAGCAGATTACCAGATTACCGCTTACGTCAGTCATTCATTTGTCATTGCACGAGATTACCATTCTTTCAATGGAGACACTCCATTGAAAGAATGGTAATCTGGTGGTTGACCATTGGAAAGGCATAATGAAGCCATTATAAATATTAGTAGCTTACCAAACTTGTCAAAATCAACAATTATGAATTCAATGATACACCATTCTCACACTATTGTAATAGCAGACTTGAGGCCCAGGAATACAGTCGGGCGTTCCCCACCCGCGCGGTCCACCCGCTTATTTAAGACGATCATTTAGCATCATTTGTGGTTTGCTTTTTAAACCTCATCTGTTTTTAATGCGACCGCTGAATCCTTTCGCGCTCGCTTGTTATTCGGATAGTATACTGCGCACTGATACCCAGGTATCCGTTTTCTAGTTAAGAATTCTCTGTGAAGATTTGATACCGTTGTCTTTCTGTATCGACCTTTAGAAAAATAGTTTCTTTATCTCTGATTGTAATTGAAATTCCTGGAGTGGAGACGGAATGTTTCAGTTTTATTGTTGACTGTATTATTTGAGATATTTTTAATTTTCATTTTCAAGGATTTTCAATTTTAATACAATGTCATCAAAATAAAAATAAATTTATTCAAATTAGGCTGAATATCAGCACTTTTATAACATCAAAATTACATAAAATAAAATTACATACATAAGACAGTCCCCAAAACGCCCGCCCTTCACCACTTCCTAGTGCTTTCGCTGAGAAAAAGAAGTGGCGCAACCAACTCCCAAGTAGCAATCAAATATAATCACCAGTTTTATAGTTTAACATATCCAGAGTAAACAAACTATTTGAAATAAAATAAAAATCAACAAGTCTGATTAATACGCGGCGATAATCCAGCGACTGAAATATCATTTATGAAGCCATCAGCGCTAGCGATCTCGCGCTAACTGCATGTAAACACATAAATATTTATCTCATAACGTTCCCGACCTCGTTACACGCCACAGAGTAACAACCCATACAGACGGCTAACACGCGTAATCTCCCAAATCGCTGTTCGAAGTGGGACAATAATGCTACAGTAAACTAGAAATCTCGATAAGTGTGTAATGGAGCGTTTTTATAAATATCAAGGCATAATTTGTCACTTGTGAGCATGTTAATTGATTTTGTGAAAAACTATTTTACATACATACATAGGTACATAAACTCATGCCTTATTCTAACGGGGGTAGGCAGAAACTCCAGAACGCCATCTGCTCCGATCTTTACATACTCTTTTTTCTCCGTTTACGTTCATACATCTGATCAAACACGCATACCGGTTACGAGTTCTACGCACCTGACCTTTCTGAAGAATATCACCATTAAGGTATATGTGAAGCGGAAGCCATTATTGTAGTGGACAAAAGGCGATTATGGGATCATTACATAATATCAAAAGGATAAGCAACGATGACTAATCCTTTTGCCAATTTTTGTAGCTATGACAACTTTCCCCTTCACCGTTCGTTAGTTTCCTTCTATGTAATGATGACGTCAAGGGTGCGTCTCATGTTCGATAGTAGGATTTTTGGGGGCTGATTGGCACTCCAGTTAGTTCATACTCCGTGTTACAGACGAGTATGTCATAACTGCTTCATTTTAAGCACTAATTTACTAAAGTTATTGCCGCGTTTAGATGTCGCACTGATGTCACTTCCTCCTCTTAATTAGTAAACATAATTATAGCTAAGCTTTAAATGAATTGAGAAACAGATAAATCTATCAACGCTCTTTAATGATGAGCTACTTTTGGAAATGGTTTAATTGGTTTACGATACCTATCTTAGAACTTATTGCAACACTTAGACAAAGATGTTATTCTTTAGCAGAAATATAAACTTTAGAAAAACCTAAAATTTGAGGATTTAAATGTTCAAAAGCGAACGTTAGTATCTAAAAATGTATACAGAAACTGAAGGCAACATGAAATCAATCAAAAATACGCTTTTATAACTTGATTACAGTTTTTCAAAATCCGTAACAACAAACCGTTACCGATACATTAAATTAATTACAAACGCATAGTCACCACTACCCTCCCATTCACTAAGCCGGGCTAAACGCAACGCAAACGCATTGCCAACGCACGGTAAGCGCACAATATGGCGGTGTCTCCCTAATCCGTGCCGGGACCGGCTCGTTATCGCGTCGGCGCGGCGCGTGGCGGTCACGTCATTATAGCGCGATATCGGTAACCGCCCGTTATCTTAATTTATTTGTAACAGTGGCACATGCATTTTTATTGCACGTTACTGGATTTTCGGAAACGGTCAGGCTGTTTTTACGGGTTACTTTAACTAGACTTTGACATATTATTAGGATGGTTGGATTAGGATGAACCATAACATGAAACATATACCTTCAAACCACCTTTTATTATAATATATTTGAATCATGCGCATTTTTATTGCACGTTACTAGATTTTTGTAAATGGTTTAGCTGCTTTTTGCGGGTTAGTTTAACTAGAATATATACGTTCAAGCCAAACTTTAGTTATACTAATCCAATTTAACTAAAGTTTTACACATTATTGTGAGAGCAAAGATCAATATAAGTATGTTATAGATTAAATCTATCTGTTTTGTTGATAGGGTTCAAACCAATTTATTTCACCTCTTATCGTAATTAATTTGTAATAAATGCATTTTTATTGCCACCAGCTGGGAATTGTTTTTTTTTATAGAATTTTAGTTTTTGAAGAGCTTGCGATATTTAGTAGTAAAATCAGCTAAAAAAATTCTTTATAATATTACTCGATTCTCCAAAATTTTGAGCTCTCCATAGAACAAGATGACAGCGAAGAACGAATAAATTGATCTACCTAATGGTTAGTTTTGCATATCTACAGCTACGAGAGAAAAAGAGAAAAAAAAAGAAGTTTTTTTTTTAATTAATAAAACATTTCCGTTGCATTATGTTCTTTTATATATATTATTATTTATTATCAGCCATTTCTGTCCCACTGCAGGGCAAAGGCCTCCCTTCCCTCCTTCCACTTATCTCTATCCAGTGCTGTTAAACGCCAATCCTTCTGGAAAGAGTCGAGCTCTTATATAGACCGTTTTTATTTTATTGATTTTATATTTCTGATATTTCTTCTGAGCCCCGTCCCTTTAATCAAGAAGCGCATTAGTCAGAGACCTTGGTCTTTCTAAAAAAGCAGCAAACAAATATTTAGGAGGAGGAGGCCTGTGTCCCAGCAGTGGGAACATTATAGGCTGATTATGGTTATGGTAAATAAATACTTTGACCCAAGAAACAAGAATTTCGTACTATCGTAACAGAGAGACAGAATTGGTTTCATTCTTTTCTGAAGACTTTGTTTATTGATCAGATATTCCTGGTTTATTGAAAGCAATGGAAGTATAAAAATATGATCCTATAGTGACACAGTACCTAAGTGTACCATTGTTAATGTATATAATAAGTAGGGTGTTTCAGTTCCCAGTCTGAGAAGTTATTATTTGCAAGTACCTACCGACACTGCCCAACACTAAAATCCAAATTAATGGCGTTTATTTATTGAATCCTCTAAAGGTAGCCTGAAATGTTTAAACTTTAATTTTCAGCGATAGTACTACAAAAATTGTATGTTTTCCATGAGAACACAGTAGTACATCTTTACCTGGGTGTTTGCCACCCTCGCCTACGGCTCGGGGGTCAATTTTGCACCCGGTAATAATGTACTGCTTTGCTCCCTTGGTGAACAGTGTATCTACTATTTTTCCTGAAAATCACGTTTTCATTATACTTATCTCAAAAACTAAAATTAAACAAAAAATCAGACTGCAGATCTAAAATCAGCACCCCGAAAAAATATAATATTAGGCATAATAATATACTTTTTACATATAATTTTATGCAACAAAAATGCATTTAGTTCAATTTCCGTTTCATTACTTATTCCTATAAATAATTTTAATGATGAAAATGAAGATGGAACTAGAAAATAACATATCTAGGTAAACTTTAGATGCCAAAATTGCAAAACTTTTACATACTCAGGAGCCTATTATTTAAATCCACCCACAACTAAAAGACCAAACACTAGCAAAACAAAACGGCAAATAAAAATTCACTTTCTTTCAGGAAAAAAAACGGGAAAAAATATAAAGAAACCGCAAGGACGACAAAGCACCCCAATCGAAATGGAAAAGCGATCCATGCCAATTGCCATAAAAAGATCGTCGGTCCAATAAAACGGAATCGACATTGTCAGCGATGATTTGAGCGGGAGCGGGAACTAAGCTTCGCGTACACGGGCAATTTTTTCAGCAATTAATTACTGGCTATAGTTGCCGAAGAAGGCTATAGTTGCCCAAGAATGTCGATCGATTGAAGGAGCAATTTAGTTACATAATATCACATAATATGGTGAAGCGGTATCACTAGCAACTATTCCTTCAAACTTAACACGAAAGAAAGAAAAAAATTATATGTTTAAAAATTGTATGCTGAAACACATGTAGGTATTTGATTTTTTTTACACCCGCGCGTGTCTGTATCTCTAGCAACAAGTCCTAAAACCTTGCCACGAAAGAAAGAATACATTTTTACTTTGACGCATAAGTTAAAAAAAAGCAAGAAAAAAACCCTGTAAGACGAAAAAAAAAATACGACGTCACATCCGCACGAAAGGGCCCTCGCTCAGGATAATGCCGTGGCATTGCATTAAATAATTAACCTGGGTCAAATAAAATTTTCAGTCTTTCTTTCCAAATTACTCGGTGATGCCGTAAAGCCACAATAGCCGAGAATTGAGCAATTTTAGTTGCCCGTATAAGCCCACCTTTAGATAGCGGGCGCGGTGCGGAAGGGCGCGGGAGCGGGGGAACACGGTTTGGGCGGGCGGACATTTTTATACGGCGACAGGAAAAACTGGCATCTCGCAACGTTAGTGACTAGTGAGTCAGTGACGACTGATTTGTTCCCATTTCTATTGGTTTTTAAAAGATTATTTTCGTGACGTGTGTTTTCTTACTGTGCGGTACGGTAGAGGTGGTTGAATTTTATTTTAAACTAGCTGTGCCCGCGACTACGTTCGCGTGCATGTCCGAAAACAAATTGGATTTTATGGGTTTTTTTTTTTTGCGGGGAACCTGAATAATTTTATTAAAATTTTATTTTAATATAATAATTACCAGTAAATAAATTATACTATCAGTAGTAGTATTAGACTACCTTTTTTTTTTTTTTGTTGTCGGGGGGAAACCTTCAATAGACACCGGACCTCCGGGGAGGGCGGTCGGGGAGTGTGGGATTTTTACCTCACTAAAACCACCCCGGTGATCATCATCAGCACATAGGGGTGGTCCCGAAAGACCAATTCCGGAACCCCCCGTGCAACGCCTGAAAGGCACATCCCTGCTAAAGGCAGTCCAATTTACTCAGCGAAAGTCCTGCTGAAATCGATCCAGCCGTTTCGGAGATTAGCCGGAACAAACAGACTGACTGACATTTTTTTTTATTTGTTATAAGTACCGTATATACTTTCATATGCGTTTAGTAGAAAGCTGTTATTTTAACATTACAAACAGACACTTCAATTTAATTTATTTGTATAGATATAGATGTATGTAAAAATAATAGATAAAATAATTTATAAGGAATTTTTAAGTATATTTATTAATCTAAAAAGTTGAAGGAAGTTTACTAATTTGATGCAAATGTTTGCCCGATGTAATTTCCGATCGGCAAAAATGATGAACTTCCATACAAACATTCATCCCCTATTTTTCAAATAAAAAAAAAAGAATTCACCTTCTAAAGGGGTTTAGAAGGTGAATTTTTAAAATCCTTCGTTAGTTCCTCACTTTACGTATAAAAAGATCTCTTGTGCAAAATTTCATACTTTTATACCCAGCGGTTTAGGATGTGCCTTGTCTGCCAGTGAACGAATGGATTTAAGATTTTATTAAGTAGATTATTTTTGGGGTTTTTATTAATTTCAGTGAAATAATAATTCTCAGTGTTCTACAAAATAGTACATTAGTTCATATTAAGTGTTTTTAGTTTAGGTCAATTATAATTATTCTTTCTTTCTTATTTGATTTCATATAATATTTTATTTTAACTGAAGCATTATGTAGTTTTAAAAAATGTGTTTTAATTCAATCGACTTAAGTTTCCAACACTACCTGTACACCGAGTTCCGGACGATATACATAAACTTCGACCAGATGTTCAGACCATGGAAATAACCATTTTTCATTATGAACACATTAATGAATTCTTGTTTTTTATTTTTTGTTAATTTTCATACAAACTAAATACCTTGACGTAAATCACCCAATATGCATGCCTCTTTATCCAAATTGGCAACGACGTATTTTCTCATTCATAAGATTTGGCGGATTGAAATTTGTCAAAAATAAGTTAAGACCCTTTCTTACTGCATAGCTCAATTAAATTTCGTTAAATGAAATTACAATTATCTTTATAATGAAGCCTTTTTAAAAACTACTTTAGATTTAATTTGTAAAAGCTATAGAAGCGTTTGACAAAGTTTATAGATAACGTGAATACCTACCTAATCTAGCAACAAATAATTTCACAAATCGTTAAATATTTCTACAGATTTGGCAGATAGTTAATTAACGAATTTATAAATAACTAGATGTGATCGCGACTTCGTTCGCGTGGATGTCGGAAATCAATAAAGTGTCCCATAACTAATTATTTTTCTTAAATTAAAGTAGCCTAAGATACTTCTTATAACATCAGCTATCTGCTGGTGAAAGTCCCGTCAAAATCAGTCCAGCCGTTTCGGAGATTAGCCAGAACAAAAGACAGACAGACAAAAAATTTAAAAATTGTGTTTTTTACAAAAAAATTAAAAATTGTGTTTTTTGTTATAGGTATTTTAGTAAAAAGCTGCTATTTTGTCATTACAAACAGACCCTTCAATTTCTTTTATTTGTCTGATTAGATTTGACAAGATTAGATTAGATTTATTCTAAATAGATAACTCTAACTAATAAGTCTTAAAAAGTCTTAGCAAAAATCAATGTGTGAAACAAGTATTAGACGTCACAAAATTAATACAATACCTACTACCACTTATAAGTATATCTAGATATTACTTACCACGGTAAATTCTATAAAAACTAGTAATTTTACTCACGACTCAATAACAATCAGTAATCCATATCCATACTAATATTATAAATGCGAAAGTGTGTCTGTCTGTCTGTTACCTCTTCACGCTTAAACCGCTGAACTGAATTAGGTGAAAGTTGTTATAGAGATAGTTTGAGTCCCGGGAAAGGACATAGGATAGTTTTATATCCCGATATTCCCACGGAATCGACACTTATGCGGGTGACACCGCGGGGCGCTGCTAGTCAATAATAATCACATAACACCTTCCTAAAAACTGAATGCATTCGAGGGGTTTATCATAATTGCTAACGTGACGTCAGTGACGCACTTTATATAATTTATATCAAGTATTGTTCTCACGTAAGTGACTTTATGTCTTTTTTGAGAACATTTTTATTAAGCCTGAACCTAATAAACTTATGAAAAGTTGTATCATAACTAGATATACATAGGTACTTACATAGGCACTTTATTAAAGTTATAACAATTCGAAAATATCGCAAAATTCAGTTTTTTTTAATCTAGCATTTTAGGAGTTGATTTAGGTTCGGTCAACATCATCATCTAGCCTAATGATTATTATGCTTTTCATTTTTGTTTCAGGATCTAAAGTCATTTCAGATAAGTTTGTAGTATTTTACTTTGTAATACTTAGTTTTTTAAGTTTTCTAAAGAAACCCAACGTTAAGTAATAAAAAAAAAACAAAGAACAGAAAACGTGACGAAATGAAACAGAAAAATGCTACGGCGTTTTCATCGAAAATACCGCGAAAGTTTTTAAAATCGTTTAAAAATAGTTTTACCAAACTTTTGGTTACTTCGTTGTACAGTAGCAAAGTCTATAGAAAAAAATTTACGTCCTGAAAAATCTTAAAAGTTTCAAAACTTGACGTAAAATAAGTTTTCATGCGTGAACTTACTTGGCGTGCGTGTGGGGCCGTGCAGCGACTGTCAACACCACGTGTCAAGTCCGCCGGGGACTCACGCCCACCTGCACACAAGTACCACACTGCAGACAGAGCCCTACGTCCCTCAGACGTCACCAGCGGGGAAGGTACAGCTAGAGATACTTTACAAGTTAGCGGAGCATCTGATATCGTAAGCGATGTTCAAAAGTTATTCCGTCGCCGTCCGCGCAAAGAGATGAGCGCCAGACGTCGCGTCGACAGACCGACTGAGCGGCAAACGGAGCGCGCGCGGCGATGAAACCGGCGCGCCGCTGGGCGGGCCCACGAACACGCCCCGCCTCGGACCCGCCCACTCGCCGCCACGCCCACCTGAATTAATAAAGGCGGCAAACATCGCCGGACACGCGGACAATGCCGCATTGTCCTGCGTCCAAAATAGTTTCAATTAGAATCGAGGACAAGGCACAAAAGCGCCCGCCGGCGGATCATTCACGCTGAAATTGGCCGCTGCATGAGCGATTAGCGAAACCTCATACAAAACTGTCGATGATAGCCCAAACTATTGTCCCGGATTGGAACTAAACCGCTCGTTATAATCGAATAAGTCTGCTTTATCCGCGGCGTGTTATAGTGATCGTATAATGGCTTTGAATATCGTGTTCAAAGTTTAGATTATAAACATAGTTTTCGAAATCTGAACCCCGTAATCTAGTCGTTAAACTCGATTTTAAACTAACACTGATTTGATTAAAACTACTTACTGATCTAGCTCTAACTATATTCATGACTAAACATCGTTCTGGAATACAGAACTTAAATTTTATTAGAAGTTTGAAATTCTGAGACGACTCACATCATCATTGAACAGTTTCGTGAAGAAATAACTACTTAAATCAAAGGTGACACTTAAAAGCTAAGAGCTCAGTCCAAGGTTTAACAAAATGTGACGAAGAAAGTACGAACTAATACATTAGAAGAAAGAAACAGAGCTTAAGGTGCCACTAGTCGACATTTTTTCCATACAAATTTCGGGAGAGTATTACTCCACTGTTTGACATTGAGCATCCAAATTTAAACATAATATCGTTTTGACTTATTATTCATTTTGTCTGAATACTAAAATAAAAAGCCATTAAAAAGTTATGAGCCAACAAAGATTCGTTTTTATTTTTAACGTAACTTTGGGTGTAAATAAGTAAAAAAAGAACTGTAAAATCTTCAAAACCAAGTTCGTACCGACAAAGCTCAGTTATCAAAGAGTTTCAATTAACTTTATTTGTAATTGATTTATGCAGTGGTTTTTTCTTAAAACTCGATTTTCCAAAGCACTTTTCGATTTTTTTTACGCGCCTACCAGTTTGGAACGGTGTTTCTGTGCGTCAGAACTAGACATTGTGTGTGTGTAGACTAGCGTCTAATTACTCATCACTGATACTAGCTCTGTCGGACCCGAAGCCAGGTGAGACAGCTTGCTTTTTTTTTGGCGATGACCACCAGTGAGTTCGAGATCGCGACTAGTTTACTTTCTTATGATCTTATCCAGTCGTGGGAAACTCACAAACCGTAAATACATAACAGGCTGAAAGCTCCGTTGAAGTCTTGAAGCGTAACCTATATAGAATTGGTCGACAGAAACAAAAACATCAAACTAGACAAAAAAAAACGATAAAAACTGTCTCCCTAACCGAAAAGGCAAAAAAGGCGGAAGGTTATTATTTAGACATTTGAGTGCCGAAAAGACGAAGCTGTATATAGGAAAAGGACCATGAGGTATAACGCATGTCACACCATTGACAGTCAGCCGGCTATGAACCTTAAACTTTTGACCGCCACAGACGTCTATGGACGTCAAATCAAAAAGTGCTCACGACTCCACGGACGGCATGGCACGTCGAAAATAACCCTTTTTTATTAGAGTTCAAAATAAATATGTGCCGTGACTATTATTTTGTAGGTATGAAAGAAGGAATTTGTCGCTTGGCGTAGAGAACACGGATTTTCGTTATTGACTTGGCGGTCAAAAGGTTAATGTCCTGGCTAATCGTCACATCGTTTAGCCATTGTTAAGTTATTAACACTTTTATTGCCACCTCTAAGTAGTACCTACGTATCGTCGTACGAAATTATTCTGCTGGTGCCTCTACATTATATCAATCCTCTAGAATTCTAGATAATAATATAATGATTATTTTAAGTGTTAGATATTTATTGATGGTCAACCGTTTTATTAATTTTTCTCTGACTCAAACTGATGAATAAGCTCTAGGTAAGTACCTAACTTAGTGCTCTGCTATTTTCAAGATGTTTTTTTTTCTTTTTAGTGTTTTGAAGACGTCGGAAAAAACCATGCCAACGGAGAGACCCGCTCTTCATGACTGATTGGTTCATTCATGATTCTTACACCCCCAGATGTTACGGGGGCAATTTTTTCTCGCATGATTATTTTCCACCAACAATTGTCACCACAAAAATGTTTGCCAAATCTGGTAAATAGAATACTACTCTATCAAGTTAATCGTGCCAAAGTTTTTCCAACAGCGGCTTGCATGCAGTTGTAGATGTTTAAAGCTAGTCATAATGTTTTTTGCGTGTATATTTTAAAACTAACTAAGGTAGGTACTTTGCAAACTATTAAACAGTTTTGAAAGTCCGAACTTGTCGTGATTGCCTAGTTGTTAAGACCCCGCCTCTCATGCACGAGGTTGTGGGTTAAATCCGAGCAAGTACTAATGTGACTTTTACAATTCAAATGTACTTTCTGAGTATATCTTTACATTACTGACGATGTAGCGATATCTACAACGCCACATGCGAACAACGCGTCATACTGACGTCACGCAAATCCTGCATCGCGCAAGCAGATTTTACCGCGCAACTAGCATAGATACAACGGTCCGACATGAATCATCGGGCAGTTGCCCGCCAGACATAACACCTGTCTGGTCGGAGGATCCTCCCTTTTCTATGGAGGTTGAGTGAACTTTACACCCTGTTCCTCATACCTCTAGAACAAAAAAACATCGTGAGGAAACCTGAACTCTAGGCAATATAAGTCTGAAATCGCCATCCCGACTTAAGCAAGCGTGGTGATAAATGCTCGTGCCTTCTCCGTACAAGATGAGGCCTTTACCCTTATCATTGCAGCCAAAAGACGTATACTGCTGGACATAGGCCTCTCCCAAGCACCTCCACTTCGACCGGTTCTGTGCTTCTCGCATCCAACGGGAACCCTGTAGTGGGGGAAAATAGCTTAATAACATTATTAATTGACATCATGAAACACTACACTTTATTACCATCTTTTAATTAGACTGTAGTACCATACGTGGGTAGTAGCTTATGAATTTGATTCATAATTTTATTTCCTAGGTGAATTAAGTTGTTAACCTTTATCATGAATGTTCTGTCATCAATGAATTAAGTCTCGTTTAAATTTAAAACAACTTACACATTGCTATATGTTTTGTAATTTACTTAAAAATAAACAATTTTGTAATTTTCTGTTTAACCTGTGCAAAAATGTTTTACCTACCTGTTTAGATACTGTTTCCTCGTGAGCGAACACGGTATGGAATAACAGAAAATATTAAATTAAGAAGAAAAAAAAACGACATTTGCAGATGTTCTTCTGGGCACGCTCGCTCCATCATAGACCTCATCCATCGCTTTCCATCAGGCTTGATCGAGGTCAAGATAGAACCGTTTAGCAATAAAAAAAAAAATAACGTAACTACGTACATTATCATACACTAGCTTCTGCCCGCGATTTCTTCCGCGTGGTTTTTTTTTTCTCGGCTCCTAAAGGTGCTTGCGTGATAGCCTTCCTAAAGAATTGGGCTAGCAAATGCAAAAAAATGTATTCCAATCCGACTGGTAGATCCAGAGATGAGCGCGTTACAAACCAACTCTAGTACGCAAAATACGCGCTTTGTCGTGGAGTTGCGGAAACCAGCCCGTATTACCTTTACAAACAAACTCTTCAGCTTTATTATAATCTTCCATTGCCAGATAACTTTTATTTGAGGAATAAAATTGACGTTTGACAGTTTTTGTATGAAATAACTGTCAAAATTTCAAAATTATTCCTCGAATAAAGTTACCAGATGATTGAAAAATCAGCCATAAGTAGAATAAATTAATGTCATAGTAATATAACGAAGTAAATCAAGGCTGCTGTTTGTAACGTTGCTGTTGCACTATTTAGGGGTTCATGATCTACTGTACCTACCTACATACTAAAAACAGCACAACACACCCCCACACACACACACACGCACACTGTACAACTGAAAACAGTTAGGAATGTACAGTAGATAAAAAGCAGTAGACAAAACTACAAAAGCAAAAGCCATTCATTTATTTAATGAAAACAAAAGTTTTTATTTATTAAATTTAATATATGAATGCCTTTTCGTAATCTCAATACCTACAGCACTTCTTCAACAAAAATCATGAATCTGCTGCACCCCAAATAGTTATCCTCAAAAAATCTAAAAATATGTACATGCGGAAAAAAATTAGTTAATTAAGTAAAACGAATTACGCACAACATAAATGATTTTTAACCTCATAACTTAACTAGAAAACTTTACACTACATTTTGCAGAATGTGATTTCTCAGTGTATGGCAGTACCTAACTACTCTCATTTCCTTGACAAATTGCAAGACTTTCGTGCAATCCTCATACCTCTTAAGGGGACTACAGGACACGGTGGAGGTCTGCCCCGCTTGGGCGGAGCACCGCCGTGTCCTCGTAGAGGCGATCGGCAGCGGCGGCGACCTCTCGCGCCCGGCCCTGGTGCAAGCCATGGTCCGGGGCGAGAGGGAGTGGGAGGCAGTCACCTCCTTCTGCGAAGCAGTCATGCTAGCGAAGGAGGTGGCGGGACGGCTCAGGGAGAGAGCCTCCCGTCCCAGCCGCCGCGGGAGACGCTCCGGGCGTCGGGAGCCGCGCGACGACTCCCGGCCACCGTAGGCGCAGGCCTGCGGGCGGAGAGTAATGGGTAGCTCACCGTCCGATCAGGACCAGGCCCGTGCCGGACGGCGCGTACGTGTTCCACGCGCGCCTCAAAGAGATGTCAGCATCGAGGAGGGGCCCCATAGGGCCGAAGCCTGCCGGGTCAGCGGGATTGTCCGAAAGGGTTACCGCTGGCCCGGAACATAAAGGGCTAAGGAAGAAACACGGGTGGGTTTTAGTCGGTAAGAGTCTGACACTCCCTTCCGCTCCACCCAGAGCGGGACCCCTCATTTGATGATTTCCCATCCGCAAAAAAAAAAGAAAAAAAAGGGGACTACAGGACCTAAACGCAAAAAACGCAAGTTTTATAATGCCTAAAAGTATATGATCGACTACAATAAACAAAATCGGAAAAATATATGATATTCCTGAGGATATAGGTATGTTAGTTAAATAGTATGTTTAAAACATAATACAACTAATTTGATAGGATATAAAAAATCATGAAGATACCTCTAAAAACTTTCTATTTACAACTAAGTAATTACAATAAAAACCATACAATTACACATACAATAATTCTGAGTTTTTGTCAGATTATTCTACAAGCAACTTACTAAAGCACTGTGTTTTAATTTTTTAGTCCAAACAATAGATGTTTTGTAAATAGATAATTAATTGCCTCAATGATTGCCCCTTAAGAAAAACCATTAACTGAAAATTCATTTTCCGATCTTATGCCTCAAAATAATCATCCAATCCACATCACCAGACTTGCACACATTAGAAGACAAATGAAACGCGAAGGGGTTTTCTCGAATGAGATAATGTTATCGACTTCGCACACGCCGGTCCTGATCAATCACCAATAAGTACCTAATATTTAAACAACAAAGACATTACAAAAAAACACACTTGGAAAAACACCCAAAATAATAATATAAGTATGCTATGAAAGTAAGGGTCTGTGCACTTTTGTGCCTTTTCCCATACATATATTAAGAAAAACCTTAGGTACCAAAAATCAATTTACGATTTTTTTTCGCTTCATCCAATCCTCATTGAGCGAATCTACAGACGGATGAAGAGAGAAGACGAATGACTGAAAAGGGTTTTCTCGAAAGACAACATGTTTCCGACTTCACACACGACGATCCATTCACGGATGTTCAAACAGAAAACATAGTACAGCACATTTAAAAAATGCATGTGCAACACTCCAAATAGATTCATTATTCATTCGAAGAAAGTAGCTGTGTTACACGATAAAGAACTACAAGCACAGCAATGCAATACTTACCATGTAAAAAATGGGACAAAGTGATTTTTCTATTTTCTTGAAAGACCGCATGACTTTTATGCCGTTTCCCAACCCTCACTGAAGAATCATCTTGACCGAAAATTTATTAACGATTGTCTGCGCTTATATAGAAAATCATCCAATTCACCTGAGCGGATACTATAACACAAATCTGTAACAGCATATATAGTTATATGTAGGTATGTAATGTATTAAAAACTATTAAATTAAATCCATTACAATGCTAGGTGTGTTGGACGAGAGCGGTTTCTCAATTCTCTAATTTCCTTGAAAAACTGCAAACTTTCATACCTTTACCATACCCTTAAAGAAGAATCATCCATACCGAAAATCAATTCACGATTCCAAATAAATCATCCTATTCACATCACCGAGCTTGCACACCTAAGAAGACAAATGAAACGCGAAAGGTTTTCTCCTCCGCACACGATGGTCCATTCACGGATCAGTGGCGCTCCAGCGTCACCAATAAGTAATGTTCAAACTGAAATATCCGTTTGCTTTACTGGCCACAGGAAGGGATTTCTCGGCTGAACAAACAGACGGTCTCACTTCAAATATCTGCGTGATTCTCGCATAATACCCGGTGTACAGGAAGGTGTGGGACTATTCTAAAAGATTAGACGCTAGGAAAACGTACGGAGCTAAGGATATGGTTCTGGGTACTGGAATTGAATAAAGGGTGGATCCCGATCTGTGTCCAACAAGAGATGCTTTTGTTTGAGGAAAGCTTTGTGGGCATGTGTCTTGAAACACCTGTTGTATAAACTTACAAGCAAATTTTCCCTATCGATTAGTTTCTAGATTTTCTTAGTGTTGGGTAGGTAAAATAAATTACAATTCTACAATATCTAGCTAGTGTATTAAATTATTTTTAGCAACAAAGCAAACATCCGTTGAACACACTCTTACGATTTCAAACTTCACTGAACTCTATGAATTGTCAGAGATGTTAGACTTTAATATTTAGAGACAGGCAATATTTTTTATGAGTGCTCTAGTCCTAGGTAACACTGTCGTGTGGTCGTACATACATAGTAGGTACTGTAATTTATAACACAACACAAATTTATACCACAAGGATTAACAAAAGCACCTCTTTCTAAAAAAAAATACTACTTTATATACCTATTCCAAACTCTCAAAGCCTCTTTATCCATCCATCAGAATACCACGTTTCTACGAGCATATAATTCAATGGAAAATTTAAACAAAGCTAGAAAGCAATGAGTCGTAATTGGAACGAGTTAGTCAGCAAACAGCGCTGGTGTCCCGTCGCTCCGGTCACGTGGGCCAATATTTATTTTATCAATATTCAAACAGTTCAGACGTCGAGTTTTGTCTTGATCGTCTATAGACGGGCTGATGAAGAGGGGTAAGTAGGTATGTAAGTACTTTGGTATATTTTGGTGTTAGAATTTTCTATGTTCAGTGTTTTGTAATGTTTTCTTTAGTTTTCCCAGCTATTGAATTTTCAGCAATTTTTATGAGCTGGCAAACAGCCTGACTAGTTATTCTGTTACGATTTGTTTTCGGGATCACCGAATAACTTTCGAACTTTCAGATTTCAGAAAATATTTCGGACACATAAAAAGTTTAACAAGAAAAAGCACATGTACAGACGCCAGCACATCAAGTTACTACAATCTGTCAGATTTCTTTAATAGATTTTCGACTTTATTGCTAAAGCATAAGGTTCAAAGTTGATTGGGAAAATCTGACAGTTTCGGGTAGGTTGACCTGCTGGCGTCTGTACCTACACTCGACACAGTGAAATCCCACGATTAACTGAGTGGTGGTCATACGTATTTCTTAGATACAGTCAATAATTTATCAACGTACTTATACACAACCTACAAGACAATCAAGTACCTAATCTCACATCAAACTTCACTCCTCAATACTATCGACACAACATCCTCTTGCGAATAATCGCAGCCCTTCGCACCATGCACAATCCCTTGTTAAACTCTCTAATACGTTAACGAGGAGCCATTCTACAAGTTTATTCTAGCCGTCGCCGCCCCGCAGCCGCCCCGCAACCGCACCGCACCCGCCACGCGCACCGCCCGCACCTCGGAATGCTAAGCAGACCGATTGACATTCCAGTGGCGGAGCAATCGAACAGAAAATACACTTGTCATACATTTAACGTGGAATTTTTATGATTTAACTTGAACCGAGGGGAAATTATTACGGTTTTATTCGAGTAGATTTAATAAGGACGGCAAACGATTCAGGTTTGTGTCTGGTGGTGCATATTTTGATGTAAATCGAGGGTTTTCAAAGGGCTTATTAATTATGTTGTGTCAAAAAATGCTACGGTTTTCATTGGGCATTTTTTACCGTTTTTTACGTTTTCAAAACGGGTTCAGAACTGCCATGAACTGTACTATTTGGAGTTACTAAAACGTGATGCTCATGTGGTTTATACCTAGAAGCAAATAATTTTTCATAACAACAACAGTTTTATTCACTTAAGTATGAAAAACACTGGTTGCATACAAATTGGAACGGTATGTTTGAAATGAACTAATTAAACTCACATATTTGATTCCATTTTAATTTCCACTGACACTCTTACAGTGTAGATAAGTAGCAAGCAACAAAATTACAAAAACACACATTTTTCAAAACAAAAAATTACATCACGAGACTTCCCGCAAACACGTACCTCGAACCCTCATGAGCTAATAATTTGATCCTATCCCATCGGGTTGGTACCGAGTTACCTGCGGGATGTCACGTCAAGTCGAGCCACTCGTCATCGGGGCAACTTACGAAAATACGACGCTCGCGCCGTACGCGGGACCTAATTCTTGGATCCTGTCGCACGTCGCTCTACGCCCGTCAAATTTGCGAACAGGGCTACCGCGAAAATGTATTCGGTAATTGGAAAATGCAATTTTATTTACAATTTTTTTATTAACATTATTAGTTAGCGACCCGCCCATGCTTCACACAAATAACGAGATTTATTTATTTTAAATTACTTTCATATTAAATTTAATGTGTGATACGAGTATGTGTGCACTGTGCAGTATTGTATCAACTACCTAAGTACATACTAGTTATGTTCTAGTCAAGCTTCAAACGTCTATCTCTCTACTCACAATAGAGATACTATTCTAACTATGAAATAATTTAAAAACGTTTGTTACAAATACTGCATGATGCAATTTATATTCAAAATTTCTATGAAAACTTATGTTACCACTGATCAATCCCATTCCTGAGATGTCTATGAGCTTGCAAAATTATGAGATCTTAATGACTTAATGTCTCTGCTATACATACTCTTAGTTTGCTGTAAAAACTAGTACAGTCGTCCACACACGGTCCAATATGTCATACATTTGTAAACAATGTCGAATTGTCGATGCACAGTTTAAAATTTAAAAGGTACAAAATATCATGCATTCAGCACTGTATTTGGTATTGAATGCAAGCATTGTCGGATACAGGTTGAGAAATATTTATACTGATGGCAAGTGTATTGCTGTGGCAGTCAGTTGGAACTGGCAGGTCGCGCCTCGCGTTGGGCACCCCTGTCGGCCATCTCAGGCAACGTCTTCCTTCGACTGACAGCCGGCGACATATTTTATTCACAACGCACCGCCGTAATTCCGTCGATGCAGATAAATTGTTTTACCGCGGGAGCGAGCCACGTCCCACGACTTTGGCGTTTGCATGATGAGCTCGTTTTTTATGCTCGAATAAAATTGTGTTAGCCACCGGCAGGAGCGACGTGTGAACACCGCTGGATTCCCAAGAAATTGTTTTCGGGAAGCGTGCTTTGATATTTATGAAAGTTGGCATGTTGAGACGTACGTTTGAGTGAAGGGTACGCGGTGGATTTAACTATGGACTTTGTATTTGTGGTTTTATTTCTCTAGGGTACCGGATATTATTGCTTGCGTACGAACGTTAGTAAATATGTTTGCAAACAGCCACCAGTTGCAAGATGTCAGGTATCGTAAACACGTTGACACAGTCGCTTTGCTGCAGCGTGTGCCGCGGGACCAACATCCTCCGCTATCAATATTAAATCCCGCCGCGCAAACATCTGCTCGCGACTGCAAACGTATCAGTGGTGTTCCGATTAGTTAGAACATCGGCTTCTGCTGTTGATGGCATGCACGTTCAATCAAATGTTCTTATTTAACGTATCTTTAAATTAAGACCATATTTTCAGAAATAGAAAATTATTATTCTTTAGTTAAGCTAAGTACTAATATACTATTTTAAAATTACTTGCGCAAACTTTGACCAGTCCTGCTCGGCTATTGCTACACGTCACGGAAACCAAAAGCCTGAATTTTTCATACAGAGGATTAAAATTAACCTAACGACATTAAATATAATTACAAATATCAAACTTTAGCGTTCAGCAAACAATAAACTCGCTTAGAACCTACAAGCCGCAGGTATCTAATTTAAAATGTATCAACATGGACCAAAAAGTAGGATTGACAGAATGCAAATACTACCCGTGCCCCATAGAAAATAAAATAAGCTTTGACCCGAAGTTTCGTGGGATTATGAATGTTTATACTGAAAATAATGCGCGGTTGTGGCGTTCGGCGCAAATATTTGAAGACGTAGTCAAAGGGATGGCTTTTTGCAAGGTCCTTTGAGCGACCGCGGTCTGCGGTCAGATAACCCGATTAGCCGCCGCCCGACATCGCGATGTACCATGGGAATTGAGAACATAGCTAGTTTACCTCAAGTTGTGACGAGAACTTTACTTTGATTTATTTTGTTTAAGGTTCAGAAATATTTAAGAAAATATTTAGCTTCAAATAACCCTTTTATCATGGGTATTGAATACCTATCCAGGACACGAATTGATGGGTAGTTCAGAGTTAAATATTGATGTATCGACCTTACCACCTCTGCTTAGCAAAGAAACCATGCAAAAAATACATTTTATTGTTTACCTACTAGCGACTTTGTTGGTGTGCATGTCGGAAAACAAATTGGATTTAATATTTTTCCGCGGAATCCCAATTCTTTTCTAAAAGCAAGTTAATCCTTATAACATCAGCTATCTTCCAGTGAAAATCCCGTCAAAATCGGTCCAGCCGTTTCGGAGATTAGCCGAAACAAATAGACAGACACACAAACATTTAAAAAACAGTGTCGTTGTAATAATAATAATATATACCGCATATACTTTCATATGCATTTAGTAAAAAGCTGTTATTTTGACATTACAAACAGACACTTAATATTTATTTCTATAGATTACTTGAATCCCTAAAAATACACCAGCGAAGGTTCGCTCAAAATCAGATCAATACACCCATTTAATTTTATCACGATTGACCCTAAACAGACAGAATATTCAGTTTATTACATAAAATAAACTGCAGACATATTGTTGAAGACCTAACCTTAGGTTTGATAGCAAAACATAAATTCTATGATAGTCTGTAGCCACAAACTGATGTATCTTTCCTCTTTACGACTGACTGGCACTAAAATGTTTCCGAATAAAATTGTTATCCATCAAAACAGCGCGTTCCTTTAGTATAAGAAGTGCAGCGGTATGCCTACAGGCAGTCGCATCTGAAGATGTAGCGTGTAAGATGTTCTAGATAAGATAGATACCAAATCTTAAGAGGCGAAAGCGAGGCGAAGAAAACTACCAAAAAAGCCAAACAAAGTTTCTAAATGTTTTAAGATTCTTTGACATTAGCGGAGTGTTGTAAGTTATCTTGACTTTCATTGGGGTTCAAATTACGAAATGTAAATCAAAGGGTTGGTGCATAACGAGTGTGCCCCCTCGCCCTGTTTTGTTGTTGATCACCGAGGCTTTGAAAATGACCTTTCAGAATAACTATCGTTTTTTCTATAAACACATCCTTTTGGAAACTAATATGAAGAGTGCTTTTCAACTGCCATCTTGTTTTTAATATTTGTCAATGCCTACTATCCCAAGTAAATGTGAAAATTTAGTAAAGTGCGCATTTATTTTAGACTATTTAAGAGAGTACTTAGACTAGCAATTTTTTGATTCATGAAAGCCACACAATAAGAAAATAATGGGAACAATTATTGCAATATTTTCCATATTGCAGTAATTATTGAACAGAACATGTAATATTAACGACCTGCAATAATTCACCACTTCTTAAGTTCCAGTTAACTTATCTTGCAGGTTCTATAAAAAAAAAACAGTTATATGGTGGATAGTGCTTGGCTGCTTGCTCACACTGTGATACAGGCCAAAAAATTCAGAATCTTAATTAAATAAATTATGTCGACAAATCAGTAGCAAATAGTTTGTACCTTTTCCAGCAAACTACCTCTGTGTCCTTCTGACTTATTCAGAACTGCCAGCAAAGGCTTCGCGGACCTCCACCTGCGGTGAGGTGTAACTTAACGAACCCTCACTGAATCTTTAATATAGTTTCATTTAATGCTACTTGCAAACTTCAATGGACCTCTCGATGTTGATTTTGAAAGTTTCCGGGAACATATATGGGATAATCGTGACCCATGTTTGAGTATGTGTGGTTAATTATTTATTCATTGAAAACCCTACATATTATGGTGGAGGGTGTAATAGTTATTGTGCCGTGTAAATTAAATAACATAAAACTTTTTGGGGTGTTTCTTAATTTTGCATCGTGCCATTTTCCAGGGCATAACTGTCTCAAAAATCTGAAGACAGTAGAGTTATAATGAATAGAATGAGATTTATTTTTAATTAATTAAAACGTTACAACACCAATTGCATTAATTAACATAGAACCCGTTACTAGGTTGACTATAATTATTCATATATAAGATTTGCAGCAATTAAATAAAAAGTATATATATTTTATATATTATGATCCTGTACCAGCATTAACTTTTGAAATACATTTTCTTGTTAGTCAATTTAAGTAATCAATTAACTGTGTTAACAAAATTGTTCTAAATTGCGTAATGGTTCTTAAAAGCTTTTGATTTCTCGTAATTATATTTACACTGTTGATGAGAAAAGAGGACAAAATACGCGCCTAATATCAATTATATTTAGTAGGTAATTCTACAGCAGAATTAATTCAATTTCCAATACAAACATCTACCTTAACTCAGGTACTCGTCAAACGAAGCGAGTTCCCTACTTGGCAAATTAGATTTGGTATAAAGCCTATTTTAATTTGCGCCGTCGCTAAACATTGGGTGCTCTTAAATGTTTAAGCGAGCGCGCAACTGTGTGTACGGGGTACTGGCGGCGGAGGCGCGGAGCGCGGCCACCGTCGTCGTTGACATTCAACAAAGCAAATATGTTCTTGGCGGTGGCGCCGGCCCAGCGCGATAATAAGCTTACCGGCCGAGGGCGGGCCGCCCTCGCCCCGCGCCGCCGCCCGCCCGCGAGACCGCCCTAGCCTCACGGTGTTATTAAATTCTTTTGTTGCCGGAATGCCCAGTTATTTAGCCGTGGTCCGGCTCTACGGGATCAACGTAAATATCTCCAACATGTTTGTCTTTTGAACTCAACTAGATTGTGGGATGAAACGGGTTATTTGCATCTTTGTGTTTTTCCACGTACGAGGGTGGCCCACCTGCAGACTTGGGAAAAATGAATTGTTCAAACATGTAATATAATTAATCTATTGCAGCATGTGTTTGTAGTCTGAGCTCGCTGCTACTTCGCGTATTGTAAAATGAGCTGCTCGAATTAAAACATTAAAATCCTCGCTCCCCCACTTCGTATGAATTTAGACAACACCTAAGCCGAGCGCGCTTCATTTCGAGCACATTACTCTCTGTTTAACAATAAAACTCATTAAATCGCTCGTGCGGTCGCGTTTTATAAATGTTTCACGTATTAATAAAATTAACAAAGCAGTGGTACAGGAGAGGGCTATTTCCCGACAAAGCGTCGGACGGTGGTACAATGGAATCTAAAATAAATACGAGGACTTTAGCAAACAGTGGAGGCACAAAGAGTGCACCTGGTGGAGCGCCCGGTGCTCCGGTCTATTGAAAATTAAGTGGTGGCGACGGAGTTCAATTAATGGCCGCGAGGAAAGTCTCTTCACATCCTACTGACTGCGAGACGCCTTTGCCTGCAAATTATAGCAAACATTACAGTTTAATGCCATTATTGCAGCACTCGGTCTGAAGTTATTTATCTGTACACTCTTCTGCCTTCACTGGGAGCAGACATCAGGTTTTATTACAGGTAACTAACATCAAACTGTAATTCTCATCATCATCATTCATCATGTGTAATTCATCTCTAATTTTTATGGTGTACATAATAAAAAGTATTCTATGTATCTATCTATGAAACTGAAATGAAAATCATAGTGGAGAGTAAATTTTATTAGATCTTAGTCAATAAGATAGCATCCAACTCATCAACTAGTAAAAAAAGTCTGCACAGATGCATAATGCAATCGACAAAACAGCAGCGGTTAGCAAAAAAAAACCACAGATAACACTAATGTATTCAATCCATAATCCTTATCTGTAAAAAACTAAAGCTTAGACCACACTCTATCGAGACGCCCTCTTATTGGCTGATCGCTATCGGCGCCCAGCGTCCAGCTAAACCGCCGCTTATCTCACAAATTACACCGTTTTACTCGATCCTCTTGAAAACTGCGAAAAGTAGACCTTTTTAACACAGCTTAGGACATCACCCCTACTATGTACGAAGCTCTTTGAAAATACGTTGAATTCTTCGTTAGACATATTATAATATGAGTATTATCTATGAGCAAGGATCTTTTGACAATAGATTGAACTACTTTATGCGAAAATAGATAGAACGACCTGAGTTAAAAGTTTACTTTTCCAAAATTAAAAACGTCCTTGTATTTCAGGATTTTATAATAAATAGTCTCTTCGCACTAGAGCAGCGTAGGCTTCGTAGCGGCGTAGACGTTTCGTAGACGTCGCGTAGGCGCCTACACAGGTCCAAGGCCCATTTCAAATGCTACCTTAGCTTTCTTACCAATCCTATTCATTTGCTAAAAGAGCATTCAAACTATTGCATATTTAATAAAACTAATAAGATATTAAAAATTTAAACAACAATGCACAATGACTTTTATCGCGTACCAAAAAATCGCAGTCTATTAACATTTTATCGAAACCAATTCGTGGTAGGGGCGGGCAGCTTACCAATCGCCAGTTGAACCCCCGACGGCGGATTTTATTGCCATTCGTATTGTCGGCTAGAGATTTACTTTGACACGTCGGAAATTCGTTTGTTGACTCTTCGCCGCTATTTCGAATGTCTATTTCGCACTGTTTTCCCGTTTTTCTTGAAAGCTTAATTGCGGTTAAACTGCTCGTATGTTCACTTTAACTGTACTTCGATAGCTTTGTGAAACACTGACACTTGAGGATTACCTCGTTGTGATTTAGCTTTACTCTGGAGCACAACACCTCTGTGTGATTTAGCTTTACCTATTTATCCTCGAGCACACAAACTGTGGAGTGGCAAAACAATGCTAATTTTCTCCCGCTTGAGTAACTTTATCTAATTTATCAATTTCCGCGCCACTTCTTCAAAAACATGGCGAACACGCTCGATGTATAGCTGCGTGTGTCAGGTAAAATGCATTGGGTAACACATTAACAGTGTTTCCCCTGAAAGCCTTTGTCTGCACTCAACGAATTACGGGGAAAGGCGAAAATTTAAATACCCGCCGGGACTGTTTTACATGTAAGAGATGCACTTTGCATGTAATGCGGCGATTAAATGAGACGACAACGTTCTGTGCCGACGTCGACTGCCGCTCAGCGGAAAAATGTTGCGCCATAAAACTGATATCATAATTTAGTAAACTAAACTGTTCTTTGTACGGTGATCCCGTACTGCGAGACATGTTTACACACATTCATGACCTATCGTTTCTGTATTTACAGTAGAGATGAATTTGACAACTGTAAAATGCAAACTGCAATTTGGACCAAGCGAGATATGCTTATCGAATCTGTGTCAGGTGAATCCTACTGTGCATCTCTTTACAATGCTAAACTAACTACATTCTGAAATATTTTAAGTGAACCACTTACTTTTTTATTAGCCGTTAATGCCCCACTGCTGGGCAAAAGCCACTCTCTTTCCACCTCTCTCTGTCGAGAGCTGCCACGGACCAATCTTTAAGGAGTCCAGCTCATTCCACAGGCTCACTCAATTAGAAATTCTAAAATATAAACCGTCTTTCAAAAAACTCTTTCTTTATTTTCAATCGTCCAGTTCTCAGTGGAGCCACCTCCAGTTCATTCGCCCCGCAGCACCTCATCTCTGCCTACCCTCGAGGGCGACACCACTCGTCGCCACAAAGGTGCAAAGGGAAGAAAACTCAATTAAAACAACGTCGCACTTGTCCTCCCGGCTCACATTACCACACGATTAAGCGCGCTATAAGGTAATGTCGCGTATCTACTTGGCTTTACCGTATTCATTAGAAATGGTTGAATAGTTCAACATGTTATTTTTTTGTGGAAAATCGAGGAGTTTTCCGGCCATCTGCATTTTTTTGTGCTGGTCAAGTGGGTGGGATTTTTCTATGTTAGCTACAAAATGGATTGCAACCAATCTATTCTGTAAAAATCTCACCGTCAAAACTTTGGTGAACTAAGCTGTCAATAGTGTCAATCCCGTGCATCAGCTCACTCCACCTAAGTTTTCATGCTGAGATTTGTACAGTTCTAATTGAGTTAGAGGTGGCACCATATTTTCCACAAATAACAACTTTAAAAAAGACAATTCTCAAAAAATGCATATTGCAATTAACTTCTTCGTCTTAGTTTAGTAGGTACTTCAGCTATTTAGCCTGTGGACTAATGAAATGAATTAAGGGGTTTATTTATAAACGTTTATTAAAGTTAAGAGACGTTTAAACGTCAAAAATTTATGATTAAACAGTCGCCAAACATTACTTAACTTTAAGTAACGATTATAAATAAAGGAGTAATTTCTTAAAACATCGTACTTGTCCGGCTCGGCTCACATTACCACACGATTAAGTGTGATGTAAGGTAATGTCGCGTATATACTTGATCTTACCGTATTCATTAGATTGCTCAACTATTCAACCATTCATAGTTGAGCATGTTATTTTTGTGGAAAATAGAGTATTTTTCCTGGTATAAGCTTGACGATTTTCATATGCTTGATGAAATGAAAAGGCTTTTTTGGGTTGTAAATTTATTTTAAGTACCGGATGATAGAAGTTCTCATTAAGGTAGTACATCAAGTACAAGAAGAACCTTAAAGACACGATAATATCAGTTTAATGCACGGGGCTATTAATCTATCACCGAAGACGCTATTATTATAATATTCATATGGCAATAAATAAACTACATAATTACTTTTAGTATTGTTTCACACCTTGCATAATTGACAGAAGCAGCTGATTCTTTGTCCTAAGTTAACGCACTTTAACATAAATTATTATCTGTTATTGAACTCGTACTTAAACCCCTTTATTCATAAACGTTGCTTAAAGTTGAGTAGTGATTAGCGATTCAAAACCATATATTTTTGACGTTTAAGCATCACTTAATTTTAATCATAGTTACTTAAATAGTGTTACAGCCAAATTAGACCGATTTTAAATGTTCCATAGAAACAGAGATTTCCAGTTATCTTTTTTAAAATAAGACATTTCGAAAATGTTCTTAATTAATTTTTTAGACCTTTGTGTCCTACTTATGCGTATGAAGTTTCATCAAAATCGGTTCATTCATTTCAAAAAAACAAGGGCTTGAAAGTTTGTACGAAATGCCGTACGGCGTAAACGCTCTTAATCTGGCGGACTTTTTCTATCCTGCTCATATACCAGTGCAGTGTCTCGAAACTTTTTCTGAGTGTAAATGACTCGGGTATCCGTACAATGTCTTAGTGTGGGGCGTAAATGTGCGACCATCTGACCAATGACCGTCTTCGGAGGGAGGACTCCGATACGACTTGAAGATAACGGAGACATTCCGTGATGCTGCACATAAAGCCACTAAATCGCTGTAATAAATGAGGCTGTTAAGTCACTTTTGGAAGTACTTTGTTGCTTTAGAAGTTTAACGTTAGCATTTATTTGTATGAGCTGCAAAAGTTACAAAGATATTTTTTCTAGGCATATTTTTGTGGGTCGCGCACGTTTGGCTACGCTCCCGTTTGGTAACGCTACGCTACATATCATTGGTTATGTTTGCAGATGTACCTACAGATCTAAAAACAACTGACGAGCGGGACTCGAACAAACGACCAGTGACCAAAGATTTACTCAAATGGCGAAAGATGGTCGAGTTTCTGTTTCGTTTTGACATCTCTGACACACACAATGTTGCAATGGCCATGGAAACACCATTTATACGGAATGTGTGAGTTGCTGATTTCTCAGTGTGGACAGGTTTTCGTGAGTGAGAGCAATCTAACGATTTAAATCTTTCATAATCAGCCTATAATGTTCCCACTGCTGGGACATAGGCCTCCCCTCGGTGAGAGGGTGTGGGCCGTAATCCACAACGCGGACCCAGTAAGGGTTGGTGGATGTCACATATCTTCGAATTTTTGGTTCTAGGCAGCTTTCCTCACGATGTTTTCGTGCACCGTTTTGTGAGCAGTGGTGAGAAATAATTAACACAAAGTAAAGCGCCTGTCGCCTGTCTGGGTTCGAACCTACGACCTACAACTGGTAAGTCGCAGCCGTTACCTCTAGCCCACCACTGCTCTGCTACAAATTTAAATATTTATGCCACTGGAAACCGTACAATTGTTCTTTATTGACATTTTCTAAAACCAAGTAAAGAAAAAAGCTATCAAACAGTTAACTAACAATAATAAAAGACACACTTTAAATTACTCTAACAACAAATGAAACGTGCGTCAACATTACACAAAAAACAATAAAATTTCATTTCACGTTCAGAAGTCTTAAGTATGAAGCGGGTAAGACCGTTATACGGAACACCTTCCAAGTCCCAATGGGGTAATATATTTTCAAGTTGGCTCATTAATTAATTGGCGTCTACCGCGATGGGCCGCGTGCTTTTTACGATGATAATAAACTTGTGTTACTGTGGGTAGCTTCATTATCTGATAGTCGTGTTTAGACGAAGGTTTAACACGGAGGCAGGAAACTTCCATGTCAAGACAAGTTACTTCAGTCTTATGAGGCGACTGACCGCACGCAAAATACGCGCTTTGACGTGGAGTTGCGGAAACCAGCCCGTATTACCTATTACCTAAGAGGCGACTTAGAGCCTGTTAGAGAAATTGAAGACATGATGTTGAGACCATTACAGTGTTATCATGTATAAAACAGGGTGGCAGAGACATCGACGGAAGCGTAACCTATTACCATCTATTCAGTAAATGATTCTGGACCCCCTGACCCTGTATACTTAGGCCGGTTTCACATTTGGACCACAGAGCAGGTAACACTTTAATTAGGACGTTAGCAGCGTGATAGTAGCGCTGCAGAAGCAGAGACCTTCACAATATAGGTATTCATATTGATATACTAGATTCTGCCCGCGACTTCGTCCGCGTGAAATTTCTTGTACCCCCACCCCGCCGCAACACTTCGTATTCGCTTAGCGTTCATTCTGACTTTTTTTCTTTTTGCTTGGTTCCTAAGGGTCATAGCGTGATATTAAATAGCCTATAGCCTTCCTCAAGAATTGGGCTATCAAATGCAAAAAGATTTTTTCAAATCTGACCGATAGTTCCTGAGATTATCGCGTTCAAACAAACAAACTCTTCAGCTTTATTATTAGTATATATAGATTTAAAGAACAGCCGCGCGATAGCAGCGCACCTGGCGCGCCGCAGTTTAGATCAGTGTGGCGCACTTCATTTCAAAAATGGATTCCGACGATTAAACATTGTTGCTCCTGCTTTTGATATTAGGTAGGTACTCCAGTTCATCGCCGACTGAGCGTACGCAGCAGCCGCGCACGGATGAAATTCTGACTGGGCGACGGTCGCGCGTCTGTCGCGCGAATGTCGTGTTGCTAAAGTCGCCTAAATGTCAAAGCGGTCTAAGTATAGGTACAGTCGGCAACAAAGGTCGATTAACACTTCAGTTTTCTAAATCTTAATTATTGCGCAAGTCATTTAATTAAAATCGGAACAGGAGTAAAGTTTAAACAATGTTACCTCTTAGGATATACTTATAAGAAATCGTAAAAAGGAGATTACCAAATCACTTTGTATCAATTTACATGATGTGTAAAAAAAGCTGCGTTAATCAACCTCTGTTGCTGACCGCACCTACTTACACTAGACTGACCTCAACCGCCAGTGGCCCCTTCGAAATATGAATAGATTTACCTAACTAGGTAATCATAATCGTTCGTATCATCAGGGCCGTCTATAACCTATTGGAGGCCCTGGGCACATAAGGGTCACGGGGCCCCATGTGTAGATAAGAGACAATAAGAGAAACATACCTACTAATATTTTTCATAACTGGGAGGCTAGAAACGTATTGTAAATCGCACTGCAAATAACTTATTTTGTCATTGCCCCCGAAGATTGCGGGCCCCCAGAGTGCCCAATGGACAAGAGGGGCCTGCGTATCATTCTTTGTAACGAAGTTTGTAGGGGACCGTGCTACAGGTAACTGTGAACGAACGATCACGAGCTGATAACTATGATGAAACAGGAAGAAGGTTTTACATACAAAACCCGTAATTAAGTTGCAAGACTGCAGTAGGTCTATTGACAAGTTACTGAATAGAATATTTCAACAACACTACATTTTATGTGCACTAAATTTCAGTCGACAACATCCATCGGCTTATTACTAAACTTCAACTATATCCGACGATCCTGCATAGCTGACTCTTTTGCTGACTGTGCCTAGTGATAAATATTGTATGGTGGTACGACTAGTACTACGGAACGTGTTAGACAAACGGAGTCCGACTCGCACTTGTCCGTTATCCATTGTTTCTGAAAATTCCCAACTTTATCCTGTTGTCTCATATTAGAGTATTCGTCTTGTTAGACAATATTTTCTCCCAACAAAATAAACAGCAATTCATCCTTTACTCGTTTTACGTATATTTAATAGCAAGCTACTGTTCGCAATTAAACAGTTCCTAGGCCAATTCAGTTTACGATCGAGCCTCCGTTGAAGGCTTTTCGACGCCGCAATCAGTTTTACGAGGCTTTTTGTCAGAAATTTGCCATTTTATTGCTGAGGCGAATAAGTTTGTTCGCGTCGTTGCCGGTTAATTGTTGTACGTTGGTATCGATGCTGATTCTCTGGGCGGTTGCTCCGTAATTACAAGTTAAATGAGTCAAAATTGGAGTCTTTAAAATGTCAATCAGGGACCTCGCACATTATAGGGCCAAGACTGATCGTGGTCGTGGCAAGGAAGAAAATTTGGGTTTTTCCCAGTGGTTAGATTGATGGTCAGACTAGTCTGTCTAACGGGAATTTTCTTTTCCCGTTGGTCCGATCAGCTCGTAATTTAGTAAAGTACTGTTGCATACAAAGAGCTTACAAAACTATTATACATAATCAGCCTATAATGTTCCCACTGCTGGGACACAGGCCTCCTCTCGGTGAGAGGGAGTGGGCCATAATCCACCACGCGGGCCCAGTGCGGGTTGGCAGATGTCACGTCTTCGAATTTTTTTTGTTTATTTGTGTTTTAGTTTTTTTGGCCGAAGAAAGTTGAAGAAAAAGACGACAGGCGGGTGCCTGTCGTCTGACCATATTCTTATAGAATTGGTCTTTTAGACAATTCAAAAACATCACAAGCTCTTACCAGCTATTATAATTATGCCATCATCTTTTGGACGACCAATAAATTGTCTATGTCTATTATTAACCTATTTCAGAAGTCCTAAGAATGTGCGTGTTTTCGTTAACGATTTTCATCTGTCACCACTGCTTTCCATCCCATACAACTGAATCCCCTTAAACAAAGATCACGTGCTATATCTCAGGGTGTGTTCCCACCACAACACCCCTTAAGTCAGGAGCTCCGGAGCGTCGCAGTTCGTCTTCCACTTTTAATAGCGGGGAGCGCGCGTCGAATGTAAATCACCATCCGACCACATTTGCCACCACCTGACTATTTACGTTATTCTCCTCGTCTCCATTCCTCCCGAAATTTTATAACTTTCCAAACTTTCTAAGACGAAATTGTACGCACGTTTTCGAAATAATTCCCATTTAAAATGGCGGCATTTGAATTTGAAATAAGTAATAGCCAAACTTGTTGTAATAATTACTTTTATTTTGCAACAATAATAATATTGTTTATAGGTATATATAAATATTACAATGTTCTTAAGTAAAATGTAGATAATAGTAACAAAATATATAACAAATAATATTATCTGAATTCATTTCAGGTACATGATCTAATAACACCTAAAGTTGTGTTTAGAAACTGAAACTAGATTAAAAGAATGTGTGCAATACGAACTTATAGTTATAAATACATTGAATACAGCCAATACCGGTTGTTTTATATTACTCCCTAGTTTAAAGTCACCTAACATTCTAAGAAAACTATAATGAATATATTTTCAAACATTTTTCTAATTTTAGGAAAATTATGGCGTTGCTCTTTGCAGCTTCAAAATCAGAAATATGAAAGCAGTTTTTTACCACGCTTCAAAAAAACGCGCCTTTGAAAGCAATAAAAAAATACAATGTGCTTTAAATTATTGTTTTGTACATGATAATTGTGCGGGCAAAATAGGTAAGTACAAAAGTTGTGCATTTTACCACTGGTCAGAAAATGGTGTTTATTTATCGGCAATAACTTACATAGGTGATAAATCTAATACTGTTACTAAATAATCACATACAAACGCACTTCCTAAATAAAAACAGACAAACCTAGAAACATTTAAATTAGTTACAGAATGGAAACGTTAAGGGGGAAGCTCTAAGGTGGCCCGCGAAATTCAAATTTTCTAACGTTTTTTGCAATTTGCTGGTCAGTATTATGTTGTACGTTGATTAAAATATGATTCGCGGTCGTAACAAATATGTATTTACAGAATTATAATCATTAAAGTCATCAACACAACTCTCTAAGACTATGTAATCCCCAAATGTGAAGATTTCATGAAATAGTCATTCTTGGGGATTACATGGTCTTAGAGAGTTGTGTTGATGACTTTAATGATTATAATTCTATAAATACATATTTGGTACGACCGCGAATCATATTTTAATCAACGTACAACTTAATACTGACCAGCAAATTGCAAAAAACCTAAAAAAAATGAATTTCGCGGGTTACCCTGGCGCTTTCGCCTTAAGTCTTTACTTAACTTTCATTGTTGAGTAAATTGACTTCCAACTTAAATAGTCCGTTTATTCAAATCACAGCTGTCATTCCTTGACAGTTAAGCATATGAAATGGCTACAGCATGACCAATTGACGTAAGGTGTCAATTCATTTTCCTGACTGTAGAAACAGACACAACGATTTAATATTACAGGGTAGCAGGGACATCATCGACACTTGTTGCCATTGATTCAGTACATAATTCTGACCGACGAGAGATATTTCAACGCAGGGGGCGTTGAAATATCTCGTCGGTTTAAAAAAAAACTAAATAGCTGTTCCATACATTTTAACCGCGTAGATATTGCAATATCTACGAAACAACGTCGTAGGTACACGTTCGTTCATCGTCGTCTACGTTTTCTAAGAAACAGCAGATTATTTTTTGATAACACATATCACACTTATAATATTTTAAAGGCGGAAGTTTGTTCACTGTGTTTGTTACTTCTTTACGCACAAACGGCTGGACCAATTTTGATCAAATTTGGTATGGAGGTAGCCGACACCTTGGATTAACACATAGTATATCCCTTTTTATTCCGATATTCCCACGGGATCGAAACTTAAGCAGGTGAAACCGCTAGGATAACATAAAAATGTCCGCGCTAGAATCATGTGCTGAATTCATGGTTACAGTTTGCGCGTCAATTGCCACCCTGTTTAAAAGATATTAGTATAATTCCTCTTTTCTGGTCATCACAGCATTATATTTTTCATTCCCGTGTATATCAGCAGATACCTTTAGGTAGGTGGTGCATAAAGCATAATGTTGACATCGTTTCCACTTTGTAACACAATAATTTTAATAAAGTTTATTCTTAACGAAAAATGTAAACTAAATATGCAGAATATTCGATATAAATAAAACGCTTAATATTTTTAGATGATTTAAACATGATTCATGAATCCCAAGATTGTCCGCTATACCGTTTAAATGGTTTAAATATTCTTGTTTGTCTGGGTCTTTGATAAAAACTAAATCAGATCAATAATAATATTTGCTGCAAATAATCTGAGATTGTTAATTCGTCTTATAGTAATAGAAAAGTAGCTAGACATAATAAAAAATAAAGATCTATACACATTGGATTGTTGCAATTAATTCGAGTATATTCAATGATAATTAATACTTAATAGAAAAGCTTCACCACAATTGTAAAAACGACGTCTGAAGACCAGTCCCTGATATAATGGAGGCAGAACTACACATAACTTTTCAAGACTGATATTAAAACTTAAGTAAAATGATATAAAAAACCTTGTTTTATATTAAGTTTTCCTGCACTTAAGTACGCTAAAATACTGTCACATTTTAATTAAGTACTTTAAAATCTAAACAAGAATTTAATTTTTTTTTTAAATACTCTTTAACTAAGTACATATTTAATACACTAAAATTGTACAATATAGTATCATAATAAAAAGTAACAGCCAACATAGATCTACTTATCACGTAAAAAAATCATAATAAATTAGAACCTAAAGTTAGTAACCTATAACTAATTTGTTTTTTATAAATCCTATTTTTTTGTAAATTTTAACAAACACATAACTTGGCACCTTAAGTTGTAATTTACAAAACAAATTGTTTATTTACAAAATGTACAGATTCTAAACTATACATTTTAAATACTTTAATGTATATGAATTGTACCGTTTAAAGTAGGTACCTATTTTGTTAGTCTCACACTGTCTTGGCATTGGTATAAAATTGTAAATAGTCAATGTATCCAGTAACATATTCAATTGCTTGCAAGCTGCGTAAATATTTACCACAGAACATATTTGTATACTATTAAATTAGTCTCTTGGTCCCATTCTCGTGAATGACACATACTTATTACACTTTATGCATCAACACTATATATCACATAGGTCAAGCCACAAACACTGTTAAGAACGGAATGACTTAATTAAGGCTAGAATATACTTTTTTTATTGACATTTTCACAAAAACTAAATTTATGCAAAATGTCTTGACCACGATTCTATAATCTAAAGGCACATATCGATAATAAATTATACTTCAATACAAGTAAGTAAGCCGCCGCTAAACGACTTTCTTTTCCCACGTTAACTGTTAATTTTAACACAAAAATCACTGTGTGACTAGAGAAAATATCTTCGTCACGATGAATAAAAAAATACGTAAAGTTGTGGTATCTGCTTGCCTCACCTACTCGACTCGCCATTTATTTCGATCTGAAATATAAGAAAAATGTATGTAGGTACTTAAAATTATTTGCTTGTTTTTTCATGACAGATAAAGGTGAAAAGCCATGGTTTCTACTAAAACATGAACGGACTATTTCCGTCCAAATTAAGGTGATATGTTGAAAAAAATGTGGTTTTTCTATTTCGTGTAACTTGATAAGTATGTGGAATAGGGATTTAACATTTTGGTATTTGTTTTTTGACTCTTTGGTCTAGTATCGTGTAAAAGGAATACACGATTCAATGAATTTTTCTCGATACAAAAACATTGCAAAGTTATATCTATTTTTTTACTTTTTTCGACATCACGGCGCGGCGTAACACCTAAGAGTTCATAAAATGGAATTTACTTTAAAACAGAGAATTATCATATCAAAGTTTACTCAAAGTAGTTTTAAATTTAATTCATTTATTTTGTTAAAAAAGGAGTAGGTAAATTCATTTTGGCACATACGTAGTTTTATTCCGAGCACACGCACGTTATAGCCATCACTCTTCACTTGCGTTTCAAAAGTGATTGCATCACTTTCGCTCGCTTAGTAGGTTTTCGAGGATTTTAGATTTTCGAGGTACTTAGCCTCCTTAAGCCCAGTCTTAGGTAAATATTTCCTTCATCTGGTTTAACTAATGTAGTTTTTATTTCACTAAGGTCGCCTTCCACCAAACTTTTATACACAGAATAAGTCTTAAACTGAGAATAAATTTTGAATTTTTGACAGTTTTTTCATACTAGAACTGTCAGATGTCAATTTTATTTCGCGGATAAAAGTTATCTTTTTAGACTTTGGCAAAATCAGCCCTAAAGAGTGACAAAAGTTTCTTAACGGATAATTGTATACTCGGTACTGGCAGCGTACCGGAGTGTTACTTAAATAGAATAGCAACTATTGATTTAGAACTTCGTGCTATGAGAATTTTCGCAGGCGTTTATCGTATCGGTTTATTAAATTGATTCAATTCGATAAAAGTGGGAGGTCATTTTAGTCAGTCATAAAATCTAAGAAATAAGTAGGTACTTAACACAAAATCAACATTGATTAAAGGCTACTATAGAAAACCTCCAAAAACGCAACCATTCACCATTTCCATTAAAGCATCGCAACACTATCATTTTTCTTAGCAGCTGTTCAAACAGCGATAAGGATAAATGAGACAATTAAAAATATCAACGGATATAATGAAACAGGATATTAACAAGAATTAATCCATAGTACTTAACATTAATAACTGCCAATAATACAGTGTTGTCAGATAGTGTTAGCATTCTTCATAAATTCAAAGATAACAAATGTAATACTTACTACACGACTAGGCTTTAAGAATATCCACCGCTCATACGCAGTTACGTTTTTTAAAGACGTCACAGCTGACGTTAATAGCTGAATTCATTATTTTTGACACCGATTGACCAACCAAACTAATGGTATTGTTATCTTTTATTTCAGTCAGGGAAACGGGCAAAAATATTGTAAAAACCTGTTAAACTGGATAACTTTATCTAACTAATTATAACTGGGATTTTTTGTGACATATTCCTAAAACATTTTGTTTGTGCATCTTTCATTATCTTTCAGCGAATGATGAGGTTAACTTTATTAGCTTTTATACTTTTCATCTCATTCCTAAAAAAAATTGTTTAGGTTTTTGCGTCTTTCCTGGTTCATTTTCCAGTGAAGGATGCCAAGTTCGTAAGTTTGGTATCCGTGCCCGAACATCCGTGATAGAATCAGTACCAAAACAAAAATACAAAAAATCAATTTTGCTGTTACCTTATCAATCGTAGCAAGTATAAGAGGCGCGGCATGTGCCGCCGGCGAAGTGTCCTGTTCCGCCAACGCTCTCCTGGTGTCCCCTTTCTGTTCTATGGCTTCTTGTGGCAAGAAGCGCCACACGCACGGGGTGAAGAGTTCCGCGTCCAACTTCAGAGTATCCTTCTTGTCGAACAGCCAGCCCACGATCATGCCAACCGTGAGCGTAGCAAAGAGACCGAGTGGCGCTATCCAGTGGTACGATATCCGGAATAGTGGGAATACTGTTTCTGGGTCCTGTTGGGAGTTTTTGTGTATTAAGTACGTGGATATTAAAGAGGGACAATTACTTTGTGAAACTTGAAAGATGTGGTAGGTACCTTATCACCTATTATTGATAGACGAAAAGTTATTTTGACTTCTATATGGTATAGAAGTCAAAATAACTCACCATGTGTTAGTTTAAATGCTACAATCATCATAAGAATGTATTTCGTCGAAAAGGTAAGGTAATTAGTACAGACAGTTTTACAAAAAGATGATAAGCCGTCACTTAACACTTTTTTAAGATTGGTATGCCAAATTTTATTTTTTTCACAGATCTTCAAGAAAATTCAATTTTATCTAGATGTAATTATAAAGATCTTGGTGCATAAAAATCGTGAGGAAGTGCCTAGTTGTTGTTTATTTATCTGGCAACTAACCCAAATTGAATCACATAATTCGTGTCACACGTATTTCAAATTTAACGCGACAGTCACGTAAGCATGACAGTATCTGAACACATAATAGGTGTAATCTTTTTTTAAAGATGTGTAGTAAGCCTTTTTATCATTCATCGTTAGTCTAGATTAAGGTCAGCACGTGTTTCAAACATCGCTTCATTCATTGGGCATTTTCCTTTGACTCTCGGCAATTTTGTCTCCAATTCCGCCGTATTGTATGCCAAATTCGCTTTTTTATGTCTGACCAGATACAATTTAGTCGAATATCACATAAAAGAATGAATCATAATAGGTGTAAACCATGAGCCAATATAATTTGTGGCAGAATATACGGTGCCCCAGATCTAAGTCCTCTCACTACTACTTTTCTATGAACAATAAGATATACTTACAAAAGAATCAAGCATTGGGTCCACATAAGAGGCGTTCCGGGCACATTCGTAGGTGATGTTGAGCGGCGGGGACCTCAACCCTTGGGCTGCGGCCGCCTGGGTCCCCAGCGACACTGTGCCGGCCAACAGAGCCCCGGCCACGGCGCCTGCTAGGGCCCCTCGAGGCCCCACCCACCAGCACATCATGCCAAGTGTGAACACCCCGCATGTTGCGCTTGCTGCGATGGCTGATAAAGCTGTTGCTACACCTGATGATGATACAACAAAATGAGGTGATGATTCATAATACTTGCAATATAGTTGAATTTTAATGGCAATTAAAATTTAGGATCATACAAATTGACTAAAAAACGAAGCTAATATATTTGAAGTATGTTGTTTTTATAAAATTAAGCCTGGAAATAAACAAGACATGTAGAACAATCATGATTGCATCAAACCTGGCGAAAAAAAGGAAGCTAACTTACCGAGAACGCCTCCCAGTTTCTGAATAACTAACACCATCACCACAGAGACGATAGCGAGAAGCGCGGTGATCGCCCGGGCTAGCATCCCTTCAGTCAAAGGCTTCAGTTTCAGCTTCAACCAGCCGTGGATAATATCTTCAATCACCACCAGAGCGCACGCATTTAACACTGCTGAAAGTGAACTAAACAAAGAAAAAATACATTTCAAGCCGTTGACCCCTGGTTTCTGAAAAGCTTTTTCAGTGATTCTGTTGTCGACGTCATCATGTCTCGAATTTCACAAGATTTTGCAGCAGAATTCAGTACTAACCAGAATAGATCACGCTTACAGAAATCGGGGTTGTGTTTATAAACAACATAATATTTACAGAATTTAAAATAAACCTAACCTTAACTTTGTAATTTTTTTAAGATTCGCGATATCAAGCCTTATCAATCTGTTTTATTGCCCAATTAAGAAAGATAAACCTGGAATAGCAAAGATAATGTAATTGATAAGCATCTTCTGCAGAAAATCTTCCGATATTTTTTCCACAGCATCGGTAAGTAACCAAATTTTTTAAGCCCTATATTTTTTCCAAGGGGACTGCTCTTTCCAGCACCTATCGGTTCTTTTGTGTGCAAGAGCACCAGAATATTTTGTTGCTTGAAACATTTTATCCGATACCTACGTTGTTTAATAGAACTCCAGATTTATGTTGGTCCTTGGTCCTTATATCAACTTTCTTTAACAGAACTTACCTAAGTCCAGCTCCGAACACTCCAGCCAGAAACACGCCCGACAGGCCAGGTAGGTGCTTCGCCCTGGATACGTAGGTGACAAAGGCTGGTAGAAGCCTGTCGTCCACCAGGGGCACGCCGCCTGGGTCACAGCCCCCCTGCACCCACGTGGCCCACGCTGCCAGGCCACACCACACGCAGAGGGAGATCGCCAGGATTGCGCCAAGGCAGAATATGAATATGGCACTGGAAAATTTGGTGTGTGTTAAAGAAGAAGATTTTAATTTGTCTAAGTATTACCACAGTCTATACATCATACAGTCGTTCGACGAAGCCGTCTAGACAGGGCAATCGTGCGGGGTGCGAGGGGCGAGACGCGGGAGGTGCGAGACCGAACTGCATACTGCCACCGTGTTAGTAGTTCGGGACATAACTTTCAGGGTTGATGATTTCGACTTTTCGGTATTGATTTTATTATTGGGATACTATTTTCAAAAATGTAATGGTACACATTTTATTTAATTTTTAATTTATGAAAACAAATACAGAGATACGACATGAAACATTTTAGTGCTTGCTTATTTGTTAAGTTTTTTTTTTCTAATTATTTTACTTATTATTTTTCTTTTCAGTTTATTTTTTTTACTTGACATTTCCATGGCTTTTGAGGACGCTAAAGCCGATAGTGCATTCAAAACGAAAATCCAAAATGGCGGCTGCAAAAATTTTCAAATTTCGTCATGGGTGTCCTTTCCAAAGATTTCGAGGGTGCTGACAGCGAATATGAGGTCAAAATCAAAATTTAATATGGCGGCTGCGAAACAATGTAATTTTTCATCGTAGATGTCGTTTGGCCTGTTGTTTGAAAATGGGACTGCGACACTATCTGATGTAGAAAAACGTATGTTAAGTAGAATAATTCCATTCGTAAAAATGGTCAAACACAGCGGTCGTAGGTACCAGTCATCACTCCAGTTTCCTCATCAATCTAGGAAAAAAATAATTTTGAAGTTTTACTTAATATTCCTCATTCCCTTTCAATATAGTGTACATTATTCTACTTGTCAAGCCCTTGCATTTGATACTTACCTATATTGAAGGAGTTGTGAAGAAAAAATGTAATTCGCCATTTTGTGGTGGCGGCCATCTTGGATTTGAAATTTATCATAGTGTATAGTATTCCACTAGTCAAGCCCTTTCATTTGATACCCATATTGAGGGAGTTGTGAAAAATTATGTAATCCGCCATTTTGTGGTGGGGGCCATCTTGAACCGATTTTCATCAAACATAGCTAAGAACACTTCCGACTAATTCACCATCGGTTCAAAATCGGTTCATCCGTTCGGGAGCTACGATGCCACAGACAGACACACAACACACAGACACGTCAAACTTGTAACATCCCGTCGTTTTTGCGTGGGGGGTTAAAAAGACGATATTTTGATAATTATTAATTATTGTTTATGATAATAGTAATGTTGATGACGATGTTGATCTCAAATAAATTAATTAATAAATTAATATTGTTTACTTGAGACAAGTGACAACCCTAGCTGTCGCGATAATGTCTAGACGTTGTCGGCATTTACCACGAGATCAAAGGCGTCGACCTACTGTATGGTTTTTATACTGTGGTATTACTTTCTGAATTCCATTTAAATCTGGACTAACGATGCCATTGGATAAAGTTATTTGAAAGAATAGTTAAATACAGTTTTACGGCAGATTTTATGAGCTGTCTTGTCCAAATACCGGGGCCTCGTGCCTTCAAATGTGCTATTAAGTACTTTAAGAAACAAAAATGATTTAGTTTTCTTTTTGAGTGTTGCTCTAAGATATGTACAGAAAGACAATGTCAGGAATAACGGTTCATAATCTTATCTGGTCCTCTTTATTGATGATAATGGCTATATATAGTCTGCTGCCATAACCAGCCATTAATACATAAAACCATAGTCAATTAGATTTTATTAGATACGCATTTATAACCGCAGAATTGTATTTTTCGCAAATAAAACACGTTGCCCTAGAAAAGTAAAGGTCATCCGGTTCTTTGTGTGTAAACAATCGATTGTTGATGAATGTTATTGATGTCGTTTTCTCGAATATGTTTTTGTTTCGAAACAATATTATATGATTTGGTATGCTGAGAAATTATGTTTTTTTTTAATAATCGGTCTATTGCTCTAGACTCAAATTTCGTCTGGTGGAAAGCGATGGATGAACCCAGAACATGACCTGCCTATTAACTCTTGCTTTGAAGGTTGCCTGTTGATCTTAGCTTCTAAAGAAAGATTATTCTATTTAAAGCGAAATTTGTATTGCAAACTCGTTCTTTATCACGTCTTTGAGTAGGTCATGACAGTGAAGCAATGTTAATGATGTAAGTCAGACTATTTTACGTTATTTTGTTACAACATCACATGCATCGTCGTCGTCGTCGCTGCCGTAAATAGATGTCCGTCACCAGACAGTCTTGACATTCAACAAACAAAAAATTCTGAATTTACTAAAATTGTGGAAGTTTTTGTGATAAGATTTTGATGAAGCGTGTGCAGAACTGAACTGTGCTAGCTCGCTTATTCAAAAGTTTTTCATCAAATCTAATGCATAAGTACCTAAGTAACGTCTGTTTTACATTTAGTACCTACAGGAGAAAGATATATTGGGATTAATCGTAATTACAAAGGATTATTCACTCCGACAAACTCAAACGTAAACTTCTGTTTAACGTTAACGGACTAACGTAAACTTCGGGTTAAATCTCATGCCATATTGGTAGACCAAACTATAACAAGTATAACAACTAATCAAATAAGTTGACATAAGATTTGACTACAAATTAAATTTTCACACCACCTGCTCGCTAACGTCAAATTATATGTCATGAAAACCTAACATAAAGCAAGTCATTTAAGCCCTAGGCTCTAGCCGGGCATAAATATTGTACTGAATTTCATTATGACCCGCTGGTCATTAATGTGATTTGAATTTGGAACGTCTAGGTATTCCCCGGTTATTTAGCCGTTTCATAAACTACTAATTTGATAATAAATTGGTTTTATTACCTCGCAGTAGGTGTGAAAAGTAGAGTATTCTCCTCGGGGATAAAGGTGTTTTCATCTATTCTGGATTCTAGTATTAACTCCCTCGCTTCGCTCAGGGCTCCCTAGTTGCGCTCGGGAGCCCTAGAATCCCTCGTTGCGTTCAGGGTTCAAAATAGCGCCCGCGACATTAATACACTGCTTTATCCCCTTAGTGAATAATCTAAGGCCTATGTCCAGCAGTGGACTGCTATAGGCTGATGATGATGATGATGATGATGATGAATAATCTATTATTAATAGACTTACAGAAACTTTTTTATTCGACATCAAACAAATGAGTATTATCACGAACACCGGACGTAATCGTAACAAAAATTTAAACGATTTTTTAATCGTTAGTAAGTACAACAATCTTAAAGCATTTTGGTTAAAATTTCTGCGACAAGCAAAATTGGTATAACCGATAGATATGAAATTTAAGAGCGAAACAACTATTTTCAATTTTAAATCGTTCTACGTTACGGTTACTCCACACATTCGTTCTAGGCCCACTGAAAACCATACTGTAGGCACTAGCATATGCCTAGATCATGGGCAATATTTGCATAAAAGATTGTCTTACCCTGAATTGCAGATATATTGCTCTTATCAAATAATTTACCTATGTGAACTCATAATCACTGTTTGCTGCTCTATTCTAAACTCTACAAATATTGGCGTTGTCTAAAGGACATGAGACTCAATATCTACCACAATGAATAGCATTTTGTGATAAAACGGTAGATAAAACCGTGTATTCCCGTTGTCCCCGTAATCTGTGTCCCCGTTACGGGGACAACGGGACGTCATATATTTCCTTACCGTTGTCCCCCTTATGACGTATGGGCAACGGGGACAACGGACAATTAAGATTTCACGTTCCCTGTATTCCCGTTGTCCCCGTAATTTTACAACGGGACGAAACAATTTAACATTATAAAACACATTTTTAAACTATTGTAACACATTCACAGCATAACAGAAAGCACTGCAATAGAAGACAATATGCATTTGACAAACAACAAAAAAAACTACTGTATTGTAACTAAAATCATTGGCACACTTCCAGAAAGTGAAAGTACGCATGAATATAAACTATTTTTACTTTAGAAATAACACTAAAATATGGAAAAAAAACTGCTCTTTCATACAATAATGCAATGTAGGTATATGGGTGCTTTATTAAATTTTTTAAATGTCACATGTTGTTGCCATTCACGAGGTCTTTCATGCCCTGGGAGGATGGCAATGATTTCCATAGGGTATGTGGCGGCATCTATAACGCCACTTTCGAACTACGCATCACACCTGCGCGATCGGCAGAAACAGAAAACCGAAAACAACTAAGTAGTAGGCCCACAGTAGCCCAACACACATAGAACCCGTCTGGACAGAGGATCCTCACTTTTCTATGGACAATGTGGAACATTACACCCTGTGTAATAATAAAAATACTCACGTGATAGCTTTTCTCTTGGTGGGCAGAGAAAGGTACCTCTGTACCATGGTCTGGTTGACAGAATTGAAGCATGTCCAGTATAGGAAGCCGCCGAAAACAGCGCCCCAGCCAGTTTGACGCTCGTACGGAGAAAAACTCCAACTGACAACAAAATACTTGGTTAATAATTTGTAGTTACCCACTAATTCATCAACGAGGAATTATCTAATCTGATCGCCTGGTTAAAATAATCCGAAAGTATCCTATGTCCTAACCTAGGTCATTGTAAACCTGTGTGCCCAATTTCACAGAAATCCGTTCAACCGTTATGCCCGGTTCACGTTATTCCAGTAGCATTCCAGTCCAGCTGTCGAAACCAGCGCTGGAATGCCATTGTAGGAATAATTCGAACCGGCACTGGAATGCACTGGAATATACCCATTCCATATTATGAATGTAAACGAAGTAAAAGGAATATGTAAGTATCCTAGCAGGTGGCGTTCTGAGGTTTCTGCCTACCCCAATGGGAACAAAGCGTGAGTTTATGTTTGTATGTATGTAACAAATATCTACATAAACTAAACCAGGGGTACCTTTTGTTTTGCCGCCCCGGGCCTGCGACTGGCTTAGTCCACCACTGTATAATTCATAACCATTACCTATATCTACATTTTCATTAATAAAATTACTACACTGCATTCACTTTGCTAAACTGTTTCAGTATTTCTCTTACTTTGGGCAGAAGTCCAATAAATACATCATCGTTGTCGTCATTACGGCGAACGTTACGCAATTAATGAATCTTCATAATCAGTAGAACAGCTCAAATGTTGGTTAATAAGATGCATCAAAAGTGCGTATAGTATGACGTCATCATTATCTATGTAATGATGACGTCATCGTCAGGGCTAGCCCTTATCCCAATTTATTTGGGGTCGGCGCAACATGTGTTCATCCATAATTCTCTATTAGTCGTCATCTCGGTAGACACCCCCATTCCACCCATATGTGTCATAATTATGTCATGTATCATCATTTCAGCCGAAAGACGTCCACTGCTGGACATTGGCCTCCCCCAAGCACTTCCACTTCGACCGGTTCTGTGCTTCTCGCATCCAACGGGTTCCTGCGGCCTTCACAAGGTCGTCGGTCCACCTTGTGGGAGGCCTTCCAACGCTACGTCTTCCGGTACGCGGTCGCCACTCCAGAACCTTTCGGCCCCATCGGCCATCTGTTCTGCGAGCAATGTGCCCTGCCCACTGCCACTTAAGTTTGGCAATTCTTCGGGCTATGTCGGTTACCTTGGTTCTCCTGCGGATCTCCTCATTCCTGATTCGATCACGCAGGGAAACTCTAAGCATAGCCCTGTCCATTGCCCTTTGGGTGACTTTTAGCCTTCTTTTAAGGCCCATTCATTGTAAGCGACCTATGTCATGTATATGTCACCCATATCATCTGTCACACAGTCCATCTATCGTTATTCTTATAGCTATCCACATTCATACTCAAAACATTCCTCACGATAAGTACTTTACTCATTCCTCGGCATCACATTCCCATACAATGACAACTCTTATTTTCACACTGTATTTATACCCTGTTTAGTTTACATTGATTGATCATAACAAAAATTATTAACTATAGGTTTAATATAATAACTATGTCTTAGAGAGAGAGAGAGAATAAGATCTGAGGGGCAATTCTCGTAATTTTTTTAACGTTCACAGTTTGATCTCAGTGTCAATCTGTCAAAAATACGTCTCATTTCCCTACGTTTTGACAATTTTTTAACATGTATTTTTCGCCGAGATGAGACTGCGACTAGATTTTGAACGTTTAAAATTACGTGAATTGGCATTCTGATGTTCACACGCATACCTATACTATAATACATCCAAATCCAACGAACACACTACGACTTCATCAACGACTGACGCGGCACGGCGCGGCGTCGGACACGAGTCACGACCACGCTCGGACATACCTTTTGATATAAGTACTTCGGTTGCTATAATAGTGAACCACCTAATAAACCTTTTTATAATACAGTCAGCTTGCTTTACTTCGACGTGGGCCTAGACACCTGATTTCCGTGAAACGTAAGCAAAGATCAGACGCCGCTCTAGATATTCTGTGACGTCAGTACATATTATGTCTAGCCATACGCATGTAGTATGTACTCGTAGTATTTGCATAATATTAATACACAAACATTAAAACATTAGCTACCTGAATTGTAAGTAATATATTCTACTAGCAGCGCCCTGCGGTTTCACCCGCAAACATTTCGATCCCGCGGGAATATCGGGATAAAAAGTCGATCCAGCCGTTTGTGCGTGAAGAAGTAACAAACACACTCACAAAGTTTCGCCTTTATAATATTAATAATAATAATAAAAATTTTATTGCATAAAAGGTGTTGCAGTAAATATATTAAATACAGTTGCACTTTACAATGAACACTGGTATACAACATAAATGGTTGGGGTACTGTCCTCTTAGATAGGCTACATAATAGCCTGTAGTAAAGAGAAACAGTGCCGTATCCCTCAAGAATGGAGAAATCAATTGCTTAGTGTTACAATTTAAAAAAAATAATGATATTAGTTTTAATGGAATATGCCTGAAAGTATATTAGTATATTAGTGTGATTGTGCCTGTTTGATGGCGACAGGCCATGGTACATAGGACTTAAGAGCTTGTAATATCTTGTTTATGCTTTATACGCAGTTCGATTAACCTGCTATTATCTATTCATGATCTAATTTGAAAATTTTCATAGAACATTATCCATTTCCTATACGATTTAGAACTTTGATAATACTTTGTATCGAGAATATTGTATGCAATCGTGTATTCGTAAACGACAGTACTTAGCGGTAGTCCTCATCTTTACTGTATATTAATTACAAAGTGAATGCTGCAGAAGGTACTGTTGAAATTGCAATACATGCTAAGACCGACAATTTTCGCAATCTGTGGTCTTAAACATAACTGGTGAAATGTGTGTGTGCTACAGGTGCACCTCTGCTTAACTCTTCCGTAAATACAGGCGTGATGATAGGTCATCTAGTCTATTGTAACAATAAAATATTTAACCGGCTTCAAAAAAGGAGGAGGGTCTTTCTAAATTGAAATTGTGTTTCAGCATAACTCCGTCATATATAGACGGATTTTTTTTGTTCGAAAAAGGTTTTTCCGAAATGTCCCATTTCAATTTCATAAAGATCTGATGATGAGTTTCGGAGACAGACAACGGAACTCTTCAATAAATGCCAGCAAATCAACCGCGATTGCTGCTATCGCATATGTATGCATTGATTTCGCAATCACACAACACATCATCACGCCTGTACCCTCTAAAGGGGTACGCAGATGTGTTCAATAGCTTCCTGTCATTGATATCAAAGACTACAATATGATGCTGATTGATATTCACATAGCAAGTAGTGTTATATGAATTTGTGTGGGGTAGGTAGGTATACAACTAAAAAGTGAAAAACTTTTTTACAAGAAAAACAACTGACTTCCAAAAAAAAACACTACAAAGCGAAAAATAACTTTAATCTCGGAAGTCGGTGTCGTTAGATCCGCATTTTCGTTTTTTGACACCGATTTCCGAAATTAATGTTATTTTTCTCTTTGTAGTGTTTTTTTGGAAGTCAGTTTTTTTTTTTTTGCAAAAAGTTTTTAAACAGCGGGTTGCAACAGTTGCTTCGAGGTAAACAATAAGCAATCAATTTCCTTGTTACCCAAGGAAATTGTTCGACACAGAGGAAAAAATTGTGTGATTTATTTAAACAAAGGTATAGGTGAGCAATAAGTACCTTATGTTCTCATAATTTATTGACAATTTTCCCGTAGGCTCTCGGTGAAGGAAAACACCGTGAGAGAATGAGGACCTGCATTGTTCTGAAATCGCCAACCCGCACTGAGCAAACGCAATGATAACTATAATTAAAACTCGCTTTTTCTGTGTGAAAAGAGACTTTGCCCATTAATACTTAGTAGGTATATCAATGCCTTTGCCCTGTAATTGGGCAGTTACAGGCAGATATAAAGTACAGAATTGGTTAAAAAGCATCTAAGTCACGGTTTTCTGTCACTGAAATAGTCCATTTTAACACAGAAATGCGTGACTTAAATGTTAGGTCTCACGAGCTATGTTATTTTATCATTATATAATATACGATACGTGTGACTGAAGTGTCTATTAATGCACACACAGACCTCCTAACTTCAAGAGGAAGTGGGCCGTAATCTACCACGCGGGCCCAGTGCGGGTTGGTAAATGTCACACGTCTTCGAATGTTTGGTTCTAGCTTTCCACACGATGTTTTCGTTCACCGTTTTGAGAGTAGTGGTGATAAAATAATTTACACAAAATAAAGCGCCATTTTTTTTCAACAACATTTCGATGTTAGGATTTATGTAATAGTTTCAAAATACTACCTTGGTCTAGATGTGCCAGTGTTTTCATTTATTGACGTATTGTTGTCTGCACCCAGTCAAGGTTCGAACCTACAATCTACAACTACTAAGTCACTGCCGTTCAACTGGGCCACCACTGCTCTCGAAATGAGACACAATTCATTGTAACTAAAACTTCATAAGCCTTTAAAAGTACAAGCTCTACAATCAAAGAGTTTAACATTGAAATGAAATGAAATGATTTTGAAATGATTTTATTTTTTGTAAGTAGGTTTGTACAAACACTTTTACACGTCAATCATGTTTTTTTAAAACTAGATGAAGTCGGCGTTTCCTATCTGACTACTCTGAGAAGAAAGGCCGAAACAAACTCAGAGGTCACAGTCTCTTTTAAAGTCCAGACATAATCTTGGTCAGGTATTATTATAGATCAATACCTCAAAGGTTATCACAATAAGTTCATTGCTACCATTTAACTAAAGACACGTGTGTTTAGTTGTCGGGTTAAAGATTACACACTTGCATAAAGAAAATGAGTTACTTTTCTATGTAAACACTGATTGTAAGTACAGTCAACAGCAAAAGTAGATGATCAAAATCAGAAATTCAGAACGGAGTTCGCGTCAGAACTGTGTGGCGTCGAAGTGATTCAAAAGTATGTGATTGTAAATTATATCAAACATTTACTACTAGTACAGCTGCCATATATTCGTGATCAGTTTTGACTCCTATTGAATTTATGATTTTGATCATCTACTTTTGCTGTTGACTGTACAGTCAACAAAAGAGATAATATGCAGGAACGTCGGATATAGTTGAAGTTTAGTAAAAATCCGATGGATGTTCTCGAATAAAATTTAATTTTATTAATAGAAAACAAACAGCTCATTTATCAAATTAAATTTCAGTCGACAATATCCATCGGTTTCGTACTAAACTTCAACTATATCCGACGATCCTGCATACTCATCTCTTTTGTTGACTGTACCTTGAAAATCATTAAAGACAAAGTATAGCGGTACCTAGTGTGTCTTAATGTATGCTAATCTATACGTTTTTAACAGCCGAACCCAATTACCTACCCATCACCAGTTTTGGCATAGTTACTGGAGGTAGAAAAACCTAACTATCTCTAATTTTAATGTATTAAATTATACTGGCAGTTATAATTTCAGTAGTGATCTCCCAATAGGTTATTGCGTGCGGCCGTTAATCGACAGATAACTTTTAACATGTGAATAATTTTGATGTTTTCATAGCTTTTATGATAACTGTTTATCTGACAAGTGGAAAATCAATGTTTAGTGATAGAATTTACTTTTACTTTTCAGTATCTAGGAATAGTGAATTGTATCTTATCTTTAACTTATAATCAATACGTTACATTATGAGTAATTAAGTATAACTATTCAGATATTAAAATCATAATCATGATGATGATGATGATTCAGATATTAAAATACGAAATGTTGAATCGCTCTTATCTTGCAACTGTTGCAGAAACCCTTATTCACATAAGCCTTAGTTTATTAACGAGCAATCTGAAGTTTTTCTTAACGACTAATAAACTCACAATACAAGAATTTGATTGGATAGCCTTCAAATTCTTGCATTATGCAACGCTAACCTACTGAGGTTTTTTCTTAAACAATTTTATTTCCCAGCTAATTCATAATCACATCTGCCTTTTCCCAACTATGTATGTTGGGGTCGGCTTCCAGTCTCATCTCAGTCATTTTACATGGAGCGACTGCCTATCTGACCTCTACAACCCAGTTACTGGGTAATACGGTACCCCTTGGTAAGACTGGTTGTCCTTGTCAGACTTTCGGGCTTCTGACTACCCGTAACGACTGTCAAAGATCGACGAATGACAGCCGGGACCAACGGCTTAACTTGCTTTCCGAGACACGGAGGGGTCTCGGTATGTAAAGATGGTCACCCATCCACAGACCAACCGCGGCAAGCGTAGCTTAACCTGATCGATTGACCTGTGTGGCTGTTATTATTTAGCCACGCTCTCCCAGCTGATTCATAATATAAACTTCAATGAGATTCAGTTGACATCGACACATCTTAGTACTTTAACTTTCTATCTCTAGGGAACAGAAAGTACTTAGTCTTTGAAGGCTTATCGCCTATCACTATGCTAAATATTTAGAACACATAACTTTTGGTCTTTTGAGCCGGACAGGACCAATGACTTTGCAAGCTTAAACTTTAAAGCTAAAACTTTAAACATACACACAAATTATAAACCTCGATTTTACTTATAATCGTCGGTTGGAAGTCATGTTTAATATAACTTCAGTATTAAATTACAATGTTTGACTTTAAAGCCTGTCTTAACTTTAAGCAAAGATTATAAATAAGAATGCTAATCTACACTTACTTGGATAATTCAAATCGTCCTGTTTCGTTGACTATATCTAACACCTCCTGCACCCCGCCGACGGAGATCGTCCCGGCGGCCCCGACGAGGATCACTCCTATGAACATTATGCCTGTCTGCACTGAATCCGTCCATACCACGGCTTTTAGTCCACCCTGGATGGAAAAGAATAATATGTATATTAAAACCTATATCGTATGTTGTTATATAACTAACAGATCATCATCACCATCTGCCTAGCCTTTTCCCAACTATGTTGGGGTCGGCTTCCAGTCTAACCGGATGCAGCACAACAACAACACAGAACAACAGAACAACTAACAGATATCAGATGCAAAAAAAACATTAAAATGTGAAAATTTTTAAGAAGAAAATTATATTTTCAATCAATTATGAACCTATGCTATAGACTTTCCATATCATAAGAAAGTTCAGGAACAATAATTAATTAAAATGCACTTCAGTCGTATTATATTGAAGAAATAAATCGTATCCATGTCGAAGTAAGTGAAGTGATAATAAAATGATTATTTCCCCTTGGTATATAACAACTCAGGCATAACAAAAGTCTTTTACTGTTATTCAGATACTAACATAACATCATTGTCACGTGTTTTAAATTGCTATGAAACACGTAGCAATTAGCCACACAAGATCAGATGAGTTATTCCGAGTTATTTCTTAAATTGATTTAAAGCAGTTGATTTAGAATACCAGCGTAACTAACACTCATTGTACTGTGTTATTACGTTTATACAATGTTGCAGACAACAATACGACAATAAATGAAAACACTACCACCAGAGTAAACCACTATTAGAACAAGGTAGCATTTTGAAACTACTGGCATGACCTAGAACAAAAAATTCGAAGACATGTGACATCTTCTACCAACCCGCGCACTGGGCCCGCGCTGTAGATTACGGCCCACTCCCTCTAGAAGGGAGGACACCTGTGTCCCAGCAGTGGGAACATTATAGGCTGATTTTGCTTATTATGCCAACATCAAAATGAAAAAAAAGTGATTTTTTCAAACAAACTAAACAGTAGTGGGTCAATTATGGGTTTTGCCAATCTTTGACCATTGAATATATATTTGGTTGCATTTTTGTATGCCGAGAACATCATTAGATTTACGAAGTTTAATTTATTGTAGTCACCACCTTTTACAAATGATGGTAAACAGATAATTAAAACAGTACAATAATACAATAAATAAACTACTAAAACTCACGCATATACCGACGCTTCCTGAATTTCGAGTTGCACCCTACTGTTACCATAAGTCATAACATTAACATAATACTAACTAAACTAAAGTGCATAATAGTAACTAAAGGTCATTTATATACATTACAGGGTTTTTTTTTTAAGTTATCTTGGTAGTGCCAAGATGACTGGGTAATAAAAAGCATGAGAACAACAAAGCAATACAAAACAAACTAAATTCTACTCACTAATACTGTATACAGGCCACATATTGTAACCATAGTACCAGCTACTGCAAATACACTGAAACCCGTCACTGAAAATAAAATAAAATAAATGAAATGCCATAGAAAAATAAAGAAAAAAATAAATCTAATCATGTAAAACGTGAAAGAAACTATAAAATAAATCAAACTAAAATTTTATCGAAAAAATTATTAGAGTTAATTTTGACTCACATTGATTAAACGCTAATGCAGGAACAAATACGATCATTGGCAGAAAAAGTACCTGAAATAAAGAACAAAAAATACGTTACAATAGAAAAATAAAGTACACCAACACATTAACAACTCTTTAGCCGAATCATGTTTTATGAAAAATCATTTTGCAGACTGAAAAATTAAAGGAAGAGTCCGAAGAGTGAGCTTTAAAAGTTTAGAGTAATTATTAAATAGTGAAGTGAATGGTGAAGATTATTCATAAAACACTTTTAAAAGAGGTTCTCAACACTTTTCAAATAACGCAGAGTGGGAGAGTGGAGTGTAGTGGTTGAAGAGAAACATACATAAAATATGCACAAAAATTAACTAACACGCTATCAAAATATCATGTCAACTGATGATTGGTTGTCCGAAATAACTACTGCCAATCAAATCACTTAACATGATATTTAACAACAGATACATTTCAATAGAGAGGCTTTCAGAATCCAGGTTCTTTGTTAAAAATCGATTTCCAGAACAGAAGCCCAGGTCTCGTAGTTAAAAACCTAGTCGCAATCACGTATCGTATATGTATGAAAATTAGAGTATTTTTGATAGTTTTTGACACTGAAGATTAGAATGCGGACGTTCTTAAAATACGGGAATAGCCCATTACAGGTAGCTACTTCATATTAATTTATTATTTTTGCTGCCCCAATTAATAATATAATTAATTATTCTATTGCTTGAACTATATTTCCGCATTCTGCTGTAATTAGCTATTGTTTAGTTCATCAATTTGTTTGTACCAATCTATTTGCTGGTCGCTTATTAAGCCATCAAACCAATGGTACAAAGGTTGCAAATGTGTACCTACTCGTAATTATTCCCGCCGATTATTTAACTTTTGCAAGGTTAAGTTAACGGACGAACTCCTTTTTTTCATTACATACTTTTTATGTAGGATTAGGTACGATAACTATTGGACTGGGTTTTTTTTTCCTACATGTTGATATTATCGCGGACGTCCACGTCCAGGTCCATAAAATTTATGGAAGTACGTGTATGTTAAAACGTTATCGTGTAAAGAAATTTATTCTTCATTTAATTACATACATTTTTCCTCCCTGTTTTATTGTGATGCCGTGGACGTCCACGACAATATCGTTATGTTAGAATTTATAAAAGCGCACATCATCATCATCATCATTTCAGCCGAAAGACGTCCACTGCTGGACATAGGCCTCCCTCAAGCACCTCTACTTTGACCGGTTTCGTGCTTCTCGCATCCAACGGGTTCCCGCGGTCTTCACGTCGTCGAGAAAAGCGCAGATTGGGTAGAGCAATTACCAAGAAACAATACACCTACGTAGCATTTGTATTTTATGGCTGAATCCGTGCCATATGATTTTTTTATTAAAGTAAGGAACCAGATTACTGATTACCCCTTGTTTGCTTTTCCAAAACAATGGACAGTATGTCGCACGTCCTAAGTATGGCACATTTATGATGAATGCGGTCACTTCGCCTATATTTTTATACATAAACGTAGTCATTACGTGTGCACATATTTTCCCAAGTGGTCAATTGACCATTGTAATCTTTGAGTACATTGTGTATATGTATGTGTATTGTTCAGTTCAAATTGCCCCGATCAAAGTCCATCTACAACCATAAAATGACCTTGTCTGACTGAAATTGTACTGAAATTGAAATAGATTTATGACTACCTCGTCATTGAAGTAGACGAATAAAATTTCTCGTCGTCTGTGCGATGCCCACTTTCTACGCAAGAAAGTTGTTACATCAATGTCAATACCTCGTGACAAAGTGTGCCAAATCTAATAACAAGGCGGGCGATACTTTTAATTAAGTATAGTATGCGCATATATTCAGCTAATACTTAATATAAGTACGAGTATTTGGCAATGTGACTTATTTGTAAAAACATTACAAAATTGACACATTTTCAAGACAGAGTGTGCTGTTATATAAAGCAGAAAACGGTTAAAAAAATAGATTTCAGTGTCGCCTGTCACATGTTGGTTTTATTAAATGGGCCTCTTGGGTTGATTTAAATATATCACTAATAATTTTATTTTAAATAATGCAACGTAGGTACGTGATTATTAAAATATATATCTACATTCGTACAGTATCATCCTCAACATATACTGTTCCCACCACTGCTGAGGCACAAGCCTCTTATCTTCGAGAGTACGTACGTCGTACACTCATCAAAAATTTGAAGGACAGCAAATATTACGTAGATACAGTCAGCAAGAAAAGTCGATTACCACTTCAGTTTTTTAATCTCAGTTATTGAGCAAAATATTAACACTTCAGTTTTTTTTAAATCTCAGTTATTGAGCAAAATACTTGTTCAAAATTGCATTGTACTTGACAATGCAATTTTGAACAAATATTTCGCTCAATAACTGAGATTAAAAAAAATTAAGTGTTAATCGACTTTTGTTGCTGACCGTACCTACATTATGTCCGCAACATTGACTCTATAGAAATAGAAAAAAAACGGTGCAAAGATCAAAGTTTAATGAAATCAGTGACTAAACTTGAAAATTACTATACCTACTAAGTATACACTGAAATCATTACTTTGTTATTTGATTCAATTGACACAAAAATCGGACTTCCCCTGCTGCGTGTAGAATTATTCCAATTGGGCAAAATAAACTACATATAATTCTGGTATTATTGTCCAGTTATTTCCGCATATACATATATAAGTTCATACATACTGAAAACATCGTCACTGTATTATTGTAACTAGCTTCTGCCCGTGACTTCACCGCGTGAAATTTCACCCTCTCAGAGTTGGAATTTCGAAAAACTCTTTCTTAGTGCATGGATATTGGATATCTACTCTTCACAAGAACACAGCCTCCAAATTTCATGTCTCTAGGACCAGCGGTTCAGGCTGTGTGTTGATTTATCAGTCAGTCAGGATTTTGAATTTTATCATTGAGATAAAGATCAGACATAACGCAATTCTCGCAGAGTTAGCAGATTACATAGATTGTCATTGTTTTTCTAACTACAAAAGAATGGCTATACATGGCCCATCATAGAGTTAGCCACTATGGCCAACCAAGCGGCACAGTTCCGCCAATGTAGCACGAACAATTGATGTTGATTTTGTTCATATGAACCGACACCGCGTGGTCAAAGTCCGATGTGACAGCGGAGCGAACGACCTTACGTATACTAATAAGAATTGCTGATTTTAAAGCAACTACTTACTTAAGGCGACTACATGACCTAAAGCGCGGCCTTTGTCGGACTGCATAGAAAAGAAAGAGAAGCGCGATGACATAACGCTGGTAATTTATTGCAAAATATGAAGCAATTATCTATTTACAAAAAATATATTGTTTAAAAAAAATATATTGTGTACAAAAAATATATTGTTCATTGAATAAAAAAAATTAAAACACTAGTTTTTTAGTATGTTGCTTGTAGAATAAACTGACAAAAAATCATAATGATTGTATATATATTAGTATGGTTTTTATTGTAAAAAGAAAGTTTTTAGAGGTATCGTCATGATTTTTTTCTATCGTATCAAATTAGTTGTATTATGTTTTCAACACACTATCTGCCTAGTATATATCCTGAAGAATACCATATATTTTTCTAATTTGGTTTACTGTAGATCACAAACTTTTATTGTTTGTAAAACTTACGTTTTTTTGCGTTTAGATCCTGTAAGCTCCTTAACTAAGGTTAATAAATCTGACGTCTTCGGCACTATAGACGATACATTTATATGTTTATTTTAACAGTATAGGTAAGCTGTATTGGTAACAATCACAGAATAAGGTATTTCGAGAAAAGGATGGGTACGGCCGTGCCGCTTTTTGCTCGATTTGGCGGGGGCACTGCCGTGCACCCAGATATGTAACACTATGTTTTTGCGAGATTTAGACTGGATCATTCTACTGATATAATCATAGAAAATAATGACAGAAGATTCGTTCAGAAGAACGTTCAACCTTCAGTTACTAAAGTGTTGAAATAATGTGGTTTTTGTGAATTTTTCTTATTATTGAAAGTTTATTTTTGACTAATGTTGCTTACTTACATTTATTTGTCCATTTAAATTTAATTTATTTCCTTTACATCTCAAAAAAAAAAGACCTGTGTCATAACTTCCCTTCACCTCTGTCACAACCTACTAGGAGAGCTGTGGCATAAACGACACATTTTTAACCGACTTCAAAAAAGGAGGAGGTTATCAATTCGGTTTTTTTTTTTAATCTCGTTTTTTATCCGAGCTAGATAATTTTTACTTTTTTGCTATCAAAATCCTATAGAGGATAGAACTAGCTAGGATATGATTCTAAACCTGCATAGAGCTAAGACTGTTTTCGGCCTGTATCTGTGTTGTGTTTCTGTATCTTGCAAAAAATACAAATTGCAAACCTAAAAGATCAATGGTATCAAAAGGGAAAATCAATCAGTGAAACTGATCATGTGTATGTAACTTTAACAATCCAAAGAACAGTTGGGTGCTAAAATAAGTTAGGGAAATTTCCTCACCTACGTCATTGTATACCACAAGTGTTTTGTTAAGAGACATTATTTAACTATTAAGTTGTTTGCCTACTTAAGTACAAAGTGCAAGTTCAGTGTACTTTTAACAAGTTCTTCAAATTCACTATTTATTTAAACCTGTGAACAGAACAAAAAATTTAGTTTGTAAACAAAAAGTTTGTGTGCTTTGGTTTACTAGGTACCTACACTAAAGTAAGTTTTATAGTGTTTTTCCATTGGGAATTTCATGACAACACCTTGGAGTTTGGAAGTTGGCGGTGTGGTACCACCTTGCGTCGGAAAGCACATTAAGCCGTTGGCCCTACGCCTGATCTCTCTCCGGTCGTGTCTAATGGCCATTCCATCAGACTATGAGAATGCGGGAAGAGACGAGAGTGCAGCTAGCTGTGCTATGCACACACTTGTGCACCATAATATCTGTCGCGCCGAAGGCTGGTCTCCATTGAGATTGGTCGCCACGGCCAAAATTCGGTCTTTAGGACATTATATCAGGTAATATTATGTTGCAAATACATAGGTAAGTTACTGCAATGACATACCTAGATGTCAAAACAAATTAGAAACTTAATAAACAATTATTTTATTTTATTTACTTATCAAGGTTGGTAGTATTCTAAATTCAGAATATTTACAGTAACCACATTAATACCGTCAAAGCATCAACATTGTAGAGCGAATTGAATTAAAAAATGATTCCATTCCGTGAAGGCTGATTTATTACACCATTACTTGAAGTGTATTGACGAAGGAAATTACACTTCTATAGTTAAATATTGTTGCTAAGGTTTTGTACTCCTTTTCACATACCTACTTATGTCTATGAATATACTTCTCTATGAATATACTGAATATACATTGTATAGACGGACAGCTATCTAGTCGACATAATCATAAAAAATGCGGTAAAGAAATCAAGACTGGAGGCCTTTTTTGGCAGCGGAAAGTGCGACTTACCAGCAAAAACCATAAAACGGTACGTACATGCGTACATCTGAGATATTAATCATATTAACAGTAGTCAGGTTTCGCTTTCTGATAAATAAAGGATGATTTCCACCAAACGGCTCGCATCGCATCGGATCGGAAAGGATACGAACGGATGCGGCGACAGCCGATCGCGTCTGGCTGCGTGTCGACGCATACGATCGGCTCCGTACCGTCGCTTGCGAACGTATGCGTTATTTTAAGCTGCATTAGGCCCACTTGATTGACAGTCAGACACTACGAGTTTCTCTTCAACATTCTCTTTAATTAACCAAATCGCAATTTGACCTTTGATATCGATAGTATCTCTTAGGGCGAAATCTATACTCGTATACGTTACCTTCTTAGCACATGCTAACAACAATCCGATTCAGCCTGTCCTTTGATGACCTCCCCCAGTGAAGCCCTAAGCCGACGTCCGTACCCCACAAGAGGTGCCCTTAGCTTCTAGTCGCTTAGTTTTTATGTTGTTTAAGCCCTGGCTGGAGGCCTTAATTTATTGAGGCACCCACAGGCAAGACCAGTTAAGCAGCTGCGAGATGCCATTTATAAAAAAAAACGTGCTTGTTCCCGTCTCTGTCGTGCACTTTCAGTTTGACAGTTGAGCGACAGTGACAGGAATAACGCTTAGCGAAAGTACTTGCTAAGTAACGTTTATAGATCTTGGCATAAGGCTTATTTGTAAAAAGTTATCTATCTATCTATCTAAGTAGGTTATCATTCAATGCCCCTCGATTTCCGCATATGAAATGTTCTTAGATAAACTACTAAGGGTACGTAGTAACAGTTTAACATGACATACTAATTATATATTCCTGTTTCCTATACGTAAGTTAAAAGCATATGTAAAGTAGGCAAGGCCCTTGCTTTGTTTGTGAGTAATAAAATATTCCATACGTGGAAATTGTTAACTGTATTTTAAAGACAACATATTTTATTTCTACATTCTGGAGTTAACCAATTTTGTTTGATTTTACCAAATCGATAAATACATAGGACATACCTTCATTTTGACTAGATTACAACATAAAATAGGCATAACTGAAAACTTTATCAATCGAGAAAGACATTGTCCTGTCTTTATCCCATTGTTTGGGATGAGAAAAGCATGTCTTCTTCCTCTATATGTCTCTCTTTTTTTTCTGAATGGTATCTTGCAGATCAACCTAGGAGGTTGTCGACTGCTTCACCGGGTTATCCTGTGGTTACCTTAATAAATTAAAGCCTCCAGGCAGGACATACAGTCTAAATTCCCATAGTGATTTAATAAAATCATAGTATAATCTTAAATTATGTGGGTTCAAGCAAAATCAATTCACTACTACTGTACTAGAATAACTGTGACTAGAGTATAATTAATTAAGCAAATGAACTTACCTCGTCGAGTAAGAACAACACGGATGCGCACGCGCGAACATTCCTGTTAAACCGTAGCTCTAGGTACTGAAACAAACAATAGCCTTATGACATCGGGTTATGCAATATTATAACAACCATAAGAGATAACACGCTTATAAAATTTTTACAATTTTACAATAATATTATCTATTTTAAATTACAATTTTATTAGTCACGGAACACTTCATAATGTTGTAGTTACGTTCCTGAAGCTGAATAAGTTATTTCCTTTAAAACCGCTTTGTTCAAACTTTTCAATCATTTTGTTAAGGTGTTCCTGAACGAAGTCATATATTTTTACTGTGGCTTCGGAGACAACCATTTAGTAAATCTCGTCCCCCTAAAGCACAGAGCATGTAACACTAAAGTGCCGACTAATCCTACCTTTTTGCAATTTACGTGGGTACAGACATTTTCTTACAAAAATCAAAAAAAATCATCGCAAAAAATGTATCAAACTAAGGGCTGATTTTTCAATCGACAGATAACTTTTACTCGTGGAATAAAATTGACGTCTGACAGATTTTGCATAGAAGAACTGCCAAAAATTCAAAATTACTCCTCGGATAAAATTATCTGGATTTAGAAAAATTGGCCTAAGAATAGCCATATACCTAGCTAGTAATTCAAATCCTGTTGATATAAAACTACCTACATCTATCTGATTTAAATAGGTGTATAAAAATCAATGACGTTAGTTAGCCTCACGCAAACTCGAGAACGGCTGGACCCAATTGGCTAATTTTGGTTATGAAATAGAAGTCCAAGGAAGGTTTAAAAGGTTAGAAAATTTGAAGAAGTTGTAAGAAAAAGCAACAATTTTACTATCCCATACAAACTGTTCGTACCTGTCAAAATTAAATAATACGGAGGTAATAAGATTGTATAGTTTGATTTACTCAATTGTTTGGTCTGTCCTTTACTCTTTTATTTGATTTCTATTTTAGTTTATCTTCAAGACAGGCATTTGATTATGTAGCTTGATATATCTTTCTAAGTTTATACACTATAGCTATTTGACAACAAACAAATATGTAATTTCTTTCCTTTGTGACTTAGTGAAAGGGCTACCATTTACCGTTTTTTGTAGTTTAGTGTATTAGTGAAATAGTTTAGTGTATTTACAATGCCAAGGAGAAGACGACCTGACTTAATAGGTCTTAGAAGTCAATCAAATGTGCGATCACATTATTTAATTCTGAAGCGGAACAAAGTTCGCCGGGTCAGCTAGTTGATAATAAAACGAATAACAATTCCATACATGCTATTAACTCAGTCCTCAGCCTCCTCAGTCACATTAAACCCGTGCGTTTTTTGCTGCGCGAGGGCAAAGTCCAGTGCAAAACTGTTGTCATTTCATGATAGATCACCTTAACGATAAGATCTATACGGACATAAGATAAATTATTCGAGCACAGACAACTTCTTGTTCGACGTTATTAATATTTCATTGATATACAATCTTAGGCATTCAAAGATAATGATTTCAGTGATTTATGTTTGAGGTTTTGAAATTATCATTCACCAGACAGACATAGCTCCAGATCCATTCGATTGTACCTAACTATGGCACGTTTTTTAAAATTCTTCTCTTTGTAAAATTACAAATTGGATCCTTTAGTTGCAAAAACTACCACCTCTAGTTGTTTCGTTGATGTTGTAATTGTTATTAGTTGTACCTTTAGGTGTGCATTGATTCAACTAAATATCGTTTGAGCATTCCGTTGTGTTGATAATATTGCATAGCATTAAAGACCTAGTATATCTAGACCTAAGTATATCTAGGAAATATGTAGGTATGTAAAAGAAACCTATTTCTACACAAGATGCATCCATTTCAGATTCATCGCCATAATCATAACCAGCAATAGAAGGTGTTTGTTATATTGAGACTGAGACTGGGAAGTAGACAGCAAGGAGAGACAAAAATAGACTGAATGGACAAGGCCTATAAAAGATAGACTAATGACAACATTTTGAAATCTAGTGTATATTTTTAGTACAGACATACATCATCATAATTATGTAGTACAGACGTACATCAAGCTACCCGAAACTGTCAAATTTTCCCAATCAATTTTGAAACTTAGGTTTTAGCGATAAAGCTGAAAATCTATTAAAGAAATTTGACAGATTGTAGTAGCTTGATGTGCTGGCGTCTGTACAAAACACTGATATACAGGAGTAGACACAATATTGACAGGATTACAAAATATATACAGGATAAATAAGATACACTGACGAAAAATTGCATTTGTAGCATAAACGGCATAAATACGACGTACCTCATAAGACGAAGATAGCCTGAGTGTGCAGAAGACGGGCAAGTATATCGTGACTACTGCAATACAACTCAAGGTTACTCCTATCACCACCAGCCAGTACTGTGTACCGTAGTTGTATATCTCCGCCGGTGTCCCCAATATCGTCACCCCGGAGACGTAACTGAAATAAAACATTTGGTCAGACACGGACTATTTTAATAGTAGATTGTTTGCCAAGGGAGCAAACCACTATTTTGAAGGCGAGAGTGCCAGGCGGCTAAAGTAGAATCCCGATCACAGCCAGGGGTTCTAAAGTAGATTCCTGAGCGCAGCGAGGGATCCAAAGTACGTCACTAGAGCTTAAAATAGTGTTGCTCCCGAGGTGGACACTCTACTTTTTATCACCCTCTATGAAAAAATAAGTTAGTGCAACTTATGAATAAGAATAGTACGTTTATTTATTTACATACAATTTTGAGTAAAAATTTAATCAAACAAAGGCACGCTTTTTTCATGCGTTTTTTAATTTTTCACAAACTTTTTTTTTTAATTTGGCTCTGGCGCGTTTTAATTTATCATACAGCCTGTTACTTGTTCATACAATGTTCGTTATTGATCTTTTTGGTGATTGGAAATTTTACTAAAAATATCCCCATTCCAAATTCCAATCACTTTTAGTCCCTAGGGATTAAATAACTATTTTTGTACCTGTTTACGAAGAATACACTAGCTCTTTTTGAATAGATGTGATAAAAAATAATTTTAAAATCAAGGCAGTTTTCTAGACGCATTGCAAGTTTTTTGAAGAGCTGAATACTTCAGTTCTTATATTGTCAAATCATTGCCAAGTCAACGTCATATCTTAATCATCATTAACTGGATCCTAAAGTTTTGTATTCGGGTTATTTACCATAATTTATAATAATAAAAAACAACTACTTTTCATTCAAACACTTTTGTAAAACATTTTAACATTTAAAAAAAACATAATAAAAAGGCTTAAGTCGCCATTTTTAATTTACGTATCCCTTACATACCCAAAATAGGTCATGAAAAACTCATTGAAATTAAAAGACATCTGTGTAATGACTTTCATGACTACACGAAACTATTAAAATATATGACTTGGGAACCTCTTCTTTTTTTTTTTTTGGTTTGTTTGTTGGCGGATTAAATTTAATAGGACATAGGACGTTTTGATAAGTAGATCGAATTATTTTAAACCACTCTTGACCTCAATCTCGCATGAAGAAAAGTGATAGTAAGCTCTATGATGGATATAACCCGCAAGAAGCCTATTTACTCTTCCAAAATTAATAAAAATTGGACCATCTCCACAAATATCTCACCTGGCAATAAGTGACATAGCAACAGGGAAGGTGGACAATGTTCTTCCACCAAGAAGGTAGTCCTTCACATCCACTACCTTTTTGACCTTCGAGCCAACTGCGCTGTACCACAGTCCTCCCGCGCATGACACTGCGCATAGGACGCCGAAGACTGCATAGTCGCCGACCCCGAAACCACCTTCCTGCATTGTGAATGAAGGCTGCATCTTGATTGTGCGACCTGTTGAAATAATATTATAATTATAAAATGAGTTGGTATTTCCTGTAGAGTTCGGCAGAGGTGACGCTCACATTTTGCCAGTTACGTTTTATGTCCCATGTAATAGGGCCTATTGCCATCAACCGGGCCCCCTGAATCTGGGCTGCTCTTGAAAAAACCCAAGACCTCGACCTCGTGCTTAGCAGTGGCGCTTTCCTCTAAAAGACTTGTAAGTATATCGTCTTCATCTTTATTTGAGATCTACGCACTACGCAGCACTTTTTTTGCCATTCCTATTAGCATGGATAATAATATCGGCAATCATTTACAGAACGTCACCGTTTTAATTCCACTGACAAAAACATTGAAGTGGTTACGGCCGAGTTCATTGACGTAGTTACGGTTACGTCATATATAATGGAATTTTTCTACGCTCTTGCATGTTTGATATGCTTGAGAATTATTAAGAATCTAATAGTAATAAGCGTTGATAACGCGTGGAGACGATTGGCTTAAACAAAATGCATTTTCTGATACAAATATGTGAACAGACACTGGTCATTGTTTTTGTTTATTTTTTTATATTCACAATTGTCATTTGTAAATTCTTGAATCACATATTGTCCGCCCTCACCTTGAGGACTTGTTTTAAGACGATGAACTTTTACATTAACAATCTCGATTTTAATAGGTACTACGAGTATACAGAAGTAACAATAAAACATGATATTATGATGGCCCAGAGCCTGCAGGTTTAAAACTAAGAAGTGACAATGTACCTTTTTCTTGAGACTAAACTAGCTAATCGCAGCCACCTCTGCCTAATGGTAAAGGAAAACAACCTGAACATACAATAATTAAAAAAATCGCTAACATCATTGTTGAGAAAAGACTTTTGTCCTGATTTGAGACAAATACAGACTGGTAGGTAGTATATAAGTTAACTGTCTGTTGACCAGGACCATGTGCCTAGAAAACTGATAAAGTGAGCTGAAATACTGCAGATGAATGGAAGAAATTGGGATTATTGCAGGAGTACAATCTACAATGTAGTCATGAACTGTTTCATTGAAAGTATCAGCGGTGTCTCGATATTAACACAATGTTTTAAGTGCAATCATTTGCTATTTTAAGACATGGATTAGACACTCAAGGCTGCCTGTCTTTGATTTTAAATGAGTTCAAGAAACCGGTTCTTAAAAATATTGGTATTATTGAGATTGACATACCTTTGCCTTTGTAAGGCTTTTACAAAAAATGTGACATTTATAGAACTGCATTCCTGCGTAAATGCATGCGCGATTACCGAAAGTCAGACATCGCCGTGACCAACAGAATCAAAATCGGTGGTAAACTTGATTTGAGATTAATTTCATAGATCAGAAATACGATTGGTCGTCGTGATTGATTTGTAACGTCGATAACCACGAGCACTAGACCACGAGAACTTTGGAATGTACTTACCATATGTCCTAAAACTGGTAATGTAACCTACGGAGTCTGCATTTACGATTGAGAAAAACGGGAGTTTGGAAATTTTCATAAAGCATGGAGAAAATAAGAGTAGTGGTTGCCCAGTTGTATCGGCCCCGGCTTAGGAGTTGTAGGCGTGACTACGAACGAACGCAGGCAGGCACTTTACTTTGTATGTTTAATTTCATCACCATTGCTCTCAAAACGGTAAAGGAAAACATCGTGAGGAAACCGGCATGTTCTAGAACCACAAAATCGAAGACATGTGATATCCATCAACCCGCACTGAGCCCGAGTGGTAAATTATGGCCCACTTTATCGTACAGAGAGGAGGCCAGTGTCCCAGTAGTAGGAACATTATATGCTGATTCTGTTTGGAGAAAATCCTTATGAAAACTTATAAGACAAACGTCTGAATGTGTAGAAGGAGGTGACTTTTAGCAAAATAGGCATGGCGAATTAATTTTCCGAATTCAATTCCCGGCTATTAATATTTCGAGTACAAAATCTCGAATGGACAGGTTTTTGTTGGAAAAATCCCTGAATGAACTGATGATAATAATAGTATCCTCTCAGGTCTGTGGGTATGGATCGTCTTTCACACAGTTATAACATGTAAATAGACTTTCAAATAGATTGAAAAAATACAAACAGAATTTAAAAAAAATCACACTTATGTAGTAAGGAGTTACTACCTAGGTATTACATTAAAATATATGCTGAAAAGCGTATAGTACGTATAGTGTATCGAATAGTTTTATGTCAATAATTTAGATGACATGTAAGTGTTTATCAACTTTTGTTGCCGACCGTACCTACTTACTTAGTTTAGTTTCTATTCCATAGCGATCGTAGATTAACAACTTGTTTTACAACAATAATTATTTTTCAGCCACGGCCACGGTTACAACACTTAGGTCACTCATTCTTTAACAGAGCATTTTATTACGAGTGAAACCACAACTAATAGGTAGGATAAATAGCTCTGTACTTTTTAACATTTTTTTTTAGTTTGCAAATAAAAATTTGTTTAATTTGTGAATGTGCATAAAACATTTAAAAAAATATTAACTTACCTTAACTTGTACGTAAAAGGAATTTATTCGTAGTTACTTCGCTAGTGACGGAAGTAAACAAAAGGAATAGTCCGCATAAATGGGATCTTGCCAACCTCGCAAGGGCATGCACATATATATTGGCAAGAACAACGTCACCAAAGCTACACAACCGCATTGCACAGTTCACTTTCACTGAACATAACTTCAAGAAAACACTGACGCGAACATCCATCGGCGGAGGAATCTGCGATCGCCGTAAAACTTGAAATTCCCGCGCAATCACATGTCAATGTCACTTCATAAATCAAACCATTCAAGAATTTGCACTAATAAGAAATAATATTTACCTACATTATCACACGCGACTATTTCACTCAAAAGTTTACAATGACCTTGTGTTTACTATCATATAACACCTCAAAGACTATCTAATAAATAATTTATCGTTCATTTATTGTTGTCATTCCGTAAAATAACAAAATGATTTTTATTCGACGTGCTCATTGGCAGCTGTCTGTCGCGAAACCGTGCCACAGATTGTGACAAACTCACAAACCACATGGTTTTGTAACAAAATTAAAATAGTTTTTATTTATTCTAGCTAGCGACACCTAGCGTGCAGTATTCAAAGCTCATTAATACCTACTGTTTTATCGACATTTACCTATGCAAAAGGAAAATTGTATGAAAACCTTTTTGTGGCTGTGCATTACAACCTCTGATTTCCACATTTTTTGTATTTATTTATCTGTGTTTTTTACAGCCATACGTCAAATGAACACTCGTTTTGTTTATTAAATTATTTCGCATTTATTCACCATTTATTAGATCGAATTCAACCGACTTGTTGTGGGTTGTCCTACTGCAGCCATATCTTTTTGGAAAATTATGAATTAACGACCAATAATAGATTAGATGCAAATTAGTGTTTTTACCTATTGGTTTTAGTTTAATTTAAAGATATATTATGCCTCCAAAGGAGGCACCTAAAAAAGCAACACCTACAGTTTTACGACAGGCAATCAGTAGTTCTAGTCTGGTTTATGTTCCTGAAGATGTTAAAGAGGGTAGGTATATTCAATTCTTTCCTAGGTTTGCAAAATTAGACTCAGGGTAATTAATTTTGAAAAATGTGAAGGGTTAAAGATATGTATAGGTACCTACCTTGGACACTGGACTAATCCTTTGTCTGCTGCAACCAAAGATTGTTCAGAATAGGTAATACACTCATTTGTTAGCAACATTACTACCATCAGCCTGCTGAACTGTCAACAAGGAGCTATTTCTTCTGAACCATTTATGAGCACACTATTCTTGTTTGGTTTTTCAGGAAGCTCGTCTTCTTACATTAACTCCCTTAACTTACTTATTCTTCTTGTTGATAAGCATATAATGCATTTCTCATTACATCGTTTACACAATAAAATACGTTGAAAACGGGGTTAACAGTATACAGGTAGGTACCTACACCTGAATACCATAAAATGGTATTTAAATCTACTTTTATCTTCGTCTGACTAGGTTTTGAAGCGCGTTTAGAAACTGGCGTAGATTGGACACTCATCTCTAACGGAGTACGCAATCATAAGGCCCTATGTAAAAGAGGAGATATACCAAGGGTCACCTTTTCTGAAGCAGTAGAAAATAAAATAAGGAAGAGCATTATACACGGCTTTCTTGACGAGGAGTCTGGGCTGACTCTTGAGCAACATGTGGAGTTCCTGTTACCAGTAGTGTTGTGGGACAATGAAAAATTCGCAAATGAAGGAGCAAAAATATGTTTTCTCAACGATAACTGTATCACAGACGACTTGGTTAAGTTGATGAAATATAGCGTAAAATCAGGTGACCGACAGATCTTGAGAGATGCTATGAAAATGGTGAACGTGTTACGAGTGAATGATATGGAGGTAAATAACACTGAAGTTTAACTAGTCTATAGTTTTTTCAGGATTTAAAGACACTGTATCAATTGCGTCGTAAAAGCCACAAGCCACGAGGATTTAGATCAGGACGACTATCTTCGAATACGAAGATAGTCGTCCTGATCTAAATCCTCGTGGCTTGTATTGTAAGTATCTATCAACGAAGCTTTGTTCAGAATTTCAATGGAGCTGTCCACATGTACCACGGTAAACTTTCGCCTGAAATAATTTTACAGGACGACTTTATGAATTTCCTAGAATTTCGTTCGTCACAGCTCAGGAGCAGCGCGAAGCCACAGTCGACCAACAATTTACAAAAATGTCAAGTTGCAGTGGGATCCATGTGGGAATGGTGGCTTGGATGAAAAAGCGGGACTCATAGCTTTGGTAAACATATTTCAAAAACGGAACAATCCACAAGATGCAGTTAACTGATCGGTCGGCGTAATAGATATTACGCCGACCTGCTCGACATCCTCTACTGAGGATATATTATTTAATTGATTGCCAGTGCTGCTTCGTTGTACTTAAATAAGTTTCTAACAACTGTACATAATGAATTTTAGTGTGTTATTGTTCACTTAGTTTTTTTTTACGTAAGTATGTACCTACATATGTTTGGAAAGTCATTAGTTAAGTATAAATATGGTTTGGCGTCAAATTTTATCCATGAGTCCTAACTTTCCTTTATTTTCTGGACTTAGGTACCTATTTATTGAAGTGAAAACTTCTTTAGCGGCGTTGTACACTTTTTTTGTAATGGGTAAAAAATGTTAAACTCGCGTCAGGACACGTGACCTGATCGAAAATTCGTAAGACGGATGGAGAGTAGACAGCTGGCGTGGCGTAGGAGAGGGAGTATCCCCCTCTCTTTCTACAGCGCGGCGAAAATGTATGCCTGCGCCGGATATTTCGTTTAGGCGGCGCAGGGCGCTTGCGCGAATGTTCGTGTGTGTTTATGTTACAGCGTGCATTGTAATATAAATTGTTATGTTTGTGTACGATAGCGCAATAAATAAATATTGTATTCTACCACATAAAAGATAGTAGTTTTATTCTGATAATTAAAGCAATTCGTGCAAAATTATTCCATAACCATTCCAAATTAAAACGCACAACGTTAATACTTAAGTTTTCACTTCTGCCGGCACTCGGGAGTGCAACCCGTCGTTTTTTTTATTTATCCATTTATTTCAGGCATCAACGCAGGTCCTCACCGGACACGGAAGTTTCGGGAGGTTCCTGCACATCATCGGGCGGGAGGAAACGCCCGGGTGTCACCATTGCCAGGATCGCCCAGAGGACACGGTGGAGCACACGGTGGAGGTCTGCCCCGCTTGGGCGGAGCACCGCCGTGTCCTCGTAGAGGCGATCGGCAGCGGCGGCGACCTCTCGCGCCCGGCCCTGGTGCAAGCCATGGTCCGGGGCGAGAGGGAGTGGGAGGCAGTCACCTCCTTCTGCGAAGCAGTCATGCTAGCGAAGGAGGTGGCGGGACGGCTCAGGGAGAGAGCCTCCCGTCCCAGCCGCCGCGGGAGACGCTCCGGGCGTCGGGAGCCGCGCGACGACTCCCGGCCACCGTAGGCGCGGGCCTGCGGGCGGAGAGTAATGGGTAGCTCACCGTCCGATCAGGACCAGGCCCGTGCCGGACGGCGCGTACGTGTTCCACGCGCGCCTCAAAGAGATGTCAGCATCGAGGAGGGGCCCCATAGGGCCGAAGCCTGCCGGGTCAGCGGGATTGTCCGAAAGGGTTACCGCTGGCCCGGAACATAAAGGGCTAAGGAAGGAACACGGGTGGGTTTTAGTCAGTAAGAGTCTGACACTCCTTTCCGCTCCACCCAGAGCGGGAGGGGTCATTTGATGATTTCCCATCCGAAAAAAAAAAAAAAAAAAAAAAGAGGCCCTTAAAAAACACATACTTACAATACAATATCAATATAACTTAAAAATACTATAAATACTCGTACATACAACATTACAATTATCCTAAAAAACTAACAAACTAACGCACACGAAGTGTCAGCGTCGTGTTTCGCTGACTGGTGTCATGTATCCGGGTACACAACACCCTTCGGCCAGAACTCTTCCTTGAGGAACTTCTCGAGATGATGTGTCGGAACACGCACCATAAAATACTTGAAGTTCGTGTTGTGACGCGACTCCAACTTCTCGACCCTCAAAGTCCAGTTGGTCTTCACACGCATGTACTCCACAATCTCCTCAACCTTGGTGGAGTGGTGCAGTCTGGACACGTACAGCTGCTTCGTCCGGATTGCTGGACGCAGCAGCATGTGGGGTCCTGCCAGCGCGGTGCCGCACTGGTTCCGACAAGGAGGCTTCTTCTTCTTCTCCACCTTGATGAAACCATCCTTGTCGCACGTGTCCTCTGGATCCTGCTTTTTCAAAATCTTGTTGGGTTTCGACCTATTTGACGCCAAAAATATACCTTCTTATGCTTCCTTTATCACTTTTTTCAGATGTCAGAATTAGATGATGGATTAGCCGAGTATAAGAAATTGATATCTCTTAACTTATGCGGAAACTTTTTAGCTGATCTGAATACAGATTTTATTCCTCCATCTCTCAGGAGCCTTGAGCTTCAAACAAATCGTTTCAGCGATGTATCAGGATTTGCTGAATCTTTACCCATTGAACTGCTATACTTGGGTTTGTCAAAGAATTTTTTAACTTCTGGTAATACTATACTATTATTAAGTAATTGAATTAATATTTCTGATAAAGTGCTATAACTTATCCTGGTTTCCAGAAAACATCGATGCAATAGGATTGCTACCTTTCAATATAACGGTGTTAGATTTGTCGGACAACGACATCTATCATTTGGATTCAGTACTCGAAGCTGTGGCACAACTGCCAAATCTTAGTGGGCTGCAGCTATCGGGAAACCCATGCTCGGTACGGTACACGGTTACTTAAGAGTACGTAATGATTAAACCAGATGGCGCTAACTGGAATACTCAATATATTTTATCTTTTTTTAACTAGGTTTGTGCTGCTTATGCTCGTGTTACTTTGACGAAATTAACACGTTTAAGATGGCTTGATTGCCGCGAAATCCTCGAAGCTGACAGACCAGCACCAGCACAACCTGTGGAAATACATCCAGATGATTTACGATCTGCATACTTTAATTTCACAATTTTTCGAATTATGTCCGTTCTGCAACCACCGAAGGCCGAAAAGGTAACTTGGTTTCTTAAAAAGGCTTAACTCCAGCGCGGTAAACGAGACACAATAGAAGCTTTATTTTTTTGATGGCTATAGCCGTAAATCTAGTGTCCTTGAAAGTGTTATAGGATAGTTTCATAACCTACATTTAGGGAACGCCCCTGACTTCGTATTAGTGCTGTCAGTGTGACTTACCAGGGTAGATTGGTATGAACTTTGATTCTCCTGATAAACAACATTCGGGAGGCACCCGCCACCTAAGAAGATTATGCTTCAGCTTTTGCAGGTTTTGATTCTTACGGTATTATTTTCACCCTTTCAACAGGGAGTACTCACCAGTTTCCACGTAGAGCTGGAGATACCATTGCTAGACGTAGTGAGGAGGAAATTCTTAATGTTTCGAAGAAATGAATCTCTCATAGAAATGTTGCCGCCACCCGAAGATGAGGAATGGGCGCCTTTGCCTTCTGTGCCCGTTTTAAGTAAAATGACTTCGAGTAAGTTTCTCTTGTGTCTATCGAGTTTATTACCATTTATATTACAAAGATCACTTGAAGAATTCCCCATACAGTTCATATTACAGTGCGACCCACAGAGCATGTAACCTTTTGTGCGACCGATGAAAGAATACCTACGTTCTTGACACCTGTCAGTTTCTTAAAAACGAATAGGTATCTACGTGTTTTGCGAATTTGATCTGTATTAACTACCTACTAGATTTGTAACACTTACAGAAGGCCAATTCCCGTAATTAAAAACGTTCAAAATCTAGTCGCAATCTCATCTCAGCGACAATCATTGTCAAAAACGTGTCAAAAATGTAGGGAAATTACAGGTATTTTGACAGATTGAAACTGAGATCCTGTGAACGTTCTTAAAATTACGAGAATTGCCCCTCAGGTGTCAGGAACGGTTTCTCTCGACGGCCGGGCTTAACTTAGCAGTATCTACAATTAGTTCCTCTGGCTACAAAAAAACTGGGCGTGATTTAGAGGAAAACATTGTTTATTTAAAATTAATTTACCACCATGCTTATAAAGTGGGATAGAAACGTTCGACCACCACGGGATTGTAATCGAAGTAAATAACAATTGTAGCTATTAATGACGAAGCAACATCCAGCGCATCAGACATCTACAGTAACACGGTAATGAGGAATCCCCGAGAGATTCACAACTTCACTACATTTGAGAGCAACAGGGTGCAGTGGAACAAAATGATGAACTTCCAGGAGCCCACCCTCAAGATCTTCTGTCCCGACCTGGCCGCCTTGAGGGACACCTTCCGATCAATTATTACCCTCAGACTGATCTATACAGTTGTAAGTTTTCGATTTAACTCATCGATTTTGTATGGCACCTTAATGACACCAGCTGCTATTTGTGGACTCGTGATCTGCGGTGTAGTGTAGCTTTGCACAAGGTAGATCTGCGGTGTAATTGTGTATAACATACTGACAGTAGCAATGGATTTCATTTTGACAGTTCAACAACATTCATTGCGTTATTTACGTTATTGAGCAGACAAATTTTTCGAACATATAAAACAATGGATTAGCAATATCCTTCAAAATGTTTCAGATTCTGATTGAAAGTGTGTTACGCTATTAGGGTGCTGCCAGCTGTATAGACATTTTCTAAACACCGATGTAGAAGTCGAAAACCCTCTTAAAACTCTAAAATTCTAAATTATCGACAATAAGATACGATAATGCTTTATTTCTCACCACAATATATAAGTACATCAAAAGATCAAGAACGATACATAATAGTTTAAATTATACTGTGGGAGACTGGTGCCTAAGCTAGGCGTAAGGACTGTATTTCAGGACACCAGGTCTCCACCCCTACAGAAGCAGTTACATTCAAATCGGATTATGCACTCGCACACAATGGGATAATGTTAAAAGAATAACTGCGTTATCCTCTCATTTAAAACAAGACACTTCGATAATTACCCTGTCTGAATACGGTCGAGGCGTCTTCATCAGGAAAATTCAAAATATAATACAAGTTTCGATTGAAATCAGTTTGATTGAAACACACACTCCTTTTCTAACAGACGCATACGCCTCAAAAAGTGGGCAAACAGAAGAGTACTGTGGCGCTGCAAGGACCGGGAGAGATGAGAGTGACCGTGGCTACGATCAGGTGTGCTCTGAAGTGCCCAGATTGGAGCCAGCCCGGCCAACACTTTCACTGGGATGAAACCCTCGGGACCAATGACGCGATCCATTGGGGCGACGGAGACCTTGCTGTAAGTCAGATTTTCAAAGTCATATATGTACCTACTCAAGGGTTCACATGTCTGCCGGGTCAGCGGGATTGTCCGAAAGGGTTACCGCTGGCCCGGAACATAAAGGGCTAAGGAAGGAACACGGGTGGGTTTTAGTCAGTAAGAGTCTGACACTCCCTTCCGCTCCACCCAGAGCGGGAGGGGTCATTTGATGATTTCACATCCGGAAAAAAAAAAAAAAAGGTTTCACATGTTAATTACATAATTATATCTACAAATATGAACCCTACCATCATACCAGTAAGTATTCCTAATGATTTGTAGAGTTTTGCTGTGGTTCGCATAATATTATTGAAGTGTGAGCGAACTTTTGCGTGCACTGACCTTCAGAAACCCACTCGATTGTTCGTTCTTGGTACAGCACCCTAATTCCGTAACACACTATTCATCATTTTGAAGGATATTGCTAATCCATTGCTCCAAATGTTAAAAAAATTTGCCTGCTCAGCAACGTAAATGACGCAATTAATTTTGTTGAACTGTCAAAATGAAAGCCATTTCTGCTGTTAGTGTGTTACGTAGTTACCCCACTGGACACCTGAAACAACAACAAAGAATCTGTCTTTACCATTCTCGTAACATACAAAGAGTGCAGGCTTATTTTTCGCATAATTTATTATCTAATGATTTATAGACATTCAATAAATTTCCAACAGGATCATAGAACTCTATTCTAAAAACCCATAAATATAGGTGCCGTAAATGCCTACATCAATATAAAAGTGCTCTTAAAAATGAAATATGATAGTAAACTAGGCCGATGATGATGGTTCTGGAAATCTTTGTGGTCAGAAAAGAAAACGCAATTCGTAAACAAAGCAATAATGTATGAAAAACAAATCCCACCAAAAACATTTTCATGTAAAAGGTTGCCAAGACGAGACCACATATGGCTCGCACTGTCAAAAAGTTATCAGATCTCATGTAGAGCCAAGCTTCTAACTCTACAAGCCCTAACTTCACAAACTCTACGCCTTAGTCAAAATATGAAGCTTGGCGTTTCGTTACTACAAGAACTATTGCATAACAGAAAAGTAATGAACATTGAATAAATTTTTCACCTTACGCCCATGTGATGGTTATTATAGGTACTTATAGGTACATGGAAATAAAGAATGTTTAATCCCACAGATACTCCAGTACAGTCAAATTGAAAAAACAGCAAAAGTCGTCAAAGGAAAAACGGAGGGTGCGGAAAGCAGTTCGCGGCACGTAATACCGGATGAGTTGACTTGCCATTTTGGTTTCGGAATTGATACTTTAAAGTAGAACGTTAATGGTCATTTGGAATGGTGTCCTGCCAAAAAATTAACGCAAGTGTCGAATCATGAAGTAAAACATTGGCGTCTGGCCTCCATGGACCCTCCGTAGTATAGAAGGAAAAATGGCATGAGGCTATAGAGCCTCATGCCATTTTTCCTTACCTTTATTCCATCATTCCATCACTTGTACGTAGGGTTGCCAACTATCGCAGTCCACTGCTGGACATAGGCCTCTCCCAGGCTGCGCCACAACAACCTGTCCTTCACCTTCCGCTTCTTTAGGTCGTCGATCCATCTAGCTGGGAGGCGTCCCGTAATACTCTTGCCGATACGTGATCTCCAATCCAGGACTCGTCTGCTCCACCGGCCATCGGTCCTTCGCCAGACATGGCCAGTCCACTGCCACGTCGGTTTGCTTACTCTGCAAGCTATGTCTGTAATTCTGGTTAAAAACAGAAGAAATACTTATTCTCCCCTTAAAATATGCACTATTACTACTGTTCAACAATATTTATAAAAATGTTAACTTTACGTCGTCGTCGGTGTCGCCGTCAGCATTATCAAAGGTACGACAGCAAAAGAGAGTGCGCGCTCAAAGCACCGCGCGCCGGCAGCCGCATGTATGGGCACAGATTACTAAATAGTTATGGTATGGGTACGTGCTGAATGGACTGATCAATCATATCGGCAATCATTCTAATTCATACTTTGTTACAATTGAATAACAGTCACATTGCAATCACTTAATACTATTGGTCTTGATGGCGTTGGAATGAAGCCGTGAGTAAGAGTTACTTACATTTTGGCGTCGCGCCATTTTTTATTTCAGCAGATTAGCATCAAACCTCTGATAAAAAAATATATAAATAACATAACATCGCGCCTGGATTCGTCGAAGGGCTAGACAGACACGAGGTGGTACGCCCACATTTCGCCCATGAATATAAATATTTTGTAAAATAAAGCTTTAGAATTATTTACATAAATGTGTTTAATTTCCTTAAAGATTTTTTTGTACTTAGCCATTATACCTTTGAAAGTACCTATCCGTGATTTTTCATGTCAACACCTTTAGCATTACGTATATTTTTCATGTCAAGTCAAGGAAGTAAGACATTTTATTAAAATTAGGACCTCCAAATCTCATGAATACAGAATCGTGCCGACTATCTTCGTCTTTAACAATCATGGTCACCTCAATTCACCTTATGCTTAGTGCTGGCTTCAATACGATTTCGATCCGTTAATCCAATACGTTGAACTACAATTGATAGAATCCATTATCCTATTGTCAACAGCTTAAATTGCATAAACGTTTATTTGAGACCCCAACAAATCAGCTAGCTTGGCCAGTCACGAATCAAATCCTTGTTTCTAAGGACCCATGTTAATCGGATTAAAGTGTTTTATAGCAAGTATTCATATCCTCAATTTATGGATAACAGTCGGTAGTCCCAGTACGGGATCAGATAAAGGACGTAACGGTCGATTGTTTGTGTTAATGGCTGGAACTCCTCACGAGCGCTGGGGGAGCCAGACGGAATATTTGCTGTCATGTCTTGGATACGCTGTAGGCATTGGCAATCTTTGGAGATTCCCTTACTTATGTTACCGGAATGGGGGAGGTGAGTGACTGCTGTCCTTTGCTTCTTTTAATGAGTTTCCTTTGTTGTAGTCACCATTCTAATCCTAATGGACAAAAATGGTAATTTCTAAATCGAACTTATCGTATTCCAAAGTCGGTCAGATGACAGTTGGGAAAGTGTCATGCAAACGCAAGCTTTCTTAGACTCGTATTAGTGGTTCGAAATTACAGTCAAAGTTTTTCATAATCACAAACTCCGGTTTTACGAAACAGACAATCTTGTCTGTATAATAATATGAGTATTTCCATTATTTGTTTTTTTTTCAGGAGCGTTCCTCGTCCCATACTTCCTCACTTTAGTAATATGCGGCATACCGCTTGTGTATTTAGAAACAACGCTAGGACAGTTCGCTAGCGCCGGATGCATTTCAGTTTTCAACATTAACCCGTTATTCAAAGGTAACATTTCCTATGGCATTGAGTTTGATTATGATTCAAATGTCTATGTTTAGTTCTTCCTCGACAGGAGCGGGCTATGCGGCCATAATAGCCAACGTAATTGGTGTAACGTACTTCTCAGCCATCATGTCATATCCAGTGCTGTACATTTATCACTCAATGAGCTCACCCTTGCCTTGGCAAAATTGTGACAATTCCTGGAATACGGACAAGTGCACCGAGGTTGGGTAATTTTAGCTTTATGGATTAAGCAATTTGTTTATAAATGATCGTATCTTACGAATGGAGGAATTATTTCCAGATAAGCGGTAACTCTAGTTTCTTTACCTCGAATGGGTCTATCACTACGCCGGAGGATGAGTTTTTTCAGTAAGTGTATTCAACGTAGGTATCATGAACCTTATTCAATGCTATGATGTATGTTTGTTTATTTTCTCTCTTTTATGTTTCCAGCATTCGTTTGTTACGAATGTCTCCTAGCCTCAGTCAGATTGGCGGCATTGTGTGGCCAGTGTTCTGGTGCAACGTCATCTGTTGGATAATCGTCTACCTCTGCATCTGTAACGGGGTCAAGAGCGTCGGAAAGGTGAGCTTTCCAATATTTTTTTCGATTAGTCTTTCTTGGCACGCTGCCGTTTTGTCAATCACAAAAGAAATATAATATGTAGTTTTCCTCAAACCTTCAGTTCTTTGAATTGTTGTGTATTTTTGTTCGCAGATCGTGTACTTCACGGTGATGTTTCCTTACGTGGTGCTCATCGTGTTGTTTATTCGTGGCGTCACATTGCCTGGCGCTTGGAAGGGCATACTGTTCTATATCCTCCCGGATTGGGGGCAACTGAAGAAGCCGAAAGTAAGTGTATATTATATATACATAGCAATGAGGCCAAGTTCATACATCTCTCACCTACATTAATTTACAGATTTTATTTTTAGTGCTTTATTTTTAAAAATGTTCTTCACAGGTATGGGCAGACGCAGCTACACAGATATTTTTTTCCTTAGGTCCTGGATGGGGTGGTTTAATCAGTATGGCTAGTTTCAATAAATTCCACTATAGGAATCTGAGGTTGGCTTTTTCTCCATTTCTATGTTACATGCATACTTTTTGGTCTGAAAACTTTTACGTGAGTACTGTAATGTTCCAGGTCTTCAGTAATAATACCTCTAGTGAACAGTGGGACAAGTATTTGGGCCGGTTTTGTGGTGTTCTCCGTGCTGGGTTTTGCAGCGGATAGGTCAGGGGTGCCCGTGGGTGAAGTGGCCACAGCAGGGCCTGGACTTGCCTTCGTTACCTACCCTGCCGCAGTCAGTATGATGCCAGCACCTAATTTATGGGCCGTCACTTTCTTTGTTATGTTGTTTTTCCTGGGAATTGATACAATGGTAGGTACCCAACTATACGTTTATAAGATTATTGATTTTTTAACCATTTGTTAGCATAATTATACAGTTATAAATAACTGCTTTCGCCAAGAAAAACGAAAAATTTGTATCATGAGCTTTTACTAAAACCTAATCGCTATCTAGACGACATGCCCATGATTAAAACTGTTTTGAAAGTTGATTGATTATTTTATAATGAGAAAACTTTGAAAAACTATTATTACTTTTCGCATAATAGTAGGTATTTGTGGTTTCCACTGTTTACAGTTCGTCACCATAGAAGCAATAATAGCAGGTCTTATTGACGAATTCCCAGCGTTCCGTGCACGAAAAAGACTCATCACATTCCTCACGTGCCTGGCGCTTTTCGCCATTTCAATCATCTGCAATACAGAGGTTTGTATCCAAATCTCTTTATATCACACGGTACACACTGAAAAATACATACAAATTGTTATCTAGCAAATAGTTTGCTGACTGTTGGTAGTGTTCGTACATTTCACAACTTGCAATTGAATGACGTGTTCGCGTGACTCCAGCGCTTGAAACTTTCACATGCATGACTGCGAACTCGTTTAGTAGGTACCTATGATAACAACGGATTGTTAGGAATATTAGTTTAATTAATTGGAGTAGTATTTTACGATTAGGTTTCACGATATGTGGGTTTTAATTATCCTACAAGGCTACAATGGCTGCGAATGAATTATTTTGTTTGGTGGGTGCCATCAGATTTTGAAATCAAGTACCTATATACAAAGCATAATTAAAACATATTTTCTTTAATATTTGTGTAATCTTTTTTTAATAAAAAAGAGAGAGATATATACGGGAGATACACTTGACGTTGTAAGTGTTCAAATATTTTTGGTTAGTTGGTGTATATAAATTATTGACAAGCATCTGAAGTAATGAAAGTTCAGATATTAATGGTAACTTGTAGTGTATGGAACTTATTGACTATTTGTTCAGAAGTATTTGGTCACCTTGCCAGCTACAATATATCTGACGGCGACTGTACTCATCATTATGAACTCTTTTACTATGAAATGGCCAAAAAACACAACATTTTGTCTAGTTATGCGAACTTTAATGTATCAGAGCTGCTGAATTTTTCTCGTGATGAACTCAACCCGTAAGAGGTTTTCAGTTATTTCAAATGCAACTTGTGTAAACAGCACAATCAAATGGTTTCTTCTACTCTTTCTCTAAGCAAGCCTTTCAGCCTCACGATCCTGGTCACGTGCTGTTCTCAGCCCCAGTTTTAACTTATTTCTATCGTCAACAGGGAGGACTGCACGTGATTGGTTTACTGGACGCACACGTGGCCATCGCCTGTATTCCGCTCGTGTGCGCCCTCGAGATTATAGCCGCAGTCTACACTTACGGACCAAAACGGCTATCAGCTGATATCCTATTCATGACTGGGAAACCTTTGGGAAGAATCTGGCTGATCTTGTGGAGATACATCGTGCCTGCCATACTTGTGGTAAGACTTTATTATTGTAGTCATGAGGAACATTTTCGGATAGCTAGTGTCAATAAATAGTAGAAACACTTTCCTTATGTGACTCACTCAGGAGGTCTTTATAATGATGGCAAAATAGATAGATCAATTATTGGTAACAGGAAATGAGTCAAGGCGTACTTAGGCCGTTGATAAAATATAGTAAACAGAATAATTTTCATCTGTATGAGCACAATTGCTAGTCTATATACAATTGCCAGTCTGTCAGCACAATTGCTAGTCTATTCGCAAATGACATTAAATCTTTTCCACGTCAATATTTCAGCGGGGTAATTGCACGTAACACACTATCAGTAGCATTGGCTTTAATTTTGACAGTTCAACAACATTCATTGCGTTATTTACGTTGTTGAGCCGACAATTTTTTCGAACATATGAAGCAATGGATTAGCATTATCCTTCAAAAATATTTTTTTAGATAGAGATTAATAGAGTGTGTTACGCAATTAGCTGTACAATACTACAACATTCTTTTGGCGCTGGCATGACGTTGACAGGGGTGCGCTGTTGGTAAACAATTTTATATAAATGTATTGAAAAAACAAGATGGCGGAATTAAATCCGATTTTCGCCACATGCCAAAAGACTCTTAAACAGCCGTACAGTTAAAGGTTAAGTACAGTCCGTTGTTTTGATAATTTCGTGCAATCGTGCATAGATGTTTTGGGACAAAACTTTTACGTTTTGGTAAAATAAATTATACGTACTATGTTTTGTACATACAGAGTTATGAAAATTTGGCTGTAATAATTAAATGGTTCCTTGTCCGTTTTTTTTCAAATAATTGTAGGTAGTAGGTACCTGCCAAACTTTGACAAGGTAGACGACGCACGGATTCTAATTTTATTTCTGACAATAGAAGAAACACCTTGAGACAATTTCAAGAAGTTGCGACACAAAATAGTCGCGTAGCACGTAGGTGGATTCGCGGGACGAAGTAGTCTATAAAGCAGTAAAATGAATAGTAAACCTTGTCTATGGCACTCCAGTAATTACAGTGTCTCCATTTATTAGTCTCTGGTATTTCCATATTACTTGATGAACTACAAGATTAGATGGGAAATAAGAGTCGACTCATTGATATATTATGATTATTTTCTGTATAGTAAAGGTACTGTTGGTTGACTGTTGGACAGATCCACTTGTTCTAATTTCACGTGTTTGGCAACCGGCATTTTCCGTTTTAGTTATCGGTCAATTTACTTATCGACTGTCTATTGTTTCTGGCCAGCGGAGCCAGGGAGTGACTAAGGGATCCGCAAGCCAGCGAGCTACCTATTCTGATACAGAGGGGCTTACATGACAAAGCGCGGTCACTGTCGGACTGCATAGAAAAGAAAGAAAAGCACGATGACACAACCCTGGTAATTTGTTGCAAAATATGAAGCAATTATTTAATTACAAAAAATCTATTGTTTCGAATAAAAATTAAAACATTAGTGTTTTAGTATGTTGCTTGTAGAATAATTTAACAAAAAATCAGAATGATTGTATGTATTTTAGTATGGTTTTTACTGTAAAAATAAAGTTTTTAGAGGTATCTTCATGACTTTTTTCTATCATATCAAATTAGTTGTATTATGTTTTCAACACACTTAACATTATCTCCTGAAGAATATCATATTTTTTTTAAACTTTCGTTTTTTGCATTTAGGTCCTATAATTCCCATAGTCTTTAAAGATAGACCACGAATTATGGTTTCCGCAGTAAGCAAATGACTATCGTCAATTGAAGAAGGTACTTGGGTATTGTTTGGAAGTTGGAACACACATGATAGCATAGATAATCAGCCTATTGAAAATTATATTATAATATTCCCACTGCTGGGACACAAGCCTCCTCTTTGTGAGAGGGAGAGGGCTATAATCTACCACGCGGACCCAGAGCGGGTTGGTAGATGTCACGTGTCTTCAAATTTTTGGTTCTATGACAAACGGTGAAGGGAAACATCGTGAGGAAACCGACAGTTTCCTCACGATGTTTCCCTTCACCGTTTTGAGAGCAGTGATGATGAATTTATTTACACAAAGTAAAGCGCCTGTCTGGGGGAACCCAGATAGGCGCTTTACTTTGTGTTCGAAATTCGAACCCACGACCCACAACTCGTAAGTCCCCCCACCACAGCTGCTCTACACACATGATAGCACCCACAATCAACCAAATCAACAACAGAATTCACGCAGCAACCAATCGGCTTCTAAAAATAATTATCATCGAGAAATAATTAGCTTGATCTTTTTATGCTTAGCTGTTATGAATGTAGGAGGAGGAGGAGCTAGGAGTCCCATTGCCTGATATGAAAACACCTTTTATGTTTTTCTTTTCCAGGTTATAACAGTATACTGCCTAAGAGAAGCTTCAGGACTGGCTGGCTGGTGTGTGGCCCTCGTATCAGTAATTTGTATACCAATACATGCTCTTCGAGTGTTAATTTGTTCAAAAGGAACACTCATACAGGTATGTTTCGTTCGCTTTTTATGATCTGTGCAAACATGCCACTAATAAACTCGGGCGAGAAAACAAACCTACTAAAAAGCACACAAAAATACGTACGACGCGTCGTACGATATCAGCCTATTACAATAGAAAATCAATTGTGTCTCATTAGCGGTGATTATGCGGTTATTAATCAGTGCCTGTAATATTATGATGTTGAGATAAATAAAGATTTATCATTGTGATCATTCAAGTACGTATATCTTGATAATGTCGTCGTGCTTCGGTACTGTAGGTCCTCATACTTAATCGTTATTTACCTCAGATTTTTACCGACTTTACAAAAAGGAGGAGGTACTATGTTCGGATGTTTGTATGTTTTTTTTTTTTTTTTTTTTTTTTTTTTTTTTTTGTATGTTTGTTCATCGAATACGCCGCCAATTGTCGACGGATTTTCAAAATTCTTTTTTTGTTCGAAAGTAGATAGTTCTGAGGTGGTCCCATTGTCACCAAGTTAGGATCTGATGATGGGATCTTAGAGAAATCGAGGGCAACCCTCAAATTTTGTAGGCTCACTTATTGTTTTTCGCATATTTTATGAAGTATCTTGTGTATTTGTGTATGGTTGTCACCATCTCAGGTAGCTGGGCTGATGATGGAAGGTACAACTTCTTAACAGTAAGAAGTTACTCGAACAGGCAAGGACTGTTTTAGTAAATTGTTTTGATGTTTGATAGGGCATTTGCCACATTTGGTCTCATGATCATCAAGTCATGACCTGATGCTGCAGTCAGGATAGTCTACAGAGTACCTAACTCCTCGACAACTAACAGCAGATATATCGTGTTTAGGCTCATTGAAAAGGGCTCGATGTGTGGATAAACGTACTGTTACTGAGGAACACCGAAGACCTGATGCTGAAGCCAGGAGCATCAGAAAAAGTACAAACCTTTAAATTACAGCACCGTAGTCGTGTTTGGGCTCATTTTAAACAGGACTAATTTTAAGTTCAATGCAATGTTGACATAAGTCTGGCTTGATGCTGCAGCCAGGATTATCAGCATCTAATCTAAAAACTAATAAAAGGAGAACTCCTCAACAATTAACGTCCCTGCATCGAGAAAAGGAATATTTTATAAAAAGGCGATGGGCAAGTTGACATTAGGCTATTGTAACTTAGATAAATTATAAATAGACCCACTAAAAAGCGAGAAATAAAAACTTTTTAACAAAAAAAAAACCGACTTCCAAAAAAAACACTACAAACTGAAAAAAAAAAAACACTACAAACTGAAAAATAACTTTAATTTCGGAAGTCGGTGGCAAAAACTAAAATACTGATCCCTAAGACACCGACTTCCGAAATTAAAGTTATTTTTCAGTTTGTAGTGTTTTTTTTTTTTCAGTTTGTAGTGTTTTTTTTTGGAAGTCGGTTTTTTTTTTGTTATTTCAATAATGTTTTTAACACATGTTCCATTTAACATGATATATGAATAATGAATTCACACCTGAATTAATTTATTTTGTAGCGCATTCGAGATAGCTGCCGTCCAAGCAATGACTGGGGTCCTGCGGATCCCGAAATGCGTCACCTGTGGAAAGCTGCAATTAACAAACAAAAGAATAAAGACATAAAACTAAGAAACCTTGATAAATCCTAACATTCAATAAAATATGTAATATTACAGTTGTTATATTTTATTTACCTTCATATTTTGAATGTTTGTTTTTACAAGAAAACTATGTCATAAAATGTCGATTGACTTATGATGTCGAGTTGGGACCCACCTCATATGCTTTTACCTCTCTGACAAGATAATGGATTTAATAAAAATCAAGATGTTTACTAAAACTGTTTTGGAATCGATTTATAACATAGTCATATCTAATCGTTTTCGCTACGAAAGATGCTTCGTGAAAAAAAATTCCAAGATTTTTCCCAAGAGTTATCAAATATTTGATAAATATTTGATGAATGACTATTTTTATGACTATGGATCGATATCGATAAATATACATTTTCGTGTTCATTGTAGGAGCAGTTGTAGGTATTATTATAATATTTTTTGATAACGTAGGTACCATTTACAATTTTAGTTTAGTTTTTTTTCTTTTTATGACCGTCTAGGGAGTTCTAAAAAGTTTTGTCTTCTTTAATTGATTATTGACTTGAATTATGTATACATGTTCGTATAATTATCACGTAAGACGATTTTAGGGGTCCGAACAAATCTTATTTTTATTTACACGGGGGTGGGAGGGGTCTAGATCATTCATACTTAAGATTTAAAAAAAATTTTGCCCATAATTTTCGACTTTTGAATGACCTTATCTCCGAAGTTTGCAAAGAGAAAAATCTGAAATAATTCTATGTGATAGAAGTTTATGTAAATATTACAGGAAAAATAAAACGAAGTCTCTAAATAGCACCCTTTTTCAGAAATCATCAACAAACGTTACATTAGTTTCACTATCGGTTAAGAGATGGCGCTGACATAAAACTTCAATATTCTACACCGCAGTACACAGTGTTAAAATTCTCTGACGAATAGTAAATAGTATATAAAGTCGCTGATGAAAATTTAAAAACATATGATGTTACGGAACCCTCGGTGCGCGAGTCCGACTCGCTCTTGCCCGGGTTTTTTGTTATTAGAATTAAGCGCGTTACAACTACCTATAATTTATTGTAATGGCCATAGAATTAGTATACTGGGACACTGACCTCTATCATACATGTCTATGTATAATACAGATCAGTGACTAGGGATTACTCACAAACGTCTCAAATACCTAGATAAAACCATATAAACAATGACCAGCTTTACCAGCTGTGTTGCTAGTGCATAATCCCTAAGTGCACCCTAAATCACTAACCTGTATTATACAAGTACGCTGGACTTCATACTATCGATGACAAAATGAAGACATTTGATTTTCGCCATTTTGGCGCTAATAACAACGTGAGGTTCCGTGGCACTAATAACCACTGAGAGTAATTTATTACTTAACTACTTAGTTGAGTCGGTGGGAAATCTGAAATTAAGTATTTAAATAAAGTAAAAATGCTAAAGTATACAGTACATTGTAGATGGCAAGTTTTTGTTCGATGTTAGGTGTTTACTTCGGAAATAAGTACTTAAACATTACATTATAATAATATTTATCTTTTGAAATTAGAAACTATAATTTGCTAATTTGTTTAGCTAATCAAATTGCAGAAATTTCTGGCGACAATAATTTAGTATTTGAAAGACTTAAATTTTCAATTACTCACTGTCGGAAGAAAATTATCGACACATTATCGACGTGGAACATCCACAACTTTATTTTTTGAATTTTAGTTCCTGAGAACCTCGAACGCGGCGCATTCAATCGGCACAAAAATCAACTGTCATTTCGTATAGTATATTTAGTCCAGCGTACTTTTTTAATAGAGGTCAGTGACTGAGGGACATCTTGAACTTGGCCATTCATATACATACTCTATGGACATTATTCATTTCCAAAGGTTAGGTAATTATAGTATTTACTAATTAACCTGGCCATGCTACTGGCATAAAATATTTTTTTTAAAACAACAATAGCAAGATGTAACACTGTCACTTTTGTCGTGGCCTACCAAAATTAAAAGTCTAGAGTTTTATGGCAAAATTATTGTAACAATAACATGTTGGTATCTATTTAAAATTATTACGTAATTTTTTTGTATTCAACGGTATAAATTCTCAAGTGGTCGTTTTTCAAAGTAAATTTTGCCAAAATTGTAAAAATGGGTGACGTCCCAAACTCCACCCCTGCTGGAAACGCTACCGATAATGAAGACGATGAAAAGGACAAGAGAGTCAAAATTCATGTAAGTAGGTACCTACTTAAAAATTGTCTGCATGCCCGTTTTCGCTAACGCGACACCTAAACGAATGCCTAAATAAAAACGCGCTGTTGGATTTTCAACTTTCAGCGCTGAGTCGAACGCGTTGGCACCATAGGTTTTATTTATAAACGATGATTAAAGTTAAGTGACGTTTAAAGGTCTATCCATACATACCAGGGCCGTGCCTTGCATGTGGACAGACCGTGCTCCGTCTGGGGCTCAAAAAAATATGGGTTTGTAAATTTTATATGAACTCGTTCACACTGTACGTCTGTGTCCGGGCCGGTCGCGACGGAGCTTCAATGTCTGCCTTGTCTGTGTCACGTCCCGGACACGGACCTTAGACGTCAAAACTTCTCTAATTAAGTACTACTTAACTTTAAGCAACGTTTATGAATAAAGTGGAAATCTTTATAATACAAATGAATTTACACCCTAAACATATACCAACTGATCTTCTGTTCTGTCTTGCTACTAAATTTACCACGACATGAATGTAAAAAAAAATGTAGCTGTGCTATTCTATTCTTAAAAACGTCCCGCCACCATAAGGGTTTTCTGTGTAATAATGTTTGCACCATCCCTTTTTAGCAACAGGACAATGATGGCTTAAAGATGCCTACAGAGTTGCTCGCTTTGACGATCGATATTGTCGCTCGATATGCTGTGTTTTTGACGATTAATAAAAGAGCTGTCAGTTTCTTACAGATTAGCTTGAAAAATAAGATGTCGATCGTCAGTTGCACGCATTTAAGTACTCGATTTTGTTTGATCAAACACGTCAGTCGTCAAAATCGAGCAAATATTTAAGCCCCATTTACACGATACAAGTTTCTTACCCTGTGGCATGCAATTAAATTAAAGCAACAAAATGACTTGCAACGTCTAAAGACGGATACAGATATTGCGAGGCATGCGCAGCGCACGGCGCTCATCGCATGATTCCCAATGTGTGGTGTGGACGTCGATATTCGTGGTGAGGCATGTGGAAGCACATGCATCAACACGAATATTATCGTCTAAACAAGCGCCGTGCGCTGCGCAGGCCTCGCATTGTCTGTAATGCCTTAAGCGATTATATCCGTGGTCTAAGCACTGTTTAGACGGTGAAAATTGTAGTGTTGCTTCAGCTTGTGGTATGCCATAGGCAATTAAATGGGTGCAATTCAGGTTTAATAGATACCTTTTAACACCTCAAAATGCACTCGCAGTTTGGTAAAAAATAAACATGTATACATGTACGAGTACTTATACTACTATGAATCTAGGTTGAAGGTGAAGATGAAACGGGCGAAGGTGAAATGGGTAGAAAACAAATGAAAAGATTCCAACTGCCAAATCTACCGCGATGGTGGCAAGCTGTTATCATTCAATATGCGTGAGTAGAACTGATTTAGATTATATACCTACTCGTAAGTAACATCTATCAATGTCGAAAAGCTTTTCCGTATGTGAAGAGTGAATCCAATTTATTTATTTAATTTAAACAGAGTAGAAGTGATCTGGTTTTCTTTTTATTTGACGTCCATCAGGAACGCGACCTGTCTGGTCACTTAACCTCTATTCTATGCATTATCTAATGAAAACTAAATGGTTTCTAAATGCTTCACTAAATATGACATAATTACTGAAGATAATACTACAATGCGATGAACGTGTATATTAATTACTTTGTTAATCAAACACATAACCCTCCTTTTGGGCTTCGCCGCAGTCGGGTAAAAAGCTGATTTGGATCTGACGTTGCGATAAAATCAAAATGTGGTTATCCTCATTTTGGTGCATTAAGAAAATACGATATCATTGGCAGTTTAATTTCATAGTTCACATGGTAACACCATATGGCTCTTATTGTATAGGAGTACAATCGTCGTTTCATATTTATTAGTACCATTCCTAAACAACAGATAAAGTTTTTTTAAGACATTACGTGACATGTTTTTTTCAATAATTCAACTAAGTAGTTCATTAGACCTCCAAATTGCTTGACGTCACCCTACTGCTTAATCATTATGATTTTATAACTCTAGTGTCAACATAAAGATATAAAGCACGTGCCAGAAGTTCACGTGACCTCCTACAGTTACAGTAATCTTTATTTGCAAATGTGCCACAACGAACGACAAAACGACATTACCTGCTACCCATCACACGACGAAGCGTGTTTTGAAATATACGAGGTATTAGAAGCTCAAATGACTATACACAGCTTATGTAGTTACGTTCTGTATTTAAAAGTACAACGCCACATACTCTTCAAAAGTTCCAGTCATCGTAGTTGTTAGTCATTAATGACTTCTTTTATTTAAATTTCTGCATTTTATTTCAAAATTTAAATTGTATTAGAAAATTGTATGTTAACCTAAAAAAACCGGGCAAGAGCGAGTCGAACTCGCGCACCGAGGATTCCGTACAATCATATGTTTTTAAATTTTCTTCGGCGAGGCCTATATTCGTTAGAGAATTTTAACACTGCGCACTGCGGTGTAGAATATTGCAGTTTTAGGTCGTCGCCATCTCTTGACTGATAGTGGAAATAGTGTAACTTTTGTTGATGATTTCTGAAAAAGTGTGCTATTATTTAAAGACATCGTTTTATTTTTTTGTAATTTTTACATAAACTTCTATCACATATAATTATTTCAGTTTTTTAACTTCGGAGATAAGGGGGGGACAGTATTTTTTTTTTCTTCAAAAGTCAAAAACTATACTGCCTAAAAAAAAAAGAAAAAATGTTCGAAAATGTGCAAACTGAGCTCTTTCATATGATACCCCATATGCACTAGTAGCCCTACTTCGAATTTTTCAGACCCCCTTTCAGTCCTTGTTGCAAAAAATAGTAGATTATTAACCAAGGGGATAAAGCAGTGTCTTCTGTCGCGGGTGACGATTTAAATCGCAAGCGTAACGAAGGACTCGAGATTTACTCCCGAGCGTAGCGAGAGTGTTAAAAACTTAAATCACGAGCGAAGCGAGGGATTTAAGACGAGTCCTGAGTGTAGCGAGGGATTTAAGTTCACCCAAGACTAAGACAGCTTTATCACCGAGGAAAATACTCTACTTTTCCTACCATTTACGAAAAAATTAACACAATAATAATATGAGATAAGCCTTTATTAAAAATAATGACAATTAAAAGTATAACGTATTTTTTAGAACATTAACTTATTTATAAAAATAAATTAAAATAAACTTAACGTTTATGTATTTGAAGAAAACAAAAACGCGGCAAATTCCTAGACTAATATTTTTTTGTCGGAAAAGCAAAGGCATCAAGCTCATACGGCCTCGTCGGTTTTCGTAATTTTATTTAATAATCATAACTACATAATAAATGCGTATTCCTTTTTCGAAAAGATGTATAATGCTTTATATACAAACTCAATGGTGTAAACACAGATGTAGTTCAGTATAAATTTCGGTAAGTATTCCAAATTTAAATCACATTCTCCCCCTAGAGGATAAATGAAATTCAGTACAATTTTCTTTCCCTGTTTTTAACAGATTAAAAATGACTATTGTTATGTTCGCTTTTTGTGGCATAGAATGTCACTTTTGTTGAGCAAGTGGTACGAAAAATAATTTTTCAGACCCCCTTTCAGTCCTTGTTGCAAAAAAAAAATTTTTCAGGCCCCCTTTCAGTCCTTGTTGCAAAAAAAAATATAATTATTATTTCTTTCATTGCAAAATAATTGGCCAAACGTGATCTAAAACTATTCCAAATTTCAAGTTGATAGCATTAGTAGTTCTTGAGATATCCAGCTGTGACAGACAGACAGATAGACAGACAGTCAGACAGCTCACCATAAGGGTTCTGTTTTACCATTTTGGTAGGTACGGAACCCTAAAAACACATTATTGTCGTGAGTCTGCGAAGGCCGCCGCTGAGGCATCCGGTTGACCCGGTCGCGACCGGCGACGTTGGTGCTATCCGGGTCACCTCCGGATGAATCGGCTCTACGAATGTGCCGCAGTTAAGCCGAGTGTCCACTAGATAAACACGATTTTTGACGGGGAATAAAACTATTATAATATAAGTTATTATAAAAATAAAAATTTCATTTAATATCCTTCTTATACATATTTTACTACATATATATCGTAAAGGAAACCTTGTAAAACGCGGAAATTTTGAGCTTTCAAAGACATCGTAAAACACATTCACAACTTTCCATTGACTAGCAAATTACCTATCAACTTTGCAAAATAACCATTAAAAGGTCTTATAAGTGTCTACAGCCATCAGTGAATACGTGGGGAATTAGCCATGAAAGGTGTCGAGGCGGGAGATTAATGTTCGCGTGTGGAACACGCCGGGTGTCGAATCTATGGGGGAAGGGGTGGTCGGGAAACTATGATGGCGGCGGCAGTCATTGCACCTTAAGCCGCGGGTCGGGCAACATGCAACTGTGATCATTACCACCTCAAGATGCAGCGAACACCGTCGAGTTCTTCCGAGGGCTCGTTTTGGACAACCATTGAACTGCTTGCTGGCCGCGGCCGGAGACGATCTGCTGCTGATGTTGATGACTATACCACCTTCCTCGATGTCCCGTCAAGAAGAACATCTACGCTCAGGTTCAAATCATCGCTGTTACTACTTTCACACCAGCACCTCTAATTTTATAAAAAAAACATCGGTGTTTATTTTTCATTTGCACTATAAAAGTAGGTATCATTGATAACTATCAGCTGTTGAGGATGCCAGCAAATATTGTAATTACGAGTAACACTGCACCGGATACAAACATCGCATGCAAAGTAGTCGTAGAATAAATCAAATTATGTCCACAGCCAATAACTTTTGAAGCAAAAACACAATCTGCTTACGATCGTATTATAATTTTATATCAATGAATCTTCGGTGCTACTAATTTTATTGTTCACTAAGGGCGCTTCTTCATACGAGTACCAGAGCGACGATATTATAATAAATCACGTTCGTAAAATATTTGCACTTCTCACAGCTAATCAAAACAAGAGATGAAATTTAAGTTTGTTTATATTCGGTAATTGGATCCAGTTATGCCAAAACACACCAGCCAGCCTAAAATTTACTCTCATTTTCCGAAAAAATTGCTATAAGTATCAGTTCCAAATCATTAAAATAATGATTTTGAATACATACTAATAAAACCGTAGATTAAAGAGTTAGAAGAAAGTAGTAGTATTTAGTATATCTATGTTAAAGTTGATTATTTTAAATCTATTGAAAGCCTAAATTTTGGGCGTAGTTATATTGTGAACTGTTTTTGCTCGTTAGTAATGTACCACAATTGGACTATTGGATTAGGCATTGGATTAAGAAAGTATTTTTTTCAAAGATTGGTATGTTTTGGCATAACTGTGACCAATTTTACAAAAGGATAATAAATCATTGTAGCAAGTTTTTGCGTGTTATCTGGCAGGATGGGGCGGCGAGACACGCTATTGTAGTATTGTTATGGTTCAAAGTACTCGGATGATAATAAATGCGTATCGCGAAGTATTTTGCGTCATTCGCACCCTCGTATATTGGTTTCACGTAAGCATTGTAGTGGATTACTGAAGAGTTATCGGTGGTGATTTTTTGCTTTTGGCACTAATAAAACATCGTGTTACGTTTTAGATTGATAACCGATAATTCTGTTATCATTTGACAGACAAGCCTTGTACTTTTGTTGCGTAGATATCTACTCATTTTAATTTAAGGTCACGTAGTTTTGGATAACATATAATTTACGTTAAAGTTTTAATTTATCAAGTTAAGATTAGATATAAACATTGATCCGGGGTATTGAGAAACAAAGGAAACGGATGTTTGGGCGCCTCGTTTCGTGAAGTTTATAGGATTTTGAAATTTCGGAATCGTAAATATCAGCCTGAAATCTTTATAGCTAAGTAATTTAGTAAGGTATTCTTAGAGACTAAATTCGCAAAAGACAGAATTGTGTGGAAAAGTGAGAGGAAGGCCTTTGCCCTGCATCAGTGTGACAATACAAGCTAGTTAGATTTAGATTAGATTCTTAGTACGGTATCGGAAATAAGCTTCCTTAAGAGTTAACTAGTCGCGAGCTCGAACTCACTGGTAGTCATGGGCAAAACGCATGCTCTCTCGCCTGGCTTCGTGTCCGACAGAGCTAGTACCAGTGTTGAGCAGTTAGACGCTAGTCCACATGAACAACGTCTAGTTCTCACGCAGAGAAACACCGTTCCGAACTCATAGACGCGTAAAAAAAGTGGAAAAGTGTTTCGGAAAATCGAGTTTTATGAAAAAAGCACTGCATAAATCATTTACAAATAACGTTTATTCGAACTCTTCGATAACTGAGATTTGTCGGGTTTTGAAGATATTACAGTTCTTTTATTACCTACTTATGCACACCCATGTTAAAAATAGCAAGAAAAACGAATCTTTGTTGGTCGAATGAACCGATTTTAATGAAACCTCATACGCATAAGCAGGATAAAAAAGTTAGTAGATAACGTTTTCGAAATGTCTTATTTAAAAAAGATAACTGGAAATCTCTGTTTCTATGGAAATTTTAAAATCGGTATCCTAATTTGGCTGTAACACTATTTTTCGAAAATCTGCTTAGGCGTATAAAATCGGTTCATTCATTTCAAAAAACAAGGGCTTGAAAGTTTGTATGATATACCGTACGTCGTAAACGCTCTTAATAATTTCCAATTCGTTTGTTATGATTGATAGATGAAGAATTAGACAGATGTTATGTTTCCTGTTTTATTTGTAAGCTCTATTATCTAGTTTTTCGTGTCCCGGTTGTCGTTGAGAATAATGATGTTTACGTTAACAAAATCGTCATTGCCAAGGGAGACATCTGTAAGCAATAAAACATGAAACAATAATTGGCGACAAGCTGTCATCAAAATTGATATAAAATTACTGATTCTGATAGCTTATCAATAATATACAGATAAACCTTTGTTTTCCTTTCTACATCTTATAAATCATGACAAATCCGTTCCGTATTTTTATGAGGGGCGCTCGGGTGATCAGTTCAATGTTATTTATACCAAAAATAAACATAAATCTCCGAACAATGAACAATCCCAAACGCACAAAACAGGGAAACCTTAAAAATATAAAATCATTTTTTCAATTCAATATACATTTTAACATATTCTCACTGCAAATGGGCATTCTAGTAATGACACACCCAAATTAATAAAACTGAAAGCGATTAGCGTAGCTAAACCACTGTTTCAGATGTTTTTTTTAATACGTGTCGGTGACACATCTTCATAATAATTCGCCTATTCCTCAGGTTCCTCAGGTCAGGTCAGATTGTTAAAATGAGTTTTAATTTTTATTCTTCAATAACAAACTAGGCATTATTTTGTCTCCAGAAGTAACCTAGATAGTTCTACGGATCTCGATATCGCTGTTCCCAACCCGTATAATCAGAGGTCATTACACATAAACACAACACTAATCTATAAACAGGAGATTAAGGAAAAAAAACCGTGTTGACGGTAGTAATAAATAATTATCGTTAAAAGACGCGTAATAATTATTATTATAACATATGAAAAATATAATTTAAGTCGTAGTGAAGCGAACGTTTGAGGAATCACGGAAGCACATAAACATGACAAGTAATTTTAACCCTACCCTTAACCTAACCCTAGTTTCTAAGGTGTATAAGTAGGTACCTATTTAAATGTGTGAAGGGTACTCAATTAATGCAGCTGTTTGTACTTTCTTAGTTATGTATTCTTGGAATGTCTCGCTGATGGTGGCACGTGTGTTGGATCATTTAGCTCCCTTCAAAATGATTGAGCTGAATGGTGCTAATACATGCGTCATGTTCGTGAACGGGCGCCGTCAGTAGGGACTGGTCATCTCTTTGCTGCCATGGCTTATTTTAATTTAATATTTGAATTGTTTATTTTTTCGTATTTTCATTACGGACGCTTTTAACGTTCTGCATCGTTCTCACAAAATTTTAAACATTAATGATGTAAACAAGTCTTTGTAACCATATTATTTTGATTTAAAAGAGTGTGGTGTACATGGAGTTTCTTGCCCGTTCTCGCCTTTAGCAATAAGCACTGGCTAGAAATATTATTCGATTCGTTGGTTTAAACGTATGTCAAATATATTATTATGGTGTTTGATTCTAGAAGCATGATTTATATCTTGACCGCGAAGTTGTAACGTTGCCTTTTTTACATTATAATTATTCTTGAAAGTCTTAAAGTCGTCTTATTTGTATTTGCGCCCCCAACACACCACACACACTACAGTACCTACGCTTTGGAATGGGCAACTAGCTTCATCTTTCTGACTGACCGACCCCTTGACAATTCAAAAGTGCCTGTACCTAATTGGTTTAATTGAAATAAATGCTTTGAGTTTGAGTCTCTACATCTACCAACCAATGTTTGTATTACTGACCGTCGCTCACAATGTCTGATGTTTTTTTAACGTAAGTTTTTTAATTTGTTCAGTTCGTTACGTTTGCGTTCTCGAATTTTGTTTAGTTGATTAATAAACGAGCTATACGAAGGTAAAGAATTCAACTAGTTGATTCATAAATAGTCGAGGCAGGAGATAAACAGTTGATTCAACTAGTTCGTGGATTTAACGCAAATCACTAGTGCGGATACCTATTTTGAAATTGCCTAGCACTAGTACGCACGGCGACATATCAAGCTATACATTTTCATCTCATTGTACAAAAAGCTTATACAATGCGAGGTCGGCTATAACTGGATATTATGTATAGCTTGATATTTCGTTGTGTGTACCTACCTGTCCTGTAGGACAAGAAAGAAAGAAAGTAAAAAGTATTTTTTTAGGAACTCGCACAGGAAGATCACAAACTAAACTCAATCTTAATAAACACGAAATAATATTTAAAAAAAAAAAACAGTGGCACTCCGGGAGTGCCGACAGAAGTGAAAACAAAACACAAAAAGAATACTTTGCCATCACTCACTGACATATCGGATATACATTAAAACCGAGTACATCCCGAGGACAGCCGAACACATCCGAAGCGGGTATTTTTTTTAATCGTCTTATAAACAAAACACGCGTGGTGTCGCTTACGGTAACAGTGGCGCGAGTTAGGCAGGATACAAAAGTCTAAAAAGTTAGTATTTTTAGACCTTTGTATCCTGCTTATGCGTATGAAGTTTCATTAAAATCGGTTCATTCATTTCGAAAAATAAGGGCTTGAAAGTTTGTATAAAATGCCGCACGGCGTAAACGCTCTTAACTAAATATCTATTTAAAATAGTTTGAGTCTAATTATAGAATCTAAAAAAAGATTCAAAATGTCAAACGAAATATTTTATTCAAAAAACAGCCATATTCGCTGGTATGCTGGTATGGTGAACTACGCCGTAGCATAGTGTGAGCTACGCCGTAGCACAGTTTGACCTACGCCGTAGCACTCTCCATCCGTCTTACGAATTTTCGATCAGGTCACGTGTCCTGACGCGAGTTTAAAATTTTTTACCCATTACAAAAAAAGTGTACAACGCCGCTAAAGAAGTTTTCACTTCAAAAAAAACAATGTATTGTTCGAGGCCAAAAGGCTCCTATTTCAGCATAATGCTGCGACATGGCAAAAGGAAATCTGTAGAAAATGTAGCTAGCAAAACTCTGAAGAATGACAAACTGTGTAGCGACAGCGCCACAAACACTTGAAGAATTCTTCTACCGTGAGCCAAGATTCTGTTTGATGACTAACACTAATTATGTTCTTGATTGATGAATGGCTCACAGAAAACGTGGCAGATGAATCTCAAAACTTTTAAATCACTCCTAGGTGAGTGATCCGGAATACATTCACCTGGATGGTATTAATTTCATGCCATTAATTTGCAGACCCACATCTGGAATCCTCAGTCGGTGAACTACTTCCTAAATCTCCGATTTTTCTTCGAATAGTGAAGTTAAATTACAGTCTAAATGGATTTGTCTTCCAATCCATTATCATTAATTTAACGATTGTGGCGGGGATACCTTTGTGCATTAATTTTCATTTCCATTGAAGACCATGGAAATGAAAATTAATGTGATAGTCCACATTAATTTTCATTTCCATGGTCTTCATTTTCTTCAGTTGCTCTATATCCATACTAATATTATAAATTCGAAAGTAACTCTGTCGTCTGTAAAGATACAGACAGACAGACAGACAGAGTATCAACCTTTTCACGTCAAAACCAATGAACGCATTTCGATTTTTGGCAGAGAGATAGATTGCATTCCGGGGAAGGACATAGGATAGTTTTTACCGACTTCAAAAAAAAAAAGGAGGTTATCAATTCGATACGTATGTATGTAATATTATTGGATTTGCATTATATTCACATATGATGATCTATTAGGGCTTCCAAACAAATATACAAAATTTCATAGACGTATGTATGTATGTATGTATGTATGTATGTATGTATGTATGTATGTTTGTCCACGCATATCTCCGGAACTATTAATCGGATCGTGACCATTTTTTTTTATTGGCTTACATTTTCTTCAACTTAGGGAACAGTGCAAGTTTCATCAAGATCGATTCAGTAATTTTCAAGATATGGACTAATACGTGTAAGTGTGACGGCCTGGCTTATTGATAAGAGCTACGGGTGTAGTGTCAAAGGGAAAACATCTCAAAACCTTGGTCAAATACTAGTGCAAAAACTAAAAATTACGAAATAAAAAGTAATTTAAAAAAATTAAACCGACTTCAAAAAGAAATTAACTCAAAATTATGAAATAACTTTAATTTCGGAAGTCGGTGGCATAAAACTAAAATACAGATCCTAAGACACCGACTTCCGAAATTAAAGTTATTTCATAATTTTGAGTTAATTTCTTTTTGAAGTCGGTTTAATTTTTTTAAATTACTTTTTTTATCGACATAACTCGTGGGCGAAGCCGCGGTTGGAAGCTAGTCTTTATATATTATTATACTAAACGGCAAGACCAATTTTAATGATTTTTTTGCGTGTGTTTGAATGAGTCTCTGGATGGTTTAGATTCACAGTTGGACTCGGTAGGTGGCGCTGCGATCGAATTAGGACACAGGACGTCTGTCCGGTCAGCTAAGTAACCTTATAATTTTAATAGTAGGACCACGTACAATATTAAATACCTACTCGACATTGTCTGTACAGAGAAAGCCTAATATGTAAATGTATTTTTTTTTTTCTTAAAAATTAATAGAGGGTTTTTATCCACATGGATACGCCAACCCCATTGTACCTTATCAGTACTCTTACACCACTAAAATGAACATATAATGTAATAGATGTATGTAAATGTAACAGATGGTAGAATGGTCAGAGCTCTCTCTAAACATTCGCACTCAATAATGTAGAACGTCACGCTGTGGATAAAGCCACGGTCCACGTGAACCTTACCAATTCCCAGTGTTTCCAATGTACAGTCACGATCACCAATATGTCAACACTTGGCAGCTTTCAATTGCGATTTTTTCGTGAAATGACGAATGCAACGTTGAAATACGACACTTTACATAAACCTATGGGTTCGAAAATACTATGTTCGTAATAACATAAAATTACATTAAAAAGGAGAAAATTGCCTTTGAATAAAGCCAAGTGTATACATACTTATGCTCGAGACTGTAGGTACCCACCACACGACCTTACTCTTTACATCTGTTAACAGGATATAATGCGGGCCACTCACAGTGTATGGCTATGGGTATGCGTCGACTTATCAAGCATACCCATAGCCATACACCGTCAAGTTTACTGGACGCGGCTTCAAGTCCGCTGCAAACTTGACGGTGAACTTGATCGTGAGTGGCCCGCATTATTACATATCTCCGCTCGAACAACCGATCACTATAACGTAAATAACATAATGACGACACATTGGAATCTCGCCCATTCACACTTGGAATAACATTTTTATGCATAAAGCATAAAATCTAATCCTCATGAAGAGTAGAAACATTGAAGTAGGTATATAAATTCTAAAATCGTTCAATGTCCGTGACGTTTAGTAGCTTTAAAAATATCACGCTTACGACTTTACTGCCGCGTTTCGTGTACCTACAACTTGCATCACACAATTCATTCGATTGAGGGTAAATTCTCGCCGTTCGATAGAAGTAATTAAAACCTTCATTTATTTGAACACTAATTTTTATACAGTGAGCACACTAGAAACAAAACAGCATTTTCTATCATAGACGGAGCGGGATAATTGCGTAACACACATTGACAATGACAATTTCTTTCATTTTGACAGCTCAACAACATTCATTGCGTTATTTATGTTGCTGAACAAACGAATTTTTTAAACATATGAAGGAATGGATTAGGAATTTCTTTCAAAATCCATCGGATGAAAATGTGTTACGCAGTTGAGGTCCAGCTTTTCAGTATCAAGATTTTTATTTATTTTTTATTTAAATACTGGGTGAAATTTACTTGACCCATTCTGCGCATAGTTTACAAATGAAAATAAGGTTAAATAATGTAGCCGTACGTATCCTCACATTGTGTGAAGAACACTTGAAAAATGCGCAATAGACAATCAGTCAGTATGAGTCAGTTCATTGATTTTCAGATAAATAATTGAACACTAAATTATGGAAGGTTTTACGCCATATCTAAGTAGCATCGAGTCACGCCCCTACAGTTAGAGCGTATAATAAACTTTTATTGTAAGCGCTGCCATGTTTCATAATCATGCTGTTTTAGTGTATTCGTTAGTATAACGAGCCACAAAAGCTGAACTTTAGGGCACTATTGCTACTGTATACTGGCGACATATGTTGGCGACGAACATCCTGTCTAGCAACGTAAAATGGGGTTAAACTTTGAATAACGATAAATAAAATATTATACTGTCCTTCGGTCAAAAGTAGGTACGAATTTTATAGACAGTAAACGTACCTATACCTATAGCTAAATCTATATATATAAAATGGTAAACTGACTGACTGACTGATTGTTGATATATCAACGCACAGTCTAAACCGCTGCTCCTAGAGACATGAAATTTGGAGGGTGTGTTCTTTGTGAAGAGTAGGTATCCACTAAGAAAGGGTTTTTCGAAATTCCACCCCTAAGAGGGTGAAATTTGACGCGGATGAAGTCGCGGGCAGAAGCTAGTCTATACTATAATATTATAAAGCTGCAGAGTTTGTTTGTTTGAACGCGCTAATCTCTGGAACTACTGGTCCGATTTGAATGATTCTTTTAGTGTTGGGTAGTCCATTTATCGAGGAAGGCTATAGGCTATATAATATCACGCGACCCTTAGGAGCCGCGCAGCGTGTGACACCGCGGGGAACAGCTAGTATTATATATAACTTATCAAATCTAGTAAAAATCGAACTACAAAGAGACTTTTTCGTAAAAGCTTCGCTTATATTTTTAAACAGACAGAATTAGAAGAAAAGCTCTCTGAAATTCTGAGTCACGTATATGAGTCAGAGTCGTGCATTAATCACATACATTTTAAACGTACATTTATACACTCTGGTCAGAATTGTTGGCGTTTACACTGAAACTAAAAACCGAAGTGACGAGTAAATGTATCGTCACGCGTAATTTGGGCTCCGTAAACATTAACGTGAAGGTATTACGTTATGGCACAAATAACTAAGAACTATTTTCTGTTATGGTCGGTTTATTATGGAGATACGCTGTGTTTACTTAATCATGCTGAAATGCAGACTGCGTGTGACTGGGTGTTAGTCGTATTCGCTCATAGATGTAATGGTTAGCTACGATATACCGATATACCGATGATATTAATAGATAGACAGCATGGCTCATATTTTAAACATTGTAAATGAAGGTTTCACTTGATGAATTACAGATTTTACAGTCATCACCCATTTTGGTACGGACGCCCTAAGATGTAGCAGAAATATTATTGTAGAAGTCTTCTTTTTTTGTGTTGTTGGATGATCTAGAACAATGGGAATTCTATGTAGACAAGATAATGATAATCTTTAAAGCTTATCTACAAATTCAAGTTAGTAAGACCAATAGTAAAAGTTATAAGTATCGTCTGTTAGACAGAACACAATATTTGAATTTATTGTCTTCCATTTATTTTATATCTCATAAACTTGTTAAATATTAATCAATGCCTAAACTTAAATCTTAGCTATGACCGCAACGTTACCTTTTTATCAAGTTTAGGTATGTTTGATTCAAGAAATCCCGCTACCTTATCTTACTTATATTTTAAATTAATCACAATTTTCCGCTGAAGCCATGTCCTCAGAAGCGGAGCGGAAACGAATATTGAGTGGAATTCTATGAGTTGTAATATTTTCCTAGATCTGCACTTGTTCAAACAAAGACAAATTATTCAAACAAAAAAGTTCTTAGAATTTTTTAGCATGTTACGACATAAAACATCGTAGCGTTTTTTAGCATATTACAACAAAAAAGTTCGTAACATTTTTTTAGCATATTACGTCGATAAAAGGTTGACTCGTAGCAAATGCCTATGGCATTAAGTCCGCCCCTGTACATTTATGTGCTTGAAGTATTAAATAAATACGACAAAAAAAATCGTAGCACTTTTTTCGTAGACTGCTACGAATCCACTAGGAATCGTCGAATTTATTTATTTATTACAGCTTTATGCTCACGAAAAAAATACTGTACAATGACGGACTTAATTAATAGGACAGAGGGGAATTCTCGTAATTAATTAATTTGAAGAACGTTCACAGTCTGATCTCGGTCTCAATCTGTCAAAAATATTTCTAATTTACCTACTTTTTGACAAGTTTTTGACATTTGTTTGTCGCCGAGATGAGACTGCAACTAGATTTTTAACGTTTTAAATTACGAGAAATGCCCTTTTGGTATGAGTGTCCGTTCTTCAAACATTGTACGCGTTTATGTGAACTTACATAGTTGTAAGTACTATTTTACTAATAAAATTGGTCATGTCTGAATAAATAATAATAGTTGGCTTCGGCCCCTCGCCTCGTACCTACTCCTTCCCGAGAATGTAAATATTAAATTAATGCCTGAGGCATTTTCTACCAGTCAACCTACAAACCCTGGCAGCTGCAACTTATAAGTATTTTTTTGTGAAATGTATACCGTTTTTAATGTTATAACAACAATGCCTTGCGATTTATAGCAGGTAGGTATAATTTTAGGGTGGGTTGTATCAAAAGCTCCGTTATAGTTTGCGTCAAAGTTAAATTTAATCGTAACCATAACCATGACCATAGAATCTACTATCCGCTGTTGCACCGTCATATATTTTACATGTTTTACAGTTAAAGTTAAAAGGGTGACAAGTGATAAGACGTCATATTTCCCCAAAATGTACGTGGGTAATTTTTTGACAAGGGCAACACTTCAAGCTTGTTGTCATCACGCTTTCTTTGTTTGACACTAGTGATGTTACTCAGTCATTAACGGTCAGGCACTCGATTGACTCGATTATGTAAATTAAAAACTCAAGAACAGAATCATAGCAAGATCAAAAATACAGTAACCGTTCTATATTGGTAATGTACCAAGGTGTTTAAGTCAGTGACTGAAGGAAGGGAGGCCTTTGCCCTGCAGTGGGACAGAAATGGCTGATAATAATAATAATTCGGCTAAGATTGGCTTTGTTCGACTTTGTAAAGAGCTTTTTGTCTTACATTCCACTGATTATCAGATTGATCTGATAAAATCAGTGAAGATTTAATGAAAAATTACACTTTATTATCTGACAGCACTAACCCACAGAACATGTATTTTCTCTTATTAAAACTCTGTGACTCTGTACATTACAGTATTATGACGGTTTATTACACGAAATATATTTATTACCTGGTTTATTATCCAAGAATGATAGTTAACTAGTGTGGCAGTGTTGATGATATTTATCTAACCGCAACTAAACCGAGTGGCACATCGAGAGAAAATGGACTCGATTCTTTATTTTTTTTTTATTTGAGTAACGAGTTAAATAAAATCGAGCCGCATCACTATCTGACACTGTCAGAAAGACAAGACGTCAAGTGATAATAACATTCATTTTATTTTTCCGTTTCTTTCGAATTGCATGAAATTGATATTTCTGTTTTCCTGTATGTAATTGAAGGATTGTATTATTGGAAGATGCATTACAGCATTTACTCCAGAAGGATGTTGAGTTAATTGTTCAGTAAGATTGCAACGCAATGTGCGAAAACATTGCCCGAGACTGCTGCAGATGTGCGGTAACTTGAGAACGCATGGATTCACGAACGCAAATCAAATCATCTGTGCAGCTTAGCGAAAGTGCGTATAGACAATGCAAGAAAGTATTGAAACTGTTATACATTATGGAGATTTGGATACAGGAATATTTACATCATATGGCGATTTTCACAGCAAACGCATACTGTGCCTGATGAATGCGGGAAAGAACATTATTTTGCAGTGGATTCCAGCACACCAAAAAGAACAATAATAATATTAGTTAGAATACGCTTATAACACCGAGCTGCTCTTGCTGGATGCTATTGCAAGGTTGCAACTGTTTGGTGGGCAGACGTTGGTATAGTTGGCTGTTGTGCACATGTAATGTTGAGCATGCGGTATTTATGTATTTTCATCGGTGGAGCGACCTGCATATTTTTTAGATGAAATATTACCTACTTCTAAGTCGTGTGACGTTGAAATTAATATAAGTAGGTACCTACTTACAGAAATAAAAATGCTTTGTTATGTACAATTTATGTTTTTTTTTTTAACGTTTGAAAACACCCCTACTCGCTGAGCAGTGGTGTGTCCGTCGTAACAGATGCGACTTACAGCTTGTAGGTCGTAGGTTTGAACCCAGACAGGCACTTTACTTTGTGTAAATTATTTCATCACCACTGCTCTCAAAACGGTGAAGGAAAACATCGTGAGGAAACCGGCATGTCCTAGAACCAAAAATTCAGAAGAATACGCAGAAGCATACGCTAGAGCTTAAGTTTCTTTGGCAATTAAAGCAACACACTGAAGAGCAACAGTGAAGTTAGAACTAAAAATAAAAAAACTGAAATTAGAAATCGATATTCTAAAGTAAAATATTCTCAGGGGTTTCTTGTTTTCAGCAAGGGAGGACCCTTGCTGAAAACAAGAACCCTTGGGAACTAAAAACCCGGAATCTGTCCAAAAATTTATTCTCATCACAGTCTTATGAAATCGATCAATGCGATGGTGATTTTTTTTCTCTTCCTAACTGGCAAATCGGATTCACTGTCACTATCATCGCTAGAAGAGCTTTATTCCCACAATATTTCGCGGAGTAAAGACTATACTTATATTGTACTTTATTCAACAACACAATATTTTTATAGGTTACAACTGCAAAGCAGATGACATTACAATGACACTAACCGTAACTATAGCCCTTAACCGGCCGAATTTGGTCGATTAATGTTATAGTTATGTGTGACGTCATTTTAACAATTATGACAAAACTTAAAACGATGCAACCCGAATTTCGCTTAACCGGAGATTTGACGTCTGTCAAAGCTTTGATTATAGTTAAAAATGGCTTGTTATAGTTATTTATGACGTCATTTTAACAATTCTCAATACGATGCAACCCGAATTTTGCTTAACCGGAGATTTGACGGCTGTCATGAGATTGGTTATGGTTATAGTTAGCTGATGCAACTCACTCTAAGTTGCCAGAATGTGTCTTACACAACCTAAATAATAAGCCGTAGCGTTGGAAATACCAAGCCTACTAAACTAATTACCAAGTCAGACCTAGAACTAAGTCACGAAACCTAGATTTTATTATTCATGCGTTTTCATCCTTACCCATATTTTATCTATAGTACATATTTATCTAGAATCTGATCCATACTAAAATACAGCCGTCGAGGTCAGAATAGTCTGTAGAAATGTGTACCATTTTGTAGACATATTTTCAGGAAAACCAATTGAGAATACATATCAAAACAAACAGCAAGCTTCTTGAAAGCGGTTATTAAATAAAATTAAGTACGAGTACAACAACATAGCGATACAATGACACTGTTTTATTAATAAATAAAAGTTTATTAGGTAATATTGTCAGGAAATTATGATGCTACAAAACTTATTATTGAACCCAACCCTTCAGTGCCGATATCGATAGGTATGAATTCAAATGAGCCCAGAAAGTCATAGATTCCAGAATTCCAGATATACGAAGATTACTTATGGTAATCTCCGCTTATATTTCAAAGATATATACTCGTTTGGATACAATTTGTGTACCTTTGGTTTGGTCATCATCATTTCAGCTGAAAGACGTCCACTGCTGGGCATAGGCCTCACCCAAGCATCGCCACTTTGACCGGTTCTGTGCTTCCCGCATCCAACGGATTCCTGCGGCCTCCACAAGGTCATATGTCTAATTTGTGGGAGGCCTTCCAACGCTAACGCTTCCGGTACGCGGCTGAAAGGTTTTCTGGAGGCCACTCCGGAAAGTATCGTGCATAGGCCTCCCCCAAGCACCTCCACTTCGACCGGTTCTGTGCTTCTAGCATCCAACGGGTTCCTGCGACCTTCACAAGGTTGTCGGTACAACTTGTGGGAGGTCTTCCAACGCTACGTCTTCCGGTACGCGGTCGCCACTCTAGAACCTTTCGGCCCCATCGGCCATCTGTTCTGTGAGCAATGTGCCCTGCTCACTGCCACTTAAGTTTGGCAATTTTTCGGGCAACGTCGGTTACTTTGGTTCTCCTGCGGATCACTTCATTTCTGGTTCGATCACGCAAGGAAACTCCAAGCATTGCCTTCTCCATTATGCGGTCCGTTTGGTCCGCTGCCTTAGTTGTTTGGTGTGTTTTGGCAAAAACGTTTCATTGCATTGCCTGTATGAAAAGATGAGCACATCTTGTTTAAAATGTAGTAATTTAACGGGTAGTGATAATCAAATCAAACCAGTGAGTGGACTGATCCAGTAATCCAATCTAGAGTAATTAAAGATTTGGTACAGTTTGATGTATATGTACTCAGGCAAGTCATAATAATAAAGGACCTTCCGAAATACCTAATTGTTCAACTATAAGCCATTATTAAAATTTATCCAGTAATTACGTGCCCCAGCAGCTTAAAAAAAAACAGGACTTTTATAAAAATAAAACCCCATTATTTTTGTTAGTCTCTTCAACCATTTGACATGACATTTTGGCTCACAATAGGAAAATACACCCCTCATATAGGTAACCATATGTTTACCAATGTCTGCCTCGGGCCTCGGAGCCGTGTCTACGTGTCACCATCCACCGACTCGCCGAAAACACTCGGAAACTAGGGTGGACCGTATCCTAGCAACTGTAGCGTTTATACATACATTACATACACCATAGAACATAGAAAACATGTGGACGACTCATTTTATATTAATTACTAGGGACCTGCCCCTGTCTCGTACGAGTGGACGACATGTCAAATATCGAGAATTCTTTGCTATATCTAAGTTAATAATAGTTAAATATAATAATCATAAATCAGCCTATAATGTTCCCACTGCTGGGACACAGGCCTCCTCTCAGTGCGAGGGAGTGGGCCGTAATCCACCACGCGGGCCCAGTGCGAGTTGTGGATGTCACATGTCTTCGAATTTTTGGTTCTAGGACATGCCGGTTTCCTCACGATGTTTTCCTTCACCGTTTTGAGAGCAGTGGTGATGAAATAAGTTACACAGAGTAAAGCGCCTGTCTGGTTCGAACCTACGACCTACAACTCGTAAGTCCTGTCCGTGACCACTGGGGCATCACTGCTCTCCGATAGTTAAATATTAATCCTTATCCTTACATAGTATAAAACAAAGTCACCGAAATGTCTGTACGCGTATAACTTCCGAATGACTTCACCAAATTAGATAATTCTTTTTTTGTTCTGTTCGGACAAGGTTTTTATGAAACAAAATTTCTGAAATTTGAAATAAGTATAAATTGCAGCCGTGCGAAGCTGGGGCTTGCCGCTAGAGTGTTAAAAACATAAATCTTCCGGAATAAATGCTCTAAAGTCTAAATGATGATGAAAACCGCATCAAATAACATTATGGAGCTTAGAAGATCTAAGCGGTCACACAGACAGGTACAAAAGGCGACTTTATTTTATACCTACTATGTATAGATTTTCATCATCATCATTATCTGCCAGCTGGCTCTGCACGACACAGGACTCTCCGATCACATATCATTAGTCTAGTCCGCAACTGCTACCTGCCACCTTGAAGATCGTCGCTCCACCTAGCCAGTAGCCTGAGAGCGTCCTACCTTATGACGGATTCCGGAAAGTCCTGACCTGGAACTACACATGTTGATAAAGTTTTACTCTTATTTTCTTTAACGGAAGAGTAAATTTTCTAAACACTTCATCTTATCTATCTATCAACATAATGTGTAAACCCAGGTCAGTATGCAAACGATGCTGTTTGTAGTACCTAATAATCCGGGTTATTTTCCCTTACAGAGATAAATCATTTTCCTGTTAAGTCGCTATCTTGTGACGATAAGCAATTTTAAGAAAAGTAGGTACTTTGCTTATGGCCTCTATTTATTCATATTTCTTAGGTCATTGTTATACTTTGCTTCCCTCTCACCGAGAGGAGGCCTGTGTCCCAGCAATGGGAACATTATAGGCTGATTATGGTTATGCTTCCCGGGTGCGGATCGGGACAGCGCTTTTCTTTTTGAAGATGTAAAAATTCGGTGACCAGACCAGTAAAAAAACTCTTTATTCGTTTTAACTGTCTTTTCTGCGTAGTGAACAAGTCTATAAGCAATTATTGGCTTTCCCTACATAATGGCGCTTTTATGTGTTTCGCTTCGCACCCTCCCCAGTAGGTATAAGGTTGCAAAATAAAGTGATTTACTTCACCAACTGAATCATCCAGATAGCTTTTATAACAAAAATGTGCTAACATCGTATATCTCTTAGAATATTACTATTTGGGAACAAATTGACGTAAATATATGCAACTTTTATGCTTCGATAAACAGTAAGTCAAAATTGCCTGCCGGTGCCATGTATGTATGGCGTTGAGTAAATTTTCCACAGTCACGTGAGCTTAAGATTAAGAACCTTTTAGAACGAACTTTTTTTTTTCGGTTTGAGACAAAAAATCTAACACAAAGCAACTATCTCCAACAGACTAAAAACAGGCATTAGATATAATTTTTCAAACAGCGTCTGTGGTATTTCATCTTATATTATCTGAAATTTCTAATTACCTATGTATTATTCTCTTCTCTTACATTATACGAGTACATAACAATCGGTAACCTTGCACTGTTGAACTTTACTTCATCCGTTCTATTGACCGCAACTTGAGGGATAACACTAAAAATAAATTAACCAATATTTGGCATCCCTGACCCCCTAAGATTTTAACTGTAGGTACCTAGTAAAATTAGATAAAAATAACTTAAACAATGCTTCTACAACGCGTCAAATTAAATAAAAAGCAAGGTTTATATTTACTAGAAAGGGTTAGAATTTTTCTAATCAGTTCTTAAAATTTGAAAATAGATGACAGCTATTATATCCCAAAACTCTAAAAAAAAACATTTTGGCTTCACGCCTGATACCGATCCAAACAAAGGTGTGAATACTTCTTTATACGAATTTTGTATCAAATGTGGTGTCGGTGGGGGCCGTGCCATACCGTGTCAGGCCCATCGTACGCCACGATAAAGGTCTCAACTATGACACTGAGCATGTAGCGTCAAAACTACTAAAAGTTTACGGCAACGTCGAGACGTCTGGTCGGCTCCGGTGTGTATACCCATTCTGCCTGAACCACCGCCATAACGAGTGCTGAAACTGGTTCCAAAGAATCCTCGCGGCTCTGGTACGTAAGACTTAGTACTTTAGGCCATAAAAAACTTAATTTTGTATGCTCACGTCCGCTTTATTTATATCAAGTGTTTCCTTTTTTATTGTTTTCACACATTATCATACCCATGCCCATGGGCACCTCGTTTCATTGGTATTTCGTTTTATTTTACGTTCAAGTGATTTGTAAAAGTGAGGTTAGATATTTTAAGGTGAATTGGCGCCAAAATTGCATTGTGTGTTGTTAACGCATCATTTAGTTTATTAGCAATGTTTGTAATTTTTTTGTGTTATGCATTTCCTGGTGCCTCAGGGCATTTTATGAAGATTTTTTGTCATCAATTTGGTGATTTTCGATTACTTACTGGTAAAAATATTTTTTTCATCGGCCTCACGGATACCAGAGTCATTGCCTGTTGTTCGTCGTTGCATGTTGCCTTTAATTTTATCGTAAAAATAAAAACACTTCTTAATTTGTCATAAAAAGATTTGCAAAATCGATGTAATAAAATCTCCTAAAATTGGTTATCAAAATCCTGATCTATTGGTATCTTGTCCAGCTTCTCGCATCCGCATGTCCGTGCCCGGCTGGAGAAGCACATGGGCTGCAACCTAGTGCGGCTCACGGACAAGACCTTCATGACGGAGCTGGAGGAGAGGATCCGCGCAGTGAATGAGGAGACCCTCAACAGGAGGATCACCGCGCGTGTTGTGAGTAGATCACGACTTTCTACCTTTTTGAGCAGTAACCAGTCAGATAGAACTAGAACTATGCTGACCTACTCAGTCTGGAATCGAGATTTAAGTCGAGATCGATTAATAATTATCAAAGTGCCAATTTTATGCAAGATTCTTGAGCAACTTTCTTGAAAACTATAAGTATGTATTATCATACAAGGTTACCTATTGTATAATAATACATAGGTTTTACTCAGGTTTCTAAAAACCAATAATTTAATGTATTTTAATGGTTGTTGTTGCAAAAATAACATGGATTATCATAAAACAATCTTGCTTCTAAACACTCTTTTCAGGAACAAAAGTAATTACCTACTGTCTACTGCCAATCAATCATCACTGACAGTCTGCATGCCTTCCGTGTGCTTCGCTTATTAAACGCCAGTCAACATGAAACTAATTACCCACCCATCAGCCAAAGATTGCTTTACGAACTTTACGATTTCATTAAGTACCCGCGACGAGCAACAATATCCCCTAAAGTACTTTCCTAAGCAATATAGCTTTTATTACCGTGTAGACCTACTTACCTACGTAATGTTTTTGAACGTGTGCATTTTATAGTTTCATAAACAGTAAGTCATGTTTTATCGACAGATGGATGAGATGGAAAGGCTCAAACGACTAATCCTAGCCGGGAAGACGCCGCTGAAGGAATGCCCACCTGAACTGTTCCATCACCCAGTGTTCGTGTTCTGGCGGATGGTCAACCGTGAAGTTAACCGCGCGTCCAAGAAACGTGCCGAAGCTTACTATAGGAAATTGAAAGCTTCACAGAAATCGGACCTGGTAACGGCAGTTATGTCAAATCTTAAAACGTATAATTAGAACTTCAGTTGTCTTAAAGTATTACTTTTATTTTATAGTCCTTGGCCGAAGAACAGATGCCAGAAGAAGAGCTTGTGATGAGTGACGCTGAACGTCTAACACCCGAACAACTGCTAGCGAAATGTCACGCAGATATGGAAGAACAGAAGCAACTGGACATAGAGAAAGGTGTTCGCTTCACCGATGAGCAGTTCACACAACTCAAATACGAGACCAATGAGATCAAACAGCTGAAGAACCTCACGGTAGGGACCACGTCTCATGCATTGTAGGATTTGGTAACTAGAATCGTCTGGACGTGTGGATATCACTGTGTCACCCGGTCTTGCGGTTGCTATCGTAAAGATTTACATAATTGTTTTGTTTATATAGTCTAGTGCAGTAGTGATAGCTCGTGGTACACCAGTTAGAAGCGGATTGACTCCAGCTTAGTTTGACCCCTTGATATAACGACCTATGGACTCGTCTAGCGCGCGTGTAACAATCATTAGCCGGTACATCTGCACACAGACACACTTACAGTCATAACTCAATCATAATTTTTATTACTTTAACTTAGTCGTAAGACGTACCGACTTGCCTTTTCTCAGAAATATTATAGAAATATGTAGTGTGAATAATTTGTCGAAATATATCAAACTATACGAGTATATATACGTAAACTCACACAAATTGCCGTTGTTCATACTTTGGTAACCGCATTGTTGAGCACACATTATTGTAGGGATTCGCGTTATTTCTTATCAGATCCGTAGCTCTGTTGTCCGGAGTCTAGCTGCCTAATATTTTGCTCCAATAGTTTATTCTTGTAGGTACAATACCTAAAAGTAGGACAAAGTCCCATGGGGTTCAATTTATTGGCAATAATAAGGCATAAAAATATTTTTATGAATAATTTTAGTTTAGCAATATCCAGGTAATATTATGAAAATATCCAAAACTTTAGATATGTCTACGTTATAATAGTGGGCATAATTTTTATTATTTTGTAGATAGGTATATCCTAACTTTCATGACATAATCTCAAAATGAATTCCACTCTAATTTATATTATTTCCAACAAATTAAGTACTACTACTTGGCTTTTTACATTTTCCGTACTTAACTGTGAAAAGTATTGACTTAAAGGTTGACTGACATAAAATGCATATGGCATTAAGTCTACCTCTGTACATTAAATAAACTATTATACAAATTCCTAGAGGATTTACATACCGAACACATAGCGTGTCCCAAATCGCCGGACATTATTTAATTCTAATATTCTTGCTACTCCGTCAAGTATTTCCTTTAAATCCATTAATTTAGTGCAGGTTTTCCAAATAGACTTCAGAAATATGTGGTGGAATATACCTAATACATCATATTGAACTTGAAATGTTCTCCACAAAAATTCTCATAAATTTTTAAGGCCATAAAAAGGTGGTAAAAACTTTTTAAAATTACCCATTTTCCCTTTCCTTTCGTGAGTTCCAATGATTGCTCGAAATACCCAGTGAACTTTTAATACAAAATCGCGTGATTCTGGTGCATTGAACTTCAAACTTTCCCCATTTACTTTTCCGGAGTTACTGTAAATACCTACGCCTAAATGATTTACTGAAATCCTTTTAATGCTAATGCACACCACTGAATTTGTTCGACCAAGAAATTACTGTGCGTTAGGAATAATCAATTAGGTACGTCTATCTCTCTGTAATCTTTTAAAACATTATGACGATAATTATGCTTACAAATACTCACGCGTTTAATGAGTCGTCTGTATTTGCCTTTAATAAATTCGGCTCAAACCAGTTAGAAACTGGACATGAATCACGTTAGAACACGATTGATAAGTAATGACCCAACCTCGCCACAAACTCGTGCTATCCAATCGTTTTGTTACTCATAGAATATTAACAACATTAGAATCATAACAAACTGAAACCATAAATTATAGGGTTAGGCTTTACAGACTTGAACATACCTACCATAATTTGGTTTCTGGGCGTATTGTGTGCCTAGCTTTGAAGTTTTTTCAGCCATTGTCTGATTTATTGGTGGATTCATTTTCATGCTATTGTAATCTTGTGGCTTTTCAATGTTTTATCAAACATCTAGCTAGGTCATCCAGAAAGTCAAGTCGTTCAACCCAAGCTTTAGTTATTTTGTCAACAAAAATTTCAATTGTTTTCCATAGTTAAGGGTAAAGAGTTCGCTAAACTTTTCAATACTAGGTATCATACAATAAAAAATGTTTTGAAGGTAATAACCCGTCTCTACATTAAGAAAAAGAAAAATCTGTTCCACTGACATTTTGTTTCAGTGGATAATTGGCTGAATTCAGGGTAAAGTTGTTGTGAACATGTTAAAAGTTAGTTTCATAGCATAATGATAAGTACAATGACCCCTGAAGAGGTTATCCATTAATTACCGGACACCCTGTATACTCATATCTCAGAGATGTTCTTCTAAAGAGTTTTTATACTGAACCAGTTACTCGATTACTTAACGACTCGAACACCCGCGAAAACACCTACGAAAATATATTCCACTAGCAGCGCCCCGCGGTTTCACCCGCATAAGTTTCGATCCCGTGGGAATATCGGGACTCAAACTATCTCTATTTACCATATTTCATCTTAATCGGGTCAGCGGTTTAAGCGTGAAGAGAATGCGAAAGTGTTTCTATCTGTTACAGATAGAAACCAGATAGAAACACTTTCGCATTTATAATATTAGTATGGATTTATCCGTTTATAATAAAAAAATGTATACAAAAAGACTACTGGAAAACTTAAATTGGACTATAATAACCATAATGAGTCTTGAAAACGTATAAGTTTTGTCTTTCGGCTCACTTCCGTATTTGATTCGTGCCTAAATAAATATTGTTTACGTTTTCAGAGTTTCTGCATCACAACATATTGCGTGATACTCTAATAAGATATGACGTCATGTAGGTAGGTTTCATTCGTTCTCTGCTCAACGTCGACCACTTACGCTTAAAAGCAAATAATTAATTTTCAGTCAGATGTCTGATTACTAGACTATTTATCCAAGGATAGCCAGATCGATATGTCCACACATAAATACCTACATATATGGAAATATTCAGTTGATTTAGATATATTATGAAGGCCAAGGACAAAGGCTCCCTCGATCTTTACACGCACGATCTACGATCCCATTTTTAACTAAATTTTGTCGTATTCTAGCAGTTTTGTGTTTACACGCATAACTATAGTCCGCGCGGAACTAGTTGGTTGCGCCTTAGGTATGTGAGCGGTGGGACGGACGGGTGGGGGCGCTTGCTGTCATTAATCTTATGTGCGTTACGAACATTAGGCAACCCGCCGCCTCACCCCCGTCCCCACCTAAGGCGTGAATTATACACAGACGGCGTAAGGTGAAGGCGCGCCGCGCCTTCACCTTACGCCGCGCCGCCGCGCCACCGCCGTCTCTGTGTAATTCGAGCCTAAGGAGCGGCCAACTAGTTCCGCGCGGACTATACTAAACTTGATTATACTTACAACTAGTTAAACTGCTGAACTCTACGACAACTTGACAATGAATAAAATGGTTGTCATTTGTCTTTAGTCGAAAACAAGATTACACCTGTCAGTTCGATATTTCGAGTACCTATCTACATATCGCACCTCCAGCTCCGTTAAAATAGGGTTACAACTCGAAAAAGTCATTTACAGAAATTTTCAGGTTGTTTTATTGAAAAACAGCGTATTCTATTAAAACATATTTTTTGTAAGCTTTTCAAGTATGTATTTGTATAATTTTGATCACATAATAATAATAGTGTAAGAATAAAGACTGATTAACAAATCCGTGAGTTTATTTTCGCTTTTCAAAAAATCCATATTTTTCGAGTTGTAACCCTATTTTATCGGAGATGCGATATTATACCTACATCTTGTACAAACCTACTTACAGAAAATAAAATAATTTATCATCAAATTCGCAAAATACATACGTATTCGTTTGTATGAAACTGACAGGTAGCATTCTCTCGTCAGCCGCACTGTAGGTTTTTTTGACTAAGAATTAATTGCTCAACTTTTCTATTTTCTTTACAGACGGTCGAGGAGCTTTATGCTTTGGCAGACAAAATCATCGGAACCAAACGTCTGTAAAAAGGATTTTTTTTATTTTTAAGAGTAACTTATGTATAGCATTATGTACCTGATATCGATATTTACGTAATAATATGTCATTGGTCAGTCCTCGTCATAAAAATATTAAACCATTAATGTCTCTTTACGAGAATTAAAAACATTGTAAACTTCAACGTAGTGAAAGTAAGCAACATTGTATTTTGTATTTAATAAATGTCCTTAAAAACTAAATTTCTTTCAGTGACTCTAAAATACGATAAATTTAGTTTATTTCCTTTATTTAATTAAATACATTTAAATTATATTTTTATATTAGTATATAAAAGAATATTATTATTTTGATTTTACATATCTCGGGACCATGGGGTCCCGGTCCTCTGGAAGGCGTACGAGGGGCCGCAGCCAACTCGCAGGCCCCTTAGGAATATTAAATGAAATGCGGCACCAACCGACGATTATCCCTGTATGCACTATGCAAGTGCAACCAAGGATAACCCCCGGCTGGTGTAGGACTATTGCAGGATATGGAAAAATAAAAAGTTGGACTATGGTTTTGGGTGTCTAAAGTGGACTGGTTACCAAGAACTATGGAAGAACTGTGACCCCTGCCTGATCAAGGTACACCAAAGTTTCCACTTTTCTAAAATAAAAAAAATCAAACAAAAATTTAATACTTTGAATGTTTATTTAACTTAGTTATACTTATTAGATTATTTGTAACAATCTTATCTATATGGTTAGAAACCGCATTTAACCTGTAGCCAACATAATTAGTACAGTTATTCAAATTATTAAAATAAGAACTTGACTAGATTACATAGCGTGTAGTTTTTAGATACAATTAATTAACGTTTTTTATAAAATAATAAACTTACAATGGCAATATTTTTATAATTCTGAGAGAGTTATAAAGATGAGTTAGGGGTGATTAACAGAAACATCCCCTTGTTTACGAGAACGGTAAGATAATGGTGGAACGAATATAAAACTAAAAAAGCGTAGCGCTACGAGGCGTAGCGGCGCGGTGTCACAGGTGACTTTTGGGTCTACGGCGTAGCTGCGCGTAGATGAGGCCGGCTGGCTTGTCGATGGGTTGGTAGATGACGTGGCGAGGGTCGCCCTTCGTCACGTTCGCGGGGAATTTAGACATGTCGATGTTGAGGTAGTGCTTGTTCGGCATCGTCATTTTGATCCAATTGATCTGTGAACAAAGAAAATTCAAATTAAAAACGGTTTAAAAAAATATAATTATTTATGTTAACTAATTATTATCTGGTAAGATAAGAACCAAAAAGTTCTGGAAGAAACTGTATCCTTTTACGTTACGTCATAATGTCGCGAGATCAAGTCCGATCGTATGTTTTTAACTGTAATACGTGGTATTCAGAAATTTGTTGTTACGATGTCATGAGATATCACAGTTGTTGTTGTTGACGTATTATCATACATTTGTATACTAGTCATATGACTCGTAAACTAGTATATATCTACTGGTTAAATCGTTATCACTAATTGAGTAACTATACTGCAGAGATGTGTACAATGTGTCGTGTAGATCGATATAATAGTTATATCGATCTACACGACAACAATTCTTGTTACCTACAGTTTTTTGATCACGCCACTTATAAAAGCATTTTCTAATATGTAGATTAATAAGCAATTTAATTATTTAAAGATCCTTCTGCTCACGATTTTTATTTAAATTTTCGTATAATCCATTTCGCAAAAAACCGGTCAAGTGCGAGTCGGACTCACGCACCGAGGGTTCCGTACATAGGCACGTAACTACAAGTTCATGGTTTTCGAATTTTTTCCTTTACTTGTGCTACATGACATTGCTGCTTCTTGCCAAATTTCATGATTCTAGGTCAACGGGAAGTACCCTATAGGTTTTGATTCCCTTGCGAGTGTCAAAATATGCGGCGTAAATGCAACATGAACGCCCGTATCTTTTGATTGCGTTGATTTAGAAGTTTGATTTTTTCACTTCTTCAAGGGATTACAGCCCTGAGTATCTGATATTATTTTCAACTTGATCAACTCCACGCGTTCCTGAGAAAAAGAGTCTTGACAGACGGACAGACAGACGGATAACGAAGTGATCTTATAAGGGTTCCGTTTTTCCTTTTGATGTACGGAACCCTAAAAATAGTATAATAACAATTAGGGCTGAATTCTCAATCGACAGATAATTTTTATTCGTGGAATAAAATTGACGTCTGACAGATTTTGTATGGAAGAACTGTCAAAAATTCAAAATTGTTCCTCGGATAAAATTATCTGGCGTTGGAAAAATCAGCCCATAAGCTAAGTATATATTTCATGAACCAAAAAAATATTGATAAAATAAATCGAACAGGCTTCTAGTTCGGTTTTAATTGAACTCGATAACTTGTGACCTTTGCCTCACGTGACTGGCTCGAAAACAAGTAAAGTCCGATTGCGACGTCACCACCGATATCGCTCATATTGTTATAGAGGATTCACTTCCGCGTAGGAAAGTTTGTTTAATTTGGACAAGGCCCTTAAATTAGGGTATAGATAAAGAACGGTCGTTATCGTCATGAACTATATCGATAAGAATTGAGTATAAGTAAATATATCTAGGCACGTGCCATGTCTAATAATAAAGAACACCTATTCCCTTAACAGTTTCACACGACTAAAGAATTGAATGAACTTAACTATACAAATAAATAAAATTGGATTGTCTGTTTATAATATTAAAATAACCGATTTTTACTAAATGCATATATATGGGTGTATACACGATACATACACCAAAATATTCTGTCTCTCTGTTTGTTCCGGTTAATCTCTGAAGTGGCTGGACCGATTTTGACGGGACTTTCACTAGCAGATAGCTGATGTAATAAGGAGTAGGTAACTTAGGGTACTTTTATTTTAGAAAAAAAAAATAGGGCCCCACGAAAAAAAATTAAAACCAATGAAATGAAATATTGAATAATATCCGATTCAAATAGGGAAGCTGTATTATACTCCGTTTATTTGGGTAATTAACCAAATGTAAACAAACCATAATAAAGAAACTGAGTACCTATAGTTACGTTTATAAGTGAATCCTATAATACGTGAAGAAATTGATTGAATAAATAATATATAGTGTTGTTGTTTTAGCCCAAGAAAACCGTACACCAAATATTGTATATTTAATAAAGAAAATTTTCAATAAAGCTAATAAGAAAAAAACTAAAAATAAATAATAAGTAATCAAACTAAAATCCAATTTAAAACGAAAAAAAAGAACTAAATGGAGAAATATGTACAAAGACAAAATATCGATTCATAAAATAGAATAATTTCATTAAAATTAGCATAGGTATTTCTTTACGCCGAATACAGAACTGAACAATAACTTTTTTGTTAAATTCCACGCGGACGAAGTCGCGGGTAACAGCTAGTACAAAATAAATTATATAGGTATAGCAAGTTAGAAACTATCTAAGAAACTTCTTAAAGCGAAAAAGCTGCTCAGCACAGGTAGAGCTAAAATGTAAAAAATACTAAGTACTTCTTTATCCTGCTCCACGTGAAACGACATTTTTTTTATACTTTAGGTGATTCATGTTCTTTTTACAAATAACGATTGTTTTACTACTGCGGCTACGTCATATTATCCTGAGAAAAGGTTCCCAGGAGAAATCATGAGTGCGGCAACACTGCGGGCTATTGACCGCCGGAGCTAAACATAGAAACTTGCAATATTTATTTCTGTACTACTCAAAAGACATTTCACGTGTGAACCGTTGCGAAGAGAGAAAAGAAGTTTCTTTGAAACTGAATATGTTTTTCAAACAATACAAAGATAACATTTTGCAGACTTTTGTCGGTACGCACTGTGTATCTGTAGGCCAGTTCTCGTAATTTACAACGTTCAAAATCTAGTCGCAGTCTAATCTCGTCTACAAACAAACGTCAAAAATTTGTCAAAATGTAGGGAAATTAGAGGTATTTTTGACAGATTGAAACCGAGATCAGACTGAACGTTTTTAAAATTACGAGAATTCCCTCTCTGTTATCTTAGTTTATTATATAGACAAAAATAACTGTCTCAATAACAATTTTGATAAGTTACAACAGGGATCACCGCTGATGTTAAAAAAACAACTAAAAATAATTTCGCAAGTGTTCCGTACACACAACCATAAAAAACGTCAGTTATAGTGCAAACAGACAACATTTAGCAACATAAAATTTGTAGTAAATACAGCTATTAAGCGGATTGTTGACAATAGTAAATTGTAAAAGGATATTATCATCGCACGAGACTGGTACGAACATTACTTGGTCTAATTAAAATAGGGTGAATTAATACGAATTTCATACTAGCGTACCTAAGTTTCGCTATCAACTTCTCAGCATATATAAACACACTAACTACATAAATGGCAAATGTTATCATGGTTATTGATAACAATATTAAGCTTTTACCTACAGTCTCAATGTATGGTGGGCGTGTGCAAATATTCAGCAATTTTAATCAGAATTTGTACACGGGGTCATTTGCTGAAGGTGACATGCACAGCTGCCTTTATCTTTAACGAGTTGCTGCTGACCAAAAGCAGCATGGCAAATTGCTAACCTGATAAATTGGGGGAAAGAGATACTGAGCTATGTTCGGAAACCCTGGGAATTGGACAGTCAGCGTCATCGCTAGCGACTTTGCTAACTGATTATTCTTTTACCGCAACATATCAAACTATTTTTGAATACCTTTTTCTGGTAATGAAAAAGAGTAAGATGATCTTACCTCTGGAACCTTCTCCAACACAGTTTTCTGTGCTTGATACAAGGTGTGCTGCACTGATGGCGAGTACACTCCAATATCTGGCGGGCCGGCGAATTTGTCCAAAATAGCGTCCTTAACAGTTAACCAAGCGTTGTCGAAGTCTGCTGTCCGCATATTGTCGTATATCCATTCTGCTTCCACCACAGTACTGTTGAAGAAAAAAGATAATATTAGCACTAATTGGATGACGAAAAGAAATTGTAATAGGTATATTTCTGTCGTCGATAAGATTTAAGCAGTTATAGCAATTAGCTGACCCGTCTTTGCATAAATGGTTGAGATTTTTTAGAATACGAATCGATAGAATTTTATATTTTTTTATATTTTATTTCATTTGTAATTTGCTGTAGCAAAACCACATCTTTTATATATTAACATTTAGGGAGTTGTTATGTCCAACAATTGCTATTCCAGAACCTAAATCTGTTTTAGAGTACGAAATTATATGACACTCATTTTACTCACTTTTTAGACGCAAATTATATAAAATACAAAAGAATTATAAAATTATATCGATTCGTATTCTAAAAAATCTCAACCATTTGTGCAAAGATGGGTCAGGTATTGCTATAACTGACTGTACGAAGTAACCTCTGACCAAGAACGAGATAACAAGTCTGAATCAATAAATGAATGGGAGGAGATAAAACAATTACCTGAATATTCTTTCGGCAGCATCCGAAAGCGTAGTGTATTCGTCTTGAACGAAATCTATGAATGCTGACTGCGTTGTCTTAAGTACACGGAGGCCACTTAAACCGGATTTCACAGTCACTGCCTCTGTTTGACAAAGGAAAAACCATTAATAAAATACCTGAGATTATAACTAAAACAATCACAGAAACGAATACTTGGAAACACAACTAACCATGTCGAGCTTGGCTCACTTGGCACCATCTGGTCGCGGACGGTGAGAACACGAAAGCATGGTTATGAGGCGCGCCCGCCTGAAGTCGCTCCCAAGGGTACTCGACCACTTTACATTTAGCCTCTACTACTTGCTTGTACATGTACAAGAAGTGGCCCACAACTACTGCACCGAACTCTTCGGGAGTCTTCACTCCATGCTTCTTCGCCAGCAGAAACACCGTGTTCTTCTGAGAGTCCGTTGCCACCACGTCTTTATTGTCTCCGATCACGTAGGCGCTTTCAGAATGCAATTTTAATTCCGTGAACACTTCGAACTCTCGGATGGAGTGGTATTCTGCATCTCGTTGAACATGGAGTAATTTCACAGAACTCTTGCCGTATCCGTGGTCGCTCAGTTCAAAGCGGCCACCGGAGTCGGCAGAGGCTGTCAAAGCTGGACCAGCGGTGATGCTTCTGGTCTCAGGAGTTTCCATTGAACTCGTGTTTGATGGTTTCGCGTAAATTCTGAAAACATATTTAATTTAAACATTAATTAATCACGATGATGGTCTATTTTGGGATTGAGAACCAGATAACGATTCTGGGTTGATTTATTGTTAACAAACAAATTGATGGGTACAGTTATCGACGAGCACGTATACAAACAAAACGACACATTTAAGTAACTTGACAATCACAAAGTTAATTTTAATTACCTGTTGATGCTTGCCCACGGCATTTTGTTCAAGCCAATAAATCGATTAAAATCACTTAATTTTGAGAGAATGTAGGAAACCGCATCGCCGCATAGCCCAACGAACTGACTGTTCCGGCAGAGATGCTGCCCTCACTTATAAGAGTAACCTGTGACCTGCGTTATCAGAGCCGAGCACGCGCCCGCGCCGACGCGATATTGTAACACTCATTAATTATCTAATGCGGTCCAGCGCCGGTTTTGACGACACAATTAAACAACAAATACTAAGGGCTCTAACTATTTAATTAGGCCCTTCCTACTAAAAGGACAAAGACCGTTAATCTGAAACTTTTTTCAATGTTCTTTTTACAATAGAATTGCTACACCAATATCGATAATACTTCTTGAAACTGTTGTCTAAATCATTAATGCACTAGTTGAATACCATTTTCTATGGTACTGTGCTAGCTAAATCCGTCACTGGCACTATTTATCAAGTATCTAAACCTATACCGTGCTATACATGAAGCGTGGCGCACATTTGCTTACTTTCCTTACACACTAGGGATTTTAGACCTGTCTTTAATGATCCGGAATTCCCTGATTTTATTCATGGAGCCTTGCCTTCTTTAACCTGATGTTGAAGGTCTAAATTTTTCAATGGATGATCACGTAGTAAGCTCGACAAATATTTAAAATTGTATGGAGGAGAGGAGACCCTGGAGATAAAATAGTTCGGATTTGTCTAAATAGGTACTTATCACAGCTGGACAAAAAAACTCATTAACCTCTTATTCTAATAATAACCCGTACTTTATCGAATAACTTCTAAAACATAAATAAGTAGAAGGTTATCTATCTATATTTTAGGATATTTTTAACCTACAATCGACTGTTGTTTTGTATGAGTAGTGAAAAAATAAAGTTGTTTACAATTTTAAAAAATCAACTGTTCCCTACATTTATGTTCGTATAACTCGACAAAATGTAGGGAACAGCAGCTATTTTTCGCGATTTCAGGTTTGGTCCCATAGTACCTAAAAGTTGTTCATAATGATGAGTACAATGACCTCCTAAGAGATTGTTAATGTTTTACCAATAAATAATAGGTAACCCTGTATAGATTAATAGTAAAAAAAGTTTGATTCAGCATAATTAAACTAATTACACTGTATCGTACCTAATATATTTATGTAAATAACAAGTACTTCGCCAACTAATTCCATTTAGAAAAGATGCCTTTGTTTTCCGTGCCAGACGCCAGTAACTGCCTAAGGAAACAAATTGCTGTATTTCTACTACAGCAGAAGAGATAACAAGGTCCCATTATTTATACACGAAGGAAAAACGTGGAAAACCAACAAGTAGGTAACTGTTGCTTGAGGTTTCAGCCGGTGCCAACGTAGGTACTCTTCAGCGATATCGCTGTAAGTAGGTATTGTAAACCTCGTAAAAAAAACGAGCGAAAAGATATAAAGTGCAGGCTACCACTTTAACAGGCAGTTCTAATCTATCAGGCATCAAGGCAGGTCATTAGTTGTTAAGCAGTGTTACCTAACAACTAATGAATGACCGCTAAGATAAACGATCAACGGGAATTACCGACAAATCACCACGCTTGGCAGAGTTCTCAGACAAATTGGCGATCGGTGAACCTCTGTGTTTTCTAAAGAAATTAAATAAGGTCTTACACCTATCACCATGTTTGGCAAATGTATTGGCGATGTAGGTTTTTTTACCGACTTCAAACAAAAAGGAGGTTATCTATTCGACACGTATGTATGTAATATTATTGGAACTGCATTATATTCACATAAGACAATCTATAAGGGCTTCCAAACAAATATACAAAATTTTATAGATGTATGTATGTAGATATGTTTGTCCACGCATTTCTCCGCAAATAGTAATCGGATTTTCCAGTTTTTACTTAAAACTAAAAATTACGAAATAAAAAGCAATTTAAAAAACAATTAAACCGACTTCAAAAAGAAATTCACTTAATTTTTTAATTGTTTAATTTTTTAAATTACTTATTTTTTTGAAAAAATCACCTTGCGATCTATTATGTAAAAATCTCACCGTGATATAGTGAAGTGAGCTTGATGTAAGCTGTCATGCCACCTGATGTTTGGGATTGACACTATTGACAGCTCAATTCAAGCTCACTTCACCTGAGTTTTCAGGGTGAGCTTTCGACTTTTTTTTGGCACAAAGTGACACACGCGTTTGTCACGTTTTAAAACAAGCAGGCTGTGGTGGTGTGGGTGCTCTCCTAATCTTCAATTGGAAACAGTAAAAATTGATAAGTATGTAGATACATTTGTTATCAATTTTGGTGTGCGTCACGCTTGAAACGACCATGATACGGAGTCATAAAGTTTGGCAAAAAGTACTGCAATATTCTACCAATGTGTCCAAAGCATAGTGCGAGTAAGTTAGCGCATGTACCTACACTTAGTGCAACAAGAAAATGGTTACTTTTATTGTTTGTCATTATACTGTACTATGATTATTGCCATCGTTTATTTTTAAATATGTCTGTTTATAAGAAAGTTAAAGAAAGGAAAAACGCATCTAACGACTCTTGCCAAGTTACGTGCCGGGGACTATACCATTTATTTATACCATTATATTCTATTCCCAATGAAGCCAACATCTGACTCCCAATAGGAGTATGACTTTCCAGTCATACTCCTATTACCACCTGAGACGTGTCAGGTACTGTAATTTCTGAGTTTATATTAAGTATGTATGTACATAATATTGTTCTATCACTTTCAAAATTACGGGCTCACTTTAGTGTAATCACTTTAGCATCACGTCAGAAAAACGTCTGCAAATTGCAAATCCAGCTTAAAAATGTGCCAAAAATGAATGCTAAATTACTTCGACACTTCTGGAAGAACTCAACAACGTTATCATTCGTTATAATAACAAAAAAAAAACCGACTTCCAAAAAAAACACTACAAACTGAAAAAAAAAACACTACAAACTGAAAAATAACTTTAATTTCGGAAGTCGGTGTCTTAGGGATCAGTATTTTAGTTTTTGCCACCGACTTCCGAAATTAAAGTTATTTTTCAGTTTGTAGTGTTTTTTTTTTCAGTTTGTAGTGTTTTTTTTGGAAGTCGGTTTTTTTTTTGTTAAAAAGTTTTTATTTCTCGCTTTTTAGTGGGTCTATTTATAATTTATCTAAGTTACAATAGCCTAATGTCAACTTGCCCATCGCCTTTTTATAAAATATTCCTTTTCTCGATGCAGGGACGTTAATTGTTGAGGAGTTCTCCTTTTATTAGTTTTTAGATTAGATGCTGATAATCCTGGCTGCAGCATCAGGCCAGACTTATGTCAACATTGCATTGCACTTAAAATTAGTCCTGTTTAAAATGAGCCCAAACACGACTACGGTTCTGTAATTTCAAGGTTCGTACTTTTTCTGATGCTCCTGGCTTCAGCATCAGGTCTTCGGTGTTCCTCAGTAACAGTACGTTTATCCACACATCGAGCCCTTTTCAATGAGCCTAAACACGATATATCTGCTGCTAGTTGTCGAGGAGTTAGGTACTCTGCAGACTATCCTGACTGCAGCATCAGGTCATGACTTGATGATCATAAGACCAAATGTGGCAAATGCCCTATAACAATTTACTAAAACAGTCCTTGCCTGTTCGAGTAACTTCTTACTGTTAAGGAGTTGTACCTTCCATCATTAGCCCAGCTACCTGAGATGGTGACAACCATACACAAATACACAAGATACTTCATAAAATATGCGAAAAACAATAAGTGAGCCTATAAAATTTGAGGGTTGCCCTCGATTTCTCTAAGATCCCATCATCAGATCCGAACTTGGTGACAATGGGACCACCTCAGAACTATCTACTTTCGAACAAAAAAAGAATTTTGAAAATCTGTCGACAATTGGCTGAGTATTCGATGAACAAACATACAAAAAAAAAAAAAAAAAAAAAAAAACATACAAACACCCGAACATAGTACCTCCTCCTTTTTGTAAAGTCGGTAAAAATAGTTTGAATGATAAGGACTGATAAACAGTGATGCGACTTTAACAAAAAGTTGCTAAAATTGCGCACGACCTGTTTTTTTCGCAGCGCGCGGGTTAATAGGACATCGCAGATTTAATCTATACCCAATTTATGTACTTATATAACTAAAATATTTTATTTACTTTTATGATGAAACAGCATATGGTAACAGCTACTCAATAATGATACGCACGTGACCTCGATAAGAAAACAAATAATGAAAGTTTTCATCATTGTCAACAGACAAGCCTTGAACCTAAGATTATATTTTATTACTCGTAAAGTTAAATACAATGTATATAATATATATACTTTTTGATGATACGTGCGTTCTCTCATATCCCGCTTCTTCTATAAATAGGAAGGATGTAACATTAACGTTTAAATGTACGTGAAGTATCGAATGTGAGTGGCACGCAATTTTTATAGTTCGATCGTAATATTTTTATGCTCCTAGCTTTATGGCTATATTTTCATAGCTTTAAATAAGATAACTTCATATACATTGCAGGCATATAATAGTGAGAAGAATTTTCATCTAAACTCATCATCTGCCTAGCCTTTTCCCAACCATGTTGGGGTCGGCTTCAAGTCTAACCGGATGCAGCTGAATACCAGTATTTTACATGGAGCGACTGCCTATCTGACCTCCACAACTCAATTACTGGGTAATACGATACCCCTTGATAAGACTGGTTGTCAGACTTAACGTGCTTTCCGAGACACGGAGAGGTCACGCCGTCACGGTACGTAAAAATAGTCACCCATCCACAGACCAACCGCAGCAAGCGTAGCTTAACCTGATCTATCGACCTGTGCGGCTGTTATTATTTAGCCACAAGCCCCTTTTCTAATTTTCATCTAAACTAGTAGATAGTATAAAGAGAAAGGATCTATGTTTGTTTGTTACGCTTTCACGCTAAAACAGCTGAAGGGATTTAGATGAAATTTAGCACATGGGTAGACTATGACCTGGATTAGGACATAGGATACTTTTTATCCCTGATTCTCACGGTTTCGAGACTTATGCGGGTGATAGTGCGGGGCGCAGCTAGTTCTCAATAAATGCCTAAGAGTATTTTTTATGAGCGGGGATTCTATTCGCAACGTTTCCTGCATAAAGTGTGACGCCAACTTCCGTAATCTTTATTTTAGTCTCGCAACAAAAGTCTAAATCTGTGTAGAGAGGCTATTGTCGGTAGACATCGCGTGCGTTAGTAAACTGTAGTCTACCACTCAAAAAGCGTGTAAACATTCCGCCGCAACACGGCGCCAACGTATTATTTGCGAAAGAACGACGGCCTCAGAGACTAATCCGTCCAGCATCAGTCGTCATTTACTCTCATTCCGTATCTTTGTTCAGTGAGCGATCATTGAAGGAAGTGGCGACTGCTTAATCGTGTTTAAAAGCGAGCCGTAGCGTCGTAGACGGCATGCCAATTGTGAGCGGGCGGGCGGCGAATGCAGGGCGGGCGGGTGTGCGCAAGCGCGGCGGGGCGGGCAGGCGGCGCCGGTGTGACGTGCGCTCAGCTGACGCCGCGGCTCGGCGGTGACGCGTCGCCACCACGCATCGATCCCGCACGTCTATTGCGAAAATCTGCCGGTGCCCGGTAACGCTGTCTTCCGCTAGTGAACAACGTGTTATCCCCTCGAGAGTGCACGCTTCGTGCAGTGTTTACCTAAATATGATGGTGCGACGCAGCGGACGATACACTGTTAACTGGCGAGGATTTAAGGATTTCGCATTCGGAAATAAACCTCCTGACGAAGGTGAGTTTCAGTCTGTAGGCGTACGTCTGATTTGGTTCGGTGAAAATCTTAATTTACGGCATAACCTCAAATAATGTTTCGATGTGTAAAATATAGCAAACAATTGCAGCAGTCTAAAATTCTTGAGAGTTTAAACATCGTAAAATTGTGTGCGGGGCGGAGAAAATTACGATAATATTCTGCCAATCAGGCAAAACTTATCCTATTTTCCTGAAACTGCTGACCTGGAATCTAAGTGGAATTCTAAACCCGATCACTTCACTACTGAATAATGTAGTGCCGACCGAACTGAAATCATGCACAACAATGAACATTACGTTTTCACGAAGTACGATCAACAATTGAACACAATAAATGTCAGTATTAACTCTATAAAGCTGGCATCAACCCATACTATCTGAGTATTCGGTTAATTTGTTTTCAACAGAGTTATAACCATAATAAACATAGATGTACTGAGTAATAAACTGCTTGCATATTACTACAATGTTAATTACCATAGGCCAATAATATCCACCGCTTCATTGAATGGTATCATTAGTTCGTAACTTAGATTCATCAATCCCTTTCCGAAAAATTGTAAAGAGGAAAACCCATTTTCTTAGGAAACTTTTTCATTATGTAGGTACAAAAGTAGGTCAGATATTTCGAATCAAAAATCCTGCATAAGAACAACATGAATCACTAAAGCGCTGAGTGCATAAAAAACGTATCTATAGAATTTAAATTATTTGTAATTAAGACTCAGAAAACAGTCGTTTTATTTTATGTCTTACGAAAGCAAACATGAAGCAACTGACCAATATCAAAACATTTGTTATGACATCGATGTGTAGTTTTCGTAACCTACATATGGATGGTATAAATATAATTAGTACCTACCTATGTATAAATCATAACTCAAGCGTGATATTTTCAGAAAATAACTAGGAACTATCCTGTACCGTGCTACTAATTATATCTTGTATGCACGTTTCTGTGACAAGTATACCAATTTTTCTTTCTTTCTTACTTTTGTGGGCGACGTTATAGAAACTAGGTAGTCTAACTTGGCTAAACCCCCAGACTGGATACTAATGTGTCAAAGCTGGGCCCATATGTTCAAATTTTCAAATTATACTTCGAGCAAACTCTTATCTTTTGGCGCAGAAAAATAGGCTGGGTTAGAGCAACTGCGCTGAACGTAGTCGCGTCATCGGTCATCAGCTATAGTAAAGTTCTTATATGCATTAGTAACGACTCATAACTAATAAAAACGGTTTACTTTACCTGACCTACTCTGCTGGCCTGTTATCGTCTCATTGTGTAGGGCTAAGGCCAATATAGAGCGCAATAACCACGAAATTTGCTTAATGCGAGATGCCATTTTCTGACCATTTTAGTATGCAACCAGCCGAGTGTAACTCTAAGTCTCAATTTTTTCCTCCATTCCTTTCCGGGGCAATGTAAATGGAACCTTAAACGGGACAAAATATATTTAAAAAACAAACTAAAAATATCGAAACAAGATCACTTTTCAGGCAGTCTGATGCATTTGTGGCAGTTATTTTAGTTTAGTCTCAGATGCGTTGCCACCAAATGCAAATCACTAACAGCATAAAACTTATAACCATTGCACGATCTTTTTTTTTTTTTTTTTTTTGTCGCTGGGAATCCTTCAAAAGGCACCCGACCTCCGGGGCAAACCACCTCGGTGATCACGCACGATTTAGATGAATCGATGGACACCCGTCATGTATTTTAAAGTTCATCCAGCCGTTACGATGCTTCGAGGGTCTAAAGAATCCCATTTACGAGAGCAGTGGTGATGAAATAATTTACACAAAGTAAAGCGCCTGTCTGGGTTCGAACCTACAACCTACAACTCGTAAGTCGTGTCCGTGACCACTGGGCTACCACTGCTCTTAACACTCGTTACTCGTAAGTAACAAGTCGGGGTCGGGAATATCTTGCCGATGCAGATGAATATTGCATAAGTGCACTGCCCCATTGTTTGACAAAAGACTATCGACCAATGCGGCAGTGCATGAGTGGTTTCCGAAACCCAAAGTCAATCTTGTCATTCTACCTACACTTTTTGCCACATCGTCAACTTCATCTCACAATCCTGAACATTTCCTGAACACAACTTTAGAAGTAGGTACCTAGAACCAACTTAATTCCTTAATATGTTTTCCTCTCTTCTTACTACGTCTTGTTGCTATAATCTGTATTCGCGATTTATTTGCCAAAAATGTAAACAAATATGAGTTTTATGGAAAAATAAATTTAAATCCTACATAATAAAGTTCAGGCCGACTGCAACGACCGTTATGACATTTGACAAATCGGTAGCCTGAGACCAAATGCAAAGTCCTAAAGAAGGACTACAGGCTACTTTGCATCCTAGATATTTGCATTAAAAAACGATAAAATATAAAATACACACTCACGAAATAGCGGGCTAGTTTTAGTGCTTGGCCAGACTGACAGGGCGGGCGCGGCGCGGCGTATTTAAACATAAGAATTTCATTTGAGTGTCCGTAGTGAGCACGCGGGCGCGGTGATCGGCGCTGGCTGCTCGGTGCGGGGAGAGCGCGAGCAACTCACGCCATAGCTCGTTCATACAAGTGGCCTATAGAGGTATGAGGAACAGGGTGTAAAGTTCACTCATCCTCCATAGAAAAGGGAGGAACCTCCGGCCAGACGGGTGTTGTGTCTAGCGGGCAACTGCCCGATGTTTCATGTCGGGCCGTTGTATATACCTATGCTAGTTGCGCGGTAAACTCTGTTTTGGCGACATGCAGGATTTTGCGTGACGTCAGCATGACGCGTAGTTCGCATATGGCGTTGTAGATACCGCTACAGGCCGCAGTGGGTGCCCGAGCGGCCCGCGCGGTGACCGGGGTTCTCAAACTAGTTCGAGCTTTTTTCTAGTAAAAATAAGTCTTCTTCATTCATATTATATTTTGACAAAAACTGGACATGACAACACGCAGAACGCAGCCGCGCTCGACTGCGGACAGGAAGATCGCGCGCGTTCCGGCACCCCGCCCCGCGCTGCTGATCTGGCCTAGCACTTGTACCTAATTATAAATACAGTCTAGAGTGAGTACTTACCTATGCATAATTTGCGTAAACAATCTATGTCACTTTTCCTTTTTCATGCACATAATGTATGTCAGATGTTCCGATTTCCTTTTTCAGTAGTAGTATTAATACTTAGGTACATTTGTTCACGTTCACGCCATATGAATAATACGAGTCGAGTAAGTATGTATAAATATGATTAGCAGTAACATTGCGTGTTGTCCGGCCTTTGGGCAGCGCAGCATTGTCGTAATTAGCAATGTAAATCTAAACACCTACTGCGATTTCTTGTACATAAGTGTGTGTTGCGTTCTCTTTGCACGTAGATAATAATTCATTAATGAAAGGCTCAGACCACTGATATTAGGCCTGTCGAAAAACAATGGCAACCAAAGTGTGCTCTCGCGCAAGACTTTGTAGGGCGTATGCCTGAATTTAATAACTCATATCCTAAATAATAAGGCTCTATATAAAGTTCTTCCAGAAAATAAATAAATCCCCCAGTGGCCACTTGAAGTAGGTTAGTTTAATCTACGTGATAGGTGAAGAAACATCTGACACGCTGAGCAGAGTCCGCCTCATGGCATCAAGTCCTCGAACAAATGGGTTGATGAGAATCCTATCACTTGAACTCCCTGAAAACCTCACTTACCTAGTCCTGTGTATATTGTGTATCGCGAATTCGCGATCCACTACGGTGTAAAGGTCTCTACAACCGGTCTGACAGCCAGACAGCATACTCAAACATCACCCCAACAATTTAGCAAGCTATGTCTTGTCTAGGTATACTTCTTTTTCGATATACTTAATCACCATTACGATACATATACAGGGGTTATTGGTAAAACATTAACAACCTCTTAAAAGGTCATTGTACTCATCATTATGAACAACTTTTACTACGGGACCAAATACGATAACGCGAAAAAAAAAACAGCTGTTCCCTACATTTATGTTCGTATAACTCATAGTTATATGGTTTTTTACATTTCTATGGTATAACTCGTCAAAATGTAGGGAACAGCTGATTTTTTTTTCGCGATTTCAGGTTTGGTCCCATTAAAAGTTGTTCATAATCATGAGTATAATGACCTCCTAAGAGGTTGTTAATGTTTTACCAATAACCCTGTATAAAATAACATCAAGCCTGTATTCACCAAAGCATTGGGCAGGGCAGGGGTTATAGTAACACCCACCTCCACGGTACATTTCACCAGTTATGTTTCAAGTTCCATGTATGTACTAAAGGGTACCTTATTCCCATCAACCTGGCACAAATTGCCAACTTCGGGCGGCTATTGGGAAATTCCTAATAGCAAACCCTAATAACACTTTGCCCGACCTGGAAATCGAACCCTAGACCTCAAGTTCAGCAGTTGTGTTTACGACCACTTCACCAACGAGGCAGCAATCCTGCAAAATACTTTTTGAAAATGTTCCTCGAATTATAAGCTTGGTCTAAAGTTTGCTCCAACTCCCAATTCGTTAGGCCTCATAAAACAAATGGATTGGGGTGCGATTCAGACCTAAATACCATGCTTCAAAACAAACAGAGATAAAGAAACTCATTTTATTTGTCGTTTTAGAATTGTAACGTTCATATTTCCTGGAAGGAAACGTTAGCAAAAACAACATCTTTCTTCATGGTACTCCGAACCACATTCCGAGTAATAATAGCATTAGAAAATTAGAAGACGGACAAGTAAATAAACAGCGTTGTCTCGTAATATCGATGCGAGATAAATCTTTTTCATTCCATTGATAAAGCCAAAACATTGTGATGTACAGTTGTAAACTTGTGTGAAATGTAAACTTACTGCACACCATCACTTTTTTTTTGCCAATAAAGCTTGTTGCTTTTGTAGTCGATGACATACAATTAGGCCTAGCGCGCACCACGATTTTTTATCATGCGATTAATTTTGTCGCAGGAATGCAACGTATGAGTTAGTACGGCAGTGCGCGCACATTCGAGTAATAAATCGCAACGACATTAAAATTGTGATTTGTCACAATTATTATTTTATTTTTATTTTGCCTTTGCTCGCGACGCGATTATCGCGAAAGTAAACTGCAGCGTATGGAATTGTATGGTACCACGCGCACTGCGACAGAAAAATCGCGCACTCGGGCGCGGCCGGCGGCGGCGCCCATAAATATTCCGTTCTTTCAAGAACAAACATGTTCAGGTCCACTGGAGTTGGAGTCTCAATACGAAACGAGGCTAGACGTGGAACATTCTCAGTAATCTGACAAATGTTTGAATTTTCATTCTTTATTAGCCGTAGAATTTTTTGAGACATGACATACCTAGCCGGAGATCATTGTATTTCTGATAAAAGAAAGCCATCAGCTGTACCTAAAAGGATGAGTCCAGTTCTATTGACGATTTTTTTTTCTTTTTTCTTCTTTCCCTCCGAAGTAGTAAATACATAGAGACAATCAACTTGTACCGAATCTATGGTGAGACCAAAGAGTAAAGTAACTGGTGAGACTGAGCAATGACCAACGATTTTTTTATCACAGTGCGTGCACTGTACTTTCTGCGATATTTTACAGCGCGATTCTAAAACCGTGTCGCAAAAAGTAAAATCGTGGTGCGCGCTAGGTCTTAGGTGGCCAGGTAGGTATTCTGAACAATAACAAACGCCCTTTCTGTGACATATTATTTTCATTTAGGGGTGGAATACAAATCCCGTTTCCATGTCAGTCCACGTGTTATTGATAAAATACGTGTTTGCGTGAGTCGTGACCTTTTATATCCATAAAGGTGTCAATAAAGTTCGTATAAAAAAATCAATGAGTCACAATGACATGGGGAACTTACCTACCTATAACAGTGATATTTTACCATTACCGTTATGAAATGCCACGGAGTCGTTGTAGCCTGTAGGTTAAGAGCAGAGCAGGGATTTGAATGCCACTAATATTGCCATACATAAATCATGTCTACGTATTACCTTTAAGTATAAATCCTAGATAGGTAGACGACCAAAAACAAAAATTTTAATACCTATCCATGAGAAGAGTGGCTGATAGGTACATAGGTAGGTAGGTAGGTACTTCCGGTCGATTCTGTAAAAATATCACACTATTGACAGCTCACTCCACGCTCACTTCACCTAAGTTTTCCCGGTGAGATTTTACAGTAGGCTAAGAACAAATAAAACGACCCAATAAAAACTGACGACGACAAACTGACGATTTGACTGACGATAAAGAAATTATTCGTAAAAAAAATCGTCAAATAATGTAAAACCTAAAACAAATTTATTTTATTTTAGAAAAGGAGGAGCAGAAGCCTGAAGAAGATTTAGCTAATCATGAAGTAATATTTTTGAGAAGTATAATTGAGAGTCCTGATTTCGGAAGAAAGTGCGAGGTAAATATTGTTAAAATACCTAGGTAATATAATATACACATGTACTTTTTTTGATAGACTGAAACCCTACCCTATCTATTTAGATCCAAGCTGCCATACTGTTGCATTTTTTTTATAATCTTCCGCCCTTCATTGTTACATGTCAATACCCCAAATAAAGCCTTTTCCGGTTCCACCGGATAAAGCACTTTCAATGTCTAGATAAAGGCATCGCATATTTACAATATCTAAGTTATACCTAATTAATCATTTTTAATACTAAGGTATTTTCAGAACGTGTTTTCGTAGACACCAACAAAAAAATCGTAAACATGAGTTTTGGTAGAGTTCATAGTGCTATCCTTTTCTAATGCTATACTCTGTCGCTTCGGAACAAAGAACGGTTCCATTCTCTTTGAACTGACAGACACAGTGTTCCAGCGACACAGCCACAGAGAATCGATAAATTATGATATAATTATCAACATTGTATCAATGGAATAAGGTTCAAAATTGCATACAGTTCCCACTAATAACTGTCAAAAACTCGCAGTTGGAAAACAAGATTTTAGCATTTTAGCGAAATCGTGCCAGTGTACGTTTCGTTTGGGTGTGTTCTTGTATTACAACAAAAACAGAATTAGTACATAAATGTAGCTGTTTTCTGCTACTCTCTCCAGTTTTAGCGCGTAAATAGTTTATTTAGTTCTTATTGGAAATGCAACGCGATGACTGCACGCTAATATTGTAGTTTTCATTCAACAATTTATCGACAAGTAGTGCCACGCCTATAAATGCTCGAAGCTCATATTTTGGAGTGCCAACAGCCGTTCCTGGGTTCTGTTATAATTACTGGTGAGTGTTGTTATTACAGTCTATCGATTCGGAGGAGGACTTGATCGTAAAACCAGTCTCGCTGGGCAACGTAAACATAACACGCTTACTAAGCGAGTACCGTGGCAACAATATACGGACTATTGAACAAGCCGAACTCGCTATTATTGTGTCCAGGGCACACTTTAAGGTAGGTACGCCCCTTCCAATATTAGCCAGCCTTCAGCGACTTGTTTACAAAGTAACACAAATATTTACTGCATGGTTTGTTAGTAGTAGACGCCAGTTTAATGAGTTCTTCAGCAGATATACTGCACTTGTTATTGAATTACTAATGACTATTAAGACAGTTACCATAGATACCAAGTAAATAACAAATCAAACTACTCCTAAAAAACAGCAAATATTTTTTTGTGTTTTGTTTTTATTAGACACTAACAATCTTTATTTCATCTACAATGAACTAAATTAACCCTTTATTACAGGCTTTAATAGATGCTCATGACCAAATAGGTGCAATTTGGGTAGACCGAGGTTCTGGCATTGAAGAAAAGCCACCATTACCTGAGTTAGAAGGAAGTAAAGACACTGCAGAAGGAGCTGACGGAACCACAGACGAGAACGGTGACATGCCTGTAGAAACCGTGAAAGTTGTGGGGCTCAGGAAAGTGCCTGGACAGCCTTTAGGATTAACTGTGAGTATGAAGTTCAATAATGAATTCCTGTTGTCTGTGGTAGTGTTAAAACCTCATTCAAGAATAACAAGCTTTGTTCTGTGCCAATAACCTGTATCTGTTGAAAGTTAATTTAACTGAATAAGGAAAAAAAAAATTATAACTTGCAGTTAACTGGTTTTCATACTGCACAAGACAAAGGGTCAAGGAAATAAGTTAATTGCTAGACTTTATCTGATTTACTAAACTAAATAATTACTTGTACTATTTTGACCTTCCATTACAAGGTCCAGTGAAATGAAATATGAATTATTATGCTACAGTTGTGTAGAATAAAACTTGAGAGAGTTAAATCCGCCCCTAAGACGAACCATTGACCGAATTATACCCTGTATCTCAATCTGATATAGGTACCTACCACATTGTTAAGAATTTGATTCTATATCAATGAAATAAATAACCCTGCAACTCAATTTCATATGATTTTTCTACCACAAAAGTACATTGTGGGCCCTGTTTTTCACTCATCTTTTTATTAAACCAGGTAACAACAGATGAGCATGGACAGCTCATCGTTGCTAGGATATTAGCGGGCAGTGCTGCCGCAAAACAAGCATTAGTCTCAGTAGGAGACGTATTATTAGAAGTAGATGGTGTTCACATAGACTCCGAAGACCAGCTCAAGGAAGCCGTAGCGAAGCCCAATGACAGAATCACACTCAAAGTTGGGCCTAATCTTAAAGAGAAGACTGCTCAGTTATCAAATAAGCTTAGTGTGAGTATAACATAGTATTCTTATAATGGTTTAGATTTCATTTACAACAACACACAACAAGACAAGACAACTCTGACATATCTGACAAGACTGACAAAGTTTTATTCGAGTAAGTTTTATCGATGAAGATGGTCGTGCGAGGTAATTTTATGAGCCAAAGTTGAAAATTAAATCTTCAAATTTCGAATTAGGTCTCTATAATTCTAGAGGTGCAATATGTCAAGATGATAACAAGAGTGGAATTACTGTAATATTAAATAATTATTTATTTCAGTGCTACATGAGAGCCTTATTTGACTATGATCCTAAGGAAGACACCCTACTGCCATGCAAGGAAATTGGTCTAGAGTTCAAAAGAGGAGATATTTTACAAGTAAGTTTTATTCATCCATCTGTTTCAGCTATAATTATGGTTTGTAAGTGAATCTCTCTCAGCATCCAGCAGGGTGTTTGCGTAAGACATAATGGAATGCCGTTCATTTTGACAGTTCACATTAATTGCGTTATTTACAGAGTCAGACAAGTTTTTCGAACATTTATAAAGCAATGGGTTAGCAATATCCTTCAAAATGATTAAGATTACGATTGATAGTGTGTTACGCAATTAAGGCGCAGACTCATTTTTCAAAGTGGAAGTCCATTAATCACGTGATGTTTTTTTTTTTGCATTTTTTAACCCCCCCTCCCCCTTGGTGATACATGGTGAGGTTTAAGAGTAACTCACGACCCCCCTATATCACGTGTATTTTTTAGTACGGACGCCAGCACATCAAGTTACTACAATCTGTCAGATTTCTTTAATAGATTTTCGACTTTATTGCTAAAGCATAAGGTTCAAGGTTGATTGGGAAAATCTGACAGTTTCGGGTAGGTTGACCTGCTGGCGTCTGTACCTACAAAGAATCTTATTTTTTTTTTAAATACATGTCAACGGTGAATCAAAGTCACTCTACAAGCCGCTTTCGATTTTGTACGCGTTTGACGAAAAAATAAATACAAGTAACGCCGCTTTTCGGTTGAGTATCGCGCGTTTGCCGGAAAAATAAATACACATGATATATTACTACACCCCCCCTCCCCCTTGTGATGTTTCGTGATTTTTTATGGACCCCCCCCCCCCTTTCGAGCCTTCACGTGATTAATGGACAGCCCCAAACCTATGAAGCAATTGATTAGGAATTTATTTCTAATGCTTTGGATTGTGATTGAAAGAGAAATAAGGGTGCTGGAAATGTTAACTATAACCATCTTTTGGCTAAAACACCTGGTAAACGGCCAAAGGACTTAAAGTAATACTTGAAGTACCAAGTAAGAAGACATCCAGAAGTGAAGCAAAGATATTAAAGTTAATAGTTGTAATGGTGTGGTAATATTAGTTTGTTTTTATTATCTTTTGTTTTGTGTTTTTCTGTATTTGTATGTAGTCTACATACGAGTTATGGTTGCTCGAAGTAAATGTATTTTTTTTAAATAATCATCTTTATTGAAATAAGTTTGCTATAATAAATTATACATTAAATTAGAAATCCCTGCCTAACATAAATTACTGTGCCATAAAATCCATAAAAGTTACTAATATGCAATACTATTACTCCTCAGGTTTCTGACAGAAAGGACCCTAACTGGTGGCAAGCAAGTCATGTAGAGAACCCAGACACAGTGGGGTTGATACCCTCGCCAGAGTTGGAGGAGAGGCGTAAGGCGTATGTCGCGCCCGAAGCTGACTTCGTGCATAAAATCAGTATCTGTGGAGCAAGGGTAAGTTTTATTTGTGTATCCTAATCACTAACCCAATGATGTTATCAAGAAAAGGCTCTCTAAGTTTTCTTTCTTTGGCCTGTAGTGCAGTTGACTCTGATTCGTTGAACACTCGAGAGAAATACAGTTAGCAATCTATTTTTGGGAGCAGACCCATCACCAAACGATTGTCATTGGAACATCGAATCTAAAATTCCATTCTCAATTTTTTTCCCCGTGTCTCGAAAAACACATTGGCCGTTGGCCCTGCGTCTGATCTCTCTCCGGTCGTGTCGCATTGCCGTCCCATCGGTCTATGAAAGTGAGCGAAGAGAGTGCACCTGTCTACACACGCATTATAATATTACTTTAATGCAAAAGTAACTGGGGGACTAAAAAGGCCACTTTGGCAGAATCATAAAAGGATAACTTAAGAACAGTTAACCGTTAAGTTAATCGTATCAAATCCCATTGATAAAGCATTTTTCAGTTATTTTTTTTTATCTGTGCTAAAATACCAATCAATCCGGTCCAAATCCAATCCCAATCTCTTTGATTATACCTACGTAGTGCACCGAAATTAAGAAAAACACGGCGTCCTACGCTACGCTTGCCATAATAGCAACTTGATACAATCAATATTATGATTCTCTTATTAAAAACTAGGAAAAAATATCAGGGTCAGTGCTAAGGATGTAGATAATTAACGTAATTTATTTCAGCTGTTGTCTCGAATTCATTTGAAGTGTAACCAAATTTTCGGAAGCATCCAATTACTTATTAATGAATTGACTTTCGTGAACTATGGACCACAGGCAATGTACCTGGAATTGTCCAGCATCAGCACATTTGTATGACTAAACATTCACCACAATATACATTGTTTATAATATTACCTTTCATTGTCAATTTATGAATCAAGGGATTCTCACGAACATTTCATGTCAGCGATTTTGGTTTCATTGTTATGCGATGCACAGACGTGCCATGTTAACAAAACACTGTAGTGTTCCGGCATTTTGATGAAATAGGTACTGTAATTATGAGTCACTGAATGTTGCTAAGCTCTAGTTACATAGTTGTCTAGACATAAGACTAATGACCCTAAGGGGTCGTCTCCACGAGCGAGTGAATCGCGACGATATTATCGTCGTGCCACACTCTCTAAGAACGTGTCTCCACACGGCGATATCATCGCGGCGAAAATTTGTTGGCACGGCGAGATTATCGGCTATCGCCGCGATTCTTTCGCCTATCGCCGCGATTCTTTCGCCTATCGCCGCGATTCTTTCGCCTATCGCCGCGATTCTCTCGCTCGTGGAGACGGCCCCTAAGATTCTTATTAGTAACGAGTCATCGCCCACTTTCTGCCCACGACGTGTTTTGACAACTTTTAAATATTCGATGACTAATAATGTTGGTTCTTTTTGTTATTCTCCGAGTGAAAAATTCCATATTTACGTCTTCTGTTAGAAATAGCCCTAAACCAGTATCGACCGCTACCTTCGTCATCAGCCTAGGCAAAGAAATAGTTATGTCCATCAACGTGACGTTGATCATTTCTTTTATACGCTCGATCCTAACCATCTTTATCAAATAACCAAATACTGCTTTCGTTTTCTATAAAAAAATACAGCAAAAATGAATCAAGAAAATCTCTCTAGACTTGTTAAAATATTTTAACTACCTACGCTTTTTTACTCTTATCATCTAAGAAACAACTTAACAGTTCTCGAGAATCGGTCATCCGTAGCAATCGATTCGGTTAGTAAGGCCCGGGGTTAACGATTTCACTTTATTGTTGAACCAGACCCCCCACGGTTCTTATTGTGGACTTAGGTTAAGGGTATATCTGCATTTAATAGTGCTTCGTAGGTCATCGCACCCGATATCAATGGATCTTAAATATTTTCTAATCTTCGCTACATTTCATTCAGAATCTGATTATTTATTTATTTTTATCATTTTCCAACTTGCTATGAGTAGGTTGGGTGGGACATAAGCCCTATAACCATGACGTCATTTCACATCATAGGCCCTAAATAATTACTCGCCTACACGCTCGCGATGAAAAGCACAATTACGTTATAACGTTCTCACAGCTGGTACACAGGCCTCCTCTCTGAGAGATGAACGAGCCATAATTCACCACGCGGACCCAATGCGGCTCGCGATGAATGACCTTAATATATTATGAAGACAAGTCTATTACACGTAATCCCGACCCCTGCTGGTACTCCCAGGACTTCCTCTTCTCAAGCTCACCTTCTTTTGTTTGTTTTAAAACGCAGATATCAAAGAAGAAAAAGAAGTTCGTATACGAGTCCCGTTCGAGCGTAAAGCTAGAGGGCGCTGAACTAGCGCTGTACGAAGAAGTTGCGCGCACGCCGCCCTTCTTGCGCCGTGTACTCGCATTGGTGGGCACACGGGGAGTGGGCAGACGGACCATCAAGAACCGCATGATTGCAGAACATCCTGACAGATTTGGTGCTGTTGTGCCTCGTAAGTGAACCTTTTATTGCTAATTTTCTTTTGATTTTAAAAGTCTTGTCTCGAATACGAGCTTTGTTGAATCTTTGTATAAAAATTAAATGATGGGGTCAGCTCTGTTATACGAGTAAGTTCTTGAATGAAACCCAAAAGTCGTTTGATTGTTTCCACGCAACATTTGCAAAGGGTGTTGGAGCACTTACATTTTCAAATCTGCATATCACTGTTGAGCATAAATATGTCCCAAAAGTAATCTTATACCTAACTATCTATATCAAAACCTTGCATACAATGAGCTCAAAATATCGCAATGCAGCCAGCCAGTTAGTAGTTGTAGCAAAACTCCTTAATACTTACTCCTTTCCAACCCACAGACACATCCCGCCCCCCACGACCAATGGAAGAGAACGGCCAATCATACTGGTTCGTCTCCCGCGAGGAGATGGAACGCGACGCACACGCAGGCCGCTTTCTAGAGTACGGCGATCATAACGGACATCTGTACGGCACGCATCTTGATTCCATACGTGCTGTTATGAAGGAAGGTGAGTCTTTTATCCTCTTGAATTATAAATAGTCTATGTTGGTGTATGAATATGAATAATATTTATTTGTATAAGTAATAGTATAAGAATTTGCCAATTACATAGTAAGATAAGTAGTACCTACAGTAGGTACTTACCTAAAAAAAAATTAAAGTCTAGAGTTACTAAGACAAAAGTAAAATTGGATAAAAATCACAAACTTAAAATACAAAAATGAACTAAAGTAATAGGGTATGGTTGTTTTATGAAAGGTTATCCTACCATACTGATGTGAGTTACAACATTGGGTCACCGGTTAACAGACTTTAAAAAAGGACAAGAATAGGCATTCGACTTCGACACGTATTTTGTTGACTTCCATTACCCAGTTGACTGTTTTGCATATTTATTTCATTTTCTTTTCCTTGAAGAAATTTCAGATAAGATAATGTTTATTTTGTAAAACATGAGTACAGTATGAAGGTCTTGTTCAAAGGCGATGAACTATACTGCAATAGTCAATAGATCCATTCCCCGTTCAAATATCGAAAACCTATTTAGGGTCATGCCTACCTCTCTTGTACTTTTTATAGGTAAGATTAATTTCATCATTTTTCTAGGCAAAATGTGCATTCTGGACTGCGCCCCGCAATCTCTGAAGTTGCTTCACAACAGCGGAGAATTTCTTCCATTCGTCGTCATGATTGGAGCGCCAGGCATCGAACAACTGAGGAACCTCACTTATGCCTCCAATCGTAACTTAACGGTGAGAAACGAACCACTTTACAGTAAAGTCGTTGCATTTCACAAGCAAACATCAGTCATTGTAATTTAAACCTTATGTCAATGGTATAAAAGTTACATGACGCGCACTCGTGATTTACAACGACTAGCATGACACTTATCCGGGCGTTAAAATGAGACATCGAGCTTTAGCAAGAGACTGTCACACGAGTACGAGTGACAGAGACAATGCTCTACAAAGAACGAACTCTGTCTAAAAGTCGATGTGCCATATTTATGGCCGAGTACTATATTTTATTACTTTGACTTTACGAATGTCCCTGTAGAATGTGAGTTTTTTTTTTTTCATTAGATGTCATCTGCCCAATTTTTTTTTTTGGTTTTATTGTTATATTTTGGAAAGGTATTAATGATCAAACTCTATTGAATAGATCAATAGAGTATGATTATTAATACGTTTTCAAAATTCTAATTTATTTTTAGCTTAGAAAGCCCAGCTTGCAAATGGGTCCTATCATTTGTTTTTCATAGCTATTATTCACTATATCCCTATTTATTTTATTAGAGCATGTATACGAATCCCTGTTTTATTATACGAATATGTTGATAATTATGCATTGACGTTTGTTGCGCATGCGTTTCGTAGTTCGACAGGCAGAGCTCCATCCGCTACAGTTCAAGACGCGCGCGCACCCTTGAGTCTCTTGCGTCGCTTTACGAGGTAAGTTTGAATGTTCCTTTCGATTTCTTTAAGATAGTAAAAATAGTGGAATGTTTGTTAATTTTTAATAGTGTAATAGCAATTTTGTCGTCATTGAGTTTTGTGGTGAAAAAGCCAGCGCAGATAAGGGCGGGCTGCGCCGCAACGCATTGCAAAAATCCTCTTACATCACTTTCATACATTTTGTATGAACCATCTAACACTACAGGCGGGCCGCACCGCATATTTTTGTATTAAAATGCGATGCGCTGCAACCTGACGCGTCTGTAATATGCGCTTAGTTTTAGGGTGAAATCTCCTATAAAAGTCATCGGCCGCATATAGCGTCTTGCCGTTATGGGTGTGACGCCGTGAAGTCAGTTCAAGTCAGTATGATGCGTAGTTCCCATGTGGCGATGTAGATGCCGCCAGAGGTGCGTCAAGATGTGGTCTCTGTACGTTAAATATTCGCTGACACCAGAGGGGCAATTCTAGTAATTTTAAGAACGTTCACAGTCTGATCTCAGTCTCAATCTGTCAAAAATGCCTCTGATTTCCTTACATTTTGACAAGTTTTGACATTTGTATGTCGCCGAGATGAGACTGCCGCAGACTGCGACTAGATTTTGAACGTTTTAAATTACGAGAATTGGCCTTCAGATGTCACGGATAGCGTTTAATAAAAGAATCCAACCTAAGCGTCTTATTACCTTGGGCTGGAACTAAGGCCTATTTACCCGACTGCGCGACGCAAAGGAGTGGTAATGTGTTCATCAGCCTATGTATGTATGTATGTTTGTATGTTCCTTTGAAGCACTATACAGACCAAACGCCTGGGCCGATTTTTATGATTCATACGTCAATCGATTCCTCTTAGTCCGCCGGAGTGTCACTAAAGACATGACGTTAGTGATAATTCAATATGGCGACTACTATGTATGTATGTATTCAAAAACATTTTTTTTTCTCAAACCTATCGAGTGAGGTCAAAATAAAGGGCTTTAAAAGATGATTACAAAAATATAAACAACTTATATGGTTAAAAGTAATTCGAAGTGACAAATCGTAAAAAACACGTACCAAGAACTAAATCGTCAGCGAAATCTTTCACATTTGTAAACTTAAAAGCTGGAAATAAAAAAAAATAAAAAACCCGACTGCGGTAAAAAACCATTTGATTTTGAAAATATAATAAAAATGGTATGGGTCCCGCCTGCTTCCAACTTTTATTTAATTTAAAATGGGCTTGTTTTTAACTTAAGTTTTTTACCGCAGTCGGGTTTTTTATTTTTTTTAATAACTTTTTTTGCTACATAGATATTTTTTTCAGTTTACTCATTATAAAATAATAACCAACAGGAAGAAGACATGAAGCAAACTCTGGAAGACAGCGCCCGCATTCACCGCCAGCACGAAAAGTACATAGATCTCGTTATCACTAACAATAATGCCGACACGACTTATTCTAAAATCATGGATGCCTTGCATTCGCTGTCGACCGACCACCAGTGGGTCCCTGTTAGTTGGATTTACTAGCATTGCTAACGTTAGTACAGCCGGTCTATTCTGTAAAATCTCACGGTGAATACTTAGGTGAAGGGAGGATTGACACTATTGACAGCTCACTGCACCAAGTTCTCATGATATTTACAGAATAGGTCGGCTGAAGTGCGCATTCCATTTTGCGCTTGCGGCTTCGGATACACTAGCGCCCCTATTGACATAGTAGGTAGGTACAATGCGTCTTCCCGCACTGACTTTAGCATGAAAATGTTTTTCAACTAAAATAGTCACACTCCGATAATCGTGTCATAAAACATGAACTTAATAAAAATAATGGTTAAAATCGAGTCGATAAGACAATAATGAAATGTATTAGCAGTGGTAGACGTCATCACGTGTAAAAATCAAGCAAAATTTTTTGCAATCAAATCACATTTACATCACTTTCTCTAAATATGCATTTGAAATGGCAACACTGCAATTCTTTTATAAATATTTAAAACATTTTAATTATAAGAGTAAACAAACATCACATGGTTGTATTTAAAAGCTTATAAAATTATGATTCAATCTAAAAATAAAAATGTTATGTAAGTAAATGAATTTAGCCTAAACGTGAGTGCGGATGTATTTAAATGGAATATGTTGAAACAATGTGCCACATTATGAACCTTGCTGAAATCCAGGGTTGTTATTTATTTAAAGAAGGCATTCCAATTAATATAAATACTTACGCCATTTTGTTACCATTGGTGTACAGGGGCCCTGAAAAGGTCACTTTGGCAGAATCATAAAATGTTAATGGACAGTTAACTGTTAAGTTAATCGTATCAAATCCCATTGGTGAAGCATTTTTCAGTTTTTTTTTTGTCTGTGCTAAAATACCAATCAATCCAATCCAAATCCAATCGCAATCTCTTTGATTGTACGTACAGTCGGTGGCCAACATTAGCTAACCCACTTCCGCTGGGTTAGGTAATCTTGGATGGGTCAGACAATGTTGGTCACCTACAAGGTTGACTGTACCTACGTAGTGCAGCGAAAAAATAAAAACACGGATTATCTTCGCCATATTATAATTCATAATGTTATCCTTTTATGATTCTCCAAAGTGACCTTTTAGGCCCCCAGATACTGGCATATAATAATTTCAAATAACTATTAAAATTCTGTTTGAATTTTTAAACCAACATTTTCGTTTTTAGAAAGAGTAAATATTGGTAACGAAATGTGAAACCTGCTCATCAGTCGAGGAACTAAAGACTTATGAATGCAAAGAAGTATCGTACATTTGATGTAATAAAGAAATGATTCAATAATATTCCCACCAGCATTGTATTAAGGTATTAGTCTAAGTTTTAACTAATTGAGCAGCTGTATGGCCTAAATTATAAGTATTGAGTATATTTTGTACGAATTGATGAACGTCTGTAGTAGTTAACACTTCTCGCTTTTAGTTAGTGTAAGATAGATGCATTTCTAATTGTATCACACTGCCGGTAAAAGAAGCATGACTATCACAATAATTCTTTGTCCGTGGTATATCTACCTGTCCGCCAGTTAGCCGGGATAGGTTTCATGCGTGGCCGCCGCCAGTTTGAAAAAAAAAAACAAAGTGGCGGGCCGCCGCCATTTTGAAAAAAAAAAACAAAGTGGCGAACAGGTAGGCCAGACTGCATTAAAAATCTTCAATCCCCTTTGACAACGCTGATAATGTTTGCATCACACGAAAACGCATCACACTTCGAAACTCAAGTATTATATTGTTAAAGGTGTTATTTTTACAGGCAGAGTTAATTCACTAGTGAAATTATTCTCTATTAGTTTATAATAATAAGAAACACGAAAATTAATCTACGTTAATTTTTGTAATAACTGATAAATCGTAATATTAGTTTTAAAATTTATTTTTCTATGTATTTTTCTGTAAAGTAGGAAACAAGACAGCTGGTACAGAAGTATATTACATAATATAATAATGGTGCCGAGACATGGCAGCTTCAATATTTGCTTACATAGTATTGTAACACTTATTTAAGCTATATTTTTATTGTGAACCTAGCTTGTACTTTATTAAGAATCTCACATTCCGTCCATTTTGTTTTGTTAATTAGCTGTATATTTTATTGTGTCAAGAATTATTCAATATACATTATGTAACTACATTGCTTCATTTTATTTCAATGCTTTAATATTTCAATAAAACTCTGCGCATGGACTTTGAATATTTTATTAGTTCTTCAGTTTCTACTCATTGAATTCAACTTCAACATTTTAATGGTGAGTTTGGCGTGTAGTATTTTTGTGATGACGAACCGACGTCTTAAATATATTAGGATCAATATGATTCAATCCAGTTTCGCTTGTAACCGTTACCATGTTGGTTTCTATATCTGATTTCTCCAATAAATGTGGCGCAAGTAACAGGAACAATTGCTGTAAAAATACAAATAATTAGATAGAAAAATTTATTTTTTAGGGGGGGGGTTCTTTAAAAACTTGGCATAAATCTCTTACTTCAGCCCAAGGTATCAGTGGTAGATTAGCAAAGGCTGCTTGCCATCCCGGAAGACCCAAATGTACGAGGGCCATTCTAAAATAGTGTGTGAAAGAATCCGCTAGCCAGCCCCAGACACCTTCTCGTGTTGCCAGCCACACTGACCACATCCCGCCTGTGTACACCAGGCATATCTGTAAAAAGTATAGATAGGCAGCTCACGTTGGACACCAATTAATTACGCAAAAATCTAGGTTCAAAAGTATAAAGTTATCAAGATATACCTTTCCAATAGTCCTGCACGAATCCATCTCAAATACTTTGCTCTTGGTATTCAGCGATGGTCGAGGTCCACTATGTGTTCGCGATAGTGAAAAATCTAACAAGTCCTTCAAAGCCGGTGTAAGACATAGTTCATTCAAAGAATTTACTCGAATTGAGCCAACTGGTAAAATTTCATCGGCTGTAAATATAAAATTACCATTAATACCTACTTAGATAATATTGTTATATTTGAATTGCCCTTTATGCCTGAAAGAGAAAATATTCTAGAAACATTATCGAAAACCATATTTTGCTGTCCGCAGTAACGCTCTTATAGTAAGAAAGCTATAGAGCATCGGGTAGCGTGGCCACACATGAGACAAAAAACTAACTTAAATAACATTGGCTACTTAAGTAGCTGCCTTGAAAAAACGGGCACGCACTGAGAGACGGAAATAGTATAGCTTTATCCTTTTCTGTTACTTATAATAACTCAATACTTTATCCCTTTCTTGTGGAAATGAAATGGCGTTACCGCCGTCTATACTTTTCTTTGTCTAAGGTAACGCTATTCGGATTCTTTTAAATAATTATTAACTACTAACCTGAATACTTATAATGCCAAGTTAATTGAAATCCATCGGTCGAAGCATAGAAATTGCGAAGATCCTCCGGAAGTAAGGCGGAATGTTTCTGTTCCCATGTAGAGATGGCGACACGGTCACAGGGAGGCCTACGTTCTACGCTGACATTGCAAATTCTTGGATCCGCTTCTGCAATATGAAAATGCAAAAATAGGTGTAGATATTCACTTATTCAAGGACTGGTTTAGAAATTTATTAAATTAAAAACATTAATGACATCTGCAGAAAATATTTTTTCGGCATATCCAAATACAAATCCGCCCTTATGACGACCCACTGACCCAGAGTTTTTTTTTACAAAAGACTGTATGGTTCTGAACACTTATGCCTGGCCAGCAATTTGACAGTTACGAAGGTAAACTGACAGATACGATAATAACGTAACGTCAATGTCACACTGATCTGATTTTCTTCCGGTCCCGTCAACTCGTGGTAAAATAAATGTAACCTATTTCACAGTTCACAAATAATAATTAATAAATAGAGTTATAAGCATTCATATTGAAATTATCTTTTGAATAGTATATGTCTGGTTAATAAACGACTAAAACAATGGCTGGTGTTTGTGCCATAAAAGAACAATTTGTGATTAAGCGACCGGTTAGAAGCAGCAGTGCTGAAGACAGTATTGATTCCCATAATAAACGTAAGTTAGACGATAACAATAAACAAGAAAATTCTGTAGACAATAAGAAAACTAAAACTAGTTACAATGACAAAAAGACTAGGAAAAGAGGTCAAAATAAAGCTCGACCAAAAACCTATCAAGGTAACAAGGAAAGTAAACCATGCCCTTCTATTATCAATGCAGAAGCAGCTGAGTACGTAAATCCATGTCTATATACCAACTGTATATATATTCACAACCCACTTGATTATGTAAAATCAAAACCCAAGGATTTAGGTGAGACATGCCACTTGTATGATACCCGTGGGAAATGTCCTAGGGGCATTGCTTGTCGCTTTGGTTCTAGTCATATAACTGATGAGGGCTACAATAAAGTTGACTCAGCTAAATGGAAGCAATGGAAAGATGATATTAAAAACACACTTCTACCAACACTTCAAATATCACTTCAGAAAAAAAAGTATGATTTTAGTTTTTCTGAAAAACTTATAAAACATATGGACAAAAGGAAGAAACCAATTGATAAGGAGCCTACTGAAAGTACTGAAGAATCAAAAGACAATGATGAAAATCAAAAAGAAACCACCAACACTGATGAAGCAAAAGATACTAATAGTGGTGCCATCACTGATGAAGACTTGATTAAATTATTACCAAGAGAAAGGAAAACTATAGACTGGAGAGATAAACTGTATCTTAGTCCTTTGACTACAGTCGGAAATCTACCATTCAGAAGGATCTGCAAACAGTATGGGGCAGACATAACATGTGGAGAAATGGCCTTGTGTGAATCTTTACTCAAAGGAATGAAGCAAGAATGGGCTTTAGTTAAAAGACATGAATCAGAAGACTTATTTGGAGCACAAATATGTGGAACTAATATTTATACTATTACAAAAGTAGCACAATTGCTACAAGAGAACAGTGAGCTTGATTTCATTGATTTAAATCTAGGTTGTCCTATTGATTTGATATACAAAAAGGGTGGAGGCTGTGGTATGATGCACAGATTAAAAACACTGGAGTCGTCAGTGAGATGTGCTTCCAAAATAATAAGCATTCCTTTTACAATTAAAATGAGGACAGGTGTTTATCAAGATAAAAAAATTACTCATACAATTGTACCAAAAATGTCTGAATGGGGTGCATCACTCATTACTGTGCATGGTAGGTCAAGAGAAGCAAGGTACACTAGGTCTTCTGATTGGGAATATATTGAAACTTGTGCAAAAGCAGCAGCACCCTGTCCAGTTTATGGCAATGGTGATATATTAAGCTATGAAGACTATGCAGAGAAAAGAGCAACTGCTCCCACAGTACAGGGGGTAATGATTGGCAGGGGAGCACTAATCAAACCCTGGATATTTACTGAGATTAAAGAGCAGCGAATTTGGGACATAAGAAGTAGTGAAAGATTTGAAATAATTAAGAAATACACTAACTATGGTTTAGAGCACTGGGGTTCTGACATGCAAGGTGTGGAGAACACTCGCAGATTTTTACTTGAATGGCTGTCCTTCCTGTACAGATATGTACCTGTTGGGTTGTTAGAACAACCTCCTCAAAGAATTAATGAGAGACCACCTTCATATTTTGGTAGAGATGACTTAGAAACATTGATGGCATCAGGCAACTGTTCTGACTGGATCAAAATTAGTGAAATGTTATTAGGTCCAGTACCTGATGGATTTAACTTCTTACCAAAACATAGAGCTAATTCATATTAAGGATTATTTATTCATAAGTATTATGAAATTATTGTAGGAATACTGCGTTATGTAAATAAATAATTAGAAAAACAATTTCTTTTTTTTACTCAAGACCTCGGGACACCCTATAACATTAAGAAGTTCACTTAGCTTATATAAAAAGAGAGTCCTGTCCTCAGCAAGTGGGTGAAGTCTGGCTTTAGATGATGATGAGGTTCACTTAATTTTACAAGTAAAACAGTCTGGGAACTTAGCGCTAGATGTGCAGTCTTATGCAAGCATTAAGAGAACTTGCCGTACATAATACTTACTTACCTAATAGTTTTGTCACTCCCAAAGTAATATTTTCATAAAAAGAGTCTTCAGATACAAGATCCACACAAAAACTCATTTTATAGATCACCAAAATTTTTAACACACTTCTGAAACTACCTAGCTTTTTGGATCATTCAAAATTGGAATGATCGAAATAATAATATCAAATTCTATTTCACAACCAAAATAATTTGAGATGACATTATTTTTTACTTTCGCGTAAAATTGTTTACTTTAGTTACCATAGCATCATATTGTAGTCTTTGGTTACCATGACCACAAAATTTGACAACCCTTGCTGATAACGCTTCAGTTTGACTGACTCCATCATATTGTAGTCTTTGACTGACTCGTTGATGTCGGTCGCAAGCGCGACTGCTGAGCATGTGGGTTCGATTCCCAGGTTGGGCAGCGTTATAAAGATCAAAAATTTCACAGTAGCGTAGCAGACACCCAGTTTGTGACGTACACCCGTCATCCTGATATTCACATGTTAATAAGTTAATGTTTATCACGCGACGCCAACGTCGCGTCTGCGTAACGTTGACGCTGCGCAGACGTTCGAGAGACGCCGACACTCGTAAAACGCCAGGTGGGATAGCGGCCTTAGGAAGATGCAATTCCACCTGCTGAGAACATTCTATCTAAAAATCCAAAAGAATTAATTACGCTGAGCTGCACATAATCTTCATGCTAGAGAGCAGACTGTTGCTACAATACACGCCTCTCAGTTTTGAGATTCGTCCGATTTGATTGTTATTGTGCACTTTGTACAGGTAAGGGCAATGGAGGGCTATGCTTCGATTCCCCTACGTGATCGAAAAAGAAATAAAGAGATCATTAGGAGAACCGAGGTAACCGACATAGCCCGAAGATTGTCAAAATTAGGCTGCCTCGCCACCAGAGATGAGCGAGGATGCGTAGCGAGGGATGTGTGTGAAACCAACCAATAAGATCGCTTCATTTTTACAGCTTGAACTAAGTTAGCCTTGGTATTGGTTAGTTTTACACACACCACTCGCTTCGCATCCTCGCTCATGTCTGGTGGAAAGGCAGCCTAAGTGGCAGTGGGCAGGGCACACTGTTGGCAGAACGATACTTTCCGGAGTGGCCTCCAGAAAACCTTTCAGCCGCGTACCGGAAGCATTAGCGTTGGAAGGCCTCCCACAAATTAGACATATGACCTTATGGAGGCCGCAGGAATCCGTTGGATGCGGGAAGCACAGAACCGGTCAAAGTGGCGATGCTTGGGCGAGGCCTATGCCCAGCAGTGGACGTCTTCAGACTGAAATGATGTGTAGGTAAACTTGTCTTTTATGCAGCATCATGATTCGCGCAATGTCGGAGTAATTCTGTTTATCCACCCTAAGGTGGATACGCGCAAACGCATGTCTGAGAATCCACCCTCTGGGCCTAGTTGGATAAACGAAATTTATATGCTTAGGGTGGATTCTCGGACATGCGTTTCCGAGTATCCACCTTAGAGTGGATAAACGGAATAAGCCGCAATGTCTAGCTCTGTCGCAATGTGTAGGTGCTGACTGCCCGAGGGTGATGTCTCTATGGTCACATAACATAGAGACATACTTAACTTCAGTAGGACGATCTAAATCGTGGGGTGGGCAGTGTAGATAAAAAAAAATCACTCAATTAGTGTAAAACTTTAATTTCGTTCACATACAATGTATTACAAGATACAATTCACTAGTCAAAAGATTCATGGGAATAGTTATCTAAAGTAATTGCTTTATCATACGACGGTACATACTTAATGTAATCTAATATCCTGCTAAGAACTTAAATTGATCACAACAGCACTTCAAACACAAATATAAAAACCAAATCCAAGATAGCTTATTATGTACCTAGTTGCTTAAATAAATGGCACAGAGCTGACATCTCTTGAAACAAGTAAATGAATACTGTCAATGAAAATGTCAGCACCTAGTCATTTGATTTCATTTACTTCACACTCATAGTACAAAATGGGCTAATTAATCAGAAAACAATTACGTTCATTAGGTTTCTTTTCATAGTTATAGATCTAAAATTTTTAAGAAATTTAAACATTTGATACTATATTCTTATCTAAGATAAAATAGTGACTAAATATTCGACATTTAGTTCTATGTACAAAGCTGTTAGGTGACTGCCTCGAAAGTTTGTATTGTAGTACATATTACACATCGAAAATAGTCTGTGTTAAAGAATATACTGGCACTTTTTATGCAGCTAAATATCAGATGGGATATAATTATTAAATCTAAAACATCAGTTTAATGAATGTTTATTTACAATGCATTATAATGATTAAAAGGAGTACAGTTTATGGTGAGAATTAGGAGGATACTTAAGGGGAAGCGCCAAGGTAGCCCGCGAAATACAAATTTTCTTACGTTTTTTGCAATTTGCTGGACACAACTCTCTAAAACCTACTGAATGACTATTTCATGAAATCTTGACATTTTAGGATTATACTAACTTAACAAGTTATATTACTGATTCTAATGATTATAATTCTGTAAATACATATTTGTTACGGTCGCGAATCATATTTTAATCAACGAACAACTTAATACTAACCAGCAAATTGCATAAAACCTAAAAAAAAATGAATTTCGCGGGCTACCCTCGCGCTTTCGCATTAAAGCATGTGTTGTGTGGCACTGCACTAATGGTCACACATTCAATAAATACAACATGGAATGGAAATCAAATAGTCTGTGTCAATCTTATGTAACTAAGTTGCTTACTCCTTAAGTTCCACCGGCGTTTAACGTCTCTTGCGTCGACGAGAGTCCCCATTGTATCCGTTTTCTGCAAAAAAAAAGACATACATTTTTAAAACGAGTTCCTACTATTATTTTCTTCTGACAAGTTTTATAGAGCACAGAGTACAATAATATAACAACCAATATGCAGGTGTATATTATACAGTCGTTCATTAAGAAAAATAACAAAAATCTTCAATTGACGCCACCAAGGCAGCAGCTTGTCTGTGTAATGTATAGTGGAGTAATGGAGTGGTTAAAATAGGTGAGTTGGCATTGGTTTGAATATAACAAACCTCAGTCGTAATCATCGCCGGCGATTCCTCTGGCGGTCGTTATTGTACCCCACGGAGCCATTCGCCAGCGCACCGTTGGGACCCATCTGATCCATACCGAGACCGTATGGCCGGCCAGGTCCCATGTTTTGTGGGCCATAAAATTCCATTCTACAACCAGGGTCGTTGTAACCCTCGCTACTCTCATTTCCTTGCATATTACTATTCTGTTTAATACTCTTAGATCCATACGACCCGAACGCAGTAAAATTAGCACCCTGAGGTGCAACACCGTCGCCGCCGCCTGCTGGAGGAAGCATGCGCGGCAAGAGGCTCCCGTGAGGTACGCCGAGACCGCCAGAACTGTAGCCGCCGGGCGGTTGACCCAGCCCGCCGCCGTCGGGGCCTCCGCCGAGCCCTGCCGAGCCGAGACCTCCTGAGCTCGAGCCGGCCGAGTCTAAGTCGTCGTGATCTCGTCCTCTGCCGCCGCGGCGTCGTCGGTCGCGGCCTCGCGAGCGGTTGCCGGCCGGGCCATCGGACCCTAGTCCGCCGGACGAACCGAGCCCACCGGACGAGCCGAGCCCGCCGCCGGAGCCCAGTCCGCCGCCCGCGGCGCTGGAGCTCGACGAGCCGAGCCCGCCGCCGGCCCCGAGCCCGCCGCCGCTGGAGCCGAGCCCGCCCGCAGCGGGTGCATAGCCGCCTGAGCCACCGAGCCCGCCAGAGCGAGCCCCGCGTTTTCTGGAATCTGACTCGAGGCCACTTTGCCCAGGGCCCCTTTGCTCGTGACTCCCATTAGCCGGGGACTCGGAGGGCGGAGGAGGTGGCGGGGGAGGCGGCGGGGCAGCCCAGCCGCCCGGGGGGAGCATGGCCGCGGAGAAGTTCGGCATCATCATGCCGTACTGGTCGGCGGGAAAGTAGGGAGGCAGAGCGAAACCCTGTCCGTTTATTGGGGGAGGAGGAGCGCACATATTCATTTGGGGATTGAGAGCCATCAGAGGCGGTATTTGATTAGGTTGCTGTAAATAATTTGCATTACCATTATTTGGTGGATTATTTTGAATGATATTTCTATCAAGGAGAGCCACTTTTTTTTCTATGGGAGGGGTGGAGGGCCCTTTGCCTACGTGAGACCCTGGGAGTTGGGGGCCGATGGGAGTCGGCAGAAGGGTTTTCGGCGTGGGAAGAAGAGCTTGGGGCGCCTGTTGTTGGCCCGAATCCGTAGTATTCTTCAGGGGGCTGCACTTGCCTGAGCGAGATCGGCTACGCGAACGGGAACGGGAGCGCGAATGACTTCTGGAAGACCTCGACGACCGGCTTCGCGACGATCTGGATGAGCTGTGGCGTCTACGGCGACGGTCGCGGGAGCGAGAGCGCGTGCGGGAGCGGCGGCGGCGCGAGCGGGAGCGCGAGCGAGAGCGGCGCCCGCGGCGATATCTGCCGCCGCGACCTCGGTGACCTGGTGACCAAAACGTACAAGTTTCAACTGTCAGTATAACTGTCATGTTTACTTATTATTTAAGACTTAACCACTTTATATCGAGCTTTACAATTTATTTGTCAAGAAGGTTGTAAGGTTAACTAAATTAAATTTTAACTTATACTTACGTCTTCCACCGCCACCACCTCGTTCAGCTAGTTCCTGTAGTTTAGGATTGACTACTTGTTTGGCTTCTTTCAGTACAGCTACAAGATCGGCGGCCTTGGCTGCGTTAGATGGCGTAAAGAATGTATATGCTGTTCCAGTTTTATTTGTTCGTCCAGTTCTTCCAATACGATGTACATAATCTTCTGAATTGCTTGGGTAATCGAAATTGATGACGAATTTAACATCATCAACATCTGGGAAGAGAAATTTTGAATTTGAGAGTATGAACGTAAAGCTGAGTATATATGCATATTTGTGCAGTTTTGTGTTATGAAATACATACCTAAACCTCTAGCAGCAACATCCGTAGCTACTAGAATGGGAGCTTTCCCACTACGAAAATCTGTAAGAAATTATATGTATAAGCACCTTCAACACACTTTATCAATCATGTTTCATTCAACATTAAAACAATGTTGCTAGTAGACACTTGCAACATAGTCACTTCAAAAAGTTTTTAGTTTTACTTTTGACTGGTTTATACATACTAGTAATAGTAACAATAAAACTTTAATTAATTGTTCTGACATTGCATGACATTATTTTTTACTAAATTCTTACCCATTTCCAAACCACTGCAGTTTTTTAAATAAATTCTAATGCGTTTTATAAGATAATGACGAAAACCTTAATAAACAAGCATCAGAAGATATGTTGCACAAGTATTTCAGAAGAATTCATAATAATTCAATAAAGAAACTTATTCCATTGCAGGTATTATCGCTCCCACAATAATGTCGGCAAAGCTTTATAAATTAACAAATCAATATTTCCAGTAGGCTAAACTTTATGACATTCATCTTGCTCAATTCAATTGCCACTCATCTCGCATTTCACCCCTTCTAGGCCACCAATTATGTTTATGCAATAGAGTATTATGTTTGATAATGAATAAATCAATTTTTTATGGGAAATAAATAATATGTATATGCATAGGCAATGTAATTACATAAGATAATAGAAAGAAAATAATATAAAAATCACAGGATAAGTAAAGATGTAGAATAGGAAAATGACATGACATGTGTAACTAAATGCAAATATTGAGGGCAACCTTAGGAGGTTTAATGAGAGACGTAAATATAATTTTATTCCATTCACTATTGTATTAGTAAACTTACTAATAATATCGACTCCGTCTGTCATACATCGCACAAAAAATAAAAATTGAGAGCGAGAGGTGAGAGGTCGCCCATCAGCACGAGGGCGAGAACCGAGTGCCGACCACCGTGTCGGGCGCGCGAGCGCCGGCGGCGACACCCGCGGGGCCGACAGGCAAGCGCCGCGAGGTGCCGGCCGCCGCGCCAGCGAGAAGCGGCTCAGACATGCCGCGGGAGCGGGTCAGAGTGCATAGGGCTTAGCCCCGACAACGAGAGGCGGGCGCGGTGCGGGCGCGCCGTCGCCGCCGCGTGCGGCTTGGCGGCGACGAGCCGCGCGCTGCCGCCCCGCCGCACGGCCGCAGCTCTCCACAGCCTGCACATGCAGACACGGGTTCAGAAAATGTTTACTGGCTGCGCTACAACCAACGCACTCGCGTCTTATGTCCGACACCGCTTCTCGATAACCACTCGTGCTATTTTTTATTTATGTATATTAAATATACAGCACCAGTTCGATATTAAATCAGTTTTGCTACTGCTATTATTGTGGAGCTAGTATAATATAAATTACTGTCAAAATAATAAATTAAATATTAAATCATCATAAGATATCAACAAAGAATGTTTTGTTTCAACATTACCTTGTAAGACCCAATCACGTTCATTTTGTGATTTATCTCCATGAATACACACTGCAGGCCATCTAAAAAAATTACAAAAATTTAATTTTTTCGCCCTAGTTAAGCATACCACCAAAATCGGATAATGGTGTGTACAATAAGCATAATATGATATAACTTGATAGCACATTATAATGTATTTAAGCAATAGAATAAGACATACCCATCTCGCTTCATTTTTCTTGTTATATCATCAACTCGACGCTTAGTTTCAATAAATATTATGGTTTTGTTTTCTTTTTCTGCCATGATTTCTTTCAGGAGTGTGCTCAGTTTAGTTTCTTTTTCATATTCCATGCAGACATCAATAATTTGCAAAATGTTGTGATTAGCAGCCAATTGTAATGAACCAACATTAATTTGTAGATAATCTTTTAAGAACTCTGCAGCCAAACTTTGAACTTCTCTAGGCCAGGTAGCAGACCACATGAGGGTTTGACGATCCGGTCTGATTTGTTCAATGATCTTTCTAATTTGTGGCTCAAATCCCATATCCAACATCCTGTCAGCCTCATCTAGTACTAAATATGTAGTCCTTTTTAAATTAGTTCTATTACTTTCTAGAAAATCTAGAAGTCGTCCAGGAGTAGCAATTACAATTTCAACACCAGCGTCTAAATCTCTCGCTTGAGGTCCCTTTGGAGCCCCACCAAACAAACAAGTATTGTGAATTTTAGATGTATTTGCAAATTTGTCACAGACTTCCTGAATTTGTTGTGCCAATTCTCTAGTAGGTGCCAGTACAAGAGCTATTGGACCATCACCTCGACTAGATTTTGGCTGGTTGTTAATATGCACAATAGCAGGCAAAATATAAGAAAGAGTTTTTCCTGAACCAGTAGAAGCAATACCAACCATATCACCTCCACTCAGAGCAATAGGCCAACCCTGAGCCTGGATTGGAGTTGGTTTAGAAAATCCCATTTTGTCAATCTCATCCATAACATAGTCTGGGAAACTGGCTTCTTCAAATGTCATAGTCGGTTTAGGTATGTTGCGCCCCTTGAGAGTAATCTCATTTTCACTCCTCCAAGCTTCTACTTCAGATTCTGGTCTGCTTTCCACGTCGCTATGGGGCACGTAGAAATCTTTTTTGAATGGTTTCAGCCTGCTTAGATCCCACTTCGGTTTCCGCAGGTTTGCACCGGGGTTACTCCTACGCCCGCCGCCGTAAGCTCCACCTCCTCCTCCTCCTCCGCCGCCACCACCGCCTGATCCGAGACCATAGCGAGGACTACGACTGCGACTCCTACTCCTGCTGCGGGAGCGACTGCGACGTCTATCACGACTACGATCTCTAAGGATGGAAAATATCCAAATGAAAAAATACCATTTTTTTTACTAACAATGTGCTGTGTAATTCAATTAATATTTACCTTCCTCGACCCATGATTGAAGTTTAAACTGTTGGTATGAAAGCTTTTTAATTATTTCTTGACTTCTAATTGTAACTCTGACAATATTACACAATAACGAATCACACAATAGCCACTCAAATTTTTACAATTCACAAGCACTACGCCATTCATCCGAATCGAATAAAACAAGATGGCGTCTGCGGATTTGCGGAAGCAAGCGGCATCACCAAAAGGAAAGGTTTTTATTTTTTTAAAGTAGGATAGGTTCCTTATTTTCGACCTCACGTCTTTTTGCAATAAACGGTTTTTACGTTTCGTTTGTGACTAAATAGCGTATTTGCGCTCGGCACCTATCAGCCGGATAAATATTTTTAAATTATGTGGATTTGTGTAGCGATTCAATACGTTGAGTTTCAAGTTTTTGCATGTAAATATGTGCAACCACTCCTCTGCGACATCTTTTAATTCATGATCTCTAACGTAAGCGAATAAAACTACTTTCGAAGGAGTTTCTGGACAATCGACGGAATCGATCGATAGGTGGCGGGTAGTAAAACCAAGCGGGGTAATTGCGCAACACACTATCAGTAGCAATACGTTTCATTTTGACAATTCGACAACATTCATTGCGTTATTAACGTTGTTGCGCAGACAAATTTTTCGAACATAAGTAGCAATGGATTAGTAATATCCTTCAAAATTATTCAGATTGAGATTGACAGTGTGTAAAGTGTGTTACACAAATAGGGTGCAGATCACTGACCTCTAATCTCTATCAAACATTGTTTAATACAGGCCTTGAACTAGTTAGAAGAATAACATGCACTGACCTGTATTATAGCGTACTTTTATGATAGAGGTCAGTGATAAGTGTTAACATGCATACCTATTTCTTTTGAAATTAATATTATACAACATTATTAATTATTATTAGTATTTCAAAACTGTATCATGAAAAATCACAAAGTTATAAGCTTGATAAGTCCGTACAAAAACATGCTCACCCGCGCCGCGTCATCTTGCTCGGTGTCCAACTTTTAACCTTTTTTAAATATATTTGGGACAAAATATAACATGGGGTAAAAATGATTGGAATCGATTCAGTTACTTAGTCTGAATAAACTATATTCAGGTTTCGCATAAACTAAAAATAACGTTGTACTAGCTTCTGCCGCGACTTCGCCCGCGTGGAATTTCTTGTACCCCCACCCCGTTGCAACACTTCGTATTCGCTTAGCGTTCATTCTGAGTTTTGACGTGATAACGTCTTAAATTAGGTTGCGGCTGGGAGTCACTTATGAAAAAGTGTAACGCTCGGTAACGTTACGATGAGTCACCGAACGAACAAAATATATTTCTATAGTTAAAATTTGTGCAATTCTTATTTTCATTCAATTCCTTGTTCCTATTGTGCAATTTAATTATATTCATATCAATAAATATTCTACCGAGAAAAAGACGTTGTCACGTAAAATCTTCGCCCGTAAAACCGACTTTACAGGCAACCATTTTATTTTGACGTGACAACGTCTTAAATTAGGTTGCGGCTGGGAGTCACTTATGAAAAAGTGTAACGCTCGGTAACGTTACGATGAGTCACCGAACGAGAGAGAGGCCCGCCGAATGCCTTGCGTCTCTCTCCCACTCAACTATTCTACCGAGAAAAAGACGTTGTCACGTAAAATCTTCGCCCGTAAAACCGACTTTACAGGCAACCATTTTTTTTCGTTTTGCTCGGCTCCTAAGGGTCATAGCGTGATATTAAATAGCCTATAGCCTTCCTCAAGAATTGGGCTATCAAATGCAAAAAGATTTTTTCAAATCTGACCGGTAGTTCCAGAGATTATCGCGTTCAAACAAACAAACTCTTCAGCTTTATTATTAGTACTAGCTTCTGCCCGCGACTTCGTCCGCGTGAAATTTCTTGTACCCCCACCCCGTCGCAACAGTACGTATTCGCTTAGCGTTCATTCTGACTTTTTTTCTTTTTGCTCGGCTCCTAAGGGTCATAGCGTGATATTAAATAGCCTATAGCCTTCCTCAAGAATTGGGCTATAAAATGCAAAAAGATTTTTTCAAATCTGACCGGTAGTTCCAGAGATTATCGCGTTCAAACAAACAAACTCTTCAGCTTTATTATTAGTATATAGATACTCTTCAAAGATCTTATACTTACAATCATCAACAAATATATTTCGAAAAAGATTATTACAGGATTTTATGTTGATAAAAAACTCTATGGCCCATAACTCCTTAATAGGTACCAACTCTTAACATCTTACACACGTGATAACTTTTAAACGAAATATCCGATTGAGATGAAACAAAAAGTATTTTACTTCTTCATAAATACTCTTGATAACATAATGCTAAATTTCGATAAAGATTAATATTACGATACATATTTAACGTAGTTTTTTTTTCTTCAGACGATTTAATAATTATTTTGAACACAAAATCGGTTATTGTGATTAAACCATGATAGCTAGATATATGTTCTCGCGGACTTTTTTGTAGGTCTTAATGGGCTCTACAAACCCGTAGTACATCATTTTGTTCTATTGTCAATAGTTTTTGCAGCGCACGCAAAAATAGGTTTTCGATTTTACACCTTGTGTTACAAAATAGCAATTTTATTACGGATCCCTAATTTTGAAAAAAAAAAAATATAGCCTATAGCCTTCCTCGATAAATGGACTACCCAACACTAAAAGAATCATTCAAATCGGACCAGTAGTTCCAGAGATTAGCGCGTTCAAACAAACAAACAAACAAACTCTGCAGCTTTATAATATTATATTAGTATATTAGTATAGATAATATAGATGTAATGTGTGTGTCAGATAGCATCGCCTGCCACCGCCTCTGTCTGAACAATGCATAACTCGGGCGATGAGAACTTCCAGGATTTCCACACGCAAAAAAATATATTGTGTAGAAGTTCATTGATTAATAAAATAAATTGTGTGCGGTTAAAAAGTTAATTTCATTCATTGATAAAAAACATAAATTATTGTAATTTTTAAAATTCAGTTCGCATTTTCGGATAAATATCTCAATACATTTTTTATCTGTGTCGGAATCCATTTTCTGCGTTGTTGTGACATTTTGCGTTTTGCTCTTCAGCCAACTATTCTTGAGAGAAAAAGAGTTGAACTGTATGAATATTGTCATGTTAATGAACATTGCACTATCAAATAAGTGATGATAATTTTTTTGTATTGTTAATCATATAATAAAGGAACTTTTGGATCGCGAAGAAACGCACGATGGGTTGAAATAGTGATCGCTATCGGCAACAGTTTATAATTCTCATTTCATTATTTGCTATTTACACACGCTGCAACATAACAATGGAACTAGACGTATCACCTGCGGAGAAAATAGACAACGATATGGAATATTCAGATAATTCGACAGACAGTAAATACACGCCATGTAAAAATGACCAGTACTCGATCATACGCATTCCCGAAGATGGTGAAAAGTCAAGTAAGCACTCCTCAAGAAAGCAGTCAAAAAGAAGAAAGAAGAATTCTAATCATTCACGGCCTCTGCCTAGGATAATCGTAAAACCCTTGCCACCACCACCTCCTCCCGAGAACAGAGAATGGACAGCAGCTACTTCCTATACAGAAACTAATTCTAACACTAACAGACCGTCTACCATGCGAGAGGTATTGGCGAGCATTCCAGGGTTCTGTTTGAAACCTCGAAAACGCAGTGGTAAAAAATTATCAACAGCAGCACAGCTACAACAAACAAGAGAAGGGTGCATTGACTTAGAGACTCCAGATTCAATACTAGTAAATACAAACATTAGGGCATTACTAAATAAACATACATTTTCACTTCTTCCATCTTTATACCAATATAAGCTTGGGCAGCTACTTCCAAGTGTGGATAGGTTAAGTCCTTCAGGTCGCTTAAATTCTTCTAGTCTGAATAATGAATTTTTTGCTCGTGCCTGCTTGCAATGGCAAGACAGCCTCTCTGGTGGGGAATTAACCCCAGAAAATCAACAAAAAATGAAGACTGAAGCTGAAAAAGAAAAAAGCAAAATAGATCCATGGAAATTGAAACATTTTGAACCTATTTGGGGAGAGAAGTCAAGAAAAGAGAAATCTTCAATCAGTTTAAATTCAGATAGACCATCTCTTAAGACTACTATAAAGTTAAGACCAACAGCTTCAATAACAAGCAGTAGTACTGTTCCAAAAATTAAGAAAAGTAAATCTAGTACAAGTAAAAGAATGCGATCAGTAGGTGCAGTGACAAGGTCTTCAGCCAGAGCTGATGAAGTAGTAGAAGAACCAGTCACTGTAAGCAGTAAACAATCTGCTCCAGTTCCAGACTTATTGCCACTGAAGCATACAAAGAGTCACAGTAATCCCAACTATGAAGAATATCCAGTGGACTTTAGTTTCTCTGATTCATCTTCAACTCAGAGGATGGATGAATCACTATCCACAACACCTGTTGATCCACTTCTGCTGCCTGATGGGGAATCTGAACGCAATGATGTAAAGCAAGAACTAGATCTCAGTGTTGTTACTATAGAAGAGACTTCAAAAGATGAAGAAGATAAAGCAACAGATTCTGATAGTAATTTACTTGAATCTTCTAAGAGGTCAAGTAATGAAAATGAAGAATATACTTTGGCAAAGCGAATTAAGTTTGAAGATGATTATGAAATAGATAACACAAGTTATTTGGTACACAATGCTGATACTGCTAATAACTATTCAGATGTTGATGCAAATTATCCTGGTGAGCAAGTGTGTCCTAATGATGAGCTGCTATATTCTGGACAAGATCATGGTGACACTAACAGTGAGGACAGTAAAGCTACTGCATCTGTCTATGAATATGATGCAAGAAGTGAATCCTCAGTGTCCAGTCTGAAGATAGATATGAATGTAAGTAACATGACTGGTAGTGAGTCTACTGGTGCTGCTGAGTCCATTCCTTATGATAACACTGTGACAGAGTTGGAGGAAAGTCCTGAAGTTGATAAAGACACTGTTCCAGATGTAATAACACAGGAAGCTCAGGAAGAATATGTGTCAGAGCCATATCAGGAATGTGCAAAGTCTGACACTGATGTAGAATCACCACAGCAAAGCAAAGAAACTGTTGTGGAGCAGGATGTATGTCAGAGCTTTAACCAGGAGGTTGATTGCCAAGTGACACAGCCTGACCAGCCCCATTTAAAGAGTGATGTTATCAACAGTCCTGAGAAGTGTGAGAAAGAAAGCCTGCCACAGAACATGGCACAGAATTATTATGATGAGCACTTTAAGGATGCAGAGTCTTTTATATTGGAGACAAGCCTCTCAATACTTACTTCTCGTAAGTGTATAATTTATATTATTTTACCTATAAAGTTGTATGTAGCATTTTAATAATAAACTACACAGCAAAATGGTTCATTTCAGCCAAAAGACGTCCACTGCTGGACATAGGCCTCCTAGAAAAGAAATCTAGCAAAATGGTTACTGCAACATTTTTTGCTAATATTGTTGCGAAACTAATTTTTTCATTAGCCAAAAAGCTATTAAAAATCTAATAAGTACTACTATTTAAAATCTATTTATTTTTATATTATTCATAATTTGTAATCCAATTTCCCCTTACTTTGACAGAAAGTGAAGATGTGAAATATTCACCTCATCCTAACTTGATGGAGCTGTCATCGTACATGAGTGAAACAAGTGAGTATATATTTTGTAAACATGATACAAATTGAGGGTAGCTGTAAACTCTTTTGACATCAATGACATACATATTTTGTGTAGCATAAACCAGAATCAGACATAAACTTACTGCCAATGTAATTGATTTGTATTTTGTAAACTGTTCCAGATGTTACTGCTGTTGTTACAATGCCTTTGACACAAAATTCATCAATACCAATGATGGAAGTTACTAATACATCTGTAAGTTCATTTACTATAATAATTTACATAAAGCCTGGATTTTCGATAGTGAGAGAATTTTTATAAATATGAATAGATATTGCGGTTTGACAGCTTTCAGCAAACTGTCATATTTATTCTTCAGATATAAGTTATATGACTATTGAAAATTCAACCCTTAGTCAAATAATTGCTTGGAAAACCTGTATACACTGTAACTTTGTATTTTATTCCAGATTGTTTCTTACCCTGATGATAATATGAAGGATGCAGCTAAACCCAAAGCATCTGCAGTCTCGTGGAAAACTGATAATGACTGGCCAAACAATGAGAATGTTATGACATTGCACCCATTTTCAAATGTAAACACAGAAAGCGCCAAATATATTAGTGAAGACTCCAAAACGAGCATGGAAGATATAAACATGAATGATGAAAACTGTATGTACAAAGAAGATAGGGATGCTAATTTTAATATGGAATCTTCTAACTCTTCTGAAAGTTGTCAGTCGATTAAGGATTCCTCCGTGAAGCAAGAAATCGAAGCAGCGACTAGCTTGATATCTAGCACTGCTGTCACGAACCCACCTTTGAATACTACCACTATTGCACAGGGTATGTGGGCTCGAAGTAAAAAATCAAAGTTGGGAAAAGAATCTAACAGGTAATGATAGCAGGGATGCTTGTTTGATCCGACTTGTCTCTTGTATTGTGCAGTGGGCTGGTGTCCGCGGCACTCCACACCGCAAGTGCGTATTTCGCGTACTTACGGCTTACCGAGCCTCTTCTGTAAAGTATCTATTTTGCAACAAGATGCATAGATTTTTTCATACAAAGTTATGTTATGATATTATTAAAAATATTGCCAAGTTTAATAATTTTAATCATATATTTATATCGCATTCCAGAAGTCGAAGTTCAAACAAGGTGCCCCCTGGCACCGTGAATCTAGAACGCAGCTATCAGATATGTCAGGCAGCGATACAGAACAGTCCAAACCGCGACGCGTTGCGCGGTCAGCTCCGTCCGCCACCCGCGCTGCTGACGCGTCCTGCGCGATCTGTGCGCCCGCCGCCCCCTCCGCCGCCCGTACTCGTCAGACAACTACCCGTCTCTGTGATGCCTCATAATGAAGTATGTATTCATGTTATATATATGGTCTTAATGTCTTATAGAGGTATGAGGAACAGGGTTTAAAGTTCACTCATACTCTATAGAAAAGGGAGGATCCTCCAACCAGACGGGTGTTGTGTCTGGCGGGCAACTGCCCAATGATTCATGTCGGGTCGAGTATCTATGCTAGTTGCGCGGTAAACTCTGCTTGCGAGATGCAGGATTTGGGTGACGTCAGCATGACGCGTTGTTCTCATGTGGCGTTGTAGATTCCGCTACAGTCTTATCCATCTAGACTCTCCATGAAAAACGCACTGGGCGTAGTAGTCACATCCTGACAGGAGGAAACGGATCACATATTATAATAAAATTCCTTTTGACCTTTGCTTTATACGTCATGGGATGCCATATTGCATAAACTTTTTAAAAGTAGCTATTAAAATAACAGGTATAAAAGCTTTTTCTTCCAATGAAATGAAAATATGTAAGAATCCATTAACAAGAGATACGCCACTCGCGCATTTCATGATGTCAGCTAAGCGTGTCGCCGGCTGCATTCGCCGGGGGCCATATTATAATTCGCTCAACATACCGTGACGTGAAAACTGCGTTCGTCAAGCGCACGTTCAAGAGATGTATTCGCCCCAAAAAAACGACAATGAATCCTACCAGTAAATAATTTTGATAGATAATTAATAAACAAAAAAATAATTATGTCGTTTTTCAGATGAACGAGAATCGGTCTAATAACGTGGGCCAGTACATCCTAGTACAAAGAACTCCTAACGTGGCCCCACGAGCGTCCAGTGCCCCACCTGCAAACCAGAATACTAATGTGGTAAGTATTTACTGTTATCTTATTGTGCACTTACAAAACTCACTTGTCCAAATTGCATTACTACTAACTATATCCTATAACCTAACCTATCCATAGATTGGTTTTGTAGTTACAGGGTAGTCAATGTGTCCTTGCTATACGCCAAGATTATCTTAAACATGTCTAATATCTTTATTTCAAAGCATAGTATGTGCATTCTACTTATTTCCGATGCAAATGGAGCCATGAAGATAAAGCCCATATTAATCAGTACGTATTAAATTCCAGAGCGTTGCGCGGTGCCGCAGCGTGGGCGCAGACGACGCGTGTGTGTGCAACCTGCGCGCCATGATACTTTGCAAAAAATGCGGTGCCTTCTGCCACGACGACTGCATCGGATCAGCGGAGCTGTGTCTCACCTGCCTCATACGCTGACCCTACCTCTATGGTCTCACTACGGCCCATTACGCGCGGCCATTGCTATGTTGCTAGCATTAAACCTTAAAAGGAACTTTTATATAGATCGAATTTAGCTACAGCTCTAATCATATTTATACCTTTAGTTCAGCGTAGCTAAAAGATTGAACTCAAGTAAATCCAGGATTGAGGTGTGTGTGAACAAAGTAAATGGTTGTTAGGAATGGTGGTGCTATCTGTTTGAATGTATCAATAAACGAAAATATTTAGTTTGTAATCTGTGTACGAATATTGACAGTATTTTGTACTTCACAAACAAAGACACAGAGGTAGCTTTTGCAGAATTTAATGTGAAGCTTTAAGGTGGATCGAAATCGCGCTAAGGTCAGGTTTACCTAATCATTCATCATCGCTGAACTTAAGTTAGTCAACTTACTGATGTGATACTTTGCAATTTGTTAGCTCATGAATGTTGTAAGTTACAAAATTAGTTTCAGACTCTTACTTCAAAACCATTCCTGTCTAAAAGGCAGAATTATCCATTTCCTGTCCTACAGTTGTAAAATATTTAATTTGACGTATGGCAGCGGTAATGTGTGTTAGTGATTTTCTTGTTAAAATGTTAGTTATTCTTCAAACAGTAAATATATTTACACATCATACGTTGAACATAATACTTCATATTTTAAGAATCCAGATGATAACTTGTACACAGCACAATATAATTCATTCTATAGCTCGTACTTTATTTAGATCTTACGAATACATATTTTAAAGCTTAACGAAATTTAGCAGATAACTTGATAGCATTTGTTAACATTTCTTTGATACAAATAATATAGTAACGTTGTTGTTAAGAGTACAGTACACGAGAGTAGGCGCTGAGCTGAGGATTTCATTTTGCCATTATATTTTAGTATTAGGATATCATCACAATTTAATTTTATGCTACTGTTATATTAATTTTAGTGTTATTTTACCATTTCGTGACTTTATTTTGTATGTAATTTGTCAGTAAAGGCTTTAGTATTGGCATAGTAATAAAAATACTTGTGCACCATCTGATATCCCATCTATTTATAACATTTATAATTAAGAGTATGTACAGATATTTATTGATACGTGAAGACTGGTGGGTTTAACATCGGATGGACTCTTACTGTAGGTATTTATAGAACATTACTTGTTATATTTAAGTTTTTCATTATGGCGTGTACACTAATATGACACTAAGTTATGCAATATATTTATAGTTGTCTATAATATTTTTATAAGAATCTTTTACAAATTGAGAAGTAGCTTTTTGCTAATTTAAGACTTCCTCGTAATATGTATCCATACAAAATTCAAATTGTCCATATAATCTCCTTCTGATCTCTTGTTTAACTGTCCCACTTATATACTATGGACCTTTTATTGCGTATTCGGTGTAGTGTACAATGGTTATAATAACATGGTTTTATTATAACGTAAATAACTAATTATCAACAAATAACATTATATTTAGATAGTTGACGACGCTGCTCCAGCAATGCCTAGTTTATTCACATAGCAATGCCTTACATGACGACTTACAGATGCTATAAGTTACAATTAAATATTCATAGATATTATAATAGTTAATTAATAATACAAGTGTTGCTCACTATGTTTGAATCACAAATGTATAACTGTATATTTTAGCATTATATCATAATATTATCGGTATGTCACAAAAGCTAGATAACAGTCTAGGTTTTAAAGACTTTTCATGGAAGTTAGAAGTACACTATTGGGACTTTTAGAAATGTATGAAAGAATTGTAATTCTTTATAGTGTACTTAGTTTAAGATTTTCATAATCTCGGTACGCAATAATTTAATACAGAGTTTGAATAAAGTATTGAATATGAAAAGTTACATTGGTATATTTGCATATGTTTAGAAACTACCAACGACTTTTTATGAATGGCTTTTTGTTTTTTTTTATGATTTTTGCGAACTTCCTTTTTGTCGTGGAATTCTCGCATTATTGTTATTTATTGGTAATTAGTTATTTTGTGCTCATGAACATTTTTTCTCTAATAAAATTATGTTCTTCTAAGATAATAATATTTTATTTCTTGGACCTCATAAATTAACCTCTTGCACTAAGGTGAGACTACAATACAATATTAGTCCAGATATACTGGATCAAATGAAATAATCTAGCAAACTCGTAGACGTGATGGTTATCGATATCTAATGATATTAAAAAACTTTTTTCCAAAAAAAAAACATCGATGAATCAGATTAGTCATCGCGGTACACAGATGCGTGGTGTTTTTTGACGTCCCGCTCCTGGAGCGCGATCCACAGTTTGAGGGTACTGGATCAAATGAAATAAGCTAGCAAGTCTATCAAAAAGTACTCTGTGCTAGCAAACTCGTAGACGTGATGAGTATCGATATCTAATGATATTAAAAATAAAAAAACGACTTCAAAATTGGTTCATTAGTTTTTGAGAAAATCGCGGACATACAAACACATACGAGTCGAATACCTAGAGAACCTCCTTTTTTGAAGTCGGTTAAAAACAAAAAAAAAACTAAATTAAGAAAAATTACTATAATATTTTTAAATAATTTATGCTAATATTTAAAATAATAATTTAATAATAATATGTAGGTACATTTATATGAAAAAAAATAAGCAAAATGATCATAGGGCATCAAAAAATTCGTCCGCATCGCTGTCAACACGAACAGTGCCCAAAAGGCTGGCAGCATTGCCCGTTGTATGGCAATGCTAAGAAATAGGCCAGCCCTCTGAAAAAACAAATTAAGAAAAAACAAAAAAAAACTAATGAGGTCATTCAAGTATTACTTAAGCACTACAGAGACGCGGGGGTCTTTGCTTTGCTTATTTTTGATGATATATATTTATATAGGGATGGGGGTCTGGATGGGGATTACGTCAGCAGCACAGCATCATATTGTAGTCTTGGGTCAGCAGTATTTATTTTATTACTTTTTCGGATTTTCTACCAAATTTTGTCGATTTTGGTTTGTACTCACTGACCACAAGGTGTTTAATTACCGACTTCAAAAAAAAGGAGGTTATCAATTCGATACGTATGTATGTAATATTATTGGAATTGCATTATATTCACATATGATGATCTATTAGGGCTTCCAAACAAATATACAAAATTTCATAGACGTATGTATGTATGTATGTATGCATGTATGTATGTATGTATGTATGTATGTATGTTTGTCCACGCATATCTCCGGAACTATTAATCGGATCATGAGCATTTTTTTTTATTGGCTTACATTTTCTTCAACTTAGGGAACAGTGCAAGTTTCATCAAGATCGATTCAGTAATTTTCAAGATATGGACTAATACGTGTAAGTGTGACGGCCTGGCTTATTGATAAGAGCTACGGGTGTAGTGTCAAAGGGAAAACATCTCAAAACCTTGGTCAAATACTAGTGCAAAAACTAAAAATTACGAAATAAAAAGTAATTGAAAAAAATTAAACCGACTTCAAAAAGAAATTAACTCAAAATTATGAAATAACTTTAATTTCGGAAGTCGGTGGCATAAAACTAAAATACAGATCCCAAGACACCGACTTCCGAAATTAAAGTTATTTCATAATTTTGAGTTAATTTCTTTTTGAAGTCGGTTTAATTTTTTTAAATTACTTTTTTTGAGGTCAGTGTTGTAAACGAAACGTACTTTTATAAGTTATATATATAACTGCTGCTCATGAATCAATAAAGCAAGGAATAGGTATACTAGGTAGGTAGGTACTCTCTAGCGATAGCAATAAAGAAACCAGAACACATTGAAAAATGCATGTACCAATGTTTACGTAAGCATGGGGGGGGGGGTAAGCGCTTTGCTTACTTTTGCTGACGAGGGGGGGGGGTTAATAATTGCAAAAAATCTGCTACGTAATACCTACTTGATTGGCCCTTATTGAAAATTTCAATTTCATATTCTTTTTTTAGTTTATCGTCATGAGATAACTATATATACCTATCACGGCTACGATGTTTCGCTAGCCAATTTAATTTGAACCTGTATACCTCTACCAAAGCCTACCAGCCAACACACCCATGAGGGATTGACATAAATGGTCGCGTGTTCTGCGGTGATAGGTATTTGAACTTTATTCGTTAGATATTCATGCAACCTCTCATTTTGTGCAAGAAAATAATCTAATAGTGAATTTAGTCCCTCTTTCATAAACATACGACGACGTGGCCATAATGTACTCTGTGGTGGCCATGTTACAGGCAGAGCCATGGTCCATACGCCCACCACATATTATTGCGCCTAAAGTTGTTATTACGTTTATGTACTACATGAAAATTAATAAAAAAAATACGAGTTACTAATATGATGTTTCTTCTCTCTCTTAGAACGAAATGCTACCTAAACGTCGTGACGAGTCCTTGAAATTTAATATAAATTTTTTTTACAAAGTATGTAAGTACTCTAGTCGAATTAATATCATGTACATGGTAATCAACACTATTCATTGAAATCTGAACTATTAATACTCTAGATATTTTTGAATCGATTTATCATTTATTTTGATCATTGTTACGGACTCTATTGCTGTTTTCAATATAATTTTCACTATTTCGCAACTCTATTTTCATTCAATAAATGTTATTGGTTGTATCAATCACAGTGACGTTTATTTGACCCAATAGCAACATAACATTAAAGCGAATAAGCCAATCAGAAAATGACAGTTAAATATCTAGCCAATGAGACTTACTTTGGATTGTGATTCTGTAGCTCATGAGATGTTGAATTGTTGATAGTGATTTTTTTTTTTAGTCTGGTGTGTTGTGCGGCGGTTGCATGTTTGTTATTTCCTCACTCGAGGAATACGGTTTTGTCGTTATTATGTAAAATTCCCTTCTTATAATCGAACGCCACGATCTGATTCCGATTGAATTTCATCAAAATGTCGACAGTCCTGCTAGCAGTTATTGCGGTCATCCTGTGTGTACTTTTCAGAATATTGAACGTTAACAGTCAGCCCCAAAAACCTGTGATCTATGGGAGGGATAGGAGTTTTATTGAGAACATCTTATTTATATCACCATTCCTAAATGAACCGTAAGTATTCTTATTATTGTTTTAATTGTTTTCATTTATACTTTCGTTTATTTACATCCCCGTGTTCGTGCATGAGGCTAGCGTGATGATGTCACCTACCACTGGAGTCGTAAATTTTGTCCCGGTTTTTAATTGTGTATCTTTGAAAAGTTTGAAATTAGATAGATTTTGGTTTTACTTAGAGTTTGCACTAATTATCACTAATAGAAATTGTGATACGTTATCCATTTTTTATTGCTTTTATCTGGTGTTACTAAAAGCTTGATAAACCATTTGATGCCGCATACGGCATCTTCCAGAAATAACAATAGGTTTAACCCAAATGAATCATGCTCTTGTTGTGGATTTCTATCTACTTACCCATGTTTTTGGTATAACTAAGTAGTTAATTATTCTTTATCTTTTTCTAAATTATTGCTATTAGCTGGTGACCTTAGTAAACTAAATACAAAGTTTATTAACCTTAGTCTGTAAGCCTGGCAACAGTATGGAGAATAATATGTATTTTTTATTTACTTCACGTAAATGATCTACGTTCCTTACCATCAGTCAAAAGTCAATGTGCAAACATTCTTCAGTAACATAACGTAAGTATACATAGAAAGTATAAAATACTCAAACCAGAATCATAATAGAAAATTAGCCTCTATAACTCCAAACTCCTAATTAGATTCTAGCTTTATCTATATCTACAGATGTAGCTAGGTATAGTTGTATCAATACAAATTAAAGTAAGTTTTTTTTGTAAAGGTGAGTCACAGATGACTGCATAACTTGTCTCATGCCATAGATCCATAATAGCTATGATGTCATCAGGACTACCTTTATGTTAACTCAAGTACAGTGGCCAGGAAATACTCCTAAACCCAAAAAGAAAACGAAAGAAAAAGAAACTTAAAAAAATATACTTCTCTATAATTTCATTTTTGTTTACAAATACTTGATATTTTCATGTCAACAATTCATGAACTTGAGTCACTTTGACTGCATGTTTTGGGACACAGAGGGCAGGATAGGAGGTGGAGCATGGTTTATGATCCAAAACATGCAGTCAAAGTGACCTCTGCGCTGCCACTGACAATGCCGTGGAAGTGCCAAAGTTTTGGGAAAACAAGATTTAAAATACAGTCGTGCCAGAGACACGAAGAAGAAGATGAACTTGAGTAAAAAGAGTGGTTAAATATTCATGACAAATCTGGCTGTATCAATAGTAGATTTTTATTGTATGCTTAATGTATAATAATATGTATGAACAGGGCCTAGAATGTTAACACACACCTCATATATTTATTGTAAGCCTGTGTTGTCCCACTGCAGGGCAAAGGCCTCCCTTCCCTCTTTCCACTTTTCCCGGTCTACTGCGATTGTGGGCCAATCCTTTAAGGAGTCCAGCTCAACTCATACATACATTACACATATATTACATTTAAATATATGTACATATTTGATGCTAAGAACAAGGTCATGTAAAAAAGCATAGTGTGTCACACTACTAATATTGTATACTATTTAAATAATAATATTTATACTGTAACAACCAAGAGTGAGAGTCACTTTATTACTCTCTCATTGTTATATTTTTTTTGTACTGGACCATGACTGGGAACCTTCTGGTTACGGAGATATTGAAGGTCAAAATTCCAACTTTTATAGACTTTTTTTATGAAAAGAAGTTTTTAATGTTATAATCACACTAATATTATAAAGGCGAAAGTTTGTAAGTGTGTGAGTGTGTGTGTTTATATGTTTGTTACTTCTTCACGCTCAAAGGGCTGGGCCAATTTTGATAAAATTTTGTATGGAGGTAGTTAACACCCTGAATTAACATATACGCTACTTTTTATCGCGATATTCCCACGGGATCGACATTTTCGCGGGTGAAACCGCGGGGCGCAGCTAGTATATTATATAAGACAACTTTAAATACCCCCACGAGTCCCACAACTGTTGCATAGACCCACAATGTTTTATATGTGTTACATGCGCACTAAAGTAAAGAACAAATTTTCACACAAAAAATATAAGTAGTTTCCCAGCAATTATTTTTGAGCAATTTTACTTAGTTTGATGTATAGAATGTATTATAGTTGACGGCTATGTGAAGGATCTAGTTTCTGCCCGCACCTTTATTCGCGCGAAATTTCTTGTTTTAACATAAAATATACCTTATGACATTCGGCAATGCTGTAGCTGTCCCATTAGTGAAATAATTTTCGGAATCCCTCACTAATTTTACCTCTTTGTAATATTGTACATAACATTGTTGTTTTAGACTGACACAGTAACTTGCTCGTATTTCAGCAAACAATTGTCACAATAACAAATTGATTGCAAGTTTACAATATCAAGCAATCATAACAATAAATTGAAGAACAATTGAACAAGTGACATGCATCATAGGAATGTCTCGTGGCAAAGTCTGGAAACAGTATTTTACCTATAATATGCTTTGGTTGTTTGTATAAACATTCCTGCAATCAGTGAGTGAGTTTCACTATGAGCAGATGTTTTGAGTGATGTATTGGCGTGTAGAGTGTGCTCCTCAGCAAGAGCAACCCCTCATTAATTGTTTTACAAGATTGTAGCGGTATCTACAACGCCACTTGAGAACAACGCGTCATACTGACGTCACGCAAAATCCTGCGTCTCTCAAGCAGAGTTTACCGCGCAACTAGCATAGATACAACGGCCCGACATGAATAATCGGGCAGTTGCCCGCCAGACACAACACCCTCCTGGAGGATCCTCCCTTTTCTATAGAGTATGAGTAAACTTTACACACTGTTCTTCATACCTCTATTACCTCTATAATATCTTTCCTCTTGAGGCGCTTGACGTAGCTGCGCATTGTGAGCTGCGTTGCCAGTGTATTGGGGTGACTCTTTCCTGTATCTTGTAGTTACACTCTGGACTTCCTCCTTCACCGTTGCAATCTCAATGCTCATGGAGTTCCGCGACAGTAGTAAGCCATGGTGCATTGCATGTGGTTCGTAGGACTGAGCTTTGTATCCTTTGAAGGCATGTTATGCTGGAACTGCAAGCACTCCCCCGGAGCTGAATACCGTGGGTTTTTTTTTTTGTGGATGGGATATCATCAAATGACCCCTCCGCTCTCTCTTCCTTAGCCCTTTATATTCCGGGCCAGTGGTAACCCTTTCGGACAATCCCGCTGACCCGGCAGGCTTCGGCCCTAAGGGGCCCCTACCTTGATGCTGACATCTCTTTGAGGCGCGCGTGGAACACGTACCTACGCGCCGTCCGGCACGGGCCTGGTCCTGATCGGACGGTGAGCTACCCAACTACCCATTACTCTCCGCCCGCAGGCGCAGGCCCGCGCCTATGGTGGCCGGGAGTCGTCACGCGGCGCGGCTCCCGACGCCCGGTGCGTTTCCCGCTGCTGCTGGGACGGGAGGCTCTCTCCCTCATCCATCCCGCCACCTCCTTCGCTAGCATGACTGCTTGGCAGAAGGAGGTGACTGCCTCCCACTCCCTCTCACTCCGGACCATGGCTTCACCATGGCATCCACATGGGCTTGAGTAGGTACTACTTTGTAGATTAGCAGTTTATTGTCTATTGACAATGTGCTGTTTCGACCCAGTAGCCACAGTAGGCCCTTGAATTTTAAAGACTTGGAAGGATCAATTCCTCTACACACTCGATAACTAAAAAAATTAGGTAGAAAGACTACATGAAAAAATAAAACATGTATTTAATAAAATGTTGAGACATAAGTATGTACATTTTTAGTTTTTGTTAAAAATACTACCGGCGTCTATTAACAAATTAACCCTGATGTCAATGGGTATAACAATCTTGACTCATTTACTAGCTCAGCCTTGAATATCTATTGCTTCATTGAAAATGTAACAGCATTGTTTTGTTCAATTTTATTTATCCACATGTATCACATTATTGTCTGCTTACTTTATATTTAAACTAGCTGTTCGCCGCGGTGTCACACGCTGCGCGGCTCCTAAGGGTCGTAGCGTGATGTTATATAGCCTATAGCCTTCCTCGATAAATGGACTACCCAACACTAAAAGAATCATTCAAATCGGACCAGTAGTTCAGAGATTAGCGCGTTCAAACAAACAAACAAACAAACTCTGCAGCTTTATAATATTACTAGCTGTTCCCCGCGGTGTCACACGCTGCGCGGCTCCTAAGGGTCGTAGCGTGATGTTATATAGCCTATAGCCTTCCTCGATAAATGGACTACCCAACACTAAAAGAATCATTCAAATCGGACCAGTAGTTCAGAGATTAGCGCGTTCAAACAAACAAACAAACTCTGCAGCTTTATAATATTAGTATAGATAGTATAGATATGCAATAGGTACATAATGTAGCAAATTTATTACATGTAAATTAAATACAAATTATTTCGGTAAGTACATATTACATAGTCTACATAGGTACAGACGCCAGCACATGACATCAAGCTAAGCTACTGCTAACTAGGAAATCGGCAGATGTAATCGCAGTTAGAACGATTGGATCCGATTTAGTGTAAATTGGAGGTCCAACCGCACTACTTCCTAAATTGTGAACGATCACAACGATCTAGGATAGTGTAATCACGGCGCTACGATTTAGAACGACTAGTCGGCGTCCGCGCTTTGAGCAAAATGGACGAGTAGACCGCGCGCACGAATGCTACCAAAGAGTGTTTTTTATATAAATGCTACATACAACATGGCGACTGTATCGGAAACGACAGCATTGCCCACAGAAAAAGAAATCCATACTACGAGTGTATACTATTCATACTATAATATCATAAATTCGAAAGTAACTCTGTCTGTCTGTATGTTAACTTTTCACGCCTAAACTACTGAACGTATTTCGATGGCAGAGAGATAGCTCGTTTAGTCGACATTTGACAGATTCTACTTTTGACATCATAGTCTACATATGACAGATTCTACATATGACAGATTCTACATATGACAGATTCTACATATGACAGATTCTACTTATGACAGATCCTACATATGACAGATCTGATATGTTGGTTTGTCGACGGAGCCCCGCTTCGCGGTCTCCTATTTCTACGTAAAAAGTTTAAAGTAACCTAACCAAACCGAACCTCGGGGTACCCTTCGCTCGCTCTTGGATCCTATGCCGACATCGGGGCTCCTATTTCTGTGTAAAGGGTTTAAAGTAACCTAACCAAACCGAACCTCGGGGTGCCCTTCGGTCGCTCTTGCATCCTATGTCGACGTAGCCCTGCTTCGCGGGGCTCCTATTTCTGTGTAGACTCTACACAAAAGTAACCTAACCAAACCGAATATAGAATCTGTCATATGTAGACTATGATGTCAAAAGTAGAATCTGTCAAATGTCGACTAAACGAGATAGCTCGCTGCTATTAGCGGACTAAATGAAACTACAACAATTGTCTGAATTTGTCTGCAACAATTTGCGCGCGCTAGTGTCATATCTACCTTTTAATATAATATCATTGCAAACATGACTGACACTAATGGCATTGAACTATACCTACACATATATGACTCACTTAACCCAAGTAACGCTCGCGCTGCTGGTCTACAGACATGAGTGTTAAGACTCAAAACTATGACAAATTGTAATCATATCCTACAACTCTAAAGAAAAACAAAGAAAGTTACCTAATAAAATAAATGCTAGAATCTAGGCTATGGAATCGTGTGACTAACTGCAGGTCAATCGATCTACGTTTAGCGTAGCATAAGGTTGCCACCACAATTGCCACCAATGCCGCACATGGAATAAAAACTCCTTGCCTTAAAGAGCGCGTCAAAAATGATTCATGCTATTATAGACTCACATAGCAAGACTAAACCTAGGCACGGTTGAGTCATGGACGAAAATAAGGTACCCACCTACTACTCACGAAATCACATAATACCTATAAATAAATTTCCTAATCATGTCTTCAAACTAGAAACAAAAAAAATATATAAACATCCGAATTGAGAACCTCCTCCTTTTTTGAAGTCGGTTAAAAATAAATAAGTAAGTACGAAAACTGGTTGACCCTTAGCTAAACCAATACCCCAAAAAAAGTAGTCACATTACGTGAAATACTGGTGATATACGAATAACGACCCTTACAAATCAACGTGCAAAAAAAATATTTCAGGAATTAACACAAACACCGAAAGGCAGCGAAGACTGTTTTAGGCCAATAAATTCTCCATAAATATTTGCACATAAATACTGTAGGTACAGTCGGCAACAAAAGTTGATTAACACTTCCGTTTTTTTTAATCTCAGTTATTGAGCAAAATATTAATACTTCAGTTTTTTTTTTATCGCGGTAATTTAGCAAAATGTTTGTTCAAAAATGCATTGTACTTCTGCTGCAATTTTGAACAAGTACCTATTTTGCTCAATAACCGAGATTAAAAAAACTGAAGTGTTAATCGACTTTTGTTGCTGACCGTGCTACTGGCTCTAAAAATTCGAGCGCCCCCCGTCATAACAAAACACCCTGAAATATTTCAATAACAACGTGCATACTTAGTCCAACAGGTTGTTTACCAAGCCCTTTCGTTTCAGATACATACCGACTCGGCTGTGGGGCTTCAGCGGCCATGTTCAGACGATACTGCACAGTCTAATCGGGCGTGTCCGTTGCCCCTGGCCTATAGGCGGTCGGGTGTCGCTGGTATTGCCTGATAAGTCCACCCTCACGTATGACCTGTACGAACCCGTTGGAAACGAGCACGAAGGTATGGCAGTCTTTCTATTCAAGACTGAAAATTCTTAAGTCTTCAAAAAAACTCGCTAACAGGTTCCGGCGCGGTAAACGAGACACAATAGAAGTTTTATGGTTATGACGGCTATAGCCGTATAGTGCCCTTGGAAAGTATTAAGTCCAATCAAGAAAAAAAATACACACCTGTAGGTAGATTTATTATTAACTCGTATAATGTCTAAGCGCCTTGTTGCTGGGCGAAGGAAGGCCATCATTTCCATCCAAATCTCGATTTTATGCGAGCCATGCAATTACATCACCTCAGCTGACTCACTCATTGCAGATTGATTCATTTCATAAACATAGGATGGGTCTCATAAGGGTAACACATGTTTTACCCCCTTGGCTCAAGTCTTGAACTCCGTATGATTAGGTTTTCCGATTTTAATCGTTGCGATTTAGTTATAAAATCGCAAACATGAAAATTTTTCAAGCGAATTCTCATGCGATTTTTTTTCGCAGTGCGCGGTCTCTAGTATATATATTATACCCTAGTGTTGCTAACTGAATCCAAGAGTGCGTGTAGGTGTTCGAAAGGTGCACAGCTAGCACTTTTCTACTGGGAATAATTCGCTTGACGTCATCACAATAACATTACTGTACCGGGGCGTCAGCGTCACAACAATACATATTATAAAGCCCGTATAGTAAATCAACACGGTGCAAGGTCATATAAGTAACTTGCTACTGTCTTTCCACTCGATTGGTTCATCTCTTGCATCACGAAGACATTGTTCGGCTTAGTTCAGCTCGTCAAACCAGTTTATTATACTTAAGGGCGCACCGAGCTTCTAGCGCTAAACGATTTTAGGTATTCTATGCGCTCCGTGTATGTGTGCGTGAGGCACACCGGCAAGAGATCGAACGGCTAGATAGATAAGAGCACTGCGCCAATCGCGCGCCGCGCGCCGAGAGCCGTGCGCCGCGCGCCGATCGACTAGCGAGGTGCTACCAATATTTACAAAATAACGATTTGAAATACTTTTATTGGAAATATTCACGTTATGAAAACTTTTTCAGATTTTACACAATTTATAATTTATCGTCGTTAGGTAGGTATCTATGATCAATGAAAAATGAACCAATATTAGTATAATTTACTTAGTCGAATTATTAACTATTACAATTAATTACTTTTTATGATAATATTCAAAGTACAATAGAAACTTAAAAGTGATCTCAATAACGTAAAATAACATAACGGCTAAATAAGTAGGGTAAAAGTCCCAGTAGTCGACCCTTTATTTTCAATTTCAAATTATTTATTCTTCAAAGTAGATTCAATGAAATACTTTTGTTACTACGTAGTAAATGATAAATGATTTATTTTCTGTAAGTAGGTTTGTACAGACGCCAGCAGGTCAACCTACCCGAAACTGTCAGATTTTCCCAATCAACCTTGAACCTTATGCTTTAGCAATAAAGTCGAAAATCTATTAAAGAAATCTGACAGATTGTAGTAACTTGATGTGCTGGCGTCTGTACAAACACTTTTACACGTCAATCATATTTTTTTTTAAACTAGATGAGGTCGGCGTTTCCTATCTGACTATTCTGAGAAGAAGGCCGAAACAAACTCAGAAGTCACAGTCTCTTTTAAAGTCCAGACAAAATCTTGGTCAGATCGTGTGAAGACCATGTAGATTGGTGTCTGAAATGGTCTTTTGAGGAAAGAACCACACAGATTGAGCGGACCTGTCCAATCAGTGCACGCATTTGTCAAAAATCGTGCAGCTCAACTCAGAACTTGAGGAGCTCAACGATTCGACGAACAATACAAAGACAGGACATTTGGGTAGGCCGCATAAACTACTCAAACTGCCAGATCATGATTAAAACTAAGAAGGAAAAAAGAAATGACCCACATAGTCCTCACATTCACAATAATTAAATAAAAAATTAAAACCGGGCACACTGAGTTTCTAGCGCTGATCGATTTTAGGCATTCTATGCGCTCTGTGTATGTGTGCGTGAGGCACACCGGCAAGAAAGCGAACGGCTAGACAGATAAGAGAACTGCGCAAATCGCGCGGCGCGCGCGTCGAGCCGTGCGCCGATCGACTCGCGAGATGCTAGTGCTACCAATATTTACAAAATAAAAAAACACGATTTGAAATACTTTTATTGGAAATATTCACGATATGAAAGCTTTTTTCAGATTTTACACAATTTTTAAAATTTATAATTTACCGTCGCCGTCGTTAGATAGGTCCTGTATCTACGATCAATGAAAAATGGATATTACTTATTAGGTTTATTTTACTTAGTCAATTAATTACCTTTTATGATAATATTCTAAGTACAATAGAAAATTAAAAATGATCTCATAACGTAAAATAACATATCGGCTAAATAAGTAGGGTAAAAGTCCCAGTAGTCGACCCTTAATTTGCAATTTCAAATTATTTATTCTTCAAAGTAGATTCAATAAAATACTTTTGTTAGTACGTAGTAAGTTTTTGCAAGCAGATTCTATTGAATTTCTGATAATGAAGTTACATTGTAAGTATTTTGTTCGATAAGGCAAGACGTCACATAGCCACACAAAATATGCATTCCCTATGAAAATATAATGTGAGAGCGTCGACTTCTGGATAACATGTTTCAGGAAGAAAGTAGCCAGCAAAATTGTTATTTACGATAAGATCGGTTAATATACCGGATAATTTTTTTACCGGTTCCAAATTTATACAGGTTGTCCTATGATTATGAACAACTTTCACTATAGGACCATCTCTGAAATCACGAAAAAAAATCTGCTGTTTAAAACAAAAGTTCAATGCCTACTTGACCAAAGTCAAAGTTAAAGCATTTATTTCAAATGGGCACATAAATGGCACTTTTGAACGTCAAAATTTACATTTAAAAAATAGAATTGATTCTAGTCGCCCGTTCCAAAATGTATGAAACAGCTTTTTTTTCCGTGTTTTCGGAGTTGGTCCCATAGTGAACTGCAACTGTTCTAATAATTAAATAAAATCTAAAACTCTATTTCCACTTATTCTGATCTCTTCAAATTTTTCTTCAGGTTCTATTGTATAATAATCTTCTTCTGAATCAGCTGACGAATGATGTGTAGAAAACAAAACGGTGAAGGAAACCGGCATGTCCTAAAACAAAAAATTTGTAGACGTAGAAGTGCCAACAACTGGTACATTTACCCTATAAAACAGAAAAAGATAAAGAATTTTCCAGTGTACCAATGTAGTTTCTATCTGCACTTGTCTTTCTCTCTCGTCATCAGATGATTCAAATTTATTTTGCAGTGAAATGTCAACAACTGGTACATTTACACTATAAATAGAAAAAAATATACAGAGAATGATTAAAATTAGATTTAATTTAGTGATTTTTACCCACCTTTCGTACGTAAACTGTATTGCAGAAATATCATAAATACTCGTAGATATAATACACACACAGGTACAGGTAATACATTCTACAAATAAATTTAAAAAATAATATTAAAAATAAATAAAAAAACTTTAGAATAGCGACTCATAAAAAAGGTCACTCCATTTTTAATCATTCTAATTAATTAATTTTTTATATATAAATCGCTGCGCAGGCTAGCGCGCGCGCGCGCCCGCGTCACCGTATAAAGATATACAGTATTTCGACTTCATACAAACGGACGAAACGCGAGCTATATCTACGCGCCTCGACCTCGGGATGCGCTCGGCATGCAGACAGTCGCGACTGTGCCGCAGTGACGAACGGACGGTGTGTTGTTTTTTTTAACAATAACTGCGCAAAATAAATTGAAGTACATATTTAATATGACGAGTAGGCTATATTGTGCTGTTTTTGGTTGCATGAATTCGTCAATAACGCATCCAGAGATAACTTTTTTTTAGATTACCTGGAAACTCTGAAAGGTAAGAGTATGAAATAATTTTACTTACTAGTAGGTAGGTACATAATGTGTGTCTTTTTAATGGATAAGTATTTCCTTTTATCTCCCGAAAAAAAAGATGTCTGGTTTAATAAATAAAGTGAATAGAGTAAAGGAAAGTGAGACACGAGTGAAATAGGTAGTTATAGGCGGTTCATGAATCATTATACGGTAGGTACGCTTGTGTTAAAACCTCTGGGCATGTGTGTTTTGTTCTGTTAGTTTGTGTAATTCAAAGTAAAGACGTGGTTTTTATTATTAACTAGCTTCTGCCCGCGACTTCGTCCGCGTGAAATTTCACCCTCTTAGGGGTGGAATTTCGAAAAACCCTTTCTTAGTGGATACCTACTCTTCACAAAGAACACACCCTCCAAATTTCATGTCTCTAGGAGCAGCGGTTTAGACTGTGCGTTGATATATCAACAATCAGTCAGTTTATCATTTTATATATATATATATAGAAGATATTTATGTACACACAGTAAAATACAATAACAAAACTAAATGGAAACACAAAGTAGGCAAATGTAATTAAAATGCTGGAGGCGGGCAGCCCTATCGCATGTTTACGTACCGCGCGGCTGTAGGCATTTATTTCAAGGTTACGGCCGAGTTACAATACTGTATGATCTTTATACTGTGCCCGCGTGCCGCGCGCACGGCGACTGTGCTGAGAATGCAATCACTATACGTGGTTGAAAGGATCTCGGTACTTTTCTAAACAGCCTATATAAGGCGAGATTAATTTATACAGCCAAATTCATACTAGGGGCTTGGTAAGTGATAGATGAGTATCACGGATCGACAACATCACAACATATTATGCAAATGCAAAATAAAATGTTGACCTATTTGTATTTGTGTATTTGACTAAGAGCTGGGATTGCGTTAGAACCACACGAAAAAAAAAATTACGAAATTCACAAATGCGGTCATCGACCCTTGATACTGAGCACTTACCGAGTCATCAGTATAAATTTGGCTGCATGAATTAATGTCACCAGATACTAGAAAGTAGGTAGGTACTGTACTGAATATACTTACGAAGCAACAGGAGTATTCTCTTTGTCTTCAACATTCTCAGCAAAGATAAATTAAATTGTTTTTAAAATACCCCATTAAAAAAAATAACACCACCTAGTAAGGCAATTAGCTCAGATTACAGTTTATTTTATAATCTGACGCAATTGGTAAATAAGTAGGTAAATATACGAATTTTACTTACTTCATTTTTTCATGCAAGCGAAGGGGCAAGGGCAAGGGGCAAGAAAAGGGGTTGGCTAAAAACCAATGCTAAACGCATTGGTTTTTCGCCAACCCCTTCTCTCCCTTGATTTCTTTACTTTGTTCCCCATTTCAAATACGCTACAGTGAATTTTCATACAATTTTCTTCGTTACATTATTAAATCCGTGCGTAAGCGCAAGCGACACAAGCTCCCCGTCCGATGGCCGAAGCAGGACTAAAGCGGATAGGAGGGCGGCGCGGTAGCTCAGGGTATGCTGGGCGAAACTCGCGCGACTTTAGGTATTTCCTTCTTATTGTTAAACAAATACACATTTTGAAAATGTAAAGTATATACGTTGTATAAAACATGTAGTTTTGTTATTATTCAAAAACTGATGACCTTCCGCGAAGTATTCACGCCGTACTAAGCGTTTGTTTTGTTTTTTAGAGATAACTTTGTGAATTTATTCTATCGAGCCAACTTTATCAAATCGTGTTTCCATCGTGTATACTGGCTAGTATATATGCCCAATAATATCAATTTATTTCCTTAGATTTTTATTTAATTGTTTACTACTTCAAACAACCGTTAGAAAAACGTGTTTTTGTGTATAAAAAGCTCGGTGCCCCGTTAAAGTTTTTTAACTGTAGTGGCGTGGTTTGGTTTTATGACATAACACCACGCCTGTATTCCCCAAAGAGGAAGGCGTATAGGGATGGCGAACCAATGGCACGCGTGTCATTGGTGGCACGTAACAAATTAATTTGGGCACGGCATCATTACAGGAATTTAGGTACCTACCTAAGTCAAAGCCTAAGTTTAATAAATGGGTAATAAATAAATAAGTCATCTATTTTGCAACAGCAGAAGTCGCACTAATTTGTCATTTTATTTAAATAAATATACATTAGTCCTGCACCAACCGTGGGGTTTTACTCGTCAACTTGTACTTGTATAGTGCGAACAGGGATAATCGTCGGTTGGTGTCTCATTTCATTAAAAACGTCTTAGAACAGGCCTCTGCGAGTTGGTTTCGCCCCTTCGTACGCCTTCCAAAAAAAGTCAAAGCATTTATTTCAAATAGGCACATAAAAGGCACTTTTGAACATGAAAATTTTCAAAAGTCCAGCTGGGCAATTGCGTAACACATTTATCAATCGGAATCGGTTTCATTTTGACAGTTCAACAACATTCATTGCGTTACGAGTTGGCAGACTTTTTAGAATTTATGAAGCAATGGATTGGCAATTTGATTCAAAATGATTCAGATTCCGATTGATAGTGTTACGCAATTAGGGTGCGGGACCCGAGAAATGTCGAGAGAGTTCAAAAATAATAATAATGCGAATGTTTATAGTTTTAATTTAGCAATCACTAAGCCAAGATTGTTTGTTGGTACGTCATGGCCGCATGAAATATTTATTTGGAAAAAATGGCACGTAGATGTATAGAGGTTCGCTATCCCTGGTCTAGAGAATGTGAATTTACATCTCGCCAGTATTTTTAAGTCCCATGTCTGTAATAGTAGCGATCTTATTGCCATATTGGGCAAACTCCGGGCTGCTACTGAAAATATTCGATCGGAAAAACAACAACACTGCCTGGCTTGGGGACCTAAGCAGTCGTGCTTGCTGCAATTAGACCACGGCACCAGGTAGTCAAATAGTTTCGGAGCACGCGCCGATATGATATCGCATCATACGATACACGTCATGCTGCTATACATACCTAATTATTTATATCAGTAGCATTCTCGCATCGGTTACCAGTCCCCTAAGATAACAGCGAATAAATTCACGTAGATTTTGTACCTATACGCTAATATGTAATGTTGATAAACCTGTCATGAACATCAAAGCATCTAGTCATCATTTCAAAATGTACATAACATTATCAGCCCCTTATCATAGCAGGAAATTTTAAAGTGAGTCAGTAGTCTGAGAGACATTTTCAGTTTATAATCCGGCATTCAAAACAACTGCAACGGAGCCTACGACTCGTAAGTCGGGGCCATTGCCACAGAGCCACCATTGTAACACTATCAGTAACAATGGCTTCTTTTGATAGTTCAACAACATTCATTGCGTAATTTACGTACTTAGTTGAGCAAACAAATTTTTCGAATATAATGAAGTAAGTAATGGATTAGCAATATTCTTCAAAACGACTGAGATTGATAGTGTGTTACACGATTAGGGTGCAGTGTAAACTGTTTTCTTATACTATTAAACCTCCATACTATCCTAGGACAGCTCAAGGTGTTACCACAAACGCGACGTGGAGTCGACAAACTCAAACTCAAAGCATTTATTTCAATGAAACCATTTAAATTTACAGGCACTTTTGAATTGTCAAGAAGTCAGTCAGTCAGAAAATATGAAGCTAGTTGTCCATTCCAAAGCGTAGGTACCTATGGAGAAGAACGGGCAAGAAACTCCATGGACACTCTTTTAAATTATATTTTTACAATAATATTAGTTAGGTACATCATTATTTTAATGTTGAATTTATAATTATATGTGAGAACGATGTAAAAAAGACGTACGCGTTAAAAGCGTCCAGAGTACAGCAAATAGTAAGAAAACAACAATCCAAAAATAAAATAATTAAAAAAAACCCGAGGCAGCTAAGTAATGACCAGCCCCAACTGACGGCGCCCGTTCACGAACATGACGCATAGATCAGCACCATTCAGCTCAACCATTTTGAAGGGAGCTAAATGATCCAACACACACGCCACCGTCAGCGACAAATTTGTGTGAGCATGACATACTATCACCCGCCAGGGCACATTCAAGTCAATGAAAGACATTTTACCCGGTAAATGGTACTTAAGGTATATAGTACTCGTATATACATAGAACTCACATCTGTGATACAAAGGAAATTGAGTTTACAGTACCATTCATCTACAGAAATCATAAACCATTTAGAGTCATGTAATGTAAAATTAGTTGGTAACTGGAAACACTTTTCTAGTCACGCGAGGAAAATGTGCTCCGTGGAAGATTGCAATAACGTCAAATACTCGTGTACTTACAGTTTCCCAATACGTGACTATGGGCGAAATTTATAGGTGCATTTATAAGTTGATTTTCTTTAAATTTTAAAAATGTTAACAAATGTTTCAGGTTCTATTATTCAACTCAAACTATGTGTAATCGATCTACTTATATCTTTTAAACTTAAAATCAACTTTTAATCGTATGAATGTAAATTTCTCACTTTAGATAAAAAAAATTGTATCTTGCACTAATGGTACCGGAAGATATTTTTTTTTATTAATGAAAGGGTATTCCATGATAGTCCCATCGCAAAAAAAAAAAAAACATAAAAAGAGCTTTCGAAAAAAGCTATAAATTTTTAAAGAATTTCTATAAAAATTTAAAAAAATATTCATATCTCCTAAACTATCAAAAATCGCGGAACATACATGGGGTATTCTCGGATACCCCTAGGTATGAGGAATCAATTTTTTTTTATTGACGTCACTATTTGGTCCACCCTGCTGTTATTTTGACATTACAAACAGACACTTCGACTTTTCTTACATATTTGTATATAATTTATATACAGATATGTAAAAAAAATATAATATATTGTATATAATAATGTATTAAATGATAAATTGAAATACGTCCTAGTAATCGTAAATCAATAACTTATGTCGGCCTGTGCGTAATAGATAAAGGTGCTGATACCTATGAATTCGCCAATAATGTGTGATGTTTGCGAATGCTGTTTCTATGCCGTCGTAAAAGGAAAAACAACGCATGAATCAGTTCGTCGTCATCCTACGGAAGTTGTAAGAGCCGAGTGGCGGAAACCGGTGTTTATGGTCACTCTAGCCGGGGGGGATACTGGCCGTTGATTATTTTTGCACATCCAGTCGATTAATGCTACATTTAGGTACCAGTGGGAATGTGGCACTGATGTTCAATCAACATCATCATGGGTCAAGGGAGCAGCGTCAGCGGTGTCCCAGTGGTAACGGCCGCGAATTACAAGTTGTAGGTCGTAGGTTCGAACCCAGTCAGGCGCTTTACTTTGTGTAAATTATTTCATCACCTCTCAAAACGCTAAAGGAAAATATCGTGAGGAAACCGGCATGTCCTAGAACCAACAATTCTCAGATGTGTGACATCTACCAAGCCGCACTGGGCCCGCGTGGTGGATAACGGCCCACTCCCTTTCACTGCCCCAGCTTGGCAAGGGTGCATTTTTGTTTCGAATTTCTGAAATTTTCGTTCATACAAACACTGTCCTGGCAATACCGAACATAACAAAAAAAGAATTATCCAATTTGGTGCAGTCATTCGGAAGTTATGCGCGTACAGACAGGCCGTCACACTTACACGTATTATTAGTCCATATCTTGAAAATTACTGAATCGATTTTGATGAAACTTGCACTGTTCCCTAAGTTGAAGTAAATGTAAGCCAATAAAAAAAATGGTCACGGTCCGATTCATAGTTGCGGAGAAATGCGTGGACAAACATACATCTATACTAATATTATAAAGCTGCAGAGTTTGTTTGTTTGTTTGTTTGTTTGAACGCGCTAATCTCTGGAACTACTGGTCCGATTTGAATGATTCTTTTAGTGTTGGGTAGTCCATTTATCGAGGAAGGCTATAGGCTATATAACATCACGCTACGACCCTTAGGAGCCGCGCAGCGTGTGACACCGCGGGGAACAGCTAGTACATACATACGTCTATAGAATTTTGTATATTTGTTTGGAATCCCTAATAGATTGTCATATAACGCACCCACAATACAGGAGAAATTCCTAGTGTGGGGCAAAGTTTAAAAAAAAATAAATGTGAATATAATGCAATTCTAATAATATTACATTTACAGAACACTCTTGACAATGATTACTTGTTTTGATGCTGACTATAAGCAAACCAATGGCAAAGATTTCCGATAGGCCTTGACACAACTTAGAATTCAAGTCACTTAGTGAGGAAGTAATTCGAAGAACATTAACAATTCACGTGTTACGTAATACTAATACATTACCTACTTTGTTTATAATTTATTTACAAACCTTTATCTCGTACAAATATTGGAAGGGATCAACCTTTTGGAGGCCCTTCTAGTTATGGTGTTCTCGCTAGGTCACTTACTCGCTGATTGACTCTATCTCTCAATGTGGAAACCAACGGGGTAATTGCGCAACACATAAATTTACGTTTTTGAGCAGACGAATTTTCCGAACTTATGAAGCAATGGGTGTCAAAATGCAAGGCATTGCGATAAATTTTCATAACTTAAATGCATACGCAATTACCCCGCAGCTCCTCGACTCTATCATTAGAGAGACCAGCAACTGGTTTCCCCAAAAGATGTCAAAATTAGTTACTTACCTGTTGTTTTGATACCACACCGCATCTTAAATTATGGAGTAATCTGAATTGCTAGACGAGAGACACTGGCGCCGATTCCCTTGTTCACAAACTAAACTAAATTTAAGTTCAGGCATCTTTTTCTTTCTATTTCAATATGACAAGGACAGAAGATAAATATTAGTTTAGTCCTGTCAAATTAAGGTACTCCATAGCAAGTTTAGACGTGATTAAAAACATGGCTACTAAAAATACGTCAATTTACGTTAGGCGCTGTCTAATTTGACAGGACTAAACTAATATTTATCTTCTGTCCTTTTCATAATGAAATAGAAAGAAAAAGATGTACTGAACTTAAAATTAGTTTAGTTTGTGAACAAGGGAATCGGCGCCAGTGTCCTTTCATAAAGGCAAATATTTTCCTTCATCAATTCAGCCTATCGCAGTACCTTGCTGGACATAGACTTCTCCCAAGCTGCGCCACAATACTCTATCCTACGCCTTCCGAATCCAGTCTATCTCAGCTACCTTGATAAGAACGTCCGTCCATTTAGCTGGAGGACATCCCACAATACGCACTACCACCACACAATTTTCCCCAACACTAACATTATTTTTCGCCCCACAGATGACGTGACGGTCGCGATCTGTCCCGGCATTGGCAACACATCTGAGAGCGTGTACATCAGAACCTACGTGCACTACTCACAATGCCACGGATACCGATGTGCCGTGCTCAACCATATAGGGGCTCTCAATAGTGTCCCAGTTTCTGGCAATCGGATCTTTTCGTACGGTAAGATATTTTTTTATACAAGTATCTGAACGGCAGTCGATCCAAAGTAGGATGCGGGAGAAATAAATAGTTATCGTTGGATACTATAAGAAGTGCACTGGGCGGACATAGAATATAAGAGCATCCATGAATAATAGGTAACGAAAACACGGGTAAACCTAGGAAGCACAGCCCACTGACGTTTTATTTTCATCTCTCGGCTTAACACCGAGAGATGAAAATCCAGTGCGCGATAAGATCCCGCCACAATATTTTTACATTACGTTCGTGCGATGTGGCCTAATACTCAGTACCTTGCCGACTGGCTAATGTTTTTATTGAGCTATTCTCCAATACCTCGAGCCGGTAAGAGACTCGAAGATCCCAAAGCCATAAATTTTCGATCATTAGATTTTACTCCCAATATAGGTAACTCCCCAATCTGCATTCATTACCGCAGCTTGACAGCGCTGATTCAAACTATGGTACGATGTTTTACATAATAGATTTTCTGTAAACATAAACAAAGAAATACACAAAGTAATCGCAACGTAATAAACAGTCACGTTGTTTGCAATACGGATGCATAAAACTTTCTGCGAAATTGAATCCGATTTATGGCCCTTAAAACTTTTTGTAACACTTACAATGTATTATTTTTTATTTTGTAATGATTAAAAAACAGGTTTAATCATCACATAATGTGCTCTTTTAGAATTTCGAATTATTCTAACGTGACGATATTATATGGACGTATTATAAAATATAATATGCAAGTACGCGAACGGTATAACCATTAGATATAAGAAAGAAGATGTTATCGCGACATTATTTCCATATATTTTGTAGTTTTATAGTCATGCCGTAACATGAACGTCCACGATAATATCTCACGTAAGAAATTATAAAGGCAGTCATAATATGAATTATGGTAGAGGTGCTACGGTGCGTTGACGGCGATGCGCAAACGCATAGTTAAGCTTGAGGAGAACGGGTACTGTTCTAAATGCTTCGTTAATTAGAGATTGTACATAGTTTGTATAGATCCATTATATACGTATCTTAGTATGTATAAAGTCCTTACACGTGTTCCGTGTACTGAGATAATGGAGATTTCGCTAGACAGCTATTGTGGAATGGAAGAGTCCAACTACATGCTACATAGTTTGTATTGTAAACAGAAAAACGAATAGATACTACAATACTTATCTATTATGTATTATGAAAATTGTCTCTGTTCGTGGATGCTTGCTTATATTACACATTGCATTCTTTCAACTTTTTCACACGTTATGTAGACCATCTTGCAACTTCCGGCCATAGTGAGTCTTGGAGGATAGTATTGCACTCTAAGCAATCTTCTTGTTATGATATTGTGGCACGAAATAATTTGTTACAAATAATCACAAAATAACTTCTTATTCTTCCGTGTCTGCACGATCAATAATTGTAATTAAATCAAGTCTTAATTTTTTTTTAAAGGAGTGCTTTCTGTGTCCTCTTTCAGGAACGAAGTTCCTTACGTGATGCTCGCACACACACACACACACACTAGTATATAATAGGAAGAGACAGAGAGAGAGAGAGCGCGAAATTCGAATGGGAGGGGGCATAACGCTTTTTCCTTGCGTGACGATTTTTACCTGTCAACTCTTACCGTAAGTCGCGTTAAGGACGCGTTTACGAATCTGACAAAAATAAGTAGTTTTATGGTACACTTTGCAGCAAAATGAGACTAAACCAAATGTAACTAATAATTACCACATATAGTTTACTCCTTCATCTTCAAATGGTAGCTATTTTTTATTAAAAAATGTTGGTTTTTAATATAGTAAAAAATAATTTCCGTTGCCTCTTCACACAAAATCGACGATATCGTGCTGACTTTGGGGATATTTTTCTTCTATTTAATAACATAAATTTATTTATTTAAAAATATTTTATGTAAGCAGACATGTTCAACTCAAAAAGGTACTAAAAAGAACTATCAAAATGTTACAAATAGGCTCAGAAAAAAATAAAAATCGGAGTCCATTTTTTCACATATTTAGCTGTAACGCGTGAATCTTATTGGATTGTAATAAGGGTTATTTTACTGGTCACTGTCTTGGTTTATTGCACAAAAATTTGTAATGAAATATTAGTCTGCGCTCGGCCGCCGTCGTGAGTGGACTCTGTGTCGCTTGTAAGCAGCAGCTTGTGCTGAAAAAGATCGCTGTACGGATACAAAATATTTGACATACCAAACATGATACTTCACGCATTCTATAATGTACCTACTACCCAAGGAGAGATTTTATTCACAGTCTTATAATTTTTCTAGAAGTAAGTAGGGATTATAAATTCATAATATTATTATTTCGTTTCGGACTTGATGGAGTGACCTGCAGGTGTACTTCGAAGACTGCTACTGGAACTAATAGCCGAGCTGAGCTAGATGTGCCGAGTTTGGGCTCATTTCGTTAGTTATGTTGAGACCTTACCTCCGGACTTGATGGAGTGACCTGCAGGTGTACTTCGAAGACTGCTACTGGAACTAATAGCCGAGCTGAGCTAGGTGTGCCGAGTTTGGGCTCATTTCGTTAGTTATGATGAGACCTTACCTCCGGACTTGATGGAGTGACCTGCAGGTGTACTTCGAAGACTGCTACTGGAACTAATAGCCGAGCTGAGCTAGGTGTGCCGAGTTTGGGCTCATTTCGTTAGTTATGTTGAGACCTTACCTCCGGACTTGATGGAGTGACCTGCAGGTGTACTTCGAAGACTGCTACTGGAACTAATAGCCGAGCTGAGCTAGGTGTGCCGAGTTTGGGCTCATTTCGTTAGTTATGTTGAGACCTTACCTCCGGACTTGATGGAGTGACTTGCAGGTGTACTTCGAAGACTGCTACTGGAACTAATAGCCGAGCTGAGCTAGGTGTGCCGAGTTTGGGCTCATTTCGTTGGTTATGTTGAGACCTTACCTCCGGACCTGATGGAGTGACCTGCAGGTGTACTTCGAAGACTGCTACTGGAACTAATAGTCGAGCTGAGCTAGGTGTGCCGAGTTTCGGCCCTTTTTGGTAGTTATGTTGAGACCTTACCTCCGGACTAGATCGCGTGACCTGCAGGTGTACTTCGAAGACTGCTACTGGAACTAATAGCCGAGCTGAGCTAGACGTGCCGAGTTTGGGCTCATTTCGTTAGTTATGTTGAGACCTTACCTCCGGACTTGATGGAGTGACCTGCAGGTGTACTTCGAAGACTGCTACTGGAACTAATAGCCGAGCTGAGCTAGGTGTGCCGAGTTTGGGCTCATTTCGTTAGTTATGATGAGACCTTACCTCCGGACTTGATGGAGTGACCTGCAGGTGTACTTCGAAGACTGCTACTGGAACTAATAGCCGAGCTGAGCTAGGTGTGCCGAGTTTGGGCTCATTTCGTTAGTTATGTTGAGACCTTACCTCCGGACTTGATGGAGTGACCTGCAGGTGTACTTCGAAGACTGCTACTGGAACTAATAGCCGAGCTGAGCTAGGTGTGCCGAGTTTGGGCTCATTTCGTTAGTTATGTTGAGACCTTACCTCCGGACTTGATGGAGTGACCTGCAGGTGTACTTCGAAGACTGCTACTGGAACTAATAGCCGAGCTGAGCTAGGTGTGCCGAGTTTGGGCTCATTTCGTTGGTTATGTTGAGACCTTACCTCCGGACCTGATGGAGTGACCTGCAGGTGTACTTCGAAGACTGCTACTGGAACTAATAGTCGAGCTGAGCTAGGTGTGCCGAGTTTCGGCCCTTTTTGGTAGTTATGTTGAGACCTTACCTCCGGACTAGATCGCGTGACCTGCAGGTGTACTTCGAAGACTGCTACTGGAACTAATAGCCGAGCTGAGCTAGACGTGCCGAGTTTGGGCTCATTTCGTTAGTTATGTTGAGACCTTACCTCCGGACTTGATGGAGTGACCTGCAGGTGTACTTCGAAGACTGCTACTGGAACTAATAGCCGAGCTGAGCTAGGTGTGCCGAGTTTGGGCTCATTTCGTTAGTTATGATGAGACCTTACCTCCGGACTTGATGGAGTGACCTGCAGGTGTACTTCGAAGACTGCTACTGGAACTAATAGCCGAGCTGAGCTAGGTGTGCCGAGTTTGGGCTCATTTCGTTAGTTATGTTGAGACCTTACCTCCGGACTTGATGGAGTGACCTGCAGGTGTAATTCGAAGACTGCTACTGGAACTAATAGCCGAGCTGAGCTAGGTGTGCCGAGTTTGGGCTCATTTCGTTGGTTATGTTGAGACCTTACCTCCGGACCTGATGGAGTGACCTGCAGGTGTACTTCGAAGACTGCTACTGGAACTAATAGCCGAGCTGAGCTAGGTGTGCCGAGTTTCGGCCCTTTTTGGTAGTTATGTTGAGACCTTACCTCCGGACTAGATCGCGTGACCTGCAGGTGTACTTCGAAGACTGCTACTGGAACTAATAGCCGAGCTGAGCTAGATGTGCCGAGTTTGGGCTCATTACGTTAGTTATGTTGAGACCTTACCTCCGGACTTGATGGAGTGACCTGCAGGTGTAATTCGAAGACTGCTACTGGAACTAATAGCCGAGCTGAGCTAGGTGTGCCGAGTTTGGGCTCATTTCGTTGGTTATGTTGAGACCTTACCTCCGGACTTGATGGAGTGACCTGCAGGTGTACTTCGAAGACTGCTACTGGAACTAATAGCCGAGCTGAGCTAGGTGTGCCGAGTTTCGGCCCTTTTTGGTAGTTATGTTGAGACCTTACCTCCGGACTGGATGGAGTGACCTGAAGGTGTACTTTGAAGACTGCTTCTGGAACTGATACACGAGTAGAACTAGCTGATAAGAATGTGTATAGTTTTTAACTCTTTATCTCGATTGTGATTTTAGGCCAAGACCTACGTTTGGGAAAAGCTCTGGTAAGAAACTTCATAGATCCAAGATTTAAAAGAAATATGGAACTACAAGAACATTCTTCACATTGTCATACTTAATGTTTTTTTTTTGTTTTTTTTTCCGTCACTTTTATTATTTTTTATCATTTACAGCTCCTGGTCCGGCTTAGTACCAGTGGCGTGCATTTGTTTTCAAACTCAAACTCAAAGCATTTATTTCAATTAAACCTTGTACAGGCACTTTTGAATTGTCAAATAGTCTGTCAGTTAGTCAGAAAGTTGAAGCTAGTTGCCCATTCCAAAACGTAGATCTCTATGGAGAAGAACGGGCAAGAAACTCCATGGACACTCTTTTAAATCAAGATATTACAAAATCCTGGGTACACTATGTGAGAACAATGTAAAAAAGATACAAATGATGAATTAATTCAAGACATAAGATTAAAAATAAGCCTTGGCAGTTAAGAGATGACCAGTCTCAACCGACGGCGCCCGTTCACGAACATGACGCGTGGCAGAATAGGTAGGCAGGCACTAGGCTGAGTTTAGTCTACGCAGACGCGGTCACTAATCAGAAACATAAAACAAAAGTATCAAATAAGAAAAAAAAATTACAGCCGCCATCTTGGATTTTCATTTTGACTTTATTTTCGGCTCCAGCACCCTCAAAAACTATGAAAACGATACCCATGATGAAAAATAAAAAAAAATTACAGCCGCCATCTTGGATTTTCATTTTGACCTCACTATCGGCTTTAGCTCCCTTGAAAACCATAAAACGACACCCATGATGAAAAAAAAAATTACAGCCGCCATCTTGGATTTACATTTTTATCTCACTATCGGCGATCTCAATATCCGTCACTTTCTTTCTTCGCACGGCTAAATTACGAACGATTTTAACATTCATACTCGGTTGGTTAGTCGACCTTCGCAATTTATCACCCTAAAGCCTGCTGCCGCGCGTAAATGTATGAAGATTTTGTTTTTTGTTAGGTATGATAATTTAGTGAGTTTCTTTACATACACTAAAATGTAATTGACAGGCTTATGGTGATTTATCGAGGTAGGCACTGCTTATATGCAATGCACGCCACTGCTTAGTACGCTATCATAATTGCGTAACACACTTGGAATGGCAATCCATTCCAATTTGACAGTACAACAATATCCATTGCGTTGTATTTGTTTTACAAATTTTTAACGATTTTTTTAAACATGTAGCCGTAACAAACATATAAACACACACACACACCCCAACTTTCGCCTTCATAATATTAGTGTGATCTAACTTCATTCACTATACAGTGAGTGTATGTTCTTGTAGTTCCATATTTCTTTTAAATCTTGGATCTATGAAGTTTTTTACCAGAGCTTTTCCCAAACGTCTTAGGTCTTGGCCTAAAATCACAATCGAGTTAAAGAGTTAAAAACTATACACATTCTTATCAGCTAGTTCTACTCGTGTATCAGTTCAAGAAGCAGTCTTCAAAGTACACCTTCAGGTCACTCCATCCAGTCCGGAGGTAAGGTCTCAACATAACTAACAAAAAGGGCCGAAACTCGGCACATCTAGCTCAGCTCGGCTATTAGTTCCAGTAGCAGTCTTTCAAGTACACCTGCAGATCACTCCATCAAGTCCGGAGGTAAGGTCTCAACATAACTAACGAAATGAGCCCAAACTCGGCACATCTAGCTCAGCTCGGCTATTAGTTCCAGTAGCAGTCTTCGAAGTACACCTGCAGGTCACTCCATCAGGTCCGGAGGTAAGGTCTCAACATAACCAACGAAATGAGCCCAAACTCGGCACACCTAGCTCAGCTCGGCTATTAGTTCCAGTAGCAGTCTTCGAATTACACCTGCAGGTCACTCCATCAAGTCCGGAGGTAAGGTCTCAACATAACTAACGTAATGAGCCCAAACTCGGCACACCTAGCTCAGCTCGGCTATTAGTTCCAGTAGCAGTCTTCGAAGTACACCTGCAGGTCACTCCATCAAGTCCGGAGGTAAGGTCTCAACATAACTACCAAAAAGGGCCGAAACTCGGCACACCTAGCTCAGCTCGGCTATTAGTTCCAGTAGCAGTCTTCGAAGTACACCTGCAGGTCACTCCATCAGGTCCGGAGGTAAGGTCTCAACATAACCAACGAAATGAGCCCAAACTCGGCACACCTAGCTCAGCTCGGCTATTAGTTCCAGTAGCAGTCTTCGAATTACACCTGCAGGTCACTCCATCAAGTCCGGAGGTAAGGTCTCAACATAACTAACGTAATGAGCCCAAACTCGGCACACCTAGCTCAGCTCGGCTATTAGTTCCAGTAGCAGTCTTCGAAGTACACCTGCAGGTCACTCCATCAAGTCCGGAGGTAAGGTCTCAACATAACCAACGAAATGAGCCCAAACTCGGCACACCTAGCTCAGCTCGGCTATTAGTTCCAGTAGCAGTCTTCGAATTACACCTGCAGGTCACTCCATCAAGTCCGGAGGTAAGGTCTCAACATAACTAACGTAATGAGCCCAAACTCGGCACACCTAGCTCAGCTCGGCTATTAGTTCCAGTAGCAGTCTTCGAAGTACACCTGCAGGTCACTCCATCAAGTCCGGAGGTAAGGTCTCAACATAACCAACGAAATGAGCCCAAACTCGGCACACCTAGCTCAGCTTGGCTATTAGTTCCAGTAGCAGTCTTCGAATTACACCTGCAGGTCACTCCATCAAGTCCGGAGGTAAGGTCTCAACATAACTAACGTAATGAGCCCAAACTCGGCACACCTAGCTCAGCTCGGCTATTAGTTCCAGTAGCAGTCTTCGAAGTACACCTGCAGGTCACTCCATCAAGTCCGGAGGTAAGGTCTCAACATAACTAACGAAATGAGCCAAAACTCGGCACACCTAGCTCAGCTCGGCTATTAGTTCCAGTAGCAGTCTTCGAAGTACACCTGCAGATCACTCCATCAAGTCCGGAGGTAAGGTCTCAACATAACTACCAAAAAGGGCCGAAACTCGGCACACCTAGCTCAGCTCGGCTATTAGTTCCAGTAGTAGTCTTTGAATTACACCTGCAGGTCACTCCATCAAGTCCGGAGGTAAGGTCTCAACATAACTAACGAAATGAGCCCAAACTCGGCACATCTAGCTCAGCTCGGCTATTAGTTCCAATTAATACATAGGTACGTACTTTGGCAAGTACTTGATTAATCACTGTCCAGTGAAATTAAGTAAATATTAAAAAAAAATACATGGCAAAAATTAAATAAAATTAGGCTCAAGTATCAAGTCGTGTCAGTTTACTCATAATTTCACCGCTTCGCGCATGTCGCTGTGTGTGTGAGCCGTGCACGTGTAGTAGTGAGACTCAATACCTAAAATTGAAGCGCGTCAATTCGTAAACGCGTCCTTAAGGAATTACGTTCCAAAAAGAAAAAATAGTCAGTCAACTAAAATAGAAGCGGGGTTCGCTGCCTTTGATGTGCCAGGCGAACATAAGCAGAAGTTATAATAATAATGGGTAGAGGCACATAGAAACAAAGACAGATAAATTTATCCCGCTAGGTGTCGCATCGTCGCTGGTGTAGTTTATCTGTCAAACACCTAACATTTTTACAGTTTTTGTTTAAATAATGAACATAGTGCCTCTATCTAGTGCACTAAATTATAATTAAAACAATAAAGGCGTACAGCGTTTTCCTACTGATGAGAAAAGATGAAACCAAATCCAGCGGAAAGGTTATAATAGTGATAAAGGTACAGGCTGTTGATTGATGCCGTTACCAGCGAGTGCGGCGTCATCTGTAATTAGCTTTGCATGAACCTCCTATTGATTGTAAAAAAGTTGATTGTTACTTTGACCGCTGCCGCGCTGCCATTATTTACATTCAGTAGTTGGTCTACGGCTCTATATCTACAATACTATCTGCATTCTACATAGGTATACGAGTATGTATAACGTAATAACTCACGCCGAGGTCATTGCCGTCCACTAGGTATTATATTGCTTTGGACATTATAATAAGTTGCATTGCACATAGTTACTGATATAATAAATCATAAGAAAAATAAATATGAATTAATTGATGATAGTTCTTTTACTTTGTTTTTACTATTACGTTTGAGAGGGAAAACCCCTTTGTTTTCAATAAAATAATACTTATTTATGATTACTTCAATAGTCTTCTACTCAAATTTTCCCTACGTAATCCAACGTAACCATAAAGTACAGACGCCAGCACATCCAGCTACCCGACACTGTCAAATTTTCCCAATCAATTTTGAACCTTATACTTTAGCGATAAAGTTGGAAATCTATTAAAGAAATTTGACAGATTGTAGTAGCTTGATGTGCTGGCGTCTGTACCTACGTCCATTTTAAAACGGAAAGCGACAAACTGCGTCTGACTTTCCCATCAAACCAGTCCGGAAAAAGGCATTAGCGTCAAAAGAAAATTGATGCTTTCCTAGAAACTACCGTCGATAAACCATAGGTTCTAGGTGCTTTCAGGGTCATTAGACTACCTTACGTCGTCGTATACCTGTAATCTGAGACACTTGCCTTTTCCCACAATTTTCGCTGAAATTTGTATGTACTGACCCGTGAGAAATACTGCAAGGAGCATTTAATTGGGCTTCGATCAATAAAACCTATGAATAAAACATTATTTCAAGGTGACATTATGTATCTGAAAGTATATATGATTTCATACTGCTCGTGTAGGACGTGAAGTTATAGCTGTTTTGAAGAACAATTAGCGATAAACATTATTTTTTTTAATTGCAATTCCACCGCTCGCTATCGCTACTGTTTATATAATTTACTGAAAAAAAAAAATTATTAGGGTTTTTAAAACTACTAATTAATTATTATTCGTACCATTTTTTATAAAAATATGATTTTTGGCATTTTCAATCTCAAATAGCAACCGGGGGGGTTAGTTGTACTTTCGCTGTAATAGCACAAAATAACTAATATTACTAACGTAGTACTAGTAAAATTGCTCAAGATGTTATTTTCCGTAAGAAAATAGTACTTTTTTGTTCTGGCTTTCTTATTCTTTTGTACATTTATTTTGAAAAAAAAAAAAATTTAAAAAGGTTTATTGGAATCAACAAGTTTCTGGTAGGTACTTATAAAATATTCGACACTTGAATGTCCTTTCCCATACTTTGGTGTCAGATCTGTCTTCAAAATCTCGTACCGACTATATTCTATTGCGTGAAATCAAACTCGGTTTGCATACTAATTGTGGCACATTTAGGTTCACTACAGTATAATCTGACTTGAAATAAATACATTGACCATATTGATGATGGCCTTCAAAGTGGTCAAGTTCATTTGATAGGGGCACGATACGTTGAACGTTATAGAAGCTAATGTTTCGTGTTAATCGAGTGGGGTAATTGCGTAACACACTAACAGTAGCAATGGCTTTCATTTTGCCAGTTCAACAACATTCATTGCGTTATTTACGTTTTGAGCAGACAAATTTTTTGAACATTATGAAGCAATGGATTAGCAATATCCTTCAAAATGATTCAGATGGAATCATTATATAGGGTGACTGGTAATTAGTGACCGATACTTAAACACGTGATTTTACTCATCATTATGAACAACTTTTACTATGGGACCAAACCTGAAATCGCGAAAAAAAAACAGCTGTTCCCTACATTTATGTTCGTCTAACTCGTCAAAATGTAGAGAACAGCTGTTTTTTTTTTCACGATTTCAGGTTTGGTCCCATAGTAAAAGTTGTTCATAATGATGAGTAAAATCACGTGTTTAAGTATCGGTCACTAATTACCAGTCACCCTATATATCCGGCACAAATAGAATATAATACTCTTTATTACGTACACCGCATGGATTCAAGATACCTATGTATCAATAAAATAATATATCTGAGACGGTTACCATATCTCAGGATTTGTCCTGAGATCTCAGGATTTTTAAACTCTTTTCAGGATTACGGCCGGATTTTTTAAATTTCAGGAAATCTCAGAATTTTCTATAAAATAGAGTAGAATTTAATTTTTAGATCTTTTTATTAAAAAGGTACAAAACAGAATTTTCTTTATACATAGGTATAGTGACTAATTAAAAAATCAACTTTGGTCATGTTACCTGTACAAATAAAATCAACACTTATTTATCTATGAAACGTTTTTCATTTTTTTTTGCGATGATACTTTACGGGAGTTCATTTGCGCCCAACGTGTTGGCGTGACCCCCAAGAATCGAGCTCCTCGGTACACAAAATTATTAATAATATGACTTTTTAAATTGTACATTACGTTTGAGAAAAAAATCTGAAATTGCGACAAATTCTCAGGATTTTTTAAGGAAATCAGGCTTTTTCTCCGGACTTTTAAATTTTTCATCTGGTAACCCTCTGAGTTTCATTCAAGTTTATTTAGCATAAGATTTCATCTGGTCCTGAAAATAGTTTTGATTCACAACACAATGCGTAGGAACTATTAAATTAATGACGCTAATTCAATAACACAACAAAGCTAAACAGTGATCATTAACCCTAATTACCTTTAATGCCACTATTTGTAAACTAGGACATCGATGCAGTCATTCAAATACTGATAACAAAGTAATGAACAGCAGGGTAATTGCGTAACACACTATCAGTAGCAATGGGTTTCATTTTGACAGTTTAACAACATTCATTGCGTTATTTGCGTTGTTAGGCAGACACATTTTTCGAACATATGGAGCAATGGATTAGAAATATGCTTGAAAATGATTCAAATTGAGAGTAATAGCACAGTATAAAAACATATGTATAGACTGTAGTAATAGTGTGTTACACAATTAGGGTGCGGGTCATATTTTGAATGTCGAACATTAAAATACCTACGGGTAAAATGTCAACGTTCAAAACATCGAAAATTTAAATTTCGATTGTATCGTAATATCGGAAATTGTTATACCTAAACTTAAAATGTCTAACATTGAAATGCCAAGTGATAAAAATATCTAATGTTTAAAAATATCGATAGTCATTATACCTAAGTTCAAAATGTCAACATTTAATACAATTTAGTTCATTATATTTACGTTAAAAATACCTACTAGTTAAAATATCGAACACATTTTGATATTCGAAAAAATGTGCAAGCATGCATCATGCAAGCGAGCATGCAACATGCAGCAGGCATGGTTTCGCGGGGTGGCCGCACTTCGGCTATTAGCCCTAACATCGATATTTAGGACATTCGATACATTGTACTTCGATATTTAAGTAAGTTAAGTAATGAAAACTTGTCTTCTTTTAGTAATAAAGGCTTGTTTCCAGGACACACGGATGACTACAACTATATGGTGGAAAACCTCATGGAGAGATACCCCAACACGAAACTTATTCTAGTCGGATTCAGTCTTGGAGGCAACCTAATCGCCAAGTACCTGGGAGAGGACAGGAGGAGACCTACCAATATAATTGGCGGGATTTCAATATGCCAGGGATACAACGCTATAGAGTAAGTTCTGAATTAAATCTTCAATGGTTTAATCAAGTTTTTATAACAATAAAATTGGTCCCGCGAGAGGTCGAGGTTGTCTTCATTGTCGAATGCCACATTCAATGTATTTGTCGGACGCATTAAGGAAAACGTTACGTGAATATAAAATGATCATTTGCGGTTTATAATTTCGGATAATTATGTAAATAGGGATATTATGATTTATTTATTTATGACATAACGACTCGTAACCCTTCTACGGGTTGTTATGGCGAAATATTATAAAGAGATAGATGTTTTGTCTACCGAGTATGGGATTCGCACGTTAAAATATTTGAAGAGACTAGTTTTATATTAGACAATTTGTATATAAATTGCAGATACGGCTTGTCTGTTTTCAATGTCTTTTCAATCCACATAAATGGCACAATTCTTGCAAAAAATAACTTCATAAGAATTTTCTAGTAAAGACGGATCTTGGTTGCGAAATTACTAGTAAAAGTAGTAGGTACCTACATATTTTATCCGACGACGTTTTGATTTATTTTCTTGTTTATTTTTTTCGTTTCGCAGAATAACATTTCGCAAATGGTAACGTTATCTTAATAATTGTTTGTCTTGACCTAAAAAGTGCGTAACCTGGCCGGCACTGAGTTTAAATCAGCACTTTATTATAACTGACACACCTCTATAAAGACCAAATCGGGGTCTAATAGTTTAGTAGTTTATTTATCTCTTTTCACATCTGTATTTCACTAATATCCGCCTGACCTCTAACTTGGATATCTAAATGGAGAGTTGAAATATTTAGCAGACTTAAGATTTATGAAATATTCAAATTTTGTGAATAAATATTATTATTATTATTCAGACAATATCGGGTAACTGACAGCCAATTGAGAATTCACATTGATATTCATTTAAGAGAGTTATTTATGAGACCGATAGCTGCTGGCATAAAGAGCTTTCAAACGTATAATGTAATTAATTAAAATATTAATTTGCCAACCATCCGCGCTTCATTCAACCATACCCACCCAATAAACCGCTGAACAAACGATAATAAACCTTATTCCTATTACTTCTAGTACTATGGTGTACCTCCTGCAATGGCAGAACTTCCGTCGTTTCTACCTGTACATAATGACGGACAACTACCGCAACATCATAACGCGACACAAAAGAATGCTGCTGAACCCTGAAATGAAGAACAAATATAAATTAGATGAGAAGATGATCGTATCGGCGGGGACACTGCCTGATCTCGACGAGGCCTATTCCAGGTAAGACTAAATAAATAAATGTATCTTTGTAGATACTATCGACAAGCTGGGACCCGCGGGATTCCCATAGAAACTGCATTTATCTGGCATAAAAAGTGGAGCTTTCTATTGTGAAATATTTTTTGTAATCGTCTCAGTAATTTCAGAGATTTGTAAAAACAAACATACGAACAACTTTACCTCTTCATAATAGTAGTTCTTAGTACGAAAGCAGTCATGCGTTAGGCGATCCGAGGTTAAGCTAACTAATTGTTTATCAAATTGACACACTACGTCACGTTGTCTTGCATAAAGCCATTTCATACAGGCTGTCAAATAATGACAGTTATGAATATTGTGATTTGAATATACGGACAATTTGAGTTGGCAGGTAGTCAATTTGATAAACAATAAATTTTCCTGACTTTTCATACAAGGTCGCAGGTGCAAACTCGTTAAAACGTTTGAAGGAGCACAATTATATAACAACATACCCTCATGTATAAAAAATTTGCACTCATTCAATGCATTCAAGACTCAATTAGCTGCATATTTAATCACAAATAACACCCTTCCTAAAAGCTGAATGCATTGGATGTGTGTATCATAATTGCTACCGTGACGTCTGTGACGAACTTTATATAATTTACCATAAGCATTGTTCTCATGTAAGTGACTTTGTGTCTTTTTTGAGAATACATATCTTTAAACCTAAAACCCCAGAATAATTCGTTTAGCAAATATGTGATTTTAATTCTTCGGCATCCCGTCTACGACATACCATTGTTTCCAAATGTCCTCAAACTTATCGACCTTTCGCTTACACCTAGTAGAACAAACAGCTCATTGCTAAATCGGAATAAACTGATCTTAAATTACTGCAATGCAAGTATCGTTATAATACCTGACCAATACCGGTTGAGTTCAATGTTATTGAAGCCTCTTATGACATTAAAAAAACTGGCCTTGCACTAGGTTCAAGTGTGCAGCCATCTAGGTCTAAAATATCACACTTAGCCTAAATGTATATAAGCAACAAAAGTAATTCCTACATCTGGTCTAGCATCCATGAAGAATAATGCATTTGTAATAGTGAAAGTAAATCTAACCCACATTAGCAGAATGACGCTTGAATTTAATTTATTAGACATTTCTGGTACTTATAATACCTACATAATGCTGAATGCTTTAGTGTTAATTTTACGTAACTATTACTTATTAAGTTGGTATATTGGCCGTGTAGTTTCCGATGAGTGAAAAGACGGAGAACTTCTTAACATGTAGCTGTTATAAAATCGAGTAATAATCGTAAAACATATTATTATCAAAGCCTGGAATCGTCGTCGTCCTTTGGCTAATGCTCGATTTTTGGAAGTCTGATAAAGTCTTTGCTGTTAATATACTTAGTTGATTGAAATTTCACTTCAGCTTTCTCAGAAACCGGGGATTTAGTTACTTTATCCATCTAGCCTGTCCTGTAATGTCCCATTGCTGGGCAAATGACTCCCTCTTTCACACACGTCAGTCTTCTGCCATTATGGGCCAGTCATTTGGGTAGGCTACTTACTTATATGGTTTACCTAATTAATTTTATGCGATCACGCTGTTTGTTGTGGTTTTAAACTTAAGCCGTGTCAACGCACTTTTATAAGTGATCTAGGTCATTGCCGCTTACCGCTTAGTGGATCACCAAATAGTAGAAATACTCAAAGTAAACGTTGCCAGCCACCGCAATCTAGCTTTTTACCCAACTACGCCACAGCAGAGACGGGGCTATGTTTTTCGCGTGTATGTATGCATCTTTGTATATGAGATTATTTATACCCTTGAAGCATACTAACGGATGGATTTTAATACATGAGGTGTCTATCGTCTCGTCTAGGTCACAGAATGGTTACAGGCGAGGTTGTGTAAAATAAAATAAAAAACCCGACTGCAAGTAAAAAGTAAACAAGCTCACTTTTTTTCTATTGTGTGAAAATTCTCATGTTTGCATAGGTATATAACAGACTTCTACTGACCAAAACCACACAGTAGGGGTCTTCAGCATTAGCGGGATTATCCGAAAAGGTTATCGCTGGCCCGGAACAAAAAGAGCTAAGGAAGGAACACGTGTGGGTTTCAGGTTCAGTCAGTAAGAGTCTGACACTCCCTTCCGCTCCACCCAGAGCGGGAGGGGTAATTTGATGATATCCCATCCTGAAAAAAAAAGGGGGTCTTCAGCACATGCAGACAGGCTTTGGAATAGGTATCCGATGGAATTCAGTGGTGCCTGCCCTTACCTCAATCTAGCCTACAAAATGTGTGTTAACCAGCTCATTGCGTACAATATTTGGAAAATCAACAGATATTAATATGAGCAAACATACGCTAATGGCGAAAATGATTTTCGTATAACCAACTGCGAATCTAAACACAATTTTATTATGTCTTTTCAGGAGGATGTACGGCTTCGAATCAGTGGCAGACCTCTACAAATGGAGTTCGTCGGCATTCTACCTCAAGAATATAAAAACCCCAATGATATTCATCAACGCACGTGATGACCCCATAGTACCCGAGCCATTATTACCCATTGTCAGGGAATTTGTCAGTAAGTAGTGATTCAGACTTGGAGAAATCGTCACGTAAGGAAAAGCGCTATGCCACCACCATGCGATTTTCTCTCTCTTCCTGTTAAATGTGTGCGAGTATCGCGTAAGGAACTATGTCTCTGGAGGGGGTCCACCGACCACAAACATTTTTTTCAATACACCATCATCCTTCTGCCCTCATCCCAAATTATATGGAGCGCAGGATGTGTTGTCTTTCATACATCTCTATCAGCTCTTATCCCTCGCTTCGAACCATGATATGGTTCCCTTTCACACAATCCATGTATCGTTTCTTTGGGCTTCCCATACCCACTGCTATAACCATCTACATTTATACAAAAAAAAACCTAATTTCTCGGTATCACATCGAATCCTTTCAAAGTCAATAATGCAGTGAATTGTGCGCTCGGCTGGTAGTACAAATATGTGTGTCTAAATGTCAGGTTTTTTTTTGTCAGTGACTAATGACGGCCTGACTTTTTAAAGCCAGCAAATAGACCGGTATTTCAAGGTCAGATCTGTTGTTAGGTGTTTTCAGGCTTGTCTACCTACATTATCGTCCAATTTTAAATTGAACAGTATCCATTAGTGGTAGTCGTTTGACAGTTATTTATTTAAGAGGAATGTTCAACAGTGAATGTGTGAACAAACGTCGCGGCAATATTTAGTAATGTAGGTGTGCGTCACCGGTATTTCGGTAATTAATTTACATTTTAGTATGTCTTTGCATAATTATCGTGTGCGAGTTAGATTTGACACGTCCATTGTGGATGATCTTACTTACCTTACTTTTTATGTATACTTACCTCGACTAATCTATAAAATAATGATCTATAGTTACCTATTAGACCGTCGCGTCGGCTTTCTCTGTAGGGTAACTGCATAATTTGCATGTAAACGAATGTTATTGAAAACATTGCGCAATACAAAAGAGGTCATTATCATTGTACATGTGAACGACATCGGTGGAACTTGATTGAAAATCTTCATATTTAACATGTCTTCCATAATCAGCCTATAATGTTCCCACTGCTGGGACACAGGCCTCCTCTCGGTGAGAGGGTGTGGGCCGTAATGCACCACTCGGGCCCAGTGCGGATTGGCAGATGTCACATGTCTTAGAATTTTTGGTTCTAGGACAACATGTCTTAACTTTACTAAATTCGGATTTTCAAGATTCCTATCATCAGAATTTTAGTTTTACGTAATTTTCCGTTAGAGTTCAGATGTTAGTAAAAATCGTATTGCTACACCTAGACAGTTTCTGTCACTGGATTTTCTTTGATTTCTACAACCAGTAGTTATAAACTAAGTGGTTTCTGCGAAAGCTCGATTTATATTAAGTAATTAAAAAAAACAAAATTAATGACTTAGTGAAATATTTGCATGATTAAGTGGCGTGATAGATACGCTGATAACGGCTACAATCTGTAAAAAAAAATGTTTATGCATCAGACTGAGGTTATCTTCTACAATTTGAACGTCATATTGAATTTACCGCAGTATCTATCTAGTGTTTTGAAAATATAATTTTTTATATTTACAGGCTCGCACGATAAGGCGATGTATCTCGAATTGGCACATGGCGGTCATTTGGGTTTCTACGAAGGAGGTCTGGTGTACGCCAACCCGGTGAACTGGCTGGACCGCGCACTGGTCGGGCTAGCCGGAGGCATGCTCATGGCGCACAATAAGTGTTCGCACAAGGATGCCGACGCCTCCGCAGAGTGCTTTACCTCCGAGGAAGAGCCCGACCTCATCAAATCAGCCACCATCGTCTATCGTGACCCATTAGAAAAATCACCCATGAAAGCATACTAGATATTATTACATTAACTTGTGGCTCGTAGAGCCCTTTGGTATACTTATATTGTCTAATAGATATTATTAGAAAATCTAATAAAAAAAATACTGCAGTCCATTTCATCAGCAGTAACATTTTTATAAAGTACTTAAATTGTGTTGTAAGTACATCTTTTGGAGGTAACGATTCTCCATCACGTTTTTATACGTCCTAATAAATAGTTGCTACACTGATATAAAAGGCAAAACCGTATTTACCAAAACCTAGTATGGGAACGCGTCGTTCCTGTTATGCCCTATGTAAGATATTAGGCCGGACCTAAGAGGCGATTAATTATAAACAGCACATAAGCTTTTTATAAATATTTATTGTGAACTCGTTATAAATGGTTTTCAGGCTTTATGTCAAAATGTATGTGAATTAATGTTTATTGTTTTATGACTAGTTGAGGCGATGAGGTGTGGCGTAACTAAGGATGTAGTACTTGAGAATATTTTATTATAAAATAGTGTCATTTAAACTTTTATATCTGTATTTTTATAATTCAAGTGTCAACACGCAGCTTTAAAATGCGTGTTGTAACCTGCACAAATAATTTTTGCATTTATAATACTGCCTTCCACATTTTTGAATCGTTCTACGGTCTATGCCACGCCTTATTTCCATAATTTTATTCGAATGCACGCAGAGGACACGGGCCTTTAGTTATTTTTGACATTGTGATATATTATACCCGATTATTTAAGTACTATTGCATTTTAATTGATGTCAACTTGTGTGCAAATTATGACGGTCGTGCAAACAGCTAGTTCTGTTTAACGGCCCTGGGTTCTAGTCCCGGTTAAGTCAAAGTATATTATGTATTATATTATGTAACATTATTATTTGAAACTTACTCCCTTACTAATAAACGTTGTATAGCGTCTGTATAGTTACACAACGCTTTGTCTTCTTCTTTCGAAAGTCAAATACTGACGATTGAAAGAGAGAAATCTGTGTGTAACTATTCATCTGATATAATACGTTTATTAGTAAGGAGGTACGAGTGAGAATCATTCACAAACAGTAAATGAAGTTTAGATATTTATTGAATAATAATTTCATATTATTTCTGTTTTTTAAATATTTTGTTGATATTTAATATATAAATAGTACAAATGCAGATTTGCACAATTAACGGTTGAATGTCAAGTTAATAATTACTGATAGATTAGACGAAGTATTAAAATACATTTAATTAATTTCATTCCCATGCATTGAATTCCTCTAATGTTCCTATTAGTAGATGGAATGTAATGCAAAATTATACATTATGCTGCGTACTGTCAATTTCAAAAGATGCCTATGATTCCTGTTATTATAATATGTATTTTCAATAGAATTTATAAAGATTAGTAGCTGGTAGAAAATAAATTATTTAGGTTTATAATTAACACCGCAATACTGCAAAAAATATTATGGCATTTGTTAAATATGAATTTATATTGAGAAAGAGATATCGTTTAGTTGTTTTTTGCAAGTGTATGACTGGAAATGGGTTTTTAAACTTATACATTGTAATGAAGTTTGTACTGTTCCTATGAAAACATTTAACGTTATGGAATTGTTCGCTAAGCGATGTTTTGTGAGCTTTATTCAGGGCTAACTTAACTTCCGTCCAAAGTAATGTTCATAAGTTGAGGAGGTCGAAATCCTGACAAAAGGTCAGGTCAGGGTAGACGAGGTTTTGTATATGTACAGTAAATTAGAAACCCATTTCTATTGTAAGAAACTATGTACTGCATGCTAAGATGAAGAAGCAAGTTTAATAGCAAGATGTAGCAAAAACATGTGATGATAACAATGTCTTTTTATATAATACTTACGTCCGATTGGATGGTTGCGTACGCGCAAATGTGTGCTGCGAGCAACATTGATGTTTAGCTTGATGACTGGCAGGTATTTCGATGCTATATTGTAAATCTATGCGTTTTTGAGAGTGTTATTACGTCTACATGTAATGTTTGACAGGATTTGGACCAATCGTGATGAAGCGTATCTACGCGTTTTCGGCGCCCACTCACACAGATGCAAAGTCTAGTGTGAGCACTCATGTTTCGTTGCAAGGAGTGTATGTAACAGCAATCGTTTCTAAGATTTTTGCGAATTTAAAGCCCTGCACAAAATTTGTGTAATGTGACTATATAGACTTTCTAAGGCCTAGTCAAACTTTAAAACATTGAAAGAAACTTACTGAAAATGCTGCTAATAATCTATACCTACGTGTTCGTTAAGAGTTCGAGCACAGAATATTCCAATGGTGGTTACGGTCTCACCGAAATTCGTTGTAAAAAAAAAAGAATAAGGCTAATTTATTTGCCCCAGGCAGATGCTTCGCCATCCCGCCAGAGCCTCTGCAATTAAATTAAATTGCTACGGGTAAACGGTGCTAATTCTAGTATCAGGTTATGTTCATTATTTCTGCCGTTCCGTAGGGGATCGGATTTAAGCGAAGAAAAATCAATGCAAAAAAAACATTTATACACTTTTATATTTAACACTCCAAATAATTTCACTGATCTAAACGTGTTTTATTGAGTGTTGGAAAAACGATTGTAAGAAATTATCTTGTAGGATAATCGCGTCTTTATTCGATGGACAAATAAATTTAACACCCAAACAGAGATTCTGTAGGCATAACGTGGTAAGAAAGATGCAAGTATACTAATATGAACTTGTCAAACGTCAATATATTTTTGTAAGCGATCATTTTCGCCAACCGCATTTTTAGCTCTTCAATCAGGGGGTTAGTCCTCCGATCATAATATTATTTTTTTTCTAAAATCTAAATTCAACGAATAACACCTCTATGCTTTTTTGAATCACGAAGACTGGGTCAAATATAATACGCAAATTTAAAAGCATAGGAATACTAAGCTTTCAATGTGATAGATTCAAATAATAGCATTGCTAACTATGTAATTGTTGTCAATTTAGCCAACTATAAATATGTCGAGATTAAACAGTACAAAAGTTTAAAAAAAATAGGATCACTTCAATGTAATTAATAAATTATTGTAATTTTATTTCGCTGACAGTACATATTCTTTATTTTTTAATCTATAAGAATGATGTACCTAATTTATATGACTTTCGGTGTATGTCTGAATTGCCTAAAAGTTCTATGTTTTATTTATGTACATGTAATAAACGTTAAAATGAATAATACTCCGTTATTTTGTTTTATCCCATTCATATTGAAATTATTCATTACAAAAGGATTGATAAATAAGTATATTTCTAAGTCAATAATATAAAATTTCAAAGACGGGTGAATTTACGCTGTCTTAAATTCTAGCAAGTTATTATAACTAACTAATACTATTTTTTAAACATATTTTGTAAATGGAATATTATTACGACATTTTCTGTCAATTTTTTACAATACATAATTGGAGATTCATATAGAAAAGAGCAAACTGGGGTTTGTTTATAAAAATTGACAATATATAAAAGATAGTTGAGCAAAAACATAATGAGATCACGAAATTGGTGTTTTGTTGCTAATAGAAAAGTAACACAAATAGCCCTTGTTAACTGTGGCAAGACAATGAGCCTAGATTTGTTTTAGTTTCAAATGTAATAATTTTATCAATCAATTGCTGAATAAATTAGAGTATTTAACATGATAAATTAATACTATCAATATTCCAAATACAAATATCACAACATTTTCCTTAATTAATTATTATTTCTCTTTACACATACATCTTAGCATAATACACATCAATAGTTAAGTAATTTAGATAAATACAAATAAGAACATTTACATTAGAAAATAATTTCAGTGCCAGATTTTTATCATCATTCTCATAAAATCATATTTGTTGTTCCTAAAAGAGAGCATTATATTAAAAAATTATAAAAATAGCATGGCCACTGGGAGATTGAATGTATTACAAATATTCCGAATTTAATTTTATGGGACCATTTGAACTTGTACAATAAAGGAGATAATTTAGGCTCCTTAAAAAAAAAACCAGTCTCGGCAGAAACGTTTAGTATGTCATTGTTAGAGTAAAAACAATAGTACTTATCATTCTAAATCACTTTTATCGCTGTATTTTGGTGATAACATATTTTGATCCAAACATGAGTTTATGTGGTAGAACGCCTACAAAATTTTTCTAGGCAAACAAAACATCTTAGTCTCCTGATTGAGTGATGGTATATTATATTCTTACTCTATAATCTGATTCATTAGTGCCGGAGCTAGGTAACATTTTGAACTGTCTCCATAACAGGGAGTGTACTCCAAAAAAGGTGTTATTTAGGAATTAATATACATTTAAACAAATTATAATATACTTTAGCTGTACCACGACATTTTTTTTTAAAGGTGGTTTTACGTTTAGCTTCAATATCCAAATAAGAAAATAAAAATTAAATTTGTTCAAATAGTCCCATACCGTAATGCTGAGTAAAAATTGCCAATATAGTTACAATAATTTCACTTAATACTTACAAAAGATACTTTAATACTTATTAAATAGGTACTTCGACAAAAAAAATAAGTCCATAGCTATTAAGTATTTCATTATGATTCATTGAAAAAAATATTTTTACTTTCTAACTAGAGTTATGAAACTGATATTTTACAGTCTTTTTACAATATCAGTTTTATTAGATCTGAGTATTTTCAGAATAAATTAAAGCTTCTTTTTACAAAGTAGGTATTATATAAATAAATTACGTAAATGCAATCAAATCGTGACTGGTGTCATATAGTCAGCATATAGATGTAGGATCCCCTTCCATAGTGCATGCTATATTATCTAATTTATGAGCTAAGTGCATTTTGTTTTCTAGTCCTAATATAATTTGTTCTCTATATTTACTGACATAGATATACAACTCTTTTAAGGCAGACAGAGTGTCGAATTCATTCAACTGTTCCACCGAGAGTTGCTGCATGGAAGTACTTAGCTCTTGGTCTGTTACTTGAGGTAATTGAGATACGGATTGATAAAATCTTATAACCATGTCCCTATACGTAGGCAAGTCTTTAGCAAAAAGTAATTTGTTAGAAGGAGAATCTTTACATAATCGATGTTCTGTTAATGAACAAGCATCCATAAAAGTTTGAGCGATAACTGATAATGAAGAGTCAACAGTCGCCGTTTTATTTATATCAAATATAAAATCTGGATTTTTTATGAGATTCACCCAAAATCTAAGAGGTAAACTATTGGACTTCCAAGCATGGACTACTTCAGGATTCAGGATACCATGTGTCCGTGCCGCGTCATCAAAGAGATCGAACAGCCACTTGACTGCTGGTGGCAATACTTCATTGACAGTGAGTATAGTGCTGAAGAAGTCGTCAACGAACTTGTGGACAGTGCCTTTCGTAGACAAGAGCCTAGTGAGGAATATTTCTGGAATAGCTTTGTGACTATGTTCTGACGACTTGTTGATAATATGCTGGTACTCTATAGGTTTCACCAAGTGATAGTAATGAACATTTTGGTCTGTAATGTCACTGTTATACACTCTGATGTGGGAATTAGAACAGTATATTCCTGTACAATTCTTGCAGGGTATTTTATACGGAGTGTTAAAACTGTCGTTTTGGCGGGATATCAAGGACATGACGGCAGATTCTTTGACACCGTAATGAGCTAACGTATTCAATTTACGCCAGCCATTTATCGTCTTCGTGGTAACATCTTCATCTTGAAGCGTAACATGTCCTCCCCTTCCGTGTCGCCATTCTAAATCAACTTCATGGACGGATGGTCTCATAGAGAACGGGGTATTTTTAAAAAGTGCATCTAATATCTTAGCTTTTACTTGTGAAATACTATCACAATCTAAAACTTTACATTGAACTTTTTCATCAAAATCATCTTGGACTATATGCAGAGTTATGGTCTGGTGGTCAATCTGTTCCTTCAAAAGCTTCTCTTCAGACAAAGAATATCGAGCTTCGTGTGTTATTGCATCGACTACTCCTTTTTCGATTTGATGTTTTATTGCTTTGAAGAGCAAAAATAGTGAAGAACCTGCATAGTCTTTGAGATAATAATACATACATAAAGCCATCCAATTTGTTAACATTTTTTCAACCACACTTTCGGTTCTTCTTAGCATTAGTTGGGGGTGTTTATTGCAAATAGATTTATCAATAAGACGTAACAAAAGAGATTTTAAAATATCTGTTGCGTATTCCATTTTCCCCATGAGTATTATCATCAACAAAGAAGCCACATTTACTTTGTCTCGAATGTTAAATGATTTTTGTGACTCTAATGTGTCTATAAATGACAAAAGGAAACATTTATTATTCAAAAGCTGTTCAAACTGAATCATAGCTGCATCGTAATTGGTTCTGGGAGCGTTTATAAATAATTGACGTTGGACGTTCAATATAGGGTGGTCTGATACTCCTGGAAAGAATACCTTCATGACGTAGTTTACGTGATCTAGCGTCGGTATACCTGAATGTTCCAAATCAGCTGCCAAATCAGACATATCAGTTTGCAGCTCAGCAAAAGCCAATTTACATTCTAATCTAACATTGCTCTCTAAAGTATCCATCTGAATTTGTATTCTTTTATATTCTCTTTCCGCTTTTGTACTGCGCCGTCTGTACATCACTAATACAATCATGAATATAAGCACTAGAAAGAATGTGCCACCGGCGATTCCTGCGATAACTTCCGGGGGAAAATTGTAGTTTCTAAGTAATTCGTAATGAAGATAACCAATAGGGAATCGCAGGTTTCTCCCAACTTTTACAACCACCAAAGGTAGATTAATTTCTGCTATCTGTAAACCATTTTCATCAGTATTAGCTGGTTGTACTTCAGGAGGCGTGCATAGAAGTTGTTGCATTGTTAGGCTCGTAACATTACAAGGTTCTGTTCCAATTGTAACAATAACATCTGTTTCATCACTTGCCCTTATTAAATTTTCACCCTCTATTACCAATGGATCTCCTTTGTAAGACTTTATGCCCTTATTAGGGAATTGATAAACATGAGGATCTTCAACAAAGACCATATGAGTTCGAGGGGGATTAAAATGTTTTTCATGCATTGTTTCTACATTGTCCAAAACGAAACCGACTTTCATTGCTATTTGTGGTGTACTAGTCTGAGTTTTTGTTGCTTGCAAAATGTCGAAATATTTTTTATTTACTGCAGGACTAGGACATTCCATCTGATGTTCATTGAGCACAGTACAAGCTGTGTGGTTCACAGGTAGCACTTCATTGGCAAAATACAATTTCATGAGAGGTTTCTGGATTGTGTGCAAGTTTGTACCATGAACTGTTATCATTCTGCCTCCAGATACAAAACTTTTCAATGGTTTTATTTCCATAATAGTTGGGTCTGCTGTATAATTAAACAAATCTCCATACAAAGTTCGATTTGCATTATCTATTCCCACTGTCAATGTGTGAATCACTCTGGGTGCATTAGCCTTTGGAGTAATGCATATTAATCTGCTGTTTGAGGTCTGTGTACTATTGACAGAACATGGCAGTTCATCTAGGAAAGCAGAGATAGATGAACCAATATTCAAATGCTGCCCCCCTATAGCTAACTGGGTGCCACCTGCAACTGGACCTAGTGTTGGGTAGAGGCCCTGAAGTTTTATGTTTTTATAACTGAACAAAACAGATGATTCTGTGTGACCAGAATCATTTTCCACAATAACAGGTGCTACAGCGGAGCCATTGGAGGGTCCTGTGCGACATGTGATGCTTACAGAGACTTCAAAGTCCACTATGTCACATAGAACATCCCCAATTCGAACTTTACCAGATACTTCTTCAACTCTTAAACCAAGGTTACTGCCTTCAATGGTTACTATGGTGCCTCCTTCTATTGGTCCACTTAGTGGTTTGATCATATCAATTCTAGGTTTTGGACACTCAGTTACTGGATTTTCTAAACATGTTTCACTATAAGAACAAGAGTTGCCACACCAGGTGCATTTGTAGATAGAGTTTCGGGTTATACAAAGAGAACAATCAGCATGTTCTCTATGTGATCCAAGAATTTCACATTTGTACAATGTGATGTTGATTGTATCTATGTAATGTTTATGATTCCAGACAATTTTAACACTCACATTGTATTCTCCCACATCTTCTTCATAGGAATAGGTTGTTTTGTCACACACAATATAGTGATTAGATTCAACTCTAGCAGGGAGTATCATGTTGGCTAGCTCAATACTCACTATACACTGAAATCCAGTGTGTCCTGGTTGTAAGTGAGGTAGATTTTCAACTTCAAGTTCCAATTCTTTAGGCACATTATTTGGTAGTAAAATAGGTTTCTTGTATTGTCTTATTCTAGGACAATGTCCAATACCATGGTTTAGCAGTTTAGTTGGATTATTTTCACCACTTATTATGGTTCTTTGACAAACCGAGGTATCATGGGTGCACCTGTTGTCATATATGCACCAATTACAAGCCCATTCACTCAATATGCAAGAGTGACATGTTGAATGTTTTGAACAATCATAGAAAGCAAAGTTTCTGGACACAAAGTCCTTATTTGTTTCTGATGAGTGAACAGAAAGTGAAACATACACATGATCTTGACTTTGTGATATTTTAGGTCTATGTTTCACGTCTGGTGTAGGGCAAGCTAGGCCATTTGATGTTACAGCAGCATCTATGGGAGGGGCATTTCCAAACACACACTTGTATTTTGCTTCAAAAGGCAGTTCTGGTAAAGTTCTAATGATAAGCTGCACTGTTGTGACTTCATTCATAGATATTCTGTCAGGTTGAATCTGTTCAAAGTCAATGCACTGCTGGCCAATGTATTGAGATAACCATCTTGGTGCACTTTGTGTCCCTTTTTGACACATATTTTGAACTGTGCAGCGTTTTTCTAAAGAACACCATCCACAGTGGGGATCATTTGATTCTAGACAAGAGGAACAATTTCCATGTTCTGCACACCTTTCAGTTGGTATCTGCACTATTGAATTACGTGCCAACACATACAATGTTTTTTGATATGGTGACAGTGTTGTGTCAGGTAGAATTCTCTGACCAGGCAAAATTGCTTCACTGGAATACTCTAATGCTTTATCAGCATCAATGAGGACTTTCTTCAGAATTCCATTGTTGGTGCCTAGAAACGCTACAGTATGTAAACCTGTTACAGACATAGTGACAGAAGTTATCAAAGTATCATTCCAGTTAATAACAGACATTGTTTTTATAGGATAAAGTCCACTAATTTTAAGACCTACCTCACAAAAATTAAGAATATTTCCTGTTGAACCAACACTGGGACATTTTCCATCGGATATCATGCCTGATATGTACCCCATGTTGCGTGCTTTAGTGCTGCCATTGAAACACATGTGAACATTTTCATTAAACTTAATTTCTATTTCTTGCAAAGAAAATACACAAATAGCCGACTTAGCCATAGGTTCATTAGAAATACTTTTTGATGGACTAAAAATAGCTATAAGAACAGGATCTCCTGTCTCTATACCCAGCTGGGCTGCTAGGTTCGCACCAGCCTTTGCAATCTTAGCATCTTGAACTAAATTATAATTGACCACTTCACTCTTACCACTAACAGTTTCTTCTCGAACATGGCACTCCAGCGTCACTTCAGTGTAGCTGTTATAGTTGTCATCATTAACACATGTGCGAGCGAGGCGGGACACATACCCCAGTTCCTCATTACCAGCAAGGTGAGAATGCTTCTGGATTATCAAAAAATATGCATAGTCACTAGCATTAAAGCCATACACATACTGCACTAGGAAGTTATCTCTGTATTTAACATCTATTTGTATTGAACTTTGTTTGTTAAAAGTTAATTGTGCAGTCTCGAGAGTCATCAGGTCGCGGCTGGAGATCGCAGGAACATCGTGTCTGTACTCTCCATTGTTAGTGAATGTAGTCCCCACATACAGCACATTGGAACGGTCCCACGAATTATACCTTTCAGGCCCGATGAAAGCGTAGGTCGACGCATCAGCGTCATTAGCTGCCACACTAACAGGAACGAAGTCTGGTTTCGCAGACAGGTCTCCAAGCTTGTACTTAGAACAGGAACCCTGCGCCACCGAACCGCACGCGATCACTCTTCCGGATTCTTGATCTATCACTAATATTTTGTTCACATTATCAGTCCGCGTAGTCTGTATGTCAGCTGAAGAGCAGCCACTTGCATGACACGTTGGGTTGTCTAGTATCGGACCCGTGCCTATAACATGGATTGGTTTCAAGTCAGGGCTTAGCTGGTGAACCCAGTTCAATGAACCAGCGTATACTTGGCCGCTGACTCTGTCCACGGCGAGATGATAGAAATGGTATGTCTCATTAGGCTGATTCGGATATTGTGATATGAACTCGTAACCATACACTATTGTGCACCGAAGCCAAAATGTTATGACTAACACTGTTGTAGAAGTAGCCATGATCACATTTTAAGTTGTATTTGAGTTGATAATTACACTTTTTCACAACCGGTACGTTGTTTTTATTTAATTTTCAACCCATTTTTATCCCATTACAAAAATGTAATGTAACTTGTAAAAGCATCCATCGATGCCGATGACACGGAATAAACAATAGAGTTTTATACCATACCATCCTTTTCCTTATTATGGAACCATAGAGATTCAAATTCTACCACCCACCTCTACAACACCCTCTTGAAATATTATGCTAGGTATACACACATGCAGCAACTTTAGCCGCTCTAAGTGTTTGGCCAGACTGGAATCGGGCGTATACGGGCTGAACTTCCTTTGAGTGTCCACAGTGGGCACGAGGGCGCGGTGAGCGGCGCGGGGAACGCGCAGGCTGCTTGGCGCAGGGAGCGCGCGGGCATCTCACGCAATAGCTCGTTCATACAAGTGGCGCAGTCGGTGCAACAGCAACACGCAGAACGCAGCCGCGCTCCTGTGTGGACAGGCAGCCCGCGCTCGTGCCCGGACGGTCTCTGGACGGAGTGACGGACACTAAATCCATCTAAATCTCACGTCCACACCCACACATAGATTTTGACAGCACATTTGTCGCAAGTGATGTCAAAATTTGAGATTTTGGAATCGCCAGGGATCCACCAGCGACTTGTGCAGCGACTAAAGTATGCATTACAAAGCTCGAGAATACTGCCCCTGCGCACTTTTATAGGTAGCCCGCGAAATTCAAAATTTCTTACGTTTTTTGCAATTTGTTGGTCAGTATTAAGTTGTACATACATACGTTGATTAAAATATGATTCGCGGTCGTAACAAATATGTATTTACAGTTATAATCATTAAAGTCATCAACACTAAGATCAAGTAATCCCCAAGAATTACTATTTCATAAAATCTTGACATTTGAGGATTACAAATACTTAAATGTATACATATTATTATTATTTTAAATATTAGCATAAATTATGTAAATACTTAACAAGTTGTATTACTGATTGTAATGTAATGATTATAATTCTGTAAGTAAATACATATCATACTAGCTGTTCCCCGCGGTGTCACACGCTGCGCGGCTCCTAAGGGTCGTAGCGTGATGTTATATAGCCTATAGCCTTCCTCGATAAATGGACTACCCAACACTAAAAGAATCATTAAAATCGGACCAGTAGTTCCAGAGATTAGCGCGTTCAAACAAACAAACAAACAAACAAACAAACTCTGCAGCTTTATAATATTAGTATAGATTTTGTTTTATTATAGGTTTTTTCGTTCATTCATTCTATAGTCTATGCGCGAAATCAATAATTATTTATTCATCTGTCATCACAGATTAAAAAATAGAAATGTGTTGAGTTATGGTTGCGCTGATAGCTGTGGCTGATAGCGCTCTTCTCTTGCCGTCTCTCTCGTGCTCTCTTGTAATTGTTGCGTGCATTGCTTGTTTTGTCCGGTTGTTTGGGTTAATATTTTTATTATAAAGATTATTTGTGACTAATGTAAAGAATAATGATCTAACCCCTGTTATTTAATAATTTAAAGATGTAAATGTGTGAAGGACCATTTTCTTTGTATATTTTTTTGTCCTAACAACATGTTGGGTAATTCACTTGCTGGTGAAAATACATAATTGTGAGACTATTTGCTGTGCACAATGATGGCTTCGATGGCTGCAGGCGGTCCTGGGGACCCGCACACCCAGATGAATACCTACAGGAGCTATGTGACCATGTTGGCGGACCCCGGCGCTAAGGATGAGATCAAGCTCAAAGCTGCCCAGGAACTCAGCGAAAACTTTGAGGTATGTGTTTATCTTTGTATGGCTTTACTTTTACGGTAACCGGTACTCAAAGTAATCCATTAAGGTTGCCTGATAGAAAACGCAGGTTGTAATAGCAGCACATTGAATGCCTATTTTATGTCTACCTTGATTTAGATAAACTAATCCATAGACTACCATTTTGTTAAGATAACAATGCTAAAATAATAACAATCTGCCAGCCAAACAATAAATGTAACATTAGTGTTCTGATCTTTTCTTACCAGGTAATACTCAGTTCCCCTCAATATCCCCAATTCCTAGAACACTCCCTAAAAATATTCCTCAAAATACTACAAGAAGGGGAACCACACTTCATTGCGGAGTACAATATTCAGCAAGTGCGGAAATTGATACTTGAGATGATTCACCGTCTACCAATTAGCGAGACCTTAAGACCTTATGTAAAGAGTATTCTTGTACTGATGCTGAAATTAATGGAAATAGAAAATGAAGAGAATGTATTGGTGTGCCTGAAGATTTTTATGGAACTGCACAAACAGTACAGACCTCCATACACTACTGATGTTGATGTAAGTACTTTACTTTTCTATTTAAATATTTTTAAACCATTTCTGTTAACTTGACGCCTACAGACAGGATTGGTCCACACTAGCTCATGTCAGAATGGGAAGCCTTTGCCCTACAGTGGGACAACATAGGCTAAAAATAAAAAAATAATAATAATTTCTGTTAGGAATCCATAGGGAAACATAATTTTATTAAATCTCTTATTTCTTAATGTATCTAGATTCACAAGTTCCTGCAGTGGGTGAAAGGAATATACTCTGACTTGCCAAATCATTTGCCAAAAATATTTGAACCTAAACCCACTATAAGGGTGAAGGATTTGTCAGAAGTGAACATTGACCAGCTACTACAAGAAACTTACACCACTACACCTATACACACTGAGAAGAAATTACTAGATGGCAGTGTAGTTACTGTAAGTACTAACAAGAAATTTAACAGGTTCCGTTGTGGTAAATAAGATACAATAGAACTTTTAATGTTATGATACTACAGCTGTATAGTGCCCATAAAAGTGTTAAAAACCCACTTATCTGGACAAATTAAAAGGGAGAGCTTTAAAAGTAAATACACTCAGTTCATTTTATATTGATTGATTGGACACAAATAAAAAACATCCTTACAATAGCTAATTGAAAAAAAAAAGAGTAGTTTGAAACTTCCAATCTATGTCACAGCTCTAAAGTAAGCATTTAAAAATTTAACTTTCAATTCTTGTAAAAATACATTTATTTATGTTTATTTATTTTTGTAATTTATTTATTTTACTTACAGTACAACCTGATCCCAAGATCAGTGCTCTCCTTGAAGGTGATTCAGGAGTTACCTATAATAGTGGTCCTCATGTACCAGTTGTACAAACAAAATGTCCATCAGGAGGTCAGCAACTTTATCCCTCTTATTATGGAGACCATTACTTTGCAACCTGCAGCTACCCACAGGTAAGTTTCAACAAGAAGTTGAAATAAAGAAGAGCTTTTCTTTGTTACCACATCTGTTCCTACTTGATTTAAAGTTATATAAAAGACTACCAACCAATTTTACAAACAACTTAATTTTAAGTCATTGTTTTGCCTCATGCTGTTACTTGTAAGGTATGAACAGACTTTAGAACATCTTAAAGTGTTGTTTAGAAAATTTTGGGTCCATCAGTTGCATCTTTTACCTGCCTTCATTTCAAATATTTTGAAATTTGACAGTGGAAAACAATATGCTGACTGTTGAACAATAGACTTCTGAGGGCTGTTAATTTTTTTATCTTCTATCTTACAGCTAAACAAAACAGACAAAAAATTTAAGAATGATTGTGTATTACATTAAGCATATGTTTTACAGACAATCAGCTTCATTCAACAAGGAGGTTTTTGTAGACTTCATGGGGGCCCAAATCAAGACTTTAGCATTCTTGGCTTACATCATCAGAATATACCAAGACACAATTGCCAATCATGCCAATTTGATGGTGAAGGGCATTATAGGTCTGTTGACATTGTGTCCACCGGAAGTAGCGCATCTCAGAAAGGAACTGGTCATAGCAACACGACATATCCTTGCTACGGATTTGAGACTGAGTAAGTTGCTATGTTATAAACTTATAACTTTGCATGTCATACAAAATGTAACTGCATTAATATTTACTTTGAAATTACTTAATTAGTGGAGTTAATTTATGGAATCGCGAGTCTATAGTTAAGTAACTCAGTGTATCTCAGTCTCCCTACCTCCCTCGCACACTGCTCAGTCGCCTCGAGAGTGACGCGTCTCGCGCACAGCACAGAGCAAAGTAATGTTTCAGACCCAAATGATGCATTTGAAACATTGTTACTGAACCAATCTTTTGAATCACTTCAATGATCCGGATCAGTGAGTCGGTTCCGTAAAGAGTTACACACCCCTAGAGCGCCAGCGTCATGCCGTGCGGCCACATGTGCTGCCACATCATAATGCTCAACTGAAAGTGGTACATAACACAATATTTCTTTTCTTTTAGAATTTGTTCCATACATGGAGCGTCTATTCGACGAAGATGTACTCCTTGGAGGCGGATGGACTGTCCATGAATCTTTACGTCCACTGGCGTATTCCACGCTAGCCGACTTAGTTCACCATGTCAGACAACTCCTACCACTCACAGACCTCGCCATCGCTGCTCATTTGTTCTCCAAGAATGTTCATGATGAATCTCTTCCTACAAGGTATAAACGTGATTATAGAAAAACCAACCTTAATGCTCACTCATAAAGTTCATTTTGTGATACAACTTCAAACATTTTTACGATTTTTGCAATAGTAGGTAGTAGTCATTCTGAAATCATAAATTTATACAGGCATAAAGGTGATTTTTGTTTAAGTTGAAATAATATCAATTGGCACCAAACATTTACGTCCAATTTCCCATACAGCATCCAAACGATGTCCTGCAAGTTACTACTGAATCTGGTTGACTGCATTCGTCAGCGTTCTGAGAGCGAAGGCGCGGCCGCGGCAGGCACACAGCCGCAGGGACGGCAATTGCTTATGCGCATACTTGAAGTGTTCGTGTTAAAGTTCAAGACCATATCCAAGTTGCAACTACCCGCGTTGATGAATAAGTGGTAAGTGTTTAGAAATGATTTGTTAAAAATAGAATTGTTTTTTTATTAAAATCAGTGTAAAGAAGAACGCCATAGTTAGCTGTTGACAAACTTCGCGTTTGCTAGAAACCCAGATTGCTATCGACCGATTTCTGAGGATTTCATAATGAACTCTCAATGGCTATTCATTCACCAACATTATTTATTTAGACAAATTTCTTCTTTAACTTAGTTCAGAATTCCAATGTATAGAGATTTATAGCAGAGAGTGCTATCTAATAAATGCGCTCTGATTGAAAATTCCTTAGAAATCACATATCTCAGAACATGGGTATAAATCCCTTATGAATTCCAATCACCTCATATTTCCTTTATCACTGTTATATTAAACTTTTCTAGCAAACAAACAACACTAGCACCCAATGGCACGAACGGTACAACACCTGGTACTCCCACCACTCCAGGCCCAACGACTTCCACAGTCGAAGTCAAGGTCGAAGAAGAGAAACTGGCCCCAGACTTCCTGGACAGTCTGTCCAAGAGTGAGGAGAAGTCTAAGATAGGGTTCCCATCGTCACAAATGAATAATCTGAATGTAGGAGACTATAGGACGTTGGTGAAGACGCTGGTCTGTGGTGTTAAGACGATTACTTGGGGCTGTGCTTCTTGCAAGGTTAGTAGACCTCTTTTTTTGTAAAAATAAAAAAAAATGATAGTAATTTTTCCTCATTTTTAGATAGACCAATCCCAGGATTTTTGAAAAAAAATTAGTTAGAGAAGGGTTCTCTCCAGGAAACCACCTGCTTAATGCTTCATGCCCAAAAAATAGCTATGATACAAAAATTCTGGTTTATCCTGTTAAATAAATATCTGCCCCTTTGTAACAATAACAGCCGAATACTCACACGCAACTCCAAATTGCCGATAACTTTCAAGTATGTACAGAAAATCAAAATCAAAAGTGTCATTTGAGTATTAAGGGGTTATTCGTTTCTAAATCTACTGCAATATGATAGACTAATCTTAACCTTATCACAGCAAACAACAACAAACACGGAAGGCACATCAACTACCACAATAACTGGTCAGAAGCAGTTCAGTGCGCGCGAAACGTTAGTATTTATACGGCTAGTGCGATGGGGACTACAGTCGCTTGACATATATACCTTAGCGGCACCGCGTGCGCCGGCGCAACCGCCCGCGCAACCACATGTACGGTCTAAGGAGGAGAAGGAAGTGCTCGAGCATTTTAGTGGAGTGGTAAGCGTATAAATAATCTAAAAAAAAAACTGAAAAAATATGTTTAAAATATTTTCAGATAGGAGGGTACCTACAGTGTCAGTTCTTTCTTTACAGTTCTCAATGATGAACCCACAAACCTTCCAAGAAATATTTACCGCGACAATTTCACATATGGTTGAAAGAATTAACAAAAATACGACGTTGCAAATAATTGCCAACACATTCTTGTCCAATCCTGCCACGTCGCCTATATTTGCCACCGTCCTTGTTGAGTACCTCCTCCAAAGGATGGAGGAAATGGGAACGAATGTGGAGAGGTCAAACCTTTACTTAAGACTTTTCAAATTGGTCTTTGGTTCCGTCAGCCTGTTCCCCACTGAAAACGAACAAATGCTGAGACCACATTTACACAGCATTGTTAACAAAGCCATGGATTATGCCATGACTGCTAAAGAGCCCTACAATTACTTCCTACTTCTAAGGGCGTTATTCCGCTCCATCGGAGGCGGCAGTCACGATCTGTTATACCAAGAATTCTTACCACTTCTACCAAACTTACTCGAAGGATTGAATCGCCTACAAAGCGGCCTTCACAAACAACACATGAAAGATCTATTCGTCGAGTTGTGCTTGACTGTACCCGTTAGATTAAGTAGTCTATTGCCTTATTTACCTATGCTCATGGATCCTCTGGTATCCGCACTAAACGGGTCCCACACTTTAATATCACAAGGCTTGAGAACTCTCGAGCTTTGCGTCGATAACTTGCAGCCCGACTTTTTGTACGAACATATACAGCCTGTTAGGGCTGACCTTATGCAAGCGCTTTGGAGAACATTGCAGAATAATGAAGTCGCAAGAATTGCGTTCAGGGTACTCGGGAAATTCGGCGGTGGTAACCGTAAGATGATGATTGAACCACAAAGGTTAGAGTATCGTGAAACAGACGCGCCACCGCCCGCGGTACAAGCTTATTTCCAAGAACAAGCGAAACCTATAGATTTCGAGGTAGACAAAGTAATAGAGACAGCTTTTTCTGCACTAAAGTCAAGCATGACAGATCCATTCTACAGACGACAATGTTGGGAGGTACTGAGGTGTTACTTAGCATCGTCCCTCAATTTGGATGACGACAGGGCGACGTTACAAAAGCTGTTTAACCACCCTAGTTTCATCGACGGCAAGATACAGGTTCAAAATGGACCTTATTACAAGTGTACTAACAATATTGTACGTAACACTCATCGTACTGCTCTTACTGGAATGTTTGTGGCCGCAGCTATCAAGGAACTACGACACCACGTGTTGCCAACAATGGTGTCGTTAGTGAGACACTACACTATGGTAGCGATAGCACAGCAAGCGGGACCGTTTGTCGAAAACTCTTCACCGAAAGAAGGTCTTGACGCATTGGTCCTCGTCGATGCTATAGCTGTCATAATGGGACATGAAGAGAAAGAGTTATGCAAGCCTGGTCATCTTGCTTTGGTTCTTATGATAGAGACTGCAGCTACAGTACTAGGCAGTAGAGAACGCGCGTGCCGCCTGCCTTTGATGGAATACCTTGCTGAACGAATGTCAGCATTGTGTTACGAACGAGCCTGGTACGCCAAGCTAGGCGGGTGCATCGCAGTCAAGTTTATGGTAGAGAAGATGGCGCTAGAATGGGTATACAAACACGTGTTCACGTTTTTGAAAGCTGTTCTCTTCGTTATGATGGATTTGACGGGCGAAGTGTCTTCTGGAGCAATAGATATGGCTACAGTGAACTTGGAGAGGCTTGTTCGAGTTTGCGTGGTGGGTCCTAGTGGACATTCGATGGAGGCGGAGGGTGACGTCGCAGCGGCGAAGGCAAGAGCCTTACATGATGTGTTACAAGAACTTGTTCTGCAAGTGACGAGTCCCCATCTTCTTGTGCGACAGCAGGTAAGGATTATGTTACTCAATTTTGATGAAATTGTTCTTTCTGCTATGTCCCATTCTAACTTAATTTATTTGTGCTTCACCAGGCCATGAAATCTCTAGAGCTAATATCGGAGCTACAAAAGAAGACTGTAACAGAAGTAATGGATCCCCACAGAGAAGTGTTAGCGGATATTATTCCGCCCAAAAAACATTTACTTCGACACCAACCAGCCAATGCGCAGATGGGTCTTATGGACGGAACCACATTCTGTACTACGTTGAAACCCAGGCTGTTTACAATCGGTATGTTTTTTTTGCACTGATAGTTATTTTACTTTTACAAGATTTTTATTATCTTGCAACGTTCGTATGTGTTTTTTTTAGAATAACGCTCTCGTGTTTCTCGTTTTAGAGAAGAGAGCCTAGAATCTATATTATTAACCGGTTGAATGCCGTAATTACAGAAAGAATTAAAAGGCCATTGTGTCTCGCCTGGATCCACGTTCGATACCAAGGGTTGTACAATATGGGCCATGTGTTTTATCTGTATATTTTTTTAATCTGCATCTATTTTTTGCTATTTCTAGATCTAAACATAAACGAACACAAAGTATTCTTCCGGGAGCTACTATCCCTATGCGAGGCTGAAGACGCGATGTTAGGCAAGCTGCCATGTTATAAGGGAGTGAATCTAGTCCCGCTACGAGCCTCGGCTTTGAAAGCACTCGCCTCTTGCCATTACATACAGGAGAAGCACTGCCGCGAGAAAATATTCCAAGTGCTGTACAAGTCTCTTGAGAAGAATGATCAGGAACTGCAACAAGTGAGTATACCATTATTTTTATCGAACGTTAGAATTCAGATCACACAAGTCACACGTTCCTTACCGAAATCAAAAACAGTTACATTTTACAATCTCGATCGTCTGATGTTTTTTCGACATTCGCGCAACTTTTAGCCTCCAGCCGGTCTATTCTGCTAAAATCTCACCATGAAAACTTAGGTAAAGTGAGCTGTCATTCCACCAGAGGAACAGCGGTGCTATTCTGCTTTCTCACCGTGAAAACTTAGGTGAAGTGAGCGTGGAGTGAGCCGTCAATAATGTCAATTCCTAGCAAAAACAAACTCACTTCACCTACGTTTTCACGGTGAGATTTTTACAGAATCGACCGGCAGCTCACTTCAAAGTCACTTCACCTAAGTTTTCACGGTTTGATTTTCACAGAATCACACAGCTGAACACCAGTAAATACATCACTAGTGAATCTTTAGAGTAAAATAAGTTTTTTGTGTCTGATATAATAATGGTTCGTTCAGCCGTGGTGGTCTATGGGAAAGGTTGCTTTCCCATTAAACAAGCTACTACGTGTGCTTCTTTATGTTAAAAGAAAACATTATCTTTACACATGATTAGGTTGTTACCAATATCAGACATTTCTAACAATCTAAATTTCTAAACTTCATAGGTTGGTTTCGAGTGCATGCAGAAATTCCTATCTGGTTTCCAAATCGATATGGAGATGGTTCACCCAGTGATGCGACCTCTATTGCTGACCCTTGGTGACCATAGACACTTGAGCGTGAACGGAGCTAAGAGGCTCTCTTACTTGACTCAACTATTCCCTTCGACGTTCAGTGAGAAACTATGTGAACAGTTGCTGCAACTCCTGAAGAAGTTGTTGGATTATTCTATACAGACTAACAGAGGTATGTATTGTGATTGGAATTTCTCTACTTATTTCTTTTGTTTGGAATTTTTTACAAAAAATGTTGCTTTTCAACCTAAGTGTGTAAGTCAGTAATAATTTGCAGATTTTACATGACCAATTTGTCGATCGGAGTATCTACCACTATTTTGTTTGTTTTTAAATTTAGCTCTACATGAGTAGGTAATAGGTAATACGGGCTGGTGTCCGCAACTCCACGACAATGCGTGTATTTTGCGTACGGCTCTACTTAAGTATTACATGCTTCTCGCAGGTGGCAACTTCCTCCAGAGCGTGTCAAAGAACATGGAGAACGAACAGAAGATAATAATCTTGATAGGTATATTCCACCAAATACCGGCCGCTTCCCCTCGGTTCATCGATGTGTTATGTCGACTTATATTCCACACTGAGAAGTCACTCATGATTGAAGCTGGATCACCATTTAGAGAGCCGCTTGTTAAGTTCCTCATGAGGTATGTTTATTTTAGAGAATTTTCGTACTGCTTCACTAGAAAAGGCTATTATTTGAAAATCTTTTTCTTGCCCTCGTCCCATTTACATATGTTACTTGCGACACACGTATTATGTTTTCCTCTTATAATACTTCTTACTCTCTATATGCTGATTACCTGTCAGCCGACAGTCTATAATTTTGTCTTTTTTTTTTCATTGTATTTTCTCTCAAACAATCCTTATTTGACAGTTTAAGGGCAATATTTTTAATGAGCATTTTATTTCCAGATATCCGAAAGAGACATTAGACTTAATCTTAAGTGACAATAACATAAAGGACCAACAATGGAGCCGATTCCTGGTCTTCCTAATCAAACATCCAAAAGCCGGTCCTCCGTACCGAGAGGCTTTACAAACGACCAAAAAACCGCGCCTAATGCAATTGTTGGCCGCCAACACTGGCGGTACTGCCGCCAACCTGCCAACAGCTGATAGGGCTGAGATGCAATTCCAAGCAATAAGGGTTATTTCTTTATTGATCAAGTTTGATGAAAAATGGTTGTCAGGACAGCCGGATTTGATTGAATTGTTGAAGCGTATTTGGTGTAGTGACACCTATCATGTGAGTATATTGCTCTATTATCTTTTCTTATTTCGTTATTTTGAGCAGTTAGTAGCCTAGAAATTACTATTGACCAATTTGGGAAGACACCATGATTGGGTTGGATTTCTCAATTTTACGATGGTATAATCAATTTGATTTTGCAGTTTTAATAAGAAACAAGATCTTATAAAATGAGGAACAAACAATGTTTAATCCGGTCCTCATTTCTATGTACTTTTTATTGGAATTCCAATGTTTTTTGTTACAGGAAATCCACAAGAAAGTGGAGATAGTAGACTGCACACACTGGAAGGAACCCAAATTGATAGTGAAGATATTGCTGCACTACTTCGTCCAACATAAGTCCAGCATAGACTTGTTGTTCCAGCTGCTGCGAGCTTTGTGTGACCGATTCATACCTGATTTCCAGGTAAATAAAAGATTCTTGGTCTTAGATTGCACACGTTTTTGAACATTAGCTTGTAAATTATAATATTTTTCCTGGTGTTTCGCCGTTGCTGAAATATTTCGCAAAATAACCAGTTTAACACAAAAAAAAGTTAAATATGTATCACAAAAAATGATGATTTATTTTTTCTCACCAGTCTTAATATAAAGCACATTTTTATTTTCATCCCATTATTTGATTTCGATCTTGTAACCACAGCCCTTAGGACGAGCTGAATTTAACGACTGTGTAACTTTTTCCAGTAATGAATACGATTATTTTTCCCTTTCATAGTTCCTCCGAGATTTCCTCGAGAACACAGTGGCACAGACCTACGACATAGACTGGAAGCGCGCAGCATTCTTCCGCTTCGTGGAACATTTCTCCAGTGACTCCATGTCACAGGACCTGAAGGCCAAAGTACTGCAGATGATCCTGATCCCGTGCTTTGCGGTCAGCTTCGATAAGGGGCAGAAGATTGTGGGCGGACCGCCAGCGCCCTATCAGGATAATCCAGACAATGTTGTCTCCGTGTTTATTAATAACGTAAGTTTTTATTTCAATTTGTTTCAATTTGACGGCACGGTTGGCGCAGTGGTTAAGCGATTGACTGCTGCGCTGCGTGTCGCGGGTTCGATTCCCGCACGGAACAAATATTTGTATGACCTACAAGTAGTTGTTCTGGGTCTGGCTGTTTGTGTATGTGAGTTTAAATGTTTGTAAACGAACCCACAATACAGGAGAAATTCCTAGTGTGGGGCAATGTTTAAAAAAAAAAATAATAATTTAGCAATATAAGTGGGCAGCAGTAGGCTCAGTTGAATTGCTCTATTACCAGCTTGAAAGCGATGGGAGGCATTTATTACACCATTTTTAAGCTTTATTTTAAAATGTAGAATGCACTTTGAAGTATTCTAGTTTGAAAGATTATAATTGTTCGTTTTGTCTAGAATTGAAATGAATGATGAATTGAATTTTTCTTAAAAATGCATATCATTAACTTACTCATACCTTGGGCTTCAGATTTTTAAAAATCTTGAGGCCCAAGACTTATTTATAATTACTAATACAGCGTTGTGTAGGCCGACTGCTTAACTGAGACGTTTCCTGAGGTAGCTGCGCGGTGCGGGAGGGGTGATAGTTGTCACAAGTTTACAAATCACTGAGCTCTCGCATCACGTCACCACACCACTCGCGCACAGGGGTGCTGGTCACAAGCCCCTGCTTCCTCAGGCAACGTTTCAGTTAAGCGGTCGGCCTATAGTATGTGTGTATTTATCTGGGAATAAATATACAGGGTTATTTGTAAAACACCAGCAACCTCTTAAGAGGTCATTGTACTCATCATTATGAACAACTTTTACTATGGGACCAAACCTGAAATCGCAAAAAAAAATCAGCTGTTCCCTACATTTTGACGAGTTATACGAACATAAATGTAGGGAACAGCTGATTTTTTTTTTCGCGATTTCAGGTTTGGTCCCATAGTAAAAGTTGTTCATAATGATGAGTACAATGACCTCTTAAGAGGTTGCTGGTGTTTTACAAATAACCCTGTATTTCTGCAGGGTGGCAGGGCCACCCAGGCGCAACCTGTTACCTAAATTCAGTACATGATTTTGATCCTTCCTGCGTAAAAATTTTTCGCCGGTTATTAAAAAAAAAGCTATTCCATATATTTTGACCACTTATTAAGAACTATACATAGAACAACTGATAATTTTCATAATAAGCGACGAAACATTTCTACTTTAGGGTATCTAGAACCATGTGCTGAATACAAGGTTTCAACTGGCGCGTCGTTGTCATTGCCACCCTGTATATTATCGCCATCACGATATAACCTTACTTACAACTGTCATTAAATTTCAACCCAAATCACACGATAGTCGCGTTAATTAATACCAGTTTCTATCTCAGGTGATCGATCCCGAGAATCCCTTCGCGTGTTCAGACGCGGTTCGCATCTCCCTCCTGCAGTTCGCGTGCCTACTACTGGAGCAAGCGTCTGCGCATATACACGATGCGAACAATAAGAAGCAGGGCAATAAACTTCGGAGACTCATGACCTTTGCCTGGCCGTGTCTGCTGGGCAAGAATTATGTGGATCCTGCGACTAGGTAAGATGTAAAGATATGACCAAACAAATAAAATGCATAAGATATTAAATTATAATATCACTAGCAGCACCCCGCGGTTTCACACGCATAAGTTTCGATCTCGTGGGAATATCGGGATAAAAACTATCCCATGTCCTTTCCCGGGACTCAAACTATCTCTATACCAAATTTCATCTAAATCAGTTCAGCGGTTTAAGCGTGAAGAGGTAACACAGACAGACACACTTTCGCATTTATAACATTAATAATATGGATTTGCGTTATTTGTTCTGTAGGATATCTTCAGACCTAATCCCATTCAGCTAAAGAAAACTAAAGTCTATGCTTACACCACGCAATATTGCAACATGTAACTTATAACTAACTGAATAGTCGAAGTCTATATTCTGATATTATAACACTAATTCTATTGTCTTTCTCTGCAGATATCACGGACATCTACTTTTGAGTCATATAATAGCGAAGTTTGCTATACACAAGCGTATTGTGTTGCAAGGTAAACCTCAGCTTTTTGTATACTTACATCACTTTCATACATACTGCATAAAGACACATTCGTTCTTCAATAATGTAAAATTGCATTTTTTTTCTTATTCTGCTGCTATGAAATATTCTACTTTTCTTTTGAAATGTAAGTAAATTACTATGTTTTTTTTTTCTTTCTTACAGTATTCCACAGTCTTCTAAAAGCTCATGCAGTAGAAGCGCGCTCGGTCGTTCGTCAGGCGCTAGAGATCTTAACGCCGGCCATGCCGCAACGTATGGAGGATGGCAACACCATGCTCACGCACTGGACCAAGAAGATCATAGTGGAGGATGGACACTCGGTGCAACAGCTGTTCCATATTCTACAGCTTGTTGTTAGGCATTATAAGGTATGTTGGTGTATAATAACACAATATATCATTAGGCCTGTATTCCCCGAAGCGTTGCGCAGGTGTACCTATAGTACACCTACAATTCGCCTTTTATGTTTAAGTCCCATGTAATAGGGGATGAGCCCATTGCCATAAACCGCGCACATCCGGATACCGGGCGGCAGTGATAATAATCTACGACCGAAAACTGTAGGCAAATATACGAGTATAAGCTATTTAGAAAGTTTTCGTTGGATTTGATACTTTCCACTAATCAGAGGGGCAATTCTCGTAATTTTAAGAACATTCACAGTCTGATCTCAGTCTCTATATGTCAAAAATACCTCTAAAATCCCTACATTTTTGACATTGTTGGTTGCTGAGATGAGATTCTGACCAGATTTTGAATGTTCAGGTCAGTATGATACTCGATAAATTCCTGACTGGTTAAAAGTAGCTTATGCCACAAAATAGCGAAGATACCGAAAACATTTAAGTAAACAAAGGTTTATTTCTCCGTAAAATAAAACCTAAGGTTGCGTAGTAAGAACATGTTCAAATCATTCATTATTTGAAAGGCTCCCGCTTTTTCACCCCTTCGGACAGTTCTTTGTCTGTAAAACTTAAGCCACAGACACATTACTGTGTCGTGACTCACCTGAATACACCAATCAAACGAATCTGTTCAGGACTGCGTCAAATTACAACGAGTTTTGATTGGCTAACACTGCGTCAGAAGGCTTCACGACACGACACAACACAGTAGTATGAATCCGGCTTTTCAAACATATCCAATAACAATGACTTGTGTAACTTCTAACAAAGCTACTTCTCTCTTTCCTCCAGGTGTATTTCCCAGTCCGCCACGCTCTTGTAGGCCACATGGTGGCCGCGATGCAGCGCCTCGGTTTCTCTGCCACGGCCTCGCTCGAGCACCGGCGCCTCGCCGTGGATCTGGCCGAGGTCGCACTCAAATGGGAACTGCAGAGGATACGTGATCACTCGGGAGAGGATAATGTGGTGAGATTTATAGCACAGATGATTTTTGGTTGTTTGATTCAACAGATAAAAATTCCATATAAACAATAGTAATTAAACTATACAGGGTTATTTGTAAAACACCAGCAACCTCTTAAGAGGTCATTGTACTCATCATTATGAACAACTTTTACTATGGGACCAAACCTGAAATCGCGAAAAAAAAATCAGCTGTTCCCTACATTTATGTTCGTATAACTCGTCAAAATGTAGGGAACAGCTGATTTTTTTTTCGCGATTTCAGGTTTGGTCCCATAGTAAAAGTTGTTCATAATGATGAGTACAATGACCTCTTAAGAGGTTGCTGGTGTTTTACAAATAACCCTGTATAGACCGAGTATCAAAAAGGCGTGTCATATCTTTTAATTACTCAACTAATACTTGAATTTGTATCTTCTGTATTTAGTCGGACCCAGTATGTTTTTTATTTTATGCCTTGGTTTTTATAGTTTGTGACGGAACGTGGAATACTTGTCATACTATATGATAGTAATTCACGTAGCCAATGCTTTAATCTGCAGACATTTGCCGTCCGAACCTATCCAGGTCTAATTTATGCAAACTTATTATGTTAAAATTGCATTAATGTCAAAAACAGGTTGCAACATCACCAAGCGGCGCAATGAAGCGCATTTCTTCAGACGAGAGTAGTTCTGAAGGACGTAAAGCACTGAACACTGGCTGGGCGAGTCCGCAGGCTAGTGTGTCCCGTATGGAGCCAGACGCAGCCAAACCGCTGGACAGACAACACGTCGATGTTGTTGTTAATCTGCTGCTGCGGCTCGCTTGTCAAGTAAATATCTATATTATATTTTATACTAGGTAAGATGTTAGCCAACTAATAAAACTGCATTTGATTTAGTTTTGAAACCAAGGAAAAGGCCCAAAGATGAAAATGAAGAAGCATCGGTCGGATGTGAATTTATAAACTTTTTTTCTGAACCAATATCCCTTCACATAATTACTGTTATCACAGCCTGTATCCCCACATGTGCAGGTGAACGAAGGCTCAGTGGCGGGCGGCGGGTCCGCGGGTTCGTCCCCGGGCGAACAACTGTCGCGACGATGTGTCTTATTGCTCAAGACTGCGTTGAAACCTGATGTGTGGCCGCATATGTGCGAGCCTAAGTTGCCGTGGTTGGATAAAGTAAGTCGAAGACCATACATTGGATACAATATTAGACCTTTATAAAGGACTGTCACTCAAATATGTGTGACAGAGATGATGCCATACGACTCCGAATGGTTCAAAAGTAGAGTAAGTACAGCTTCAAAAACCAGCAAAGTACGCGGCCGTTAATATACATGGTGTCCCAGAAATCAACGCCAAGCCGGAAACGGGTGATGTTTAAGTACTTATCAAATTATAGGTACTTATCAAAACATAAATCGGAATAACTGACACCAGATAGGTGATGTAATTTTTTTTAATTCAATGTTGAGCAAAAATCTAACATTTTATTTAGAACTGAGGCAGTTATTATTTTAATTTTAAACTGTAATATACATAAGGGTTATTCATGGTTACATTACAGAAAAAAAATCGAAGAAATGATAGGACTTGAAGGACCCTTACTGGGTCTCAGTTTTTCCCAAAAAAAAATTGATACTTAAAATTTTAAAAGTACTTAACCAATATTTTTCTTATAACTGTCACGACTTGGCCTATCACCCGTTCCCGGTTTGACGTTGATTTCTGGGACACTATAATCACAGTCTATACATCATACAGTCGTTCGACGAAGCCGTCTAGACAGAGCAATCGTGCGGGGTGTGAGGGGCGAGACGCGGGAGGTGCGAGCCCGAACTGCATACTGCCACCGTGTTAGTAGTTCGGGACATAACTTTCAGGGTTGATGATTTCGACTTTTCGGTATTGATTTTATTATTGGGATATTATTTTCAAAAATGTAATGGTACACATTTTATTTAATTTTTTTTATGAAGACAAATACAGAGATACGACATGTAACATTTGAGTGCTTGCTTATTTGTTTAGTTTTTCTAATTATTTTACTTTTCTTTTCAACTTAATTTTTTTTACTTGACATTTCCATGGCTTTTGAGGACGCTAAAGCCGATAGTGCAGTCAAAACGAAAATCCAAAATGGCGGCTGCAAAAATTTTCAAATTTTTCAACATGGGTGTCGTTTCCAAGAATTTCAAGGGTGCTGACAACGAATATGAGGTCATAATCAAAATTCAAGATGGCGGCTGCGAAAATTTTCAAATTTTTCATCATGGGTGTCGTTTCCAAGGATTTCGAGGGTGCTGACAACGAATATGAGGTCATAATCAAAATTCAAGATGGCGGCTTCGAAAATTTTCAAATTTCATCATGGGTGTCGTTTCCAAGGATTTCAGGGGTGCTGACAACGAATATGAGGTCATAATCAAAATTCAAGATGGCGGCTGCGAAAATTTTAAATTTTTTCATCATGGGTGTCGTTTCCAAGGATTTCGAGGGTGCTGACATCGAATATGAGGTCATAATCAAAATTCAAGATGGCGGCTGCGAAAATTTTCAAATTTCGTCATGGGTGTCGTTTCCAAAGATTTCGAGGGTGCTGACAGCGAATATGAGGTCAAAATCGAAATTCAAGATGGCGGCTGCGAAACAATGTAATTTTTCATCATAGATGTCGTTTGGCCAATTGTTTGAAAATGGGACTGCGACACTATCTGATGTAGAAAAACGTATGTTAAGTAGAATAATTCCATTCGTAATAATGGTCAAACTCAGCGGTCGTAGGTACCAGTCATCACTCCAGTTTCCTCATCAATCTAGGAAAAAAATAATTTTCAAGTTTTACTTAATATTCCTCATTCCCTTTCAATATAGTGTACATTATTCTACTTGTCAAGCCCTTGCATTTGATACTTACCTATATTGAAGGAGTTGTGAAAAAAAAAAATGTAATTCGCCATTTTGTGGTGGCGGCCATCTTGGATTTGAAATTTATCATAGTGTATAGTATTCCACTAGCCATATTGAGGGAGTTGTGAAAAATTATGTAATCCGCCATTTTGTGGTGGGGGCCATCTTGAACCAATTTTCATCAAACATAGCTAAGAACACTTCTGACTAATTCACCATCGGTTCAAAATCGGTTCATCCGTTCGGGAGCTACGATGCCACAGACAGACACACAACACACAGACACGTCAAACTTGTAACACCCCGTCGTTTTTGCGTGGGGGGTTAAAAAGACGATATTTTGATAATTGTTAATTATTGTTTATGATAATAGTAATGTTGAGGACGATGTTGATCTCAAATAAATAAATTAATATTGTTTACTTGAGACAAGTGACAACCCTAGCTGTCACGACAATGTCTAGACGTTGTCGGCATTTACCACGAGATCAAAGGCGTCGACCTACTGTATGGTTTTTATACTGTGCTATAATATTGAACAGTGACAGAGATGACGTTCTACAAAGCCGAACTGTTATGCTACTTTTACGGCCGGGTACTGTACAGTACTATTCTAATTAGTATAATTAAATCCTTTTGCTCTGGGGGAAGGAATTAATTTTAATACTTTACCTCCAAATCTTGTGCTTATTTTGGTCGTGTCAGACGATTGTCATGGCATCCGTTACATTAATATTAACACATAAAAAAAATTAAGTACTTACTCTTAAATCTAGAACAAAAATCAATTTTCAGGATTATTTTATTTACAGGTATTCTCAACAGCTGACGCAAATGCAGGTGGTTGCGCAAACGCATGCACCGCGTTAGAACTACTCGTATTCTTGTTAGGAGTCCTACGCCGGGAACAGATCCTGGTGGCTTTGAAGCCGCTCCAACGAGGGTTAGCGGCCTGTGTATCGTCTACCAATCCTAAGATAGTACGACTGACGCATAACCTACTCGCTAAACTGACGGCGATATTCCCGACTGAACCCACCGGAGCTGCGCAGGCGTCGAAGGTACGTAACATATAATTAATGAATTTTTAGGCCACACTTGCTTAATTAATATCACATTAATTATTTATTCATTGTTTATTTCAATTTTAAATATTTGAATAAAAACATTTAAAAAACTAAAAACAACATTAAAAATATTACAACAAAACTAAATCTATATTTTTGGGATGCATGAAGAAGCCTCCTCGTGTAGCGCAGTTTGTTCCGCCAGTTACTCAACTGAACGCTCGCGCTCGGCGCATCCTCGACAGTCACACCCAACACCTTATTTGACTGGCCATTTCTCCCCTTGCGGTGGTAGAGCTAACGCCCGCGTGGTTAGCGACCACCCTCCCGCCGGAGTCCGGCGTCAAGCAGCCTGCTGTGTTTCGTCGATGCGTCGGAGTTCCAGTGTCTTAGGCATCTTCTGGGCACGCTCGTTCCATTATAGACCCCATCCATCGCTTTCCATCAGGCGTGATCGAGGTCAAGAGTGCGCCCATTCAGAAATTTAAAAAGAAAGTCTAATTTTTTGGCCCAGTTTTTGAAATATATGGCATGTTATTCTATTCAATTCAATCTGTTTTCAAGCGATTCGATTGGATGTTGTTATTCCCGACAACCAATCACATGAGCTAATGTTAGATTTGAGAGTGATTAACTAATCAGAGAAAGGTCTTTGATCAGTTAATCGCTGTCTGCGCATATAAGCTTCAAATCAGACTATTAGAAACCGGGATTTGTAACATAAATTATTCCCTTTTATTCCACAGTACGAAGAACTAGAAACCCTATATGCCTGCGTAAGCAAATACGCATTCGAAGGCCTAGCTACATACGAGAAATCCGCTGGCGGTCAAGCGGCAAGCAGCGGCACTGCAGCGGCCGGTACCACCACCCCAAGCGGTGCCAGCGCTTTACTAGGCCCACTCATGATGCTTAAAGCGTGTTGTGCGTCTAGCCCTTCGTATATAGATAGGCTGCTGCAGCCGCTGATGAGGGTGTTGCAACGAATGGCTAGAGATCACGTCGCGCCCAATCCCGATCATGCGTTGGCTGATTTGCTTGTAAGTACTTTAGAATTATGTCTAATCTCTTAATCTGCGTTCGCGATTTATTTGCCAAAAATGTAAACAAATATGAATTAATGGAAAAATAAATTTAATACCTACACAATAAAGTTCACTTTACGCTACAACTTCAAACATTTTTATAACTTTTCCAATTTAGTTGTAGTCACTCTGAACTCAACTTAATTGTCATTGCAATAAAGTTGATATTTGTTTAACTTGAAATAGGGTGGGAGTGTGCAGCACCGCGCACTTTTACTATAGCTAGATTGGTAAGGGTTGGGACTGGTTTAAAACATTTTTTTAGTCTATGTTGTCCCACTGCTGGGCAAAGACCTTCCCTAGTCGTTCCAGGCACTCTTTTCCTGCGCCACCTCAAAATAAAAAATATATATATTTTTATTTTTAGCATCGTGTGTACAGACGCCAGCACATCAAGCTACCCGAAACTGAAAAAAATTCCCAATCCACTTTAAACCTTATGTTTTAGCGATAAAATTGAAAATAGATTAAAGATATTTGACAGATTGTAGTAGCTTGATGTGCTGGTGGCGTAATTTTTCAAATGGATTTTTGAATTGTCGCTGTCATGCTTGAGCAGACGTAAAAGTATAATACATACATACATAATCAGCCTATAATGTTCCCACTGCTGGGACGCAGGTCTCCTCTCGGTGAGAGGGAGTGGGCCGTAATCCACCACGCGGGCCCAGTGCGGGTTGGCAGATGTCACATGTCTTCGAATTTTTGGTTCTAGGACATGCCGGTTTCCTCACGATGTTTTCCTTCACCGTTTTGAGAGCAGTGGTGATGAAATAATTTACACAAAGTAAAGCGCCTGTCTGGGTTCGAACCTACGACCTACAACTCGTAAGTCGCGGCCGTTACCACTTAGCCACCACTGCTCTCCGTTACCACTTGGCCACCACTGCTCACGTAAAAGTAATGAAACTGAATCCCACATTCTTTTTCAGATACTGGCATTAGATCTACTTAAAGCTCGCGTATCTGTGATGACTGTGGATACAAGGAAGACATTCATCGGCACCGTTTTAGTCGGACTTATCGAGAAAACTACGGACGCAAAGGTAAAATTTTATCGTTACTATTTTAACATTTTAAAATATAATCTGTCCTAGACAGCTTAAAGTCCATTTTACAATACTCTATTATAATATGAGGTGTAAATACGACGTTTTTATTTACCGTTGTAACTGTGCCCGTTAAACGATGAGAGACATAATACGCATGGTAGAAGAATTTTTTTAATACAGTTGCTCAAAAAGTGGTATAATGCAGGGACGTATAGCGTTCGGGATGTGGGCTATTACATACTAGTGCTTTTTTTTTTACCTTTCCCGAACTTGTGCGTCTCTTTCCCAACTGTCAAAATAATGTCTATTAAAAAGAAAAACCAACCATGAAGTTTTTACTAAAGAGTTTTTGTGATTCATACAAATACGTATATTTCTAAAAAGAAGCTACTAATTTATTTCAATATCAGATTTACTGATTTAATTGAATGAGTTAGGTTAGGTTTCATTTCATTTCATCTCATTAAATTTCATTTTCATTTCATATCAATAAAAAAAATATACTGAAGACTAAGCTGTATGGATAATTCCCTTTGCCTACCAAAATGGGTGAAGAAAAAAAAACTGCTTATATTCTACGGTTGGCGCCATTTTCCAGAAATTTTCTTTGCGAGTTTAGTTGTTTGTTGCACAAAATGAGTAATTTCGACCCTATTTTTTTTTAATTAACACCACCGGAATTCACCGGAAACACAAAATGCTTCGGAGAACATTTTACCGGAAAAGTCAAAAAGTCGTTACATATCCACATACGACTAATTTATTGCGTGGAGAGAAGAGAAAAAAGCAATATTGTGTTTTTATTATTTTATTAAATTGCTTAATATTTTCGCAACTGTATTAAAAATAGTCGTTCAGTACACCTGCGGAACCGTCATTGAAACTTGTTCCGACTGTCAACCCTCGCCTTCGGCTGCGCCTCGGCTCGGGTAGACATTTGTCGGAACTCTTTGCAATGACAGCCTTTCCGCACTTGTAATGAAATATACTATTAAAGTATACCTTGTGTCACTCGAAAGTTGATTTTTGAACACTCGGACTCGCGCACCGAGGGTTCCGTACCATAATATGTTTTAAATTTTCATCGGCGAGATATTCGTCAGAGAATATGAGTTGTAAATACGACGTTGTTTACTTTATACCTTCTCCCTTCGCAGGTAATGAAAGCCATAATCCGCATGGTAGAAGAGTGGGTAAAATGGCGCGGTACAGTACCTGGTGCGGCCGGGCCCTCCGCCCCCACTGGGGCTGCGCCCTCGCTAAGAGAGAAGTCGATACTCCTGGTCAAACTTATGCAGTATGTGGAGAAACGGTTCCCTGATGATCTAGATCTGAATGCTTTATTCTTGGAGCTTATTAACTATGTGTACAGGTATGTAGATAATATTTGATGCTTAGTGACTAAAAGAACATAGATTTTCGTTTGTTGTTCAATAATGTTTTTCAATCTTAAATGTTCTTAAATGTTTCAATCTTCACTGCCAAGGTCTTATTACTTTTATTTCCAAATAATCTCTTTATTAGACAGCTATATCAATCGAAGTCAGTTCTTGAACTTATCAACAAAAGGCGGATTTTTCAATGGTAACTGAATATTGATTGTTCAGCAAAACACAAGACATTCTTTGTAACATAAATTGAACATGTCAGATAACTATTCCTTCTCCCAACAGAGACGACCACCTAAAAATGACAGAACTATCAATGAAGTTAGAACCCGCATTCCTCGCGGGTCTTCGCTGCCCTCAACCCAATATTCGCGCCAAGTTCTTCGAGGTATACGACCAGAGCGTGCGCCGGCGCATCTTCGACAGACTGCTCTACATCATTTGCTCGCAGAATTGGGAACATATCGGACAACACTTCTGGATTAAACAGTGTCTCGAGTTGCTGCTTGTTACTTGTGTGCCAAGTGAGTTATTACTTTATTTTGCCTCCGTTGAGTAGGTTTGGTGTCTGGCTATTGCTTGGACCCGTATTCTAGCTAAGATGTTCGTTAACGGGCGCCGTCTGTTGGGGCTGGTCATCACTTAGTTGCCTCGGCTTATTTTTAATTACTTTATTTTTGAATTGTTGTTTTCTTACTATTTGCTGTACTCTGGACGCTTTTAACGCGTACGTCTTTTTTACATCGTTCTAATTCAAAAGTGCCTGTAAATGGTTTAATTGAAATAAATGGTCTGAGTTTGAGTTTGATCTTTCAAATATTGCTTAGTTCTGGGGGTAGATGGGGTAGATTTTTCTTATATTTGTTTAAGCCATTTTGGTGTGTAATAAAGCATATTCTGTCTATCTACGTCACTTATAATATGAGACCTATGGAGAATAGTAGCCCTATAGGCTTCCCTTTATAGTTTTAAAACCGGCTTTTCTTATGAAATCCTCAGACCTTCGCCTTTGCTAGCCAATGTTTTATAACAAGCGTATTGAACATTTTAGCACCAACAATAGACAAATAAAAACAAATCTTTCTTTTTCACTTCATCAGGCACCCAGATCCGTCTATCGAATCCAAAATATCTGCTGCCTAGCATTTCATCAGTGATAAACTCGGCGGACAGCGAAGATCGCAAATCGTTCGTCATATTCAGCAGTGTGAAGGAAGAATCTTCAGATGGGTTTAGTGACTCGCTGGAACCTGATAAGGAAGACGTGCTCGACATGGATCTCGATTCCAGTTCCAACCAAAAAGAGGATTGCACTAAAACTGTGACGAATAGGTAAGTAGTAAATAATGTATAAGGTTATTTATTTATTTAACCATTTATGTACACACATATAAACGACAAGTAAAACAGAACAGAAAAATAGGTACAAAGGTGAAGCTTCATTATGGCCGTTTCTAGTTTTCTGCTCTCTTGTTGATATATCCAATTTTTGAATTTTGGATTAAACTCACTTCGAGTTCCGACGGCTATAAAGACAGTATTCATATTCACCCACACTCATCACACTTTTTTTTGGAAGCCTAGTTTCTTCCTGATAAAACTTTGTAAGCGCAAAATATATTGGGTTTTCACGTGGGCCACAAACCCTTATTATTCCCTATTTATTCCACAGACTACGCACCCTAAACCAGATAGTAGCCAAACAATCAGAATTCCTGGAGCTAGCGCGCCGCGTGCGCACAGAGCAGCTCGTAGTCGCAGCGGCACAACTGTGTCACATGGACGATGCCCTCGCGCATCACACCTGGCTCAGACTGTTCCCTAGGCTGTGGAATACGCTGGATGAAAGACAACTGGGGGTAAGTGGACTTATTATGTTGTTTTTTTTTTAACTTAAAGTCATTTATGTCGGCGAGAACATGGTTCCAAGTCAGACTGGGACAGGCCGTCAGGAAACTGAAGTGATTTTTCATCTTTAAAAACACTAGGGAAACTAACGAGAGATGAATATGAGTTGATTCAATGAAAAGCAGATAGTTTGAAAATATATTTTGGTGTGCTCTGTGCTTCATTAAGCGCACATGCGCGTATATTTCTCATAGTTCGTGACCCCATGCAGCTGTAGTTTCTTGAAATTGTTTTTTTTTTTTTTTTAATTAGACTTGTTTATTTTTTATTTTATGATAATTTCATATTGCTAAACAAGTCAAATCTGTAAAATTACTCATAAACCAGTTTGACCCTGTATTGTGACCAATATTTCATTATTTACAGACTGTAATGAACGAGATAGTTCCATTCATAATATCAGGCGTACACGTGGTGCAGCGTGATCAGCCGCTCAGCGCACTGAACACGTTCATAGAAGCTCTCGCAAGGTGCAACCCGCCCGTGAGCATTAAACCGTAAGTATTGATATCTAATCAAGCTATATTCCAGTCTAGCATGTTCAAAGACCACCGGAGTGGTGAGATATTTCGTCGCGATGCTTCAAAGCTCCCAGTTTGATATTGCAAGACGTAAAAACATTTTCATAAATGTGTCCTTTCTTCGTTTTTAGAGTTTCAAAATATCTAAAAATGCTCTAAATGAAATAAAAGTTTATGACTTTTTGTGACTTCATCAAAGTTGCAGCAGTATGTTAAAGCGATTATTACAGTTGATTTTGATTACCTTTAGATCAGCGTTGACTCGCTATGGTCATTCTATTAAATCTCTGTTAAACATACTATGTTGCCAGGCCTATGATGAAGTACCTGGGCAAGACACACAACCTTTGGCATCGTATGACCCTCAACCTAGAGCAGATGGCCATCGACCAGGCCAGTGGACGAGCGCAGCGAGAGCCGCTCGAAATATACGACTATGACATCGAAACTACTACACCTACTGTAAGCACCTTATACCTTTGAACCTTGTATATTTTATTGAATTCAGAATCTCAGATAATTATCAAGTTTTGGGAACACAAACTCAGGCCGAGACCTATAAACATTACTTAGCACGCACTTTGTCTAAGCGTTATTCTTGTCACTGTCGCACAACTGCCAAACTACACGTGCAAGACGCAGACGGGAACATTTCTAAATTAAATCACGTGCTAAGTAACGTTTGTAAATCTCGGCCTCAATGGCATACGTGACAAAGTTGAAATTCTATTGCCACCAAAATTTATTTGGAATCTTTTTTTATTATAAACGGTCAATCAAAAACCAACTTAGGCTACATAATGCTAAAGTAGATAGTCCATTAGGTGCCAAAACATATAAATTATCTAAGATTGTGTATTCAAGAAGCTTTCATATTGTTGACGTACGGTAAGCGTCAAGAATATCGAGAAGAACGCACTGTTCAAAAGTAGCTGCACAACAACGAAAATTAAACTGGTACCAAGCGAAAAGCTCGGATGTATTCTTGAGAGTATGGGAAGATGTATGGAAATGAATTGACTTAGGACAATACAGGTAACAAATAATATTTTAAAACTAAATTGTAGTTAGTGAAATGCTTTAAATGTGTAATTGTAGTTTCTTAGGCTTTCGCGAATGTTAGTTAAACATTCTATTGGCGCACAGATTTGTATTAAAATCAGTTCTTCTTTTTCTTAGTTTGTTCTTGACCATAATCAAACTAACATGGTTAAAACATCGACATTTTGTCAAAATGATACTTTGATTTAAATCTGTACGCGTCACCTTTGTGAAGGTCAATTTATTTGGAGAGATTTTCGCCAATAATATCGATTATCGACCGAAAATCAAAAAAAATACTCATGTAAACGTAACGCACATTTGTGCCACAAAAGGCGAGAAACTCTCCATTTAAAATGGGTCTTAAAACTATTCTCATAAAGTCCAAATTCCTATTTTCACTCATCAATGCTAATTCGCAGGAGGTACTAGACTCGTTGAGCGACATGTTCGAGCTGCTACAAGAAGAGGACATGTGGTCCGGCTTGTGGCAGAAACATGCGCGATACCGCGAGACCAACGTCGCGATCGCGTACGAACAGCAAGGCTTCTTCGAACAGGCGCAAGTACGTATCAAATCATTATATTTAAGCACTAGCTGTTCCCCGCGGTGTCACACGCTGCGCGGCTCCTAAGGGTCGTAGCGTGATGTTATATAGCCTATAGCCTTCCTCGATAAATGGACTACCCAACACTAAAAGAATCATTCAAATCGGACCAGTAGTTCCAGAGATTAGCGCGTTCAAACAAACAAACTCTGCAGCTTTATAATATTATAGTATAGATGATATCATACCCGGAACCGTACAGACGAGACAATCTTGAAAACGTCGAGTACATATAACAAGTGACAGCATTTTTATGCTCACATTACAGCGGGTCAAAATTGAGTTCCGTTTTAAAATTCGACCGATAAACTATACAGTCATATAAGTTCCATTTTAAATGACTATTGCCTACTGTTAAACTACAGATTCTGAATGCTAAAAGCTTAATTAATTTCTATTGTTACTAGCTGTAGTAGCATACTTGTCCTAGAAGAAGTAAGCTTTTCTATCACCTTCACACTAATCGAGAAATGTGACGAAATGAGATGCCACTCTCCGCAATAACTGTAGCAAAAATAATTGATCTTGTATTCTTTCTACCCCAGGCTGCGTACGACGTCGCTATGGCCAAGCTTAAACAGGAGTACACCGCCAACCCATCTTCCTACAACATGCATAAAGAGTGCACACTTTGGACCCAACATTGGCTCAAATGCGCCAAAGAACTGAACCAGTGGGATTCTCTTCTAGAGCTCGGCTTGACCAGGAGTGGGAGAGATCCTTTTCTGATATTAGAGAGCTCGTGGAGGAATCCTAACTGGACCACCATGAAGGAGGCGCTTGCTGAGGTTGAATATAACTGTCCTAAGGAACTGGGTATGTGTAGTATAATTATTTATATCCATAAGCTTTCATTGCTACTATAGATAAAAAAACCGGTCAAGTGCGAGTCGGACTCGCGCACCGAGGGTTTCGTACAAATTTGTAGGTATGTAAATAGTTTATCACGGGAAAACCTTTTGTCATGTAACTAAAATTTACGGTTTTCGGATTTTTTCCTTTACTTGTGCTACATGACATTGTTTCTTGCCAAATTTCATGATTGTAGGTCAACGGGAAGTACCCTACCTATAGGTTTTGAATCCCTTGCGAATGTCAAAATATGCGGCATGAACGGAACATAAACGCCCGTATATTTTGATTGGTTTGACTTAGAAGTTTGATATGTTCACTGCTTCAAAGGATTGCTGCCTCGAATATTTGATATTAATTTCAACTTGATTACTCCACGCGTTCTGGAGAAAAAGGCTCTTGACAGACGGACAACGAAGTGTTCTTATAAGGGTTACGTTTTTCTCTTTAAAGTATGGTACCCTAAATTTTTTTTTTCTGATACTAATTTTTCTTTTTATTTGCTTATTGCTGTGTAAAGTTTGGTTACACTAGAAGAATTTCTCGACTGTCTAGAGGCGAGAATTTCCATGCGAGACCCGTAGTTAGGAAACGACATGCGATTCATGTGTATTGTTTTTAAATTGTACCAAGAAACAAAAAGTTTTACAATTTATTAAGCTTGACTGTACCTTTCTCTAAGCCATAAATTGAGATAGACGTATCCGGTTCCGGTACGGTGAAGCGCTATAAGCCCCGCAGCGTCATATCCGCCCCAATCCGGCAGGTAGTGGGGATACGTTTGCGGAGCGCATGACGATATCCATGAACCTCATTGGCGTTCAGATTTCCGAACGGTGTAGGAGTCGCGTTTAAAAGTAAACCGTTACTTTTAAAAAGGGTGTCCTACTTTTTAGTGTTAAATAAAAATAAAAATTAATTTGTGTTAAATGATGAACTCTTTAGACGAAAATATTAATAATGTTAGTATGGACAATGCCCCACGTGCTCGGTCGCAATCTAGTGGTTCGAGCAGTAGCAGCGATTCTTCTTCCACGGCGCGTAAAAGGAGACATCGTAGGCGGAAGGAGCGGCGCCGCCGTACAAAGCTAAGGAAATTAGAGGACGCTTTTAAAAAACTTACTGAAAAAGTATCCTCTTTGCAAGATCTTATTCTTAAAAATAATACTCAGCCGTGCATGTCTGACAATGAGTCTATTCTATATATTCCGAACCCTACTGAACTGGATAATGAATTAAACGAAGAAAAAGGGATTGATTTTAAAATACAAACTACCCTCAAGTCGCAGACATTACAGACAGATAATACGCATCTCGATTTGCTTAACAAATTGCAACATTTTAACTCGCCTGACTGGGCTCAAGTACGTTATTCTGAAGTACAAAAACTCTATAATTCTACCCCAGGTTTTGTAGAGCTCGAAAGTAACGATGTTTTGAAAAATTTTGAACGTAATCGATCGTTAGCGGTCGTTGAAAATTCTTTAGCTGCTATGTCACATGCTGTTATTTTGCAAAGCGAAGCATTTCAAAAAGGCTTATGCCAATTTATTTCATGGGTATCCGAAATAAAAAAACCCAATGACCACTGTAGAGATTACTTCAAAAATCAATGAAATTTTTGCCGACGGGGAATACCAAAAAATACAATCGGATTTATTACAAATGATATGCGGCAAACGGGCTGATATAGTGCAAGAACGTCGTGATGGTATTTTAAATTCAGTAAAAGAAAGTTGTTTTAAGGAATCGTTAAGGAAAATACCTCCGTCCGCGCATCATTTATTTGACGATGCAAAGTTTACAGATTTTGTAGGAAAACAAGGGGGTGTCTTAAAAATTTTTCAAGCCGCACCCATTAAATTATCCTCGCAGGGTAGATCGTATAAACCTTCTGTCCAAAGAAGGGACACACATGGAGGTAGGAAATATGTGGTGCCTGTGCGCAACAGTGCAAACTACCGCCCCTCCACTAATAGTGGCTCTAATCCTGCGCAAGGACGAAAGAGAAGGGCAGAAGAGTTTTTTCGTCACACCGAAGATACACGATACGGTAAGAAACGTAGTACCCTGGGACGGCGTGATAAACGAGTCGATTGACTATCATCAACGTTTTCAAGCCGGGGGAATCAAACATCGGGTAAGTGTCTGGAGGAAGTTGGGGGCACCTTTATAAATACTGAAGATAACATCAGGCTATCTAATTCCCTTTTTAAGCAAACCACCACTTATTCATCCCTTGAAGATTCCCAGAAGATTTCACACAATAAATTCAAAAGAAATCTTAATCCAAATAAAGAAGCTAGTAAATCAAAAGGTGTTAGAAAAAGCTTCATTGACTCCGAGCTTTGTCTCAACAATTTTTCTTGTACCATTTAAAATTCCTAAACAACTATGTCAAAATAGACAAATTTCGATTGGTGAACATGTACAAAGTCCCCGACTTCCTCCAACCACAGGATTGGTTAGTGAAAATAGACTTGGAAAATGCATATTTTCACCTGCCAATCGCGCCAGGACACAGACGTTTCCTCAGATTAATAGTATCGGACCAACTTTGGCAAATGACCTGCCTGCCCTTCGGTTTGGCAACCGCTCCGAAGGTTTTTGCCAGCCTGACGAATTGGATCGCGCAGATCCTAAGAGACCAAGGTGTGCGATTGCTGGTATATCTCGACGATTTTCTCCTGGCAAGTCAAAATCGAGAAACTCTGCAAAGTCACGCGAACTTAGCGGTAAGACTATTGCAATCCCTTGGCTTTGTAATAAACTTTCAGAAGTCTGTATTGACTCCTCAGCAGTCAATCGAGTATCTGGGGATATGGGACCCTTGGCAAAATGTCAAATTACTTCCACCAATAAAGGTTCGCTTGCTGCAATCGAGAACATCGAAAATGGCAAAGCCACCAAGGTAAGTTTAAAAGAAGTCCAGAGTATACTAGGACTTTGGAATTTTGCCAGCTTCGTAGTCCCGCGAGGGCGCCTGAATTCTCGTGCAATGCTGACCTTCAGCAATTCCCTATTGCGAAAAAAGGTAAAAGGTCGAATACAGATGCCCGTCAAGGTGATTCCGAACCTGCAATGGTGGTTACAGAGTCACAGCATGGCTTCTCAACTGCACGGTTCACCTCCAACTTATTTCCTTACGACGGACTCGGCCAAGACAGGTTGGGGTGCGCAGCTCAACAACGAGACCTTATGTGGCAGTTGGTCAGTACAGGAAAGAAACTCTCACAGCAATATCTTAGAGATGTTGGCAATTTTGCGAGTAATTCAGTTACAAGGTCGCCTAATGAGCGATACAAGCTTATTAATTCAGAGCGACAATCGAACTGTAGTTTCTTACCTGCGCAACGAAGGCGACACACAGTCACAGCCTCTCCTAAACCTAACATACGAAGTCTTAGACGAAATAGATCGTTATCGGATACATATGTCGATATATCACCTTCCCGGTCGATACAACTACGTAGCAGATCGGCTCTCAAGGAAATCTGCCCCGACAGAATGGCACTTGCTTCCCTGTGCTACCGTGAAAATTTTTCAGCATTTTGGAGTTCCCGAAATAGATCTTTTTGCGTCAAGAACTGCTCATGTAGTACCCAGGTATGTGAGTCTGGATTTAGATCAGGAGGCTGTTTTCCACAACGCCTTTGGTCGCCCTTGGCACTACAGGTTAGCATGGGTATTCCCACCACTGTGTCTAATACCCAGAGTATTAGCGCACCTGAACCAGGCAACCGGTATGTACCTGGTGATAACACCAGATTGGGAGAAGGTCTTTTGGAGAGCAGATCTGGTGGCTCGCTCCATACGCCCTCCCTACCCGTTGAGGGATTTGGACCAAGTCTTGATAGACACAATAACCAATCGACCGCCTCCACAAGTTCATCAATTGAATTTAAAGGTGTGGTTAATACAGGGTGGTCATCGCTATTAGATTCTTGGCAGAAAGATCAGATAGAAATTTTAGAAGGTAGCTGGAGGAAATCGACCTTAAATACATATAAGCCGGCATGGTTACGATGGTGTAAATGGTCACGTGACAATAATGTGAGCACTATAGATCCATCCCCTGAAGATGTGGCTCGATTTCTAACTGATTTGCATCTTAAATTTAAATTTGCCTATAATACAATTGCAGTACATAAGTCGGTGGTATGTACCTTTTGTCGTCCACCTAGTGGCTTATCATTAGGTTCTCACATTATTATAAAGCAAATATTTAAGGGTATAGCATTAAAACAGCCACCCAAAGCTAAAAGTCCTATTTGGGACATTAATGTTTTAATTAGATTCTTAGTTGACAAAACTCCCTCCAAAATGTCATTGTTCGAAATTTCTAAAATAACTGCAATTCTCCTTTTATTGTGTTCCGGGCGCAGAGTTCATGACCTTACATTATTGAGTATAAATAAAGAAAACTTTGTAAGGAGTGATGATTCTTTAGGTTTTGACCGATTTTTGAGTCCAAAACTGATAATATAACTTATAAGTAATCCGGTTGGCGTTTACTTAAATGCGAGTCAAACTCTAACATAGACCCAATTTACTGGATTAACAAATTGCTAGAGTACTCTAATGGTCGAAGAGGTAATATTGAGAGCTTATTTATTAGCACACGTGGTGAGCCCAAACCAGCTACCCGCACCATCATAGGGGGCTGGATTAAGTCATTGTTAAAACAAGCTGGTATAAACAGTAGTCCAGGTAGTGTGCGATCGGCAGTAGCCTCGGCTAGTTGGTCAGATATTTTGGAGAGAGGAAATTGGCGCTCGGCGTTGACATTTCACAAATATTATAAAAAAGAAATCAAGGATTACAGGTCTACAAATGAATCAAGTCGTTCAAATCAGATCAGTAGTCTGTTTCAAACGATAAGATGATTTACTTAATCGTAATATCGATGTAGTGTTATAATTAATAATTATGAGCTAATTCTGTTGATTGAACTATCAAAATTTTAAAATGAATAAATAACTTTGTTGATCACATTGGCGTTCTAATTTAGTCCCAATCCAGCAGTCGATAACAAACACTTCTCAATTTATGGCTTAGAGAAAGGTACAGTCAAGCATAATAGAACAATTTTACCTAAAAATAAAATTGATATTAAGCATACTTACCTTTCCCTAAGCCAATTTATATTTCTGTCTGCTGACTCTTAATTATAAATGTATGTGATTGATACCCTTATCAATCACTGTAAATTGAGCCGCAATGAGGTTCATGGATATCGTCATGCGCTCCGCAAACGTATCCCCACTACCTGCCGGATTGGGGCGGATATGACGCTGCGGGGCTTATAGCGCTTCACCGTACCGGAACCGGATACGTCTATCTCAATTTATGGCTTAGAGAAAGGTAAGTATGCTTAATATCAATTTTATTTTTAGGTAAAATTGTTCTATTATGTTAATACCAGACTTGCCAAGCGATTTTCTCAAACTGTGATTTAACAAATTGAAATACGTTTTGGATGCTTTAGTTTAATTCACCAAAAACGTTTTTAACCGTCCACGTTCGTCCCCAGCATGGCTAGTAAACCTATACCGCGGCTACCTGTGCATCTGCGCGGGCGGCGAGGCGTCCCTGCCCGGCGTGGAGCGCCACGCGGAGGCGGCGGCGGCGCAGGCGCTGCGCGAGTGGCGCCGCCTGCCGCGCCTCGTGTCGCACGCGCACCTGCCCCTGCTGCGCGCCGCCCAGCAGCTCATGGAGCTCAGCGAGGCCGCGCAGATACACCAGGTGAGGGTACTAGCACCGCCTGCTCCTGTACACGGCGGCGCAGGCGCTGCGCGAGTGGCGCCGCCTGCCGCGCCTCGTGTCGCACGAGCACCTGCCCCTGCTGCGCGCCGCCCAGCAGCTCATGGAGCTCAGCGAGGCCGCGCAGATACACCAGGTGAGGGTACTAGCACCGCCTGCTCCTGTACACGGCGGCGCAGGCGCTGCGCGAGTGGCGCCGCCTGCCGCGCCTCGTGTCGCACGCGCACCTGCCCCTGCTGCGCGCCGCCCAGCAGCTCATGGAGCTCAGCGAGGCCGCGCAGATACACCAGGTGAGGGTACTAGCACCGCCTGCTCCTGTACACGGCGGCGCAGGCGCTGCGCGAGTGGCGCCGCCTGCCGCGCCTCGTGTCGCACGCGCACCTGCCCCTGCTGCGCGCCGCCCAGCAGCTCATGGAGCTCAGCGAGGCCGCGCAGATACACCAGGTGAGTGTGCCAGCACCGCCTGCTCCTGTACACGGTGGATGTGCACGCACTCACACACTAACGATGTTTAAAACAAACAATTATTGTAGACAAGCCGTTTTACGACAATACTATTCCAATCATGTATTTGGCCCTGCGACCGTTGGTCAGTGATTATACCACATACGATTTTAAAAAAATTACGTAAAAAAAATCTTTGATATTTACACACATCATACATCTTGTAAAGTAGGTACGCAGACGTTTGACGAACATACTCTTCATGTTTTGGAACTTACTGTGATGACAAACCAGTATTCTGACACATGTTTGACTTCATATACAGGATTATTGGAAACACTCTTAAGAGGTTATTGTACTCATCATTATGAACAACTTTTATTATGGTAACAAACCTGAAATCGCGAAAAAATATTAGCTGTTCCCTACATTTATGTTCGTATAACTCATCAAAATGTAGGGAGCAGTTAATTTTTTTTCGCGATTTCAGTTTTGGTCCCGTAGTAAAAGTTGTTCATAGTAATGAGTACAATAACCTCTTAAGAGATTGTTGGTGTTTTTCCAATAACCCTGTATATTAGAGTTCTGACCTGAAAGGAAAAACAGAACCTTTATAAGATAACTGGTTTTAAATCAAGAGAACATTGAGATTGTCAGGCACAGACACACTAAATACTTTTACCTTTGCTGCACCATAGCACATCCACGCACTGTTTTAAAAAATCTAAGCGTCACTTACTGCATGCTTTAACTTGTTTTAAATCAAGAGAACATTGAGATTGTCAGGCACAGACACACTAAATACTTTTACCTTTGCTGCACCATAGCACATCCACGCACTGTTTTAAAAAATCTAAGCGTCACTTACTGCATGCTTTTCAAATGCCATCTTTAGACCCCATTGTCACAATCAGCTTAAATTATATCAAACCCAAACCGAAGCAAAATAGCCCTTTTATAAATTAAACTGCTATACTAAAAGTCCAAAACATCAACCAAATAAGTATAGACGTCAGAAATGGGCCACTATCGGCCATTGTGTACAAGAGCCGATAAGTTAGGGTCTATTAACATAACGTTGCTGCGCGCATCGTTTCACTTGCGTATCTATCGCTGTTACACGCTGCCACGCAGCATATGGAATCGAACGAGCCTTCACAGATTCACGCCGTGAGTATAACATCTGTGAACCGAAAGTACCATTGTATCGATAATAAATACATGATAAACTTGAAGCATGTTTGTGTTGTATTAAAAAAAAAACATTTCTGACGTATCCTTTATATGCTATGTTGTTGTTAGGGCAAACTGTCGCCCAAATAGGCTATCTCTTCTTTCTATACTTCAATTTAGAATCTTAGATAATTTATATTCCATCGACTGCTTACTACACTATCTACTTTAGCGTAATGAATTCTAAATTCATTTTTGTTTGAAAATTTATAATAAAGGCCCTAAAAAAGTTTGGTTGCAATTTTGTCACGTATTTCATTGAGTTTAACACCAAAACTTGATAAATATCTGAGATTCTTAATTCAAATATAACATGTTCTTCTTTTTTCAAAAACAAGAGACTACTTATTTCATACCACACAGGGGTTGCTGCACAGCCGACCAACGTCTCTGCACGACATGAAGGCCATAGTGAAGACGTGGCGCAACCGCCTGCCCGTAGTGGCCGACCCGCTGTCCCACTGGGGCGCCATCTTCACGTGGCGCCAGCACCACTACCAGTTCATCGCGTCGCACTACGACTCGCAGACCGACCACGCCTCCAACCACAGCATGCTGGGCGTACACGCTAGCGCCCAGGTAACAATAAAATACATAAGCCCGCGAACATTCACTGCTGAACACTAATGGGTCTCTAACTAGGGTTAAGCCTCGTTGGGCCGGTTTCGGTCTCGATCGAAAATTATCGCACAATTAATGCGATAAATTGTCAAGCGCGGGTAAACTGTTGCGATTGGCTGTTGATTAATGATTCAACCAAATACAGCAGTTTACAAAACGTTTACACGCGTTTCACTTGAATATATCACATTAATTTGTCGATAATTTTCGTTAAAGACACTGGCTCATAGGCTTGTAAAAGGCGACTTTGATACAAGGATGGGCAGCTTCCTTCTGTACGCTTATAACAGCATACTGCTATCACCAGTCCGTAAGCCGGGCGTGGTGATTACGGCAATCCTTTTCCACACAACCGCTACGTGTAGGAGGGGAGGGGAGGATATCTAGAGACCCATGTTCAGCAGTGTTCGTTTACAGGCTTAAACATTGATGATGACGTCATGAACTATGTAACGCTGCGAACCATTCTTGAGGAATTGCCGTAATCACCATGGTTGGTAGAAGAATTGGTAAATGGAGTATGGTGTTGTTTGTACACAGGTCTCTGCCACGATACAGAGTTCCGATGTAAGTATTTTCTTAAGTTTTTTTGGCCTCACTTGATCGTACCGCCCGCCACCACTGTCTGCGCTGGTGGCGCCACCCTCAGGTTGTTATCTAATCCCGTGCGGTCAAGTGGAGCTCTAGCCTCATCACCTCTTATATCTGCCATAGTGATGAGGAAGCCTTTGTTGTATCAGAGTAGAGCACTGTAGACAATTTTATTAGATGTCCAACTTCTGTGTTGTGGTAGAAATTACGTCACTTCTCATCTTTTACAGGCGATAATTCACTTCGCAAAGATTGCAAGGAAGCACAATTTGTCAGGCGTATGCCTGGACTCGCTACACCGTATATACACAATACCTAGTGTTCCGATCGTGGACTGTTTCCAAAAGATAAGACAGCAAGTCAAATGTCATATTCAAATGTCATGGACAGAGGGCAAGGAGGAGTTGCAGGATGGCATAGACATGATAGAATCTACGAACTTCAAGTATTTCACTAAAGAAATGACGGCTGAGTTTTATGCCTTCAAAGGCTTGCTCTTAGCACAGCTTGGGCGATCAGAGGATGCGAACAAAGCTTTCGCGGCTGCAGTCCAATTGCACGATACGCTCGTGAAAGCGTGGGCCCTTTGGGGAGACTATTTGGAGCAAATATTCATAAGGGACCCGAGACAGATCCAAGTGGGAGTGTCCGCTATGACCTGCTTCTTGCATGCCTGTCGTCATCAGAATGAATCTAAATCGAGGAAATACTGTGCTAAGGTAAGGAAGTTTTTCTACTAGTCACTAGCATAAAGTATTACAAAAATTCCAGATAGAAATTGGCTTTAGCATAAGCGTAATCAGCCTATAATGTTCCCACTGCTGGGACACAGTAAGAGGGAAATTGGCTTTATTTTAGGTTAATTTGTGGCATGTCATTAGACTTTATTTAATTATTTCAGGTACTATGGATGCTAAGTTTCGATGATGAAAAGAATAGCCTAGCAGAAGCTCTAGACAAGTATTCAGTGGGAGTGCCACCTGTCCAGTGGTTGCCATGGATACCTCAACTACTCGCCTGCCTTGTTCAGTACGATGGGAATGTTATACTCAATCTTCTGAGCCATGTGAGTTATTCATTTACACCATAAATATCAGCTTTTTCCGGACTATGACATTTTTGTATCGGTACAAGTCTTTGGTCAAGGCACAAAATCCGAAGTACAGTTTAGCAGGCCTTGTGCCATATTTCCGAACACGTTCTTAAGTCTCCGCTCTTAGAGCAGGACATCTATGACAAAATAATGATCCCAACATAATAATTATACATTATAGGTATCGCTAAACTATAACTTAAGAGTAACATGTCCACAGGTTGGTCGTCTGTACCCGCAAGCAGTATATTTCCCCATCCGTACGCTGTACTTGACTCTAAAGATCGAACAACGTGAAAGACACAAGACAGCTGAAAATATCGCCGCGCACCTACCACATCAGCCCACCACCTCTGCCGTAAGTTCACTTATGGTACCTACTATTATTTCATTTGTTATGATTAGATAGTTCGCTTTTTTAATTTACCCAAAAAAATGAAACTAAGAAAAGTACAAAGGCAATGTGAGGAGGATTTCAACCGTCCATCAAACATTTTTGAGTTTTTACTTTACTCTGGGGTTATGTTTAATAATAATGTGGCTTATATTTTTAAATTCCAGCATGCATGTGTACTTTTTAAGGACATACAGAAAGAGAAATAACACCTCGATAAAAATGAGACTGCGAATACTAACGCTTTGGACGAATGATACACCCCTCTTAGCTTCTAAGTTATTTACTTCTCCTATTTTTTTTATTTTATCTGAATAACTATTGTTCATATTGCAGGCTGGCACCAAGGTGAGTGAAGGTGCATCATCATCGAGCAGTGGCTCCACGGGCGAGGCGGGGCCCATCAAGGCCACTCTGCCCATGTGGCGCTGCTCCAAGATCATGCAGATGCAGCGGGAGATACATCCCACTGTACTCTCCTCGCTCGAGGGCATTGTCGATCAGGTATGTATAAAATAGAATAAATTAAATAATAATAGCCGGATTTCAAGTTTTAGGTAGTAATTATCAGTTTTTAATGTGTATTAGTATATAAACCTACGTGTCTTAATTGCACAATATTATAATTACAAGGCTGTAATGTCCCATTGCAGGGCAAAAGCCTTAAAGTCAAAGTCCAACTCATGCCGCGATCACCTCAGTGAGGAGTTCGGTGATTAATCGCACCTATTAATTAGTTTTCAGCTCATGTAATATCATGTGATATTACATGAGCTGGAACCTGGAATATTCAGTCGGGTTTTATAGTTTTTCAAAACGAGCATAAAGAGATACGTAGATAATAAATTGAGGAGAAGCTTTTTTTACCGACTTTATAAAAAGGAGGAGGTTATATGTTAATATGTTCGGGTGTTTGTGTTTTTTTTTTTGTATGTTTGTTCATCGAATACGCCGCCAATTGTCGACGGATTTTCAAAATTCTTTTTTTGTTCGTAAGTAGATAGTTCTGAGGTGGTCCCATTGTCACCAAGTTAGGATCTGATGATGGGATCTTAGAGAAATTGAGGTCAACCCTCAAATTTTATAGGCTCACTTATTGTTTTTCGCATATTTTATGAAGTATCTTGTGTATTTGTGTATGGTTGTCACCATCTCAGGTAGCTGGGCTGATGATGGAAGGTTCAACTCCTTAACAGTAAGAAGTTACTCGAACAGGCAAGGACTGTTTTAGTAAATTGTTTTGATGTTTGATAGGGCATTTGCCACATTTGGTCTCATGATCATCAAGTCATGACCTGATGCTGCAGTCAGGATAGTCTGCAGAGTACCTAACTCCTCGACAACTAACAGCAGATATATCGTGTTTAGGCTCATTGAAAAGGGCTCGATGTGTGGATAAACGTACTGTTACTGAGGAACACCGAAGACCTGATGCTGAAGCCAGAAGCATCAGAAAAAGTACAAAACTTTAAATTACAGCACCGTAGTCGTGATTGGGCTCATTTTAAACAGGACTAATTTTAAGTTCAATGCAATGTTGACATAAGTCTGGCCTGATGCTGCAGCCAGGATTATCAGCATCTAATCTAAAAACTTAATAAAAGGAGAACTCCTCAACAATTAACGTCCCTGCATCGAGAAAAGGAATATTTTATAAAAAGGCGATGGGCAAGTTGACATTAGGCTATTGTAACTTAGATAAATTATAAATAGACCCACTAAAAAGCGAGAAATAAAAACTTTTTAACAAAAAAAAACCGACTTCCAAAAAAAACACTACAAACTGAAAAATAACTTTAATTTCGGAAGTCGGTGGCAAAAACTGAAATACTGATCCCTAAGACACCGACTTCCGAAATTAAAGTTATTTTTCAGTTTGTAGTGTTTTAAAAGTTTAAAAGTTTTTCCAAATATTGCACTAGAGTCGAGTCGCAAGATCGAGCTGTTCTAACTCTTCAATGTGATCCTTTCCGCTTTGATGTTGATTAGAGCGCGGCCAAAGAGTTGTTCTTTAGCCGCACTCTCATCAACTTTACAAATGAATAACTGGAGCTATTTGTTGTTATACAAAAGACAATACAAAAAATCGTGTAATTGGTTTATCACACTAATATTATAAAGGTGAAAGTTTGTGAGTGTGTGGGGATGTGTGTGTGTGTTTATATGTTTGTTACTTCTTCACGCTCAAACGGCTGGACCAATTTTGATAAAATTTTGTATGGACGTAGCTGACACCCTGGATTAACATATAGGCATACTTTTTATCCCGATATTCCCACGGGACCGAATTTACGCGGGTGAAACCGCGGGGCGCAACTAGTTTGAAATAAATGCTTTGAGTTTTGGATTTATTCCAGCTTTATTTCGTGCCATAATCGTTTATTTCTCGATAACACCATCCCTTTGTTTGATCAACTGAAGCCTCCAAAATCACCTTGTCTACCAGATGGTATGGTTCCGCGAGAACTGGTACGAGGAGGTGCTGCGTCAGCTGCGCGCGGGCCTGGCCAAGTGCCACGTGGTGGGCTTCCACCACCGCGCCGCCGTCGCCGACGCCACCGTCACGCCGCACACGCTCAACTTCATCAAGAAGGTCGTCTCCACTTTCGGCATCGGCATTGGTATAAGTGAGTAAACACCCTTTTATCTGAACACAGATAGGCGTTATACTTTTGTTTTGAACTTTCTCTGTCTATGGTTAAAAATTTTAGGAACAATTTAGGTACACCGTAGACAACAAACAATAAGCCGTTTGGGCATAGATATTATTATAAACATGACAGTCATAGATCCACTAGTTTTCAAGATGGTGTATTGAAAAAAGTGACAAGCTTATAAATAAAGCTAAATATTATTATGAAAGTAAATGATCATGATCCGTATAATCAATGGGATCACGACTTATCAGCATTCTTCATCAGTTATTATTCACTCGTAAAAACACAATAACTTACAATTTATTTCAGAGATATAATAACATGCAGTACAATATATTGCTGTGCGATTATAACTTTGACATGACATAACAGGTAACAAAGCTCGTATTTATTGATCCTTCACAGTTCACAAGTAGTTTGTACTAATCTCATTTTATTTTGGGTTTTTCTGAATATATAACTGATGTTGTGCCTCCAGCGAGCGTCACTTTATACAGATACTCCATTTTGTATGTCTACAGAAAGTATTTCAACAAGTTCTGTAAGTGGTGCATTCTCTTCAGCTGCATCAGAGAGTCTCGCCCGCCGCGCGCAGGCCACCGTGCAGGACCCGGTCTTCCAGAAGATGAAGAGTCAGTTCACCGCAGACTTCGACTTTTCGCAGCCTAACGCTATGAAATTACAAAATCTTATACAAAAGCTAAGAAAATGGGTCAAGATACTCGAGGCAAAAACAAAAATTCTGCCCAAGTAAGTAGTTCAGTCAGGCCTTGAGCACTCCCCACTAAGGTAAATACAGAGGAGTTATTATCACGATTGTGTCCATCTTATCTAGTCCTTAGCAACACTGTCACGCTCGATCTAACCTCATCGCGTAGTTTTAGAAAGGGTTTTGGCTTAGTGCTTTCTTCACTTCAGTAGCTTTCGGGTTCTGTACTAACAAACCGGTAGACACTGAATCAATCCAAAATATTTATCGTTCTAATTTACTCTTACAGATCATTCCTCATCGAAGAAAAGTGTAGGTTCTTGTCCAACTTTAGCTTGAAGACAGCAGAAGTAGAACTTCCCGGCGAGTTTCTGTTACCGAAACATACGCACTACCACGTACGGATCGCAAGGTTTATGCCACGCGTTGAGATTGTACAGAAACACAACACTTCCGCGCGTAGACTGTACATTCGTGGTCACAATGGCAAGATATACCCGTACCTAGTTGTCAATGACTCAGGACTGGGTGACGCAAGGAGAGAGGAACGAGTCTTACAACTACTGAGAATGTTGAACCATTATTTAGGAAAACAAAAAGAGACGTCGAGAAGATTTTTGCATTTCACTGTACCGCGAGTTGTTTCGGTATCGCCCCAGATGCGACTTGTAGAGGACAACCCTAGTTCCATATCACTGCTGGATATATACCGAACAGAATGCGCTAACAGGTAGGTTCTTTAATATGAAGCTTATCATCAAAACTGTGAGCAAATACATATGCATTTCACGAACGTGCCTCTATCATTCCAATTTGTACCTTATAACAATGGTCACATGACGCGCGCTCGTGAATTCTTTGCTATGTTTTTACTTTTTTGTAGGGGTGTGGAATATGATGCTCCTGTCGCACGCTATTATGAACGACTCGCGGCCGTCCAAGCGCGAGGCTCACAAGCTTCACATCAAGTTTTACGGGATATCCTTCGAGAAGTAAGTTCCAAAGTATTTAGCTATTATGTTGTCTATCTAAACATATTATAAAGGGAACGGATTTGGGTGAAATTTGATACATGGGCAGACCATGACCTGGATAAGAATATGGGATACTTTTTATCCCGGTATCCGGGATCGAGATTCATGCAGATGAAACCACGAGGCGCAGCTAGTTATAGATAAAATGCTAGAAAGGGGGTGAATAGTCTAACTACTGAGATCATGGCTAATAGAGATGTACAAAGAAGACATTCTGCACCGACCCCAGATAAATTTAATACTTGTTGTTTGTCCTTTTAGTTTCATTTGTAATTTGTGTATGTAGCAAGTAAGGGTGTGGATGAATTTTAATGAGTAGGTTACAGCGACCAGATAATTTAACAATTAGCAAACCATATTGATTATAAAATATACCAATAGCAACATGACTGCACATAATCTAGACACAATAAAGCAATTAGACACGGCGCACCTGCACTCAATAATCAAACATTTCACAACATAGGTGCAAGCAACAATGGTGCCAAAGGGCATGCTGCGCGAATGGGCCGCGGCCACATTCTCCGCGCCCACAGACTACTGGACATTCCGAAAGATGCTGACCCTTCAGCTATCCCTAGCCAGCTTCGCAGAATACGTCCTGCATCTCACCAGACTCAACCCTGACATGATGTATGTCCATCAAGACTCGGGACTTCTCAACGTTGCCTACTATAAGTTCGATGTTGATGACACCACAGGTATTTGGCTTTTTAATTTTATATAGGGACTTTGGTGTGGTTCGTGTTTGGCTTTTTGGTTAATTATAAACTTTCAGTGTAGTTTCAGTTAGGAAAAAAATGGGGTAAGAGCTTGTTTTTTTACTTTTTTTTTTGTCGTTTTTCTGTACCCTCTGATAACTGATAATTCTCGTGTTTATATTTGAATGGGACTCTAATATAGCTTGTTCACCTATAGGTGAACTGGATTGCAACCGGCCGGTGCCGTTCCGATTGACGCCAAATATTTCCGAGCTGCTGACGACCATAGGCATCACGGGACCACTCACGGCTTCTGCTATATCCGTCGCTAGATGTCTTGTCACACCCAACTTCAAGGTAAAGTATTACTAATGTCTACAAGGTCAAATTAAATTAACTGGCGAAACGTCATAGACGTAGTTAGTTTTTTTTTTTTTTTGACAAGCTGTGTGCCCAGTTTGTTTTTCCCATCGGCAAAAATTAAAAACCTCTATACAAAGTGTCATCCCTTACTAAACCCCTTTAAGCACAGAATTTTCAAAAATCCTTCCTTTTCCTTTTGTTATTTAAGGAACTTTTGTGCAAAATCACAAGTTCCTAGACCCAGCGGGTTAGGCGCTGTCTGTCAGTGAATGAATGAATTTGAATTTAAGATTTTTATTCAGAAGATATCAAAACCCATCACATCGTATAGTTACGCCAGTTCATTTAATGTGAACTTGTATAACGTTCTAGAAAAACGGAGTCTTACCAAGTTCTCGTTACAGATCCAATCTATCCTTCGAACAATACTGCGCGATGAAATGGTCACCGGCTACAGAAAACGCTTGGAAGATAAATCTGGACTACCAACAGCAGGGGCTTCCACAGAGCAGAACAAACCTGTTGAAATGGACAACGAAACTATCATAAACATGGTTAACAAAGCAGTTACGGTTATCATGAACCGCCTTAACTCTATGGCGAATTTCGATGGCCCTGACAGTAAGGTGGCAACCCTAGTGACTGCGGCCAACAGCCATGATAACCTCTGTCGAATGGACCCTGCGTGGCACCCCTGGCTTTAAGCTGCAAATAATATTAGGTTAAAGATAAGATAAACATTATTATTAAATGTTTTTAAGTCGTTATTTTAAGTTAAATTCTCGTCAAAAGATGAAGATGGTAGGTTTTTTACTTTCATGAATTTGTAATTAGATTTTATGATGCATCTACTGAAAAACGAGTCAAAATATACACAATACCAAACAACAATACAGTCATGTAATGTATGTCCGAAAAAAGCCAGATTAGGCCTCGGAAGTAAAAATCTAAGATCTGAATGTTTTCTTCAAGTGTTTTAGGCACACTTGGAAATCGTAATGTAATATAATAATTATTGAAAAACCAGAGGATATTTTTTTCTTTGTCTTAAATTGCCCTGTTAGCAGCTTAACTAAGATTTATATCCACTCTTTTGTTTACATTGATGTTGTCTGTTATTAAGGACTAACGCTAATAGAAACACAAATTCATACTCATACTCATCCAGAAAAATAATGTTTAATGGCTCTCGGATCTCTGCTCAATGCCCAAACCATGGCAACCATTTACAAAATCATGTGACCCACCCTTTGTGAGTAAATAATTGTAATAATATAGGTGTAAGTGACTCGCGTTGTTGATATAAAGTTAAGCAGTCCGTTCTGTGATCTCTAAAGTTGAGAAGTATTAAAAATGAACGATTCAATTCTGACTGAGTTTTATTTTTGCCAGCTCCATAAAACCTGTTTGATGACGGTGACATACGTGAAAAGAGGCTCTGATTGCATGTGCATGAGTGACAGCTAAGTACCTGCATGGGTGAAAGTACCGGGACGGCATCAAGTGCGCGACTAATAAGCGTGGCTGCCCCCCGCCCTGCTGCTCCCCCCGCGTCTCGCCAATCTCACTCGATCGCTAGAGATAGTAAAACTGATTTCATCACGCTAACAATGGGAATGAAAGTGCAGTAATTGTAGGATAGAACAGGAACTGTTTACATAGCCTGCTACGCGAATGTCTCTGTTATGAGATGCTTTATTCGATCCCATTTGCCTTCAAGATCTTGGAGAACAATACATAATATGCATCCAGTGGTCCTGAAAGGCAGTGTTCTCGCATCGTCACTTTCATGGGGTACATAGTCTCAAAAACACTGTGGCAGTTGGAGTATTATCCAACATAGATCTTTATATTCTACATAGTATGATGTGAATATTCCATGAAACTACAGCCCATCACAATGAGAGGATAAATTTTGATGTTTATGAGGCATCTCTGAAGTTTTTTCTCTAATTCATACTCTGTGGCTTTCCATTACTGATTGCTGGTTACCCTAAAAGATAAGCATATCCTGCCACTCTAGCAGTGAGTATAAAAAGTTTTTAAACGTTTTTGGTGGGCAGTTGATTAATTAAGCACTAAGACATTTTCAAAGCCGGAGGGGCGTCATAACAGCTGTCGAGAGTGTTCTCCAATATTCATCCCTTAAATCACAGTCTCGTAAGCTCTTAAATTGGCTGGCTGGGTTCTGTGTTGTTTCCAAACTTTAGTGGAGAATTTCTTCGTAATACCACCTAAGTGAGACAAGTGGGTGACACAAGATGTATCGTTATGTCGTACATGAGGTCGCCGACGGGTGTCTCGGCAGCGGCACACCGGCGTCGTCGCGCTGGCGTTGCTAAGCGCTGAGCGGCGCGCCGGGCGGCCGGGCGGGTGTCGCGGTGCGGGCGGCCACGTCGCGGCCGGGCCGGCGCGCGCCGCCTCGCTCCTCGCGCCGCGCCTCTCCCTCCGCCGCGGCTCTGTCAGTCCGCTGAGCGGCGTTGCGTTATGCGCCGGTGTATTTCATGTTCCCGAGCCTGAACGGCGAGTGTCCGACCTCTGTAACCGACCGTTTATGACATTCGACAACCCCGCCCTGTGCATTTTTCCGAGTTGCATTTCGATCAGTGCGAAGAGTACGTCGGCTGCGAGCGATCCGTGCCGGTGACGGCGGCTCCTCCCGCGTTTATTTATGTTGTCGTTTTGGTGTGGTGAATATTTGTGTTGTACGGACGATAACCGTATTATCTGTGCGATCGAGTAGAGTGGATATTTTTAACGATCGACGGCTTTTCGCGAAGGTAAGTGATTCTGCGAATATTGTTCAATTGACGGTACGTTTGTTTGATTCGCCGCTCTACGTGGCGATGGGCTCGTCGATATGTTCCGGAACATCATGGATTGTATACAATGTACCTTGCCTATGTCATTTAATATGTGGTCGACCACGAAAAGAGTCCCATCTTTTTAAAAAGCCACGTCAAAATCTGCATAATTAATTTTGAGCATGTACCTACTTCCTTGTCACGTTATAAAACCTGTTGTTTCGACGCATTTAATTCTGAGGATATCACGCTTTGAACTCCACAACAACATACCTACCTGAGCCAATCTGCAGCATTTCTAGTGTGTTTTTGCCGTTATATGCGTTTATTTGAAACTCATTAGATTCTTGTTAGATTCGGTCCTATCCCACTACACCATATGGTAGACGGAAGCGAGTGGGTAAGAAATCATGGAGGTAAGCGGCGCGGGGCGGTGCGCGGCCGGTCGAGCGGTCGAGCGACCGCATTCCATATGGAATGCCGGATTATACGCAATGTCAGTGTGACTGTGACTCGAAGCTTGCTGCCTCCACTGCACTGACCATTGCACATTTGCAACTATGTCTACTAACAGAAGTTCTACGTTGTATACATGAAATTACGCTGCTGGGTCTATGCTATAAATTGCTTCGCTGATTGACATTACGGCGCAAGTCTCTTTATAACCACACGTAAATTTCGTTGAATGTACGAAATATGAGCGGTGCGTTTCAAATGAGATGACACATATTGCGTGTTAAACGATTTCTATTAAGAAAATCTGTAAGCATTATTCTACACTTAACAAAGTAGGCACCTTCATATGTGCCTACTTTGTTTTAATATTATGAACTTCCTGTTGATACTTTCATATCAATCGAACATTTTATATCAACCTACTAACTACAACCTACAACTAACTACAACACTTAAGCTATAGCAGCAGACAATGGACAAAACCTAGCGAGATGTTTGTTTGTTTTTGTTTGGATATAATAGCATAGGTTTATAAAGGATATGTTGTACTAAATTGATAGGAAGTTAACCCATTAAAATAATAAAATAAATATTTTGAAAATTAACTAATGTTATACGAAGCGCAGTGGTAGACCGCGAAATTTAAATTTTCTTACGTTTTTTGCAATTTGCAGGTTAGTGTCAGGTTGTATCTTGATCAAAATATGATTCGCGACTATTATAACAGGTACGTATTTACAGAATTAGAATCATTAATATGGTTATATAAGTTACTAGTTGGATTTGTACCTTATGAACAAAATCTCCTAGGGAAGTCAAACAAATGTAACGTAAAGAAATAAAGAGATATTATATTTTAATGAGTAGGTATAATTCTGTAAATAGAATATCTAATAAAGTCGCGAATCATATTTTGATCAAGATACTGAAGATACAACCTGACACTGACCTGAAAATTGAAAAAAACGTAAGAAAATTTGAATTTCGCGGTCTACCACTACGCATTCACCTTAAGGGGGAAGCTCTAAGGTGGCCCGCGAAATTCAAATTTTCTTACGTTTTTTGTAATTTGCTGGTCAGTATTAAGTTGTACGTTGATTAAGATATGATTCGCGGTCGTAACAAATATGTATTTACAGAATTATAATCAATAAAGTCATCAATACAACTCTCTAAGACCATGTAATCCCCAAATGTCAAGATTTCATGAAATAGTCATTCTTGGGGATTACATGGTCTTAGAGAGTTGTGTTGATGACTTTAATGATTATAATTATGTAAATACATATTTGTTACGGCCGCGAATCATATTTTAATCATCGTACAACTTAATACTGACCAGCAAATTGCAAAAAACCTAAAAAAAATTGAATTTCGCGGGCTACCCTGGCGCTTTCACCTTAAGTACTTAGTTTTCCCCGAGAAAAATGGAAAAGGGTTGCCAGTAATTGGCAATTTGACAGGGGTACTGTATGGTAATTTTTAAGTAACTAACACAAAATTTTATGTTGAAATATTCTTTGTATTTTAATTATGTTAGTTGTATGATTTGCTGCGTAATATAATTTAGGTACTTGTTACTCAGAAATCTGAACTCTGCACTTACATATTACCAATTGATAAGCAAAGGCCCACAACATTTGACAACAGTCCCTTTGCCCGCGCAAGGGGCCCTGTAAACCCTTGATAAACTATTATCTCAGTGACATTACTCGTGATCTCACATAATGAGTATAATGAGTTCGATAGTGCGTGCTATATTTCGAAACACGTCCGTCGTCGCTTCCGCTGTGTGACCCACAATCTACAACAAACTTTTTAGGTGTAGCTATAAAGTAATATAAACGAGAGGCCTGACATTTTTAATCCATGACGTGTTGTATACCTGTTGCAATGGCTACCTTTTATTCCTGCTGTCTGGCTGATTCTAACCTACCATACCACAGAATGACTCACTTGTCTCGATGTCGGATGAGATACAAAATTGCAAACACAAGGAATATCATCAGTATAACTTTATATTTTTTATGCAAAAAGATAAGGTTTCAAGTTTGAGATACGCTTATTTCTGTACGAAGTCTTTTCATATTCTACGTTTTTGGTCATTTTGTTTTGAGATTGTGTCATGTGACTAGTGTAAACTACCCACGGATTTTTCTGGTCAGTAACCCTACCAATTTTTTTTGCCTGCCTTTTGGTCTATTCTTTGCCTACATGTTTTATTCTTCAAAATCCAAACACTTTCTAAAGATGAAACATGATGATTAAAATGATAAGTAAATTATAGTTTAGTAAAGACAAACTGCTCGCAATATTAAGTTAGCCACCAAATTCATTATCGCGTAGTGTCCGGTTCTTGGGTCAAATTCACACAATCATGGTGACCTTTAATCTCGTTTCAGATAGCTAAAACACGTTCCTTTGTGTAAATTCTCAGAATTGTTGGTATCATGTCTTATTGTTTACATACAGCAGCGAATAGAGATAGATACGAGTACTTTCCTGAATTTTATAGTTGGTAAACCTATTACCGAAACATACAAAGATTAACTCGTTACTGAATATTTGTATTACATTCGAATCATTACAAAAAAGTTACTAGTAATGAGAGGTTTTCTTTTTGAGTATTTAAAAAAAAAATAGTTTCCAAGAACTCTGCAGATGGCGTTGAACTGACTACGTTACTAGGTGACAAAGCCAAAACGCTTGTAAAAAAAACATTGCCGCACGACACATACGCTTGTTGACTGACACTTTCGTTTGCTTTCGTTTTACGATCTCAAAATTACATCCAAGTGAAATAATCAAAAAATTATGTGAAGTTCCGTTCCTTGTAGTAACTTTCCAAGGTCAGCGCCATCTATCCAGCGACTAGGGAAGAGTTAAAAAAAAAAAGGAAAATCCCTCATTCAAAACTTCGCAGACAAAGTGTTACACCGACTTTTATAACCTTTTCGAATCGATTTACAAACTAGTGCAGAGTCTAGGGTACCACGCGGGTCCTTGACATTATAGACGACTTTTAATTTTCTGATTCAAAATGTCACACGAGTTGCCAGTCTAGAAAAATCACATCAAAATGGTTGTTTCGTCAGTTGCTGTCTCCTCGGACCAAACCTTTAGGTTGCTATGGGCGATGATTCCATTTTGACATTTTCTTTGTCGGATAATAAATTGGTAGGTAGGTACCTAAACAGAACTGATATTACATTGTCTAGCTTTTAAGGCTGTTATTTTATACTTACTGTTTGCATTTTGAGATATGATTAACTCGTTAATCAACCGGTTATTGTCTATGTGCTTACTGCACCGAGATTACATAGATAATTTATTCTAATAGATAACGCAGGTATGCGATCATTACGAAATATCTCGTCATCAGGATAATACAACTCCTTTTGCGGATTGGTTTCATCATTGTGATTTAAATATAGAATAAGGAAGTAGGAACAACATTAGGTATCAGCCTAAACTTGGACAATCTAGGACGGTAGTCTTGTAGTTGCACAGATCCTACAATCAAGTGAGGTCTAACTCTGGCGAATGTAGCTATTGTAAAATGAAAGTACAAGGCTTTTTCATCTGATAAAACCTCTTGTGTTTTGTAACGAATATGATAGTCGCTCGCAGTGGACGCCTTTCGTTTTACCGGACAACACTATTAGCCGCAATAAACACTCATTCTAAATTGAATTACTTTCAATTACCAGTAAATCGGTTAGGATGTCATCTTGCGATGCGAGATGCAGTCTTTCCTGTTGTACCAGATAGCCAGTTCAGTAACTTTTGAGTTTTAGATCTTTAAAAAGTAAAATTTTGCTCTGCAACTTTCATAATGCATTTCATCAACGCCGCTGTTAATGGCGTTGTGCTAAATTTTGTAAGGTGAATGAAGATATGATCGTCAGTGTTAGTGATGAAATCTTGAAGAGATATAATCGCATTCCGCGGCTAGCCTCCCCTCTCTCTGGCGAAGTCGCGGTGTTGCATACCGACGTCGTCACCGCACTCTTATGTGGGTTGCATTGCACTTTACCGCCAAAGCTGTTGTGGATCATCTACACATACATAGTCATTTTGGTATCCTTTTATTTCATTCAGTTGTTACTTCAAGTCACTAACTGCTATTTCTTCTTTGGTCCTTTGATCGCCCAACATTCTACTTAGTTTTGGGTGAATCTTCAGTGACATTTGTGACGTATGCTGAGAACTGGTTAGACCATTGCTAGATGATGTATAGGTAGAGGATAGCGGGTAACGGTTCTGTCATGTTTGCGGAGGCACGGGTGTGGGACCCGTGTGTGCGTCCGCGCCGCTCACTCACACAGACGCAAAGCGCTCACGGCGTAGCGCGGCCGTTGAACCGAATACTCGAGGAATTTCTCCAACGCCGCAGTCGCTTTGCTTTGCAGAAGAAGAAAATTATCGCAGGTGGTAGGCTTGCACGACTAGAAATGATGACGACTGTGTGTTTATTATCCTCGTCTTCGACTCGAGACGTAGAGTAAGATGTTTCATCTTGTTTTATTTTATTGAACGCTTGATTACACAATTTTGTTTCACTGAGTTTGAAATGTTTTCCTGTATTTGTTTTGTGTCCAAAAACTTTTCCCTTCTCTATATTTTAATAATGATTTGGTGTGGTGTCAAAGGTTAACGTCAGTAGGAAGTTCACAGCTCCCTTTGGTTTGGAGTGACGCAGCTGTACCACTTTATTATTACAGTCACAATTTAGGTGTTAGTAAGTACCAATTTGTCGTAGACACGTGTGCGACTGATCTCGCAATAGCATACCGGGCCAGGGCGCGGTCTGCCAATGGGCTCTCGAAACGCGAATAAATTTTATGTGACATATATTTATGTTACAGTTTAAACTACAAAACTTCTTGTAATAGACGAGCGTTTTGTTTTAAATATCAATAATTAGCAACTAATGGAGTTTTATGAGTAAAACACAGTGAGGTAAAAGAAACAGATGTGGCAATAGAGCAGCAATTAGTGAAGCCATTGTGAACACTGAGATTGCGTCTAGTTGACTGAAACACGTTTGTTTTGCATTTATTATTCAAACATTGAATAATTTTTAAATCAAGCATCACTTCATACTTGTCTTTAGTAGATAAAATTATACTTTTCCATTTTAATCTCCTTTACATTCTTGTTGGCGTTCAACATTCAACACGTTCTTTATATTTGATAAACCAGCAAGTTGACCACTTTTTCCACCAAATCTGCTTATCTGAATCTGACATCTGTCATTATAGGTAACTAAAGTATGTAATTATTATGATGAGTTCTACCTACTTAATTATTAGTGCTGCAAATAGTATAAAATAATTTTCACTCTTCTTGCTCAAAAGAGACCGTCATTGTAGCGTTGGCAGCAGAGCGAGGAAAAAATTGCATATTTACCTCTAGGGGAAAAAGTTTTTTTTTGTCTGTTATCATTATCAACGAGCTTACAAAAACGAAAAGTCTTTATTCATAAGTAGAATAATGATGAGTAAAGACTCGACCTATACTGTTTCATAAAAAAACCGGCCAAGTGCGTGTCGGGTCACGCACAGTGTAGGGTTCCGTAGTAGCCCGTTATCGGCAACAGAAATACATCATTTGTGAAAATTTCAACTGTCTAGCTATCGCAGTTTTTGAGATACAGCCTGGTGACAGACAGACGGACGGACAGACAACGAAGTCTTAGGAATAGGGTGCCGTTTTTACCCTTTGGGTACGGAACCCTAAAAAATCATTGGCGCGAAATCTTTAGAATTTTTGTCTAATTGCAAATTGAATTGGTGACCGTAATTTTGACTGACTGATATATCAACGCACAGCCTAAACCGCTGGTCCTAGAGACATGAAATTTGGAGGGTGTGTTCTTTGTGATGAGTAGGTATCCACTAAGAAAGGGTTTTTCTAAATTCCACCCCTAAGAGGGTCAATGGGGGGAGGGTGAAATTTCACGCGGACGAAGTCGCGGGCGGAAGCTAGTACCTAATAAATTGCATTATTTTATTTTTTAGCAATCGTTGTGAAAAGTAGAGTATAACACATAGCGTTAAAAAATCCATTATATCTCGGTTTCTATTTTGCTCCCTCGCTAAAGCTCGGGAGTAAAACTATAGTATAAGTATATATATAATGGGTACAAGTTATAGTTTGTACATAAGACGAAATGTTTCTTCTTTATTTTAATAACATACAAGTAACTTGGCTCTGTGGCATTAAACACGCTTTTTCTTCCCTAGCGTGATAATATAGTCAACACAAAAAGTTCAGTCGATCTCAGGTACCACTTGTATTATGTAAACATAATACGGTTTATATTTTACGTAAGTGACTAGTAAATATGTACTGACAGGTAGGTATGTTTTATTGAATAGGCAATCATACCGTTTTCCTTATGTGGTTAACAAATTTCTTAAAATTAATTCGTTTCCTGGTAACTATCAGTAGATCAGTAGTATCAGCTAATCAACCGCAAGCCCGCAACAGATCAGGAACTAAGTATTTATAAATACATGGTCATGACTTGGTTCCAGTTCTTTTCTGCTTTGGAAAGCTCGCCAATAGTTTTACTGGCTGGATCTACATGGATCTATTCCTCAAGTTATAACAACCGTAGGTATCGTCTGCCTTTGCTGAAGGGCTGATAGGCCAGCTTGACTTCGAGTATCGTTGCAGCTTTTGGTAGGTTCGTATCTACCTATAAAATCAAAAGATCAACACCTCTTTCTTATTTGACCAGGATCACTGATCGCTCGTACCTACTCATGAGTCATGACTTATGAGTTTAGGGAACGCTCTTTTGGACCTTTATTATTGTAATTATGATAGGTATTTGATTTTTCGAGTTAGTCTCAGCACTAAATATGTATTAGCCATTTACCTCCATTAGCTTCTAGCTATAGAGCATAGGTTTGATGATAAACAGCTGCTAACGTTCTCTACTAATCTTATCTCAACACTGGTTACCAATGTTACCATACTGAAATAAGTTATTTTGTTTAACTAAGTAGGTACCTACCTACTAAATTAAAGTTTGAGTGACGCGACATAGATCACTGAACACAATAAAAATTATACCTTCTTATGTTCGCATTTCAAAGAAATACTTGAAAGTTAGCGTCGTAAATAATCACATGATTATGTACGATTTTCCAATCGCAAGAAACTTTCGCTGCTCAAACCGCTGCTGCTTGCTATCTATGTGAGATCTCTTATGTACCGCTCGTAGTAAATGTATATGTAGTGATACAAATGCTAATGAAAACCGGCCAAATAAGACAGTTGAACTAAAACATTACGTAACAACGTTGGATACCTATCGCATCGCTATTTTTGCCATTATCATGCATTTTTTAATTACCATTTGTGATTCTTGTACTTTTACGTGAATGTTTCGTCGGTAACTTACTAATAAAAGATTGCGTCACCAACCAGCCTTCACTTTTAGTGTTTCGAAACTATGCATGAGTTGCACGTTGCACAAACATCCGGCTCAAAACACCAACTGACAGGGCAGACATAGAATATGACAATCGATATTTTCGATAGGTCAGCTAGAAACCTATAAAATAAAATAGTTTACACGTGTAACAGGTAGGTTATATTGTATTGGAACTAGTACCTAATAAAGAAAACTGGCTCAACCCTACTTCAACGTCTGCGCAGATTTGGCAACACGCGTGAATCGTTTACAGAAAATCTAGGAAATTGTTTCATTGTTATTTAGCGCGAATTGTTTACTTGGCTTTTGCACGAATTGTTTATTTATAAATGATAAAAATAATAATCGCAGAGGAATGTGGGCGCCGAGGATTAAAGACAAGTAGCGCAGAGCAATCATACAAGGTTGTAGGCTAAAAATAATGCAAAATCTTGGGTAGAATAAAACCCTTAGTTGGCAGCCGGTTGATGGTGGCGGTGTGGTGTGGCGGGCGAGTGAACGCGGCGACCTTGGGCCCGTGCCGGCCCGCGGACGTTCGTTGAACGCGCCGCGTCCCGCGCACCCCGCACCCCCACACCGCGCCCCGCGCACCACACCACAACTCGTTTGCGACACGATTATTCGAAAATATGAAGGTGGCAGTATTCTAATCATTTTCCTCTAAAAGTATCCCTGCCAACGATGCCCTAATAAGCTTCAAGGTAAACAACGCAACACATCTTAAGATGTCATCGATCTCTCCCTACGATTTGCATTGTGTCGTTCACTAGAGTTCACTAATCTATTTATCCTACGTATCGCCGATCTGTATCTGTACTTATTTATCTCATTTCACAATCTACCATAAACATAACAGATGTTTTCTCAGTCACGAGATATCTATTACGTTATGCTGACAATGTGTATCGTGTAACTTACGATAAAGGCCGCAACAACTATCCAAAACAAAAGCGTTTCCACGTTTGGTTCACTAACACGCATGCGAGCATAATAGACTATAAAAATATACCCAAAACAGTGCGTGACGTAGTATTTTGCTGCATTATTTTCGCAATAGTGGGTGCGTGGGGCCCGGGCGGGCGCGATGCTGGCCACTGCGAACATTGACCGCGTGTGTACAGTCAGCAAAACCTCAGTAATGCGCAAATTGAAATATTCCTGTTTTATTAGCGCTTTTAGTGCATAATAAATTATTAATCGATTCTAGATAACTATTTTGCTGTCGTGTATTTGGTAAATTGATTTGTATGATTGCAACATTAATGACTCGGTAATGTTTTTGTACGAATGAGGGTCTGCGTTATTTATATTTAACGATGTTGTGATTAAGGTCTTGAGATTTAATAACTTTTTAAAGATAATTTCATTCCGAATGCACAAACAACATTACATGTGTTTATTTGGGCCCTGCTTTATTATCATAATGATAATATACATAATGTATGTACGAAACACAAAATGATTCACATTTATTTGTAGTGAAGCTGATAAAACTGACACTGTTCCATCCTTGTTGCTCAGAGTCGAGAAAAACATTACATATTAATTGAATTGCGTGAATCGCTTTTGATCTTCTGGTGAAAGCAAAAAACAATGAAATGGAGATAAATTGATGGCCCTTATGAATCGGCTTAGGAATGAAAAAAGAGCTGTAGGAAATGGGTATGTTAGACAGGGAAAGACTCTCGAATCACTTACCTAAATTAGGTACTTTTTGGTAATAAGTTAATTGTAATAACAGCCACGCGCGTCATTGCGACAGGCATAGACGGAGAAATCTGTGCTATTCCGTAAATATCTCACCATGAAAACATAAGTGAAGTGAGCTACCATTCCACCTACAGATTGACACTATTGTCAGCTCACTTCACATAAGTTATCACGGTGAAATTTCGACAAAATTGATCGGCTGGACAGACACGTCATCGGCAACTCTAGATTGAGTGAAGTAGAAAGAGAGTAGGGAGGCCTTTCTCCTGCAGTGAGACATTACAAAAAGGCTGCCATACTGGTGAAACATTACTTACCTTCGTATCCGTTTGACCCACATGTATAACCTAACACAAACAATACATCCGGTAAATATAGAATTCTTAAGATTGTTGTAAACGAACGAAATCTAGGTTGTAGTCGTACGCCAAGTAATAAAATGCATTACAAAAGAACACAGAATACATATTTCAAGAAAACCTCTTCAGACAATGTATCAGTTAAAATTCTTGAGGTACCTACACGAACGCTATTGGAACTTGGAACTGAGAATGAAGTGATTTAGAATTCTGAGTATGTGAGGAAATAAAACGCTATCGCGACTTGTTATTGCAAACTTACTATGACGACTTCATCTAGGATTTATGGTGGACACTACAATCTTGAGTCTTACTTAAAGGGGGACGCGCTAGTAGCCCGCAAAATTGGTTATGTTTTTTGCAGGTCAGTGTCAGGTTGTATTATGATTAAAATTTGATTCGCGACCGTAACAAATGTATATTTAAATAATTAGAATCGACAGTACCTTTCACTCTCTCAAGTTCTAATTACTGCATGTATATTTCATGAAATCGTGACATTTGAAGCCATTTCTAACTTAGACAGTTGTATTGATGATTTCAATGATTCCGTAAATACTTATTGTTTTGTGTTTACGCACGCGAATCATATTTTGATTAACATAGAACTTAACACTGACCTGCAAATTGTGAAAAACTTAAGAAAATTTGAATTTACCCTGGCAGTTTCGCCTTAAATTTAAACAGAAATGTAAAGACGCATTCGTGCATACAAACAGGATGTTAAGGATTTTCCTCGTGCGCTCAGAGGCGACATGTCAGACGGGTTCTTGTGCATTATTACTGCAAGATACTTACCTGTCGATTGTAAATGATACGAGGGAGAACTTGTTGTGGTTTTGCCCTTGAATCTTCCAACTAATTTGTTTACAACTCGTTGAAGAATTAATTTATGAAAGTTTTATCCTCATTTCCTTCAAAATGTGTCAGCCTTGAACAGCCAGCAAGCCGACCGCTGAGGTCCATTACGCCTCTTATTTATTGATTGTGATAAGAAACCAATAGGCAATATATTCGGTCCCTATAACATGGACGACGAAATGTGGTGTGTACTAAACGTACACCTCAGAGACGCAATTCTCATAATTTTAAGAACGTTCACAGTCTGCTCTGTCTCAATCTGTCAAAAATTCCTCTAATTTCCCTACATTTTTGACAAGGTTTTGACATTGATTGTCTAAAAACCACACAGGTGTTCCATCTCACACCTACGCCGGGGGTCGCGGAAACGTACGATCATGTTAGCAGGTAACCTAACCTAAGCTTTTGGGAAATCACGCGTGACGAAAAAAACTAATTTGTATCTTCATTTCCTTCAAAAAATGTATCAGTCTTGAAAGCTACAGACCGCTGACGTCCAGAGCAAGCATCTAGTTTATGGATTGCTATAAAAAAATCTCCTGCACTAAGGCCCAATAACTAGAAAATTGTAGAGGCAGATTTGAAATGATCTAACAAAGGCTAGTCCAGATTGAACAGATTGTTAACAGAGAGGTGCAATTGTTGCTTCTGCGTCAGACGACTGAATGCTGTGTGCATCACATAAATTATTATTAAATATTCCCGTCCAACGATGAAGATTTTTTTGCTGTCGGTGCGTTTTTATTTCAATTAGGTACTTTATGTTATCGCTTTAGGTTTGTTTGTTATATTTATTAACAATATTAATCTTTTTATAGATCACACGAACCTGTAGCATAAACCAGATTTTAAATTTAAGATAATGTGGCTTGCTGAGCCGCCTGGCTATTTTAAAAACCCACAAATGACGTGTACGATAATTCCGGTATATCGCCCGTTAACCTACCCGTAATCTGCTTGAGGTAAACACTTCTAGAAAACAATATTTTATCGAATCTGGGTTTTACGCGGGCAAATTCGCAGCTTTCTGTATGATATTTGGTAAATTTAAGTATACAACTCGGCCTATCGCAGTCTATTACTGGACACACTCTCCCATGCTGCGCTACAACACCCTGTCCTCTGCCATCCACACCCAGTCTCCCCAGCAGGGTAATTGCGTAACACACTATCAGTAGCAATGCGTTTCATTTTGACAGTTCAACAACATTCATTGTGTGATTTAGGCTGTTGAGCAGACACATTTCGAACTTATGGAGCAATGGATTAGCAATATGCTTGAAAATGATTCAAATTCAGAGTAATAGCACAGTATAAAAACCATATGTATAGACTGTGGTAATAGTGTGTTACGCAATTAGGGTGCTGGTCCCAGCCCCCTTTTTGGGGTCGTCGGCGTCGGTCCATCTAGCTGGGGAGTGTCCCACACTATAGTATACTATGAAATTAAATTTTATAAACACTGAAGGGGCAAAATCTACAGATTTCGTGTTGATGAAAAATTTTATTTTCGCAGTGGTAATATAATCAATGAAAAGTGAAATTACTTTTGCAAAAATACACCTGCATTAGGTGTCGGTGTCGTGCATGCTTACCGCTGCAACCGTCAATCGGTGCGGAATAATGCACGATTTAACGTCAAAACAACGACAGATGCGCGATGCGATCTCCCCGCGTCACGAGGCGCATCAACCACATGACACTTTCCCCGCATGCACTGCATGAAAGCCACTCAGCACGTTTTGTTAATAAGGCAATTATCTAAAACGCCATCGAATCCTGTTCACACATACCTTTGTGGTAACAACAATGATGGTTTATTGCACTTTCGCGTGCGATAGGTTGGCGGGGCCACGTTTTGATTTTGCGCTTATTGCTCAAGTGGAAATAATGAACATAAACCTATTTATTCCTATTTACATTTTTTTTTATTTGGGAACATTACGCGGGTACTTTTTGAAATTGCTAATATTTTCCTTTCTTATAAATTTTTTTAATAACATATTATTTTTACTTTTTTCAAATATTGCCAAGACAGCCAATAGTTTATTAGGTAATTTAGATTATAATAATTGTCTCGTTTGTCATTAATATTAAAAATACTTGGTATCACTATCACAACAATAATAATTAATAGTTGTTTGTCAGAGTATTATTTTCAACTTCTCATTAATGGTTGGATTACTCGGATATGTTGGAATTTGTTTATAATAATAAGATGTTCCTTATTAAAAACAACATTGCTGTTACTGTATGAACTTAAAAACCGGTCAAGTACGAATCGGACTCGCGCACCGAGGGTTCCGTACTTTGTAGGTATATAAATAGTTTACACGGGATTTTTTTTATTAATGTAAGTAACAAAATTACGTTTCCGTACAAAACGTTTTCGGATTTTTCCTTTACTTGTGCTACATGACCTTGCTTCTTGCCAATTTTCTTGATTCTAGGTCAACGGGAATTACCCTATAAATTTTGATTCCCTTGCGAGTGTCGAAATATAGTTTTTTTGCGGCATAAACGGCCGTATCTTTTTTTTATGTTAACTCAGAAGTTTGATTTTTTCACAGCTTCAAGGGATTGTAGACCTGAGTATATGGTTTTAATTTCAACTTGATAACTCCACGCGTTCCCGAGATAAAGGGTATTGACCGACAGACAGACTGACAACAACGTGATCCTGTAAGGGTTCATGCATGGAACCATAAAGGGACATGTAAGTTTGTTAGTTGAACAGCGTTACTTGCACGATACCGGTGTTTTCCCCGTGGCCTCGCTCTTGTAAACAATTCATAATTACGCAATTTGCAAACGTATTTGAGTTGCAATATTTCCTTCAGACTGTCCGAAAGACGACAATCAGCATGAATTTATTATTACATGACTGTTATCACGAAGACCTATCCTATACTGAAACCACTTTCTTTATCAAAGTAAACAATCAGCTATTTTTAAACGGTTGGCCAAATGCCAAGCCGCGTACGCTTTCTATACTATCTCTACTCCGAAAATACTTTAATTTTGAAGCCTGTGTGGTTGCCAGATTGTAATAAAATTGATCGCAAATTCGTAACTTTGTAGCCTAAACTGATTTCACCTACAAATCTCCTAGCGATTTAAGTCTACGAACTACATTTATGTAGTTTGGGAAAATAATTATGTAGGAATTTTCTCAGTTAAAATTTAGTATATTCTCGTGCTTTTTGACATGCGCGGTATCACTAATCTTTGTAGAAACAATCTCCATACTGACACATGCACCGAAAAATCACTATTCGTTGCGAAAAACTGAATATTTCAATAGAAAATTCTGGTTTAATCGTAGTAAGTATGATTAGCAAGAGATGTAACAAGTGGTGCATCGGGGATGCGACGGGGGTCGGGGGTGCGATCGATAGGGGCTCGTGGGCGTCGGGGGCGCTCGGCGGGGCGCCTCCCACGTCAGCTGGAGCTCGGCCAGCCTGCCTCCAGACCTGACGTAAATAGCATCGATAGGCAGCACTGTTTACGTCGGAGCACGTTTTTGATAATATTATCGTTACTATAAATACATTAAACCCAAGGATCTATAAAATAAAGCTGAAATCAGAGGTAAGACTTCTTGATTGTTCTTTTTGCATGAAATTCGTTAGATTTATTCGATGTTTTAATGTTTTCTGTGGCAGCGCGGAGTCTATTCGATTCTGAAAATGTAAAACCGGAACTGCAGGCTCTGCTTTTAATGAAATGTTACCTTTCAGTTAATTTTTGTTATACCTACATATATGCTAATGCCAATGTTTATTATCTATTTATTGTTCGTTTGATATACTTAATTTGATTGAATAATGATAAATGTGATTTATTATGCCGAAATTGAACTACTTATGTACTTAATTTTTTTTATAAATAAATGACCATGGAAGTAACCGATGGCATATGTTGAACAAACTTCCCGCAAAACGTAAGTAAGGTGAATGCGAATAATAATAATAATAAAAAAAAAACAACCTCGACTGGCGAAACATTATTTTTATACAAGTATAATCAAAACCTATCATTAATCTAACCTAGTATCAATCAAAACCTTTCCCACGTGTATTACGAACTAGCTTCTGCCCGTGACTTCGTTCGCGTGAAGTTTCTCGTTTTAACCTATAACACAGCCACTCAGGGATAATGTAGCATCTCATTAGTGAAAGATTTTTCGGGATCGAATCAGTAGTTCCGAAGATTACCCCCTATAACCTCACAAACTTTACCTCTTTATAATATTAGTATCTATAGATTACGGCGTGATGTGTGATTTCGTTGTTCAGTTGGGTTATTTTTTGGAAAAAAAAATATCATAAATATCCATTGACATATATATTACTAGATTATAAAGGCGAAAGCACAAGATACAGCTAGTAAGAAGGCAATCTACATACAAAGTGCGCTCGAGCAACGCACACATAGACACCGCTCACGGACACGTTATCTCGGACGGGTTGGGAGTAGTGCGAGCGCGGGTGCCATCCGCTTGACACACGCGTCTGTGTAGTGCAAAAATGGAGCAACAAAAAAAGCCTATCTAAGCTCGATTTATAAAATAGTTTCCTATTTTGTTGAATCAGCATAAACGAAGTAACTTTTTTGTAAGGTAAATTCACGCCACCAACTACTTAAATATTACGTACCTAAGTTGAAAACATAATTTTTGTTTGTGTAGATATTGTGTTGTTTTTAGTGTCATTTGATAGGTTTAGGTCTAAAACGGATAGGGCAAAATAAATTATGTAAATAGGGTAATCCGTTTTGAAATTATTAGGGATTTTCGATAGTGAAAATTGACAAATGTAAAATTATTATATGGTTTTTTTTCTGTAAACTTGTTGTGTTGTAATACTATATTTATTGTTTTGTTTAAATATTGTAGAATAAGCTCAACAATAAATCAAACAACTACATACGAGTGCCACTACCGCGATAGTTTTTTGTGCATAAGCCAAAGTTGACAACCCTAGCGCGACCGCCGAGCGTAGGTATGAAAAGTGAAGTACATACATGTGATTCATAATCATAATAATCATAATCATTTATTTGCACTAGGTATTGGTACAGCGTTGGTCTTAAATTTTAAGTAAGTTTCCTAATACATAGTCAGACATTTGACATGCAAGATTGCCTTCTGTACTATCTGTATTTTGTGGCGAAAGTTTGTGAGTGTGTATGTATGTTTCTTATTTATTCACGCTCAAACGGCTTTACTAATTTTGATTAAATTTTGTATGAAGGTAGCTGACACCCTGGATTAACATATAGGCTACTTTTTATCCTGATATTCCCACGGGATCGATACTTATGCGGGTGAAACCGCAGGGTGCAGCTAGATATAAATAATTTTGTCCAAAAACAATTGATTGTAAAATTGTAGCAATATTTTGTAACCTTGTTTGGCGGCGGTAGCATTTTCTGAAAACTTTTGTGAGCGACGCGGGAAAGTCTTTGAAATTTCTCTGTATTTACTATCCATTCGTATATATGACGTAACTGCTGAGTGAGTAATGCTCGAGATTGGTGTTCCTGACGTAATTTATACAGAACACACTATGTGTGTTGTGTACGACTGATAGCCATTCTCTAAATTGTTGTTATGCCAACACTGATTAAGAGGAACGACTGTCGTGAATTGAACTTTACTGCCTATTGTTATCATTATTTTTTACTTCACCATATTATACTAATCGATTCGTACCTAAATCATCGTAAATAATAACAGATATTAAATTATTATTCTGAAGAACTAAAATTGGATTCTTATTGCGTTAGTTTTTTAAACAATTTACTTGTTATTCTTAGCGTGTTCTCAGAAGCCGTATCGCAATTCGCATGCACTCGAAAACAATCTTAAATCCGTGCCAAATGATGCTGCGGCTTTTCCAGACTTTTTTTAAATGCTTACGATCTGCTTCATCGTTTACACAAAATTAATGGTGTTTATTTACCCCAACTGTTTATTTATCACACAGTATAATGTATGTTTATTGGGTATTTAGAATAACTTACTTTTTGGTTACGTTCCTATAAGCTCTTATGGAAGAAAACATAAATCAAACCAAAAACATAATATATAGGTACTAACTAGGTAAGTAGTTTAATTATGTAAATACCTGTTTCTGAATGCACTCTGTGGTGATTGACATAATATTATGATTATGTTAAACTTAAATCTAATGGGCTGATAATTACTTACGTATTATTTTAATTTTTGCAGGTACGTACAAAGAAGAAGATGGGTGGGTTTTAAGCCATCTCGTATATGCTAATGTAAGTAGGTACCTACAATTGAAATGTCTCGCGGTGTTTAAAAAAACTTCTCATTGTTACCGGTGGCGGGGCGCATCATGCACCGCTCATGTTTTCCTGTGTCGCTCACAATGCTACAAACAACCATCGGACATTACTTCTATACGTGCGACACGATACAATCAACATTGCGTGCTTATCGAGCTCTCTACATTACAAATTACACACGTTCGCAATTATACTCGAAACCCGCGTCTGATTGATATCTCTCATTGTGTAGCTTACACTGTAATCAGTAATAACAACCTGCCTTCAAAACAACTTGAAGAAACGCCGTGAGTCCGCAACACGCTAAAATGTAACAATGTTCTATGTAAATAAGCCGTCTTTCTTTTCTGCTTTGTAAAGTATAAGTTCATTCTTTTCGCCTTTCAAAAGCACATTTTTAATCATACGTAGAAGCCTGTTTGATTAAATAGACGAGCAGGCACATTAGCATTATACAAATAATTTTGCTATATTGTGATGCGTAGTAAAATGACATGTGTGCCCGCCGTTTTGATGATATCGGTGGTAACATTGATGCCATTATGTGACTTATCCAGTACAAGTTCACAAGTTCAGTGAATCATTTTTCCATCTGATGACGACTGCATTTGTGTATGTTTATACTATTTAATCCTTTTAAAAATTGCTTAGCTTAACAACGTGTCAGATAAATTATTGCACGACTCATAATGCGAAGCAGAGTGCAAAACGATCCAAAAAAAAATTTTCTCCTGTCTGCAACTTTTTCTATTGTTATACTCCTGCTAGTACACAGAACCTACTTAATTTATATACCATTGTATAGATAATGGAGATTAATTCTGTACTTTTCAAAAATTTATTAAATGCAGTAGAAACAAAAAAACTTCAAAATATTTCTAAAAAATTTCCCGTCAATCAAGTGTGAAACCTGAAAATGCGAAAAGGTCAAGAAATTGAGTCATTTTTTTTTATAGATTCTTTCTTCCCTTAAGAGGGACCGTATTGAAAATGACTCTTTTATTCAATGTAGTTTAATTATAATTAATACAAAACTAACTAATCTGGGGGCACAGCAAAACCCCCACCAAGACGAGCCAAGCGAAGCACGAGGTCACTACCTACCTTTTCTCGAAGGGCTTCGTCTTTTTTTTTTGAACCCTCATAACTTGAGTTTGGATTATACCAGATAAACAAAATTCTCGGGATATGATGTCAATATTGGACTTATTCAATATATTATGAAGTTTCAATTGCATAGCTCTTATACTTAGATTTTATTGATATCTAAAAAACCCCGATTTCGTCACTGACTGATGATCATCAAAACTCTTAGGGTACACCTTAGTCAAAATATGTGGCTTGGTCGTTTCGCTACTGTTCACTGTTCATTACTTTTCTGTTATACAATAGTTCTTGTAGTAACGTAACTGCCAAGCCACATATTTTGACTAAGGTGTAGAGTTTGTGAACTTAGGGCTTGTATAGTTAGAAGCTTGGCTCTACATGAGATCTGAAAACTTTTTGATAGTGCGAGCCATATGTGGTCTCGTCTTGGCAACATTTGACATGAAAATGTTTTTGGTGGGATATAATTTATCTATATCTATGGTTTTTTATACGATCAAATGAGTCGTGCACTTTTGGATTTTCCAAATACGCCTATGCGGTATGTGTCATGCCATTAACTATACACCTACGAAGTTCAATCACCGAAAATAAAAGTTCGTTGTGTTGAGTCCCAAATGACATTATCTCATGTGGCGACGATAGACGGATGGATCTTTGTTGTGTCTAGTTAAAATAGAACATGTAAAGATTAGGTACAACATTTGCTTTCTCGGCTGCGGCTATATAGCCGAGAAAGCAAATGTTGCACAGGCCAGCCTGTGCTCAGCCTCATAAGTTCATAACATAACATACACATTGTGGTCGACTACCCAGGCGCATACATTGTTAAGAATTCAGCCCTTGGGTATGTGAAATGTGAATGAATGCGTGACTTGATGCCGATTTGTTTGTGGTCTGTACATCACTGCAAATTCCATTATGGCCTAGTAAAAAGCAAGATGGACTGTGTTTTTATTATTTTTATTTGCTTATGGTTTATGAATATGGTGCATTTTATTATCGTTTTTAAAACTTTAAAATGTTTTGTATTAAGAGCTGCTATTAAAAGCTATAATAAATCCCATGGGATGGGACGATAGGATCTCAGAGTAATTCACTTACAATTATTCATAAAGTATTTAAATGAGACTTTGATGAGTCCGCGGCTTGTTGTCGACTGTCGGCGCCAGACTTCATTGTAGCTTTTATTAGCCTTGTTCGGAGAGTGAACGAACGATCATTTATTAGTATCCATCCACTGATTGTAGCCAGTTGCCACCCCACGTGATTATTAACGAGTCATGCTTTCTAGCTCGTTCGGTGCGATCACGACTGCATTCGAAAGATATTACCAAATTAGCAATCCTATAACGGTTGCTATAATGAATGGCTTCAGACAAACTAAATCCGTCTAGAGATAATTATGTAAGATCAGAATGATTGCGATGGCAGCAGTGCTAGGATTTAGTGTGACTGTCAAAACATGGGCTGGCGCTGATGAGCGTAACAGCTGAGCGTCAGCTGGCGGCACGGCCTCGCTCATATCGCCCTGTTGGCTGAGTTCATCGCCTAAACTATCCACGTTACGTAGGTATGTATATTATAGACTAGGCTATTGAAACTCCCGGCCACGGGCTGCCGAGCGCCGAGCAGACGTGCGTTCACGACAATTGAGGGGCCACGCCGATTGGAGATCGCCTCTGGAACGTATGAGGCGCACAATCTAATGAAATTCTACGAACGTTTCATCTCAATAACTACCTGTTGCAATTACCAGTGGCTCATTTCAAATTTTCTTTTCATTCTTAATGCATTTATGGCAGTAGATATCTTGCAAATAAATCGTATTGGTTGCCTACTGGTATTCGCTTATTTTAATATCTTTGTTTGAATTAATTAATTTTGCCTAATCTGGCAATATGCAATCAATTAACATCTTTTGAGCCCAGACAAAAATACTTTATCTCTCGTAGGTAAGTATAAATAGATCCTTTGCTAAGTTTTCTCAATTTCTTATGAAAAACTGGCGGTAAATAGGTACGTAACGGCGGAAACTTTGCATTCACCCAACTGAGATGGAAGTATGCTAAAAAATGAGTAATTAAAAGGTTGACAGCGAAGGCCGCCAGTTCCGCGTGGTGTCGTAACTACGCCGCAAACCACACCGCGCCGGCGCGGGCGCAGGCCGCTCACCTCGCCGTCTGCGGGTCACGGCGTACCTTCGATTCCTTTCTAAAGTGCTTTCTATATCTTACACACTCGCGACGCTTCCGAGCTTCGTTTTACCTTCACGCTTTTCCGCCTGTCTCATCTTTCCACTCAACTTATCAGATTGCAATGCGAAATTTTCTGTTTAGGAGTATGTCGTATTGTATGCGGATGCAGTCCCTCTCTCTGGTCGGCGTCGCACCGCGGTCCAGTTATCTAGCGTAGTGTGTGTGCTGCGCATGCATTCTACATCAGCATTCCAATACCGGCGCGTCATCCTCGATTGTGCTCCGATGCGTTAGGTATTTAGGATTCGAGCCGACTACACCGACCCCCTTTGTTCTGATGCAGTTTTGTAATACATCGAAACGGTAATACCGATCCCTAGCACTAGCATTGCATTTTGCAAGATGATAAATAGTTTGAACGAAAGAATACCTATCATTATTTAAACGAAATCGAAAGTGTACGATGTTGCACAATTCCATTGTCCTCACCACGGTGGAGTGTTATCATGTAATTCATTCGCAGTTCTCAACTCCCGTCAGAGGGGCACTTTAATTAAAGTCTATGGCGATATAAATCCTATGGCACGTCGTCGGCAGTTAGAAAGTGCGCGTGATGTAACAATGCAACGCTCCCCGACTCTCAGCCTCGGAACGTGAACGTGATCGATCTCTTCATTCTACCACTAGTTGCGTTACAAGATGTCTTACTTACTTGTTTATGTTGTGTCTCTCCTAGCTTGAGTAGAGGTGCATTGTTGGTTAACATTTGTCTGACAAGCCATTTCTTCAACTTGGGCCAAATATCCATAACAAAATTCGCCATTTACTCAAACTCGCTATAGAAAAAGTAATGGTGTTTACCAATACAGTAAATTGGTTTAATTTATAGCCCAGTGTAGAGCGTATAAAATGAGGAGCGTTGTTTCGACCCACTGATCCGCATGGTGCTCCGAGACTTCCGGGGTCATGGCGTAACAACAGCCGCGCGACGGGTGACACACACGACTTACACCCACGTAACACATACCTCTCGTTCACTAGCCAAACACACGATATGCTAATTACCACATTAACCCCCTTGATTCAATGTATTGCAATTATTTAGGTAAATTAGCCATAAATTAAGCTACAGAAACATGTTTGCTAGAAAAAATTGTGTTCTTTACAAGGAATATTTTGGAAACAACGCATTTTAAGTGTATTAGGTAACCTAAACGAACACGATAATGGTACCTGCATGCGAAATCGCTTATTTCGATGAGAGATAAGCGATAGGCTATCCAAACATGGCTATTTTACAAGCCACTTACGCAATTTTTTACGTCATCATGTGACGTGTTTACGTCATGACTTTTTTATGGTGGGTGTAGTAATTACGCGCTTAGTTAGTGGCAACCTACGTACATCGAAAACATTGGCTACGCTTTCCGTCTAAACAATAAAGTTAGCATTTTAAAACTTGATTATTACAAACGCTTGCTTTGCTTTTTTACAACCCTTGTGGTTCACTTTTTTTAATAGTCACCAAATAATACCAATAAATATATGTACGCGAAATATACTAGTTGATAAATTATTCAAGAAATAAACAGTGATCCCGTCATCTTGACGTTCACCTATGGTTATGTACGTTAGGAAATGCGGTCAGAGAGACTTGAAAAAGCCTAAGTAAAAAGTCATAATTAGAGGTTTAGCTTCGCCTATTTCCTCCAATATTGGACCAATTTAAAAGATATTCCGTAAACTGAATGAAGGATATAGTATACAGTGTGAATTTTCCAAGTGGGCGTGAATGGCCAAATCCGAAACTATGAGGAATAGCCAAAAGTACTCAAGGGAGTCTCAGGCTCGATTTTGATCAAAACTAAAACTGCATCATTGGATTTTTGAAAAATCAATATTTCTAGCCAGGAATCGAACCCATTGAGTTTGAAAAAAAAACACTGTATTATTACACCATTCGATAGTGTCAACAATATGGATCGAATTCTGGGAAGTAATGACATACGGCAAACTTAAAAAAATGTTGGCAAAAAAGTTGGTATGGTAGTTGTTGGTAAATGTTGGAATGTTGGTTGTTGTTGGTTGTTGTTGTCGGCTGTACTAACTAACATACACTTCAAGCTATGCCTATGGTAGCATGCGACCACGGGAAGGTACAGTAGTCGGGTTTTAGTTTTAAAACTTATTTTTTATTTAATTATTTTGGGACTTAATTCAGTAATATTTATATTTATGAAATTAGCTAATTAAGCCCTTTCATTTGATACCCAACAAGGCACCATTCCAAATATTTTTTTTAATTCACTAGGTAGGTACTTTATGTCCTCTAGAGGGCGCCATATTGAATTTAGTGTGACGTCACATAGCCTATAATAATCAGCGGACGGTCAAGACGCATAAAACGATACCTGATTTCTCAAATTATAATAAGGACTTTTGACGTTATGAGGGAACAGATATCTATGGAACAGATGAACATACCTCCATACATAACGTTTAAAATAATATAGGTACTTACCCTCCGTAGTCGGGTAATAAAAGTTAATAGTAATTTAATGTATGTTATTTAATAATAACATTTCCTATCGTATGAAACTACAGTCAAAAAAATTATTTTTCTGTCATGAATTTTATTCAAGACTAGCTGTTGCTCGCGACTTCGTCTGCGATCCAGGATGAAAGATGCCTATGTTCTTCTTCAGGTCATGGTCTACCCATGTGCCAAATTTCATCCAAATCCGTTCAGTCGTTTTAGCGTAAAAGCACTTTCGCATTTATTTATTTTGGGACAAGAAATTACATTGGATGATTTGGATGTACGGATTTCGTTTGTACTTGTATTGAAATTTGAATTGTAGAGTCCAGAAATTAATCACAGAGATCACAATTTCAGAAAACAAGCTAATAGGAATGCGTCAAGTCAATAGAAATAAACGAATAATGAAGTGGTCCATTACAGAGCGGGCCAGACTACTCACAGTACCGAGTCAACTGATCTGCATCTATTTCTCTTTGTAGGACGCTCCCATTACGATTGCACCTATCTATAGATTACCCTGCTCTAAGCAATGCTCCACGAAGTTATTGGTAGTGGTACTATATTAAGGAATAGGTACCAGGCTTTAAATACTGATAAAATTGGTCACCTATCCACCTAGTATCTTACCAGGTAAATGATAACAACTGCATGCAGCCAACTAGGCTACGATGACTTCAGTTCAGTCCCACAGTCCCACTCCATTAGGATTTATCTTTACATACAAATAACAAGATTACAAGCCACTGACGTAAGTTATACATTAAAAGTATTTGTAATAAGTTCATTTACGAGTTTTTATTGATTTTTTATGTAAATAACACATTTAGCAATAAGCGGGTTTATCTCGAGTAGATAATACTGTCGCAATAGGCCTGCATGCCACGGCTGGTAACACACTCGACCCACATCACTGTGGAAAATATTGTGTCCATAGACATACATAAGAAAAAAGATTGTGACCTATCGAAACGTTCACCTATGATTGAATCATTCTCGGATTAAAATATAATTATGTCTAACGTAATAAAGTCGTAAAAATACCATAAAAATACCCAATAGCTTTTTAAAGACTAAGCAAACATGGTCAAACAAACAGATTAAAATATAACGATACCTGAATTACGTCATGAAACGAATGATGAACCAGTGAGAGTTGACTTGACGTCGCAAATGCGCGATTAATAAAACGTATCACGTATACTGCCCAACGTCATAAACTTTAGAGATTGCAGTTTTATACAAATCTAAGAGGTAACAACACATTTCGTAACACTGCTGATGCTGATACTCTAAAAAGCTTTTAAATAGTCTCATCGATAAGACATTGTTAAGCGCTGTAGAACAATGAGAGAAATTCACACATTATGTCAGGCTGTGGATACGGAGCGGTCTCGCAAGATGCCCGTGGCTAACGATGTTCGTGCTAAATATAATAACACCTGATGTTACATAACCTGAACCTTCATCGAGATTGCACACAGGTTGACCACTTTGAATATATTTAAGAAACTTATTCCAACTTTTCGCTTTCTGCTTTGTTAACCCCAAGTATACAAATTCAACCGCAATTACGTGTCGCGACGCTATAAATCATCGCTGGATTACCTACCACTTATGCTATGATACATTTTACCGTATCACGTTCGAAATTGTCAATTTAAATGATTAAGTACTGTCTGCAAGCAATAAACTACAAGCCAACTAAGCCAAAAGTCCCGACTGGACTATTGAATGTAAGTAAGTAATGGTTTTTTAAATACTTCCTGTTTTACAAATATAGTCAGTCAAACGATAGTACGTTTTCGATAGACGTGTGTTATTAATTGTCATTATAAAATTCGAATTCAAACTGGATGGATACTTGTGCGATCCGTCCGCTACTGGTTTATTAACATTCAATCCAGCAGCAGCTACCGCGCACTGAAATGAATCCTAATTCTCACTAATAACATTGAATACATACCTAGACCTACGTATGTTTTCCGTATATTATTATTGTGGTTGGTTAACTACACAATAGAGTAACAAAATGTGTGCCAAAATCTACATCCGATTTAGCATGTTCAAAGACAACGGATGAAACTTTTGGAATACCGAGAAAAGAAACAATGCGTGCATGATTTTCTCTCGTTGTTTGTTGTTGGAGGTCCCGCTGGTGACATCATGTTCTTTGACCGGATGAATAAAACAGAAGGCGAGTTGGATATCTAACTATGTGTGAAATTTAAATCAGCTTTGGCTACACGGCCGGCTTGGCGACGGCGCGGCATGCATTAGCCACGACTCCACGAGTCGCAATCGCTGCTTCTTAACTCTTGTTACCAAGTTGTATATCATCACGTTTTATTGTACCTGCACAGTCAAATGGCCATAAAAGTTTCCGCGGTTGACGTTAGTAATAAAGTTAAAATGCGCGAAACATTCAATTACTGCTTGTTTTTAATTTGCTAACAACATGGGCTATGGGAATTCCAAGCTCAGCTTTCTGGCTTACGTGTGCCCACAGGAGTACAATAGTGGGCTTGTGGAAGGTCATTGCCGTCGGGCATGCTCCCGCTGCGGGCTCGACCCTCTCGAGTGTGTGCCGTAATTACACCTCCCCGATTACCGCACCATTGACCACTGGATAACAAGAGCGTACGTGGTGATTACTTAGTAGAGCAACCTATGCACGCACATTCTCAAACTGACAAACCGTACATTCTTTGTTCGTTTTCTGAAATAGGTACAGTTTATTTATGAAAATCGTAACGAATTGTTTCGCACGAAGGCAATTATTCTAGTAGGGACAGTGTATTGGTTTAATTATGCTGGCGCATTACTAGTGAGTGAAGTAGCGGCGCCGGCGCAGCGGCGGGTGGGGGGCGCGCCGTGTAATCCGCGACTGCTTTCGCGTGGGAGCTGCACCTGCCCTCGTCTCTATTTAGACGACGTACCTACAATTACGATAAATTAACATGCTTATGTGTTTTTGCTTATTGCGCATTCTCAGCGCTATCACATCACGACTTGCGCACCCATTGTGAGTGGAAAACCGAAAGGTCTTGATTTGCGCAAGTGTTAATCTCGATATTTCGATGGTTGGAAACCTTTATCGATTCCTAGTTGGCAACATTGCATGGGAACCTAAATGGTCCTCTAAAGTTCAAGTTTCAGCCTGTTAATTTAGGGATGTCATCAGGCGACAGTGGCTAACAAATGATATTGATACAGGAGGTAGTGAGATAGGTTAAATGCACGTCGACCGCACTTTATCTATGCGGTGCGGCTCCACTCTCGAGAGCAACCGCAGCGCGTGCGTCGTCGGCCGGAGCTTTTACACACGGCCCGGAAATAGAACCAAATTAAACTATAATCGAGTGCCACCGTACGTTAGGTTTTAGGTTGTCAGTCCACAGAATAACGGATCGGCGCGCGGCGGCGGTCGAGCTGTAAAGTAGGGACGAATATTACGTATATTAGTACCAAGGTTTATGCTACGGTTAGTACGATATTATGAGTAGTTCGAATATAACTGGGTTTGTGCTTCCAGACTCGTTGTAGTATCAAAATTACAAAGCTATACATTTTTGTGATACTTAAATAAAATTAATTAATTTACAGTGTTAATTTTCAAAAAAATTATGAGTCCATTTATATTTTAATCAAGATTTGCCCGAGGACATTATCTTCTAGATTTTTCGATATTTCTTATCATTTCACGGACACTTGGAAAGTTCAGTTCGAACGAAGTGTTTTCTTGAATATACGGGTATTCAAGAAAACACTTCGTTTCTCGAGTTACAGTTCAGCTACATGGTCATACAGGACACAATGAATGAGTTACATCTTTACGAGTCATTATGTATAGTACCTATCTTATTTGTGTCACTATCAGTTTCCAAATGAATGGAGATAAATTGTTTACTATGGTGCTCATAGGTTACAGATTATCTTGCTAACTTAACCGATATCAGACTTGTTTACAATGTTCATTCATGTTGCTATGCTCATTCATAATAGCTAAGGAACTGGTATCCTTATGCCACACAAGCAGTCGCCGACGACTTCACCTACATTCTGAGTATTTCATCATAAATATTTAGGATAAAAAGTGCCAGTGTCCTGTTCCAGGTTCCACGCTACCTCAATGACTAATTTCATTACGATAGTTGCAGTGGTTTTGTCGTGATGAGGTAACAAACAAACAGACAGAATTACTCTCGCATTTACAATTAAGTATATCAGTATGTACCCTGGGCTTTGAAGCTGGAAAATACTGGAAATCAACCAGCCCTTTGTCTTGCAGTGCAGTCGAAAAAGTTAAATACTAGACCAGACTAACACTGAATTAATGTTCTATTGTTCATTTCCTTCCTCATAAGTAACAAGATATTAGGACAGTCATAATAATAACGTTTGACCTCTACCAACAACAAATAGAAATCTCCACTCACTGGACCCGTCATCACGGATCAGTTTACTATACTTTGTAGCTTTAGAAACCATTCTTGTTTATCACACTTGTAATGGAGTAACCATCGTGTTCCGCTACCCACGCACAGGGTCGATACCAGTCCATCAATGGTGGCTTACTTCTCCACGGCTACTATTAATAATTCCTCATGAAGGCGACTCCATTCACGTCGCTCGCTTGAATGGGCCCATTAAGGGCTGCTAAGCTAATTGACCGGCACGGCCGCAATGAGCACACGCGACCTACGTTACTACGTACGTCCATATATTGTAACCACAGATTGTTACAGTCGAATACGTCATTTGTTGCTATGATTTGCGTGAACACAGGTATCCATAACGGTAAAAGATATGTTACGGAATTTCCCTTGATTGCGTTACTAATTGCTGCAATTTACATTTTCTCGAGAAAATCAATGAGTGTGTCCTGTTTGTAATCTCTGTTTTATTCATATCGAAAGTTGTTGGTGTACGTGATTTACCACTACTACCAACCCTCATTTGCCGTTTAGAACTTCATTATATTCATCCTACAATTAGGAATCCCCAATTCCAAATCATAAACTTTTCAGTTCGGCTATTTCACACACAAAGGTTGTTTAACCATCCAACAACAACTAGACTAGAATAGAACATTCATTTATCTGCCTAGCCTTTTTCCACTTATGTTGGGGTCGGCTTCCAGTCTAACCGGATGCAGCTGAATACCAGTATTTTTCATGGAGCGACTGCCTATCTGACCTCCACAACCCAATTAGATACTAGGTAATACGATACCCCTTGGTAAGACTGGTTGTCAGACTTTCGGGCTCATGACGACCCGTAACGACTAGCGACTGTCAAAGATCCACCAATGGCAGCCGGGACCAACGGCTTAACGTGCTTTCCGAGGCACGGAGAGGTCTTGATATGTAAAGATGGTCACCCATCCACGGACCAACTGCGGCAAGCGTAGCTTAACCTGATCAATGACCCGTGCGGCTGTTATTACTTAGCCACAAGCGTCTCTCTAGACTAGAATAGAACATGTGAACTATATTCAAACGAAAGGTTCCAGGAAAATCCGTTTTATAATTCAGATAAAGCATCGCGACTCGCGAACCACTGCTTTAGGTACTTGTTTATGTAAATCTATATAGATCACTATGTACTCTACTTATCGCTATTGTTTTGTTTTAATGGTTATTGAAACTAGCAAAATATTACTGTTAGGAAAGGTTAGGTTTATTAAAAACAATCCATCCATTATCTTAAAGGACTTAAAACCAGAAGTCAAATCAAACAAAAGTCCTTAACCAACCTGGGTATATGTATCACGCTCGTTAACTCTTCAATAAACAATTTAAGCAGAACATCGAAGTGAATCGGGATGGGAATTACAAAAGCCGGAGTGTAGTTATGATCTATATACCAAGTATTTTTGGCGTATAACAATACGGCGAGGTGGGTCGGATCGCCAGGGGGATGGGTGGGCGTCGCTATCTGACGACGGAAAAGGCGCCGTATCCTGCGGAAGATAAGCGCGAGCCTCATCTACCGCGGGCGAAGCGGCAGCTCCATGAGCCAAGCTTTGTTTTATAAAAAACTGCGTAAGGGGCCAATGGGTTGTACAGCCCGTTACGTTTGATCAGGGTGATTTTCGAGTATTCTCATTGGTTAATGAAGAGCTTTGGGTTCCCTTTTGTTTGTATTCGTCAGAAGTCTACAGTAAACTCAATTCTGTTTCCCCCACGGCTGCCTTCAAAGGACCATTTCCAACGGTGGACGCAACTCGACCGTTGTTGTGATTTTTATACTTAATTTATCTTGCACATATTAGGTACCCGCGCCATTGGCTCTGAAAGCTTATCTGGAGTCCGTACCGGATATCCAAATCCGATAAACGACGTGTCCAATTTCCGCGTCAAAAATCTATTTGAAAATCCTAAGCAAAGTCAATTGTATTCCGGAGTCAATCGCCAAAACTGACGGCTAATGAATGGGGCTCCCGTAATCGTTGAATGGAATTATTTCCTAGCGATATGGAACTTGTTCACTAATCACGTTTCCACAATGAGTGCACATTATCTCAATGTGTTTATTGTACATACTGAAAAATAAAATGTTTACTTTATTAGCCAATGACTTGTTTCCTGCATGTCGATTGATATTAAAACTGTCGGTGTACCCGGTTGTGATCATTGGAAGAATATGCTGAATGCTTGACTTCATTAAATACCCATTAAATACAGATATAGCATTATTTAGTATTTTAGTGTGCCTTATAAAACTTGGCTCTCAATACTTACACATAGAGAAAACCGGATAAGTGATAATTCAAAGAGTCAAGATGACCATTTTCATATAAGTAATAAATACCTAGTAGGTGCAACTAAACTTTTATTTCGTAATCGCCCATTCAAAACAATAAAAATGTAACACATGAGATCCAAATCCACAATCTATACATATAATAAATTTGTAGAAAAGTGGTGTCTGTACAATGGAAATATATAAAAAAAAAGTAGCAGGGGTTGTTATTATATCGATGCCGAACCCGAAATTGTAATTAATTTTTTTTTTGTCTGTTTGTCTGTTTGTCGGTTTGTCTGTTTGTTTGTGCACGCTAATATCAGAAACGGCTTATTCGATTTAGATGCGGTTTTCACTAATATATTGTAGTAGGCTTCACTTAACATTTAGTGTTTATTTCATGTCAATCGGTTCATAAATAAAAAAGTTATGTCAATTTAAAGAATCACGGCGAACATTTGTTAAGGTATTCTATCAGAGTACGTACACGCCTCGGGCCTGCGCGTCCGATCTTCGGAACTACTGGACGGATTTGAATGATTTTTTTTTGTTGTATAGTTATTATGGCTGGACAACATTCAGGCTATAATGTTTCTTGGAAACTTGAACACCTGATGCAGAACCGAAACAGACCAGCTTAACCATAAGAGATAGAAAAATGGTACCATAGCAAAAATTGTTCCACGTGATGAGGATTTTCTGCTGAGAGAATAAATTTGAAGATCTGGAACACCTGATGGGGAACTCCAAGAGCCCAGCTACACCATAACACATATAGGAATGACGTCTTAGTAAAAGTTATTCGGTCTGATGGGCATTTCCTGTTGACTTATAAAAATCGAAGATCAGAAACATCTGATGTGGAAATCTAAGCTATCACTAATTTCACCTCCACGCGGTGAAGGCGGTAACAGTTTAGGACTGATTTTCGATGACGATGGTATATCATTGAAAATTTGACTCTACTGGCCAAAACTCCCATTTATTTTTTTTTAACGTGAAGAAATGCTCATGCATTCTGCACTACCACGGGGAGATAGTGCAGTTATGTGGGACTCTAACCCACTAAAACTCCACTGTGTCCTCCTCTGCCGCTTACGTCGGGAACATGGGCACGCGTTAGCACTCATCCGTGAACCCGCCGCGGCTGTCCGTCACCGGACCCTCCGCTGGGGAGTACTCCCCATCACCGGCGCACCAGAACACATAGCACGCCGTGACCACCCCAGGGACCAAACCAGCACATGGGCCAGACGATCCCGTGTCTGGGCACCCTTGGTAGGGGAGCAGTCACTTAGATTTTAATTGATCAGGTAAAATTTGACTCTACTGGCCAAAACTCCCATTTATTTTTTTTTAACGTGAAGAAATGCTCATGCATTCTGCACTACCACGGGGAGATAGTGCAGTTATGTGGGACTCTAACCCACTAAAACTCCACTGTGTCCTCCTCTGCCGCTTACGGCGGGAACATGGGCACGCGTTAGCACTCATCCGTGAACCCGCCGCGGCTGTCCGTCACCGGACCCTCCGCTGGGGAGTACTCCCCATCACCGGCGCACCAGAACACATAGAACGCCGTGACCACCCCAGGGACCAAACCAGCACATGGGCCAGACGATCCCGTGTCTGGGCACCCTTGGTAGGGGAGCAGTCACTTAGATTTTAATTGATCAGGTATCTTCATAATAAAACTATAACCATGCCTAGAAAGAGGTCAAATCTTTCCCAATGTTCCAAAGGAGCTAAAAGATTGAGGATCATAAGATCCCAAGAATCTACCGAAGAGCGTCAGGAGAGACTTGATGCTGTTTGAGAACATCAGGCTGCAACTCGCTCCGTGGAAACCTCTTCGGATCGCGAAGCACGCCTGCGTTCTCAGCGTATTTACGCATCTACATCCAGATCTCTAGAGACCAGTGAAGAACATGATGCGCGATTGACCGCTGATACGGTGAGATTATCATACATTGTTCCGAACACGCACACAACAAAATATTCATAATCAGAAAGTGAGAAAGAAAGAATTGCTGGAGTACGGCATGAAGAGACAGATTAAGAAGAGCGCAACGAACGTTTGAATTCTGATCGACTTCGACATTCTCTGAACAGAATGTCGATATCATCTGAAGAATCGGATGTGTCTCAAGATATAGCCGTAGGGCATGGCGACCTTCCTTGGGTTGATAAGGAACGGAGTGCATTTACGTATACTCCTATGATTGACTACGCCACATATTCCGCCATCGGAGGTATGGTTAAAAATTTTACTTTTTGTGAAGCTGTTAAATAGCAAAAAGAAACAAACGGTATGTGTTGCTCAGGTGGGAAAGTACATATTGAAATATTACAAAATCCTCCAGAAATATTAAGATCACTGCTAATCGGTGACCATCACAGTCAAAACATTTCTTGGACAACATACGTTCGTACAATAATGCCTTTCAAATGACATCTTTTGTTGCGAAACAGATTTCAGAAGGCCCATTTATGCCAACATTCAATGTGCAAGGCCAAGTTTACCACCCTATTGGTTCATTATTGCCTGAAAATGACGTCTCGAATCGTCTCGCGCATCCCGTTGTTATCCAGTCCCCGGGTTCTTAGAATTCGACATCAGACGAGACAGATCTTCGATTTTGACTACCCCGTTGTCGCTGGCATAACCAACAGGATCCGCGTACGAAGTCGCGGGCAGAAGCTAGTCTGAAATAAGAAAATAAATGGATGAAATCAGATAAGAGCCTTGAGGCATACAGTATGCCTCAAGGCTCAAAAGATTTCGAGACAGTTGAGTCAGAGTATGCCGCATACTATGACTTAACTGTCTCGAAATCTTTTCACCGAAATTAATGCCTTTGCCAACAACAATGTGATTTCCCTAAAAGTAATCGGTTTCATTCTTAAAACGCACAAGGAAAATGAAGGACCCACAACGCACAGGGTAAGGATTGGGCTGCTAATTCTATTGTTATGTCGCTACTTTTATACGGCTTGTTATACGGAATAGAAATCAATTTAATAACTTCTGTCTTGGCACATGTTTCTTTTGTCCTGTCCGTGATTTTCGTGTTCAGCCATCATATATTTACTGTTGTTGGAATTAGGCCCAAATGACGTCTAAACTAAACGTATCTGTCCTTTGTATCCATATCTCGTTGGAATTTTCAGTTTGATGATGCCTCTTCAGAGTAGCTTCATCGCATGGGTACTGCCCTTAAGTTTCTATTATTGTTCAACAGCATTGAGAGGTGTTGCCATCTTTATTTTTTATTTGTTATTTATGTAAGCACTCACAGTAAAATACATTGGGAACAACAAGCTAAATACATACCATTCTTCTTTCTTTAGTCAATATTTTACTATGCTCCACTATAAGCCCATCAAAGACATGGGCTACCAAACGGTTTGTGGTCTTTATCGATTCCGTAGTAGGTAGGTACCTATTTGTTAGTAATAAGACTTCTAAACGAGCAGAATCGCGGGCAAGAGCCAGTAATACATAAAACTAGGTACGTTCGATGCTAATGACATTTTTTCACATTCGCTCGTATGTGATTGCGTGCGCGCATACCATACTGCACATTGTAAATAATGTATGCGGCATAGTTCGTGCTCCATTTACGTTATCACGGCGGTAAATTAAAATTATGCTCGTTATTTACGACATGTGTGAGATTGCCAATAGATGGTTAGATGGCGTACGCGTTTGTCCAATAGACAATTAGGTTACTTATTATATTAATGCTTGACCCTCCTAGCCATTCTTGTGTTGTTAACTTATGAGAGAGCATAATTATTATCTTGCTACGTACGTATGTCCGTATCGGGCTTGATTGCGATCAATTATGAAATATGGAATTCCCAATTGATGTTATGTATTTTCTTGTTTATATTTTCCCCTTATTGCGTAGGAATCAGTTACTTATAGTGTTTATGTTGTAATTAATGATTAGGTACAGTCTCTACAAAGTGCTGATAATATGTAGGTATATCCCACGACGGCAATAATAATATGTGTCATCGATTGTTTCTAGCATTTATAAATGTGGAATGATTCTGTGCAAACGACCGTTACGCGTATATGTATATATGGTGCGTCAGTGAGTGTACACAATGTTAGTGTGAACAGAATTTGCTTGATTGTTATTCAGTTCAGCTGCGGAGCGAGACATGATGCCGGGCGTCGCTACTCGACGACGATCGAATCGTGGCTTCTAGTGCACGAATGATTCGGAGGTCGACGTACGACCCCTCCCAGCAAGGCGATAGGCAAGCTTTGTCCATATCTAAAATTATCCAAAATTAAATTATTGTGATGAGTTTATCATGTGAAGCAAAACAAACAAAAAATAACCCAATTTATGTGGTGGATGCGGTTGGAGTTACTGATTTTCGTTGGGCATTCGAACAGATTGGCATAATATCTGATATCTAGCAGTTGCACAAAAAGATATTCAACAACATCGAATGAAAACAAATTGCTCGTTACTTTAACGTTTCTAGACACGTGAAAGACGCATTTTCCAGTAGTTGCCTCGTTGCCTCTAAATAGATGTCTTTCCAAAGTCAAGAGTTAGGTATCGACATTATTATGCATGCATAGACTCTCGCTTCATTGAATATTGTTAGAAATCGAACCACAAATCGCTCATTCATTGCTGTGCACACTATCAAACTGTTATCATAACTATTATTAGAATCTTTACAGTTTAACGTATCAGAATACACTTAATAGGCACAATAGTAGGTATTTACTAAACACGTTTGAATGATATCGTAATGTGAATTCATTCATAATTTTATGCTCTTGCTCTGTAGATTTACTTACCTACTTCAATAATGATTACAATTTTTTTATTAGGGTTCGTTTAATTGGTTCTGTCATTATCGTGGAATAGAATATAAACTATAGAAAATTGTGTGAAGTTGTTGACATTTGGCACTTTACAATGGGAATTACATCGACTTACGTTGCATCGTCGCCCACTCAAATAGCCGCCTGCGCGAAAATTAACTAAGGTAGTAAATCTAGCGTCTGTTTGCGACCATGATCTCTTTATTTTCATAACAATTGTCACTTTGTTCATATCACTTGTAATAAATTCAGGACGTTAAGCTTTTGAATGATGTTGACCACGATCTTATGAACCCGAAATTAGAACTACAAAAATGGTATTTATTAGATACTCTTATGAATTTCTAATGTCTTTCCTTGAATTAGGGGCATATTCTTTGACTCCAAACTGGTTTTAAGCTATCTAGCAAAATCTTCTAAACGTGAGATCCTGCGTTGAAGTTGGCTGGCGGCATCCTAAAAGCGTTATACTCGAAACAAAAGAGCTTGTCACCTTGTCACCAGGGCCCCTGACTTGGGCCTTCCAAATTACAGGCTCATGAGTCATCGGCGTCTGCCTTCCTTGTTAGGCACTAAAGCTACTTTCTGTATGTACGTCATTATGTCCATTTTGTTGTGCAAATTTAAATATTCACAGAATTCGTAGAAATACTGTGTGTCCACGCGTTTCTGTTGCTAACGAAGTGACAGGAGACGCCGATTTTTAATTGATGCTGGCCTTTGTAAGTATAATATATTTATACCGACATGTGTTCTGATAAAACGTTCTAATGATTTCGAACTTAGTATCAGTTGAGTGTATTAATTGTATATTCAAATTAAATTCCACATCCACTAAAAGATGGATGCGTTTCTACAATTTGGATGCGGTGTCCTAAAACGGTTGTCATAAATTAAAAGCTGTCATTTCGAGGACGTCGTGTGACCAGTCTTGTCGTACTTATTTAATTCTTTGAATTTAATTATTGCAAGACTCAAATTACAGGATCTATGAACGTTTTTATCTTTTTTGAACAGACTGTTTTTAATTGGTTTTCCTGTTGCCTTCTGTTAAGTTTGTTGCAGTACTGTTATACTTATAACTGTATAGTAAAATGACAAAACGGTAAAATAAGTGAGTACAAAGTTAAGTGCGTTGTGCACCTATTTTATAAACTCTTTTGTTTGTGTGAAGGTCCCATAAAACTCGTCATGGCTAGGCTATATCTTCCATTTATTATCTCCCTGTAGCTTCTGCACTAGGTTTTTACAATCAAGAAGTCTTACTTATAATATTTGTCGTGTCTATGTTCTGAAGCAGATAGAGCACATTCTTCATTAACCGCATTCCTTTGTTTTACTTTAGCAATTCCAAATTCTAAACCCACGATTATGTGGCTGGTTGATTATTTTTCTACGTCGAGGTTTTCTACGTAGAGGCGTGGCGTAGTAGTTACTATGAATTTACCCGGCGTCGCCTACCATTGGCCTCGATCCAGGAATAGGCCATCCACAGTTCAAGTGTACTCCATTTCCGGTATATAGTTTTACGCCCGGCCGTTTGTCGGCACTACTATTCTGTAATGCAGTTGAATGTACAGACGCCAGCACATCAAGTTACTACAATCTGTCAGATTTCTTTAATAGATTTTCGACTTTATTGCTAAAGCATAAGGTTCAAGGTTGATTGGGAAAATCTGACAGTTTCGGGTAGGTTGACCTGCTGGCGTCTGTACATAGTCCGTATTAAGCTACACTGCTACTGCTCTGTTATTGATTTTGCTTTTATAAGTGGAGTAATGGGTAACATATTTTGTTAATACTTACTTAGCTGTTCGCTGGAATTTGTCTTCTAGTCAGTAGGTATACCAAGTTGAAATATCTCAGCATTGCGAAATTCAGCTGTTCATAACTTCACGGAAATGGATGTTTTCCATGAACAGTTTCTATCACAAATACCTCTTCAACATTACTTCTAAGGAGTTTACGAAAAAGGAGAATGCAAAACAAAGCAGAATTTTCACAGAAAAGATAGAGAATGAAGTGTTAGCCGACATTTAAATGCCGTCGTGTATCTTATAAGCCGAAGTAATATATCGTTGAAGATATCCCGTCCCTTATGAAACACACGTATTCATAAAGTCACTGAAAACATGCATGCCTATGGCATTAAGTTCGCCTCTGTACATTTATGTGCTTGAAGTATTAAATAAATAAATAATAAATAAACATGCTGTCATTATTTTGACACTCAATTTACATAGATGTTAATAAAATTACCAAACGTAGGTCTGTGTAACTGTTGTACGGTTATATTTTTCATGAAAAGCTTCTGAGGCTGGGCGGCCGGCGTGCGTCAGTGCGTGGGCGCCTGAGGTGGGCGGGCGCCCCCCGACCGCCGCAGCCTCCAACCACCCCTTTTCTCGCCTTCAAAATAGCAAAGGCCGGTACACCCACGTTCCCAAAGGGGTAAAAGTGGGTAGATTCACTTTTCGCCTTTCGGCTGATATTTTCAAATGCTCTTCACATAAAATTTTAATTAGTTGAAACACTTGACAATACTCTAATGATCTTAGAAACTTAGTCACAAGTGGAGTGGTCTGCCGACCGTATCGGTCCGATGGTTGATGACTAACGTTCAAATATGCATGATATTGATAATGTATCGGGACTGTGGACTGGCACAAAGGGTACATATTGGTTTGTTTGTGAGTTGTGGTAGAGAGAAAATAATATCTATCACAGTGGGCGTATTATATGTAATACTAGCTGTGCCCGCGACTTAGTTCGCGTGGTTGTCGGAAAACAATAATGTGTCTATTTACTCATTCTTTTTCTTAAACAAAACTATCCTAAATTACTCCTGATAACATCAGGTATCTGCCAGTGTAAGTCCCGATCAGTCAAAATCGATGCAGCCGTTTCGGAGATTAGCCGGAACAAAAAGACATATAATTTTTTTATATTGTTTTTTTTTTAATTATAAATGCCATATATACTTTCATATACATTTAGTAAAAACCTGTTATTTTAACATTAGAAACAGACACTTCAATTTTATTTAGTTGTACAGATTGAAACCTTATTGATTCATTTCGTCGAGAGAGATATTTTTATGATCCGGGCACGGTCGATTTGTAACTTGCTGTTGACGATGGCAACAAGTAACTCATGGTTCTCGCTCAAGGATAATTTATTTTTACAAGACATCATTAAGATATACGTATCTGTACCCAATTTGATTATAGTCTTTTTAGTCCGAAGTGTATTATTGTTGCCAAGTTGATGTATGGATAATAGTTCTAAAAGCCTTTTGACGGCTAGACGCTAGACCAGTGTGTGGGAGGTAACGCGTAGGCACTCAGTTGAGCGAAAAATTACCCGTACGCTAAGGCAAGAACCTTTTTGTTCTGTGTATAATACGCCTCCTAACCGGCGCTAAGTGACATGCTGATGTGACCGTTCCTGTCTGTTGAAAACAAGTAATGACGAATGAAAAGTAATAATATTACAATGTCATTTACAAGCGTTTCTTCGAAGACGGTGCTTGGAGAAATTGCACGTTAAAATTACCATAGTTGACGATTGATAGCACACATTGTTGCCAATGTGACCTGTGTAGCTTTCTGTATTTAATGACTTTGTTAAGATTTTTACAAAATATTGCTATCCACAAAGACCTGATGAATTAGCAGGAGAAATGATTGGAAAGTATTCAGGTAGAGGTCCGTACCTACTGCACTAGCTGAATATAGCAAGACTTATTCAACATCCTATTATTAAAATTATCAATCTATACTGTTGTTCCACTGCTGGGCAAGCAATGGCTCCACTCTTGCCATATCTCACAGCTGTTTGTTGTAGTAACCCAGTCCCTCGTGAATCTGCTAATTTGTCTCGACATCTTCGCCTCAAGGTTTTCCCGTTTCTCATTACTTAAGAGCGTTTACGAAGTACGGCATTTCATACTAATTTTCAAGCAGTGGTTTTTCGAAATGAATGAACCGATTTTAATGAAAATACGCATTAGCAGGATACAAAGGTCTAAAAAGTTACTTAAGAACATTTTCGAAATGTCTTATTTAAAAAAAGATAACTGGAAATCTCTGTTTCTATGGAAAATTTAAAATCGGTCTAATTTGACTGTAACACTATTTTTCGAAAATGTTCTTAAGTAACTTTTTAGACCTTTGTATCCTGTTTATTTATGCGTATGAAGTTTCATTAAAATCAGTCATTCATTTCGAAAAACAAGGGCTTGAACGTTTGTATGAAATGCCGTACGTCGTAAATATCATAGCTTTAGTTAATTTAATCTAGTTAACGTTTATTTACCGGATCTTCACATTGTAGGTACCTATAGTATTTGATCTGGCCACCGTGCGGGTGTGGATCAATCATAACAGTCAGTTCTCGCTACCGGCCTCAGTCCACATTTGCTATGTAAATTAATTCTTGGAACGTCTCTGCCGCTCGCAGTTCGCGACGCACTCGATTCTTCCTTTTGTATTGCACGATATTTGGGATTCCCGGCTGGGAATGTTTAACGGTCATCGGCTGCAACCTTCGCTGATGGGGTTTTATTAACAACTTCTTAGATGAGTGAATTTCAAGAACTACATAAGTATGATTTTTTTACTTAAGTACCTAATTTTTTACTTAAGTACCTAATTTTTTACTTAAGTACCAAATTTTTTACTTAACTCTTTGATTGTCGTAATTAGAGACACAATAGAAAGACAATTGCTTATATCGGACTGTGTAACATAAGACATTCGAGAGGTTAAGTACCTAATTTTGGTGGAAATTTTTGTTTTTGAATTTTTAATGAATTTATAATTGAATTTGATATGCAAGAAATAAGTATCCAATTAAATAAAAAGTAAGAGACATTTAATCCTGATAGCTTTCAATCAAAATTGATACTTATCTAACACCAAAATTAGAATTATGAATACAATAACAATATAAACTTTCTATACAGTGAATAAATACTTTATTAAAATAGGTAGGTACTTAATTATCTACAATTAACAAATAATACTTTCTTACTTTTCAAGTTCAGGCTATACATTAAAAACAAATGTAACACCTCCTACATTCATCATTATGATCATTTATAATTTATGCCGCGGTGGCATTTCACTCAAAGGTACGATTTTCCCTTCAGTTTTTAATAAAATTATATCACTCTCTTTTTTTCTTCGCAATTCCTCTAGCTTGTTTTTTTTCTCCTCTTTTCTTTCCTGCCATCCTTTTCCCCTCCAAGCATGTATAAACTCTGAATTTTGGTTTGTCATGCTGAAATACAAACGCTCCATACAAAATACTGATATTCAGCTGCATCCGGTTAGACTGGAAGCCGACTCCAACATAGTTGGGAAAAGGCTAGGCAGATGATGATGATACTGGAATACAAACAATACTAATATTTGTTTAACCAATCGAAAACCTAAAATACAGATCTGTATTTTGTGCTGTAATTAATTTTTGCTCGCTCCAAAATCGAATTTCCTTCCATTTACATTCTTTCCATACAATATACACATAAAACAAAGTTGCCGAAATGTCTGCAGCAGGTACGCGAATAACTTCCGAATAACTGCACCAAATTGGATAATTCTTTTTGTGTTGTGTTCGGTATTGCCACGACAAGGTTTTCGATATCCGTGGTTTGTATGAAAAAAAAAATCGGAAATTCGAAATAGAAAAATTGCATCCCATATTGCACCCTTGCGAAGCTGGGGCGGGCCTTCGTTCTTCTTATACCTATGTGTTTCTATAACATTTATCCGATTACCTACGATGAAACTTTGGTGAGTTAGTGTACGCGCCCTCGAAATGGGTTCCGTCTGTACGCCTACGCCTGTACGAAAAAGGCTTTCTATAGATAGCCTTTTTCGTACAGGAGCCAAGTACACGAATGTCCTATAGAAATTACTAATGCAGAATTATAAAATTTACTAGCTGCGCCCCGCGGTTTCACCCGCATAAGTGTCGATCCCGTGGGAATATCGGGATAAAAACTATCCATGTCCTTCCCCGGAAAAAATATTTGTTCAAAATTGCAGCAGAAGTAAAATGTAATTTTGAACAAATATTTTGCTCATTATCTGAGATTTGAAAAGCTGAAGTGTTAATAGACTTTTGTTGCTGACTTTACGTGGTCTGAGATACGATTTACAGCTGCGCCGCCAAAAAATTACGCCTGAGAAATTCACTCAGATGAGAAAAGAATATCTCAAGATATTCCTCAAAGATTTCCTCAACAACAACATCTTCTGTTGTTGTACCTTCTTTTATCTTTAAAATGGATCACCACGAAAATTGAAACATGTTTGTGTATTTTTTCATAGAAATGGGTTTTAGATTTTTTTTCAGACCACGAGGGTGAAGCCGTGGTCAAAAGGTAGTTATAAAGGCTATATAAGCTATATGCTAGTGCAAGCCTGTATTGTCCCACTGCTGGACAGAGGCCTCCTTACCTTCCATAGCTGCGCTACTGCCCATACCTTCTTGTACAGAACAGAATTTTGTAACAGTCTTAAATATACAACCTGTAGGTACATACAATAGTGACTGTGACACATACACAGCTGTTAGCAAGACAAAGAACGTGGATATGTCATAGTCGTTCGTACACTGACCTAGGAATGGTACCTACTACCTAATAGTCAATACGTGCCAACACCGAGTTAGATCTTTACCTCTACGTGGCTCTAACATAACGACTTTCTTAGTGTAGCTAGTTACTAAACCTGATATCATATGCTTCACTCGAGTGAATGTTCATTTCTGTTTTATTTACATAGAAATGAATGTTCATCTGCTCATTTCATTTCATTTTTCGATCATTCGGCGTACGAACCAAAGGAAATTAGTCATTCAATAGGGTTATAATTATGAACTTACTTAGAGGGTTGTATTGATGATTTTAATGATTCTAATTCTGTAAATAATTATCTATATAATATATTATGTACCTAATTGTTACGGTTGCGAATCATATTTCGTTCAACATACAACCTGACACTGATCTGCAAATTGCAAAAGACGTAAGAGAATTTGAATTTTGCGGGCTACCCTGGCGCCTCCTCCATAAGAATTCATTTTTCACTTTTGATTAATTTTGTGTTCAGACGTTTCACTTCCATCGAGTGAAGAAGCCGAAACAATGAACAAATAAGGGTTCCTTGTAGGAACTACGGAACCCTAAAAAGCGGCTGATATCAGATCTATTACCTAATTCACTATCCTACTTCTCAAAAGTTTCTTGACCTTACTTATTGTTCGTAGATTGAAGTGAGACCAATCCTTCCCAACTAGCACAAACTGGTTGCTTAAGAGCTTTGGAGCTAATCCGATTATTCCTAAAGGCGCCAAGCTCAAGCGCCAGAGCGTGCTCTGCAGACCTTATGCAGCCGCTTTGGAGCCAAAGGGGCACAACTTTTTGCAATCTATAGTTCCATTAGAACTTCATAATAGTGGCATAAAAGCGCTACAGGAGCTGCAACTAATAATTAACACCACACTAAAGCTCTTGTGGCGCTTTTTGAATGAATGACAAGTATAACTGAACGAATAAAGGATCACTGATCATTCACCTTCTAGTCTCTCATTTATTAAATACATCTGTTGTTCCTGAGTCAGACATTACTGAATACAAATAAATATTATGTGAAGTGAAGGTAAGTGTTTTTGAGATATATTTTGTATTATATGCAAGTGGCTACAAACGCAGATCAGTTTATCGTGCATATAGTTGATATTATTAGAGTATTTTTAACGCGCCTTAATAATTACCTCAGAATATCGTAAAATATGTAAAATATTATTATATAAATATTATTATATCACATACTACACGATATTGAAATTACATACTTGACTACATTTGTATTTAGTAAGTTGATGGTTCTATGTTTAGTTATATTTTACTACAAATTGCGATAAAAACCTATAAATTTCTCAAGTAATGAAAAATAATTGTCTTGTAAACATGTCGTCTATGAGAAGCAGCGTTAACTTGCAACTTCAACCTTAATACTTCCTCTCTGCGCGTCAAAGCGCTAAGTTTCTCTCTTCTGAAGGTCCAAGTAATACCTGTACCACTAATGCAGTTCAAGTCTTTACAATCACTTTTATTCCGTACTTACTGCAGATATCGGACCACACTAATGGTTATTTGTTTAGAGATCCGTAGAACTCGTTGAAAACCCTAAAATACGATGATCATTTGTAGCTTCTTCTATACTTTCGCTCTTTCAATTGTTTAACACTTACTATGTCTTACCATGTTTTCAGAATGCCTTTCAAAATAATTCAAACTTATAATGAACAACAAAATAAACAAGAACTTTGCATCTGTCCATCTAAGTGGGAAAAACATGGAATGTTACACTGGCCGAACAAAAACACTGATTATATAGAGGTGGTATAACTAATAAGACTGAAATTTATAGCCATACGTAGATTAATTTATATTGCTACTTTAGACTTATCCTAGTTTGACAGGCGTAGTTCGTAGTGCGTCTGTGTGTGTGAAATGTCCCGAATATTTATTTTTATTATTAATAAACGTGTTGACTATGTCTATTATGTAAGTAAGGGCCAATTTTCCAAAGAAACATGTTGTTTTTGATTCAAATATTTGGTCTGTTCCGATTCACCATATCAGACACATGAAGAGAATGAGACAAAAGACACAATGTTGTGCAAATATTGTTTATACTGTTGTTATTTTAGAATTTACATAGTTTAATTATTTTAATAATGTCAATTATGGGCCAATTTGCCAATAAAACAAGTTGATTTTATCTCAAATATTTTTTTATTTCAATTCACCAATACAATTATACAAGAGGCGAAGTGTTAAGATTTTCTTGCAAGGTATTCAAATTTAAAGTCGATTTTTGTTATTATAACCATTAACTCCTAATATCTTTACCATTACATATATTCAGAATAAAGAACAACAGAAACGTACTATATTGTGATAACGGGCTATAACTACGGAACCCTACACTGTGCGTGGCCCGACACGCTCTTGGCCTGTTTTAATTTCTGTATATTCTGATAAACTCTCCGTACTTTTTTGCGATATCCACCAGTTCTTTGTTAGAACTTCCATGCTTTCAGATCCATATTTCTCTAAAACTGGCTTAAATATTTTATAAAATGTGATTTCTCCAATAAAAATAGCAGAATGTATCCAAATGAGTAGGCAATGTCCATTACTCTCTTGCTTCTATTGTGAAGCCTTAATGTCACTATTAGTAAAACAGTCAATCAAATTCCTACCTAAGTCTGCGCAAAAGAACAAATCACTTCTGCAATGAAACTTTCAGTGACAGAACAGTGATAAATATATCTTATAAACAGTTCCGTTAAAAAGTCTGCAATTAAAGTCTTTGTGCAGTTCTGAAGCGTACAGCAGCGGCAACAGAAGCTTTTTAGCAGCTTTAAGCTTTAACGTACATGTTTTAACTCTCTTTTAAAGCTATAGACGGCAAATGGGTTGTAAAATGAACTCTTATAAAACCTAGAGTGGCATTTGGTTCAGTTTCTGCTACCCCTAGTGACATTTACAGCTATGAGCAGTTACGGAAGCAATAGTAGAACTTAAAACCACTTTCTGAACCCCTAAAGCGCTGCTGTACAGCTAAAAGTTGCAAAATAGGCTGCTATTGCCACTAGTGTGCTAGTTGGGTTTTCTCTTTAATTTGGTGTGAAATGTAATAACTATATTGTCAGTCTACTAGTGTAATTTGACACAAAATGAATACAATTTCTTTTCTGAGTCATTCGTGCGAATCGCTACACTGAATATCAATAAGTTTACTATAGTTCCGTTTTACCAATAATGACGCAGACAGGGCTATTTTAGCAGCGCCGTTGTACCAACTTTGCTTAGTTAATAAAATGAATCAAGGTTTCATTGATAGTCATTCATTATGCAATTCAAATTAATAGAAAACCCCATGACGGTATTGAAAAATGAAGGCAGGCTTCCAATTCAAAGACTTTTCACTTTGAATGTAGGTTGTTTCGTCATACCTACAGATGACGTATGTCATAATGATTAATTTTCATAATTCAAGATTTACTAGGAAAACCGCAAATTCAATTAACCAAGTAGGTATTTAATCATTTAGTTGCCACCACAATATATCGAGTGCCAGAGATATATTATAATATTATGTACTTACGTAGGTATGCTAAGAGGACTTTGTTGTTGTGTTGTTTCTTTGGCGGAGCTGGTTTTTATCGTAAATTATAATTGTTGTCGGATCGATAGTCGACGTGAGTGCACGTGCGTCAGCGGCGAGATTATGCTTCGTTTCAATTACCAACACACCGATATGAAAATCATAAAAATGTATTCGCCAAATTGGCTATGAGCTAACGTGAAATCGATAGAACCTGACGTCCGTAATACTGACTGTTGACGGCAGAGACTCAATACATATTTGCTTTCTAACTAGCTTGACTCATTGATTGTTATTGTTTTGTTAGACATCATTAACATACGCCCAGCATTCGCGCTATAAATAGGTGCTAAGCTGCTACTACTAATACGTAATTATAGCAAGTTATGACGTGGCATAACAAGCGAGGGCTGAGGGCATCGAGCGTATGGTCGGCCGTGACCCTGGCGGGCACCTCCGCGGAGGCAAGCGGCTCATCTGTAGACACGACCCTATTTACATAACAACGCACGTAGGATCCGGCTTTAATAGCGAACGCCACGCCACCACCATCACCTCCCTGCATTTATTCAATTGAACAAGATCGAGAGCAATAGATGAACGACTTGAGAATTCAGGGGGACGGGAAATCGTCTGCTGCGACTGCGTCGTTGTATTTGTTTACGAGTGATGTACCTACTGAGTCGTCTGCAGCGAGGTACTATCATGTTTTTGAAGCGTTTTCTTAGAAAAAGAAGTTACAAATCAGAATAGCACTTATTACCTTATTAGTATTACTTATTGATCTAAGATTGTGAGTTGTGTAGGTCGTGTGTTCGAACCCAGGCACTTAAACCGGTAAGAAAAACATCATAAGGCATGTCCTAGAACCACAATATACACATATGTATAATATACATATGTGTATATTGTATAATAATACTACAGACATGTATAATAATACAGACATGTGACATCCAACAACCCGCACTGGGCCCGCGTGGTGGATTATGGCCCACTCCCTCTTACACAGAGGAGGCCTGTGTCAGTGGAAACAGTATAACCTAACCTAACCATGCAAGTGTCTCGAACTCCCACTAGAATTTTGATATATCCGCGGAATATTCCAAATTCCAACAGGTCAAGATTTATTTTTATTGGCGTAGTGGTCTATAAGTCAGTTGGTTTTTCCGTCCGCATACGCAGCTGGCAACCCTGCCCTGAGGAAGTCTGCTTCTCAGAACAGCTGTATAGGTATTAATAATATTCATATGTGCAACCTTCAAGGTTACTGGTTAGCTCAGGCAGCTAGCTATGGCTAAACAATTCGGCTGCGAATTGTAATCATATCGAATTAGTCAAGAGTGCATGTATGTGCGGTTCGAGTCAAGGTTGTCTCGATAACGCAGACGATCAATTAACGGCCCCGCTTCCTGGGCATATTGGTTTAATAAAATATTTAAATGCTTGGCTTGAGTGGGCGATGCAGAGGCGAATATAATAATAATAATAAATTATTTATATTATTTTGCCAAAAGAACAACAACCTTACAACAGATTTTACAAGCACTTACTTAAAATCCATGGATCCAAAAGATTAGACACCCAATTAACAACTCAGTTCACAATAATAAATTTAGGTCGTTGTGAAACCGATTCACCCTGACTCCCGTAGGTACTAGTTATAAACTGTATTACGGTGAATAGTGAAACGAAATTTCATATAGCGAAGAATGAAACCTTCAGAATAAGGAGTAGGATCTTATTGGTGAAGTTTTTCAGATACTCATGCCCGATTTCGCTAACACTAGGATACACCTAAATTAATGTCAAGACTAAAAACCACGCTGTTTGATTTTCAACTTTCGGTGCTTAGCTTAGCGTTGAGCATTGAAAATAAACGAAAGAACGTTTAGAGCAAACAGGCATAAGTTATGCTATTTTACCTAAAGAGAAAGCATAACGTACGTACTAACTACGTATCCTAGTAGTACTTTATTGCTAGTCTTTCAGAAAAATACATAACATTGCTTGAATGTGGAAGATTCAAAAGAAACATGTACCCACTGATTTATTCATTTAGATAGGTAAAAATAACAAAATTAAATTCTAACATAACTAAAACTATTGCGAAGATATATATAAAGATATTTCGAAACGGCTGATTGACACTTCCCGTGACCCAAGGGCTGGCTTTTACCTTGGCCAGAGGCTAAGCATCGCCATACAACGTGGTAATGCCGCCAGTCTCTTGGGTACCAGTCGACAGCGATGCGGATGAGTTTTTCGACGCTATTGGCGCCGATTCTGTTGTTCACAAACTAAACTAAATTTAAGTTCATGCATCTTTTTCTTTCTATTTCATTAAGAAAAGGACAGAAGATCAATATTAGTTTAGTCCTGTCAAATTAAGATACTCCATAGACAATTTAGACGAGATTAAAAAGTTGACTACTAAAAATACGTCAATTTACGTCAGGCGCTGACTAATTTGACAGGACTAAACTAATATTTATCTTCTGTCCTTTTCTTAATGAAATAGAAAGAAAAAGATGCCTGAACTTAAATTTAGTTTAGTTTGTGAAAAACAGAATCGGCGCCATTTTCTAGTTTCTGTATAGTTTTAGTTATGTACCCACTTGAATTTTAAAGTTTCCTTTCATAAATTACTATGTTATACAGGGTGACCTGTTTAAATGAAGTACTAGCAACGGTGTTACATTATAGGTACCTACCAACCTACTTTTATCTAGTAGGTAACAGTAACACAACACGTAACACACACATGCACACACACACACACCGTGACCAATAATTTTCATCATTGCGTTTTTCTTATCGAAGAGCAGTGTCATATTGCTGGGGATTTACCTATTTGTCCTGCACACAGCAGAAAGTACAGAAATCAAGTTACCGTATCAATTTTCGCACTTGAGTGAAAACCTAATAATGAGACGCCAGCAATTTAGTGGAGAACGCATGGGAATCCGGTGCTGGTGGTCTATTGCCAGGAGACACCCACCCAGCAGATTTAGATCTTAGACTGAAAGCAGTTATATACCAGAGTAATCGTGGAGTAACCAAGGAAGGAAGAAAACGCCCTTCTGGCATTAAGAAGAAACCTGTCATGGTGGCTTCGTTTATAAATGATTGATGTAAGAAAACTGTCGTCACATTGATATTCTAAGTTTTCTTACATCAATCATTTTTAAACGAAGCCACATCTTCCAGGAAATCATGATGATGATACCTAATATGCACAGCTTGTACTCTGAACATTATTCTCATTAAAACAAATTCATTTACAAGCCAACGCACACGTTGATCCAGTGAAATATTGGACCGTTATAATGAGCACAGAGCACATTTCGAATTAATAACTATTTGCGGACAGTTTTCCTGTAAAAGTTAATTCACCAATTATGGTTAAAATTTATATAGGGAATTCGCGTGACGCATGATTTTCAGTTGACGTCATCATCAAGTTTGCGTAGGGTTTGTTAAACATGATGTGATGACTCTACGTGCAAAAAAAACCGCAATATTCGACAAGGCATTGTTCTTAAAATAGCTACAGTTGCTTCTTTTGTCGTCCATTGTCATCGAAGATATATTATATCTGACACACGTCTCGGTAATCCTGTCGTCGCTTATCAAAGAAAGATATGTAGGTATGTCTTATCATTCTAATCTTAACCTTTAAAAATAAAACCACAGATTCGGCATTGAAAAAGAAATAACAAACCGTTGAACTTTATTTGACATTTCCTGTTAGGGACACTTAGGGACGTAGGTGCCTACACCTCAATAAATATCGCTAGTAATAAAATATAAACGGTTATTGTAATGGTAAGCAATCAGCCACCCATCAGCCTCAATGTCTTAGTATTAGGTAGTCATAAATATCGAACAGTATTTACTCCAGTAGGTACCATTTTAGAGTTATGTAGCGTGTAATTGTCCAACGGAAATGCAAAGGTTTCTATTACACAGTTATCAAACAGACATAAATAGCTGTTGAGTTGCATGTCGTGTCGTTACAGCGATAAGAAATAAAATGTTTGTTATCATTTAATCATCTGTATCCGCTGGTATAACCACAGAGAAGTCCTTTAATCTTTTCTCTGGCAGTTGTGAATAAGTAATTCCGGAAAACGGTAATATTGTAGCTGAAAAGTTTACCCGTGCTCAAGACTTTTACTTTCCTTTTAAAAGATAAATTAATTGGTTCTTATTGAATGTTTAATAGGATTAAAACTGGAATGAAGTTATCATTCCTCTTTTAATTTTCTACTTTGCGAAGACCTTTACCTTTGCTTTTAAGGGATAAAAGGATGAAATCGATATCCGTGGATGAAACGAACTTTTTGCAATTGAATTTTTAATTTGATTTGATTTCTACTTGCATTTTATTTAATAAGTAAAGCGTTACGCAATTAATAATGCATCATCGATCAATACATTCTGAAATACATAATACATAGTTACATACATTATTTACTTACCCATTTTATGTTTGTTTCTAACTTATAACTAGGCACCTGGTTTAAATAATATTTTCCTTGGAATATATGAAGGCTTTTGATTAACGGTACCTAATCAATGATGATATTATTATGCATAATGCATCAAAAGGTTGATTATCCACAACAGACAGATAAATAAAGGCATACTTAGGAATAGAATTACGGACTCGTGTACACATTAATAAATTAACATACAACGTGCATGAATGAGCGCATGATGTGCACATATCTCAGTAATTTTCCGTAAAAAAATTGACTATTTTTTTCCATAAAAAGTATGACATTCTGTAGTAAAATGGTTTTGCACGCCGGAGTTGTTTCTGCGAAAGGTAATTGTTTGAAGGGACAAGGTTGGAACAAATAAGCAGTTACTTACTCACCTAATAACCAACTAAAGTGACTGTTAGGGATACTGTCATAATCACCACGCTCAGTAAACAAGTGACTGATCGCTGCATGCAATGAGCTCCAGGATGCTGTTGCCCAACCTCCTGACATTAATTTAACTGAATGAATGACATCAATATTCTTGTGACGTTTTCCGTTGGGATACAAAGTTATTAATAACATTGCTGTTAGGTATGTGTATTATTAAACTTGATGTCAATGACACATTGTCATGGTGAGTAATATCGCAAGTCGCTTCACCTAGTAATAATGAATTTATATTATAACAGTTTTTAAATTGCTCACTAAGCAAGTAGGCTACCACAATGTGCCCTTCCGAACACATGAATGACTACACGTATTGTTGATTCGGTGACTCAACCAGCAACGTACGCGGCACGCAGGCCGCAGTCGACGACTCATTCATGCATTCACACAAAAACCTTAACAATTACTCAAACAAATATTAAAAGGATCAAATTACTTGAAATTATTATGTGTGTGGGAAGTGGGAATACACGTTCACTCACTGTGAATGTGAATTTGCGCGCGATTGTCTTGGGATTAGTGTTAATGAGTTAGTGACGTAAATAAATATAAACAGTTCTGTAGTGTTGTTTGGTTTAAGTATACTTATTGTTTTTGTTAGTGTATAAAAGTTATGTTAAATGTGTCTAAACTCCGAAGTTATCACTATCAGGTAGGTCACCATTAGCAGCTATATTTTCTGCTCGATCATGCTTTACGAGGAAAAATGTTTCTTTGAAATGTGATATGTGCCTAAATGGAAACACCAAAAAATATAAACAGAAATTTGTAACATGAACATCAATTTACGTATTTCTTGGACGAAGCAAAAAGCGTAAATACGTTTTTGCTTTGATTAGCTAATTTCAGAGTTGTGTCAGCATCATTTTAATTAGAACACCAAAGAATAATGTAATTACTGACGAACAAAATAGAAAAACTGTTAAATAGCAAAGACGACCTCAAGAATAAATTGAAAGGCTAGAAGAGACTTGAAGACTCACAATATTTTAGCCACGTAGTTTTAAAACTGCTTTTTTTGTAGCGAATAGGCACGAGTTTGTTTCAAGGAGCTCTGCTCAAGCCACAATCACTGACACAGATTGCGAGCTCATCCACGCAGAACTCGTGAGGTGCCATGACAGCACCCCATTTAAAAGGCAAATACGGTCACGACGTGCTCACACGGATGTGTCGATATCGTTACGATGTGCCTTGTGCAACTCGCAACACTAATGCATCCACTAGACAAAATCAACTTTAGAAATGTGATGCAACTCCTAGGCTATCTGTTCACACAATCCTTGTTGTAGGGAATGGAAATGCTTCAGTTATAGGACTGGGATTCTTTATTCTGGGGCTTACAGTGTTGTCAAAAAATCCTGCATTTCGATTCCCTAACCACCATGCAGGATTTTACCATTTCGATTTATTTACATTTCGAGCGTTCCTATTCCCTAATATGAACGCGTTCCTCGAAATGTAGGGAATTCTGGATTCTGGTCACAGAATGACGAATTTTTATAGTGACGGTAAATGGTCAAATATGCGTGGTCATTATGGAGGAAACTAGAAATGCATGTTAGTAGGTAATTTTGTGGTTGCGAATTAGGTAAAAGACATATACAAAGAAAATAAATAAATAAATCTGTCCATTAAAAAACCTAAACGGATCAATGAAGACTTCTAGAGCCTTCCTGATTGGCTGTCTAATTGACCGGCTATTAAAGTCTAAACAATATCGAATCACCTTATTTGAGTACCGCTTACAGCACTGCTCACCCATTAAGGTAAAAAAGCGTGACGATGACATCGGGTGAACGGACAAATTGTAACGGTTTGTTCGACTACGGAACTTTAATAATACCCATGGAGTACAAAAAACTTTGACAGATATATTAAAATGTAGTAATTTAATTACATAAGCGTCACGCATTTTACCTTTGATCCTCAAAAAGATTCTGGAAAATAACGTGTCTACCAGAAACTGCGAGGTCTGCGAAATTAAGATTCGGTACTGATTGAAAAGACGTCGGTTGGTGATGCGAAGGAATGAGGAAACTGTTGTGAGAAAAGATTTAAGTATGATTTTAGATGGCTTTAGTTAAAAGTAGGGGAAGATCAGAGAAACTATGGATAGATTGCGTTAAAGATGATAATATTATGGCTAGAATGGACATAGCACCTGAGATGATAACTTTAATAGAGATGTATGAAAGAAGAAGACATGTTGTTTCGATCCTAGATAAATTGGAAAAAGGTCAGAAAGATGATGATCTGATGAAAGATCCAGGAATATGGTATCGCAAGAATCGTAATTTAACAGTGTTTTTCTCTTGTTCCCAGATTGTTGTCGAGTGATTCTGATGCGACGCGGTCGCCAGCGTGCCATGCTGTGCTAGAATCCACCATGGTGGGCGTGGGCGTCGCGGAGGGGGGCGGGGGCGGCGGCGGCCCCGGCGACGGCTACTATGGAGAGTACTACCCTCCCGAGCAATACTACGTGCCACAGGAGATGTGTCCGCACCCCCAGCAGCATCCTCAGCACGCGCATATGTGTACCGTGCTCCCTGAATATGGTGAGTTCATTTTTACTGTAGGAGACAAGATTTGGTGAGCGGTGACCTGGGGGCCTAAAAAGGTCACTTTGGCAGAATCATAAAAGGATAACATTATGAATCCTAATGGCGAAGACAGTCCGTGTTTTTCTTTTTTCGCTGTACTAAGTACGTAGGTATAATCAACGAGATTGGGATTGGATTGATTGGTATATTATAGAACAGACAAAAAAAAAACTGTTAACTGTCCATTATGATTCATAATGTTATCCAAAGTGACCTTTTTAGGCACCCTGTTCGCGATAACATCCGTCTAACGATTTTGATGCCAGTTCAAATCGTGTCTGTACCTACTTATTAATTTTAATTATTTATCGTCCTAATCCTAAATGCCTGAAATTCGCTGTGGTCCTTGTATATACTCTCAGCAGTCAGCACCAACTTGAATGATCGAATTGGTATTTTTTTTTTTTTACTTTTTTTTCAACAGTTTGTATTTCAGCCAAGTCGCATTCAGGTAAAACAAAAGACTAGTCGAAACTCACCAATAACAATAAATAAATTGTTTTTTTTTATGAAACTTATTTTTAACGCTTGGCGCTATCCCTAATGTTTACAAAGATATCTAAGATTATGCAGAGAGACAGACCTCATTTGCATATTATCCTAAAGTGTAAAATCTGTTACAACCATAGATATAGATACACCTAGATAACGCAAGAGCAACTACTTCGCGTGCCAAAAATCGCACCAGCTTACGATAAAAAATCATAAGCCGCCACTTTCGCGCTCAGTCCTGTGTACTGCTGGCTGGGTAAGCGTGAGCGAGAGCGCGAGCTTTTGACGTCATAGTAGGTAGTCAAAAAATGGCACGCTTGGTTTTCATACAGTTCGTGATACTTGCGTTATCTAGGTTTATCTATATCTGTGGTTACAACTTTGCCAGTGACTTCTTTCGCGAGGATTTCAGAGTTTTTCAAACAAACTTGCACCCCCACATGGGGGTGCAATCTTCGTATAACAATACGAAGATTCATCCCCAGTTCATTATACCTCCCTGTGAGCCGTTGCCCGTGTGTGTTATAGGGGTGGACGTTTGTATTTGATTAGAAAATAAAATCGATTTTGTGGTCGTGCTCGTCGTGTTCGTTTAGTTTCTCTATCATTTTACTCTCTCTGCTTTTAGTTTTTGCCTTGACTTTGGCAATTCCATCCCAAGATTATATTCCTTGTATCTAAATCTTCGATCAACAATACCAATTTGTTGATCGAAGATCTAAAAACAAGAGGTCGGCCACCTCACTTAGTAACGCTTAATTAACGTTAATTTAGAGTAGGTAATTAACAAGTGGTAATAATTATGTTCTTTATTTTCCTGTAATGAAAAGCGAATTTTTCGTAAAATTGATACCCGTGACCCGTGGTTGTTTTATTGTTGCCAATAATGTTTTATTACTGTTCACTAAATACTTTTACTAAATAAGTACCTACTCATGGAATGCGAATTTTATTTTCTACTTTGTCATGTAGATAAATACCGGTTGGTAATTTTATTGCTGGTATCGCCAGGTATTGTAGCTATCTAATAGTTACTGCGAAACCTCGCTGAAATTCTTTGACTATCGCTACGTAATTAATTTGTATTTTAGCTACTTTTGTATGTCTATGCAAATTACTCATTTGACTTCTACTGCAGAAAGTAAAATAGTGCTAAAGACCTCCTGGAGGTTTTGTAAAAGAATGAAAAAACAAGATTTCAAAACATAGGAGGAAAATTTCGTGAGGAAAGTCTTAGAGTATGAATGTGCATGGCTATGAGAGTAGGGGAAGTCCAAAGAAACGATGGATGGCTATGAATGTAGGGGAAGTCCCAAGAAACGATGGGTGGCAGTTTGAAAGATGATACGGCTAGAAAGAGGGCGATTCTGATTACTGAGATGAGGACTAATTGAAGATTATGCAGAACGGCATGCCGCGCCGTCCATATACATTGGGATAAGGGCAGGGCAGGCCAATGATAATGATGAATTTGAATACGGTTGTTCTTACCTACTCTTCTTTTCTAACTGACTTTTTTATTTTTCGGCGTTCTTCGTTTGTTTCTTCGATGTTCTCTCTTGATCTAATTGACTTGAAAGAGGTAGGTAGGAAATTATTAAAAGTTGATTCAACAGACTAATATCATATTTTCATAAAATCATTACTTGTCTAAATATGGAAACAGTGGTACATATTTGGAATTTGTTGACTACCATAATTTTCTTTTCTAAAACAGTAATTAGGGTTGGCTAAAAATAGCAGCTCGGCAAACCACATTGAATTAGTGGTTGTGTCAGAAAGTTAAGTAACCGTAGCGAATTAAAACTGGGAAAAAACCCTTCTACTGTGAGTCGAAACAAAGAGCTTCAAGGCTCTCGTGGGATTCCTAGTGCACGGCATTGCTCAAGACTGCGGTCGCGTTGCATGGCGGCTCCGCGAGCCGGCCTCAAGTATGCGGCACGTTTCCGCCGCGGGCGGATCGTACCGAAGCGGATGATCCCACAAAGAACGTTTTCTACGAACACCCAAAACAAGTTCATTCATAACCGCAAAGTTACGGACCGGAACGGAACGGCGGCGTCGATGTCAAAATAAAGCGAAATTAAGCCACCCGTGACGTGGCACCGGCTCAGAACCCAGCACGCGAACTGGAAAAAACATGCAAATATTATCAGCTGTGTTTATATTATACTGAATACATACATAAATTAGCCATTAACTTTTTGATTATTATTTATCTTATGAAGTATGAACAAAAATATGTACAGACGCCAGCAGGTCAACCTACCCGAAACTGTCAGATTTTCCCAATCAGCCTTGAACTTTATGCTTTAGCAATAAAGTCGAAAATCTATTAAAGAAATCTGACAGATTGTAGTAACTTGATGTGCTGGCGTCTGTACGTGTGCACTTGCAATAAATTGAAAGTTAGCTTTTTGGACTTCTAAGGATCACGAATATGTTGATTATTTTATCATAATATATATATAATAGTTCTATATTTCATCTATTCTGTGAACCTTTACTGATTTAATTTTGGAGTCCCAAACACTAATAAATTGACGTCGGCTCTTGAAGTAAATTCCACTTAATATTAATTAAATGAAATTAGATTCACACATCATTGTTATGTGTTTCTATCCAGCGCCAGCGGGGGCGAGCTAGGCTCATAAAACTAGTGGCAATGCTTTGTTTGTTCAATGTACCAATGAATTTATCAACAAGGTCCAATGTACCTCGATCATTTTGATAGAAATCACGATAAATCGCCTCATCTATCCAGCCGCCCTCAGCTGTATTGCGCTCGTAATTATGATAGATATTATTGCTTCTAGTTTTGTGAGCCTAGCTCGCGGGGCCCCGCTGGATAGAAACACATAATATTGTTTCCTTAGAACATTACACGCTCCTTGATTGGGAATAAGTTATATTTAAGGGGCGTACATGACCTAAAGCGCGATTACTGTCGGACGGACTGCATAGAAAAGAAAGAGAAGCGCGATGACCCAACGCTGATAATTTATTGCAAAATATGAAACAATTATTTTAATTACAAAAAAATTATTGTTTGGACTAAAAAATTAAAACAGTAGTATTTTAGTATGTTGCTTGTAGAATAATCTGACAAAAAATCAGAATGATTGTATGTATTAGAGTATGGTTTTTATTGTAAAAAACTTTTTAACAAAAAAAAAAAACCGACTTCCAAAAAAAACACTACAAACTGAAAAATAACTTTAATTTCGGAAGTCGGTGTCTTAGGGATCAGTATTTTAGTTTTTGCCACCGACTTCCGAAATTAAAGTTATTTTTCAGTTTGTAGTGTTTTTTTTGGAAGTCGGTTTTTTTTTTTTGTTAAAAAGTTTTTATTTCTCGCTTTTTAGTGGGTCTATTTATAATTTATCTAAGTTACAATAGCCTAATGTCAACTTGCCCATCGCCTTTTTATAAAATATTCCTTTTCTCGATGCAGGGACGTTAATTGTTGAGGAGTTCTCCTTTTATTAGTTTTTAGATTAGATGCTGATAATCCTGGCTGCAGCATCAGGCCAGACTTATGTTAACATTACATTGAACTTAAAATTAGTCCTGTTTAAAATGAGCCCAAACACGACTACGGTGCTGTAATTTCAAGGTTTGTACTTTTTCTGATGCTCCTAGCTTCAGCATCAGGTCTTCGGTGTTCCTCAGTAACAGTACGTTTATCCACACATCGAGCCCTTTTCAATGAGCCTAAACACGATATATCTGCTATTAGTTGTCGAGGAGTTAGGTACTCTGCAGACTATCCTGACTGCAGCATCAGGTCATGACTTGATGATCATGAGACTAAATGTGGCAAATGCCCTATCAAACATCAAAACAATTTACTAAAACAGTCCTTGCCTGTTCGAGTAACTTCTTACTGTTAAGGAGTTGTACCTTCCATCATCAGCCCAGCTACCTGAGATGGTGACAACCATACACAAATACACAAGATACTTCATAAAATATGCGAAAAACAATAAGTGAGCCTATAAAATTTGAGGGTTGCCCTCGATTTCTCTAAGATCCCATCATCAGATCCTAACTTGGTGACAATGGGACCACCTCAGAACTATCTACTTTCGAACAAAAAAATAATTTTGAAAATCCGTCGACAATTGGCGGCGTATTCGATGAACAAACATACAAAAAAAAAAAAAAAAAACATACAAACACCCGAACATAGTACCTCCTCCTTTTTGTAAAGTCGGTAAAAAATAAAGTTTTTAGAGGTATCTTCATGATTTTTTTTCTATCTTATCAAATTAGTTGTACGAGTATTAATGCTTTCAACACACTATCTACCTAGCATATCCTGAAGAATATCATAATATTTTTCTGATTTTGTGTACTGTAGTCGATCATAATATATATAGGGTGACTGGTACCCACCAAACTCAAGTTTTAGAAACAATAAGAGTATAAACTCTTATTGTTTCTAAAACTTGCGTTTTTTTGCGTTTAGGTCCTGTAAGCCCCTTAAGAGGAAATGCGGGGTAGTCGTTTCTCCACAGAAACGCTCTCGCCTGTTTTTTTTCAAGCAATGTATGTCCCTATGCTTTCCTTTTTGATGATACATATTTTTTTTATGCACTAAAACCCTCAAAAAATGTTCAAATTGCCGCTGGCAACAGAGGCCTAGTGTACAAATTTTACAACTATTAATGAAACAAGAAAAACATAGAGACACAGTATAATAATAATCCTTCTTATTTAGTTTATGAAATATCTTTTAAATTGGTCCAATATTGGAGGAGGAAATAGGCGAGAGACAAACCTCATTTATGTATTATGACTTTTTACTTAGACTTTTTCAAAAGTCTCTCCGATCCACAGCTCCGACCGCATTTCCTCTTATGTACCTACTTGACTCAAATTAAAATTAATTAAATCCGTGCTTATTAGATAAAACAGTGCTTTTATGGCAACCTCGACATTTACATATTAGTTTAAAGGTCACGATGACATCAAGAATGTCTCATTTTATAAGGTCATCATATCATTAAATCCTTGCTTTTAAACTTTTTCATTTTGGTATTCAGTTTGGATACAAGTAACAAAATATGCATATTCATGAACTACGGCTTGTGAATCACTAAGCAATGATCTTGATGACTACAATTTTTCTTTTAACTCTGAAAGCTGTGTTGTGTGCTGGGCACACGCTTCTTCCAAACAAAAAGATTATTCCATGTGTCAAAATTTCTAAATTCATTATTAAAGTCTGCCTTTTTAATTTTCCAGGTGGCATGCCCGTAGTGCCATCAGGCACAATGATGCCGCCTATGATGCCGCCAGTGTTAGATGAGAACATGCGGCACTACCTAGCGCACGCTCAGGCTCAGGCGCACCATGCTGCGCATCATCAACCGCCACACCATCAGCCACAGCACCACCAACCACCGCCTCACCACCAACCGCCACACCATTACGTAAGTAGCAAGCGAGACTATCGCAAGAGTAAGCCACCCTCCAACCTACAATATTATTACTATTAGGCCGTCGGAAATAGACAGAAAAAAAGAGGCTAAATTCGCAAAGCGTGATGTAGTTCTGCATTTTTGGTATGTTGTATGGGTCTGTTGGGGTAGTGTGAATTCAAATTCGAGAATGAGAGCAGTGGTGGCCAAGTGGTAACGGCCGCGACTTACGAGTTGTAGGTCGTAGGTTCGAACCCAGACAGGCGCTTTACTTTGTGTAAATTATTTCATCACCACTGCTCTCAAAACGGTGAAGGAAAACATCGTGAGGAAACCGGCATGTCCTAGAACCAAAAATTCGAAGACATGTGACATCTGCCAATCCGCACTGGGCCCGCGTGGTGGATTACGGCCCACTCCCTCTCACCGAGAGGAGGGCTGTGTCCCAGCAGTGGCAACATTATAGGCTGATTATGGAATTCAAATTTGCAACTTCGAAAAACCTGTGGAAACTGAGAAAATCTTGGGACTTTTTCATTATTTGCTCTCCAGGGCCAAAAATCTGCATTTTTTGGGAACAATATTTTCTACACTTATAAACTGTATTAAATTACCTACAATTGGAGCCTAATTACAGTTCTATTGCCTCGATGGGAACCAAGCTATGGCACTTCGAAGATGATCAATTTTTCTCGACAATTGAAATTTTCAGGTTTTACTCACTTATTTCGCGAAATAAGAGTATTGGCAAAACCACTTGCCCTACGAAGAAAGGTTACTGAAAATATGTTGTAGTACATTTATTTAGCTTTTATTAGATCCCAAAAAGAAGTCTGTGAGACTAACAGTTCACTCACAATCTCAAAAAAAAAAGAAAAGAAGGTAAAATGGTTAAAATGGTTGGTAAGTTTTGGCCCTGGAGAACAAATACTGAAAAGAATTCCAAAATTTCGAAGTTTTTCTCGATTTTCTTAGTTTCCACAGGTTTTTCGAAGTTGCAAATTTGAATCCACACTACCCCAACAGACCCATACAACATACCAAAAATGCAGAACTACATCACGCTTTGCGAATTTAATGTCTTTATCCGACGGCCTATATAGTTTTCTAACGTGTCCTCACTGTCCACGTACCTTAACAGGCATGATAGGTTAGGTACATTATGGGGGAAGCCCTAAGGTAGCCCGCGAAATTCAAATTTTCTTACGTTTTTTTAAATTTGCTGGTTGTATGTTGATTAAAATATGATTCGCAACCGTAACAAATAGGTATTTACAAAATTATAATCATTACATTCAGTAATACGACTTGTTAAGTTAGTGTAATCCCCAAATGTCAAGATTTCATGAAAAAGTCATTCAGTGGGATTACTTGGTCATATTTTTATCAACGTACAACTTAATACTGACCAGCAACTTGCAAAAAAAAGAAAAAAATTGAATTTCGCGGGCTACCCTGGCGCTTTCGCCGTACTGGACGGTCAGGTTAATCTAGGATACAGCGAAGGTAAATCAATGATCTGCAGAGAGCAACATTTTTAAAAACAGTTCTTTGTACGTAGTATGCTTACGTATGTCCCTAGATCGTGGCAGATAAGACAACTAGCAGACTGCGGCTATATAGGAAATCTAATTAGTGTTATCCCGGATAGGGCTAATATGATTTCCTTCATTTATTTGATCCTTGTTTTGTTAGGGGCTATACCTACTCCTTCTAAGGAATCCTGACTCATGTGCGCCATAAGTGTAACCAGGATCCATAGCGGCACACTTTGGCAATGTACCGCGTAATAAAAACAGTGTCCTAGAAAGAATAAACTATACGCAAGGTTATAAGATGGTATAAAATCCACATCAGGATAATCAAAAGAGTTAGATACACTGTAGCTTAGCTAGGAGTTCCTACCTTCCCGTAGTGAATATACAGGACAATATCTAGTGCACCCGCAATCTTGTACCTACCTAATTCAATCATGCAGTTGTAGGTTCTTGTTATCTAATAAACTTCTTGAGATTTAGGTACCTCCAACAGTCAATCGCCAACAAATTGCAGCCACCGCGTTATATAAGAACCTACTCGTGTATTTAATGTATACCTACTTCTTATTGGCTTTGCATTCCGGAGACATGTGCAGCGAAGTTTCAGACTAAGTGATTTCTAACAAAGGAGCCTTTGGAAGTCTTTTGTACAGATTTAGGTACGTTTTGAGATAAAAAGTCTCACTACAAAAGACGGGACTCCCACTTTCTTACTTGTGGGATAAACTTCCTGTGCGTGGTAACTATAAATGCAAATATTTGGCAGTTGCCAGAAATTTCATAAATTATAGAAATAAAAATCTAAGATTAGTACCTAACTTAGGTAACGCGGTAAAAACTTAGCATGTATGAAGTAGATAGTCATTATATGCCGACTTGTCGTACTGTCCCCAGCATACCTTATTCAGTTCATTGCCCCATCAAGGCCGATAAACACAATAATAATGTTTTTTACGACAATCAGCTTGATTCTACTAAACTAGGAATATTATTGACTTGGGAAAAGACCGGTTGATATGATTGGCTAAATAAATAGTACCAATAAAATGGAAACTAAAATATAATAAGTAGATAAAATAAAAATAGATATACCTGAAATAGTTGAAATAAACAGGATGATGTCGCGTTCTATAAACTTATAAGCTTGATTAGTTAGTGTCAAAGAAGTAACGTTAGGAAAAAAAAACAAAACTTGCAAATGGAATGCAACTGTCAGTGTCAAAGTTTGACGTGCTATGTCAAAAAAAGTTAAGGAAGGAAGAGAATTTACCTTGATAAGTTCATTGACTTTCAAAAGTTCTCACACTTCTCACTCTCAGCACAGTATAAAAACCATAATAGACTGTGCTCTCAGGGTGAAAATTGGTGACGGAATAATTTTGTTTATTTACCAACAAAGAATACTAGTTCCACATACCTGGATTAAACATAATAGCTTTTCGAGTAGAAGTGTAAACCCTGCCGTAAGTTACAATACACGAGAAAATTATATATAACTAAGTTTCTCTGACGCAAACTGCGAAAACCTGTGTAAACATTTCCGCCGATACTTCGATTGTTTCGCTTGTAAATTTAAACGCGTATATATGTAGGTATGGACATTCCGCTTTTATTAAAATTGTGCACAGGCGTGTCGAGTAATCCGACTATTTTCAGTAGGTAGGTGATTAAATAAAGTAGCGGGTTATGCGACGTTATCTAATCGTGGCGAAGTTATACTGTCGCGAACTCGCACTCGCGTATGATTGTGTAGTGAAGTGTTATCACGAAAACAGTTGGCTGTTGGCAGTACGTGGCAGTGACGTTTATTAAATCATTATTGCAATCACAGTTTTAATTTTGAATTTATTCTTAAAAAATGAGTGTTTCTGATCAAAATAAAGAAAACAGTTCTCAACAAGAAGAAAAGTTTCAGGTCGGTTTAACTCAACTTCATTTTTTTTTTTTTTTTTTTTTTTGTTGTTACTTGTAGATTTTAAAAGTTTTCCACCGTTAAAGTTTGCTTGGTGTTCATTATGGTTATTTATTTATTACTCCAAATAGGTATTCGGTTATTCCTAATGTGTTCATTTTATTAATAATTGTTTATATTATTGCTGCTATGGTTTCATAGCTATACTCTTAACCTCATTGCTTTGAATTATTTTATAAAAAATGACACTTGTAATAAATTGAAATTACTTGTAAATAGTTTTAGTTGAATTTCATTATAATTTACCCATTAAAAGGCACAAAGGATAAAAATGTGGTATTGTAGTCCGGTAAAGAAACTGGTGGTAAATGAATGCAAAATTTAAACAATATTGTTTTTCTTGTTTCAGGCTCCTACTAATGGTACAGGGGGTCCACAACACTACTACAGTACTGGGTACCCACCGCATTTCCACGTTCCTCACCACATGCAGCATTCCCCGCCTCCACCGGCGGTCTACCAGAAGGATGAGAGGACTCAACGACAGTACTCTAAACTAAAACAAAAATTGGAACGAAAACAGACTAACAGGAACAATGGAATTGGTGAGTTCAAACAGATTATTATGGAAACACATGAAACATAATTATTATCCCATCCCATTTGAAGCTGTAGTACCTTGTGAAAGATTAGTAAGTATAGAACATTGTTGGCTGGACCAGGGATTCATCTTATTGTTATTTGATCAATTAAATTGAATTAGTAGATTCCGACCGAAAATGGATTTTTTATTTTCGGCCCAAAATTAAGACGAAATTCGGACTGATTTACATTTTATATTATTATGAACTATTAGTATTGCTTTGAGAATTCTTTTTAAATTCCACCACTTCTGAATATAATGAAAAAAGAAAATTGGCTGAAATCGGATAGTTTTGCCGATAATGGCCGTTTTCACACTGCGACGATAACGATACCGACACGATATTGATTGTATCGTCGGCTCGGACGACATGATTTATATCATGTCGTCCGAGCCGACGATACAATCAATGCCGGCGACGATACCATTGATTACAATGACACAGTGTGAAAGCATTTAGTAGTAATTGTATGAAACTACCAGTCCGACGATATCGTGTAATTATCGTTATCGTCTAATGTGAAAACGGCCAATACCTGCAAAAACTCAATTTGGTAGTACTCTCCAATTCCAATTTTTATAATAATGGCTCCATCGTTTTATCGATGATTCTGCCAATGTCAAGGTTGAAGGAAACAAAGTAGTACTCTCTTTATTGATTTGTATACACACTTTCAATGCAGATGCCAACTCGGGTGCCAGTACACCGTCACTATCGCCACGCAAGGAATTGAATGGTCGCGCTGGCAGTAGTAGTGGCGTGAGCAGTGGCGGTAGTGGAGCCAGCAGTGGAAGCAGCCTGCCAAGTAGTGGGCCCAGCAGCGGCGCCAGCATCGCCAATTGTGCTGGCAGCGGCGGCACCACCTCATCCGGCGCCTGGTCAGAGGAGGGTGAGGCCTCCTCTGCCGAAACCTCCGTGCAAGGCGACGGCTCGGCCGCAGCCTCTGTGCAGGGCGATGGCGAGCCCGAAGATGAAACCGACGCACAAGCTATACTCGACATGTTTGCTGCTAGACGCACACCACAGGTAAATGTGATTATATATTATGTTGTTGTGTGCTTAACAAACAAATATCATGTTTTTTTTTACTTTAGTGTGGTTTACAATAATTAATGATGCTATGATTTCTATTTGATCAGATTACTGACGTATCGTCGACCAGCGCTTTAGTGATTTGGAATTTGCCGGTGCCGGAAGACGTCATAGTTCCGAATGGCGAGTTGACATACGACCTGCTCCTAGCCGATCGTGGCGGCCGATACAAAGCTATTTACAGCGGACAAAGCCTTACTTGCCGGTGAGTTTTTAACCAGTGGTTTTGTTTTACTTGATTGACTCGTCAATTGAATGACCTCATCTGAACCTTTTTTCTTGTTGTTGGCAGGGTAAGGGACCTGAAGCCGGGCTGCGAATACTCGGTATGCCTCCAAATCCGCGCCGGCAAGCTGGACGCGACGAGCGCGTCGGCCACGTTCCGCGCGCCAGCCGCGCGCCCCGACCAGATGCCCGCGCCGCGCATCAACCAGCGCGCGCGCACCTCGCTGCTGCTGCGCTGGAACGCCGCCACCGACAACGGCGCGCGTCTGCTCAACTACGTGCTGGAGATGGACGACGGCGCCGGCTTCGTAGAAATCACTCGCCCGCGCACTCGCCAGCACACCGTCAACAACCTCCGGCCGCAGACTCGCTACCGGTTCCGCATCGCCGCCGTCAACGACTGCGGGCGCGGCGAGTGGAGCGAGGAGACTGTGGCGTGGACCACGGGCTCCCCGCCGCCCGCGCCCGCGCCACCCGCACTCACGTCGGCCAGCTGCGACTCGCTGGTGCTGGGCTGGGAGCGCCGTGCCGACGAGGAGTTCACGCTGCAGATGGACGACGCCGCGCGAGGCCACGGCTTCCTGCCCGTGTACTCAGGCTCCGAACGCGCCTATGTGTGCGCCGGGCTGTACCGTGCTACCGACTACCGTTTCCGTCTTCGTAGCGAGACCGTCGACGGCCAAGGACCCTGGTCCGTAGAAGTCACGTACCGAACACAGCCCGAGCGTCCCGGCCCACCTGGACGACCGACACCTCGCGGTCGTATTCATTCGCGTGCTTTCCGCCTCCGCTGGGAGCCACCAGCGGACGACGGCGGCGCTGCCATCGACTGTTACACCCTCGAGCTCGACGCCGGAGATGGATACCGACCGGCTTACCGGGGCCCCGAGCGCGAAGCCCACTGCGACCGGCTGCTGCCCGGCACGCCTTACCGGGCGCGGGTGTGCTGCAGCAACGAGGCCGGGCTCAGCGAGTGGTCCGCTAGCGAGACCGTCACCACCGAGCCGGCCGCGCCCGCCGCGCCCGGCGCGCCCGAGCCCGGCGCCGAGCCGCGCAGCACGCTGGCGGCACTGCGCTGGCGCCCGCCCGACTGCACCGGCGGCGCCGCGCTGGCCGAGTACCGTGTGGAGCTCGTGGACGCGGCCGATGCCGACGGCGCGGCCCGCCTGGCCTACCAGGGCGCCGACTGCGAGTGCGTGCTGCGCGAGCTCGTGCCTGGCCGCAAGTACCGCACATGGGTTACGGCGCATAACAGGGTGGGTGCCAGCCCTCCTTCACAAGCCCTCACGTTCTCCACGGCGGCGGCGGCGCCGGACGCGCCGGACACGCCCAGCGCGCAGCTGGAGGGCGCCCGCGCCGCGCGCCTCGAGTGGGCGGCGCCGCGGGACAACGGCGCGCCCATCGTCGACTATCGCCTCGAGATGAGCGCCACCAATATCGACGACGCCTTCTCGGAGGTGTACCGGGGCGCCGAGACTAGCTGTCTCGTCGGCCGCCTCGTGCCGTTCTCGCCGTACTTCTTCAGGGTGTGCGCCACGAATGCGGCCGGGCGCGGCGCGTGGTCGGGCGTGCGCGACGTACTGACGCCGCGCGCGCCGCCCGGGCCGCCCGCCGGCCTGCGCCACGAGGCCACGGCCGACAGCCTGCGTCTGCACTGGCGCGCGCCCGCCGCGCACGGCGCCGACGTGCTGCGCTACCGCGTGGAGGTGGGCGACGCGGCCTTCGACACGGACGGGCCCGCGCCCGAGCGGCTGGTACAGGGCCTCGCGCCCGACACCGTGTACCGCGTGCGCGTGGCCGCGCTTAACGAGCTGGGGCTGGGCGACTGGTCAGACGAGGCGCGTGCGACCACGCGCCCCCCGCCCCCTGCGCCCCCCGCGCTGCGCTGCGTGCAGGCGCAGCACAACCACCTGCGCCTGGAGTGGCCGGCCGCCGGCGGCGAGGGCGCGCAGTACTGCGTGGAGATGCGCTCGCTCGACGCTCGCGACTTCCGACCTGTGTACCGCGGTTCGGCGCGCTCGTGCAAGGTGAAGAAGCTGCGCGAGGCCACCACGTACGCGTTCCGGATACGCGCGAGCGACGAGCGCGGCGGGCGCGGCGCGTGGTCGCAGCCGCTGCAGGCGGGCACGGCGCAGGCGCCCCCGCCCGCGCCCCGCGCCCCCGCCCTGCTGCCGGCCGCGCCGCGCGCCGCGCTCGTGTCGTGGGACGCGCTGGACGACGCCGAGTACGTGCTGCAGTGCGCGCGCGCCAGGGACAACGTGTACAAGGAGGTAAGTCTCAAATATTTTATCAAAAAATTTATGTAGTAAGTGTCCCGCTTATTATACCGATTTCGAGGCGCGTAACTTAAATTGTAGTACTGTACATGACGGTGCTATGTTTTATGAAGCATTATTTATTTCCTAAGGTACGGTTGACGATCGTACGAATGTTATGCAGATGATTCGATTCTAACATACTCACTGTTTTACTTTATTCACTGTCCTTCCGCCCGCAAGATTAGGTCTCAACTGTCGAACAGATAAAGAAAGTCCTGTATTGTTCGGCAGGTGTACGCGGGGCGCGAGACTCAGTTCCTGATGGAGGAGCTGGAGGCGGGCGCGGAGTACCTGGTGCGCGTGTGCTGCGTGCGCGGCGGGCTGGCGGGCGCGTGGTCGTGCGCGGCGCGCCTGCTGGTGCCGGGCGCGACGCCGGCCCCGCGCGCGCGCCGCGCCCGGCCCGCGCGCGCGCTGCAGCCGGGCCACGTGGCCATCATGATCGCCACCGCCTTCCTGTTGCTGGCCGTGTGCGTAGCCGTGCTGCTGCAGCGTCTGGTGGAGCCGCGGCCGTGACGCGAGCTGGCCGTGGCGGCGCCGCGCGCGCTCGCCTGCCTGTAGCCGGGCCGGTCCGGTCCCGCCTGCCTGTAGCCGGGCCGGTCCGGGTGCAGCCTGCCTGTAGCCGGGCCGCTCCGGTCCCGCCTGCCTGTAGCCGGGCCGGTCCGGTCCAGCCTGCCTGTAGCCGGGCCGGTCCGGTCCGCGCCTGCCTGTAGCCGGACCGATCCGGGCTGCGCCTTTTGTACGACGAGTCCCGGCGCCGGACGGGACACAGTCGCGGACGCCCCCCCCCGCCCTCTCGTCGCGTCCGACGAACGAGATCGATGTTTTAATTTAGATTACAAAAATATTACCGGCTTTGCATTTTTTGCATCGATGTGAGGTTGCCATTCAGAGTGTATATTTTTCACAGTCGAGCGAGAGAGCCTCGCGTTCTATCGTGTCTCCTATTTGTTGTATCTAAACTTTCACAAATTTGCATAAATCTAGTCTATGCTTGTAACTTATTATTTTATTTACTGTATTAGCGAAATACCGATGTGCTTGTTATACTTTTTGAATATCGAATCGTAATATTTGTTTTAATGGTGATACGACACGTACTTCCGATATTTAATATTTCCACTTTGTACTTTTTCCATACATTTGATATTTTTATAAAATTGAATTATCGAACGATCTGTTGCATAACTTTATCAGATTTAATTATAAGAAGATAGCAAATGAGGTGCTCTATATTATTATTAAAGTTTTGTTAAGAGGGACGTGGCCCCTCGCTCTGCAACGAGTTCCAGTGTGTATGCTGTGATCACTTCCTTATGCGAATGAGACTGATTTTACAAGTAAATGCTTTGTTTATAGAATGAATCAAAATGCTTTCCCTTTGATGACTAACTGTGTCTGCGCCATTCACATATTAAGTACGTTTGTTTGTTAATTGTGACAACATACACGGTTTTTTTAATGATGTTGCTGTGGATATTGCTGCTGTTTTGTAAGGTGTGTGAATGGAACAGAACTATGGCACAGCAGACGTGGAACACAAACAATCCGATTTTATATGCTCCGAATGCTTATTTGATAGTATCGATGTACCTAATTATATTGTATTATCGATAATTTCATAATATTGTTGTTTTTATTCTCAGAACATGACCTTTTATTGATGACATTATATAATATAGATTAATTTGTTTTTAAATTTAGAGATTATGAATTATTGAGATTGTTACCACCCGGTATAAAAGTAAAAACAGGAATTCAATTTTAGAAAATTATGTTTCAAATATGATATTTTAAATGAAATTCCCATACTGGTGTCTGTTACTTTAATAACATTATTAGGAAATTGTTAAACTGATGTTCACCTAAATATAATTTTAATAAACGAATTTCTTGTAGATAAGAGAAAAAAATGAATTTAAGTATCATTTATATTCAGAATTAGATTAAATAAAGCATTGTACGGGGTTTGAACTTGATGTTTCTTAGTATCATTATTCAGAATTAATGTTGTTTCGTGGAGGTAATGTCGTACATAATAAATAACATTGAATATTGTCATTGTTACGTAGGGTTCGTATTGTATTCGAGTTTACTTGGCTCGCTCGTCGCCGTCCTATATCAGCGCGCCGGCGACGGCCATGTATGTTGGTGTATTTATTTATTATTATTTATGGGTGAGATACAATTACGCACCAATAAACATAAAATATATCGTAAATATGTAATATTTACTTCTACTGTGATTAGCTTATTCTATTCTTTTTATAGTATCTTATATTATTGTCCGAAACATTCCTAGGGTACGTGTTACTTTTTGGATTTCAAAGAACTTTTCTTTAAATTTGTTATTTCTGTAGTAGAGAAGAAATTCACTTCGTGCCTCTTTCCGTACGGCATAATTTGAAACGTAAGCGCAGCTTACACTTACAAATTATTTTATTTTCGAAAATGTTATAATAACGACGATGTGCAATTAACAATTATTTATTCTTTATCGCTTAATATAAATATTTATTTTTTAGAAATTATATCAGATTATTATCTTTTATCAAGTGAAGGAATCGATGTTCCTAAGTAAGTTTTACACTGTTGTACAATACACCGATTGCAAGCTAACTTGTGTACTACGGTCAAGCATTCCAACTTTATTCCACTTGTAAATAGGCCTAATGAATTCTACGACTTTTATAAATGTACATGCTTTAATAATGAAATGTAAATAAATCTGATGTTCATGAGCTTCGTGTAAGGAGCATGTTTAGATGCTGAACATGTATGCCAATTGAAATTACTGCATTGTGTTTGAGAACTAAACGTTTTTAAATTAATGAGAATAACGGGGATAACATCTCATATTGTATTTGTGTTTGAGTATGTAACGTATAACGAAAAATGTATATGTTTTAATATAATATTTGATGATGTTATGTATACAATTTATTAAACATGAATATATCAATAAAACTATATTTTGTGTACATTGAATGTTTAATTTGTTTTTCTACATACAATACAAAACATACCACATAACTTAATTTACAATTATATTCTACACATACAATATATATTAATAAATACTATTAATTAATAAGTCAAAGAAAATAAGAATACCTTACGGGTCGAATTGCACTCAAATATTTAACTACCTAAGTTTTTTTATTAGAAAATATCTAATACCTATGGTTATAACACTGCGATAAATAAGACAACTTTGGTCCTATAAGAAGACTAGAGTTTTTGTACTATGAGTATTTTCACACTTACCTAAGGTTGTCAAACATTACAAAAGTGGTTAGGTTGGGGGGAACAGTTGGCACGACTTGACATTTTCACTGTACACTTCAGTATAGTTGGTTAGGTAAGACTTCTCCCTTGTAGAAATATGATCGATGCAACCCTTGAAGTTTTGGGGGAATATTTTCTTCGCTATTGCATCTTCTTGGTCGGATATACCACCTGTAACATAAATTTTCAGTAAGTAATATCTAAACTCGACACTCCTACCCCCTTACTAATAAACGTTGTATAGCGTCTGTATAGTTACACAACGTGTCTTCTTTCCAAAGTCAAATCACTGACGACTGAAAGAGAGAAATCGGTGTGTAACTATTCATCTGATATAATACGTTTATTAGTAAGGGGGTAAGTAAATAAATAATTAATATCTGCCTAACCCTTCGGGAATGTAATATTTGGGATTGGCAGCCCTTACCAATATAAACGTCGACATCATCATAGTCAGCTTCGTGCTTTAATCCCGGTTCCTCTGTATACACTAACGTTCCATCGACAGACAACGTAATATTGGTCTTGTCCATCTGCAGTACTAAAATGTGCCATTCAGCATCAGTAAGAAAACCTGCATGAGGCATCAATCTGGTCAAGGTTCTGGCAGGTCCCGTCAAAGTTCCGTACTTTGTACTAGTAGCTTTTGCATTTCTATGATGGAAAGACCAGACCAGTCTGAGGTACCCGTTCTCAAGTCCCAAGCCAATGTAATCGCTGCCCTGAAAACAAAACAACATTTCTCGTAACATGCTATGTGCTAGCCTATGGTGCTAGCTAAAGAGAAGTGGTCCGAGCAATGTCCCTTAAGGGATTCATTTGCACTGGAGAGACCTTCACACGATAAATTATCGAGATGTTAAAATGCAAGTACAAGTCACTCGAGCACTCTAAATGCAATATTGTAGATGCTGTTGCTGTAGTAGGTAATTAGGTATAGTTGCACTTGTACAGTGAAATTAACAAAATGCTCAACTTGGCTGAGGGTTTGTGGTAAATCGAAGACATTTTTTCCGTCTGCTGGAAATTATGGCGGAATTTCTTGAATTAATACATGATAGAAGTTGTAATTTATCCCTAATCTAATAAACTAGATAAATAATCAAATAATTATAGTTGGTTACCATAACAATCCACAGCAGTAGACCATTGGGTTCAGCCGTCGTAAAGTTGAGTGCGATGTAACTCGGTCGAACCAGGGAAGGTGCGATGCGTTGGTGGTTGGTATGACCTGCAGCTGGTTGGCGCCCCAGGGATACTAATGATGTGCCATCGAATTGTGGGATAGTTATATCGATCTCTGGAAATTGATGGTTCATGCTTAGATTTGCTGATCAAACTTGACTGTCCTCACTAGAAAGTATTAAAAATTACTCTTCATAGTAAACAGTATCCTGTCTGCCTTTTGATTTAGCTGCTGGTCTTCCATTGTCGACTTTTAGTTGATTTTAGAGACCATTAAAAGATTCAAAAAGCATAGACAGTATCAGTACAGTCCATGGAACTTTTTTGTTGAGTTCCTATAGAAGTCAGGAAAAACGATTACAAATTACGGAGAACAATATTAATACCTACAATGTACTGGTTGTCTATATAGACTAACTCACGAGCCCTAAGAAATATATAGCATCGTATATACGATGCTATATATTTCTTAGGGCTCGTGAGTTATTATAGTAACTTAAATACTGACTGGTATCACAGAAGGTGCCAGCATATCCAGCCGCACACACACATCGGTCGGCCCTACAGACGCCCCTGGGCGACACACACACGCTGGGCTCACAGAGCAGATGTCTCCGGCAGCGCGGGCCGGTGCCCACGTAGGCGGGCGAGGCGCCGCACGCACAGCGCGCGCGGCCGCGCTCCATGACGCACACGCCGCCCCCGCACACTTCGGCACCGCACGCTGTGCCGTCGCAGTCGGCTAGGTTGCGGCCCTCTGCGTACAATATCAGCAGACATAGGTATAAGATAGACGGTAATATTTCACATTGTAAATATCCTGGATCTGGATCCATGGTTAACATAGATGGTAAAAAGGCCATCTTAACTCCTAACAAAGTAAGGATGTAACTTGCCCATCCGAAAGTCAAAATAAGATGTTGCTTATTGTACAAAAATCTGAAGTGCAAAACCCCAATTTTTTTGTGAGCAGTTGGTTAGATTATGATTTAGATATATCTGTATATTAATTATAGGGTATACCTTTTATATTCAGTTCTTCCAAAGGCAGCAGTATGTTGTTGACGTGGAAGTTTTTGATACATCCGGTGAAGGGCGCTGGTGCACCTGACATAGCATCGAATGGTAAAGTTGACAAATCTTTTGCGCCTCCTAAAATCAAAGTGAAAAATTATGAATTCACCAGTTTAGTTTCTGCCTCAAGGTGACCCAAGTGCCCAAACACCTCAACTTTAAGCGAAACAGTTTTATTTTAAACATCTAGGTATCCTGTATCGTTTGTTCTTACCAAAACACCGAGAGAAATATCATCATCATTTTTTTTATCAATCGTTGCCCCTGCAGCCCAGTTAATAATTGTTAAAAGAGTCTTACCAAGGAGTATAGAAGCATTGCCGACAGTGTGAGGGTATGCATGGGCCAGCATGGCTTCCGTACTGAGAGCTCCGTCCACCCACACATAAAGCCTGCTGCCATAGCGACCAGCTTTGACACTGTGCCACTGTGACATCGAAACCACGACTCCACTGCGGACCAGGGACGTCATTCCGGATAGGCGATCTAAAGTAGTGAAAGCACATTTTTTTTAACCTTTTGACCGCCACAGACGTGTATAGATGACAAACCAAAATGTGTCCAGCACGCCACGGTTCGACTACATGACAGACTTTGACGCCGAGGGCACGTTTTTGATTTTTTGACGTGTGGTGGTCAATAGGTTAAATATGTTTATTGGTCCTGCTAACCTCCCAATTTAGATAGGTAACTAATTATGCTGAGCCAGTCGTGCAAGGGGTGGGAAATGTGGGGGTTCTGTTGATCCCCATCGTCATGAGTTCGATTCTCCGCTAGCCTGTCATCACGGACCTTTGGGCTATTGTCGATTGATGTGATTTTAGAAAAATAATTATTAAATAACATTGGTGTAAGTTCTGAAGAGTTTCTTGCCCGTTCTTCTACATAGGAACAACTAGCTTAGCTTTCTGACTGACAGACCCTTTGACAATTCAAAAGTGCCTGTAATTGGTTTTTATTGAAATAAATGCTTTGAGTTTGAGTCTTCTACATCTTTCTCTACTCCTACATCTTTAAGGAGTTCCAGTCAAGCAATTACGTATCGACCAAGGCAATGAAGTGTAAGTACCTAAATGTAGGTAAGTACCTAAGTAATTCATGCGTTTATAAGTGTAAACGTTACACAAAAATCTATCGTTTTTAAAAGTGACTTCAAAGTTGAACGAAAACGTATACCCGTCCATCGATACTCCAGCAGGCCTCCTTGCAAAGACAGCGCAGTGTAAAAATGTGGCGTCTCCAGAAACAACACCAATCCTCGTTCTTTGGCAGGCTTGATCTCAGACTCCAGAGATAGGCTCACACTGGATATAGTGCTAGGATGGAGCTTCAAATATGACCTCGTGCCGGTGAAGAGGACGTCCGTAGGGAGCAAGTCTGAAAATTGTTTTATTTCAAGCTTTTATTATTAACTAACTATAATTATATACTTTCTAAGGCAGTTTTTACTAGAGAATGAAGTAGGTACTTGCAAACAAGAGAGCTGTCTATAAGCCTTTTGATAGATAAGTAATATTTTTTTTATTTTGTCGTGTTTAGACATATAGATAGGTACCCATCACGTCTGTGGAGTTTCGTTAGGTAATTCCATTTGACCCTGTACTATTGTATAAAGCAGAATTTTCAAGGGCATGTTCATCGTCGTCGTAAGTCAAAGAGACAGCAGCTTCTCCCATACAGGCTCGCTCGATGAACTATATAGCTGCTCTCTTCTATAAAATTAGCGCTAGGGTAGCCCGCGAAATTATTTTTTTTTATGGTTTTTGCAATTTGCTGGTCAGTATTAAGTTGTACCTACGTTGATTAAATTAAGATTCGCGACCGTAACAAATATGTATTTACAGAATTATAAGACAATTCTTTAAGACCAAGTAATCCCACTGAATGACTATTTCATGAAATCTTGACATTTTACAAATTATACTAACTTAACAAGTTACAGGGGGTCTAAAAAGGCCACTTTGGCAGAATCATAAATGGATAACATAATGGACAGTTAACTGTTAAGTTAATCGTATCAAATCCCATTGGTGAAGCATTTCAGTTTTTTTTTTGTCTGTGCTAAAATACCAATCAATCCGATCCAAATCCAATCCCAATCTCTTTGATTATACCCACGTAGTGCAGCGAAAAAAAGAAAAACACGGACTGTCTTCGCCATATTAAAATTCATAATGTTATGCTTTTATGATTCTCCAAAGTGGCCTTTTTAGGCCCCCAGGTCCTAATGATTATAATTCTGTAAACACATATTTGTTACGGTCGCGAATCATATTTTAATCAACGTACAGCAAATTGCAAAAAACGTAAGAAAATTTGAATTTCGCGGGCTACCTTAGCGCTTCCCCCTTAAATCAACTTATAAACTTTTGGGATATTTACCTTCATCACAATAAATCCCAGTCTTCCCATAAGGACAGTCGCATTGCGTATTCCCGTCGGTTGTGATGACGCACTCTCCCTGACATTTGGAGAACGCTCGGTCGCAGGGGTTGCGATTACTAGAGCATGTGGCGCCGAACCAGCCTTCGTTGCAGATACATCTGGATAAATAAAATAACACAATGAGAAAATATTGTTTCGTCTGGTTTCCAAACTAGAATGGGGCGTTTTCCATTACAGCAGGACTGCAAAATATTTTTTAGCTATAGGTATAGCTACCAGACGCTTAAAAGTAATGACGTAGAAACTAAACTAATCTGCGCTACACTAACTTCAAATATAGGATAGGCAGGAGTAGTTCTAATGGTGATGATCTAAGTAAACTCAGCGTCTAATTCGGGGATTCGTATGAACATCCCCGAATTAACGCTGAGTGAGATGAAAAGGCGCAGTAAAGATACATACCCATAAGTAGCAGGTGAGTGTATACAGACGCCTCGTGGTGCGTTGCAGGACTTGGCAGTGCATTGCGCGACTCCACACTGGCCCACACCGCGGCCCCCAGCTGCCCGGGCCCCGGCCCCCACGGCTTGGCCGCCCACTTCCCAAACGCAACCGCGCCAACCACTATGCAATGGCAAGTCGTGGGGGAGATCCGCGAAGTCAGGAGATGGATGTCCGCCTAGAATAATAAATTAGTTTTTGAGAAAATCGCGGACATACAAACATTCATTCGGAATACAGAACTCCTTTTTTGAAGTCGGTTAACTCTTCAATTCCAAGTGTCACTTGTAGGTGACAGAAGTTTTTTTTTCTACCACAAGGTCATTTTATTTTTTATTTCTACGACTTTTGTAACAAAGCCAATTATTTTATTTTTCCGGCAACGCTACCCATACTTCATCTATCAAAAACATTCGGTTGTTTCGCGCGTAATTGGAGCAGTGTGAGTTTGTGTGATTTCTGATGAGAATGATGAGAAAAAAAATACTTACACTGGACATTTTTATTCCACTTGTCGCAACAAGTGGAATAAAAATGTCCAGTGTAAGTATTTTTTTTTCTTAGTACCTACATGTAATAAATGAATGTGGCTAAAATAAAAACGTATTTTACGATCAAAATAACATAAAGTATCATTGCTACAACGTTGGAAATAAGCCGTGGCACCTGTGAGTGACACTGGGCAATATAATAACTCTATTGTTCTTAATTCATTGTAAGTAAACTTACTGTTATTTACATTTGGTCTTATATTATATTTATTATAGTGATGATATTTTAGAGCTTGTTTACGTATTACAGGTTGACGTTAGATGAGGTTGCCGAGAAGTTACAGGCCGGGGAGGGCCCGTAGGAGATATTATTTTATTTCCTCCTGATGATGGTGTGGTGACTGACGAAGACAGTGGAGATTCTTCATCTTCCTTTGGCAATTTTTTTATTGGCTTACCATTACTAAAGTATTTGCGAGAACAGAATGTTGGAGGTACCTACAGGTACTATTCAGGAAAACCGTTTGGAGAATTGCTATTTTCTAAACTCAAAGGACATGAAAAAAGAGCCAAGAGGTAAGCTTTGCTATAAAGCTGCTGGAGAAATTATTGTAGCTAAGTGGCATGACAATAGCATCGTCACCATTGCATCCAACTGCCACGGATTGGATCCTGTCACAAAAGTAGATCGGATTGGATTTGTAGATAAAAAATAAGGGCAAAAATTCAAGTAGATTGCCCACAAATTATAAAGATGTAAAATAAGTACATGGGCGAGGTAGATCGTTTTGATGAAAATGTTGACTATGAGGGTAGCTAAACGCGCCAAAAAGTGGTGTTTTCTCCTGTTTGCTTTTGGCTTAGATACAGTACAGCTTGCCAAAACGCATGGCTAATCAAAAGTCAGTCAGATAACATTTGGACCTACTGCGATTTGAAATGTGGCAACTATCTACCTGCAAAAATATGGCAAGCCGACTCGTAATTCTGCTTGTGGCGTTCCTGTGCAGATAAGAGTGCCTACAGAGGTGAAGGGTGCAGGAAGTGCGAACGATCAATCGCCAATCGACTGCTCTCAACGAAGATGCGGACTTTGGTCATCAACGTACTAGAGAAATGTGTGCCAAATGCAATATCGGTTTGCATTTTAAAGTGTTGGTACACCTTTCACCTCGTAAATGTTCTATTTTTTCATATAAGTAAAAGTATTACTGACGTTTTATTCCTACCGAAAGAATAATTGAAATCGCATGTGTCCTTTAGTCTTAACTTTACACAATACCCAGTGTCACCTGTAAGTGACCCCCTGTAAATAAAAAAGGGGGGTAGTTTTATTTTTTTTTATATGCATTTTTGTCGTTACCTACTAAATGTATCTTAAGCTAATTTAATTAAAAATATAGTAAACAAATTATTAACTTGGACATGGGAATTGAAGAGTAAAAAGAAAAGCTATTCAGTCCAAAATTGTAAGACAATTCTGGACGATCTTCAGTGCCTCCATTGTCTTAAGTACGGGACAATTTTAATCTTCTACTCTTATCGGAAAGGAGTGGACTTTTTGACAGAATTATGTGGAAAAGGGAGGACAAGGGAGGCCTTTGCTCTGCAGTGGGACAATACAGGCTAAGTAGTTAAACCTAAACTTTTTTTTTTGTCTGCCGCCCTGGGGCGGGTGGCGGGGTCTGTCAGACTCTTACTGACAAAAAACCACCCCGGTGTTCCATCTCACACCTACGCTGGGGGTCGCGGGAACGTACGATCCTTCCGCAACCCCCGACTGAAGCGAACCTAACCTGAGCGAACTCTTTTCAGGAAAGCAGCTTTCATCATTGATACAATCGTGTATCGCATATCGATAGACGATTTTAAATTAATAGTTTTTTTTTTTAATTTATTTACCAATTAAAAATTAATTACATTTGTTTCAGCAGAATAGCATTTTTAAATCACTAAGGTTTGTACCCCTTCGCATGTCGCGTGTACAGGGTATTTACCGATAAGTCGTTATATAGAATTTCTATTGTGTGTGCTAATTGGACATGCGACGGGTTAATGCTACATATAATGCTACATTGTAGTAAAAACAAAATCAAGGTAAACAATAAATACCTACAACATAATTACCCTATTTAGAAATTTGGTAACTTCATCTCAGGTGATAGATATGCTAGTTACAACGTAAGCTACATTTCACATTGAGTATTCAATGTGTGTAGGTAGTTTTAACTTAATATTTATTGGCGTAATGTCACTGCGCAAATCGGAAGGTAGGCTGTTAAATAACCGAGAAACTAGGTAAGAAGATGTCGCCGTAGGTGTTATTTGGACGAACCGTGCATAGCTGACGGCTCGCGTGAATATAGGATGTTGAACTTTTTACCCGACTGCGGCGAAGCCCAAAAGGAGGGTTATTGCATTAAATAATCGTTGAAATATTGTTCTTTTAGCAATGTATATTTAAATTGTGTATTTACAGGTAATGTTTTACAGTGATAAAATAGTCGATGCTCATTGTTTTGAAATTTTTTTAGATACGATATTCTTTAGTATTATTGTAGTTGGAGTTTAAATATATTTTACCGAGATAAGATTTGAATGTTCGACCGTAGGTAACTACTGAGTCCATATTGAATGTATGATTCTGCTAATGTGTTGTATAACATAATGCGGGGCACTCACGATCAAGTTCACTTGTCAAGTTCGCAGCGGACTTGAAGCCGCGGTAAACGTGACGGTGTATAAAAAAAAATCAATAATAATTTTGAATAATTCGCAATACCTACCAGATTTAATTGGTGTCTTGTCTACTGCGGTATTGGCTTTTTCTATGACATTGACATTATTTTTGGCTTTTGTATCTGTTTATAATGTTATTTGATTACCATAATTATTGTACTGTTTTTAACTCTAGTTTCAATATTTCATAATTTATTAATAAAAGCTAATAAGCTGGGTTTTGGACTGGCTGACTGCCTAGGTTGAGCTGGACGTAGGTATAAACGTACTTATACGTCCAGCACACCCAAATGATACATCATTTGAACGTTTTCGATGAATTCTATAAAGACGGTGATCTGACGGGGACTGAGCAAATCCAAATGTCATAAAAATAGTTTTCTGACAAACAAAACATAATTTTGCTTACCAATATATATATAAGGCAGTAGCGTCATCTTGCTGCTGTGAGCGGGCGCGTTGCCGGAGACATTGTGCCGTCCATCGACGCTGAGTCCAGCTGAGCGGCCTCGTCTCCACACGCGCACTGCATGGCCGCCGCGACGAGGACTCAGGGCACGGGACGTAAATACACGACGAGGACCTTCATTGAAAATTAAAACATTACAGGGTGCCTTTATTATAAGTCCTAAAGCCAAATATAATACCAAATGCCAAGTCTGCTGTTGCAGCATTGAGTTGCTTTGTAAATTCATACCAAACAATCTTTGTAATTAGAATTACTTAAATATACATAAACGGGTATAGTCTTCATAAAGCGAAAGTTTAATTTTCCCTCAATTTATACAACAGTAGTTTTTGTTTATACCAAATCCGAAAAGGGGTCATTGTACCTACTCATCATTTTAACAACTTTTTCTATGGGACCAATCTTGAAACCGCGAAAAAAGAATCAGCTGTTCCATACATTTGTGTTCACTTAAATCGACAAAATGTATGGAACAGCTGATTTTTTTGATGAAAAATTACGGTTAAAGATATTTATTTTCTCAAAAGAATTACAATTCACATAGAGAAAACATAAAAAGGTTTAGAACAAATGTTATCTGCCAGTAAGCGTAGATAAAAACAAATAAAGGGATCTTAAAACTAACATTACAATACAACTTCGACATAACATAATTATGTAGTACAGACATCAAGCTACTACAATCTGTCAAATTTATTTAATAGATTTTCAACTTTATCGCTAAAGCATTAGGTTCGAAGTTGATTGGGAAAATTTGACAGTTTCGGGTAGCTTGATGTGCTGGCATCTGTACCTACATCGCTGGCGTCTGTACATCGTTTTAGCATAATAAGTACAAAATGAATAAATCAGAAGAGGGTGGGTTACACACACGAAGCAACATAATTTTGAGCGATGAGGGTAGAGTGCAATTCAACAGTCGCTCAGGCGCAGTCGCATGCTTCACCAATGGGATTTGAATATTTGATACGATTAACTTAACGGTTAACTGTCCATTATGTTATCCTTTTAAGATTCTGCCAAAGCGGCCTTTTTAGGCCCCCTGATCACGTGTTTTGAATTTTTGTTTTTATGTTAACCGTAGATGTTAACTATAGATATTTGAAGTACGCTGGCGGGATGAGCTGGACTCCTTCAACAAGAAATGGTCCTTACCAGCTTTGAACAGAGAGAAGTGGAAAGAGAGTAGGGAGGCCTTTGCCCTGCAGTGGGACACCACAGGCTAATAATATAAATAATTTGAAGTACGCAATCCTTAGCTACGCATTAAATTATAGAATATTTTATAGAAAGTGTTAGGAAATATACTTGTTAACAGTGCTGTTCCAAAATAATTATATATCTTATGCTATGTTCACATGCACGCCGTGCAGCCCGGCGGGCTGCCTGGCGGGCTGCGCGGCATGCAGCCCGCCCCAGGTCGGCGAACATTCAAGCTGTTCACACGCACGCCGTCGTGTCAGTCAGCACGCCCGGTTCGCGGCATTCACGTTCACAGGCGCGTTTACGGGCTCGGGCGTACCGTTTACACGCTCGTGAATGTGAATGTGCACGTTGAATGTCGAGTTGAACGCGCGCGTGTGAACATAGCATTACAGTGTGAACAGCAATCGCGGGATGTAATATGTTCCCATAGTCAAAAGCAAATGAGTAGGATATCTTCATACATGTACACACCGACCACGGTTTGTACGTGAGCGCGCTCGTACGTATGCGTCGTAGCACGCACAGACTGACATTTATCGCTGCTAAAAGTGCGCGTCTGTGTGAGTGTGCCGTTACGAGCGTTTGTACCTAGTTTCCGTACTGTTCATATCTTTACTGTGGTCATGGTGCTCGTGCATATTTGCATATCAAAAGAAGTCCAACCAACTAATTTAACTTGACTAAGTTAAATTGCTTGGTTAGAATTTTTACACAAAACTCGAATTCAAGAAATAACACCGCAAGCGTATTATCAAACACAACCTTTATTCCACAAACAACAATGATGTTCTCTACATGCATGCACCATAATTAATTATACAAAGACTCGGCACTGTTCACGTTCACTTATTATTATTGTAACAAGCAGGTCACAGCACCCGCGTCGAGTGTGTTCAATAGGGTGGATTTGGGTGGATCGGTCAGCGTAAGATACTGGGCGGCAGTGCTCCACGCGCGCCTGCTACTCGAACAGATACATGTAGAGCATCGCGGCGAGGCCAGCGAGCGCCATCGGGCCCCACACGCTCAGCAGCATGCCCAGCCCCAGAATCCGCTCCGCCTGGGGCGGCGGGCCCGGAAGGCGCGGGCGCACCTCCCAGCGGTCCTCGTCCACCACCTCGCCCGCCACCAATGTATCGCGCCATTCCAACGCGATCTCGCTGTGCCCCACCTCGTGGAAGCACTGCGACGCGTCCTTGCCGGCGTTGTCCAGCAGCACGTGGGCGCCGCCCGGGTGGTCGTCCAGGAGCTGCGTCAGGTCGTACACCACGTTATCGATGATGATGGCGGCATTGCTGCGGTTGTTGCGCTTCTCGATCTCTTTGCGTGTGAACTTAGCGGTGGCCATGTCGTGCGCGGGCGGGTTGCTCTGGCGGCGGCTGGCTGGGGACTGATAGTTACTTTACTCTTTGGAGACTGTCGAGCAGTGCTGCCAATAAAATTTTCTCGATTACCCGCGTTAGTGTTGTTAATTCCCCGAAATTCCCCGCTTCTTTTTGATTCATTCTCGCCAAAAATTCCCCGAAATTATATTTTTGGACTAAAAACACTGTTTTATACAAAATTGGTTTACTGCTAAAACTTTTATAAAATACTGTACCATATAAGAAAAAAAAAACGGGCAAGAGCGAGTCGGTCGCGCACCGAGGGTTCCGTACCATCATATGTTTTTAAATTTTTATCGGCGAGGCCTATATTCATCAGAGAATTTTAACACTGTGCACTGCGGTGTAGAATATTGAAGTTTTATGTCAGCGCCATCTCTTGACCGATAGTGGAACTAATGTAACTGTTGTTGAGGATTTCTGAAAAAGTGTGCTATTTAGAGACTTCGTTTTATTTTTCCTGTAATCTTTACATAAACTTCTATCACATAGAATAATTTCAGATTTTACTATTTGCAAACTTCGGAGATAAGGGGGGGGGGGGGAACGGTATTTTTTTCTACATTTTTCATCAAAAGTCAAAAACTATGCGGCCTAAAAAAAAAGAAATGTTTGAGAATGTGCAAACTACGCTCTTTCATATGATACCCCACATGCACTGTAGCCCCACTTCAAATTTTTCAGACCCCCTTTCAGTCCCTGTTGCAAAAAATATACATATATTTTTATTTCTTTCTTATTTGCAAAATAGTTGGGCAAACATCATCTAAAACTTGATAGCATTAGTAGTTCTTGAGATATCCAGCTGTGACAGACAGACAGACAGACTTAGTCTCACCATAAGGGTTCCGTTTTTACCATTTTGGTACGGAACCCTAAAAAGAAAAAATGTTTGAGAATGTGCAAACTGCGCTCTTTCATAATTATGATACCCTACATGCCCTAGTAGCCCCCACTTCGAATTTTTCAGACTCCCTTTCAGTCCCTGTTGCAAAAATATACATATATTTTTATTTATTTCTTATTTGCTAAATAGTTGGGCAAACGTCATCTAAAACTGTTCCAAATTTCAAGTTGATAGGATTAGTAGTTCTTGAGATATCCAGCTGTGACAGACAGACTTAGTCTCACCATAAGGATTCCGTTTTTACCACGGAACCCTAATTAACTATTACATCTACGGACTACATCCACAAAACAAAGTAAGGGCCACGTGCTTATTTTCATTTTAGTGCAGGAAGGTACATACAAAAAAAAATAAGTTAGCTATACCTTGTTTGGTAGGTATGTCATTTTTGAACTGAACAAAAGTTACTATGGTGCCAAGTACGTACTTTTGAAATCATTGACAATATTATCTATTCAAAGATATTGTAGGTACTTGCATGACCGGCCGACGTGCTGTAGGTACGTGTGCGGCGCATATTGTGTCAATCGTTTGGTACCTGGGGTACGCCAGGCATGAGAGATTTGTAGGACCAGCCTTATTAGGGTTCCGGCCTTATTAGGGTTAGGGTTAAAATAGTAAAACGGAACCCTTATGGTGAGACTCAGTCTGTCTGTCTGTCACAGCTGGATATCTCAAGAACTACCTACTAATGCTATCAACTTGAAATTTGGAATAGTTTTAGATGACGTTTACCCAACTATTTTATGTATATTTTTTGCAACAGGGACTGAAACGGGGGTCTGAAAAAAAAATACCGTTCCCCCTTATCTCCGAAGTTTGCAAAGAGAAAAATCTGAAATTATTTTATGTGATAGAAGCTTATGTAAAGATTACAGGAAAAATGAAACAAAGTCTCTAACTAGCACACTTTTTCAGAAATCACCAACAAAAGTTGCATTAGTTCCACTATCGGTCAAGATATGGCGCTGACATAAAACCGCAATATTCTACACCGCAGTGCAGTGTTAACATTCTCTGACGAATAAAGGCCTCGCCGATGAAAATTTAAAAACATAGATCGTACGAAACTCTCGGTGTGCGAGTCCGACTCGCTCTTGCCCGGTTTTTTTTAAATGACGAGGTCATATTAGGGTCCAGTAATCGTCTGGCCATTTGGCATGTAATCAATAAAAAGGGTTCCTTCACTATCCCATAACCCTGAGGTCATTTATAACTTTGCCAGCGGTCGGAGCAACTCGAAATTTCATAATGGTCGTTTCCAAGCAAAGACATTAAATATCTCTGTTTCCAAGACATGCTTGGTCTCTTAGTTTCAGGATCGAAATGGTGGACCCACGTTTCATCCATGGTGACAAGGCCGCGACGGCAAAAATTATCCGAATCACGCTGGAACATTTCGAGATTACGCTTAGAAATTTCCAAACGTCGCTTTTTGTTTTTCGTGGCACTCATCTTGCCGACACTTTTTTGAACCCCAGTGAATCAATTAAAATGGATAGAACGCTACCAAATGATATCTTTAGGATCTCAGCTATATATTTTATTCTTCTGTCTTCCAAAACCAGATTCTCAACCTTTTTGACATTTTCTTCCGTAACGGAGGTTGAAGGCCGTCCAGCGGTGCTATTCTGTAAAAATCTCACCGTGAAAACTTCGGTGAAGTGAGCGTGGAGTGAGCTGTCAATAGTGTCAATTCCTATCAAAAACAAACTCACTTCACCTATGTTTTCACGGTGAGATTTTTACTGAATCGACCGGCTGAACGCGGGTCATCTTTACAGCTTGATCTACCTCTTTTAAATTCAGTCACCCAGTACGCAACCGTAGAATAAGGTACAGCATCATCCCCTAATGCCCAAAAAGGGTTTTATATATATGCATTTCTAAGAACTTTTTGATTAACCCTCGTATACCAACCCGCCCTGGGCCCGCGTAGTGGATTACGGCCCACTCCCTCTCACAGAGAGGAGGCCCGTGTCCCAGCAGTGGGAACATTATAGTCTGATTATGCTACTATGTAAGTACCATCGTGATTCAGTATAGTACAGTGCTTTATACCTACGGACCATACATGAATAATTCTTTTAGATGTGTCGACGTTGGTTGCGAATGCAACATCCATAAAAACATGCATTCTTGAGATATCGCATTCCGTTGATTACTTTGGCGAGTTGCCAACTCTCGGTATTTAGCCACTGGACTCACAATATACTATCACGTTTCGATATCCTGAAGGGGTAGACATGTAGTGGTCAATTGTATGATCTATCTACAGTCACGTTTTGCTAGTTATGTTTTTTTTTACATCTAATATAGAGAATGGGGGTAAGCAATGATATTATATTAAAGAGGTAGATATGGCACTAGCGCGCGCAAATTGTTGCAGACAAATTCAGACAATTGTTGTAGTTTCATTTAGTCCGCTAATAGAAGTGAGCAACACACTACAGATAGCTATCTCTTTCTGTGTTCCGTAGGTATTATCTATCGCAGTAAGTACCTACTTTGTAATAACAACGCAACAATACAGAGTCGCTTAGTATGAACGTAGCGTATCTTTACTTTATAATATTATTGGGGTAAGCCTAATGGCATTTGAACGGCAAAAATCTAGACTCTGAGATGCTCCCGACCCGGGGATCGAATTCAAGACCCTGCAGTCGTGCTTGCTAAGAGATTATAATTATCAAAAATCTCAACATATTCCCTCTAATTTATTGAAGATGATGGCTACAAAACAATACGCAGGCCGAACCAAATAACCGAATATTTTTCAAACGCACTGCACTACCTATCATAATATTTAGCTTTATACTTACCGCTACCCATATTCCAAGTAAGCATGATATATCCTTTGACAAATGTCAATGCTAAGTGTTGACTCCTCGAGTCGTGTCTTCCACTTTGTCCGACAAAGGCTAGCAGTGCTATCTGGTCCATGTCCGTCGTCTGGAAGCGCAGGCGCAGGTCAAAGCGATCTGAGTTCATTGCGGCCGGGGATACAGCGTACATTATGTAGGAGGATACTCCGGTGCTGATTGGGGCTAACGATGGCCGGGTTATCTCTACATCTGTGAAGGAAACAAAAGAAAATTGGAATCGTACCGAAAGAGTTGAGTTATTCTGGTTTTGAACACCCCCCCCATCCCCCTTTTTTTGATGGTAAATCATTAAATGACCCCTCCCGCTCTGGGTGGAGCGGAAGGGAGTGTCAGACTCTTACTGACTAAAACCCACCCGTGTTCCTTCCTTAGCCCTTTATGTTCCGGGCCAGCGGTAACCCTTTCGGACAATCCCGCTGACCCGGCAGGCTTCGGCCCTATGGAACCCTCCTCGATGCTGACATCTCTTTGAGGCGCGCGTGGAACACGTACGCGCCGTCCGGCACGGGCCTGGTCCTCATCGGACGGTGAGCTACCCATTACTCCCCGCCCGCAGGCCCGCGCCTACGGTGGCCGGCGAGTCGTCACGCGGCTTCCGACGCCCGGAGCGTCTCCCGCGGCGGCTGGGACGGGAGGCTCTCTCCCTGAGCCGTCCCGACTGCCTCCCACTCCCTCTCGCCCCGGACCAGGCTTTCACCAGGGCCGAACGCGAGAGGTGGCCGCAGCTGCCGATCGCCTCTACGAGGCCACGGCGGTGCTCCGCCTAAGCGGGGCAGACCTCCACCGTGTGCTCCACCGTGTCCTCTGGGCGATCCTGGCAATGGTGACACCTGGGCGTTTCCTCTCGCCTGATGATGTGCAAGAACCTCCCGAAACTTCCGTGTTCGGTGAGGACCTGCGTCAGGCGGTAGGTGAGGGCGCCGTGGCGCCTCTCTAGCCACTCCTCAAAGAGGGGTCTTATCGCCGCTGTCGCGGTGTGCCTTGCGTTGGGTTCCGACAGTCGCTCTTTCCATACCGCCATGAGATCGCGCCGGAGATCCGTCCGCTCCGCAGCGATTTGCCGCGGAAGCGGATCTTCCCCCCGGCGTAGTGCCTCCGCGCGCCACTCATACAGGCGCGCGAGGACTATCGCTTCCAGATCCCACGGATCCCCTGCTCGTTATTCTTCTGTTCTAATCGGCTCATGAAGTAATCGATAGACTTGGATTGACCAGCTCATGTCTCCGGTTGAGTTGAAGCCTAGTCAAGCAATGTCGTTAAACTGCACTTGAGGAAACTTCTTTAGCAGTAGGCCAGGGGCCTAAGTCTGCTATTTTTATAAATTCGTCATTCCAACACGATCCCATTGTCATTTTGCTAAAAGTTCGTAATCTGCTAAATTCATAATGGTCGATCATTGGTCGGTCAATGGCACAGAACATATACGATACTCGTAACGAATTAAAAGCAATGACTGCACAATGACGTTCTAATGGTAGGTCACTGATCAAACTGTCAAAATTTTAGCAGATTCCCCCGTAAGACAGTAATTCATTTGTCATTATTTACAAGATTACCATTCTATGCCATTTCTTTCAATGGAGTGTCAGTGGTTGACCATTGGAAAGTCATAATGGCGCCATTATATTAGTAGATTACCAAACTTGTCAAAATCAACAATTATGAAATCAATGATAGACCATTCTGACCCTATTGTAATAGCAGACTTGAGGCCCAGTTATTTAGAACGAACACGCCACACGATCAGTGCAATGCTCTGTGCAAGCTCGGTTATATGCGTTTTTTTATATTTCGGAAAAATCAAAACATCGATATAGTTAGTAGCTCTGTATCAAAAAAACAGCATACAGAATCACAAACGATATATACTGATATTCTTTATGATTATGAGGACAAAGGATAATAAAACCGTTTAGGTTTAAATCTCTTTATCGATGTTCTGTACCTATTTTATTTATTTATGTTCTAATTCTCAGACCATACTTTTTTATTAGTCTAGTTTTAATGATACCTACAACATAATAATATCGGTGATCGTTTACAACTCCATTATCGATGAAGGTAACCTTTGCCATATTTGTAACCTTTAATTAACGAGTGACCTATTGAAATAAAACAATGTTGTTGTAGAAACGGATCGTTATTCGTAATATACCCGAATGTTTAATTATTATGTTGAATGTTGTTTGTTTTATTTGTGTGTGTAATGTTTCGAAAGTACATAGGCAGCTGAGAATAATTATAAATTATGATTATTTTTTGCCGTTATCCGGACAGTGCAACATCTACACTTATCCTATCATCAAATTGCATGTGTTGTGTTGTCACATGAGAAGACAAACGGAACAGAGATAAAGCTTCATACAACCGCGCGAATCCATTGCACTACTACAAGCACCCGGGGCATGTGTGCGTGACCAATGGCCGCTTGTCGCGAAGCTTTGCCTCTGTTCCGTTTGTCTACTCATGTGGTGTTGTTCCCTAGCAATAGGTAATTAGATTTTTCAATGAGCCACACAATACGTTTCTGTTGATTGCTTGTTTTATAATATAACATAGTCCACCGAGTGCTGATTATACCCCCATAAATTCCTTTTTGTAGAGATTATAGGGAGAGACCTTGAAGACGTAGTGACTGCAAGTGTTATTCACATACCCTCGACTGCCGTTCAAGCTAGAATTCAATGATGATGAACATGAACTCACTGTATTCGCACAAAATGCCGTGTTTCCCGTAAGGACAGAGGCAGAGGAATCCACTGCCCGGATGTCGGACACAACTGCCACCAGAATGGCACGGGTTGTTCTCGCAGACTGATTCGTTGCAATGTTCTCCGAGCCATCTGCAAAACAACAGACAAGATTCAATATCAAACGTAGCTTTTTCGGGACCATGGCGAATTTGCTGCCAAGCATAACGAAGTAGTGTGTGAAGCGCAGGTTAGCAGTATATAGGTCAGTGTATATATAATAGGAAGCTTTTATAAATGCCTATATGTCACATTAGAGGTGCTTATGTTTTGTGTTAAACTCTATGTAGTCTTAAGGATAATTTTCACCAAACGGCTCGCACCGCATCGGATCGGAACGGATTTTACAATCTTTAAACGATATTAAATCGTGTACACAGTATTTAAAGTTTATATTACCAAGCGGCGCACGGCAGTTTGACCGCGCGGGCGTCTCCTGCGACTCGCGATCGTAGCCGAAAGTATGCTGTGACGCACGATCGGTACGCTTGTCGTCGTATCCGATCGAATCCTTTCGGCTGTCGTCAAAAATTTTCGGATCTTTTCCTCTTCTGTGTTTATGATTATTATTTTCTTCTTCTAATGAAATAACCAATAATACTACGTCAACTTCAACCATTTTCAAAAATGAGAACACGTCAACACGGTAGGAATGAAACTATTTGACTAGGCCCAGAAACGGATAGGTACGTACGTTCGCAAGCGATGTACGCGCGGAGCCGATCGTATGCGTCGACATCCTGCCGGACGCGATCGGCTGTCGCCGCATCCGTTCGTATCCCTTCCGATCCGATGCGATACGAGCCGTTTGGTGGAAATCATCCTTTACCCATTAGCACAGGAGCAGGTGTAACCCCCATCGTGATGGTCGCTGCAGGTTCCACCATTCAGACAAGGCGCGGAGAGACATGATAGTGACAAGCACTCCGTGACATCACCGGCGTCGAGAGCATCACCGAATACGTCACGTTTTTCATCGTTTACCTAGAATAATGTATTAGTGGAATTTGAAAGGGCATCGACATGTATTAATAGATCAGGGATTGGGAAACTTTTTCCTTCGTATGCCAATATTTACTAACGAAATATATGGCGGGCCAAGTTGTTGCATTTTTGGCTATATTATTTACTGAAATAAAAATATGGATGTGTATTTTCTGAAACTCTAATTTATTGTGCAATATTTATTTATTTATTTTATTTTAAAGAAGGCTTACAGACTAACAAACCAATGACATATTACAAAATAACAATTGAATTAAGAAAGAAATTGCAAATTGCAATAGAAACTTTTAGGTTAGCTGCGAAGTAGAAGGTTGCGAAGCGCTTGTATGGGGACTTGTTTGGACACATTTGTGTCTGGGTCGTCGATATCCGTGGCCGTACCCATTCTCATTCTAACAATACGAAAACTTCACTTGATTTTTTTTTGTTTGATGGTCGCGGGCCGGCGTTTCCCCAGCCCTGTATTCTAATACAGGATATAGTCACTTGTTTCTTACAATAAAAGCTTTTGACTAATTGGACCTGTTATAAGTACCTAGTACCTACCTACATTGAATGTGATTCATTTTTTTACGCGAAATGTCAGTATTTAACATATAGTAGGAGGTACTCCGGTTGTCAACTAAATGTAGGTAACCACAAAAATACCCAGGTGTGCAATGAAAATTATTCCCCAGAGTTGCAGTATGTCATCAAAAATACTCTTTCAATTAAAATGTTCCTTTTTTGTAGGGAGGAATCGCAACTCTTCCATAAAAAATTTGGAGAATTCATTAGAATGGTTAATTTTTAAAAGATCGCAATTTTAATAAAAATCGGACTGTATTTTTAAGGATTACGTAATAAAAAACCTTACAATCAAATCTCGAATGCATCCAATGAAGGGTTTGCTCTCGTAATCCTTAACATCTCTAGAGTTTCCCAGGTACAATGTTGAGTTATGATCGAGGGTAGTAATATTAGCCACTTGACCACCACTCATTGCCACTGTATCGTTCAAGCGTAGAGTCGCATTGCAGTGTTGCTCTTCCGGATACAAGTCCAACCTGAAAGATATCGGTAACACCCATCCAGTTACAACAGCAAACATATAATATGTCATCAAGATAAACACATTTAATTGGAATGGCAATTGTATGAGTAGAGTTTTGATAATACAAATATCCATAACTATTATTTAAATATGAATACGATGTCGACAAATGTAATCACTTGCCTTGTTTCAATTTTCATCGGATAACCCTTATTGACAAAAGTCTTCAGCTCGCTCAATAGCATTGTTTGATAACCACATGAAAATTTGAATTTCAATAATCCAGAATTCATGTACAGTTGCATGTAAACTCCTTTTGCTATATCCGCATGCAATATTTGTCCGTCGGTAATCAGAGTTTTAGCGTTGAATTCTATGTTGATAGATGTAGTGTTTTTCAGTTTATGAGCTATGAATGAGTTCCCTCCAAAAGCGGCTGACGTAATTGATATTGGTTCGTCGCAGAATCTGCCGCCGTAATTAAATTGGCAAAGGCACTAAAAACATATTACACACATTAATAAGGTCATCATCACATTGCATTATTTATGTTTCTTAACTTACCCGAATTCCATGAGGAGTATTAATGCAGCTTCCATGGTCATTGCAAACAGAATCAGTGCATTCCGACTGCGCTGTGGTAAATGTTTCTGTATCAACAGCACTAGTGACTTCCATAGCTTCAGTAGTTGACGAATAGCCTGTTGGTAGATCAGTTACTGGGTGATCGGTAGGAATATCTGTGAACATTTTGTCTGTACTAACATCAACTTTAGGTGTTGTCGTTATTTCTGCTGTAGCTTCTTCTGTAGTACTAATTATGGTTGTTGATGGTGTAGTCAAAGTAGTTTCCTCAGTCATTTCTTTCGTCGGTATCATAGTTGGTATATCGTATTTGGTACTTTCTGTTGAGCTAGTAGTCAAATCAATCACAGTAGATGTTGGTGGTATAGTTAAAGAGTCATTACATGTTCCTTGACAATCGGTAGTAGGTGCTGTTTTAGCATCTTCCGATTCCATAGTTGGTCTTGTCTGTTCATGTTCTGGTGGTTCTGAAATTCCTGCTTTCGTTGTTGTTGATTCGCTAGTTATTGTTGTTTCTTCAGATATACTGGTAATATCAGTAACTTTTCCTGTAGTGACTTCTGTTACTACAGTAATAACAGTTTCCTTTTCAGTACTGCTTCCTGCTACATCGGTAGAAATGGTATCACTTTCAGTTGTTAAAACTAGAGTTGTGTCATTTGTTGGTCTGTATGTGGGAGTCATGTCTATGAAAGGTTTCGCTGACGTAGTTTCTTCCATCAAAGTTGTTATAACTGATTGGGGAGAACTAGTTAGAGGCGTCGGACTAACATATTCACAATCATAACTCTCGTCTTCAAGTATTAGACATTCGCACAACGACCCTGTAAGTCTGGGTGGACAAGAGCATGTGAAATTGTCTACGCCGTCGATGCATGTGCCACCGTTCATGCACCTATAAATAAAAGTAAATAACCATATCAATTGACTAAGTTTATTTACGGATAAAGTTCTTGGGGTATCGTTGATTTCGCCGCTGTTCTTACCTGGGTCCTAGCAAACATTCGTCGTATTGTAGCTCGCATCTCTCTCCATGATAGTCAGGCACGCAATAGCAGACTCTAGCGCCATCTTCTACGACGCACAACGCATTGTTGCTGCAAGAGTTATCATCGCAAAACTCTATTTGGACTTCGCAACTTTTTCCCGTAAATCCTAAAAATATCAGATTAGTTTTAGGCAATAATTGATAATTTTAATGCTTAGTTGTTAGTTGGATAGAAAGTCAATAAGCAAGAAGCTTTACCAAAAGCGCAAGCGCACATGTAATCTGCGTGCACATCGATACAAACGCCGCCATTCTGACACGGGTTAGATTCACATTCATCTATCTGATCTTCACATTTTGGTCCAGCCCAGCCTAGAGAAGAAAAAGGACCATGTAAAATTACCAAGAAGTTTACCTAAAGAAGTAGGTTTTTTATTTGATCATTGAAAATAAACATGAATGAAATCTCGGCTATAAAGTAATACCAGCTTTATACGAAGATGAATGAGAATTAGTCGCAATCTAAATATCAATCCATCTTAAGAGCATCTTTATTCAACAATCGCGTGACTGTCACAATAAGACACAAAGTTATGCCATCAACGTCGAATTGAAAGCATTACTTACCAGGTAAGCATTTGCAATAAAATTTAAAGCCAGGTCCCTCAATGCATTGACCTCCGTTGTAGCATCGAACTTCTTCTGTGGAGTTACAGACAGCTACGTCGATCTCACAGTGTTCGCCAGAGAAACCTGCCACGCAGGAGCAGAGGTATCCATTGTTCATGTCTATGCATGTGCCGTTGTTGAGGCAAGGGTTGGACTCGCATTCGTTGTAGTTCGTCTCGCAGTTATCGCCTTTAAGAATTTATTAAATTGCATTAAAAACGAAAAAGATATTCCGCCTAAAAGTTCTTTTGGCTTTAGCTTGAATACGGAATATTGTTTCATAACTAGGGCATCAGATCTGTAGCTTATAGGTAAGTAGAAGTGACTATCTTTAGATCGATACTTATAGAATTAGATCTTGTTTGCATAGTTTTCTGTGGTAACTTCATAGTATTAACAATTCATACATCATCATAAATAATCTCATCATATCTAATCATTTCATTATTTTTGGTACCTACATCATTATAGTGATAAATATGGTGCATTGTTATTCTTTATGTTTATGGTCATACATATTTAATTTGACCCTGGACTAATGTTGAGCCGACTAATCAACTTATACGTGTAACGGTTAGGTACCCTACATCTACTTAGGTAAATTAAGTTGAACATTGAATAAATATAAGTACCTACCCAATTAAGTTGTACATTGAATAAATTTATGTACCTACCCATTCTTTGATTATATAATCAAAGATTATATTCTACATTTAGGTAAGTACATACTGTACGTGTTAGGAAGTTGGTCAATCAATAATTTTTCCTCAATTTAGATTATAATCTTCATGTAGGTAGGTACTACCTACAAGCCACTAAATAAAACTTTCCGAAGCACGATCTACCTTTGGACTATGCTATTGTGAAGCTGTAGATACTATTGATTAGTACGTCAGTACCTGTTCCAAAAAAAAAAAAATTTGTTTCTTTCTTATTTGCAAAATAGTTGGGCAAAGGTCATCTAAAACTATTCTAAATTTCAAGTTGATAGCATTAGTAAGTAGTTCTTGAGATATCCAGCTGTGACAGACAGACAGACAGACCGAGTCTCACCATAAGGGTTCCGATTTACCATTTTGGTAACACACAAAACACAAACAGAATAAGTACTTTGCCATCACTCACTGATATATAGGAATACATTAAAACCGAGTAGGTACATCCCGAGGACAGCTGAATACATCCGAAGCGGGTATTTTTTAAATAAAACACGCGTGGTGTCGCTTACGGTAACAGTGGCGTGAGTTCAATGGTTTTTACTATTTTTTCCCATCTCAAAAAATGCCCAACGCGTCTAAAGAAGTTTTTATTTATTTTTTATTGGCCTATCTACAATTGTTACACAGTTTATCCTTAAAAAATACAAGCAATATACAAGAATAGTGATGCGATAGACACAGCATACAAAAACAAAAAATTAAACATCAATAAAATTGCAATAATTGTGCAGAAATAACGCTTATAGTACTTGAGTAGTTTTATAAACAAGACAAAGAAAAAATAATAATAATAAAATGAAGAAAAAAAAAAGAACAGTCAATTGTGTTGGTTACTTTTTATGGACTTGGCGCTTGAATTCTTGAAGTGATGTGGAAAAAATATTTATTGGTTCATCGCAATTATTAAGAAGCCTGGAAATTCTGGGGATGGGGAATTGGATCCTGAAACAGTTTTGCGGAATGGGGGACGTAATAGTTTGATAGGATGACGCGGATAATTATGGGGTAGGTAACAACTGGGGGCAGTCTAATTTACTCTGAAGTATTTTATAAAGAAAAACTAGATCTATACCATCTCTTCGTTTTTCGAGTGAAGTCATACAAATTTTTCAAGCCGCTTAGCGTAGCTCGGAACTTTTTTGTCCAATCTAGCAGAGAAGGCAAGATGGTATAAAAATCTTTTCTGGATCCTCTCTAACCTAAGACTATGTGTTGCATAGTGGGGACGCCACACAACCGCGCAGTATTCCAATACAGTACGAACGAGACAATTGAAAAGATAAATTTTAGTTTTAGGCTTGCGAAAACATTTTGCATTACGTAACACAAAACCGAGTGTCTTTGAAGCTTTTTTAATAATGTTATCCATGTGGGGAATTAATGTTAATTTACGATCAAGAAGAACTCCCAAATCTCTGACAACATCGACTTTACTGAGGTGCGCACCATTCATACTGTAATTAAAATCAATAAAGTTAGCCTTGCGAGTAAACGTAATTTGGGAGCATTTTTCTATATTAAGTTGCATGCTATTATCGTTACACCAGTTTAAAAGTCTGTTCAGGTCTTCCTGAAGTAATGTTGAATCGGCTAGAGAATCTATAACGCGTGCTATTTTCAAACCATCGGCGAATAGGAATGGCGTGGAGTTAAAGAAGCAATAAGGAAGGTCGTTCACAAAGATAATAAATAATACAGGGCCTAGGTGGGAACCTTGCGGAACACCGGACGTTATGATCATGGTTTCAGATTTATAGCCATTGGCCACCACATAAAAGGATCTATCCGTTAGGTAAGAGTGCAGCCACTTAAGAAGAGAACCAGCAAAGCCGCGCAGCAAGTTTTTGAATCAGCACGTCATGGGAAACTTTGTCAAAAGCCTTGCTGAAATCAGTGTATATGGCGTCGACTTGCTGGTTCGAGTCAAGCGAAGCTGCAATAACCTCAACGAAAGCTACTAAATTACTGCATGTAGATCTTGCAGCAGTAAAGCCATGCTGGTGGTCAGACAGATATTTCCTAAAATAGTTTTGAATGTCAGGGCATACAATTGCTTCCAAAACCTTGGCAAATGTCGGAAGGATAGATATAGGACGATACTCGTTGTTTCCAACCAAATCATCAGCGCCTGATTTATAAATCGGTACTACTTTGGCCAGCTTCCATTGTGTAGGGAAAATACCAGCGCTGAGAGATTTGTTGAAAATCATGCATAGGGGAGTTGCCAGTTGGTCAGCGCAAGTTACGATAAAGTAAGGGGGAATTTCATCGCTGCCGGAGCCTTTGGGTCCAAGTTTTTGAGATGCTTGGCTATTTTATCCAACGGAATCTGGATCAAGGAAAAACTGTCGGAGTTGCAAAGAAGGCTTTCCAAGAAGGGCGAGGTTTGAACTACGTTGGAGGCATGGGTAGCTGGACTGTACACTGAAGAAAAATAGGATCCGAACATGTTGCACATCTCATTGCCATTACAAGTTTTGCTGACGCCATTTGACATTGAGGCTGGATAGGCATTCGTAACACCCCGTTTCGACTTAATGAAGGACCAGAAAAACTTGGGATTCGTTGTTATTTTCTGTTCTATACTATTTATATAGGAGTTGTAACATTCTCTTGCCAATCTGTCACAGCGCTTACTACACCAACGAAGGGATATCTTATCCATAGGGTTTTTGTACGTACCATACCTTCTTCTTAAGTTATTTTTTTCACGCAGTAATCTCTCCAGCTTTTTTGTGTACCATGGTGGTCGCGAGTTATTTTTCACTAAGGTCGATGGGACATTTCGGTCTATAATCTGATAAAGTACCGTATAGAACCGTTCCAGCATTATACTGGGGTCGTCTGTATCCGAGAGTAATGCATACCAGTCGGTATTTTCAAGTTCTGATTTAATAGCAGAGTAGTTGGCTTTTTTGAAGTTCAATCTAATGTTAGGTTCTGGTTTTAAACACTTATTTACTTTAAAGCTTAAGGAAATTTCAAGAGGAGGGTGATATGCATCTATCTTTGTCAGACTATTAGGAGCTTCAGTCACCTTACATTCAAGAAGGTCTACAAGAACCAAGTCCAGGATTCTATTTTTAACATTACAGACATTGTTATATTGTTTGAGGTTATTTAAGTGGATAAAGTCTTCACGTCAGTTTTCACTTCAATAATACACAGTTTTCGTGCACGAAAGTCTTCAGACACTTACAACTACTAACTGTATAGTCAGAGAGACATGCATGAGCTGATGATACCAGCTTCAAATAAAATACGCTAGAAGATTGATGCCCGAGACCTAAATGAATGCCTTAGAAATAAAAGTGCGTTGTTAGATTTTCAATTCTAATGGAAAGGGGTTTTAGCGTATTGCTGCATTGTTACAATGAGGCAGCGTATTTGAGATTGTATTAATCAACAAAACGGTGTTTTGAACTTCGAAAGTCGGACGGTGGCAGGCAGACTTGCGGTCGATGCGAGCACTGCGAGCCCGTGGTCTGAGCCGAGCCATTTCTGCGAGACGGCAATGCAGAAATAACCAGAAACGGTTTTAATTGACCACAAGGCAACGATGTAAATCCCGCAGTTAGTCGGCCATCGGAACCACAGTATTGTAAACCGGACAGACAATCGTCTTCGTTCGTAGGAGTTGCCTCATTTTATTTACCTAGTTGATTAAATACTAAATGAGGAATGAGGATGTGTGACTTTTGCCATACCTACTTGAACAGCTAATAGAAATTACCAAAAATTGGAAAAAAATTGCTCAATGAATCATAAATACCTATGAATCCGTCAGGACATGAGCAGTTGAAGGAAGCAATACCATCGATGCAAGTCCCTCCATTTTGACACGGACTGGACCAGCATTCATCCCAGTTGGTCTGACACTGCACCCCAGTGTATCCGTCCACACAATAACAGGCGTATGTGCTGGAAACATAATATAACCTTAGTGGTGATATGTAGGTCAAAGTCAATACATCCAAAGGTTGTCTCTAAAAGATCGCTTTTAGCGATAAGACCGCCCATTGTGTCACCCTTTGTATAGTTTCTATAATTATGTCTGTAATTTATAATATGGTGTACCTACATAATAAAGAGTAGGTATTCTATTCTATTCTACATCTGATAACTTTTCTGCATTTAATTTATTATGAATGCAGTCCGTTATTTCGTATTGGCTCCATTTATTCAAAATTGAATGTACACACAATAAATTAATTAAATTCAGATAGCCAGTACGCTACTGAATAATTAACTTAAGAAATTCCGGTCAATTAAAAAAGGTAGCTGTAGTAAAATAGTACCTATAGTTTGAATGGTATGTTTTTATTCCAAATTATTATTGTGATTCATAATAATAATTATAAAGCTAGTAATTGATTTTTAAACAAGATATAGGTACGCAGGTAAATAATATACTTTTTTTAGCACAGCTGCAATTAGTTTAATTATTTCGAGGAAATTGGCATGGTCCGTTTCAATTAGGTATAGGTAGGTACCATAATTATATTTACGAAAAGCTGCAAATACAGACACGTGCATTTTGCATCATATTGCATGTTCGAAAAATAACAAATGACTATAATTTAAAGGTACTTACGTATTGACGTCATCTATACATATACCATGAAGGCAGGGGCTACTGAGGCAAGAGATACCCGCGGTCACCACCCGTGCTGCTGCTAGCAACCACCAAACTGTTTGCAATAAACCTTTCACCTTCTTCAAATACATCATGAATTCTAAGCTGCGAATTTAAAAATTCATAACAACATTCATTCTGCTTTCCGAAGTCAACGGCATCCAATCAAAAAAATAAAGTTCAATGACACGATTTTAACTTTGTATTTAATTTGAACACATGTTTTTTAACTTATTTTCTAAAATTATCTAACAGTACACTGGTTTCCTAATCACACACACATTATCTAAACTGTCTATTTAACTGTAATAGTACATTATTGGGAAGTATATCCTAACAAAGGATCGCACGCTTTACAGCGCACACTGTCGCCAGAACTGGGTCTGATGGGCGAGGTGTGGTTTACCGCCAGCGCTCGTTGCCATGGAAACTGGTAAACATACAATACATCGCTTCATGACATACAAATTATTGACAAAATTTCGACACCATGGTCCAAACACCTATTGAAATGAAATAGGACATAATTGATGAAATTCACTGAGTGCTATAGGCCTATTTTTTTAAAGAAGTTTCAGCAATAATAAAAGAATAAATGAAGAAGTATATAACATTTCTCGAAAGAGAAAATAAATTTACTAATTAGAATTATAATGTTTAATAAATAAATTAATAATAAAATAATATTAAATACAAAACAAAATCAGTACCTTTCCCCACTCATTTCTTTAATTATTATTCTAAGTTGTACTTAAAGTATTAAAAATATTTTAACATTCTTTTATTAAATATTATGAATTGAACTTATGGCTGTGGTATGGCTCAAGAACAGAATTCGTATTCGTAGAAACTTGAAATTGCTTGAAACTTAACTTTTAGTTTTACTCCTGTCAAATTTTAAATTTTGCCGCCGAATGCCAATTAATTGGTTGACCAATCCCAATAAACTGAAAATTGACAGCAATGGTGTCTCGACCAATAGAATTGCGCAGCTCAATCATATGTTCACAGCTGTTATTTTGCCCAATCACAAGTGAAGTCGTATACGGTCGTTCAGAACATTGTACAATTCTAAAAATGTTAACCTAAATGATATTGTTTTACGAAGCAAAATAATCGTATTTAATCAAAGTTTTTGATAAACAATTATAAAGGGAATGACTACTCTAAATTATGAATTTGAATAAAATAAAATAACGGTGGAAAATCCTATTCAGTATGTTATGTTGGATTTAATTATCTAAAAAAGTCGTAGTTTCGAACGTAACTTTACCCTGCTTTGTCGAAAGGTTTCCAAGCGAGAGTCGAGTTGTGAAAGGTGGACAATGGCAAAGTTCTTACGAGGTTCTCATTAGGCTTTTGCATGGTCAATAATTTATTCTGCTTTCATTCACGGTTTTAGTTTGCTCAAAGCAACTGGATTAATTAACGGTTGTTTTAAAGTTATTAGAAGTGACAGTTTCATTGAAAATTCCACTTTAATCTTTGAGTGAAAATGGATCCGGGTATTCTTTGTTTCCACCATTGTGATCATAAAGTATTTTGCACCATAATACCTGAAAAATGCCCGGTTTGTGATCAAAAACTGGATAGATATGACTACAACCTATTGCCCTTCAGGTAACGATACGTTTATGTAACGGATTTTCTACTATCATGACTAATGAAGGTTGTTGCTAAGTGCCCTAATTTTGTTTCAGGGTTCCTTACCCCTTCGTCAAGGCATCTCAGCATCCTCGCGCTATTGTTATGAAGCCAACTCATGGCGATTTCCTCAAGTAAGTACTTACCTTGGGTGATACGTGCCATACGTACTACATACCTTACTAAACCGTTTCCAAGTTATTGCCCGTAAAATGATTCACGACCTTATCGAATCGTATAAGCTTACGTGATTTTTTATTCTTTACAGTGACTACTATAATTCCAAAGATTTGCACATAGGGGTGACTAACTCTCAGGGTTGTGTTGTGGAGTTTAGCGAGGAAGGGATCCGTGGTGTAGATCCCATGACCAAGAAATGGAGTGGGTGCGAGTCCAGCTCAGATTGGGACCAGTGTCTGCTGTTAGAGCAGTTTGATGAGATGTGGAATGAGATATGGGATAGTGTTCTGCTCAAGGTATGTCAATATTATGCTTGTTGACAGTTAATAAACATATTATCATTCCAAAACATGCTTTAACATTGTGTTTTTGGTTTCAGGTGAGTCAAAGCCCACTGTGGGAGGCTGAGAGGTACAATGAAGAAAGACACAACTGCTTCACATTTGTTCTTGCGTTCCTGCGAGCACTTGACTGTGGGGAGCTTTCTGAGAAGGCTCGAGATCCCAAGCTTTTCTGTAAACAATATGTTGTTCCAAGAACCTCGGCTGCAGGGAAGTACATCTCACTGTACAGACAGCTCAAAAGGCAAAACTATTTCATACAGAACCAATGATAGCCTATCTAAATTAACAATTTAATTCTATGTATTTATTTACTACTTATTCAGTATTAACTGTGATGTTTTATATTTAGGTATAAGACTTTTAAATTGAAGTGCATTTATTTTAGACCAATGACGATTTAGTTTCTGATTGCAATTTTAAATATGTTATCTATGAAGTAGGTGTATTTATTTCATAAGTATTTATTATTGTTTCAAGATGTCATGGGGTGGTAAATTTTCTTTCATTTAAATATGCATCTGTGTAAATATGAATCCTGTCGGAATGTATTCAATGGGCAGGTAATTCTTCTGAAAATAAATACTTAGGTGACCTAATCTGATAATGTTTACGTTGTGACAGAAATGGAGATTGCTGATTGAGTCTGTGGTTGCTGTGTGCATAAAAATGTCTGTATGTGTGTGTATTGTGTTGTTAACACTCACCAATATTGCCTTTTACACATAACACACACAAATTTTATACAACCTTGTCTTGCCAGTTTGTAACTATGTAATAATATTTGTATCTTGACAGGAAATACACCATAGTTATTAAATAATAATAACATGTGGCATTGCCTATCTCTATAGAGTAATGAGATGTCACATAAACATTTAAACACATGAATTGTCTGCAATTTAAATCTTCCAACTTATAATTTACTTAATATAACAATCTTATAATAATAACTTAATTTGGTGGCTGTAATAATGGAATTACATGTATAGTGTAGTTGTCAATTACTGTTTTCTATACATTTACATAACACTCATTCAATATTCATAGGTACCTACTCATCAGATGTCATCTTCCATAGTTGCTAGAATATGTACCAATGTATGTACCTAGTTGTATTTATGGATTTGCAAGTCTCAGTTTCACGCATGACATCTGTATACATCGAAACCATGTACTTTCACCATCCATGTCATGAATGTTACTTATCTACTTATATGCAGTTTGATCTCATTTCGTATTACTGCAGATGAATAGCAACTTAGTTATAAAAAGCCATATTTGCAAACTGTTTACTTATGCTCACTTCTTATGAATTTAACTTGTACAGGCTTTTATACTTATGTAATAATTTTGAACTTAATTTTTTACCAATATGTGCTCTTTAAAATGTAAATGTATTCATGGAGTTTCCTTTGAATTGAAATGCATTAACATAACTGAGACTTGAGTTGTTGTGAGAGCGAATGTAACAATAGTTGTTTATCAAAGTGTGTAGCGGTTTGTATCGGAATTGCTTCAATGTGAATGGAATTCGAGCTTTACTCTTAACTTAAGCTTGCTCAAAGACTTTAAAATTAAAGTTCCAAGATGTGGGCGTAAATAGTTGAGGCGAAGGGGAGAAGTGAGATTCGAAATTGTGATTTATTGTCTGTCAACGACTGAGGTCACCTTCATAAAAGGCTCTACAAATAAAACTGTAGTTATCACAGTTTTTTATTTTACATACATTGTATTCCAGAATTCCGTCCCCCTTCTTCTCCGTAATGCGTACTACACACTTATTCAGGTCGGCATGAGTGCCGAATCATGCCGACCCGATCGTACGTAGTATCCCTATTTCGCACATTATTGATACTCGAATATCTATGCATATCTTGTAAGACCACTTTCTTATAGCAACTCTCTACTAGCTATATGGATTAAATTTATAAGTCTTTGAAAGCTTCATGCATGTATCTACAGTACGAGCGTAGTAAATTTAAAAAATATTAATTGTAACTTTTGTAAAAAGAAACAGATTTAAATGAACTGCCTATTCTTAGCCTATCGTTATATAATTTAATATTGATTTTATCTAAATTATAAGATTTTTTATTTATTTTATTTTTAATCGAGCTCTTTTGGTTTTGGTCTAGGACTGGCTTTGCGAGAGACTAAAATGTTCTCTGCCTACATAGGAAAAGTGCTCACATGTAGTTGCTTGATAAAATTATAAATGTATTGCCTCGTTTTACCAAGGTTATTGTTGAAATCCCTTTACTAAATTGCAATAAAAATGCCTAAACATTTAATTAGTAAGTAAATATAGAAAATTAAATTTTCTTTACACGAATTACCAGTGATAATAAGAATTTTTATTAATTAATTAGTGCTGTACTGTAGATACAAGCTCTTAGTTCCTACCCTACTCTATTCGTATTTATTGAGACTTGAATTTTGTAAATGGATCTCGAAGACAAAAATTCTAGGTGCTATGTTTGAAATAAAGTATTTGTTAAAATATATTACTGCTGTTTTTATTTGATTATCTTTCATCGATAAATAAAAAAAAACAAAATTTTATAAAATTATTTATTATATTATGAAATATCTAATACATCCACAGTCAAAAGAAGAACAAATACATCAGGAATGTAAGAAAGACATAAATTATGAAATAATAATACTCTGTCCTTAATTTAATTAAATTAGCTGACAACCTTGACGGGGGCTGATTCAACGCCCACCCAGAAGACAGCGCCGTTCAGGGCGATGGTGGCTCTGAAAATAAAAATAATAATGAGTAAATAAGAAAAAAAAAAACATGAATATCTAGTGCTTTATGAAACCTACAGGCTATTTCAGGCCTTATTTTGAAATCTCTTTACAGCAGTATCGGTTGCGGGAAATTATTCTAACTCGGCTTGACGTTTTTTTTTTAATGAATTTCTTTTTAATACATTGAAGGACACTGAACGAGAGAATATAAATTTTATTGCAATTACGTCTGGGGCCGTTCAGTGTCCCGCAAAGTGTTAAACATGAATAACCTACCTCACTACCTATATGTACATATCTAACGATTCTTTAAATTGTTTCAATCATTTGAATTTACAACAATATTGTGAGCTATCGGCATTAAACCTATCAAGGTAAATCGAGTCGATCGTTCCCATTATGAACAAAGGAGCGAACTGCAAAAATTCAAATGATTCACTTAAAACACCTACACATGCCATTTCTAAAATTAAGCTTGTTAATTCCAATCGCTTTGTGCGTGTTCATGCATTGTTGTACATAAGTCTGATGTCTGATAATTATGACTTTCAAAAGGTTATGAACCCCTGACCTGCTCAACCCCTAGACGTCCCATTTGTCCCTTGACACTAGACTGTCTGGATACTATTTTGATACCTAGGGGTGGGTACCTGACTATGTAAGTAGGTACTATATATGTCAAAAGCTTCAATAATAGCGTAAGCGTTACGCACATGTTCGGGTCGGCACGATTCTGCACAGCCGAGCCGGGAGGCAAAATGGAATATAAGTTCGGGAAGAAGCCGCTCGGCTTAGATCGAATTGTGCCGACCTGAACTCCAAGAGTAGATGTCGAACAAAGTTTGCCGATCGGCATGCGTCGATGAATACCGAATATATGAAGTAAGTAATTGCTTCAGGTCGGCTTTGTTGCTCAATAAATAGATAGGTACTGCCGAATCAAATGTGTCGACCCCATAACTTAAGACAAAGTACGACATCAAATAATATCGGATTCATTTGTTTCAGTAGATATTTATTATGTAAGCTTCGTTCTCTTTGATCCAAAAAATAAAATATAAGCAGCACTATTGAAAGGTTTCGATTATAATAGTAATTGGTTCGTTACCAAGGAAACGCGAGTCTAACCAGTGTGTAGGTAGCATAGGTAAATGCGATCCATACATAAGTGTACCTACCTACAACGAAAGCTCAATTACTTTATGCGATGTATCTACTTATTAATTAATCATGAAATAGTGGTCTCTATCTCAGACCAAATAAAAAACCAAGACAGAGGGCTGTCAACAATAAAGTGAAGCCGGTTTCGTAAACATGTGTGCACATAGTGAGGTGTAGTTTGATTGTAAATGTGTGCGTGTGAGCGTGTGTGCACAGAGCGGAGGTGTAGTTTTGGCATGCTTCACTGTATTGTTCGCAGCACAGCGATATGTCTTGACTTTTTATTTGGTCTGAGGTCTGTACCTGAATTTAATTTCGCCGTTGAAATCAGCTGGGGGTGTCCATGTGTAGGCGAGAGTCTGGCTGTCGTGTTTCTCGTCGTGTTTCTTGTGTGTGATGGCGTTCTGCAAATAAAAGAAAATAAACAATTAAGTAAATCAAACTCTACCTATAGCCTGAAAAATATTCACATCTCAATTCAATTAATCTGCCTAGCTTTTTCCCAACGGTATGTTGGGGTCGGCTTCCAGTCTAACCGGATGCAATGCAGCTAAATACGTAGGTACCTATACCAGTATTTGGCATGGGAACATTCCCATCACAAATTAGATAGGTATGAACAAACGTAAGAATAAAATAAGACCACGTCTTGTAAATAGTTAATTGTAGCAAGGTAATTATGCACGCGTTGCTATGGGGAATTAACACATTTACAGTAGGTAGGTATGTAATCACCTGCAATAATAATTGATACTTTATATTGAATTGTTTGTTATTCCTTATTATAGTGTAATTTCATCAAATAGTTACCGGCTCGGAACAACACACGCGTTATAAGCGTTATTATGGTTATCTGGGACAAAATCGACCGACACCCAGTCTCTAGGCAGATTGCAATAATAGGCTATTTGACTGGTTTCTGATAAACATCTCAGATTATTTAATGGTGTCTAACGAGCCCACAAAAACCTATTACTTCAAATTGCATAATGTATTTCTTTTAGAAAATAGTAAATAAAAATGTACTGTTTAAATAAGCCGCCAAAACGCTATCTTTAACAATATGGCGTCGTGACGTCAAAATACACGTAAACAAACGTTGAAACGGTCGAGATACTAGACAAAAGTCATCTGTTCTGTCAACGATAGACAGAAATTGACTATATCATGACGTCATCATAAGTTCAGCCAATCCAGACCGTTTTCGATTACGTGGCGCCAGATTTAAAAAGATGAAGTTTTTTCGGGATTTTTTTAATAAATAATACATTGTTTTGTAGTAAAATTAATGCAAATCGATTTTAAAAGCGATAATCTATACGAGTGTCAATAATTATGACCTCATTTTTTACATTGTCAAATAGCCTATTCTGAGAAGTGTGACCCGCCCAACCCAGCACCTTGCACGTTTACCTTCACTATTAAGTTCCTAGTTGTATGACAGTCGTAATTTTGTAGGTACCTATTTTTACTTCCTTTTAGATCATAATCTTACAAACAACTATATAGGTAAGTACCTATATAGGTAAGGTAGGTTAAGGGCAATAAACTCGCCCCCTATTACACGTAATTGGAAAATGTGGGTGTACTACTTATAATAGACTGTAGCGCCCCGCTGTCTCGCATGCATACCTAAGTGTCGATCCCGTGGGAATATCGGGATAAAACTATCCAATGTCGTTCCCCGGGATGCAATCTATCTCTCTGCCAAATTTTATTGAAATCAGTTCAGTGGTTTAAACGTGAAAAGGTAACATACAGACAGACAGACAGAGTTACTTTCGAATTTATAATATTACTAGCTGCGCCCCGCGGTTTCACCCGCGTAAATGTCGATCCAGTAGGAATATCGGGATAAAAAGTAGCCTATATGTTAATCCAGGGTATCAGCTACCTCCATACAAAATTTTATCAAAATTGGTCCAGCCGTTTGAGCGTGAAGAAGTAACAAACATATAAACACACCCCTACACACACACACACTCACACACTCACAAACTTTCGCCTTTATAATATTCGTGTGATAGTATAGGTACATATAGTATAGTATATGGATGCACACCTGCCTCCCCTTTTGGAGAATACAGGCGTGATGGTATATTGTTGAGCTTAGTCTCGACTTAGTCTGCAGACTAAGTCGAGACACGGCTACCTACGAATCCAATGCCTCATTAGGATTAAATGAACTTGTGCGGCACTATGGCAGCTTATACTCATAAAGGTTGAACACCCGGTATAGTCTACCCGGTCAAGGCCTTCATCGAACTGTGTAATAGTTCTGTACACTACGACACGAACATTTTACTGTATCTAGTTGCTATAAGTTGTATCAATGTGTTGTACAAAATGTACAGTGAAAAAAAGTGATCGGTTGCAACCAGGGTTTGAAATATCGTTATTTTTAGGAACCGACAACATTGGCCTTGGTGTGATACCGGTACCAGAGTAGTAGACCGGTACCAATAGTATAGGTACCAGACGTACTACCTACCTGTGTACTATTGATATTTCTAATGAGTATCAGTACTGTAGTCTGTACCGATACCAAACAAATAGATATTTCCGTAAGATATAGTAAGAAAACAGATATAGTAAGTAAAAATAAAAGGATAGTTTATATAAGCATTAAAAATTACTTCATGGCATGAAATTTGTGGTATACGGCGGGTACCTGAATTTAGTACCGGTACGTCTTAGGTAGAATACCGGTACCCGTCAGGAACCGGTACCCAGGTATCGAAATGGCCAAGAAGAACCATTGTAAGTACCGGTACAGAACCAGTACTTTTGGTACCGGTTCCAAGCCCTGAGTGCTAGAGATGGGTCGTCGACGCATTTTGCGTTAACGAAACTAGACCGTCTATCTTTGTTCATCGACTAGTCCATCAACTAGTTGAATTTATCGACTAGTTTATGCGTCGACTTGGTTATGCAGACGATTTGCAACGAAGTCTACTACGGTGACTGCGATGATTTTATGTTTGAGCGATTGTGTTATTTCTAAGGACGAATGAATTTGTGTTCCTTGCCTAAGTTTTTGAGTCGATAGTCGCATTCGCATTCAGTTTAGTCGTTGACTGCTGTTGAGACGTCTACGGATTCGACTAGTCCATGGATTGTTGGTGAACCGTCGATTCGTTCACAGTACGTCGACGGTCGAATTAACTAGTTCGTTCATTCAACGCTCATCACTACTGAGTGCAACTAGTGATGTTCGAGATTGAGTGTTGAGTAGTCGTGACTGACAATGTTCCTCTTTAATATTGTATTTACCTTACAGTCATAATAACGCACAAAATAATTACGAGTAAAATTAATACTGGCATCATAGTGAACAAAAAAGTGATTTCTGCTTGTATACCCAACTGTTTTGTTGACTTTACTGTGTTATACGACGATCCAACACAATCCACACGTAAAATAATTAACGGACACGCAGCCTTCCATTCAATATGCCTCATTGACATAGGCGCAAGCCTATGTTTTTGTACATGGAAAAGCCGACAAAGCACTTTGTTGCTAACTGCGGTATGCTGTTGTTTGGCAATGACGATAATTGTATTTTAAAGCCGAGTGAAGGGTTCTTTATGTCCTCGGATGTTAACAATTTGTTTGATTTGACAATTTTATTCGCAAAAAAATGTAATCGTAAAAGCTGAAGTCATTAGTGAAACGTGCAATTTGTTAAAATGGGACTTGTACCTAATTGCATAGCCAATTAGCAGATAGAACACAGAACTGTCTTTTTATAATTGCGTGTAATATATTGAAGAGACCAAAATCTTTAAAAATCGGCACTTGTAAGCGGTTTGTTTAGATTTTATATATCATTTTATTAGACTTTGCCTTGCACCAACCGAATTTATGCCACCTCTTACGCCGAACAATATAGCCTTGAATGATGCAACACAACTTTGAGAATTCTATTATTAGGTATCTGTTGATATTCAAGCGTAGGACCCCGAATTCGTTGATCGATTATGCTGCATAATACATTATGCTTAGTGGCCTTTTAAAAATGTATGCTATAATATGTTTTACATAAATTCAAAGTCAATAAGTTTAATTTTATTGAAGTCAATAGGTAGGTAAATCAATAAAGACGACTAAAAAAAAAACAGTGGCACTCTGGGAGTGCCGACAGAAGTGAAAACTTGAACAATTACGTGTGTTTTTTTAATCGTCTTAAAAAAAAAACACGCGCGGTGTCGGTTACGGTAACAGTGTCGCGAGATTTTTTTTCCCATAGATTATATGAAAGAAGGTTTTTTCCCATCTCAAAACATGTCCAACGCGCCTAACACTCACTAGTATTTACTTCAAAAAATGGCAGCAGCTATATGCTGCTATGCTGCATTCGAAGCGAGTAGCGGACGTGGCCCAGTGGAAACGGCCGCGGCTAACTAGTTGTCACGGTCATAGGTTCGAACTTCGAACCTAGACAGGCAATTTGCTTTGTGTAAATTATTTCATCACCATTCCCTCAAAACTGCGAAGGAAAACGTCATGTCGTTGAACCGAAAATTTGAAAACAATTAACAGCCAGCAACCCGCCCTGCGCCCGCGTCACATCCCGCATGGTGGATTACTATCTCACATAGTACTGTGTCCCAGCAGGGCCAGCAGTGGGAACAATACAGGCCGATTATGTAAATAATATAATAAAAAATATTAAACAAACAAACTAAAATTAAATCTACGAACTGGTGATAAAACATTGCTGCTGCATGGTAGGTAACAGTCATAGATATCCGGTAACAGTAATCTAAAAGCGTCATCGTCTAGAGGCCATACCACGGATGGTCATACATAGGTAACGTCAAAAAAAACCTTCCTCTATTAAAATTTAAATTATAGCTGTTTTAAAATTCGCATTCTGATTACGCATCCAACGACATTGAGGTCTGCTTGCAGTTGCACAGTTGCACCACTAATCAATCACTAATGCGTTTAGCGCTAAACGTAGGTATTTTGTTTACAATATCGAGCTGTCTCGTCCTCTATCAACTTTAAACGGTTGACAGAAATGGAACGATTCTTATTTTCAAATCTTTGAGTGTGTTGGATTTTCGAAATCGTCTCCTCTTGGGTCTCTTTATTTTGATATCCTACACGGTCATGGTACAATTCTTCTTTTTTCAACACATTACTTAATGACGTCTAAAATCAGCCGTTTTAATTTTACAAAAACAAAACCTATATCATGCCGTTAGGAGGCCATTAGAATGCCGTTAGGATGCTTCGAGGGTGTAAAAATTCCCACATACAAAGATAGGTACGCGTGAAAAACATAACCCTGACTTTGCTGTCGCGCATTCGGGTAATAGGTACGCAAACGGGCCTGAAAATCCAAATTCGTTTACTTAGACTTCAGAGTCATAGTTATATGTATGTTTAAGTGTACGTCCACTCCTATAGTCTCGGATAATTCAGGTTCTATTGTCTATTTTAGTGTTCTTGGTTGTCCCTTTTTAAGGATGCCTCATGGGCAAAGACTATAATTATTCTCTTTGCTCACGGGGCATTAATGACATTAGATCTACAATTTGTGTTAGTCAGAAGACTTTCCACAAAATAATGTTATTTACCTACCGAAGATGGAAGCGTCGATGTATTAAGTAGGTAGGTATTTCAAATACTTAAAGGGAAGTATATGTTACAATTCTTTCATTTGGTAGCGGTTACAACAAAAAATAAATGATGGCCTTCTTAAAATGAGAAACAACTTCGTAACAATGCAAACAAGAAGTTTTTAAGGAAGTTTGTCCTCACGATTCGTAAACCACGATTAGATGAATCACTCATCTACATCTATACCTACTTACCTAGTAGTAGGTATAGATAGGTAGGTTACTTAAAAATTTGTACGACCCTGAAAAATATCAATCAATGTATTTTTTTTTTTGCGCGAATGATTGAACTTTTTTGTCGCAACCGTATTATTGTAAAAAACTGAAGAAAGGACTAGGTAATTTAATAAAACACGTAACGTAACCACACTGTATTATTTTTTTTTTTAACTTTTATTTCCTTATTTCTTAATGAGCTGTATGAGAAACACATTTTTATTATCCGAATAAGTATGTAACCATGCAGCGGTGTAATTGCGTAACACACTATCAGTAGCAATGGGTTTCATTTTGACAGTTCAACAACATTCATTTCGTTATTTAGGTACGTGGTTGACCAGACACATAATATTTCGAACATATGAAGCAATGGATTAGCAATATCCTTCAAAATGATTCAGATTCAGCACCCTAATTGCGTAACACACAATCAATCTCAATCTGAATCATTTTCAAGCATATTGCTAATCCATTGCTCCTTATGTTCGAAAAACATGTCTGCTCAACAACGTAAATCACGCAATGAACGTTGTTGAACTATCAAAATGAAACCCATTGCTACCGATAGTGTGTTACGCAATTAGGTACCCTGCAGATTGGGAATTAGGGTTACGCAATTAGGTTTCTAAACAGTTGTTGTAACATAAGATCACGCCTGTTTTTTCCGAAGTGCTAGGCAGAGGTGTTGGTACCTAAGTGCCCCCACATGTTAGGTTTGCGACCATGTAATAGGGGATAAGCCTATTGCCATCAACCGGGCATAATCCAGGCTGCTACTGAGAAATTCGTGATAGAAAAACCGTATATTCCATTTTCCGACCTGGAAACCGAACCCAAGACCTCACACTTGGCAGTAGCGCTTGTGACCATTAGATATAAATAGATATAGGTACGTTTAAATTAAATAATCATGGTTCTACATAAGAAAGATACTTAATTGTTCTTGTACATCCATTAAATCGGCTACCGAACAACACGGTAGCATAGCACAATAAAGTTTACATTTATTCTAACAAAAACTAAGTAAATGTGAACCGAACCGTAAGGCAACGCGAAGCTTCTGAAGGACGCGTACTTCATGCAAATAACATTAATTTACGACTCACACAAATACTTAGTAATTTTATAAAATCACACATTCTGCTTAACAAAAAATGGGTTATTATAGATGCAGATAAAATCAACAGATAATTTTAAGAATTCGGAGAGTGACGGAAAGTGCTAGATAAATAAATCATTGAAGTTACAAAAAACGCCTTTGCGGATCTTCAAACGTTAGTTTTCACCACAGACTTATCTGTGTTTGTGTCTGTGGTTTTCACGCTCAACAAAAAAGGCAAAAACCCGAAAATAACTATTAACCTTTTGACCGCCACAGTCATGAATAGATAACGTGACCATTTTTTTTTTTTGTCAGATCCCGACGACTCTTGCGGAATTAAACAAAAAAAAATATTTCTTTACTAGGTATTTATTAAAAGAGAAAAGGACATGAAAAATAATATAATTACCTCAGTATATGTAATTTTAATATTATGTACAGTGCGGTTGAAGACGAATTTGTTTTGTATTTGTCGGTGGAGCAAATTAGTTTTAAAATGTCGGGTTTTAAGTAGAAATGGAGCTTATCACATGATTTGTCGATGTTTTGTCTTTGTAATTAAATCGACTACTTATGTTTTATGTTTTGTGCTGTCTTATTTGATCAGATGCAATGTAAATTGTTCATGAATAAATTGAATTTGTTTTGTTTGGTCCCTTTGTAAAAGCGGGACATTTTGCTCTGGTTGGGGACAACGGGACAGACAGCCTGAAAGCGGGAATGTTCCGCCCAAAGCGGGACGAATGGTCGCGTTATGTATAAATGCAGACAAACCAAAATGTGCCCAAAACGCCGCGGTTCGACTACATGACAGACTTTGACGCCGAGGGCACGTTTTGACTTTTTGACATGTGGAAGTCAAAAGGTTAAAAAAGTGTTTAGTTTTCAATATTATCTAATTCTATTGCATAGCAAACAAGCCGATGACGGCCATCTAATATTCTAGATTTTAAGGGGTCACTATCTTGACTTCAAATGCGTTGCCAGTTCAAATCGGCTAAAATATCGAATTTCCATACAAAATTTCATCTTTCATGCTTCTAGACCCCATCTTTTTTTGTCTATACAGGTCAAAATAAAGGTACTTACGCCAGGTTCACCGCAGTTCAGAAGCTGTGCGAAGTCGTCGCTGGGCTTCAGAGTGAACTTGCCGACGATCTTCTCACCCTGACGCGCTTGGAGCAGCAGACCACGGACGGTGTTAGCAGGACCCTTGCCGTTGATCACCACTTCCATGGGAGTTCCGGCTTTCACGTCCTGTTTGAATAAGTAGATGAAATTGTTTAAATAATCTGAAGATGTTCGTTAGAGCAGGTAGATACTACGAAAACTGTTTGAATGGATAAAATTGTTTCAGAGTCAAGATCAACACATTTACTTATTTCAAAAAGGCACTTTTGAACGGCAAAAATTACAATAATATAGAATTGATACTAGTCGCCCCTTCCTAAAGGTAGTTTTCGCATGGAGAAGAATGGGCAAGAATCTCCACCGTTACTCTTTAAAACGTTTTACAATACTTTGCATAGGTACATTAATTAAATGTGAAGACGATACACGTAGAATAAAATTAATATACCACAATAGGTCAAAGAATTAAAAGTGAAACCATGACAGATAAATTAATTAGGTGATAGATACTTCGTTGGATTGGTACAAAACAAACAGGTACCTACTAGTGTTAGGTACTTACTGTGAAGTACTGAGTAAATAACTGGGCATTTAAAGCTATCTAAATTAGCTATATGTAGGTTTCATAGTTGGGAAAAGGCTAGGCATATGATGACAACGATAGAGCTATCTAAATTCCCGAAATTTGATTAGTATAATTTAACTGACGGTAAGAAAGCTACACATTCGTGTAAGCTATCCTATTTCTAATCTAAAACAACGATAAACCAAGTTACGAAATGCTACGCTTCGTTTTATCTGCTAAAGCTTTCAGTTTTCAATGAGAGCTTTTACTTCAAAAAATCGTCGAAGTGCACTAAGTACGTGAGACACCTACATACAACCCCTACAACCTACGTTCTATTCAGGGGCTTGAATCGATAAGTTCGCATTTTCACAGAAAGGTCAGTTGGGACGTCCCTGGTCTTTCAACCCACAAAGCTATACCCAGGTATTATAGCTACCTTCATATACAATTGCGTTTTACAGTTATGCAAAGAAATAAATATTGAAATAAGTAAGCTAGTTTTCTTTTCCATACGGAAAACAAACTCACGTGCAGAATTGCAGGCGATGTAGGTCTGTACTAAATATTTACTTTTTCACTGACATAATATTTAATACGTTTGCATAAATGTTAACGTAACCATGTTTCATAACGATCCTTAACGTTCAGCGAGACTAAAACATAAAATACTTAAAAATAAAGTCATCTGTGAAACCATTTAATCCAAATTTTTCCCTAATTATGTAACGAGCTGAAAACTTGTAGCAAATTTTAATCCTGTAATGCTATTCTGTAAAAATATCACCGTGAAATCTCAGGTGAAGTTAGCTTAAAGTGAGCTGTCAATAGTGGTTTTAGCACAACGTACCTTGGTGCTGGTGGTGATGGTGTAAGGAGGGGGGGAGGTCTGCTTCGGGACAGGGTGCTTCGGTACCATGTCTTGGCACACACTCTCGGGGGCGCCAGTAGAGTAGGCGTTGGCGGCTGCCACCAAGGACACCGCAAGGACCACGTATGAAGCCAACATGTTGATTGTTTCTGAAAAATAATGGTGAATGTGATATCGAAATCATACTTGTACCTGAACTATTGACTGATTATTTCGTAGTTACTCCAACGGCGCGTGCTTAATTTATGCGAGTCATATAAAAAATTAATTAAACTTAATTCTTGGAACATTAGGCATAGGGAAGTAAGTACCTAACGAATATTTCTCGATATTATGAACTTGAAAGATCACTATCGTGGTGACAAAAAATGCTACAAGAAAGACCCCAAGTGGTCCAAACCAAGTCCAAATCAAGTTTGATGACTACTAATGAAGCATTATTCTGCATAGCATACAAGTTTTTCATCGGCAAACTATAATTTTGTATAAGATTTGATGAGTATATATAATTAAAGCTCAGGCCATGAGAATAATGATTGATGTGTATAATTTTAGGTACAAAACATCGTAGAACCTCATCCGAAGCTAAATCGAAATAAATGCAAAGTAAACGAAAGCGGGTCATGGTCCTTTCGGTTCTTCAGATCTCAAGCTCTTGCAAAGCTACGACTCTCGAGGACAGGTTCTCCACAAATATGGTGACGTAACTTAACGATCGACAAACTCTGTCGGCGCTTGCACAGATCGTAAAATAAATAAAACCAAAAACAACCGTTACCGTTTTAACTACGCTTTTGTAAACTTACAAAAGTATGTAGGTAGGTGAATATGGTTGTAACTTTCCATGTTTAAAAGTGAGAGTGACGAAACTTTAAAAGGAAGGAACTTGGACCTCCAAAGGATCAAAGTTTACAATCGTTCCGGGTGTTTGGTCTTTTGAGCTTGGCTTAGAGTTGTAAAGAAAATTGTTAGTTTGAGAGAAAATAATTTAGATTCTGATAAAGGAAACAAAAGTATGAATATTTAAAAATAAAATATCGTCAGTTTAAATAAAAAAAAAAAATACCTTTTTAGAAGTTTAGAATTTATTAACAGTCAGTCTCGGGTCTGAATGGACGGTTCAATTGTCAAAAAACTTTTAAACTTTAGTAGCATTTTCATCAACATAAGTTATAATTCGCAAATCAGTCGAAACGATCCTGTCTAATGTTAAAAGTAAACAGGCAGGGATAGTTAGCCTTTTGCTACAAACGCACATTGGAACATCATCCAATTAGAGCTGACCCTAGTTACGGCATTTAGCAACTTAGCAAGAAGGCCTAGGTTATACAAATACATAGTAAGGACATCGGCCAGGGAATTTACATGTTGTAATAACAATTCTGAACAATCATGTCAATAGGTACAAGATATTTAGAACTATCTATGAAATAAAATAAACAGTTCCGACACTCTTGCGCACCAAAGCATTAAATATACCTAAATATTACTTGGTAATCTAATTGGTATTTGGTAGTTTGGCATTAGGTACGTAGAAATACCTAATATGATTGAAGGATGAGATCACAAGTTTGTACAAACAGTTTTTTACAAGAGTCCATTTTTGTTATACCTATAGTTTTTCAGTGAAGAACTTAAATTTTTATAGATTTATTACTTAGGTACTGCAGAAAAGGTGTTTAGCACACTACCATTAAGTATAATTAATTTGATGATTAACATTAACGGATTACTACATAACAAAATTAAATAACGAAGTGTAGTCACAATATTTATTTGAACTTTCATTCATATCATGATAATATTTACATAATTTATGCTAACATTTAAAATAATAATATGTACATGTATACGAAAAAATAAGCAAAAGAATCATAGGGCATCAAAAAAATCGTCAAAAAAAAAAACTAAGTTTTATTGTTATTTTTTCCGCGCGTTAATTTAAATAACCAGCTTAAATAGGTACGCACGATGGTTTTCATGAAATATTTAAGATGTTATTAAATAGATTTCGAAATTACATTTCGACACTACATGAATTTATAACTAAAGGCGTCAAAAACCACATAAATATTTATTTGTATCGCAAGTATCTTGTAAACAAACGAATTACCTTCACTTTAAAATTATTGACCTCAGATTCCTCAAAATAAAAAAAATAAAGTCACTTAATGGCGGGATATTATTGAAATAATAGAACAATTAGTTGTTATTGTTCCTTGTGGAAATGTTATTAAATAAATTGTAATTAATTACCTTTGATTTAGTTCAAAACAGCGAGCGCCGCGTGCTTCGGCTAGTGTGTGAACGGTTACAAACAGCAATGTTGGTCACTTGCAAGTTATATAGGTAACGCAACCAGTGTCGACATGGAAGGGCAGAAGGCCAAAGATTAAGCGACGACAGAAGGTGTTTGTATACTCTGTGTTCAAGTTTTCCTCTCGACTTTTGCGTAGCTTATCCCCTTTAATCATAAACTTTGCTTAAAGTTAATTATTGATAAACACTGATAAGCGACTGTTTAACCATACATTTTTGACATTTAAATGTCACTTTACTCATCGTTTATTAGATGGATCTTGAATGTGGGTAAAATGTAGGTACTGGGGGGTAGGGTACATTAGGTTTCGGGTATCTACGACAGGCTTTATAAAAATGATAATAGGTATCCGCAACAAAATAAAATTAGGCAAGTTGTGAAAGAATAATCAAAAAAAAAAGAATAATCAAAATCGGTTCTTAGACGACGAAATTATCCGCGAACACATAAAAAAAATATAATATACAGGGTTATTTGTAAAACACCAGCAACCTCTTAAGAGGTCATTGTACTCATCATTATGAACAACTTTTACTATGGGACCAAACCTGAAATCGCGAAAAAAAAATCAGCTGTTCCCTACATTTATGTTCGTATAACTCGTCAAAATGTAGGGAACAGCTGATTTTTTTTTCGCGATTTCAGGTTTGGTCCCATAGTAAAAGTTGTTCATAATGATGAGTACAATGACCTCTTAAGAGGTTGCTGGTGTTTTACAAATAACCCTGTATACGGTCGAATTGAGAAACCTCCTCCTTTTTTGAAGTCAGTTAAAAATGGGTAAACTATTATACTTAAATAAGACTACTAGGTACTTAGTAAGAAAATTGTAAATTTTAATTTTTTTTTCTACAATATTTTTTGTTTACGTCACTATGTATCTTAGGGCTGATTTTTCCAACGCCATATTTTTGAGAGGTATTTTGAATTTTTGACAGTTCTTCCATAGAAAAACTCTAAGACGTCAATTTTATTCCACGAATAAAAATTATCTGTCTAGTGAAAAGTCAGCCCTAAGTTAAATTATTTAATATACCTACTGATTGTAGGAGAAAATTGTGGTGGTCACTTTACAAATCTACGCACGTACCTACTCAGTCGCACACGTATGTGTCTAACGTAGTGGGTACTTACTTCGTTCATTTTGGTTTGTTTTGACTGTACAGCGGAAGTGTGACTATTTACACAGTTTTAGTTATTTTTCGGATAAAAAAATGTCACTTGTGTCAGAAATAGTTTAAGTAACTTGTATTAGTTTCAGAAAACGATTCTAAACCAACTACTTTTTTAATGCATCAATTCAGTTACACATTGTAGCTTAGACAAAGAAAAGTATAGACGGCGGGTAGCGCCATTTCATTTCCACAAGAAAGGGATAAAGTATTGAGTTATTATAAGTAACAGAAAAGGATAAAGCTCTACTATTTCCGTCTCTCAGTGCGTGCCCGTTTTTTCAAGGCAGCTACATAAGTAGCCAATGTTATTTAAGTTAGTTTTTTGTCTCATGTGTGGCCACGCTACCCGATGCTCTATAGCTTTCTTACTTTAAGCATTGTAGGTATAGACAGCTGTTTTTACAGACGTTAGTGTTACATGCTCTGTGGTCGTTACGGTTAGTCAAAAGCCCGAAAGTCTGACAACCAGTCTTACCAAGGGGTATCGTATTATCCAGTAACTGGGTTGTTGAGGTCAGATAGGCAGTCGCTCCATGTAAAATACTGGTATTCAGCTGCATCCGGTTAGACTGGAAGCCGACCCCAACATAGTTGGGAAAAGGCCTGCAGATGATGACTATGTATCTCATCATCATCATCATCATCATCATCATTTCGGCCAAAAGACGTCCACTGCTGGACATAGGCCTCCCCCAAGCACTTCCACTTCGACCGGTTCTATGTATCTCAGTACCTACTTATTTGCAAATGTCACCTTATTATGAAGGAAACGCTTACAAGAAAGTTACGAAAACCCCTCTGTTTTTCTTTATTCTTTGCAAGATTACATTCAACTAAGATTATGAAGGCAAGCCCTGCATATAAGTGTGTCCTATTTATTTTATGCTAATTTATAATAAAAATATTATTTTGGTAGGCTAGGTGTCTTATCTGCCAAGTAAATCTAGAAAATTGTAATAGGTACTTTTTTTTATTGAAAAAAAAAGGCGACAGGATAAAAAGTGATTAGTTGCCATTGACATATATATTACTAGCGTAAGGACCGGGCTAACGGAGCGACTAAATGGCACCAACGCGCTGGCCCTAAAATGACGGTTTTAGGGCCAATGCGACTCAGTTGACAGTGGTGCGCGCGAACTTCGAACGAAGAACTTCTATTTAAAATGTTCAGACGGGCGTATCCTTACTTTTGAAATCATTGTTAGTTGGTGTTTTTCTCAGATTCGAAACGTTCAATAAATTTAAAGTATGTATGTACCGTACCTACTATCCGATAGCGATAAAACCCGCATCGTGAGATACCTGTCTATAATGTAATATTTTACTCCCTATATAAAGTGCAATTTTTTTTCAAATTATTTAAATAATCTTTTCCTGATGAATATTCCTGATAACTCAACATTTTATGTTTTTTTTTTACATAGATCATACATCTACTAATACTTTCTCCACTCAGTTACAATTTTAATCAATGTTTTTTATTAAATCGTCTGCTTCATTGGTCTGGTGGTCGCAACTGCAAGCGCTACTGCTGAACATGAGGTTAATGGGTTTGATACCTAGGTCAGCAAGGTGCTATTGGGTTTATCTATCAGGAATTTCCAAGTAGCAGCCTGGAGTCTGGATTTCTGCCCGGATAGCAATTAGGCCCACCACCGCACTGGCGAAATATCTGCACAACCTTTCGGGACTACAGGCATGTTGTTATGTTATGTTGTGTGTTATTTAAATGAGATTCACGCACATCATGATTATAATAATAAAGTAGGTAGGTATCTGCAAATGAATTCTTTAAAATTATCACCGTGAAAACTTAGGTGAAGTGAGCTGGAAGGGAGCTGCCAATAGTGTCAATCCCGCACTTCAAGCTCACTCCACGCAAGTTTTCACGTTGAGATTTTTACAGAATCGACATTCTTATTACTTGAAATTATAAACCACTAGCAGCGCCTCGCGGTTTAACCCGCATAAGTGTCGATCCCGTTGGAATATCGGGATGAAAACTATCCTATGTCCTTTCCCGGGACTCAAACTAAGGTAAATGTACCAATACTCGTCGGGTTTTGAAATTCACTGACTTTGAAGAACTGCTGCGTGAAAAATATTTAATTTAGAACGAAACTTTTTGCATGACGAAATAGAAAAATTATCCGTTATTCTAAATAAGTTTTAATGTTTATAATTTTTAGTGATAATAAATACTTATTAAAGCAAATATGAAAAAAGGGCGATTTGTACTAGTACTCGCCAGATTTGTACTATTAATCATCAAAAGGACCCAGTAGTCGTCAATTTTTGATGCTAATATGAACTCTCAGGTCTTTAACATAGGGTTCAAGATGATTACACATTAAAACAAATTGTGTTTGTCTTTCATAATTATAAGGTAGGTGATGACCAAATCGCAAGAAATTACTAAAGGTTGTGAGGTATTAGCAGAGTAGGTAGGTAAATTCTAGTATATTTTTGCTTAAAAAATTGAGTAGGTAATCAGAATCACAGAATCGGTTTTTATCAGAATAAATTTTGACGTGAAAACGTCGTTTTAGACTCCGGTAAATTCAACATTTTTGACCGACAAAAGCATGTAACATTTCAACCCTTAATAAGTAAGAGAATTTGAATGCTAGGGTAATGATTGAGCATTCAAAATATTGGTCATAATTGTACAAATCACACACCACAACACAGGAGAAATTCCTAGTGTGGGGCAATGTTTTATGTAAAACAAAAAAAAAACAAAACAAAAAACGTTTGAAGCAAAACATAATTTGCCTTTGATGTCACATCGCAAGTGCAGGCGCATACGCCCAACCCTCCTTTTTCACTATGCGTCGAAATTTCAGTTAGTGTCATAGTATAATTTTGAAATAATCGAGTTTGTTTACTGTACTCTGACGACGCTTTAATTTTGCTACATATCTTTTAATAATTACTATTAAGTGTTTGATATTTCCAACTTCTTAATGCCCAGAAATCTTCACAAAAGGGTCAGCATCAAAAGTAAATAGCAATGAAATCTACTCGGTTCTTTAATTTAAAAATAAATGCAAAATTACTACCACTTTTGGGTGCTTTTGTGAATCAATGATCAAATAATCAATCAACTCAGCCTATCGCAGTCCACTGCTGGACATAGGACTCTCCCAGACTGCGCCATAACTCCTTAGGGGGGCGGGGGCATTCCACACTACGCTTGCCGATACGCGATCTCCACTCCAGAACTCGTCTGCTCCACCGGCCATTAGTCCTTCGACAGACATAACCAGCCCACTGCCACTTCAGTTTGCTTACTCTGCAAGCTAACTCCGGTTCTTTTTCGGATAATTTCATTCCTGATTTTATCCTTCAAAGAGACTCCGAGCATAGCTTACCCTATACCTTGAATTTGTAGACCAGCCCGACCGTCAGTGTCCACGTTTCAGCACCGTATGTCTGACGGGCAGGGCGCACTGGTTAGTCTTCAAACACTGCGGGATAGGTGACGAGAAGACTTGACGAAGTTTTCCAAATGCTGCCCAACCCAACTGGATCCTTCTGTCGGCCTCTTTCTCAAAGTTGTGTCTACCGAGCTGGATGACTTACCCTGAATTGCTTGAATCAATGAAATTTCGTCATATTTGCCAAAAGGCTCCATCAATCCGTCAGATATCACTATCAGGAAATGTAACACCATTGCACAGAATAACTTTTATTCGCCCTGAATATCCTTTTAAAAATTGTCCAAATCTGAGTTTTCAAAGTCAGATTTTAGGCAAGCTCACAATTTATTCATCAGATTTGGTTATTTAAGTCGTTATGGGTTAGGCCGCACATTATCTTACGATAATCAACGACTCTGAAGATCACTTAAAATTTGGCCCTTTTTTTAAATCTGAAAGTGAACTCTTGATCACGGGGCTCCCATCAGAAACTTTGTAAATCTGCTCGAAATTATAAAAACGCAAAGAAAGTTTGAAATCGTATGTAACACAATAAGCCTAAAAATATAATTAAAGCTAATTCAAAAGCTAGGCTAGCTAGGGGGCAGATTATTAAAAATATTCAGGTATTAACCAGAAAACTTAAAAAAATCATCGACAATCGTCAAGTTATTAATCGGCGGCACCGTGTCATAGTGCAAGTGCGTGCATGGGTCAAGATTACGAGAACATTAGGAAGTTACTAACCGCGCTCAATCTGAGTGAGTTACTGTTGGAAAACTAGCATCAATTATCGAGAGGTTAATTAAAACTTATTATTATACCTTTCTCATTATGGCAGTTTAGGTTAGACCTGAGAATACTTTTTACGGGCCGAGTGAGTAGAGCGTGCTTACGATAGGTACAGCGAGCGAAGCGAGCCCTTTCTAGACACGAATAAACAGAGCGCGCTTACTCAAGCAATGAGTGAGCGAAGCGAAAACAGTTTAAGAGAAACCCAGTTTTATTGTCAAAAGTAGCCCAAACCTAAATGTAACAACCCAATGCCCAGCCCAATGTGTAACACAATTAACGCAAGACCTCATACACCCAATTACAAGTATTGAGTTAAAAGCATAATACAATAACCAAAACTTAATGTTTTTAAAGCTAACTATTATTATTAAGAAAATCGTGTTGACCCTAACATTATTTTATACATTTAAAATTGAGTCTTATGGCTTTGAAATAAGATTTAATTTTCTTTGGCTCAATCACCGGTCAGTATGGCAAAATACTTAATTTTTGAAAAAATACATTATTAAAAGTTACTGATATCGATTCAGTAGTCAATTATGAACAAACTGCTTTCAGGACTTGCGTTTATTCTGTTACACCTTGTATATGTTTGTACAGACGCCAAGCACATCAAGCTATTACAATCTGTCCAATTAATTTAATAGATTTTCAACTTTATCGCTAAAGCATAAGGTTCAAATGACGAGTTTAAAGACAACTAACTGAGCGGGTCCCAGTAATCGTCAAAATAGCACTTAAAATGACGAGTTCTAGGTCAAGTAGGAATTTTTAGGTACCAATAGATGTCACGTTCGAAAAAAATACTTTTATGATAAAACTGTTCCAAACTTCAAGTTACATCATTAGCAAATTAACTTAACTAATTCATCAAACGATCAGACTTACCGTAGACCCCACTGAAGGTTCGTAAATCAAAAAACAAAACTGCGCGCTGAGTTTGACATTTAGCAGTTAAACATGCAAAAAAATTAAAAAATTGTGGGAGACACTTTTCAAGTAAGATATCTCAGCCACCATTACAGTTAAAACTCAGTGTTGTTATTTTAATTGTTCAATATGTTACCAAAAATAGGTTGCCATAAAAAATGGCCAATTAAATATTTAGTAGAAAAAGATATTGAAGTTTTTAGACAATTTGACGACTTCTGGGTCACTGTCGACTTCACCCGCGTTTACCTTATCTCTATACCAAATTTCACCTAAATCGGTTCAGCGGTTTAAGCGTGAATAATATTAGTATGGATTTTATCTTTAAATCCTCTCAAAGTACCTAGGATAGAAGCTAATATCTACTTATACGTCGTTTTCAATTATCAATTATTATCATAGCGGCCCGAAAATATCCAGTACCTACTGAATATGGGCTTCCTCAACACGCCATTATGTAAACTTGCGACGAAATATATGGCAAAAGTACCCACATAGTGGGTGCCTGAAAATACGCGGCGTCGCCGAAGCCGACCCAGAAAAGGTGGCGAGACGACCTGTCAGTGGCACGGGATAAGAGTTCTTGGAAGGACTTTGGGGATGCCTTTGCCCAGCAGTGAGACAGTATTGGCATGATAAAAGGTAATTCGATGTTCCATGATTCTAATATAGCGAAAAAAACAGTAGTTTCCATTGTAATACCAATACAAGGTGTTAAGTAGCAGATAAATACGTAGACCTACCACTTGCGTCAGTTTATTTTGTGACAATTTATTTCAACGTTTGTAAACGTGTCAAGTCATTCTGCTCACGTATCGGTGATACAAGAATAGGTAGCTCATCACACACAGGCATTATTTTAGCCTGTCATTGTGATGGTACGCAATCGTTTTTCTTCTGAATTTTGATGCTTATACTAAACAAGGACACAAACATCATGCTACGTGAAGCAGCGGCGGCCCTAGAATTTTTTTTAGGTGGTGTAAAATCTTAACGTGGCGCCCCTCTATGTACCAGGTTCCTATGATATATGCATATGCAGTTGCTTGCTTGCTTTTGCTTGCTTGTGGATAATCGACTTTATAGTATCAATCGACCGGTGGACAGTCCACCGGGCACCAGTTATTGATGATAGTAACTTAATTACTATAAAGCCGATCGTCGAGGCGCTGAAATCAACCGAGGTGATCGCATTTCGGTTTATTTTAGCGCCTCTCCCATGACGGCGCCCGGTGTCGTCGCACCGCTCGCTCGCACCGCCCTAGGGCCGCTACTGACGTGAAGTGTATAAGCTGGAGCATCGCAGGCGCAGGCTACGGTTTCTCGATTTCTTCCCTATTAGCCGATATTAGCTTCAAATCAACGCCAATGGTGTAAAGTGCAAGTAACTGACTTAAAAAAACACATAAAGCGAATTCAGAAGTCGGCGTCTTTAAATTGTTTCTGTATTTTCGTTTTTTCGCCACTGACTTCCAAAATTAAAAATATTTTTCATTTTGAGGGTTCCGTCCCCAAACCTCCCTATTATTAAGACTCCACTGTCCGTCTGTCTGTTTGTCTGTCTGTAACCAGGCTGTATCTCATAAACCGTGATAGCTAGACAGTTGAAATTTTCACAGATGATATATTTCTGTTGCCGCTATATCAACAAATACTAAAAACAGATTAAAATAAATATTTAATTAGGGCTCCCATACAACAAACGTGTTTTTTTCGGCGTTTTTCCCTTGTGGTACGGAACCCTTTATTTGCGAGTCCCACTTGCACTTGGCCAGTTTTTACTTACCTAGTTTTTTTTCACTTTATATTTGTGGTACCTATCCCGCACTTATTTGTATACGACTTACTGCTACCTACAAAAAAGACAAAAAAAAAAAAAAATTATAATAACATCATCAACACCCACAAAGTGGATTAAATACGTAAGTATAGAGGTATGAGGAACAGGGTGTAAAGCTCATATTCTATCTAGTCATACTCTATAAAATCTATAGAAAAGGTAGGATCCTCCGACCAGACGGGTGTTGTGTCTGACAGGCAACTGCCCGATGATTCATGTCGGGCTGTTGTATCTGTGCTAGTTGCGCGGTGAACTCTGCTTGCGAGGTGCAGTATTTTGCGTGACGTCAGTATGACGCGTTGTTCGCATGTGGCGTTGTAGATACCGCTACAATTGAAGAAAACTGCCCAATTTACCTCGCAAGCTTCCTCTACCAAATTAAAAAAGAATCACGTAACCCAGTAATCACGAAAAGATAGGTGAACATACATGACAAAAAAAACTCGCCGAATGCATAACTTCCTCCTGTTTTTGAAGTCGGTTAACAATAAGTTCATGCTTTACATGCAGGAATAACAAAATAACATTACCTATTTCTAAAAACCGTCTGCGACATGTAACAGGGAGTGTCTTCGTAGCGTTTTCATCGCTACGCTAGCCGCTAGTCCGCTACACTCGACGGTACGCCAGACGTTACGCTCGCCGCTACGCTCGTCGCTACGCCTGACGCTACGCTCGACTCTACGCTCGATGCTACGCTCGACTCTAACGCTTGACGCTACGCTCGACTCTACGCTCGACGCTACGCTCGACGGCTACGGTTTCCTGATTGCTTCCCTATTATTAGCCAATGTTAACTTCAAATAAAACTACATAATTAAAACACATACACACATTTCATTACACACACATACATACACACACATACATTACACACATACATTACATTTACACTTTACACTTTTTTTTTTTCATTTATTAACATTTTTTTTTTTTTTTTACATTTTATTAGTATTAATGTGAAAATTAATGCGGTACATTTTCAGTCCAGGCACCAGTCTACCACAAATAAAAAAATAGTTTTGCCTTGTGTGATTTTAGTTAACTTTACATTCACCATCAAGCATCGGCGGCATGACAAAGATACGCTGCCTAGTGATTACACGGACATAAGTAATTTATTTTTGAGAAGAACTTGTTTCCAAAACAGGAAAACTAATTTATTACGATTTCTTCTCAATACCTACTGCAGCTTTATCTTGCTTGATAGTTACACGCGTTCTTGCAATTTAATAGCTCTTTGTGTTAATGTCAACATCATCCTCTGACTAACGTTTTCCCTAAGAACGTGAATGAGTAAGGCATCAAGTACTCCACTCACGATTGCTCAATTGGTACCTAAATGCAATTTCCTGTACCTACGGCTGAACTGAAGCGTTCAGGAAAATAAGAGCAATAAAAACAAAGTGGTTTGTGCTCGGGGTAAATGCGGGCGCATTATTTAATAACATCAACAGATGTGTCAGCCTTGGTCATCACTTCAGAATAAGTAATAGGACTAATAGGTAATTTCCCTTGCCTAACTGCGAGGGTATAAAGTTTTCGGGAATAAGTTTTACTGGCTATAGTCTCTCTGTCGCACTTCATGAGATCGGCAGTCTTTGTTGTTTACTGCATAAGTATTGTTTATTATTAAATGTCGGTACATAGATTAAAAAAAAAACCGGGTAAGAGCGAGTCGGGCTCGCGCACCGAGGGTTCCGTACCATCATGTTTTAAATTTTCATCGGTGAGGCCTATATTCATCAGAGAATTTTAACACTGTGCACTGCGCCATCTCTTTATATTCATCAGAGAATTTTAACACTGTGCACTGCGCCATCTCTTGACCGATAGTGAAACTAATGTAACTTTTGTTGATGATTTCTGAAAAAGTGTGCTATTTAGAGACTTCGTTTTATTTTTCCTGTAATCTTTACATAAACTTCTATCACATAGAATAATTTCAGATTTTTCTCTTTGCAAACTTCGGAGATAAAGGGACGGTATTTTTTTTTACATTTTTCATCAAAAGTCGAAATCTATGCGTCCTAAAAAAAAGAAAAAAATGTTTGAGAATGTGCAAACTACGCTCTTTCATATGATACCCCATATGCCCTAGTTGTCCCACTTCGAAGTGTTCAGACCCTTCAGTCCCTGTTGAAAAAATATACATATATTTTTATAGCTTTCTTATTTGCAAAATAGTTAACGTCATCTGACACTATTCCAAATTTCAAGTGGATAGCATTAGTAGTTCTTGAGATATTCAGCTGTGACAGACAGACAGACAGACAGACAGTCTCACCATAAGGGTTCCGTTTTACCATTTTGGTACAGAACCCTAAAAATGGAAAGGCTATGGGCCCAGATGATATACCAGTAGAAGTATGGAAGTGTTAAAAGAAGATGGATGTATGTGGCTGACTTTATTCTTCAATAAGTTGTTGCATGAAAGATCTCCTACAAGAATGATGCAATAGTTCGCTGATGCCCATTTTCAAGAATAAAAGTAATGTACAGGACTGCAACAACTATCGAGGGATAAAGCTCATGACACATATTATGAAGGAATGGGAGAAAGTAATAGAGAAAAGATTGCGAGAGGAGAGTGAGATTACCCCAAAGCAGTTTGGGTTAATGCCAGGTCGAGGAACAATGGACGCTACTTTTGCACTTCGCCAATTGTGCGAGAAGTACAGACGTGCACACAAGAACTTGCACATGGTGTTCATTGATCTGGAGAAAGCGTATGATAGGGTACCTCGGGATCTGTGCTATGGTGGGCCTTGAAAGAGAAAGGTTTGTATGTAGAGTTAATTCGTGATAGTTACAGTCAATCTCGTACCTACGTACGTCCGGTCGGCTGCTGGCAATACCGATGAGTTCAGTGTGGCTGTAAGCTTGAGCCAGGGATCAGCTTTAAGTCCTTACCTCTTCCCGTTCATTATGGTCGCTCTTACGTCGGACATCCAGGAAGAGGCACCCTGGTGCATGTTGTTTGCCGATGACATTATCCTTGTCGGTAAAGATGGACCTGAGATCCAGAGCAGATTGGAGAAATGGCAACATAAGCTGAAGAATGTTGGCTTGAAAATCAGCATAACCAAAACTGAATATATATGTTCTGCGATTTCGGTGGTCTCTCCAGTTCTGGAGCCATAGCGCTTGATGGCGGACTTGTCCCAGTTTGCTCCGAGCAGACTCGTGCAAAGCGATGGCGAAGTAGATCGGACGGTTAAGCACAGAATTAACACTGGACTGATAAAATGGTAGCAGGTCACGGGAACAATCTGCAACTTGTGCATTCCCCTTAAACGTAAGGGGAAGATATATAAAACCATGATTGGACCTGCTGTCTTGTGTGGATCAGAATGTTGGGCCACAAAAGGGATGAATGAAAGGCAATTGCATGCAGCTGAGAATGCTAAGAGAGATATGAGATGTTTCACGAATGGGTAGAATAAGAAATGAGTACATAAGAGGAAGTTTGAAAGTGGCACCCGCGGTAACTGAAAAGTTGTGTGGAAATCGGTTGTCATGGTATGGGCATAATTATGTTACGGAAAAATGAGGAAAATGTCGTGAGGAGAGTTTTGAGTATGAACGTTGATGACTTAAGAGTAGGGAAAGGCCAAAGAAACGATGGATGGAATGTGTGATATGGTTAGAAAGGTGGTGATTGCGGAGATGACGATTAATAGAGAAGTAGTATGGAAGAAAAAGACATGATGCGCTGACCCCAAAAATTGGATAAGGGCAGGAAGATGATGACTATAAAGTCACAATACTCTTTGTAAAGGACCCAACAACAGCCAATGGGATCCAATACGCGTGGTTTGAAATTATGTTTTTCATCCTTCGATTACATGTTTGGAGGGGTGGCCCCCTAATAATTATTTCTTATGGTTTAGCGGTGCACGAATAATTTTATTATCTTCTTCCCAATTTTATCAACATTATGGTGCATTAGTACCAGATGCACCAAGCACCGATTCGATGCACCGCACGGTGTCTCCGTGTGACATCATCCAGACGGACATGACTTTTGCAATTTGGCTACGGAACCCTAAAAAGACTAGTCTGATAATGATTTTATATTCTTAGTTTATGTAGCATAATCTATTTTCTTTTTTTTTTCCAGTAAAATGTTTAGGCAAAATAAAATGCGGTAGAATTGATTAACTATAGGTACCTACAGTTCTTTCCAGCGATGCAATTATCTATTTTTGGAATAAGGCAGTGTAACTCAAATTCAAAGCATTTATTTAAATTAACAGGCACTTTTCTATTGTCAAGAAGTCGGTCAGTCTGAAAATGTGAAGCTAGTTGCCCATTCCAAAGAAACTCCATGGACACTCTTTTAAATTATATTTTTTTACCATAATATTAGTTACTTACATCATTAATGTTAAATTTATAATTATATGTGAGAACGATATAAAAAAGACGATCTCGTTAAAAGCGTCCAGAGTACAACAAATAGTAACAAAACAACAATCCAAAAATAAAATAATAAAAAATAAACCGAGGCAGCCATGAGGCAGCTAAGTGATGTGATGACTGGTAAAGTGTAGTCTTTGTGACTGGTGATGACCAGCCCCAACTGACGGCGCCAGTTCACGAACATGACGCATAGATCAGAACCATTAAGCTCAACCATTTTGAAGGGAGCTAAATTAATGATCCAACACACGCCCTATGAGCGTTATACAGCATTATATTGTAGTCTTTGCGTCAGCGAGACATTTGATACGTAGTATCTCTAAGTAATCTGTGCATTTGAGTGAGCATGACATACTATCAGCCGCCAGGGCACATTCAAGTCAATGAAAGATGAGACAATACTTGGATGCGCAGTGGTAGACCGCGAAATTCTTACGTTTTTTGCAATTAGATTATTAGGTATTTACAGAATTACAGTCATTAGAATTTTAGAATAATTAATAAGTTTATGTTTGAATAATCCCGCCGAAAAACACGGCGTCGAGAGAAAAACGTTGTCTATGCTATAAATAAAAAACACAAACTTATTTATGAAATGAGTGCTTGATAAAATAAAAATAAAACTCGAATTTATTATATTTTTTAAAATTATTTAATGAAATCAAAATCTAAAAAGGTTGGTTTCTAAATGATTTTGTGTTGACATTTAAATACTTGCCAGTAATCAAAAATCAAAGCGTGTTCCACTACCGCAGTTTGATCATGCAATATACTGAGCATTGTTTTAACAAACAGCTTTTGCGTGAAATTAATTATCTCAATAAAAATAAATTTATTTGGAAAGGAATGATTGCCACAAAATTATCAAGATATTGAAGACTACTATCATTATCCGATTTGCTCAAAACACTGTCAAGCATTGCTAGCTTTTTATTTTTTTTTACTGAATATAATTGTATTATGAAACTAACACTTCGCCCGCGATTTCGTTTGTGTTTTGTTTTTCCTCTTCTTCCTTTCTACAAAATCCAAACTCCTACCATAAAAGGAAGTTTTCGAAAATTTAATTATTTCAAGTTAATTAACCCAAGGAATAAGATTTTTCGATTTTTCATACAAAGTGCCACCTTTTCACCCTCCTTTATGTTGAATTTCCGAATTTTCGTGGGTTGTGCTAAATTTCACGCCATTAGTCCCAGTAATTTCGGCTGTGTGCTGATACGTCAGTCAGTCAGTTTCCTCCGTAGACAGAGTAAACTTTAGACTGCTGCATATCTTCTTTTTCATTCGCACAAGAAAAAGAGAAATATAATAACGTTACTAGCAAAGAAAATAGACAGAATAAGAATACTTCTGTCCCATACTGCGTGTCGGCTAAGCACATCAATGTGCACTTTATTGGTCTGAGGTGCACAACAAGTTTCACGTTTATGAATGAAATAATAAAACTACACCGCGATTAAACGGAGAATAAGATCTTTTTCGTGCATAATTCAATAATAGTACATTTGTGCAACTGTGAAAATGATAAAATGCAGTGTAATAAGCTGTAAAAATGATACTATGATGAAGATTACCGGAATTTTTTGTCCCTTTCGGTGACACGGATACCATGAGTCTATAGATTACTCTGTCTACGGATTCCTCTTTCCTATAAAAAATACAATTATAGAGTACGTCTCACGAGAAAAGTTTCACGGCACTATGTGGATTTAACTATTATTATGTCGCAGTGTGTTCTGTGTTGGGTAATTGGTCACATTCCTAGAACTACCTCGGACACCTTTCTCGACTTACGATTGTGCATTTTATTACCCAGTATTACGAAATAATAAATCAATAAATATAAAATAAATTATTTCATCGCTGTATCGCCGCGTCAGACTGACTGACTTCTTTCGAGAGACGGATTTATATATTATTAATTATAATAATGCTATGGAAAGCTGGAACGTTGTGGCAGTTGATATTTATTGTTACATGGCAATACCAGACGGTAGACTTCAAACTTCAATATTCGTCCAATTTGTCTAATCTAATGTCTAGTCTATGCATTAGTTATATTTTCGGTGTGGTGGTCGATTTATCAATATTTTTCGTATATTTTGTTTTCGGAATATAGGCGGGAACCTGTTGGCTTCAATCAAACTCAGTAACCATGAGTGTGGAAGAAGATATTATGAAAATACAAAAGAAACTGACGAAAATGATTTCAGCGGATGGCACGGTGGGTCGAATATTTTGGGAACAAAAATAATGGAGCTAAAGACATTTTCCGCTTAGAAAATTTATCTAGCAAGAACCGCAACAAATCTGCTACAAAATCATTTTTAATGAAATACGTGGTCTATGATTTACTACGACTTTCAATCATTCGTTTAGAAGAATATTGTCCTAATTGTTTAACAGCGGACGCTATGCTTACTTACCGATCTAATTAAAAATTATTGGCGGCGTTATTTCTATTTTGTTTCTTTGTTTTAGGGTCAAGAAGAAGCTTTAGACCTGTTGAAATCCCTACAGACCATGGCTATCAACTTGGATGTGTTGACTAAAACAAGAATAGGTATGACAGTGAATAATCTTCGTAAATCAAGCAAGGATGAAGAGGTAATAACTTTATGCAAAACTTTGATAAAAAACTGGAAAAAGTTCTTGTCAACACCAGGAACACCGGGTAAAGATAATGGCAGCTCCTCAAAATCCAAAAAAGAAGGTAAGGATAAGGATAAAAAAGATGACAAGGAAAAAGAAAAGAAGATGCAAACAGCTTCATTCCCACCGCAGACAAATACTACTGACGCTGTGAGGCTTAAATGTAGGGAACTTCTCACACAAGCCCTCAAAGTTGATGGTGAAAATCCAAGTGCTTGTGGGAGCCCGGAGGAGCTTGCTGAAGAATTAGAGGAATGCATTTATGCAGAGTTCAAGAATACTGACATGAGATATAAGAACAGGGTGAGGTCAAGAGTGGCCAATTTAAAAGATCCTAAAAACCCTACACTGCGTACAAACTTTCTCAATGGTTGTATCGCAGCTTCTCGCCTTGCCAAGATGGCCCCAGAGGAAATGGCGAGTGACGAGATGAAGAAAATCCGAGAGAAGTTTATTAAGGAGGCTATTGATGATGCTCAGCTTGCTACAGTACAAGGAACAAAAACTGAGATGCTCAAGTGTGGCAAATGCAAAAAGAAGAACTGCACCTACAACCAACTGCAGACCAGAAGTTCTGATGAACCTATGACTACCTTTGTACTTTGTAATGAATGTGGTAATCGCTGGAAATTCTGTTAAGACTGCTTTCAACCATCCCAAGGTGACTAGTGTACCCCACACAATATGATACTGTATTGTATCAGTATAATATTACATTTTAATATGAAATGGTTTCTGTTTTTGCTATTTTAATAACACCTTACTACTGTCATTGACTATGAAATCATGTTTAGTAGATAAGGTGACCTTAGTTTAAAACTTAAATAAATGAATCTGCTTAAGTGAGTTCAGCATTTTATTCAAATATAATATTTTACTAAATTTTCCCCTTTCAACGAAAATGCAGTTGCATGTTGAATGGTATTATGATATTTTCAGTCATGGTTTGAATCTAGGAAGAAGCTAATTAAACTGGCATTTTAAATATTGAATAATCATATATTTATAAAACATTTTGCACAACAGGAATGTGTCCTTTAGGACAAACCTAAAGTATAGACTGGCACTAAAATAAACTATGATTACATATATTATCATTATTAAAATATGGTATAAATTATTATTATTCAGTGTATCAGCATTGTTAGTAGGTATCAACAATTGATGTATATAAACATTGTCTCCAAGTTACTAAACGCCAGAACAGTTAATACCAGTAATTACAGTTAAATACCTTAGTGGCCTCAATTTAAAATCTTTTTGAAATACTATGTTTCATTTTTTAGCAACAGGTACAGCAACCAAAGATATAGATATCACTTTAGTTTCTAAAACAATAATTTACCACAATAATAAGAAGAAACTGAACAGATTAACAAACATAAAACAAACTTGACTATTTATTAGGCATGAAATGCTAAAAAGCTGTCTATTTTGCCAAACTAAAACTTGCTTGCTGACTGTACCTTGCTAATTTATATGTGCTGAAGAAAGATTAAGATTACTCGGTAACTGCGGCCCTGGAAAGAAAGATTTTTTTTTAATTTACCGCCGCTAGCGTGCGCCCCTCATGATAAGGAAATAACAATACGCCCTCGGGCTTCTTCCGCAGCGAATGGGTTACAGGATTTTACTGTATAACCTACCCTTTCTGTTGGTAACTTAAAACAAAATTTATTTTCATATTTTCTTTAATGAACTGTTATTAAGTACGATTTGTTATATACTTGGCGTTATTCCAGTGACCGACACGGCAACAGTGACGGCACAGCTGAGATGGAAGCAACAGTGTATGAATTCTAATTTTCTAAGCACACTTTCTTCCACTTACCAATGTCAACGGTCCCATTCAGGCCAATGGAAAAACGTCTCTTTCTATAATTATAGCAGCCGAATTGCATTTTTTTATTAATTTTGCCTTTTTGTTTATTTCCATGATAATATCCAAAATGGCCAGGATTGATATAATCTAATATGGCAAGCTATGCTTTGGTGAACATCAACATTTTTCATTTGGCTTAGGCTAAAACTATACTGTCTTACTTGTTACAAACATCTTGTTATTAACAATTTCTAATCTAATTAACCTTAATATTATAATCACTTATTATAACATTCGAATATTTTATTCCACCAATAATTCTCCAGTTTTAATTTTTACAAATATCTTTTCATCATTACATGCAAAACTCTTGTTCTGCATGTCTAATTTGAGATCAACTGATTCACTGTCTTCATCCAACTTGGTTATGGTAAAACTAACAGCTTCGTTAGCCACAAAACATTCGGGAATAAGAGTTTTGTGGTAATTGAAGTGTGTCTTCAGATGTTCCCGAAGGAAATGCGACTGAACAACCACTAGGTCGCAATGGGAACATTTATGACTTCCTCCGTTCAGAACATCGGTGTCTCCGTGCCTTCTGTAATGATTGCTTAAAGAATCTTGACGTTGGTTAGTGTAGGGACATAATAGACACATGTGCATTTTGCGCTCTTTGATCAGCGAAGTTTCAGAAGTGCTGTGGTCCTTTCCAGAATTATTATTCATTGACCGCCTCCTCTGCAGCAATCTGAGCGTTTGCTGGTCGCTAATTGAGAATTGTTGAAAGTCGCTCTTAGCACCTTTTGGCATAGTTTTTATTGCAAGTTTAATGTTATCACTACTGTCATCTTGCTTAACGTCTTCTTGTTGTTCAGATTCTGTAAAATCATTATTATCTTTCTTTCTTTCAGCTTGAGCTTCATCGTTCATTTGATGTTTTCGCATATGTTGAACGTAATTTGCGTAATATTTTACTGAATAATCGCATAACTCACATTTATATCTTTGCTTGGAGCCGTGCAATGACAAATGAATTTTATATTGTTCTCTTTTCTCAAAAGCCGAGGGGCACTTGTGGCATTTGTATCGCTTTTCTTTTTGACGTCCATTTTTCAGGTACGTGGGATATATAAATTCAGGATTGCCATGCATTAAATAGCCGAATTGGGGATCGGCTTGTAGGACAGGCGGAAAATGATCGTTCGGCTTAACTAACTTATCTTTATCAGTTAATACTCTTTTCTGAGCTTCAGTCTTTCTCTGGAACAAATCTGTGCCCGACAAAGGAATATTTTTATAATCCATATCTTCACCAGATTCGTAGTCACAAGTTGTAGCCTTGTTTTCATTTTCGTGAACTAATTCATGTTTGCCTAGATTTCCAACGTTCTTCACGGCGTAATTACACTTCTTGCACTTAAACTCGCCATCACCTCCGTGTAGCCCCATGTGATAGGTAAGCGCGGAGCTTTTGAAGAACTTAGCTGGACATTGTTTGCAATAATATTGTTTTGGCACGTGTTTTGTATCTTTTTTCATAGGACTTTCGACATGATCAGGTTTACTTGGCCCAGTGGCTCGCCATGTAGTCTCTGAAGTATTTTGACAAACAACAAAGTCTAGCATGGGTTGTTTGTGCAAAGGATGTGAGTGGTGAACAAATTTAAGCATTTTCGTTTTTGTGTGATATTCATCTGTGTGCACGGTATCGTGTGCAGCTAATTCATTTTCTTCGGTGACTGAAAAGTTACAAATTTTACATTTATTTGGCAATATTACATCATGACATTTTTCATGAACGTCTAGTTCGCCGTCTTCAAAGAATCTTGCCGGACATTTTTGACAAAAGTATAATAATTTTATTTCTCTTAATTCATGCGTAGTGCCTTCATCTCTAGTGAAACTTTCTGGATTTGCTGACTTTTCAATTTCTATAACCTTCCTCAATTTAGTGATTTGTTCATCATCAGGCACATCATATTCAACGGGACAATAAATGCGACCATATATTTCCCCGTGAGTTTTGGAATGCTCGGCTAGCCTGCCGGCGTTATCACATGTAAATTTGCATTCCAAACACTTGTAAATAGTTGTATCATTGTTTTCGAATACGATGCAATGAATTTTTTCATGATTTGGTATTTTACTTTTTACAGCATTAACGTATGAACAATATCGGCACTTGTACATTTTATGAAACTCATTCTTGGCCGAAACCCAGACATAGGGTATTTCATCAAGATTTATATGGAAGTCCATTTTAGCTACCTTGCTTTGTGCTGCTTCTAATTCGGCCTCAGTTTCAATTCTTTTGATTCCGTGTACTCGCAGATGCTGGTGCAGCAGGTGTCTCTTAGATACACTGTAGTTGCATTCTGGACATTTATAAGGCGTATCAGCCGGAAGTCGGTGAAATTGTTCGTGGTACATGAATTGTGACTTACTATTTGTTTCGTATGGACATTCTATGCATTTGTGACGCTTGGTGGAGTTTAACGTCGTAGTAACAGGTGCTTGCGGTTCTGGTGGTCCTGGGGATTTGGTTCCCATTGCTTTTGCGATGTAATCTTCTGGGTCAGTGATACCGTGCAGGAGTAGATGTGAGATTAATTCTGGCTCATCCTTTACGAAGAATGGGCAGAAGTAGCACTTGAAAATAGAGTTCGGCGACGGCTGATGCTGTTGTAAATGAGCAATGAGTAGTTTCTTGTCACTCGTCCTGTACGGGCATTTGTTGCAAGTGTCAATGTTGATCTCATTGATGTTCATTGGTGGGTCCGGTTTTGGTTTAACTGTAGTTATGACTTTGATCACTCCGTCGTGTTTTAATCGGCAATGGCGCTGAAAAGTTAAAAGTAAGTATTATAGAATATTATTATAGACTCGCACACGAAGGGTTCCACAAGGCAAAAACGCCGAAAAAACACGTTTGTTGTATGGAAGCAGCTCAATATTTATTTTATTCTGTTTTTAGTATTTGTTGTTATAGCGGCAACAGAAATACATCATCTGTGAAAATTGTTATTTAACTGTCTAGCTATCACGTTTCATGAGATACAGCCTGGTGACAGACAGACGGACAGTGAGTCTTAGTAATAGGGTCCCGTTTTTACCCTTTGGGTACGAAACCCTAAACTGTGCCCTGTGCTTATGAGCACACGATAGAAAACTAACTACTGGGGCGGAGTATACGCGATTCAGCGCCGAGTATACCCGATTCAGCGCCGAGTATACCCGATTGAGCGTCACCGACCCGAGCGTGACATTTCAGTTTCGTTCACTGTTCACAAGCAGCTCAAAGTGTGCCTAAGTCTTTGATATCGCGCAGTCGAGTATAAAAACAAAGACGCGAATATAAAGCCAATATCGTAACGCACCTGTATGACATGTTTCCAATTAGACAATTGGTTGCAATGGCCACAACGATACGCCAGGTCTGCTGGGTCGGGAGTATTATTTTCAGGTTTCTTAATAGGCGGTTTGTTTAGTTCGTCATGGACGCCATCCGATCTGGAGTGTTCACGAACATGATCTAAAAGAGCTTCTCTTGAGGGATCTCTGAAAATAACATAAAATTCTATGTAAATTTTTCTTAACATTTAAGTTAATATTTTGCGTATGTTCCCAGTCGCCCCCGCGGGGATTGCCACCGGAGGCAAATGGGAATAAAAATTCCCAGTCGCCACCGGCGGCGACTGGGAAGTCATTGCCCCCACTTCAGTTTCGCTGTACATTGCTTTCTCCATCGTAGAGAATAAAAGGATGAGACAACTTATCGTAAACCTGCCTCTAATCTTTTTATCTTCTTTTTTTTTTTGTTTTTATCTTTTTTCTTTTCGTATTTTTTTTTTCTTTATTTTAGTTCGCCTCTGTACATTTATGTGCTTGAAGTATTAAATAAATAAATAATAATAATCTTTAAAAAAAAGACTAAGTGCATTGAAATATTTTTTTATTTTGATTTCGAAATCAATAAACTTGTTAAAATTAAACATTTAAACTCGTATTTTGTATCACAGATAATCAGACTCTTAAAGACAGTAATTAAATTAGGAAAGTAATACATAGTTATCATTTCTTAGTAAATACGTATTATAAACAAGGCTGTATATATTCTATATTCATAGATAACAGACTTTTTTTATATTATGGTCAATTATAAAAATAAATAAAAAAAATATTCAAGTACCTACCTACACCATTAAATCACAGATAAAATCAGACTTTTATTCCGTTACTATTATTTATTTATTTAATATTTCAAGCACATAAATGTACAGAGGCGGACTAAAAGAAAAAAAAGAAAAGAAAAAAAAAAAGAAAAGAAAAAAAAAGAAAATAAAGAAAAAGATAAAAAAAAGAAAAATAGGAAAAAAAAAAGATAAAAAGATTAGAGGCAGGTTTACGATAAGTTGTCTCATCCTTTTATTCTCTACGATGGAGAAAGCAATGTACAGCGAAACTGAAGTGGGGGCAATGACTTCCCAGTCGCCGCCGGTGGCGACTGGGAATTTTCATTCCCATTTGCCACCGGTGGCAATCCCCGCGGGGGCGACTGGGAACATACGATATTTTGTATCACTTTAAGAAAAGTTTATGACTTATGTCGTAAGGAAACCGGCATCTCCTATAGAACCAAAAATTTGAAGACGTGATTTGACCAACCAACCCCCACTGGACCCGCGTGGTGGATTATGGTCTTCTCCCTCTCACAGAGAGGAAGCCTGTGTCCCAGCAGTGGGAACATTATAGGTTGGCTGATTGTGTGTATGGTACTGTATAAATTAATGTTTTTGGACTTACTTGTAATTACATCTTTTACATTTCCATAACGTTTTCTTAGGTTTCTTTAAATCATTGAGACCTCTGTTATCAATAAAGTTGTAATTATCTTCACTGTGTTGAGTCTGTAAGTTAAGCGGTTGCATTTCAAATTGAACATTCATAACGTCTGATATATCATTAAATGATTCATCCATTTCCATCGAGCTATCGACTGCAGTGTTCGGATCCAGGTAATGAAACTCATTTTCGCCATTTTCATTTAAAACAGGCATTGCTAAGAATTTGTTGTATTTGCTATAGTTTCTTCTTCCTGTTTCGTCAGTCATTAGTACTTTTGCTTCGTTATGCTCAGGATCCCTCGCAGATTTCAATTTAATGTGTTTGGTTATATCCCATCTCCAATTAGATTTATATTTGCAGAGGGAACACTCAAATGGTTTCTTGTTCAAGTGGCCCACGATATGAACGTGAAATCTGGACGCTGTTGTGGAAAAAAATGGACAATGTGGGCATTTAAATACCTTCCTTCCAATAGCTTGACTCGGCGACAAATTCATGCTTTCATTCTCATCAACAATCTCAGCGTCAAAACTTCGATGTATTTCTGGTAAAGTGGAATCATCATTTATGTTTATGTCTAGAGGTACATCAAACTTGTTCGGGTCATGGTTAATGTTGTTCCATACGAAAACGACGTTTTCCATTGGATGCGGTTCAGTCTCTTTTTCGTGGATTGGAATGACTTCATCATTACTATTTTCATTTTTGTTAGCGTTTTCATCGTCGATCTTTTCGCTCTTTCCGCAAGTTTGCATGTGGATGTATAAGTCGGCGCTAGATTTACATCTGTGTCTGCAATTCTGGCATCGAGTGGAACTTAAACTTTTGAGCGACGTGTTTGCATTGATCCGGTTCGCTTGCGGCGAACAATTTTTCTCGTGGACAGAGTGTTCTGACAAGCATTTACTTTCAAATCCACAGATCTTACATATTAGTGAGCCTTCCTCGCCTGTTTCTGTTAAAAGTCTTTCTTTTAATCTGTCGAAGAACGATTCATTTTTCTTGCGACCTCCAGTCTCTTTTATTAATGGATTTGCTGGTAGAAGAGTATTTTCAGCAGATACATCATCAATGTCGATGGGTAAAGATTCCTTGAACTTTTTCTGTGGCGGTTCCCCGGAGCATGTTTGTTTTTGGTTCGGCGTTGAAGAGTTTAACGGTATAAGTTGTGGTATTGGTCGGGGTATCTTTCTGCTTTGTTTTTGTTGCTTCTCGTCTGTGCTGTGAGTTGGTGAAAGCTGGTTGTATCCATCTTGCGAAGTCTCTTTTCTGTTAATCGTATCGGATGCTGTACCATCATTGGAATCACTTTTGCAACTGACTAGTTCTCTCTCTGCGTAGTGGAGACCCATGTCCTGAAATTAAAGAAAAATATACTTTTAGTGATTGTTACTTCGTTCTAGAAGCAAATATCGTATGAAGTTACAGTCAAAGTAAAAGTGGACAGGCTTCTTCTGGATAAGCTCACTCCATCGTCGACTTTGTCTCTGTCACTTCTGACCTAGACTAGAGTCAAGAGCAAACCCATTTAAAAAAAAAAAAGTGATTATTAAAAAATATTTTCCCATTTGATTTTCTATTGTACGTGCGTGCTTAAAAAAAAATCTACGTTCACATGCATAAACGATCTGGTTGGTTACAAAAAATAGCTGAAGGAAAAGATAAAAGGCGTGCGGGAATCGAACCCGTGCCTGCGAAGCTAACTCACAACTACTGCGCTGTTCGAGCCGCCACTTAATTATTTGAATAAGTATGAGTATTTTTTTTTTTGAGTGTAGTTTATGATGCAACGCCCGTAACAAACTCGTAACTAATGAAATCTTTTTTTTAAACCTACCAAAGCTCAGTTTGCAAAGACAGATATAGACTCTACCTCAATTTGATATTTCATAACTTCAAGTTACGTCACAAAAGTACACAAACAAACAGACCAAAACAGTGGAAAATATATAGATACTAGTAGATTAAATAGTGACCCAAGTATTAACTCGCAAAAACAGTGAAAAAACACAAAAGCACATAAAGTAAATGCATTTTGAAGACAAAGGGGGACAACGGTAAGGAAATATATGACGTCCCGTTGTCCCCAACAACGGGAATACACGAAAATATCAACCACGACTAGAATTTAAAAAATATGTAAGTTTGTAAAGATAACATAATTATGTTGTGTACATATATCTATGTTGGTGTATGGATAGTGTAGGTATATGTAGTAAATATATTCTGGAGTAGATAATCTCATGTCCAAAAGGGCTTCAGTAAAACAGAATTATCTAATTCGCTTCCCGTAAAAGGCGAATTAGCCATCAGAATTAGTTGTGCGTTTGCTGAAGAGCTTTTTAAGGACTTAAGTTACCTCTAGAGACACGTTCAATATTGCGTCTTTTCATGTTTACAATAAAAGCCATTTTACCACAAGAACAAAATCGGGTGCAGACCTAACGGGACGAAATTGACCATCTTCGTGCTAAGTTACCAATGAAGAGTATACCTATGTATTTGACTGACTGCAGTACCATCATTATAGCGGACTTAGTACCGTACGCACAGTTATTTAAGAGCGTAATTTCAAGCAGTAAGCATCATTGGTCACCCTCTGTAACCACCTCGACTTTCCTTTACGCACTTTCCGAAGATACGGTTTGATTCAAATAACTTTAAGAAGATAATAAAATCTCTAGACTAGGAATATAAATAATGATTTATGATCTTTCATTTTCCCAAGCGAATCGTAAAAGAAATGGATGACAAATAACTCTTGTCTATTAGACCTACATTGTAGTCACTTTGAATGTATTCACAGGAGCTTCTTAAAACTAACGCTACTCTGAAAACTCGATTCACTTTCATGAATATTTTACTTTAGATACACGTTATAAATCGGATTGGTTGATCGGTTTCGTTCTAAACGTCGCGTTTTGATGTTATGAAGATAAGAAATAATTGACACTGAGATGACTCTTGGGTTCAGTGGTTGTAAGCGCGCGTAACCGGGTTCGATACCCAACTTTTGGGTATGACAAATTACAGAAGTATGCTAACCTAATTATTATTGAATTGAGAACCTGGGTGTATGACTACTATCAGCTGGCCGATGTTTTTTTTTTTCTTATATGCCTGATCTTGTTATCAGAATTAGGGAATTCCAAAATGAAATAAACTCGGAGCGTGCAATGCTCTTAGAACAGCTAATTATATAATATTACCTAAGATAATATCGTAGTCAAAGAATGTTTACAGATTCAACTCGAGTATTATTTGTAAACAAGTTATTTATCTGGTGTTTAGGTTGTCTACATTTTGCAAGTTAAGTAAATTTTAATCATGAGCTAGTAGGGTATTGGGAATGAGTATTATGTGACCGAGCGTGCAACACAAATAGAAGTGTGAAAGAGACATGCATAAATGTAAACATGATGCAAAAGGTTGCGAGAAGCGATATAATGTGGAGTGCAATCCATGTGCGGTGGCGCTCGTGATAACAGTGACAACGGAGTGACGTCACCGGTGGCACCGGCAGGCGGCGGCAGCGGCCGGGGCGCGGCCCCTCGCCACGCACACAACACATATACGACGACTCACCGAGACCGAGTGTGAGGACCGCGAGTCGCCGCTCCCTTCTTCCTCCTTGGGGAGCAACGTGCTCGCTGCGTCGAACTCCGCGATAACCGTGTCGCTGGCGCCCACCCGGTTGCGGCGGCGACTCGACAGCGATTGGCCCGCTGGCGGTGTGTGATGATTCATTTCGTGCACCGTCAGACTCTGCTTGATGTCCGCCGTGAAGTTGCACATCGAACAATTGAAACTCCCACTTCCACCGTGGTTCTTCATGTGACGGTCCAAATTCCACTTGTATGGAGTTCGAAAATCACACATTGTACACTTGATCATAGGCATCGAATGATACTTGACGTGCTTTGTGAATCTAGCTCTTATGTGGGTGACATAGTTGCACTTATCGCATGAGAAGAATTTGCCCTTAGCTTTTGACAGATGTGCCCTCCGATAAGAGGGCGATGCGTAGTCAACACTCCTATCGCAGTCTCCTTCGATATCATCAGGTTGGTCCATGGAGTCATCATCTACTTCCATCATCATATCCTCGCAGTCCTCGACTTCCTCAAACATGTCTTCTATGCGCTCTACTGGCTCCATGTTGTCGTTGGAGGGAGGTGATAGCTCTGCTTCCACTTTACTAGCCGCTGGAGTCGGCTTTGATCCTCCGTGAACCATTTTGACGTGTCTTATAAGTTTTTGATGATGTCTCGAGGCGTAAACACAGTGTGGACAATCGTAAATCTTGAGTCTAACAAAGTGAGCGTCACGCGTGTGGACGAGATAAGCGCGCGGGTTCTGCGTATAGAACGTGCACTTAGTGCAATTGTAATTCCTCCTTATCTTGCACTGTGGTAATTCAAAATCTTCGGCGGCGTCCGAGGATGCCTCCGAAGACACGTCGCCGCAGACGCGGCCTTCAAGGTGGCGCACGATAGTCGCGACCTCGCCGACTTGTGCGCTCGGCGGCGAGGACATCTGCTGTAGCATACTCCGCTGCAACAGAACAATGTTCGTTGTCGGTTAAACGTTCCGGGAGGGCGCGCGGCGTGTAGTGCGGGGGGTGCGAGGGGGTGTCGCGGCGCGCTGCAGCGGTACGTGTGCGGTGCGCGAGAGCGTCGCCGGCTGAATGAGGCGCCGCGGCCGGCGAGCCAGCAGCCGACAAGCGCGGCGTGGCGGAGGCCGGGCCGGAGGGCGCGTGGGCGCGGGCCGGGCGCGGAGGGCCGCCCGGTGTCATGCTCCTATGTTTTTCATCCTCGACGGCAAGGGGAGCCGGCGCGGCGGACGACCTCCACTCGGCAACGGTCTAATGAGAGTTTGTACTCTTGGATGTTGTCGGCAACATTTTTTCATATTAAGTTGCGGTGTATGCGACATCATCATTATACCGAGTACCGAGAGTATCTACATTGTAATGGCGTAATAAGGACAGCGTTTGAAAAGGGAAGACTAATGATGAAGCACAGGTAAGCAGATTAACAAATGCCAACTCAGGTAAGAAGTACCTACACTTACTTCAATACTTGAGAATGAATACTGCGAGTGTGTTAGGATTTCTACGGAGTAGTGTTAGTAAAGTTCCTGCTAGAATAACTTAACAGAAATTGTAAACAACTTGTTGTTGTTGTCGTTAAAACTAATTGCGGGAAAACAGATTTGTACAAATCGGAAGCGTTGATGTCTTTTATTTATAGAAATTAAACTTTTTACGATTGAAATGAAAATGTTTAATACTTAATTATTTTCGCGCGTACATAAAGTGAATGTATATAAGCTCTATTTTATTGTTTTAAAGTAGCTATAATACAAAGTTAATAGATTCGAAACTTTGAAGGGTTATTACAAGTTATGTAGAGTTAAGTGAAGCGGAAAATAAGAGTGGTTGCCGAGTTTGGAAAAATGAGAAGAAAATTAGTTAGAGATTAAAAAGCTTTAGTTCTTTTCGAAATCACTCTATGGAGCATAAAGAAATGTGTTTGTTTACAAAAGAAGAGCAAGTGTTACATAGTTGGTAGATATAAATACTGCCCAAAACCTGCTTCGTCTGCGTATTAGGGATTAAAGACAGGGACTGCTTTATCGGACGCTACAAACACCATACAAACAGACCACAACCCTTGTTTTGACTTACCGTGCTCTGCCGTGGACGGATAAAGATGCGACACAACCCATAGAAGCAATTATCAACTTTATTACCGAGTCATAAAGTCAGAAATAGAATGAACTGATTTAGTCAAATGTATCTACGATGCTGTACGTGCGGCGGCATACCAACAGCTGTAGCATTTGACGGAGTGTCTTTAAGCAATTTTGGTCTTACAGACTGAAGCATAGAGTTGAGATTCAGGCTGAGATTTTTGTCAACATTTATAACAGGCCATCCGTGATCGCTGTGCCTATGATGAGTAGGTATCAGTTCAATGATGTATTTATAATATAGCGTATTTGTATGAGAAATGAGCCATGATCGCGGGTTGATTTATTGTTTGTCTTTAGGGTTCCTCACGAGAAGAACCTTTGTTAGTCCTATAGTTTAAGACTATAGTTTGAATAAACAAAACAGATTGTTTTGCTTCCCTTTATTACCCATAATGCATAATTCCGATGCGAGTTGTGTGACGTAAATTTAATTTGGCACGTTTTCGCGGTTCCTTTGGCGTTGTTTGTCACAGCTGATTTAACTCATCATCGCCTAATTAAAGTGCAATTAATTATACACATGTAGAGGTTGATTCAATGCTGCATCCATTCGGATTTTTGCATTTATTTTTGTATTTTGCTACTGTTTACCGTCAAATTCTCAAACTTATGTAGATAACAATCTAAGTCCATCAGTCGTTACCTTGTCCCAATGTTATAAAAACGACAATATAAGCGGTACGGAACCCCCATCCTACGCAGTGATTCTGCTACGTTCGTTCAAAATAATTAATCAAACGAGACTAAAACGCTGCTAATTGCCGATTGTTGTAACCGAAGCAATTAATGAAATTAACTAAATACATTGCCGAGACACCCATTAGAACTGGAAATAATTACGTTTACCGAATGTTACAGTTCTGCAGCGTCTAAATCGGACATTTGTATGGATATTCTCATCAAGTCCATAATTATGCGTTAAACAAACTACCATGGGGTAACAGGATTACAATGTATTGTGATTTATTTATAACTAATAAACAGGCTACCAATAGCGCTGACTAATACGTACGGCGAACCTGTGGTCAACGGCACATTGTTGAACTTAATGATGATTAATTTGATTGATTGATTTATAAGGTGTACATATTAAAGAGTATTCTATTCTATGATTAACGCAATCACCGTTAATAAGTGCGAGGTCGTGTTATCAAGAGCGCTCTGTGCCTGGGAGGTACTGAGCACTCATGTGTTAGACAGGTGACGTGTGCTGGTCGGCAGGGAGCGGCGCGCGGGGCAGGGTCGCAGACAACTGACGGCCGAGGCAGGAAACGGCCGGAGAAGGCATCCCAGGCCGAGCACAATGGAGGCGACGCGCCGCAGGGGGAGCCCTCGCAATCGATATGCCGTCGCTAAGGTCCGATGGCCGCTGCGAGCGGTTTGGAGCGCTGCAGAGGCGGATGCCCCCGCCCCGCGCGCCGCACGCCCCGCCGCTCACCACACCTGCTGTGTATTTATAGCGCGGCACAGCCGGCGCAGGGATGCAGGGATGTCGACTTTACCACGGGCGTCGACTGTACCTACCTATGCGACGTAGGCACGCACGCAATGTTCGCACGCACGCCGCCGACCGCTGCCGCCCGGGTGACGCCCAACCGACTGTTTATTATTTGTCACAATGAACATAAAAATAGCACCCGTCCGTTAAGAACCATGCTGAATACTCTTTGCAACGCCAACGGTTCGTACGATCAAAACGCATTCACTGATTGAGACTGCATCAACGCGAACTAACATCGGTGGCTATAAGTACAAGCGAAGCAGCTAATTACCTTTCTGAGTTTCTGCACGAATTAGTGGGTGTCGTTCAAAATTGTTGCGTAGATTATATGTATACCTAAGCAACAGAACTGTACCTACCGTGTGTAACTTTTTTGACGTTGACAAGCACTTGACAAGCATTAATTCACATTCTGTCACACAATACGCTTGCTCATATTAAATTCAAGGGTAATAATATGATTAATTAACAACTATTCCTAAGTGACAATCTAAAAGGAAACTTGTTGCAGACGACCCAAAGTTGATAAACTTCGAAGTAACCGATATACATAATAAATCACGTGGATATGGGCCAGTCCCTATAAACATGTAATATACTTAATGGGCCAGTCCCTATAAACATGTAATATACTTAATAAACGTTATGTTAATACCACCTCACTCCTTTCACTTTCATTTGAGTTCGATTCCCGAGACAAGTCATTTGGTGTTATCGAGGACGCTTTTGCTTTCATTGATAGTTCAATTACCGTATTTTTTTATCTATCACCTTCCTAAAGATTGAGTCACATTGCCGAATCAGTCATTCAACATAATTCCGTATCGAAGAAAGATGTTTAACGTGAAATCAGCAAGATATCAGTAGGAATGGCTATCATTTTGACAGTTAAACAACATTCCTTACATTATTTACGTTATGTTGCCGCGTTGTTGAGCAGACCAATTTTTCCGACATTTATGAAGCAATGGATTAGCAATAGGTAATCTTCAAATTGATTCAGATTATGATTGATAGTGTTTACGTGATTAGGGTGCTGCATCGTAGTTGTTTTGTTTCAAGATTTTTTTTTCATAATTTTTTTTTTACTTTGGCAGTGATAGGAAAAATAATCAACAATCCTGTCTTATGCCAAAACATTTGTCAGTAGCAGCCCCCGGAGACTGGATTTGTGCCCGGTTGATGGCATAACCCTCGCTCCCCTATTACATGGGAATCAAACATAATATAACTGGCGAAATGTGGGTGCAGGTAGGTACTATAGATGCATCTTTGCCTAACCCGTCAGGAAATATAGGTGTTATGTGATATTTCTTCATAGGTACTGCGTGCGACACAAACACTGCCTAGATATGAAACGTTTCATCGAACCACATCGTACCATCCTATTGCAAAAACTGTTTTGTTACCTAAATAAATGATGACTCAAAGTAACTTGAGCTTTATGTCAGTGGCGTTATTAAAGTTATTATCCTAACAAAGCAATTGACTTAAGTCATTGGCTTCCTCGCCGACCGCACATTCAAACTGCAAAATTAGTGTTTTCTTTCTGTTTTTGTATTTTAATTCAAGTGCACAACTTGCATAATTATCATCATCTACCTAGCCTTTTCCTAATTATGTTGGGGACGGCTTCCAGTCTAACCGAATGCAGCTGAATACCAGTATTTTACGTGGAGCGACTGCCTATCTGACCTCCACAGCCCAATTATTGGGTAATACGATACCCCTTGGGAAGACTGGTTGTCAGACTTTCGGGCTCCTGAGGACCCGTAACGAATGTCAAAGATCTACGAATGACACGGCACGGAGGGGTCTTGGTATGTGAAGATGGTCACCCATCCACCGACCAACCGCGGCAAGCATAGCTTAACCTGGTTGATCGACCCGTGCGGCTGTTTTTACTTAGCCACGAGCCCCTCCAACTTGCATTATATATATACTAATAATACAGCTGATAGAGTTTGTTTGAACGCGCTATTGCTATGAAATATCTGGAACTACAAGTCGGATTTGACAATTATTTTTGCATTTTGTAGCCCAATTCTTGAGGAAGGCTCATAAAAAAGTTCATGCTAGAACGCTTAGGAGCCAAGCAAAAAGAAAAAAAGTCAGAAAGAACGCTAAGCGAAAACAAAGTAATATCGCGGACGGGCGATGCGATGCGACGGTGTGCAACGGCGATGCGATGCGACGGTGTGTGATGGGGAACAAGAAATTTCACGCGGACGGAGTCGCGAGCAAAAGCTAGTGTCGTCTACGTATATAAGTGTTACCCCATTCCAATATACAACGACTACATGGTCAATTCTACATGTTCAAAGTACGTTAAAGTAATTTGGAAAGATTTCGAACCCTTCACATAAAGAACTAACTACCCTCCTAGAAAACTACGCGTTGTTATAATGGGCGGAAATACGAGAGTATACCGGTATCAAATACTTAGGTATCGAACAGTAAACGTTTTTTTGTTGTAAAGGGAAGTGATTGTCGAAACTTTACAACACTGTTTAAGTACTACTAATTACTGCTTAAAGGCTTGAACAACGGTACACTGTACAAGAACTTCGCAGCAGTTTAATTAAGTTAATTGCCTAGGTTTTTCGGGAGGTCAAGCAGTGCTTTGGTACTTTCAATAAATATGTATCTTGTACATCGATGCAATGTGGGGACTACGTCTACCAAATTAAAGGAAATATAGAACACAAAAAGTAATACTTAGTTTCAGCGACACATATTTTACTGACGACAACGATACACTGCATGTCTCAACCACCCCGAAATTCAAGCGAACAGAAGGTGTGGCAACATTATCTACCTACCCCTCCGCGCAGTATAAGCGCGACGAATCATGAAAAATATCACACGAGGACTGGTTTTCAGCGACGCATACTTTCAGTCGTACCCATGCGTAGCTACAGCTACGATATACCTACTTATAGGTAACGTTTAACATAACTGGTGAAATGTAGCCACATGTTACGTTTGTAGTGGTGTAGGTAGAGATCGAGGTGTTGCTTAGTGCGGGTGTACTATACTGACATCTCTGCCAGCCTCTACGTTGAATACAGGCGCAATGTTATGTTACACTACTCCGATAAATGATTGCAAAGAGTCTTTTTCAGCGGCGTCTGTGCTCTGAATTAGTCCGCTTAACCACAAGTACATGACTGATACGACTGTACGACGTACTGCATGTACTTGTGCACATGTGTGGCGCGTTGTCGTCTATAGCTGTGTTGTGTGTCTGTGTCGTCATTTGTTTGCAACGTCTTGTAGGAGCGAGCAATCGTAAGCATTCCGAGCGTGACTAAGCAATGCCTTGATGGTGGAGCGCTCACCTCGAAACGGCCTCAGACTGTCCACTTCTTGAATTCAAACCCGTTTTTTATCCTACGTGCTATAGAAAGAATGCATAGCCGCAGTCCCTATGAGCCCTGCCTGCCACCCTTGGCTCGAAACTCGATACCTGTTTTTGGGTTTTCTATTGCCGTAACTCTATAGGGTGTGGAGGTAGCGGTGTTTTAGAACCGTAGTGTTTTCGTAGCAGGTTAAACATTGTATTCACAACAACTGTATTTAATAAAGTGACAATGTTATAAGTCGTTATTGCAATGTTAGCTCATTAAGACAATTTCTCGTTAACTTAATTAGGTACCTAGCCCTGTTTTTATGAGTGGTCAATAACACAAGTTAAGAAGAACGTTCCTCCTTGTCTTTCTGCATGCCGCTTGCAATCAACTATGCTATATTTACGAAGTTAAATCTGTAATCCTGTTGAGGACGACGCACGTCGGCACCTATGCAATCAGTCGGCACGTGTATATACCGACAGTACGTAGGCATGTGTAGTACATGGAGTACCTACCTACTTAACTACCTCGGCATACAATACCTATTATGAGGTCCGATAAGAATGCGCGCCGCGTTCTTGCCTTAAAGAGTACGCGATGTTAGGCCAATGTTGAATCAGTGATCAGCCGTCCATATATTATACCGAGACCATAATACGTACAGCAAGCAGGAGATGGACTTAAATCATGTTAGTTTATAGTGTCGCTGTCGGGATGGTGCAGCGACGCTGCGGATTTTGCGACGCAAATAATTTGCGCGCCAATTGACCTTTCGTCGGACGTCGTCGACGGAGCAGCGCGGTGGCGGCGGCGGGCGCTGCGGCCCAACACGAGCTATATATAGTTGCGCGACAACACGCCATCGCCACGCCGAGCGCACACCCGCCTGGGGCCGGCTACGTAGGCAGTTTTCCTTTATCACCCACCCGACAGCCTCAGCCTGGATTTTACCGAAGCTTTGCCAGAGCCGCGGCCTCTACAGAGATAGGCGTCGGGATGTCGACCCACACCACCCTCCCGAGATCAATACAGATGGTCGCCGCAAGAACACCCTAGTGTGGAAACGTATAGACCGTAGACTCTCCTAAATAGGGTAAACTTAATAGGGTGCGACAATGTAGATCGTAGGTGAATGCGGAGTGGTTGTTTACAGCGGCCGCGCGTGTTATTAAAACGTGATGCAATCTAGATACCTACTGTGGTGTCTGTAACCTAAGTCATCGGCAAACGCTCAAAGAGAACTACATTGCAGGCGGCCGATCGTTGAAAGTGATAAATGTCTTGTTTATGCGAAGATAGATATTAATGCGATGAGTGTCGCTAACGAGCATGACTGTCACCGGTCCGACTGGTAATTAACACGACCTTGAAGCAGGCTGCTAAGCGATGCACGGCGCTCGCGTCGCATGTAATGAAAGGATCGGTCGGTTGTCGACGGCCATCGTAGCAACAGTGTTCTCGAATGGAATTCGTACCGAGTGGCGGGTGGCGTGCACTGTGCTCGTTTAAAGATGGCTGCGATAAGGCGTAGTGACGCTCCTCGGGCGCGGGCGTCGTGTCGGTGCTCGTCTGTGTGCGTGCGGCGCGGCGGTGTGCCGACGCCGTCCCTGGTCTCCCGCCCGCCGCCCGCGCCCCCCGCGCCCCCGCGCCCGGCTGCACGTTCCGCAACATGTGCGGCTGCCCTGCCTGTCCATACGCCACCCAACAGCCGCAGCCGCTCTCATGTCGCTCCTCCCGCGCCGAGGCCCGCTGATAAATGCGCCTTATCAAACCACCAGATAGCAGAGGTGCTGCTCGCTCGTTTAGGTGTCACGGACGACGCGCACAGATCGACGCCGAGCGACTCGTGCATGAACACAGTCACGGCGACTTGTTTGTGTTACTTTGCGATTTACTCATTATGAGTCAATAGGTACTGTTTCCAATAGCACACACCCGATATGAAAGCATTTTGCACATTGCAGCGTATGCAGGCAGCTAATGTGCAATTATGTTGGTATCGAGTGTGGCTATTTACTTGCAACGCCGACTGGTCGTTTCATGCATTGAAAGCTGGAGCGAATGTTATGCGCATCTCGTGGTGGCTCGCCGACATTCTCGGCCACGTTGCACAAGACACCTGGTGACGCAAACGATTTCCGCTGCACCCGACCGCTGAGCCAGGTACACAGAGGTCTCCAGTTACATTCCTAATCCCAAACTCAGTAATACTCAAAAAATCCCAAAGACTCAAGTAAACAACTTGCTCTACATAGCGCTCTACCAACAATAACCATCTCATTGTGAGATTATTACATACAATTTAAGTATGTCTAAAATCAGGTAAACAATCGAGAAGATTTACATATCTTTATTTTTTGGGATTTGATTGTCCATTCGAATTACTCCATAAAAGATATCTTCAATGTCACAAGTTTCGCTCAATGACAAACGACATAATCATATAGCGACGCCGACTTGCTGGGAGGATAACTTAAATATGTCTGCTAATGCATAATATAGTGGCGTTACCTACATAATTATAAAATAACATTGATGTCTGCATCAGTAATTTGCACCGTTGAAGCGTGCCTAATGTGAATTACCTATGAAATCGACTGTTATTTGTTGAGAAGACATTGCGCTACAGTCACATACCTCACCTACATTCGAGTGCATGGTGTAGGGTGTAGAAACCTAGGAAAGCGGCTACAACGTGTCGCAAGAAGCCGTTGAAGTAACATAAGCGCAGCAAATTATCAGGGTCGAGCGACGACGCCGCCGCGGGCCGCACGACCTGCCTACGCGCCTACCTAGCTAAACGTACCAGCTATACACCTATATAGTGGCTGCTCGTGTAAACAGCCACACCGCACGCTGTCTGCGCACAAGACGGAAAAATACGATCACGGACACGGCATAAGGACAGCCGCTCGACAATACACAGCGACAACAAAGCCATCCAACAAAGTCGCGCGCCCACTTCCCAGAAACACTCGGCAGTCGGCCGTAACACTGAAGAATATCTTTAATATTGTTTTGCGTTCGCAAACGTCTGCGTAAATGTAGAACGCTCCATTTGCGAAACACATCAATTGCGCCTGTGGCAGAAGCTTAGGTTAGAATTAAAATCTGTTGGTAATCATAATACGACACGGGGGCCGTTGGTGGCCGGCCATATTGAGGCGTCTGCTTCGAAACGAGTTTTGTTGTGTGCAAGCGCAGGCAGCCGGCTGCCAGCTGCTTGTGTCAGGTGGTGCGTGGCCTCGCACGCCGACATAAGGACTAGCTAGTTAGTTATCTAGTGCTACTTCGTTGAGATGCAATAACGTCGCGATCACAGCCGAGTACTAATTAAGGTACCTATAGAGCGAAGTCAATTAGGTGACGGCACGATTGTTAACGATGGCGACAGCCGTTGCCCACTACCGAGTCACGAACGACTGGCACATTGATATCAATTTTCGCAATACGCTTGTTTTCAAAATGTCACCTATAAAATTTATTCAGCGTTATGTAAGTACCAATGGTGACCTAATTTGTCTTAAAAAAAACTCTTCTTATCATTTTTATTCGATGAATAATCTTCCTAAATTTTATAGAAATTCGAAACATTCTAACCTGAAAATACCTACCTAACAAAGACTCTTTCAGAAGAACTTCGATTCAGATTCAGAACCTGGAATAAAACTGAAAGCATTTAATTAATACGAACAAAAGAAACAATACCACACGCTTAGGTCATATTTAGGTGGTATAGTCGCCTCCTGCGCATGAGGTCAGTGGCGAGTGCGACGTCCGTGGAGCGACAACACGACACGGCCAGCAGCGCGCACGCATACATTACGTGCCGCCTACATGCAGCACGCGCCTATCTGCGGCGCAGTCGCCGCGTACGTACCTATGTAGTGTGTTCTGTGTTCGATATAGCACTGGCACATACTGCGCTCCTCATTGTTGGCTGGATGCGTTATGGCTGGCGGCGGACGCAAACTCACGACCTCTTTTCGTTTCAGTGACATCGCCGCCGCTCCAGAGGGGAGCGTTGAGAATGAAAGCATCCTGTTCAAACCTGCTTTTTGACATTTGTAGTTACAGCGATTCCAGCTCAAGTTGGTGAAGATGGATAACATAAAATCACGCCTGTATTCCCCGTAAGGGTTGGGCAGATGTGTACATGCAGTCAACAAAAGAGGTAAGTATGCAGGATCGTCGGATATAGTTGAAGTTTAGTAAGAAACCAATGGATGTTCTCGAATAAAATTTAATGTTATTAATAGACAACAAACAGCTCATTTGTCAAATTAAATTTCAGTCGACAACATCCATCGGTTTCTAACTAAACTTCAACTTTATCCGACGATCCTGATCTCTTTTGTTGACTGTACCTAATAGGAGATGGATTTATCTCCGAAAAGGCTAGGCCGATTCATTTTTATCTCCGAAAACACGCGAATTCTTCCTCTCTCAAGTAACATTAACTTTAGGTATTCGCTTACGGAAAACATAATTTATCTGACCGCGCATACCTACTTATTGAGATAATGAACCAATTTATTGCATCGTTGTTCGTTTAATATAACAATGTAGGTAAACAGGTAGTTTGATGGTATCGACAACACCCGAGGCGTACTGACGAGTTGGTACCTTGTAAATCGGGACTGGCTCATTTAGGTACAACCTTACAACGGCAGAATATAATCAGCCAGTATAGTGGACGTATAAGGAGAATATCAAAGAAACAGCAAACCTTTTGGCAGTAAAAAAGTCGGCAATAAAATCACGGCATTGAATTGACAGACATGATTACGCATCTTGCGCCTATTTGCCCACCCCTGCATAATTTCCGGATGACTCTGACAGACAAAAAAATCCGATCCATAATTTCTTTTAAAGATACTGTGAATCTCGATAATGTAAATTATTACGCAAGATGACTCAAAATAAACTTGATGGGGAATCCATAGCTTATCCAAAAGATTTTAAACTGCTACACCTACGCCCCACAAAAACTCTCATACATTTCTGTAAACAGCGGTCATACGATATTATATAATAGGACGGCTTCCTAATCTAGTACTCCACAGTCCCGTTGCCAAGCACGTAGGTACCTACATACATGTTATGTATACGTCAGGCTATGTGGCTTCACAGAATCCTCTGCAAGGCTATCGCTGATAACGTTATCTCGGCTAAGTGCCGGCGACCGCGGTTACTGCAGACCACAGTTTTTAGAAGGTCCATAACATTAAACTGCACCAATTTTATTCCGAACTGGGCCAAAACACGTGCCACCCGTTGAGCAGTGCTTTTCTACGAACATCACTTTGAAACTCGAACGATGTCGAGGTGTGATTCAGCGACTGTACGAGTTTTGGAAATAAGTGAGTATACTTTCGAGTTGTGTGCGGTCACGAGTGAGATTCGCGGCAAGTTTAAGAGCATAACACCACAGCTGCTGATCAGTTTTTGCATAATTATTATATCTTCGCTTCGAGGTACTTACATGATACCAATAAAAACAATGGAGGTGCGAATTTTATTAGCTTCTGCCCGCGACTTCGTCCGAGTGAAATTTCGGACCCCGACCCACCGCCCGCGCAATACTTCGTTTTCTGTCTTTTTTCTGTTTGCTCGGCTCCTAAGGGTCGTAGCATGCTGCGTGATATTAAATAGCCTCAAGCCTTCCTCAAGGATTGGGCAGATGCATAGAGAATTATTCAAATTCGACACTTATGTCCAGTGATTAGCGTGTTCGAACAAACAAACTCTTCAGCTTTATTATTAGTATAGATTTTTTATTATACCTAAACTCTAGGGTTATGTCCAAAACGTGAGCATCTAAAACACATTCATGTAAACAAAAAAACATCTGAATTTCATGAATGTAACGGGTATGCAAAGAGATTGACGGAAATCAAATTTCGATTTAGGGACGTCAAATTGAATCCCGTTAGCATCTTGCCAGTGGAAAAGAGATAATTTGGTTGTATCCGCTGTTTGTCTGTACTATAGCGGTCTATAGAGACTACAGACTACAAACTAGGCGCTGTGAAGTGCCAAGGACGTCGGCGTCGGTCGGTCTATGCATGATAGACCTACGTATTACAGTATAAGGGAAATCTGCAAAGCAGCCCCCTGCCGCGCCCTAAGCCTGCGGAGACCGGCGACGGGAGGTCGCCCGACCTCTGCTCCTACGCTATCTAAACCTAGAGTTGTTTGTATGTACCCTACATAAGTACTTACGTACGTATCGTTAGCCACAGCTCGCAGGTTACTGAGCTGGTATTTCCGCCGCCGATGCGTTGCGGGAGAAGAAAGTAGTGATAAAGTTTGCACAAGTGAGCAGTAATAAGAAAATAAATATTCGGCGACTGACATTGTAACGTGTCACAAACTCAAGATACAAGAGACTAACCGAACAGATGTTTGGAGAACAATTTTTTTATTATTATTGTAAATACAGAAGATGAGCAGACGTTTTAATAAAGCCAATTGTTTTAGCACCGCTCGTTCCATAGCGCGTATCACCGACTATTGAAAATCATAATTTCGCAGGCCGATGTCAATTATGTTAACTCTCATATGAATTGGCCCACGAGGCTCACGACGCATGCTTTAACGCCCATTGCTCCATTAATATACGACAGGTCTGTAGAAGTGCGTTATAAATCATCAACGGATGTTGAAATGTGGACAACATCTGGTCTTGGTAAAGTCATGACCACTTGCGGATAATGAAATGTACTTAACTGATAATATCGTGGTACTGACCTAACTATTTCGATATAAACATTCGTATATATGTCATTATCTTTAAAGTAGTCACCGATAAAAAGACTTCCCTTTTAATACCTAAATCAATCGTGTATACACACTCCGCAGTCTAATCTGACTGACTGGAAGTCGGACTTTCGTATTTGTACCCAAATACATCCACAATTCGTTGTCTATATGACAGACATTGTCAAAGCCCTATATAGCCCATAGTCGACGCCCCAATCCCGGCGGAGGCCGACCCAAATTCCTATTACGTAATAAGCATGCAACCACGACCATTACAATTCTATATGGACAGTCTCCAAATAGAATGAAAGGTCCCGAAAAATCTGGCGGAATTATATTTTATGATAAAAGTGTGACAGGTAAGTACGCCCTCTCTAATGAGTTGCCTACAGTTATAAAAACCCGTAATGTTTTGATTTGTTATCGTTTCAAAACAAACTTGATAATTTTTGAGATAACACAATATTATGTATTAAGTTATCATTCCAGCTGATCTTAGTGTGCGCGACATCGGAAAGAGTGCATGTAAATTACTTAACTAGTCTGGAGTGTGAATGCTTCATGAATTTTATGCGAAAATAAAGTGATAAAAGTATGTTGATATTACTAAATATGTAGAAGTTACTTTTCTATTTAGAAGGAACAGAAAAGCATTGTTATTAATGTCGTAAAAGTTGTGAAAAACGAGTATAGAAAGACTTTTAGTTGTACAAAGCACTTTGTACAACTGAAAGTCTTTCTTTACTCGTTTTTGAGAATACAAATTGTCCGTTTTCGGGGTTCCGAACCCAAAGAGTAAAAACGGAACCCTATTACTAAGACTCCACTGTCCGTCTGTCACCAGGCTGTATCTCATGAACCGTGATAGCTAGACAGTTGAAATTTTCACAGATGCATGTATTTCTGTTGCTGCTTTATCATCAAATACTAAAAACAGAATACAATAAATATTTAAGGGGGACTCCCATAAAACAAACGTGTTTTTTTCGGCGTTTTTGCCTTGTGGTACGGCACCCTTCGTGTGCGAGTCCGATTCGCACTTGGCCAGTTTTATTTTTAAAACAAAATTTAGTCATCCAGAATTAAATTATTCAGCTATTGATTTTCGAATGCCTCTACAAACACAAAACTTTTTTCAGCGCAGCTTCAAGGTCTGATTTCAGTAACCAGATGCGTATGAACATCAGTATTTACCCATATTTTATGTTAAACCTGATCTCAAACGCTTGGCTACTAAATTTTCAACTCTGCTCAACATCAGAGATCAAAAGCTTCATGCTACGCTACCACGCCATACCACGATACATACTTGTGTAAAGTATGTAGTGAGTGCTCGGTACACACCGGCCGTGCCACATGTACGTCTGTAGGTAGATACCCAGTGCGAGCAGGATTCTGTGCAGTAAAACGAGCAAAAGCACACGCCAGCTGCAATGCAGCTGCCGCCATGCCGCCGACGCCCGCTTGCCGCAGCCGAGGTGGGCACAGACTCGCTCCGGCGACCTCACCACAGCATTACAGCTTAGCGATTTATTCAACTGTCTAATGCAGGTGCGAAAGCTGCAGATTTCTACTTTACATGCGATAGTACAACTTTTTAAGTTTTTGACTGAAAAACTTGGCGTAGCGCTGGGTTGTTATTCAGCAGTGCGTTGATGATATTGCGTACTTGGTGAACGCGTTTATCGATATTTAGCAATATTTTTTAGGGATTTTTTAATGTTTTTTTTTATTTGAAATGAGTTTGCTCTTGACTCTAGTCTAGGTCAGAGGTGACAGAGACAAAGTCGACGATGGAGTGAACTTACCCAGAAGAAGCCTGTTCACTCTTTCTTTGAAGAGACTCGGGTTGTATGCGCTCGGAAACACAGACGCAGGTAAAGAGTTCCACTCTTTTGCTGATGGTAGCGTGGGCGTGTTTTCTACGGTAGATACTCAGATTGTACATAATGAGAACAAACGCAATACAGACACTTCAACCTAAGAAAATCCTCCAATCTGACAGATTCAGAAAAGAAAATGTTTTTTACCGGGACCGGGCGAGGGCTTGATTACCCGACTACGGCGAAGGGAGGAGGAGGGTTATGATTTTACTAAGTAAAATATTTTTATTACAAGTCTTTTTGCGTACTTAAATGGATTTTCGGTGAAACGTTACTTTTATCGCGTTAATAATGTTCTTTCAGTTGGCACGCAATTGCTGAAACGGCTAAGAAATTAATGTTTCGAAGAAGTGTTTAGTGATAGCACGATATTTCAGTAGACATTGTTTGGCTTCATAATTATTAACCGTTGGAATTCTTTGATTATTATCGTTCTAGACGAGTTCATAATTTACTACAACTCTTGAATTACTACTTGGCTCAGGGTAGTCTATTCCAAAAATATCTGATGGAAGTATGAACAAACCCTGTTCAGTCGGTCGATTCAGTAAAAATCTCACCGTGAAAACTTGGGTGAAGTGAGTTGGTTTTTGCTAGGAATTGACACTATTGACAGCTCACTCCACCTAAGTGTCACGATGAGATTTTTACAGAATAGCACTGCTGGTATTTTTTTACGCAATCACTCACTATATACCCAGTTAGTAGTAACACATTAATCTGTATGTAATGTTGGCTTTAAGCATTAAAATAATCAAATCAAAGCACTCAATTTGTAAATGGGCAAATTGACATCCACAGGGACGTTTTTAGATACGTTTGTTTACATTTTCATCAGATAGGTAGGTAACTTCTTTTGGAACAGATCATAGTTTTAGCTGTAAGTAAATATACTTACCGACGATGGAAACATTAAATATTATGGTATTTCGTAGGTTCGATCGATTGGTCTGTAACATTGACCTAAGGGTTGAGAAATACCTTCATACCGTCTGTCGGTACTTAGGTATAAATATAACAACACTTTTTCATATCGCAGGCATGTAAACAAGAGCGACCTCTTTTAGGGCTCCATTTGTACATATTCCTTTTCAGAAATTTGTAGTTTGCAACTTCATGTAAAAAAAAGAAAAATCCGCTGTACGAGTTCTTTTACGCAACGTTCAGAGATTGAATAATAATTATTGGTCCATTGTTAATTCGATAGACAACTTTTAGTGATAATTCGAACGTTTTTTTATAGAAATGCTTCAATTAGCTCGAATTGTGGGCGATTGAAAATCACCCCTTAGCAGTTACATTTCTAGTTGCATACCGACCGATAGCCTGACCATCCCATAATCTGGACACAAAGGAAAATTCTGCTTATAGCCATTCTATAGCCCAAGCAGCTTACAGCTTCACAATTTTCCTTTATTATGGGATGGCAGGGCTGTTATCATCATGCATGTGATGGCTTTGACAGTATTTTTAAGTACATCTGAAATCACCCTCTGGGGTATCAAAATTGGTAACAGACTACTTGTCACCACCTGCACCGGTGTTGGTTTTTAACCCTTTGAACGCCATTGTCACATATACGTGACAAGCAAGCGCGTGCCCGTGCCGTGTATTTGTGTCGCTGGCGTACACGCCAGCGACACAAATATGTGACAAAAAATACAGTGCACTTTATCACGAAATAAACAATTAAATCATTACTTTTGTGTGTTTTTATTTGTATACCTTAAATATTTAAAATTGTGGCTTGGCGTGGAGGGCACGCGCGTGCGTTTATGCTCTGGCGTTCAAAAGGTTAATATCGACAGGAGAAGAGATGGTAAGTAATGGTTTGATTACCAAACTATTTAATCCTTTGAACGCCATTGTCACATAATTATACGTGACAAGCAAGCGCGTGCCCGTGCCGTGTATATGTGACAAAAAATGCAGTGCACTTTATCACGAAATAAACAATTAAATCATTACTTTTGTGTGTTTTTAATTGTATACCTTAAATATTAAAAATTGTTGCTTGGCGTGGAGGGCACACGCGTGCGTTTATGCTCTGGCGTTCAAAAGGTTAAGTGCTAACTATGTAACTGCCAACTTAATTTGTTTGTATATTCAAATCACAACTGTCACTCTTTAAGAGATGTACGAAATGGCTTTAACACGGTAAATTGACGTAATTATGTGGATTTGCGTAACAATTTATTTCCCAGACTGTAGGTAGGTACATACAACCACGACGAGCATGCAACGTGCGTGTTACGTGTTTGTGATAAAATGATTTTTTCATTAGTACAGACACCAAGGATACACTTATTTCTGGAATGTTCTATTTTTACTGAACTATGTTTTTTTCTGAAATAAGTAATATTTATTTATTTTATTTTAAATATTTTTTATTTTTCTTTTTCTGTAAAGTTTGATTACCAAATAGTCCTTAGGACCTCATTTCTACACGTCGCTAGGGCTTGCCTTGCCGATTCATTAGTAGGTACTTAAGTCCGGGAGAACGCTAACCACGTTACATTGTAAATTAGGTCACCCTATGACATCTAGCGACTATGTCGTACATAATACTATTATGGCGACTGGACGCGCCATATATCTTTAATGTGGCGTATGCGTGGCTTGCTTACGTAAAAATAGAATTATAACATGAATTTTTTTATCTCTTTTTAGCACGAAGTGGACGCTTAAAAATGAATTTTCATAAGGAATACTGCCAGTGATAGGGACCACGCCTGGCGGGTCAAACGAGGGAGCGGATGCTGTTAAATAATAACGAAGAAAAAAAATCCAAGAATTTAAGTCCCGATTACTTACAAAATGTTTTTTTTTTATGTAAGTAATCGAATGTGTCAAAGACTCAAAGGACGCATGCCAAGCAAGACTTCTAACATATCATAATATTCATCCAAATATATAATTTTCATCCCAACCTATATTCTTTTTTTTGTGTTTTGTTCGACATAATATTATATCAACAAAATTAGGCGAAGACACTGGTCCCTATGTTAGAGTTAACACTAGTTTAGGGACCAAGGGATTCATATATTTTGATGTACCTACTTAACCTTTTTATGTCCATAAAATACTTTATTATAACTAACTAGCTGACCCGGCAAACGTTGTTTTGCTATAAAATTTATATCTAGCTGCCCGGCGCTACTTCGTTTGCGTGGTGTCCTAACTTAACCCTTTACCCTACCCTACTCCTACACTACTTCTACCCTACTCCTAACCTACTCCTACCCTACTTCTACCCTCTATACATATACCCTACTCCTAACCTACTTCTACACTACTCCTACCCTACTCCTATAGGTAATAAAAGTATTAAAAAAAAAAGTATCCTATGTCCGTCCCCTGGTTCTAAGTGAACTCCCCAATAGATGTCGTTACGTGTTTCCACTTATTGCAATAAAAAGTTGTTATAGAATGCTTTAAATTGATTATATCTTTTGATAGACTGAAGCGAATGCGATGAAAAAAATTAATCACTACTCCGAGTTCTACACTATATTTGGGTATAAAAATGAACCATATTGGTTTGGTACTTTTTACGTTGAACCTGTTCAAATAAAAAGTCTCTCACATCCAAACAGACAAACCGACAAACAGACAAAAATTCCAAAAATTTATGAAATGGCATCAGCTGTTGGTTATCATTTAACACCCCAACTATTTTTTTTTTATATTTTCAATGTACAGAAAGGCCTCGTCTACAGATTTATTATATGTATAGATATTAGGTCCCTACTTATGAAATTGCCCATTTTTGATACTTGCTATAAATAAACAATAAAATATCTATATTTCAGACCTAAAAGTCCATAAGTTATTAGTTGTTAGTAACAAAGGTGCTTATATGCTATGTTAGTGTTGTTAGTAGGTACTTCATTTCAAACCCATTGCTATTTCCACCCAGTGCCTCTGAATGGGGCAGTCTGGTCTGCCAGCAATCATTTTCAGGATACTGTTACGAGTGTTACGCAAGCGTATGTAAGGAAGCCGCTTTCTTACGCATGATGGCGTAAAACCATCCAAAAGCCAGCTATTGTGAAGATCGTTATCTTTCATTATAATTAGTATTCCAAATTCAAATTAATTTTATAATAAAGCATGACATTAATTTCGTTTTTCAAAATCAGTTGTCCATTTGTTTTTCTGCCGTTCGTTTTTTTTTATTAATATTAAGTATCGCTGTTTCTGTAACCATGGAAAAATCGAAATTACGCGCTATTTTCGAATGCAAGTTCCGTCGTGGCACCAACGCAGCACGCAATATTAAGGACGTGTATGGACATTGTAAGGCAAGTGAATGCACAATCCGTTTTTGATTTGATCGCTTCCCTCCTGAAAATTTTGATCTCAACAATGAGCCCCGTGGCCGACCGGACACGAAAGTCGATAACGATGAATTGAAAGCCATAGTGGAAGCAGATTCATCTCAAACCACGTCGGAACTTCGGTCGGAACAGCAGCCTTCAACGTAAGTGATAAATCGATACTGATTCATTTACTTCAAATTGGAAAGATAAAAAAGCTCTGTAAGTGGATACCATATGAACTCACTGAACAACAACAACAAAATAGCATCGAAGCACCGACAACGTACCGTCTCAAAACTATAGAAGTTACTACTGAAAACTCGGTCATCCACCATACTCACCAGAAGGGTAATTGCGTAACACAATATCAGTAGCAATGGGTTTCATTTTGACAGTTCAACAACATTCATTGCGTTATTTCCGTTGTTGAGCAGACACATTATTCGAACATATGGAGCAATGGATTAGCAATATGCTGGAAAATGATTCAAATTGAGAGTAATAGTAAAAAAAAAAAAAAAAAAAAAAAAAAAAAAAAAAAATTTGGGTGTAGACCTTGCTCCAACTTATCTTGCGCCAAGACGAGCCAAGTGTAGCGCAAGGGCACTACCTAAGTACCTTTTCTCGAAGCGCTTCGTAGTTTTTTTGAACCCTCATAATTTGGGTTTGGATTATACCAGAAACAAAATTCTCATGATATGATGTCAATAGTGAACTTATTAGACATAAGTTTCAATTGCATAGCTTTTATACTTCAGATTTTATTGATATCTAAAAAACCCCGATTTCCTGAAGTCCTCCAAAGCGGAAATTTGGCATGTAAGCTAGTATTAGTACACAAACAACAAAAAAAAAATCTAAAACTTGGAACTTTTATCCCCCAACCCCTTAAACTAGGGGATGGATGTTTGTATGAGACTTCCGCAAATATTGATGCTAGAGTTCTGAAAATTGATATAGGGACTCCTTGTTATAAATAATAAAATACGTATTTTAAGATTTTTAGTAAATCACCCCCCCAAAAAAAAGAAAATAACTTTTTTTTTCATAAGCAACTCATAAAAAGATGTGAAATCCCACCAAAAACATTTTCATGTAAAATGTTGCCAAGACGAGACCACATAATTATAGCCAGCACTGTCAAAAAGTTATTAGATCTCATGTAGAGCCAAGCTTCTAACTCTACACGCCTTAACTCTACAAGCCCTCTAACTTCACAAACTCGAATCTACACCTTAGTTAAAATATATGGCTTGGCCGTTTCCCTACCATCACATGGGCGTAAGGTGAAAAATTTATTCACTGTTCATTACTTTTCTGTTATACAATAGTTCTTGTAGTAACGAAACGGTCAAGCCTCATATTTTGACTACGGTGCAGAGTTTGTGTAGTTAGGGCTTGTAGAGCTAGGGCGTGTAGAGTTAGAAGCTTGGCTCTTCATGAGATCTGATAACTTTTTGACAGTGCGAGCCATATGTGGTCTTCGTCTTGGCAACATTTTACATGAAAATGTTTTTGGTGGAATTTCCATTTTTATTCGAAAGGATAACTTTTTTATAGGAGCTGAAATATTTCAAATCCATCGAGGAGGTGAAAAGCGCCTCTAAAGAGTTCATCGATTCCCGTCCCCAGGATTTTTATAGCAGAGCCTTCAAGAATAACATTTAAAAAAAAAAAACGGCAATTTCATAGGTTAGGGCCTTACATCATACCTACTTAGACCACAGCCAAAGAGCAAATTAGAAGGTCATATCAAGCACCCCAAAGTGCAGCAAGACAATAAAATTAACCAAACTATCTCGGAAAGTTTTACACGTGTCGAGTTCCAACTCGGGAAAAGGCTCCCGCAGACAGACGCGACGCGATAGCAAGACGCGACTCTAGGCGATCAATTTCTATGAAAATTTCATAGAAATTGTTCGCTGAGCGTTCGCGAGCCTTCAAACGGATTGGCGACACTAGTTCCGCACCCGTGATACCTAACTTACTTAAATGATAGTCATGATGACTATTAAAAATAACTGAAAAGTTGTAAGCGACTGTTTTTTTAAGTATCTTATCTCTACGGTTTTGTTTTGTCGTAGACTGGCTACGAGAGTGCTACGAAAAATATTGAGGACTTGTTTTACATTAGTGTCCGGACTTCGGATAGTCGTTACGATATCTCATCATCATCTGCCTAGCGTTTTCCCAACTTTGTTGGGGTCGGCTTCCAGTCTAACCGGATGCAGCTGAATACCAGTATTTTACATGGAGCGACTGCCTATCTGACCTTCACAACACAGTTACTGTTAGTTATTGGTTACGATATCTATATCTATACATATAATATCTGATAATAAAGCTGATGACTTTGTTTGACCACACTAATCTCTGGAACTACCTACCAGTTGGATTTGAATTGTATTCTTGAAGAAGGTTAACAGGCTATTTAACATTACGCTACGGCCCTTAGGAGCCGAAGTAACAGCACGGGTGGGCAAGCGACGCGGTGGTCGGGGGAACAACAAATTTCACGCGACGAAGTCGCGGGCTTAAGCTTTAGTAGGTAGCAGATCCTTTACAAACAGCGGTGCTTTTCTGTAAAAACATCACCGTGATAACTTAGGTGAAGTGAGCTTAAAGTGAGCTGTCATTCCACCTGATGCTAGGGATTGACACTATTGACAGCTCACTTAACCTATGTTTTCATGGCGAGATTTTTACAGAATAGCATTACTGAATATGACTTGTATGAAATTGGTGCCGATTCCCTTGTTCACAAACTAAACTAAATTTAAGTTCAGTGCATCTTTTTCTTTCTATTTCTTTAAGAAAAGGACAGAAGTTAAATTTTAGTTTAGTCTTGTCAAACTAATCAGCGCCTGACACTACTCCATACAAGTTTAGACGTGATTAAAAACATGCCTACTAAAATTACGTCAGTTTACGTCAGGCGCTGATTAATTTGTCAGGACTACACAAAAATGTATCTTCTGTCCTTAGAAAGAAAAAGATGCATTGAACTTAAATTTAGTTTAGTTTGTGAACAACAGAATCGGCACCAGTATCTGTGATGAATTAATCGGAACTTATCAAGATTTAGTGAAACAGATCAAAAGAGGGCAATGATTACGGCAATCTTTGAGCTGAGGGAAGGGGGATGCTCTGATTTTAATGGTGATTCACTGACTCAAACACATAACTATGTACGCTTTTATGAAAGTGATGATGACCGGTTTTAAAGCTGTGCACAGATGACGTTTCAAATTCATAATAGATTAAACGTCCAACAATTGGCACAGGTCACTAACACGAGTCTCGTGGCCTTTGATGATGTTTAATTATCAATTAGTTGACAATGCATGCGTTTCAGTTGAACATTTTCCTTATTTTCACAGTTTTACGATTATTTCCTACACGATACTGAATTTGTGTCATTCCATTACTATAATGAAAACTGTTGGATGTGCAAGTCGCCAATGCGCAAGTTAGCACGCGAGGTTATTAATGCTCATTCCTTCTATGTAAGGGAAGAGACTTGCCTTGCTGTAGGTGAGATTAATATAGGCAATCATAATACGTGTAGTTCAAATTAGACTGAGAATCAGCACTTTATATACGTCAAAATGATATAAGACAGTCCCCTAAAACGCCCGCACATCGCCACTTCCTATAGTGCTTTAGCTGGAAAGAAAAAGTGGCGTAACTCCCCAGCCGCACAGCTGTCTGTTCTAATGATTTGAGGACTGTTAAATTGAGAATCGCCAACCCTCGTGGTCAATAATGTTCATCCTTTCTTTGAATGAGATGAGATTTTTAGTCTGCGTTTTGGACGGTTATAGATAGACCGCTGACCGGTAGTGTAATTGCGTCATGAAGTGGAGAGATTCGTTGAGAGTCGTTGACAGGCTCAATTTCAGGGTTAGCCATGCATGGACCAACCGACACGTGCGCGGCTACGCTTCGCAGATCGAATGATCCAAGCCACTGCAATTTAGATAGACACGTGACCCTGCCACCCATCTCAACCGTATCCTAATTGCATAACATACTGGAGATGATAAACTCCTTCATTCTGACATTTCAATAACATCCATTGCGTTATTTTTGTTGTGGATAAAACGAACTTTTCGAATATATGAAGCAATGGGTCTTGTTGTATTACCAAAATGACTGAGATTGTCATTCCGAGTGTTACTGGTAAACCAGTATCTATACCATTATTCAGCAATTTGGAGTATAAAATGACTAAACACTTTGATATGGTCAGTGCTAAAAATTGTCTACATCCTCCAAACAAAGTGAGCATTTTTTATGTCAAAATTTTAACAACCAATGTACTAGACCAGTATGGTAATTTAGATCAGTCATTGCCGTCATTGAAACTGCCTGTATAGACCTAACGTAAAAACCATCCTGTAGATATTTTTCATAGAACCAAATCCTGGTGTAATGAAACTGGGTACCGATCTAACTACATACGAATATTAAGTCAGGTAGGTACGCGTGTTACATAGTAGCTGTGTATATCTATACTTTGCCACGTGTTTTTCGTATACCGTTCGGTGTGTCAGGGGCGTTTGTACCGAGTATGCCAACACCAACGAGAGCTAGTGTGCACTGATATGAAACACTAAACGAAGTAGGTATGTATACTATCTAGGTAGGTGCAGTTATATGGACACTAATTCGTTTCTTGAACTCGAGGACTGCTGTTAAAAGCAGCGGTGACTTAAACTACCGGGAATGAAGTGCCAATAATGACCCATGATTCAATGGGTAGGTACGTTTACTTCCCAGCACTTTTTCAGTAGGTACCTAGGTAGGTACTTACCTACTTTAATACGTGTTAGTTACTTAGGAAAATATGTTTACGTACGCTGTTTGGAATAGTTTGAATCTGTGTGACCAAACATCGGCAGCCTACTCTTCAGCAGTACTATCTTTAATTACAGCAACAAACGTCCAATTTAAAAACGGTCATTTGCTGTTTCGACAGTCCCGGCGTAAAAGAAGCAGATTTAGCAAATCCTAGTTGGAAGTCCCGGGTCGACTACTCCTGCAGGGAGCCACCCCGGCTCTCACCCACCCTCCCAACTTTCACTCTCTTGTGCGTCGGGGATCTCGACCCTACAACACATACAAAACGTCGTTCACGCCTGAACACGCGCACAAAATTATAGCCCCTACAAGCAAAAGCTTTAGAGGCGAACATCGCATGAAGCCGGATAGTGCGAGGTCGAGAACATTTGAGCGATGCGTCTAGGGCGTAATAAGTGGTGACACATCGCCATGGAATACTGGGCCATACGTTGCCAACTTTAAGGGCGAAGTCTGCATGCCGTTTTAAGTGTTACACGCACAGTATACTGCTGCTGAAGACAACACCGGCGAGTACCGGATCCCTCGTCAGTGGGCAACCCGCGCACATTTCACGAATATTTCATATGCCGCGCCTGATTTAGCGATTAAAGAATATAAGCACTTAAATTCTGGCCGCTTACGATTTGAGTGACACGTGTGTCCGCCCGCGAGTTTCGTAAACAATAACAATGATAGAGATCTAAGAGAAATACTTAAAGAATCGTAATGTTGAAGTTATTACAACTTGTAATGAATGACCCGTTTAGGACCTGAATTTAATTCAACAACATTGATTCAGTTATGTAGTTACGAGGTACCTATATGAGCACGTAGGTACCTATACTCGCTAGTTAACATCATCGCGTTACCACATGACGTCATTGTCAGTAGATCAACCTCTAGTTTCCGTTTGTTTCAGTACTTGTGGTTTCTCATCGAAGCAAATAACTAGATCTAGGCAGTGGTCGGTTGTTGTGAACGTGAGTTTGCACAAGAGGTCAGCAGTAGCATCGGTACTTACGCGTAATTTATCAGTTAGCGTGGCGTTGTGTACAAACAATTAACATCTGAGCGGTCATTATGGCATAGATTAATACTTAGTTGAAATATTGTTAGTCGTTACAAGTATTATAGCTAAAAACAGTAGGTGTAGGTAGCATTTGCTGTACCTAGCTATCTACTTGAAAAATATCTCAACAACTGTTGAGTGTAGTCGGTGGTAAACAATAACAAACAAACAGAAGTTAGTTCCCGATAGTTAGAATCGAGGCAGTTTGCGGTAAAGTTAGTTATTGTTTGTTCTTCAACTTGTGAGTACGTAGGTATGAATAGGTATTAAGAACGACGCAAGAGCAGAGCAAAGACAGAGTAGAAGCCGACGACGGGCGCGCCCGCGTCGCCGGCTGCGGTGGCCGCGCTCTGCGACCGCGACCCTACGGCCCACGCGATAAGGCGCACAACGCCGCGCGCGCTCGCTGACCTCACCGTGCCGCCGGCAAATAATAAATATGTAACACTGATAAAAGCCGCAGAAGCGATGACCGGCAAGTATTTAGGGATTCTCGTTTGGCAAACACGACGGGTCATCGCGCCCCCGGCGCCGCTCCGAGGCCGCCAAGTTGTGGCCGGTGCCGTTGTGGCCGACCACTGGCTATTTCTAGTCATCCGGCGATCGGTGACATTCGAAATAGCCGGGCGCGGGTCCTGCGGCGGCTTCCGGCGCGGCTCGGAGGAAGCGAAAGAAGTTATGAAAGTCACGTGCGTCGTACGTACCTGCGTGAGGCGGAGGCGTGTGGTGTCGCGCTCGAAGCACTCGTGTCGGAGGCGCGCGGCGGACTGGCGGCCGGCAGCAGTCGCGGCGCCGGCAGCACGCGCCCCCGCGCCCCCGCGCCCCGCGCCGCTGCACCGTGCGCCCGACGCCGCGCCGTCGTCGGGAGCGCCGCCGCTCGTCGTTTCCACTGACATCAGCGGAGCCGCCTGACGCCTCCCCATATCTCGCACGCACGCAGCTCGCTGTCACCTCTGCGTGACCCTCGCGCCCAACTAGCCGCACCGCCGCACCGCCGCACCGACCGACCTATGTTTCATCGTATAGCTATAACACCGACCATAGCGGTCGACGCTTCTAATTACATTATATCTGCTTATAATATTCTAATTGACACAAAAACAAAGGTTAGGTACCTGAGCCCGAGTTGGCGTGTTGTGAACCAGATTTCGTTTTCACCTGAAGGTGTGTCGGTCCCATAACGCTCACGATAACTTGATGGTGGATGCCAGTCTCAAACAAAACTGTTTAACAGGTGATGGTGAGCCTGAGCGTGTGGAATGATTTAGTTATGATTGAATTCATACATTAATTTCAACAAAGACAATGGTAGGAGTGGTTGTTGACACGTATGCAGTGTGTTTACATACATATGTACTTATCGAGTAGCTATATAGCTGTGTTGGAAGTACTTGTAACCTTTAAGAACAAGATGAATGTTCGCAATGCTTTTATTGGAACATTCTCTTGATTCAGGTGTAAGCAAGCATTGTGTCTTCCTGGTTTTGGGGTAAACGAGAGTCGGGCAAACTCATTTCTTATTAGTCATAGGTTTAATAAGTATAGTTATCTGTTGCTGAAATGCTGATAGTGGTGTCACTACCGATTTGCAATACGAGAAGTACGATTACGTAACACATTGATTCCAAATACGGTGGTTAAGAGATGATAGAGCAGAACCAGAAAAGCAGGACAAAAGATTAACCTAATTAACGAGACATCGTTAATGCATTTTATTTTATTTCAATGCGACACTGAGGTTAACCTACACAAGCATTATTATAAATCTTTCTACGTGTGCATAATGACGTCATTTAATTCATTAATAGCTAATTAACACCAATCAATTTTACGTGCACCACGTGTACCATTTTAAAGCATGTAGGGTTTTACCAATGTCCGCCAGTCATCATCTGCCTAGCCTTTTCCCAACTATGTTGGGGTCGGCTTCCAGTCTAACCGGATGCAGCTGAATACCAATGTCCGCCAGTATCTACCAGATATTTTCGATACCAGATATTAACGATATGTTTACCAGATATTAACGATTTTCGGATTTTAAAGCATGTAAGGTTTTGCCAATGTCCGCCAGTCATCATCTGCCTAGCCTTTTCTCAACTATGTTGAAGTCGGCTTCCAGTCTAACTGGATGCAGCTGAATACCAATGTCCGCCAGTATCTACCACATAAAACGCAACATGAATTTATCTGACAGATATGGTAACCGGGACTTATCCGCAAGTTAAAGACAGTAGGCCATAGAATTTCGTCACCATAGATTTGATAGTAATTGATATAAAGCTGCAACTTCTTATAATTCCTATGGATTACGAGTAGGTACTTAATAATTACTGATAAGTAGTGATTAAGCACTCTCGAGTGTTGTTAGAGGTTCGTGTCGTGTGGTGCCGGATAAGGGAAGGCCACGCCCTTTCATCCCGTGGGTGCGAGGCCACTGCCAGGTCATAATGAGGTCAATTGACAATCCCTACCTATACACTTAAAACATCATAGTACTGATTTCAAACTGAATTGATTATGGCGGTTCATATATCCAATAACGGCGGGGTAATTGCGTGTGTTACCCCGCCATTATTGGAAAATGACTAACAGTAGGAATGGCTTTCATTTTGACAGTTCAATAACATTCATTGCGTTATTTACGTTGTTGAGCCGACCAATTTTTCGAACATATGAATCAATGGATTAGCAATATACTTCAATAGTGTATTGCACAATTAGTGGCTGATCGTTTTTGTTACTTTTGATGCTGATGACAGCCTCAGTCAAAACTTTTATTTATTTATTTAGGTTTGCCAAACATTGTTTAGACATACATTTAAAATAATTTTGAAGGATATTGCTAATCCATTACTTCTTAAGTTCGACAAAATAGTCTCCTCAAAAAAGTAAATAACTCTGTGATTGTTTTTGAACTGTCAAAATGAAAGCCATTGCTACTGATATTGTGTTACGCAATTAGCCCACAGTAACGTTAAATACTAAAATGCCAGGAATATTTCACAGTGCTAAAATAACTCTATTAAAATTATCCTTCATTTCCTTTCCGTCAGAAACTCGAAGATGCCCGGAGTCTGGATTAGCATCCGGCTGAAGCCAATAGGCTCGCCTCTATTACATGGGACAGGGACTTAGGCCCCTCGCCCACGGCGACTTTTTGTAGCGAAGCTGTCGCGCGTTCGCTTCGATACAGTCGCGATGCGGTCGCTATAGCGGTTTGCCCTCGCCCACACCACGATTCTCAGTCGCGATGCAAACGCGATACTATCGCGCTTCTGTCGCGATGCAAACGCGATACTGTCGCACTTCTGTCACGATGCAAACGCGATTCAGTAACAGCACTGATGCTCGGTTCTCCACATCTCTATCACGCCACCTACCCTCCGTTCTCTCCCCGATGTCGTCCGACACGGTCGCGCACTCGCGCGTTTGCTTCGATACAGTCGCGATGCTGAAGCGCGTTAGTAGCGCGTTGACATCGCTTCTGTAGCGCGTTGCAAATGCGACTAAAGCGCGTTAGTAGCGATGCTGTCGGGCGTTTACGAAACGCGCGACAGCATCGCTACAAAAAGTCGCCGTGGGCGAGGGGCCTAGACATAAATTTAATAAACCCAATGAGGCCCATAGCATCCTGATACGCTTTGGAATGGGCAACTAGCTTCATCTTTCTGGATGACCGACTCCTTTGACAATTCAAAAGTGCCTGTAAATGGTTTAATTGAAATAAATGCTTTGAGTTTGAGTTTGTAGTCGCCGAAAGGTTTGACATTTTTTCCTGTCCCTTGAATTAATTCGCAAGAATAATCCTAAATCTATTGTTTTATAATTTTTTTATGGAAAGAAACACCCTATCGCCTTGGGATATCCTTTAGTGATTGTTAATGAATGGATGATTTTGTATTGTTATAGGTATAAATAAATACTTAACTGGAAAAATGTTGGTGCTTTAATACACCTCTGCATACCCCTTCAAAGCAAACAGACGTGATGTTGTTTTACCTTGCCTTTAAAAACACTAGTTGATAACTTCGGTTTACTTGGCTATCGGGATATTCGCAATCGCAACTATACTCCGACCGCTTAACTGAGACGTTGCCTGAGGTAGCTGCGCGGTGCGGGAGGGTTGATAGTTGTCACAAGTTGACGAATCACTGAGCTCTCGCATCTCGTCACCTCTCCCGCACTGCGCTGCTACCTCAGACAACGTCTCAGTTAAAAAACAGATTTAACAAAAAAACACTACAAAGTGAAAAATAACTTTTATTTCGGAAGTCGGTGTCTTTGGATCTGTATTTTAGTTTTTTGCCACCGACTTCCGAAATAAAAGTTATTTTTCACTTTGTAGTGTTTTTTTTGGAAGTCGGTTTTTTTTTTTGTTAAAAAGTTTTTATTTCTCGCTTTTTAGTGTGTCTGTTTATAATGTATCTAAGTTACAATAGTCTAATGCCAACTTGCCTTTTACAAAATATTGCTTTTCCCGATGCAGGGACGTTAATTGTTGAGGAGTTCTCCTGGTATTCCACCATCAGCTCCATTTCACCATTCGCATTGTGACGAGCATAACTTGCTTAGCAACCATATTAAAGTAAGTAATCGAATCGCAAACCGGGAAATACTTATTATTGAGTAGTTCCGATGGCCATCTGTGGTCTTCATCATCAGTTCCACTTCACCAAATGATGCTTTCCGAGAGCAAATGCACGAGTTACTATAAAAAATACCCAAATCGCTATAGGTGTGCCTATAATACTTGAAGAGTTACTTCGATTTCTCCAGGATCCCATCATCAGATCCTGACCTGATGACAATGGGACCACCTGGAAAGTATACCCTTTCAAGCAAAAAAAAAATTTTTGAAATCGGTCTATCCGTCTCCGAGTAATCGGGGAACATACATAAAAAAATAAAAAATAAAATAAAAAAAAAGGTTCCGACGAATTGAGAACCTCCTCCCTTTTGAAGTCGGTTAAAAACATTACGAAGTGCAAAATAACTTTAGTTTCGGAATTTGGTGGCTTTAATTGTTAAGATAATTTTTTTGCCACCGATTAAAAGAATCATCGATATCGATCGATGTGGTAAAGAATTATCACTGACCGTAATACAGTTAAATTTTAAATAAAAAAAAGAACTAAGAACCTCCTCCAATTTTTGAAGTTGGTTAAAAACAAAGCTAGGTATGTTAGTTAATAAAAATGCCCGAAATGGAAAAGTAATATAGATTTACCCTCCACAAAATGAACTCCGGGCACGCCCTCGCCCAATGTCCCTGGTCCGTGTTCGTTCAAACATTTCCCACGCTCGACCCCCGTTGGTTCAGTGGCAATATCTAATGGCACGGTGCGCCATTTAGCGAGTTCAATTCCAAAGATATTTGGTTGTATCATTAAGATTTAATTTGATTATTAATTAAAATCGTTTTTGATACACAGTAAAAGGATTTTATACTAACCCCCGAATACCTTCTCCGACAACACTTGATTTCGTTGTAGACTACACAGAGAGAGAGCGACGGACGGTAAAAGGTAAAGGTTGCATGAGAAGAATAGGTTTATATTCGGCCTTCGGCTAAAGTGCTTGACGGTGTGTTTGAGGGGCAGCTTAGTAAACATCTTAAAATAAACGATGCCCAGTTCGGCTTTAGGCCACAGTTATCTACTGAGTGTACTATTCTGTCCCTCAAGCATATTGTCAGGTACTATACGGAGAGTAGTACAGTATACGCGGTGTTTCTAGACCTTTCCAAAGCATTTGACCTGGTTAGGTATAACATATTGGTGGTGTAAGATGGGGAGTGCCTGACGCCATAACAAATGTGTTTCGGTATTGGTATGGCCACCAAACAAATCATGTTAGATGGCCACGAGTTATCTTAGGAGTACATGTTGGAATACGAGGTAGACAGGGTGGATTGACCTCGCCAGCGCTTTTCAGCCAGTATGTAAACCAGCTGATTATCGAGCTCAGTAGCACACATGTTGGCTGTTCTATTGACGGATTAGTTATGCGGACGACATGGTGCTGCTGAGTCCGTCAATTAGCGCACTCAGGAAGTTGTTGGCGGTTTGCAAGACTTATACAGAAGCGCATGAACTTGTGTATAACGTACAGAAAAACAAACTACTTGTGTTTACGAGTAAAGAGTAAAAAACCAGCTCATATCCCACAGGTTATGTTAAAAGGTGTAGCCCTTGAAAGGTGCTGGATTTTAAGAACTTAGGGCACATAGTTACTGAGGACTTAAAAGATGATGCTTATATGGAAAGAGAACGGAGGGCGTTGGCTGTCCGATGCAATATGTTGGCCCGCAGGTTTGCACGTTGTAATGCAGAAGTTAAAGTGACCCTTTTTAAGGCTTTTTGCCAAACTCTGTACACGTGCACTCTGTGGGTTCGATATATGCAAAGGGCATACAACGCCCTCAGAGTTCAATATTATAATAATGCCTTCATGTGTGAATGTTGCTGGGGCTTCCACGTTACTGCAGTGCGTCAGGAATGTTTGCCGAAGCACATATTGATGGGTTTAATACCATCCTGCGAAAAAGGATGGCGTCCATGATGCGCAGAGTGCGTGGGAGCGTCAACGGCACTCTGAAGGTCATCAACTGAAATTTAATTTGATAAATGAGCTGTTTGTTTTCTATTATTTAAATTAAATATTATTCGAGTGTTATTCTAATTTCTGTCACTGTCGCACAACCATCAAACTGCAAGACGTCCAAGATAGAGAAGGGAACTGCAAGTCTAACTCAAAGCACTTGCTAATTAACGTTTATTATAGGTCGCGGCCTCACTGTACTTGAACAAGAAAAGCTAAGCTGCTCCACGTGGTACGCCTACTCATAGCTACGGAGCAAATAATCACTCAATTGAAAGTTAATATTAATAAAACAAAGTTTATACAATTTCATACCTATCGATCAAAACCGCTGGCACTAAATATATCTTATAAAGGGGTCGCCCTGGCAGAAACTGACTCTATTAAGTTCCTTGGAATAAATCTAGATAAATTTTGTTCATGGAAAAATCATATAAATGACATTTGTGCTAAAATAAATAGTTTTATATACCCTTTGAGGCGTATAAGCTGCGAGGTATCGAGAAATGCTGCAATAACGGCTTTCCATGGCTATATAACCTCCACTCTAAGGTATGGTATTATCCTGTGGGGTCGTTGTGTGGAGATTGATCAAGCATTCGTAATGCAAAAAAAGTGTCTAAGAGCTATATTTGGGCTGAAGCAAATAGAATCATGTCGTCCGTTCTTTAGGAAATATAAAATATTAACTTTACCATGTATTTATATATTAGAATCCTGTATATTTGTTTTCAAACATAAGAGACTTTTCCAGCAAGCTACAAGCTACTATGCCCCACGATCTATGTATACTAATAAGTTATTTCAGCCGAGGACGAATCTTACATTTACAGGTAACAACAGCTATAGTATACAGTGCATAAAGTTGTATAACAAAATACCAAATTCTATAAAAACGCTCCCATTTTCTAGATTTAAAAATAATATGACGAGGTTTTTAATTGAAAAATGCTTTTATAGTGTACATGAATTTTTGGATTATAAATTGTAAGTTTTGTAAACTGCACGGTCATTTTAATTTATTATGGTTATTGTTATTGTGTGCCGAATTTCTCCCATTATTGACATGCTTATTATTGACATTTATGATTATTAATTATTTTTATTATTCTTTTTAAATTTTATAGTGACATTTATTTAATTCAATGACACAATTTTAATGGGATTATCTTTTTACTGAGTGCATGATTATTATCAATAATTAATTTCAATAAAATATGTAGCCTTATTTTATATTTGCACGCCGAAATTAAAGGCAGAATAAGAGAACAATTCTGTATATTTTACCAACCTTCTGTACCTTATTTATGCAAATAAATGACTTTTGACTTTTTTTTTTGACTTTTTAACGTGCCTGTAACGTTTATACATTTCTGTAACATCCACCCAAAGCTCACCGATAAAAAAAACTGACCAAGTGCGAGTCGGACTCACACACGAAGGGTTCCGTACCACAAGGCAACGGCCGAAAAAAAACACGTTTGTTGCATGGGGGCCCTTAAATATTTATTTTATTCTGTTTTTAGTATTTGTTGATATAGCGGCACCAGAAATACATCATCTTTGAAAATTTCAACTGTCGAGCTATCACGGTTCATAAGATACAAGCTGGTGACAGACAGACAGACAGACGGACAGTGGAGTCTTAGTAATAGGGTCACGTTTTTACCCTTTGGATACGGAACCCTAAAAAGTGGTTCAGTACATTGGTATGGAAAAATGTTATTTAATTTTCTTGTATCGAAGGCTATTCGTTTCTTTTGGTACAGTGATTAAATTTTTAATGGTTGGTACTTTTCCAGATCCTTCTAAATGTTACTAATGATAGCATTCATGCAAATATTCCCAGCCACTATGATGCACAACAACTGGCAAGGCGCAGTGATGACAGGTGTAGTAAGGCTGTGACAGAGTGGCGTCTAAGGACTGGAAGACGGGAAGACAGAAGAAGAAGACGATCATCCGGCGGCGAGATGGGGCAGACGAGATTGTTCCCATCGCGGGCAAAACCTGTACGAGGCTGGCACAAGAGTGTGGGGATTGGTACAAGAACATATAACCACCTCCTTTTTGGAAGTCGGTTAAAAATAGAGGCATATGCCCAGAAGTGGGTGAATTCGGACTGTGGATGACGATGATGATCCACATTCCCCTCACACTCCTCACTCCCTTCACCGAGAGGAGGCCTCTGTCCCAACAGTGGAATCATTGTAGGCTGATTATGCTGATGACATTCCACAACTATGATCCAGAACGGGCTTTTGTTGAGTTTACGATTTAAAAATAGGTAACCTGCTATTTTTGCCAGGGATCACATGCATAGGACCCATTCACTTCACAAAAAGTTTTTTTTTTAAATCCACAGTAGGTATTGGCGAAAGTATGCAAGTGTCAACTATAAGGCACCTGTCCCACCACCGGCGATTAACGAGAAGCGAGTAGATACTAATAGCAACTTGAAACAAGATGGCCAGGAACGAGCAGTGAGTGTGACGAGTCGACGACGTAGCGAGAGACGTCTTATTTTTCCTTACCGTTGTCCCCCATAAGACGTATGGGCAACGGGGACAACGGACAATTAAGATTTCACGTTCCCTGTATTCCCGTTGTCCCCGTAATCTGTGTCCCCGTCACGGGGACAACGGGACGTATCAGTGTAATCTTTATTTTATTCATTATACAGTTCTAAAATTATATTTTGAGTTTTAATGAAAGTGCGTGACATGTACCAAGCGAGTGTTCTACCCGCCAAGCGAGTTTCGCTGAGCGAGTACTCTATTTGATAGCTCTTGTCGCTGCGACAAACTAGTACTCGCCAGCGGCACAGTAAAGATATGAACAATTCGGAAACTACGTACTAACGTTCGAAACGGCACACTCACACAGACGCGCGCATCTACGGTAACCCTAAGCGGCACCCGTGACTGAGAGCACCGCGACTATCGCCTTTCTCAAGAATTGGGCTATCAACTGCAAATTTATAGAATTTTACAAATCCGACCAGTAGTTCTAGAGAAAAGGCCGTTCAAACAAACAAACTCTTTAGCTATATTATTAGTATCTAAAGATATATCTACATAGATAGATGAGGGACAAAAAAGAGCTACAAACCTGACGACTACTACCTAAGCATACAATCAGTACTCAACTCAGCATAAATTGCTTAAAAAAAAACTTGTTTATTCATAAAAATGTATATAATAGAAAAAGTGAAATACGCGTAGCACTTATTTTTCGTAGGACTTTTCGTAGACCCGTGCTACGAAGGGCTACGAAACTGAAATTCTCCTACAATTTTTTTCGGTTTCATGAGTAATGCGTAATATTTGTGATACAACTAGGTACATATATACATACGGAGGATCTAAAAATTCATCCATAAAATTCAACGCCTACTACGAATTTTCGGAACATCACCAGGTAGAAAAGTGAGGATCACGAAGGGCGAAGAAGCATAGCGAGAAGATATTAGGCACCTACCTATCTGTAGGTAATATCATTAGCATCAAAGAAAACAATGTCAAGCATCCATTTGTTTACGCTACCTGAGGTTATATATAGGTACATACTTAAGTTATGTACAATCGCTATGCATAACACTGAAACTAAATTGAAAGTGCAGTTTCACGACGTTCGTCATAATTTTAGTTCATTTTTAAATAAATTCTACACTTGATTACTACAGGGATTCAATTTAGCAATTACTTATCTAAACAATGATCTAAGTTGGCTTGCACAAAAGTATAGCAAAACATACTGTTCATATTCTGACCCCCTTGAAATGTTGTAGAGCGTCTGTATGGTTACACAACGCTTTGTCTTCTTCTTTCGAAAGTGAAATTACTGACGACTAAAAGAGAGAGAAATCGGTGTGTAACTACATGTTACATGCTCTGTGTGTAACTATTCATCTGATATAATACGTTTATAAATAAGGGGGTAAATGTTGTTTATTTACGTACATGCAGCGCCATCTATGTTGTTTGAAACTGATTAGTGTTGGTGCGGACATAGAAGTTCTGACTACTCTCGTGAGATGTCAGCATCAGTATAAAAGCCGAGCCAATTTACACAATGGTCTATTGTGGGTACTTGGTCCATCGTTACACCCGTCAGCGTCATATATTGTAATGGGGCTGAATGGAGCATTACACAAACCACTTGCGATTGTTGGAATAGCATCGGGGTTCAATCCGTAAAAGCCGCGGGTCGTTTACTTCTGCAGTACCTAGATACTAAGTACTCTATAGTCCGACTTTTAATTTGGAGTTATGCATGTCAAATAAGTTTCGTTTCTTACACTATTCTGTACTAGAAAAACAAGATTTGGTTGATGGACGCGAAAAAGCAAAAAGACGCCAATTTCAGTCATCTAAGTAACACATATGCTGTCATTTTACTGCAGCTAATTATAAGTCCGACTATAGTTAGGTACCTAGGCCACATGAGTAGACTGAGTGCCTAGGCTACATCGACACACGAACTGTTATCATAAATTCAGTATCTACTACCTGATTCTAGACGCACCAGTGAGTGTTGAAATTCATTTTAACAGTTTGCACGCCGATGTCCTTCACACCGTCTATATTTTTGTTCCAAATTAAGTAGATTCGTCTCCGTAGAAGTTCAACCGTTCCGCCATTTTATGAGTTAACAAATGAACGTTGTATTTGTTCAAATAAACGTTGTATCTACCTTTACAAATCCAACATCCGCTCAACCTAGCTAGCTTTCCAGTACCAACCTACTTAGAGTACCTAATAAATAGTGGTAATCTAAAGGAAACCTACGAATGATCTGTTCCAGAAGTATGTGATGAAAATACTTCTGCTGAACTACTTGTACTTCCCTTACGTCATCCGTAGATAAAGAGCTGATCGTAACTTTACGCCTTAGGTAGGTACCTTTAAATCTACATTTTTCTACAAGTTTGTTACCGCATAACACGTACCTACGGAAGTGAAACGCCGCCGTGTGAATACGAACAATCTGCACATCATATCCTATGGGAAGTTGAAAAATATACCTACGCAATATTTTTATGTTGAGTGGTTTGCGAGCTACAGCGGCCGAGTTGTAGACAATGCTTTCCAATGAGAATGCAAACCCGACATGGTTTAAAAAATAGAAGAATCAAATATCTAACGTAGTTTACATACCAAATGATATGGATGGCAATTTTTGGAGTAGGTGGTACTCATGATGATTTTTTTTACCGGTTCCAAATTTTTACAGGGCGTTCTACCTAATGAACAACTTTCACTATGGGACCAACTCTGAAATCACGAAAAAAAAATCTGCTTTTTCATACATTTTGGTCACGTAGGTATTGAACTTTTGTATGAAACAGCTGATTTTTTTTTCGTGATTTCAGAGTTGGTCCCATATGATTTTTTTTACCGGTTCCAAATTTTTACAGGGTGTTCTACCCATGAATATGAATTGTTAATATTCGTGGGTAGAACATCCTGTATAAAATTTGGAACCGGTGAAAAAATCATTCTGTATTACTAAGCCTACAACGCTACGAGGGTGCTACGGGCAGCTACGGGCTGCTACCGGGTGGTTGATCAAGGTTCCCACTGTCGTATATTTGTGTAGGTAGAGGTACCTACTACGAGAATAGGTAGAGGTCATCTAATTTAAAACTGCACGCCACTTGACAAAAATGTATATACAAACATATGAATACAGGGTGGCGGGACATCGACGTTCAAAATGTAACCATGAATTCGGCACATGATTCTAGAAATTTTCGTCCGTTACCTATAAAAAAAAAATCACGTATTTCATAAAAAAGTGGGCAATACCTACGCGGTCAAAATGTATGGACCAGCAATTTAATAAAAAAATTATCGACTATAAATTTTAACGCAGTGGTGTTCAGAATCCCTATCCATAACCTCTGAATTCATGGTAGCACGTTGCGCGTGGATATCCCTGGCACACTGTATGCAACAAGCTGTGAAGATAGATTTAACTACATAGATCTATGACAATTTTATGACCTTAGAATCGTTAACCGATGCGTTCAAGGGAAGGCTCATAATTACCCTCTAGTACTGTAAAGGTTTCGATCTCCACTAAAGTCAACCTTATGTAGTGCAGGCTGGGTATAATTTAGCGCGGGTTCCATTCAAACATTCAAGCAAGTTTAGAACGGGGTGTCAAATATTTTATTAGGACAGTGTAGACAGTACTAGTTTAGTCGGGAATGTGTAAAGACGTTCAGTCAATATAAACTTAAAGAAATCCTATCGTTGTTTGAATTCTTTGAAGGGCTCATCTGGTCCTACACAGTGCCTTCCATAAGTACCCTGTAAAATGTACATAACATCTGTAATCTTTGACATTATAATCCACGGGAAAAAGTAGGTCAACACCTCGTTAAAGTTGCTGCTGCAGTAGATTATTTAGAATTCCATCATCTATAATATTTTGGTTTCTCAAGGACATTACACATCGTTAATTACTATTATGTAATTCTTTGAAGGTTAAATGATTTAATAACGTTCAACTTTCATCATTCATCACCATATTAGGTACCTATGGATAGTTTTCTGTCATCAGACCTATACGCACCTCTTATGGCAACGGCCGTGGGTACGCTTTACTTTACGTAAATTATTTCATCACCACTGCTCTCAAAACGGTGAAGGAAAACATCGTGAGGAAATTGGTATGTCTTAGAACCAAAAATTCGAAGACATGTGACATCTAACGACCCGCACTGGGAGCTCGTCGTGGATCACGCCCCAATTCCTCTCAACAAGAGGAGGCCTGTGTCCCAGCAGTGGGTACATTGTAGGCTGATTATAGGTACAAGGTACGATGACTACCTTATGTGAGCACATACATTTTCAATCATCTGTCAGTCGGGATAACAGGAAGTGAACGAAAAAGGAAACAATATATTCGTCGTCGTGGACTTGTAAACCTGAATAAAAGTTCGCAAAGGCTCGTTCATCAGTCATGTCAAAGGCTTGGTCATGAAAATGGAGCCATTATTTTGTCTGCATCATACGGTTTCCCCAGATATTCCCAAAGGAAGCTAAATAAGCCAGAGCTCCTGGAAATTATTCAGCCTTTCGCTTTACAGCTAAATATTGTAGGTACCTTAGGGAATATTCTTAGTGAAGGTAGTTGCAATACTGGCATAAATTGCAGGTATTACTTATGTATTGACATTGATTGATGATATTTGTAATAGATCTGTTTGCTAGGTACAGCAATTACCTTAGAATTGAATGATGTATCTATATCTAAATAATAGTTACCATTTTTAGACCATCTTGTAAATCTTTCTTTTTTTTTGTGGCAATCTTTCTAGGGGATTATGTTGTATTCTATTATCAAAAATTAAAAAATCTATTATTTCATTTGTTTTCTTAAATAAACTTTTTTTTACTGGCCTACGTTGTTCCACTCCTGGGCAAAGGCCTCCCCCCACTCCTTCCATCTTTCGCGAGCCCGCGCGTCCTCCCTCCAGTTTTGACGGAACCTAATACTTCACGTAAATACGCGCATGGCTAGACTGGCAACTTGTAAACATGCTGCGGGCAACACCGCCTCACATTTAAAACTCGAAACGTTCCCAGCAAATGCAGAAACACTTTGCTTGTTTAGCATGAATACTGGCTTTGCGGTCAATACCGGGGACTTTGTGTAGCTTCAGGCGGTGACACTTGTACCTCTACTGAAGTACTGTCTGTTCCATAAGATTTCAGAAGTTTCGAGAAGTAATTTTATTGTGTAGTGAAATGCGACAGTTCACAGATATTTTAGTAGAGACATTCCGCCCATGTTGCTGCCTCTGCTTAGCGCGGAGAGTTAAAAATCCAACAATGTGTTTTGCGCTGGAATCATGCGCTCTGGTAGATTCTCAATGTTTGGTATAGCACCAAGAGTTGAAAATCCAGTGCGGTGGGTTTGCAGCTTGGCATTCAGTTTTGAAAAAAATAAAACGTTTCTTGAATTTTTTTAAATTTTTTTATTTTTATGTACAAATAGAAATTCCCTTAGGTAAAATAAACTTACTTAAGTCTTAAATTATGATACTATACAGAGTTTGTACGACGGAATGCGGGCAGTGTGGGGAGATCCCGAATGTAGGAGTTATGGCAAGTCCTTATGTGCTGGTGCTTAATAAATACGAAGTAGTACGATGTGCATCCTCTATGGAGTGTAGCTTGTTAGAACCGAACTAAGTATATCTACGTAAATGTTAAATTCGTTTGAAAGAATACTAGCATTTTTATTGCTAGTGACATCGGGACATCGTTTAACCCAACATCCCGATGTAAAATTTGAGTATGATCACTGTAATGTTTGGTAGTATCTAAAATTAGGAGGATCACAGACGGAGGCCGGGGTTGGTGCTGGCGATGTAGTTGAGGAGTTCGTCTGAGTCCTCGCAGATGACGGGCTTCTCGTGGTAGCAGGCGACGTCGTGCCACGCGATGCCGTCGTTGTACACGTTGTTGAGGACGCTGAGGCAGGATTCTGAGGTCGCGTTGATGTCGAACTCTGCGTTGTCGGGCTGACGCTGCTTCTTGTGGCCGGTCTGAGACCAAGGGTTGTAGCCCCAGCCGTTGGGGATCTGTAAAGGAATGGTAATGGATTACATATTTCGATGTATGCACCAGTATCTTCTTACTTAATAACGGATTCCTCGGGTTATTCTGGAAATATACAGGGTTATTTGTAAAACACCAGCAACCTCTTAAGAGGTCATTGTACTCATCATTATGAACAACTTTTACTATGGGACCAAACCTGAAATAGCGAAAAAAAAACCAGCTGTTCCCTACATTTTGACGAGTTATACGAACATAAATGTAGGGAACAGCTGATTTTTTTTTCGCGATTTCAGGTTTGGTCCAATAGTAAAAGTTGTTCATAATGATGAGTACAATGACCTCTTAAGAGGTTGCTGGTGTTTTACAAATAACCCTGTATTACGGATTTATTATGAAGAGTTTCCGCCCAGAAGTTGTTAAATCGTCGTTAGCATTGCAAATGAGCCATTTAACACTATCATAAAACCCAACTCAAACAAGTGCCGAAGTTTAAACACTGTGCACTTAAGTGCTATAACGTAATAGAAATACTTCAGTGTTCGAAAATGCGTAATAACTCAACTTTCACACAACAAGGCACCAATTGTACGCACAGGTGTGTCTTCGAAAGTTTATGATTCAGTAAATAAGTACGTGACGGTAATGGGGAAATTCCACTTTTCTTTGACGGACATATGTAACGCATTAGTTCCGAACATACCAAAGGAACTTTACGAGTTCTTACAATAATGTAAACAAATGTGTACTTTTCGTAATGTAGGAGCATTACGAAAAGCAAAAGAATAGGCCAGGCCAACTTCTTTTAGTCGACAGCCATGCGTTGCGTGAAAAGAAAAAGCAGAATCTTTATAAGTGCCAATACCGTGATTTTTAATCTGCTTGCCAAGGGAGATGACCCAGTTTCATCGTACCACAGTCCAGTGCATTGTACCGATCTATGAAGACTATAAAAAACTAAAAGATTGAGAGTAAAGTAACTTGGTACCAACCTGGTTGGTAGGGGACAGCTTATCGCGGTTCGCGGACCAGAACCAACCGAAAACATTCTTGGGCTCGAGGTCCTTGCGGTTTTCACAACCCTTGAAGTCACAAAGGCGACCCGACGTCCAGATATAAGGCACATCATCTGCAATAAGAAAATAACGTGTCTCAGTATCATTTCATGAGGTCACAGCAATAAAGACGCCGCAGGGTCACACTTCAGATGTGCTAAGAGCGTCAATGTCCATTACAATATTTATAAAAATTATCTAACGGTGGGTGTAGTGAAATGTGAAGGCTCCCAATTACGTGTCGCCTTCACATGCTGGTACTTCGAAGATGCCATTAGAATTTCACAACATTCTTTAAGTAAGTACTCACTTTGCTGGATGAGCTTGAAGATTAGATTGTTTTCTTCTTGCGTCTCCATGGAGACAAGGTCCATGCAGTATTCGCGGCAGATGTTGCGACCTTCTAGCCAGTCTACTTTTCTGTTGGCTAGGGCGGGAACATGTCCACTGTAGAAGTAGTTGTGACCTCGGTAGAAGAACTCTTTTGGTCCTAGAAGCAAAAGGAAAAAAAGAATTTTAAATGACGTTTAAATAATGCATATCGGTTGCAATACATCCGACTCAAGGCTGAGTCGTCTTAGTCACACGAATCGTATATAATATTTAACACTGTATTGCTTCTATTTAGTGAGGCGTTAATGGGTCATTATTTAGGGCGGGATAAAAAAAAAAAAAAAAAAAATTTGGTTATTTTTATTAAATTTGCTTTATTATGGACGAGAACACGCATAATAATTACAGATAAAATAGAATTAAAGATGGATACAGCTTATTTATTAAAAAATCTCAGTAAAACGTTTTTTGTAGGTAACGAAAGTGATCGTAAAGACCACGAAAAATAACACTTATATGAATCATAATCAGTCTCTTAATTTAAACCTCTGTTGAACCTTAACCAAAGGTACGTATAAAACTAAGAACAATAATTACTTAGAGAACAATGAACTTAAATAATAATTAGTTATGAAAAAAAAAAAAACACTTTGACCACGAAAGTGATGTCACCTACGTTACCTCACTAAATTAATCTTAATTTGAGCCAATGCTATCTGAATCAAAGAAAAAAATACGGTTTTTACGGGAATACGGTGCTCCAGCATACCACAGTATCAGTTGAAGAAGGTCTAAGTTTACCAAGACAGTGCTCACGCGATGTGGATATTTAGCCTGAATTCGGTGTTTCAGAAGGTATAGCGAGCCTGCAGCACTTGTGGTATCTGGATCCAACGCAGAAGCCATTTCAGATGGAGATGGCGAGCTTGCTGCACTGGTGTAATGTAAATTGAACGCTGCTTCTGTCTTCTTCTAAGGCAAATGGAATATTTTTCTTTTTCTCTATTAACTTCTGCATTGTAATTTTTTTATGCTCTCGTCTTTTTGCCTTCTTTTCTTCATCATTAGTTTTGTTGCGAGTTCTGGCCGTAGCTGTAAGAAATATTTTTTTATTTTTTGATAAATCGTATTTCGTTATTAAAATTCATGGAATGTTAAACTGTTGACCATATGAGGTAGCTTGAGGTATTGGCGACTGTACCACCCCTATTCAATAAAATGATCTAATTGTGAACAAAAGAAGTCAAAGGATGCTGGCTTCAGCAGTGTTATTAAGTCGGCATTAACCCTTTTTTAATCTTGACCACGAAAATGAGGACCACGAAAGTGACAATTAAGCACTTTACCGGTTCTAGTATGAAACAGTATTGAGGTTAGAAAAAATACAATAGCTTATTTGCAACATATCCATAATTCGAACAGAAGAAGTATGTAATTCTATTTTTTAATTACCAACTTACCAAAATACAGCTGTCATGAAAGTGATGCACGATCTTTGACACAATATTTTTAACACACAGAATATGTTTTTAAACAAAAACCGTTAATATTTTCAATCTAAATTTTTTTGCGATGTTAAAACAGCCAATTATAGTGTTGCTACTAATAAGTATATTTTGGGTTGACCATTATTTAGTTAAAAATTGTATAAAATATGAGTGACCACGAAGGTGGTGATGGTTTTCGGAACAAAATAAATCGTAAAAAAAATTAAGGATATAAGTCTGTTTATTTTTTGTCATTCATTTAAGCTACAGTAATATACATTATTCATTACAAAAACCTAATGAAAAGGTCCGTTTTCACTTAAATTATATTTTTAATAAACGCAAGAAGTCCAGTGTATATCACCTGAACAGACCACGTAACGTGATTTTTATTTAAAAAAAATTAAATTTCACAAAGTTTTTAATAAAAATAAATATTTAAACAAACATACAGTAATAAATAAAGTAAATTTCAGTTATAATTTGAATCAATAACACTCATTTCTATTCTGCTTTGTAAATTATTACGCCTGAACAGAATTTCACCACCTCAAATAATGACCCTAATAGGCGGCAATCGAAGAACTTTGGCGTGACAGGTCACGTACCTACATATCAAACTGTAGTATCACGGTCGTGACATTGAGGTGCCTGCGAGCAATTGTGCTATTATCACGCGTTATGTCAGTGTCGCAATACAAGACGCCATTACATAACATAACGGGCCAAGCATTGCGACCTTTCCTCCTTACTTAAAAATGCAAACGACATATTTCAAGCTGCTTAAGGATAATGTCAACAAAAGCGATAAAAAATGTTAAATTCAAAAAATAGATCAGCTCTGATTTAAATGGTGTTAACTATTATAATGACGTGGATCGATTTATTACGCAGTCGCGATGTCCTTGATTTATTAATTTTATTCTAGCTCTTTTGAATATAATTGAGGCATTCTGAAATATCCACTTTGAAGACCTAGATATTATTATTCAGTGTAAATGTTATAAAAAGTCCGTTAGGTAATCGTTAGTTTACGAAATGGATAGATATAGGTTTATTATGTGAGAGCTATCTATTGCATCTCAGCCTTGACGTGAACAAATGAACGACAAGTCCTGCTCAATTGAAATAGTTCATAAGTTCAATTGCTTAAATGCACAAAGGATGCAGCTAGTACATATCGCGGCACGTTTGTATACAAACCGTTTGTACATAGCTATCTATGAAGTGTATCTAAAAGCATCCGCGACCTACATACCTAACCGGCTATCTCCTATTTGTACTTCTACAAACTGGATCGTACGGTGTCAATTCTTTCATCATTAATTCAAATATTGGGCTGAATCGTTGCATGAAGTATGTAATATGTTTATTCTAAGTCTACATTAGGTATGTGCAGAAAGATTTTGGTAGACGATGTTGCAACGGCCGGGCGCGGTGGGGCTTGCGGCTGCGGGCGGCGCTGCGCGGCATACATGTCACAGATGCGTCGTCGGTCACGCGCGGCGCCAACTGGGCCAAGGATCGCTACCGGATGCGATTTTTATATTTAACCAACTGGCCAGTTCACGCCTATTGTCAAACCGATAATCCTAATTATCTGCATTTATTAGATATCTAATGCGAAAATATGTAACCGTTTAGCGTTTTGTATCTAATTGTTAACGCTACATTTTTTATCAAGTTCGTTTAATTGTCACAACAACAATAACAAGGACAATGTTGTCGGTAAACAACTTTACTGGGAAAAATCTTGAACGTCCATTACTATACAATGTTGAAATGTCGGTACAGCTGAAAGTTCATGACAACGGTAATCTCTACTTAGCTACGTGCAAATCTTAAGTTAAGACAATTACTACGTCGTCGCCTAAAGCTTCGTGAAGGTTCTATTTTTTGTACACGAGTCCTATTTAGACAGTAATTATAGTGAATCGCATCGTTATTAGTGATTTTGATTACAATTTGAATGCGTTGAGGTTCGCACGACACGCCGACGAACATACACAATGATTGTGCTTAGACCTTGCTCAGTGACAGCCTGACGGATATGCGATTGTCCTCTGAAATCCGGCACGGAGCCGCTGACATCAGATGCACGAATGTCTGGCTAAATTTATAGCTTAAGTTAGACATACATTTGGCTTTCAGTAAGCTCTGTGCCAGGATGCAAGATGAGAAAAAACCATTGAAATTGCGCCACTTTTACCGTAAGCGACACCGCGCGTGTTTTGTTTATAAGACGATTAAAAAAATACCCGCTTCGGATGTGTTAGGCTGTCCTCGGGATGTACAGTGAGTGATCGTAAAGTTTTGTTTTCACTTCTGTCGGCACTCCTGGAGTGCCACTGTTGGCAAAAAAAAATTGATTCCTCTTATCTAGGGGTATCCGAAAATACCCCATGTATGTTCCGCGATTTTAGACAGTTTAGTTTTAGCTGTCAACGGGATAAGTGCCCAAAAGGCTGGCAGCATTACCACGTTGGATGGCAATGCTTATTCTTTGGGCTAAAATAGGCCAGCCCTCTAGTCACGTGAAGAGTCAACCAACCAACTGAACTGATTGACAGCCTATTATAATGGTTATTGGGATTTTGAACTACTACAGTAAACATTTACAACTGTCATAAAAGGTGCTCCACAATATTATTCTAACTCATCGAAATGAACCGTAAAATGTTATTACTTATACGATTAGTTGGCGTTAATTTTATGAATCCACGAGCGGATGTAAAAGATGAATTATTATTATAGTCAATACTATAATAATAATTCATCTTAGTTACGTTCCTTTCGATATTACAATCCAATGATTGTAATATCGAAAGGAACGTAACTAAGATGAAGGCTGTATTGCAAAACCTAGTTTTGTTTATATGTATAAGCCTAAGCTAAGCTAACTAGAGCAGTGGTGGCCAAGAGAGCAGTGGTGGGCAAGTCGCGTAGGTTCGAACCCAGACAGGCGCTTTACTTTGTGTAAATTGTTTCATCACCACTGCTCTCAAAACGGTGAAGGAAAACATCGTGAGGAAACCGGCATGTCCTAGAACCAAAAATTCGAAGACATGTGACATCTGCCAACCCGCACTGGGCCCGCGTGGTGGATTACGGCCCACTCCCTCTCACCTAGAGGAGGCCTGTGTCCCAGCAGTGGGAACATTATAGGCTGATTATGTATGTTATGTAAGCTAACTTTAAGATGGACATCCGAAAAACAGGAAGCTTTTGCAACACTTCGAATTCGCCTAGAATATTCTAACACAATAATTTAAGTATATCAAGCATAAAATCATAATAATTTATCGGAGGCATAAAATATGAGAACATTACGAATGTTAAAAGCTCAATTTAACGATGACTTCGATTTATAGTCATCGTTAAATTAACTGCATCGAATCAAATGTCATTCTAAAAGATATGAGTAATTCGTATATTATAGTGAGCTATCAATAGTGTCAATCCCTAGTATGAAGTGACAGCTCACTTCAAGCTTACTTCGCCTAAGTTTTCAAGGTAAGATTTTTACAGAATAGCACTAATGAATACTAAAACAGAAGATACAATTCGAGGCCTTAACTGCACAGTAATTGCGTAACACACTATACATCAGAATCTGAATCATTTTGAAGGATACTGCTAATCCATTGCTTCGTATGTTCGAAAAATTTGTCTGCTCAACAATTTCAATAACGCAATGAATGTTGTCAAAATGAAAGCCATTCCTACTGTTACAATTATCCCGCTGGACGAAAGTTAAGTAAGTTTAAACACAACATGACATTTATTAGTCAAAAGCTCTTGAATTGTAGGTTACATTTCGGGGCTCTACAATTCAGAGTCCGCTCTACAATGGTTGATTATTATTTCAAACCCAGGTGAAATAATATATGTATACCACAAGGGTTAATTAATCTACACTTACAGGTTTAGTTTACTTCACCTACATACGAGCAGGTAGGTATTTGCACAGCGTTATCAAACCTACAGTTGAATTTCGCCATTCCGTACATTAAGCAAATTGTAAGTCATAATTTATCTTCATATGCCAGGGATATAACACAATTTGAAAGTTTTAATAACAGGCACTAAATGAAATATTACTGTTTGTCTCATTAACAAACCGTTTTATCCGATAATATTCGTGACCCATGCCCATGACCCGTATTTTGAACCCATAAACTTACGATGACATAGCTTTTAGCATAGTCTTCCATCCATATGTGTAGGTATACTTACGGAAATAATACGTAAGGATTATAACATTTAGGTACATAAACGTTAATATATTCTGAATATACTAGAAAGACGGTGGCAACTACTAAAACAAAACATGAAATAATTGAGGTGTTGCGAACCGGAATGGTTGGGAACAACATTATTATTGTCTGTTTTGCTATTAGGAGGTAAAGGTTGAAATTAAGAGCTTTATGGACATAAGCACCAATACCAGAATGCAACAGTCACTTTAAAAATGTGTTGGCCTATAGACAATTTATGACAGGCACTGTCTAATCTAAAGAACGACCGTTTAACGAATAAAGAAAACTAGTTTGAACGTCTATACCTACAGCACCATGTTGCTGATGCCTGATCTTACGCACATTTTTACATAATAAAGCCATACGAAGTGGCCTTGTACCTCAAATGAGACACAATGAGTCGGCGCATACATCTGCCAGCTGCATTGCTGCAGAAGAGTTACTGCACCGAACAGTTCGGAGTGGAAAAGGGTACGACATCATGGCAACCGTTTGCCAACCGATTTTGTCCCCCATCACTTTTTAAATAAGTGTTGGAATAGGTTGAGGTGATTCACCCCTCTGCCTGAGCCCGCTCGATACGTTTTCACCCATGTGTATAATGCGTCACATCGCTCATCTCTGCTTGCGTGAATGACCAGCAAAATGGTGGCCGCAAAGGCCTCTTTAATTCTTTTTTGTAACGGTGGTTATTGTGCTCGTAAATTCGTAACAGTGTTTGGTTTTTACTTGTTGTGTCAGAACTAAGGAACTTTATCTAACTAAGGGCTGATATTTCCAATGTCACCGTGGAATAAAATTGACGTCTGACAGTTTTGATATGGAAAAACTGTCAAATATTTTAAATAAATTCTGGGATAAAGTTACTTACTTAACTGGCGTTCGAAAAGTCAGCCCTAAGGGTAATGACGACATACTACAACTTCAAAATGATATCAAGTTGTAGTAGGTATAAATATCTTCCAAAAAACACAATAATTTTTGCTCGGCCACACCCAAAACATCTCATCATCTTTACTCAGATGGTCACTAAGCTAAACAAATTGAAGTAGTTTCCAAATGTTGCAATTCTTGTAAACGGTGTAATGACGTATTTACACAAGACGCATTAAAAAGATGCTTACAAAAATGAAGAAGAATAAAGATCCACTGTGGACGACCGTGAGCTCAAACCTCCACGTTTGTAAGCTTATAATAAAATAATTAATTCCAACTTAACGATGCCCCATTAAAAGTACAGAAGTTGTGCAGTAAATATGTCTTGTGTCGTCAAGGTACTATTGCAATGGTCGAAGATAAATAATGTACCACTCGGAATACATGTTCGTCACTATTATAATATGTAAGTAAATGTACTTATGTGCTTACCGTAGATAATGCATGGCTACTGACAATGTTTATAAATTAATCCCACACGCTGCTTACTTTATTATATCTGAAGAAGGCCTAGAGAATGCTTTAGGAAGTTTTGTAAATTGTTGATTGTGAAACGTATACGTAACGTACGTACATACGTCCGTACGTATACGTACGTAGAGTGTTCCCTCAATGTCTGACAAATACCTACCTACTTCAATAACATGTTTGCATTTCTGTCTCTTCGTTTGTTAACTTCTAATAGAATCAAAATTAAGGCGTTTTTGTGATTCTAATTAACGTTCCGAGCGACATTAAGAACTAAAATAACGATAAAAACATCTGTCACGGACGTTTTTACGATTCATTGCTCACCTACAAAATCCATACATATTAAAATGGGAAAATAAATCTTTTATACCAGAAATTTAAATCACGGAACTACAAAACAGCTAAAATTTATTACCATTTGCATAGGAACAATGCAACAATATAAGTGACAATAGCTGCGAAAAGAGAAAAGACCTAACAGGCTAACACAGTGTCTATTTATAAGTCTCAACACTTTCACATCACAAAAACCGATTAAGATAATAAACTTGAAGTTAGTGTCTATGTTACAGTCATAGTGATTAAATAGCTATTATACATAATGACTGGTCATTATAAATAATAGCAATTTTGACTAGGCAATGTGATGAATTAATCACTTTATCCGGATATTATTCATAATAGCGGGTCAAAGTTAGCCAAAGTAATAAATACGGTCTAACTGACTTGTTACCCCTCCCGCTCTTCATCCCCGTGATCACCGCGATCTCGTGGCTGACGCAATAGATCCGTCAAATATAACACAAAGTGACCAAGAAATAGTAATTGCGATAAAAAGAAACAAGATATTGGAAACATCAGAAAATTAGTTGGACAATCTCTGAAAAAGCAAGCAAATAAAATGTTAGCTCTATCTTCGGTAAAATATCCTGCTGCTAATACAGGCGATAATGTAGTGGTGAAAATTCCTGATGTAAACCGCGCCAAAGCCGATGATAGAAACATTATGGCTGTCATAATTTCTCAGAAGACAGAAGGAATGTATAAGTTAGGCACTGAGCATGGGATTCTAAATCAACTTTACGCAAGGAATCAGTTCACTGTCTGCAAAAAAACGTTTACAATTACTACCCAGTTAATTCATGTCAGTTCATTTAAAAAAAAATATTTTTGTAGTCTTTAAAGAGTTATACCAAATACTTGTATTGATCTCTGTGTTTTTTTTTAATTTTGTTTTATGGCTAGTGAGCTTTAAATTTACTTTATAAATTAAAGTTAAATAACTTTATAACAATGTTAATTAACGTAAAATTATTATCTATGACAATGTTATTTTAATTCTTAAAATAAACATTATAATTATTACTTTTCAAATAACAGTATAATATTGCTACACAAATATAGTTAAGGTATGCTTAAGGCAAATTGAAATAGGTATAATTTTATAATCTACTTGTTTTATTACATTATCCAAGTCTTCGAAGATATTATTTAAAATTGCTAGTTAATGTGATGATTTCTGTGTCAATTATCACTTTATCTAAATTGAGTAGACATTATAAATAATGGCTAGTTATTATATATAATATCTGGATTTATTACTTTGACTGTAACATCTACATAAATATTAACACTTTGAGGGACACTAAACGTCCAATAGGCGTAATAACAATAAAACTTCTCCTTCAGTGCCTTTCAACCGGGTCCTCGACAGGACAAATAAAACTTTGAATTTACTACTAGGTACCTACAGATAAACAAAAGAAGAACAGTTTTTATTATTAACTACCTAGCTGAACTTCGCACCGCCTCAGATTTTTTTTTGTTATTTTTTCCCATGTTTTAATCATTAGGAATCCTCACGGGTGTCTCCAGAACACCTTAACAAAGTTTAATCACAATCTGACCAATGGTTTCGGAAAGCATAGAGCACAAACATACAAACATTGATTTTTATTTAAATAGATTGTGCAAATAATTTCCACGCAGTAATAAATAAAGAAACTAATAATACAATGTCTAGATTCGCTTATTGTCTTGATTAATTTCGTAGCAAAATCTTCCTATTTCCTGGTTTCACTCTATGATTGTTTGTGGTAAATATGCATTAGACCGCGTTGCCGTCGAGTTTATTAAAAAAGTAAAAGCGGTACATAGTCTTAAACAAGTTTAAAGAAACAAGATGTTTTCTCCGACAATAAAAGATTGCGGAAGTGCGATAATTACTGAGAGAAAATAAGTGTAGGTACCCTTTAAAATGATATCGTCGATTACTTGAAGGGCCAAGTTACACTTACAAAGTTACGACATACAAACGAATAACCGAGATCTGTTGCATAAATTGTTGGATAATACTTAATATTAATAATACGTCAGACAAATTTAATTTATTGGCAATAATACCACTCACTTTCCACGAAGTGAGTACGAGTTAAAGGAGGGATAAGGCTTTAGGGAAAAATGTTTTAGATAATTTCGTTTTAAAGCAGTATCCAGTAAACCTAGTATCTACCTACTTCAGTACCTAGATTATAGATCATCATGGTTTTTGAACACTAATAAATACTCTGAAAATATATTCAATAGAATATACCTATATATTTAGATAAAAGAAAATAAAGGTCTTACAAACAACCAATGCATTCTTTCTTTGACAGAATGAACTATGTCCTACTAAATCGATTCAAATCGAATAGAAATATTCTAAGTTGTGCAGCGTTGAGCTCCTTGAATTCTGAGTAGAGCTCTACACGATTACTGACAAATGCGTGCACTGACAGGTCCACTTAAATCTGCATGGCCCTTTCCTCAAAAGATCATATCAGACATTATCTGCATGGTTCGATAATTGATCTGACCAAGATTATGTCTGGACTTTTATAGAGACTGACGTCTGAGTTTGTTTCGGTACTTATTCTCAAATTTTTGACGTGACATGTGTTTTTTTATCCAGAAATAAATATAATTTGTCGAACTTGGTGTGACTTTGCCCTTGAATGTTAACATTGGTATATTAGTATTTGTGTAAACAAAAATCACATTCCTAAACTGCTAAATATTTATGCCTATTTACACAAACGTGTTATTTATTGAAGACGAATATTAAAGTTCAAGTTTAAAATAAATAGGTACTCTAAATATGTCACACCCGTATGATAAATAAAAAACTTTAAATACAAACTTTACTTCTTTTTTCCGTAATCCAGTAGTAGGTATTATGAAATACGTTATTGTAACTGGTTTAAAAAACCGGGCAAGAGCGAGTCGGACTCGCGCACCGAGGGTTCCGTAACATCATATGTTTTTAAATTTTCATCGGCGAGGCCTATATTCGTAAGAGAATTTTAACACTGTGCATTGTGGTATAGAATATTGCAGTTTTATGTCAGCGCCATCTCTTGACCGATAGTGGAACTAATGTATCTTTTGTTGATGATTTCTGAAAAAGTGTGCTATTTAGAGACTTCGTTTTATTTTTTCCTGTAATCTTTACATCAACTTCTATCACATACAATTATTTCAGATTTTTCTCTTTGGAAACTTCGGAGATAAGGGGTACGGTATTTTTTTTTTACATTTTTCATCAAAAGTCGAAAGCTATGCGGCCTAAAAAAAACTTTTTCAGACCCCCTTTCAGTCCCTGTTGCAAAAAATATACATATATTTTTATTTCTTTCTTATTTGCAAAATAGTTGGGCAAACGTCATCTAAAACTATTCTAAATTTCAAGTTGTTAGCATTAGTAATTCTTGAGATATCCAGCTGTGACAGACAGACAGACTTCTCACCATAAGGGTTCCGTTTTTACCATTTTGGTACGGAACCCTAAAAAAGTTCAGTTAGCCTACTGAGTCAGTGAGTGCTCGTTGGTTATATTTATTTACGTACCTACTTACTCTTATTTTTTGTTTCATTTCATTAAGAGGTGTTGAGAATTGAGATCATAGATATAAGAAGTGTGCGAGACATTTTTTTATATTTCTATGGTTGAGACACACCGTCTAACTCATCTGTTTATTTGATTCTAACTGAAATCTACTTGACATTTCATATTTTTTGCCTAGAACAAAAGTATGACTACAGTACTCCCAAAGCTTATTATATGTTGATAGAAAACGATGGAAAATTCTACATAATTGATATGTTCCGTCTCGAAATAATTCAATTCAAATGTGAAATATGCAAAATGTTGACCAAAAAAAGTGGATTTTTGTTTTAACAGTCAACAGTTGTTTAATCACTTCAACATTTGGAAGAAGAAAAAGCATTTGGAAATTTTCCGTGACTAACATAAAGAATATGCGTTTCGTACCTATATCATTAACACTACAAAAGTCATTTAGTTAGACTACGCACTCAAAAACTGAACTGGCAGGTTGAAAATATAGTTATATCCACGTACATTAAACAACTTTAAAAAAAGAGATCTCATGACGAGAAAACGGAAAAGTGCTTTTCCCAATTACGAGAACGTACTTGAGTGCGGACGGACGTCGGGGGGAGAGGGGGGAGGAAAGGGAGGGGCGGCCCCGTCCTCCAACGAGTCCGCGACCTTGCGAGGTCAATGACCCGCGGAAGCTTTTACTTTTCTACGTGATAATTACTTAGGTACCCATTCTTAGTTTAATAGATTACGCGTAAGCCGTACAAATCGTGCAATGTTTATTTTTTGGAGCGTGTTTTAGTACTTGTGTACTTGAAATTATGGTCTTAAATGAACTTAGGTAAGCTGTCTAGTGTTTTTAAATTGATTCATCAGATAAAAATTAATCAGAATCCGAAATTAGAATCAGTAATGGACGAAAGTTATAAAATTAGAAATGACGAAGTAACAGGAATTTATAAAAGACCGCATTCATGGAAAATACCTATGTAGTTATTTTGTAAGTATTTTTTTCTATGTGAGCCAGTTTAGCGTGTATAATAAAATTAAAATTATCCATACTAATATAAACTTGAAAGTAACTCTGTCTGTCTGGTTGTCTGTATGTTACCTTTTCACGCCTAAAACACTGAACGGATTTCGCTAAAATTTAGCAGAGAGATAAATTGCATCCCGGGCAAGGACATAGGATAGTTTTTTATCGACATACCTCGCGGGTGAAGCCCGCAGGCGGAAGCTATTGTATCTATATAATAATTCATCATCTGCCTAGCCTTTTCCCAACTATGTTGGGGTTGGCTTCCAGTCTAACCGCGAGCGACTGCCTATCTGACCTCCACAACCCTGTTACTGGGTAATACGATCCCCTTGGTAAAACTGGTTGTCAGACTTTCAAGCTTCTGACAACCCGTAACGACTGTCAAAGATCCACGAATGACAGCCAGGACCAACGGCTTAACGTGCTTTCCGAGGCACGGGGAGACCTTGGTATGTAAAGATGGTCACCCATCCACGGACCAACCGCGGCAAAAGCATAGCTTTACCTGATCGATCGACCCGTGCGGCTGTTATTAGGTACTTAGCCACAAGCCCCTCCAAAAAATTGTGTATCTATAATTATTATCATAAAAACCTAGCGAAACGACAAAGCATGAAAAATCGGAGCACCTCTATAATAATAATACCTATACCTACTACAGTTTTCTTAGAAGGTTTTTTTATACGACTCTTAGGCATAGTTCACGCAATAATTTACAACCTTAAGATAATGATCACAAATTAATATCATTAGAAGCCAGTTTTCTCATCACGTCCGTCTAAGGTTGCTTTAAGCTAAATAAGTTCAAGGCTTCTTTCTGTGAGTTCCTGGTACCATCGACCGCATGTTACTAGAGAAATATTGACCATAAACTGGCCTTAGCGTAGTAAGGAGTCTCTCTAGAATAAGACGCCAGCTTGTACTGGTTTTTTAATACATCTAGCGAATGATAAATGAGGTCAATTAAATAAATTAATTATTAGTAATCAGCACCCTAATTGAGTACACACTATAATATCAATCTCAATCTGAAACATTTTGAAAGATATTGCTAATCCATTGCTTCATATGTTTGAAAAATGTGTCTGCTCAACAACGTAAATAACGCAATGAATGTTGTTGAACTGTCAAAAGAGTCAAACCCATTGCTACTGATAGTGTGTTACGCAATTACCCCGCTGGCTTATTTTGTCATTTAAACGTCAAATAAATGCAATGATTTAGAATGAGATTTAAACGTTATTTATCAAAGTTTAGAATAATATTCTTACCATTACTATAGCGTGGGGGAGAAGCATAATGAAGCCATTTAATATTTATTCAGACGTTTTTTGTTTACTATATTAAATAATATTATAAAGATGAGTTTTAATCTTAGGAGTTATCTTCGGAACTATTAATCCGATTTCCAAAATTCTTTCACTAATGGGAAGCTACAGTATTGTCGAGTGCCATGCCATAGGTGGGTATCAAGAAATTTCATGCGGACGGAGTCGTGGAGAAAAGCTCATAAAGGTAGAAACTAGATATTTTTAATGAATAATTGAAATGAAAAAAGAAAAGATAAAGTCAGGCGATTGATGAGCCTTTTATCCACGTGCATCGAATAGTTCAAGAGTTTTCAAAACCTGTCTACTCTACGCTCTACCTGTACCGCTCTACCTGTCTTTAAGCTGAGGCATAATGTAAATGAATGATGAAATATAAAAAAAAAAAAAATATACGCTAGGACTAACAGTATTTTTCTCTTTAAATAAATTACATCCCGTTGGAGGTAAATATCGGGATGTTATTGAACCAGCTGCGCCACATGGTTTCATCCGCATAAGTCTCGATCCCGTGGGAATATCGAGATAAAAATTTCCTAATCCCGGCCATGGTCAACCCATCTGCCTAATTTCATCCAAATCCGTTCAGCCGTTTTAGCGTGAAAGCGTAGCAAACAAACATACAAAAAATCTAATCTTTTCTCTTTATAATATTAAGTTTAGACGTATATTTATTATTATTATACATATAGTCACAACGACAACACTACTAACGTAAAGCCTTATTTATAATATACAAGCTAACACTAAAATATATATAATTATTATCAAGTACATAATCACACTAATATTATAAAGGCGAAAGTTTGTGAATGTTTGTTACTTCTTCACGCACAAACGGCTGGACCAATTTTGATAAAATTTGGTATGGAGGTAGCTGACTCCCTAGTTTAACACATAAGCTATTTTTTATCTCGATACTCCCAAGGGATCGAAACTTATGTTTGTGAAACCGAGGGGCGCAGCTAGTACAAAATAAAAGAAAAAGGGAGGAGTTCATTGGGCATCAAAAAATTCGGCCACATCGCTGTCAGTGCAAAATGCTGGCAGCATTACCATGTTGGATGGTAATGCTGATTCTTTGGGCTAAAATAGGCCAGCCCTCTGGTCATGTGAAGAGTCAACCAACCGCTTGGCAATGTCCCGAAATATTCGATGAGCACTCGGACCCCAAGGCCCTTGTATTTCAACCCCATACGGCTCAAACATACGCAACGGAAAAGCGATTACCGATTCGAAACAGCATCGATTCGTTACATCAACTGAAGCTCTTAGCTGCCTTGAAGCAACATTGACACAAATGAACCTGTTTCTCTATTTATATCGATTCTAATTCATTCGTGATGAGTAATTATACTTGTTTATTCATTGTTACCATGTAGGCTGTTGAGTAGTCTTGAAATGAATTAAACATTAGCAAGAACAACACTTATGTAAGATATACTTCGTGTTTTGAAAACAAAATAGTTCTTATTATAATATCATCGTAGATTTTTATTATATTTTTTCCAGATTCTAAGTTTTCTGAAGACTTTCAGTTTTCGCCTAATTTTCAGCCAGTTTAAAACAAATTCTTTATTTCAGACCAAATATCCATATAGTATCACCTTAGCCTAATTGTTAGTAAATAATAATTTAATAAATTAATTGGAGACATGGACGTCTGTGGCGCTCATGTCCGCCCAGTGTCTAATAAAAGGTCCACCAATTATGTCCGCCTGTGTAGCAAGTATGTTGTAAGGACTACCCCTGAAACGCCGCAGCATTGACGCGCAACGCTTGCGCATGACGGCATAAAAGTCTTCTGGCCTCGGAAACATACCAGGCGTGCTACAATATCGAGGCAGCCCCAACAACACCCTTAACGCATTATTATGCCTTCAGGTTGTATTTAAGTACCTACGATATCCTCATGCTACTTTTACTAGCACGAATCTACCTTTTCTGTGAATAGACTCTCGCGGATCAACCTAGGAGGTTGTCGGCCGCTGAACCGGGGTATACTGTGGATGCCATAATAAATTAAGGCCTCCAGGCAGGGCACTCATTAATACCTATACTTAAGTTGTATTTGTACTTACTGCTAGCGCATTTCTGGGGGTTAGGTAGTGACAGGAAACGTCCAGGTTTCTGTGCTACTGCGAGCGTCGCAAGCGCAGCCAGGCACGCCACCAACAACCACGCCTGCATCTGTAACAAGAGACATACGGTGTAAGACATTTAGGTATTTAAAAACACATACGAAAGTACACGTGAAAAATCAACCACGTCTTTTGAATATTTTTCATACATTAATGATTAAACAACGCACCGCAAAAGAACTTGTCATATTAAGAGAATGTGAAAATAAATAAATTAACGAAAAAAAAAATAACGAATAAATTAACGAATGCCAATCAAATCAGAGAATTATAATTTTTTATAATTTTATGATTTGATTGGCATTCGTTAATTTATTTATTTTCACATTCTCTCATTTACGAAAATACAATCACCTTTTTAAATACGCGCCATAACATGACATTCTATTTTTTAATCAAAATTAATCTTTTAGAATTCGTAAGTGGCCAGGATTATGTAGGTATGCAAACTTTTTACGTTTTATTTTTGAACTTTCTCATGAGAATAATTTAAGTTAGCGTTTACGCCGAACGGCATTTCATACAAACTTTCAAGCCCTTGTTTGCCGAAATGAATGAACCGATTTTAATGAAACTTCATACGCATAAGCAGGATACAAAGGTCTAAAAAGTTAGCAGAGAACATTTTCGAAATGTCTTATTTAAAAAAAGATAACTGGAAATCTGTTTCTATGAAAAGTTTAAAATCGGTCTAATTTGGCTGTAACACTATTTTTCGAAAATGTTCTCTGCTAACTTTTTAGACCTTTGTATCCTGCTTATGCGTATGAAGTTTCATTAAAATCGGTTCGTTCATTTTGGAAAACAAGGGCTTGAAAGTTTGTATGAAATGACGTTCGGCGTAAACGCTCTTAATATGTAAATGTAAGTTAAAAAAAAAAACAAGTGCTTGAACTGATGGACATGATGAAATAATAATGTTAATGTCATTTTAAACTCAGTGTCAAGTTTACATAAAACTACATAGTAACATACATTTTCCAAACATGTGCCTGCGCAACCGGTGCGCATCGCCTTACTGAATGAAACCAAGTTCTGTCGACAAAATACTAGAAACAACGTGTAAGAAAAATGCAATCTTTAATTCACAAAACAAGTTCGTGTACAAAGTTTCGTAAATATATTATCATAAAAAGGCCTCAAACAGCCGAACAATGGTCTATTCACAGTTAATTAAGTTTGACGGGACATAAATCTGATTGTGACGAAAATGGCGTCAAGTTCTTAATCATACGCAACGAAATCGTACAGAAATGCTTGAGGCATATGTGACTTACACACCGGTTCACATTGCTTATACCTAAAGAATTTATTGCATAAATAAGTTCGGGCGAACACCGCGCCAATATTATTCGCTGGAATTAGCACATGTGCCGACCAACGCCATGCATCTGCGACCGTTTCTTAAATATGTTTTTACGTGTCGTATTTAGTATACCTACTGGTTACTGCATTTTTGTTTCTATAGTCAAAGAATTTTGGCAAAGCATGCTAGGGGTCTACGCCGCTACGGCGTAGCACTCTTTGACAAATGAAAATGAAAGTTGCCAAACTTTTTAGGTATTCGATTTGACAAAACCGTGACATTTTTGTAATTTCAGTGCAAGGCCGTACTGTGCGCATTCCAGAGGAATATTAGTCGAAGCAAAATAATTTCATGGCTGGTTTGACTTTCTGCTTTTGAAGTTGACATGCCAACGATCCGCTATTTAAATATAATGGATTGTTTAGTCTAATTCCATAAGACCTTCAAATATTCACGATGTCTTAATTACATATTTTTAATCTAAACATTAATCAGGTATGTCGACATTTGATATTATAGCACTCAAATATTTGTCATTCTAGATTATTTCGCCATAATACATCGCTTATAATAATAATGGAAATATTGCATTATATGATTTTGTTTGTTTATCTTAGTCCTTCATATGACGCAAAACAAATTAATCATTCGACTACTTGACACAATTTTTTATAATATATTTATAAATGGTTTTGCTCTTCGTTTTTTATGTAAAGTCAAATTCAGTTTTGGTAATAATTTTCTCTCGTACCTACTCATTGCCAGTTTACGGCAAAACAAAAACACAGGATTACATAAGACCTTATCTCCCAAAGCAGGCTTCAATTCAGGTCTGTGACAGTGAGTGACCGGGGCACTGGACCGCGTTGCGTGCCACATTGAGCAACCCAACCTTTGCGATGCAACAACGACATATTAACATTATTAACCGATCAGTAACCTGCACCTAGGGTTACCATTTCGAAAATTGAAAAGTCTTGATAAAAAGCCGGACATTTGCAAAGAAGTCCGGATATTACTTTGAAATCTTTCTTTTTTCAGTACCTACTTCTATTATTATTTTTTCAAAGAATCACCCTATAAGCCAAGAATCCGGATAAATGGCAAGGACGGACAAAGTCCGGGTGGAGGGCCAAAAAGTCCGAACCAATACGGACGGATGATAACCCTGTCTGCGCCGGGCTTAAACATTATCTTTGTAACGTCCGCGTCGTCACCTACGCTTGTTGGCTGTCGGTTAGTGTGTCGAGTCAATACGTGCTTAGCCTACGATCCGGAACTTGCAAACATTGGCAGTATGATGTCACATGCTAGCTAGTGCCACCGCACGGTAACCGAAAATACATGCGATTGTTTTAGAGCCCGTAAGGTACCTGTCCCACCGCACCGCCCGCGCCGAAGACGAATCAACTAGCTCACAAAGAGTCTCGCTCAATAAATGTAGCTACAAAAGGTTATTTTAGGTCTTGTGTAAGTCAAAGAGATACATATATTAATAGTTGATCGCTGAATGTTCACATCGTCGCCGAGTACTCGTTTGTCGTAGCGACAAGAGCTATCAAAGAGAGTATTCGCTCAGCGACGCTCGCTTGTCGGATAGAAGACTTGCTGAGAGACTCACGCTTGGTACAGACGCCACCACATCAAGCTACCCGAAACTGTCAAAATTTCCCAATCAACTTTGAACCTTACGCTTTGGTGATAAAGTTGAAAATATATTAAAGAAATTTGACAGATTGTAGTAATTTGATGTGCTAGCGTCTGTACATACTTATATCAGCGAGTAATCGCTCGTCATAGTGCATGACGAGCGCTTCTCGTTCCTCGCCAACTCGTTTATAGTTGCTTGCTCCACTAACTTTTCGTTAATCGCCAGCGGTGGGACAGGTGTCTAAGTTAGGTTGTATTATAACATTGGTCAACCATGCGTTGTTTTTGTTACGTAAGTCAAGTCAAGTATGTCGCCCGACGAGTTTGTCTGAAGTTGGGCTTATCTCGATGACATCGCTTCGGGCGACTGATTGCTTGCTAAAGACAAATCAATCTGCCTAGCCTTTTCCCAAATATGTTCGGGTCGGCTTCTAGTCTAACCGGATGCAGCTGAATACTAGTATTTTACATTGAGTGACTGCCTATCTGACCTCTACAAAACAGTTACTGGGTAGCACGATACTCCTTGGTAAGACTGGTTGTCATACTTTCGGTCTTTTTGACGACCCGTAACGTCTGTCAAAGATCCAAGAATGACAGCCGAGACCAACGTCTTAGCGTGCTTTCCGAGGCACGGAGGGGCCAAGGTATGTAAAGATGGTCATCCATCCTCGGACCGACCGCAGCAAGCGTAGCTTAACCTGATCGATCGACCCGTGTGGCTGTTATTACTTAACCACGAGCCCCTCATGTTTGCTAAAGTCTACAACGTAGAGAAACTTCGACGTCATAACCATAGAACCACGTGAACGGAGACGCCTCTTCTTTGCATACTTTTGTCACAAGCAGGATCCTTAAGTAAATTTTATTAAGTAAATATGCTATTTCTTGCTAAGCGCTAATAAAAGACACCTCATCGGTAATCAAATCAGTGAGGTAAAGTCTATGCAAATAATATTAAGAACAGATCGTGCTGTGTTTACCCGGAATCATCTGTTGTCAGGCGGAGAACATCACTACCTACACGCGTAGACGCCCAGTATGATGTTACAGGTATAAAGGTACGTATACACGTGATGTAACCTTGACACGATTGCCTCCATTACCGTAAGCAGTAATTGCGATCGTCATCTCATCAATAAAGTGTAGGCCGCGTCATCACGATCGCTAAAGGTAAGGATCGTCATGCGCAGGCGCACTCAGGGTTTCAATTAACGAACTTCCTCAACCTAAGATGGAAATTATGGATCATAAGCATTTTAACCGATGTGCAATTATGTTTAAAGTTATTTAAAAGCTTTCCGAATTAAATGAAGCTATTTTAAATTTAATTAAACTGGTATGCGTCCATTACACGTATTTCGACTTCGTGCACTTTAAGGAAAACGATAATCGAGGTGAAACTTAAAAGGAGATTCCTAGCTCTTTCTAGGCTTTTACTGAGTACCTTTGCAGTTATACCAATGACATTATGTAGCTATATAGTTAGGCCGCGTGGTAGACTCATTTAAGTATTTTGAAAATCTGTTCAAGTGCAATGCAAAATCTACTCTTCCAAAGATAAAAAGGCAATTTAATCCTTATTTCGTAGCACGAAACAAAGCTGTTTGTAAACAGAACATAATAATAGCGTATCATTACAGCTAAATAAACGTCTAAGTGATATTAGATAAATATCAGAGACCTGACCTCAGTTGGGCAACACACATTAATAGGCACAACTCGTGTGTAATGCCACTATTACACACAATAATAGGATGAATGGGGAGTTCACAAACCGCCAAAGGTGTTCGAGTACGATACTTAAACAATACCTGTTCTATACAACAGTTGAATGGTATTCTTCGCGAATCTGTGTCCCAATCGCGAATTTAGTGCGAGACTTGCAGCCACAATGTTTCTACGAGATGTTTCGCAACGGCCCGAGGCCGGTCGTCCGTCAGTTTCGGTCACGATCGTGCGGCTTCGTGCATCTTGCCGCGTCTAGCGCCTTGCCAAACACTGATGCCCTCCACTCACTAGTCGCATTATTGTTTTGTGCTTATTCACGTCGCCTTAATTTGGTTAATGACAACAATACACAATAACGTAAGACAGGGACATGTGCCACGACTTTGTACCGCATTTGGACTGAAATATCGCTTACAGTATTTTCTTTGGCTATAAATTCTGTATTATCACGAGAACAGACAAATAAACCAAAGGTTTACCTAGGTTAGATATTAGTTCTGTGTGGCAGTCGGTAATGTTATCATGCAAATATTGCCATTTGTCGTTAATCTATGCGTTCTAAAATTAGTATTTACAAATGCGAAATCACACTGGAACGTTAACATTGTAGATTTAAAGCATAGTTCGAAATAATTCTGTTCAATAAGTGAAACAGGCTCGATTTCAAGTGATGCGACAAAGCGAAAGCCCCGTGTGTGTACGTAATTATCAATCGTACGTATTCATGTCGTGTCGTGTCGTCCTGTCGTTAAATGCGTATTGTACTAAATTCGTCACCTGTCAAGTGAAATTTTATTAGTGTCTACGTAACGTCTGGGCCTCTGCACTAATTAGTTTGGTGACACAGCAAGCGTTTTACATAATAAGAGTACACTTAAGACATTGTAATCGAAACAATCTTGGACGAACAGCCTGTTCTAGCCATCCTTTACTTTCTTGTTTTAGCAGTTTGTAAAATATTTCTTGAAGTTCGAAGACATCTAAATTTTCGTTATAAATAATGTTGCTTACCCAAAAAAGCAGGCAGACCCTTTTATTAATTTCATGTCTTCATGATTTCATTGGTGAAAATTTTTGGTCGCAAACACTCTTTAGTGAAAGATTGATTTCATAATTATAATGCGTACGCTTTCAGTAAGACGGCGACTAAACCTCAAAATGCAAATACGTTTTATAAACAAAGAGTCGTTGCCATCACGCTCATTTCCATGGCTCAGCTGCTATGTACTCGCAATATGCTAACATGTTCGAGTCAGTTTCTTATCCTGTTTTGTTATCGTACATGTTACCGACTTTATTACAATGGGAACCAGACTAACTTGCTTTTGTTTAGGAAACTAAAAGTGTTCTAGTTCTAGTTTTTATCTAGGTAGGCTCAAGCTCTAGCCTAGAAACATAAAAACTAGAACAAACTTTTATGTATCTGTTCTGATATTTGACAAAACTGACAACATTTTCACGACAGGTTCTTTAATGAAACAGAAATCTATGACAGAAAATTGTCGGATTGTCGCCTGTCACCTGTCCCCTAATCTAATAATACAAATGAGGTTGAACAGTAACTTAGCAAAAACAAATATGCCAAAAATAATCCCACTAGCAAAAGTATTGCTTGTTGTTCTCAATATTAAAGAAAAAACGTGAGTTAAAATCTTCAAAGCCTTAGTTTCTTTAGTGTCTAATAAAGAATGCATTCAGGAGATGCAAGAGCAGATTAGTAATTATACATTACAAACTTGCACAATACATTGCTCACACTTACTAAATAACCATTTAAAACTGCAAGAGAATTAAAATCAGTATCGTGCTCGTCTCCATTAGGTGGTGAGTACAATTGCAAGCAATACTAACGTACTAATGCTAAGATGTCGACACCGCCTGGATCCGCGTTCCGAATGAAATATCTAGGTTTAAAGATTGCAGTACTAGGAGTAGGTAACAAATAAGTGCCCTTTACTAAGAAACTTTAGAACTAATCTTTTCGTAACTAAGTTCACCTTTAATTTTAAGCAACCTTGGTTTTCTTACTTCTACACTTTGAGTAGTTTTTTGGAGCAGTTTCATGACGTGCACTTATTAGTGAAATTATGATTCTGTGTCCCAATATACCTATGCTTTTGTGATTTAAGAAACGTTTGATTAAAGGATTCATTCATAAAAGCAGTCCAGCAAGTTTTAATGTTAAATTAACTCATTAGTTTATTAAAGGAACCTCTTTCTACTTCAGACAAGTAAAACACACATTAACGTCATCATTTTAAACATACTTGGGTAAACGTCATTTCAGTCTGTAAAATATGTAAAGACTGAAATGAACAACCCCTGCTGTATTTTGGCCAAGTACTCATAAGTAATTAACTCGCCTAGCCTCGTTGGTGTAGTGATCCCAAGCGCTAATGCTGAGCATGAGGCCCTGGGTTTGATTCTCGGGTCAGGCAAAGTGTTTTTCTATCAGCCCGGAGTCTGAATTTGTGCCCGGTTGATGGCATTAAGCTCGCCACCTATTACATGGGACTTAAACACAACTGGCGAAATGTGGGTTTACTGGTAGGTACACCTTTGCCTGCCTAACCCGTCAGGGCTTACAGGAATGATTTTATGTTATGTTCACTCGTCTAGCAGATACATTGGAGATCAAAAACCACGAGGAATACACATACTGACTTTAGTTTCTGGCCCAGGAACTTATCCAAGACCCTGAACACGTATGGCCCTCCGCCTCTACACAATGCAGAATCAATTGTTTTTAAATTAGCATGTAAATTATTTGCCTAGGGTGTGAATTATGTATCCTTGTGCCTATGTATGTATGCGTTTAATCAGGCCACAAATAATTTCCCGTGGGTGTAGTAAAAACAAGTATTAGTAGGAGGATGGGCATCATAAATTATCATGTTTAATACTGTGCCTTGTCGAACGTGGGATGTATACTGGGAAAATTCGTATATTTTGTTATTGAAATTATGTAAGTCTAATATTACTAATGTGAAACATCCATCCTATGTAAAACAGATTCAAATTATATTTATAGGTTCGAGTGCCGGAGAAGACTTCATTCATTCATTCATTCATTGGCAGCCTTATTCCAGCCAGCTACTTTTAGGCCAGAATTGTATACTAACAATTCTAGGACCCTGTCAATTCGAACTAAATGAATGATTCGTACAGGTAAATAAGAAAAACCTCATAGAATAGTCAATACCATGATGAAATTCTATATCCAAAACGTTTAACCGACGAATCCATAATTCAATTATATTCAAATTAGCCTTACTAAACGATAATAAATTAATTACTTAAGGAATTTCGAGAACCTAACCTATGCAAGCTACAAGATTAATACAAATTCCAACCTATTGCATATATATACAAAACGTTTATTGCTACCGATAGATTTATTATAAAGTGTGTGTCTTGTTTAGAAATATCAGTTTCAACTTACAATGGTTGCGTAAAACCGATTCGTTAGCTTTCAACGATTGATTGGTTCGTTTTATGAATACCGTGTTCTGATTGGTAAAATCTATACTATTATAATCAAGCTAAAGAGTTTGTTTGTTTGATCGCGTTATTCTCTGGAACTATGGAACTATTAGACAAAGTAAAATTATTTTTGCATTTGATAGCCCAATTCTTGAGAAAGGTATTTACATGTAGAAGGTATTTATAGGTTATTTAACATCACGATGCGATGCTTAGGTGCCGTGCAGAAAGCATAGCATAATCAGCCTATAATGTTCCCACTGCTGGGACACAGGCCTCCTCTCTGTGAGAGGGAGTGGGCCGTAATCTACCACGCGGGCCCTGTGCGGGTTGGTAGATGCCGAGCAGAAAGAAAAGAAGTAATACGCAGGCGGGCGATGGGATGCGTCGCGGTGACTTGGGGGCCGAAAGAGTTTTATAAAAAAATTACCGTTATTTTAGTAGGTTTTACGACTTGCACGCGAACACAGCCGCGGGCAGAAGCTATCCATACTATATTTATATAAATTCGAAAGTAACTCTGTCTGTCTATTTGTATGTTATCATTTCACGCCTAAACCACTGAACGGATTTCGATAAAATTTGGCAGAGAGATAGATTGCATCCCGGGGAAGAACATAGGATAGTTTTTATCAACATGCATCGCGGGCGAAGTCGCGAGCGGAAGCTAGTGTTACATATATTGGAACGTACATTTGCTAACTTCCCAGTTCTATGTAAACTTGAATAGTGTTCCAAGTTCAATGTCACGACATTTTGACGCAAATCTCGTGATGTTGCCATATTTGGCGATAATTTTGGCACTTTGACTGGGAGAACAAGTTATGAATTGAACATATTTGTTAATTGGTGCTGTTAACGGGGGGTTATTCGAATTTGTCTGTTTTAGAATCAATTTTAAATGGTCAAATTAGTGTCTTTAGGTCCTGAAAAAATATATGTCATAGATACATCCTTGTTTGATGAAAATTAAAGAGTCAAAACCATTGACATATATATTACTAGCGTAAGGACCGGGCTAACGGCGCGACTAAATGGCACCAACGCGCTAAAATGACGGTTTTAGGGCCAACGCGACTCAGTTGACAGTGGTGCGCGCTAACTTCGAACTTCGAACGAAGAACTTCTATGTAAAATGTTCAGACGGGCGTATCCTTACTTTTGAAATCATTGGTCAAAACACGATTAATTGTATTCCGGATTTTTGGATAAAACTAGAATTTAGAGAGAGGGAAGGGAGTTTTCTAGAGTTTATGAAAAGATGAATTTTCCTTATTGAATTTGGAATTTAAAAAAAACAAATAACGACAAATCTTTTTAGCCATCAAGTAAAACAAAATCACTACGGAAAACTTCAGTCATGATTTTCTTAAAGTAAAAAGTTTAAGTACGAGTACATACCATAAGTACATATGCCAAAATTCTTGAGTTGAATGAATTACCTAGCTATTGTTGGGTATCACAAAATATTGCCTCATTCTATTTCCATTAACAGAATTTTTTAGATAATAATTCCGTACAAAACCGGACATTGCTTCACATTTCATGTTACACTGAACTTTAATTCGCGAATAATTTCGACCTTGTAACCGAATAACGTTACACTATCAGTTAGAAGGCAACCTTGTCTCTACTGACACCGAACATAAACATGAACTCGCCAATAAAGTGTATAGTGCTTGCACAAACTCTGTCTGAACATCTAACATTTGACCCCCACGACGTGTCAAACGGATGTATAATTTAATTCATACATCTTTATTTCGATTCGACCGTGGTTTATTCAATTACGCAGAATAAAAAAGGTATTATTTTCGGTTTTCTACATTTTATAATGGCTTAAAAAAAAAATGGCGCCATAAAATTAGTCCTACAGACGAATCGACTTTACATAAAACTCGTATTTGTACATCTTAACTAAACCCAACAAAATGTTAAGTTTCAAAATATTTATACACGAAGGTAATATCCATCGACCATAGTCATTTGTGTAAGTGTCTATGGTGACAACCTGGAGGCTTTTATCGATGAGGAAAGCCTCTGCAATAGATAAGGTGATTGATTATCCATTCTTGCAAAATACATCTTCATTAGTAGGCCCGTGATGACTTGTGAACACACCAGAAATGAGCGCGGTTTAAAAGACATCAACGCGTTTACTTAAACAAAATTTTATCATAAACAAATTTACTCATTACGTTATTATCACAGCAAATATTATCACAGCAAATAAGGAAACGATGACAATCATTGCCATTCCCGCAATCAGGCGATATCTCGACTAACAAAGCTCAGCGGTTCCTGTTCGTGGTTGTTAAACTTAATAATAATGACAATCGTGAATATTCATAAGGCAGATTGTCGTTTCGCGTATAAAACATCGAAGTAGTAGCCTTGAACTGTTGCGCAACGCGCTGGCATTTGTCCTAACGCGTCGACGTCAATTGTTAGTTGCCGAGGGTCCACAATCCACATGCCTTTCGAAATGGTCTATCTACGGGCATCCGATCCGAGAATGCGAGGCGTAGTGGTCCGATTCGTCGCGATACTATCGGTTTGTCGAACTAATTCGGAGGAGTGAGTTACCCAAGACGTCCTTCGTCTCACGTGATCGAGTGGCTGTGAAGTACAGAGCTTAATTGTGGGACACAGAATCCGAGCTATTGTCGTTCGTGTACCCTCGTGGGATAACCTTTTTAGTCGATTGCACATTAAGACTTATTGATTGTCTTAAAACTAACGTTTCCCTCCTTCAAGCCTATTGGAAATGTTAGTAATTATTTTTAATTATACTTTGGCTGACATTATAATGGCTTCTGAGGTGAGCTATTAAGTTGTTGCGAAAACCGAGGAGGATATAAAAGTTAATTATAAGTGTGTTAATTATGAGTGTGTTAATTAAAAGCTTGAACGGAGGTTTCGAACTTTGTTTCTATTTGGTAACGAAATAACGATGTATTCAAATGTCAAGTCCATGACCAATGTGAGATGGTCATATTGAAATGTAAGCGGTATCTTTTTTTACGATAGTCATTTATTACGTTCATGCATAGGCAAATAATATAGCCGCTGAAACGTTATGGTTGAAGCGGTGTTAATCAATGAACCACACAAATACAATATCTATGATTTGTTTACAAACAGACTTTCACATTTTACTATCATAACTTGACTTCTGGTGCCACCAACTTTGGAGAGATCGCAAATGGAGACCGCGTATTTTAAGCTGGGTACTACTTTAACTCTATTTTGTTCTTATTTAGTTATTTCAGGCCCCGGGCCCATCCTGTGATATATTTGTAGGAAACCTTAGGTACCATCCACTGCCGGTGTCTTAGCTTAGATGATATTCTCGAAGAATTTTCTGAAGGATCCCTTTGATGAACGCTGGTCGGTACAGTTGCCAATTTACTACCCCAAATAACTTATTAAGACAATCATTGAAACGCAACATCTGGCAGGATTTATTAAATAAGTTGGGTATATAGCTCAACCACCCTTAATGTTCACTCCTAGTATTATTTACATCATAATTCATAAATGCTCCACGATAAGAATTTCATGAAACCAGAAGGCCATATTCTCGTAATTAAACGTTCAAAATTTAGTCGCGGTCTCATCTCAGCGACAAACAAATGTCAAAAACTTGTCAAAAATGTAGGGAAATTAGAGGTATTTTTGACAGATTGAGACAGAAGATCTGACTGTGAACGTTCTTAAAATTCCGAGAATTGCCCCTCAGACCGTAGTTTATTCTGACCATTTTTCATTCTCAAAAGGCGTTAAAATATACATAATTGTATCATACATCTTGGTATCACCCAAGTAATGACATCTAAAGTTTTCTTATTGACAAACTACACCTAGCCATTGCCTAACCATAATGATGACTGATCCTCATCAGAATCTTCAACGCGATTACAAGAAGTTTTAACTCTAAATACTTCTAGTAAAAAACAAGCCCTCATGTCATTACTTTGCTCTAAGTATTAACTAATTACTTTGTCGTAATGTTAAGAAAATAAGGACATATCCGTCTTGTAATTATTTTATCTTGAGAGCAAAAACGTTATATTAATTGGAGCAATTTGGGTGTCGACAGCGCAAATGTCAGATAAATTGATCACTTAATCTGCAAATTAACAATTTGTTAAAAAATTGCCCTCACCCAAAACTGACAGACTGATGGAAAAGTCCTTTTTACGTAAATATTTGTTAGAGGTTCAATTTAATGAATGAAAAACAATGGATTTTAATAACTTTAAGTTAAGAGAAAAATAAAGTAATAACTGAGAACAGCAAAGTTACACACATGATTTACAGTAGAATCATAAGGGCTTAGTAACATCTTTAAAGTAAGTTATTCTTGTCTTGACATACGGTTGACTAACCCCATCAATTTTCTCATCTAACTTCGAGACTAAAGTCTGAGTAATAAAATACGAGTAATAAACTTAATTACCTCTAATAACTACAAAAACGAGCACGAATTGCTCTTCATCAGTCTTTAAAATACTAGAGTAATTAAAATAATAACAAAAAACAGGTCACGAAGTCTCCACAACTTAGTTTCAAAGTGTTCACAGTTAAGTTGTGGTTAAGTGTTACTTAAACCTAACTTAATCCAAGTTCTTCGACGTTAAAGTTCGCAAAGGAAATAAGTTTGAGAGATAACCTCGGGATAAGCAGGCTACAGCATTGTTCTTTAACTGTTTCTCATTATGTCATCTAAGGTTAGCATAGAAATAATCAAATAATTATAGTTTCGTTTGTTGGTTTGTATCTTTTTTCCATTGTGTTGTATTTATCTAATATTCTGTTTAATAGCTTTATAATTCGTATGCTGCTTGTCGTCTTATTATGAATCAAATAACTACTAATAGTCACTTTATCAACATAAAAACCAACACTTAAAAAACTTATGTCACTATAACTTATGTCGATATTTCAGAATAAAGCAGATTTATATGCTTATTCTGAAATAGGTATCGTGCGTGGGTTTAAATTAAAAACTTTTAAATTCTTTCTGCCATTCAACAAACCTAGATTCACATAAATAGCTTTTTGTTATTCAATATGAGACATTATAAATGTTTAATATTTACATAATAAAAACATTTTGATCTAATTCTCGTCCTGAATGTCAGATAAGATGACATGCTTTTTTGTTTTAAATAAATACCTACGAAACTGACGATGTGTTGATACCTATTTGATACAGATACAATCTAAATATTCACATAAAAACGATCCATTAATTTATAATGTTTCTAAAAATAAGTAAGTTGTTTTATTAAATAGGATTTAGGTATTTAGCTATGTTGAAGGAATTTTGACTTTCAAGTTGTTTTTTACTTGTCAAAGTCCCCGTTTGGAAGCAGGGTTTTTTTTATTTTATGATGCATTTGTTTTTATACAAATTAATGCTTCTTTTGTAACGTCAAAAATTCATGTCCATAATCACTTACATCGCCGCGTTGGACAACGCAAGTGTCGATCGTTTATCAGTAACGTTAATACTCAAATCAAAAACTGGTTCCGATAACTTGACACAGCCGAATCTTACATAACTCACATATTTTCGTGTCACATGTAATAAATATTTGAAAGTCCACATCTTTCAGCCTTGTTAACCTTCATAATGTTATATTTTGAAACACTATTTTGATGCTTAGCATTAATAAATTATCGTGTGCTTAATAGATTCTTAAGGTTGTTTTAACCGCACAGCTAAATTGTCACTAAGTTGCGGTTAAGTTATTTGCACATGTGATTCTTTAGCTGAGCATCGAATTGTGTCCTCGACTGTACCTACTACAGTCAGGCTCACCAATAATCCTCATCAGTTGAAAGTCTAGCACGTGATGAAACCTCATAGAAAAGGGCTCTCAGACATATTCTCAGCATCAGTGCTCGGTGTTGCAACTGCGGCTTGACATACATACGCTGTACATCGCCAGTAATCCGCAACAGACACTGCGTATTCTAAGGACACTGCCACTGACGGACTAAGCAATTTTCGTGTCAGATTTGACGAGAGCAATCATCGCATGAATGAATTGACGCAACTTGAGCTCGTCAACGTTTACCGCGGGGTGCGACTTTAAATTAACTTTAAGCTCGGGCTTATGCAAGAACGTATTATCAAAATAAGATGCATTGAGTTGATTAAATTGTAGCGTGAAGAAATAAATGCCTACTTACAATCGGACTTGTAAGCCGAACTTTAAATTACAAAAAATAATTATAAAATTGTTTTTTATTTATGTTTTTTTTTTTTTTTAACTATAACCTTATATCTATCCTTGAATTGTCCCAAATCATCCCTTTATCCCTTAACCAAGTTCACTTACCTTTATTGTTGATTTAAATAAATACACGGCGGGAAAAATCACAGAGTCACTGTTGTAATAGCGCGCGGCAGGTTTGGGCTTGGTCTTTTATAGTCGCCGTAGCGGGGATGCGCGTGCGCCGGCGGGGGACCGACACGTACGTCCACATGACTGCCAGGCAGAGGTGACCTCACACCTCACTTATCTATCTTCTTCTTTTTATCTGCTGAACCTCCTCGCTGAAAGTTTTTCAATAAAAACAGCTTAATCTTCAGTTGCGTGTGTTCGGTCAAGCGTGTTAATTGGACATGACATATGAATCGAGTTGCAAATATTAATTTACTTTGTTTTGTGATTTTATTGTTTAGAATTTTACTCAAATCTGTGCATTATTTCATTGTTATTGGAACCTTTTTGTATTATAGTTTTAGGTATCAGTCAGCTATTTTATGAGCAGCGGTGGCCTAGTGGTATCGGTTGCGACTTACGAGTTGTAGGTCGGGAGTTCGAACCCAGGCAGGCACTTTTTTGTGTATTTCATTTCATCACCACTGCTCTCAAAACGGTGAAGGAAAACACCGCAAGGAAACCGGCATCAGCGGTCCGAGAACCAAAAAAAATCTATGATGAACATGTGACATCTTCCAACCAGCACTGGGCCCGCGTGGTAGATTCTGGCCCACTCCCTCTAACAGAGAGGCCTGTGGCCCAGCAGTGGGAACGTTATAGGCTGATTATGCAAGCGATTTTAAGCTCCTTAAATATTAGTTACTGCGTGGCAAAACCATTTTATAGTATGCGCTATGAGATTATTCAAATATTGGAACTAAAAAAAATGATTGAGTCAATGAAACGGATTACTCCGTTTCATTGACTCAATCATTTTAAAAGAGTAACGGTGGAGTTTCTTGCCCATTCTTGTCCATACGAAAACTACCTTTTGGAATGGGCGACTAGAATCAATTCTATTTAGTTGTAATTCTTGACTTTCAAAAGTGCCTTTATTGTGCCTATTTGAAATAAATGATTTGACTTTGACTTTGACAATGGAATTTTGATGATCCAATTTTAGTAGTTTTTAACGATAGTCGACAATACAGGTTTAGGTTTATTTATAACTTCCTTAGTATAATGTAAGATCAGGTAATGATGTGATAAAATGATCATAACGATTAAATAAATAAATGCAAGGTCATATAACATCTATACTTAATTTAACGACCTATTAAATAACTGTTGACGTGTTCACATCCTACGCAAAAACGGCGCGTCTCTACCTATCTATACTAATATTATAAAGCTGAAGAGTTTGTTTGTTTGAACGCGCTAATCTCCGGAACTGCTGGTTCGAATTGAAAAATTATTTTTGTGTTGGATAGTCCATTTATCGAGGAAGGCTATAGGCCCTTATATAACATTACGCTACGACCCTTAGGAGCCGTGCAGCGTGTAACACCGCGGGGAACAGCTAGTATTTAGATACGTACGTTTAATTTTAAATATCCAAGTTTACTTAAGACATCATCATCATCTGCCTAGCCTTTTCCCAACTATGTTGGGGTCAGTTTTCAGTTCACTTAGCACAAATTATATGAGATGTAATTATTTTTGTTTCATGTCAGTATACACGAAATATAAATAATACCAAAAAAACATATAAATAACCAAAATTTCAGGGGCAAACCGAATAAAAGCATATTATGTTGCCGTCATTCATTAAATCAATATGAGGTTGCCTCGTTGATGTAGTGGTCGCAAGCACTACTGCTAAACATGAGGTCCTTGGTTCAATTCCAGGTCGGGCATGTGTTATTGGGTTTTTCTATATGGAATTGATCAGTAGCAGTCCGAAGCCTCGATTTGTGCCCAATTGATGGCAATGGGCTTTCCCTCTATTACATGGGATTTAAGCGCAACTGGCGAAATGTGGTTTTGTATATGTATGTTATGTTATGTTAAATCAATAATTATGCATTATGGCCTATGGGATAATCCCGCTAGTCTTCGGAACAACGGCCTCTAAGCTAAATTATCATAAAGACCACCATCGCCTCATCATCTGCCTAGTCTATTCCCAACTATGTTGGGGTCGGTTTCCAGTCTAACCGGATGCAGCTGAATACCAGTATTTTACATGGAGCGACTGCCTATCTGACCTCCACAACCCAGTTACTGGGTAATACGATACCCCTTGGCTTGGCCTTGGTATGACTGGTTGTCGGACTTTCGGGCTTCTGACTACCCGTAACGACTGTCAAAGATCCACGAATGACAGCCGAGGCTTAACGTGCTTTCCGAGGCACGGAGGTATCACGGTATGTAAAGATTGTCACCCATACACAGACCAACCGCGGCAAGCGATCGACCTGTGCGGCTGTTATTATTTAGCCACGGGCCCCTTGGGACCATGATTGAGAAATAAATAAGTGAGCAAAACTGTTGGTGTATTTTGAGTAGCACGCTTGAGAAAGCTGCTCATCCTCTTGATATCCTCAAATATATTAAGGTACCATCAGCACTTGTAATATCGGTGGATGCCGCAGTATACCTGTAACACAATCTATCTGCCTAGCCCTTTCTCAACTATACTAAAGCATTTATGGAACGACTGCCTATCTGACCTCCACAATCCAGTTACTGGGTAACACGATACCCCTTAGTAAGACTGGTTGTCAGACTTTTGGGCTTTCGACTACCCATAACGACTGTCAAAGATATACGAATGACAGACGGCTTTCCGAGACACGGAGGGGTCTTGATATGTAATGGCTCGTCACCCATTCACGAACCAACCGCGGCAGTATACCTGTAACATGGATAACTACAGTTGATAAGCTAGTGACAGCCTGTAAGTCTGTAACGGGCTAATGACAGCCAGCAGCATCAACGCAAGCTGGCTCTGTTCTCATCTACCCTTCTTTTGGCGGAAACCTTCACAAAGCTACCGGCTTTCAGTGATAAGGCCTGTGATGACTGTGAAATTATTATCTACCTCACAAAAATCATCCCGGTGGTCACCATAAGCACATAAAAAAACGGTTTCCGGGTCCCCTTGATCTATGCTTTCCTGTAGTGCCTTAGGAAATTAAGGCCTCCAGCCAGGGCATGAAACTTATACCTGCTGTGCAATGCCTTTTAGGCACATCTCTGGGGAGACTGTAAAGGGTACTATCCCACCCCACTGTGCTATCCCATCGTGATGAAGAGTAAAACCGAACACCGACCAACCGGTTATATGAAGGTTTACTAATGGCATTGACATAGGCAGTTTAAATAATTATGATGTGATGCTTTAGTACGAGTATATTGATGATTTTATAGATCATTTATTAAGCGTTATAAAGGTACTAATTTCATGGATAATACTTTTAATTGCTGTGAAGAATTTTAATCGTTTAAAAATTAAGTTTTATAATAATTACAAGTTGGTTATAGCCTATTGACTTACATCCATACTAATATTATAAACGCGAGTGTGTCTGTCTGTCTGTCTGTTACCTCTTCATGCTTAAATCGCTGAACCGATTTAGATGAAATTTGGTATAGAGATAGTTTGAGTCCCGGGAAAGGGTATAGGATAGTTTTTATCCTGATATTCGAACGGGATCGAAACTTATGCGGATGAAACCGCGGGGCGCTGCTAGTAACTTATAATAACTTAAATGTTTACAACTTACTTTAGAGCAGTGGCAACAATCCCGACTTAAGGGTCGGTGGTTCGAACCCAGAAAGGCGCTTTACTTCGTGCTACTTATTTCATCACCACTGCTCTCAAAACGGTGAAGGAAAACATTGTGAGGAAACCCAGCATGTCCTAAAACCAAAAATTCGAAGACATTTATGTGACAACTACCAATCAGCACTCCGCTTGGTAGATTATAACCCACTCCCTATAGAAGAGAGGAGGTCTAGTGTCTAAAAATTAAAAATGTAAACAAAACTTAATACCTAAATAAAAGCGAGTTATTCCCATGACAGCTTAGATATACAATGCTGAATTATGTTCACAAAGCTGTCACTCGACGTCACATAGTATTCTATTAAGCGAAAGCCTAGAAGAGCCCTAAATGGTTTAGTATTGGCCGTTTACGCAGATATGTATTGGCTGCCTCGTTGATCTTGTAGAGGTATGAGAAACAGGGTGTAAAGTTCACTCATACTCTATTGAAAAGGGAGGATCCTCTGACCAGACGAGTGTTGTGTCTGGTGGGCAACTGCCCGATGATTCATGTCGGGCCGTTGTATCTATGCTAGTTGCGCGGTAAACTCTGCTTGCGAGATATATTATTTTGCGTGACGTCAGTATGACGCGTTGTTCTCATGTGGCGTTGTAGATACCTATAGTCTAGTAGTTGGAAATGCTACTGCTGATCATGAGGTCCTGGGTTCGATTCCCATTTCGGGCAAAGCAGCCCGGAGTCTGGATTTGTGTCCGGCTTATGGGTGCTTATATAAAGAAACAGGTTTCCGGTGCAGGTGAGTCTGTGCGGGTCGGTACCGATCGATGCGGGTGAAATAGTCCCACATTAACTTATGCGCTCACATAATCAGCTTATAATGTTCCCACTGCTGGGACACAGACCTCCTCTCGGTGAGAGGGTGTGGGCTGTAATCCACCACGCGGGCCCAGTGCGGGTTGGCAGATGTCACATGTCTTCGAAGTTTTGTCTCACATGACTGTTGTTTGCATGCAACCGTCGCGTCGATAGAACAAGTTTAAAGTAAAAGAAGTTTTAGTTCTAGGACATGCCGGTTTCCTCACGATGTTTTCCTTCGCCGTTTTGAGAGCAGTGGTGATGAAATAATTTACACAAAGTAAAGCGCCTGTCTGGGTTCGAACCTACGACCTACAACTCGTAAGTCGCGTCCGTTACCACTTGGCCACCACTGCTCCTGTACTGCTATGCGCTCACACATAAAGAAACAGGTAAAATATGTAACCTTTACTTTCCGAAGATCAACCTGCAGTGACCTGTACTGGGAGTCGGGACCGAAAACGAACTTCTTTATGTAAGCACCCTGGCTTGCCTTCTGTTACATAGGACTTATATTTAACTGGCGAAATGTGGGTACTTTAGATACCTGCATCGCTGCCTAACCGTTCGGGAATTACAGGCGTGATGTTATGCATGTTATGCTGTATTGGCTTTTTAAAAACATGGCAAGGAAATGATCTAATTTACTTAGGTAGCTTCTATGAGATAAAGGTCTAGAAGGGTTATGCCATCCTAACCTTATATGATATTGGCATAGTTACGCGATAATAACGATCAGTAAGTCATTAGGAACCGGACTTAAGTATTACCTACGAAGCAGCAACAGGAATCTTGTTTTATCTCAGAGCCATGTATATAAGTGAACAGTTTCGGGCTAATAAGAATGTATGAATGGGACATTAAATGCGGAATTTGAAAAACTGGCCAAGTGCGAGTCGGACTCGCACACGAAGGGTTCCGTACCACAAGGCGGCGAAAACGCCGTAAAAAAAAAAACACGTTTGTTGTATGGAAGCCCCCTTAAATATTTATTCTACTCTGTTTTTAGTATTTGTTGTTATATATACAGCCTGGTGACAGACAGACAGACAGACGGACAGTGGAGTCTTAGTAATAGGGTCCCATTTTTACCCTTCGGGTACGGAACCTTAATAAAAACTGACGGATGCGTAACATCTTATACGGATAATAACAGGCTCTGAGCCAAAACTAGAGTTGGCTTTTAATTAAAACCACTGCATCCATATGCCTATCAAAAATCCATATCATTTAAATATTTATAAAATACTTGTTTATCCTAATTTGATTATATAATAATCTATCTATACATATAATAAATTTGTAGAAAAGTGGTGTCTGTACAATGGAAATATATAAAAAAAAAGTAGCAGGGGTTGTTATTATATCGATGCCGAACCCGAAATTGTAATTAATATTTTTTTTGTCTGTTTGTCGGTTTGTCTGTTTGTCGGTTTGTCTGTTTGTCTGTTTGTTTGTGCACGCTAATATCAGAAACGGCTTATTCGATTTAGATGCGGTTTTCACTAATATATTTTAGTAGGCTTCACTTAACATTTAGTGTTTATTTCATGTCAATCGGTTCATAAATAAAAAAGTTATGTCAATTTAAAGAATCACGGCGAACATTTGTTAAGGTATTCTATCAGAGTACGTACACGCGTCGGGCCTGCGCGTCCGATCTTCGGAACTACTGGACGGATTTGAATGATTTTTTTTTTTTGTTGTATAGTTATTATGGCTGGACAACATTCAGGCTATAATGTTTCTTGGAAACTTGAACACCTGATGCAGAACCGAAACAGACCAGCTTAACTATAAGAGGTACAAAAATGGTACCATAGCAAAAATTGTTCCACGTGATGAGGATTTTCTGCTGAGAGAATAAATTTGAAGATCTGGAACACCTGATGGGGAACTCCAAGAGCCCAGCTACACCATAACACATATAGGAATGACGTCTTAGTAAAAGTTATTCGGTCTGATGGGCATTTCCTGTTGACTTATAAAAATCGAAGATCAGAAACATCTGATGTGGAAATCTAAGCTATCACTAATTTCACCTCCACGCGGTGAAGGCGGTAACAGTTTAGGACTGATTTTCGATGACGATGGTAATCATTGAAAATTTGACTCTACTGGCCAAAACTCCCATTTATTTTTTTTTAACGTGAAGAAATGCTCATGCATTCTGCACTACCACGGGGAGATAGTGCAGTTATGTGGGACTCTAACCCACTAAAACTCCACTGTGTCCTTCTCTGCCGCTTACGGCGGGAACATGGGCACGCGTTAGCACTCATCCGTGAACCCGCCGCGGCTGTCCGTCACCGGACCCTCCGCTGGGGAGTACTCCCCATCACCGGCGCACCAGAACACATAGCACGCCGTGACCACCCCAGGGACCAAACCAGCACATGGGCCAGACGATCCCGTGTCTGGGCACCCTTGGTAGGGGAGCAGTCACTTAGATTTTAATTGATCAGGTATCTTCATAATAAAACTATAACCATGCCTAGAAAGAGGTCAAATCTTTCCCAATGTTCTAAAGGAGCTAAAAGATTGAGGATCATAAGATCCCAAGAATATACCGAAGAGCGTCAGGAGAGACTTGATGCTGTTTGAGAACATCAGGCTGCAACTCGCTCCGTGGAAACCTCTTCGGATCGCGAAGCACGCCTGCGTTCTCAGCGTATTTACGCATCTACATCCAGATCTCTAGAGACCAGTGAAGAATATGATGCGCGACTGACCGCTGATACGGTGAGATTATCATACATTGTTCCGAACACGCACACAACAAAATATTCATAATCAGAAAGTGAGAAAGAAAGAATTGCTGGAGTACGGCATGAAGAGACAGATTAAGAAGAGCGCAACGAACGTTTGAATTCTGATCGACTTCGACATTCTCTGAACAGAATGTCGATATCATCTGAAGAATCGGATGTGTCTCAAGATATAGCCGTAGGGCATGGCGACCTTCCTTGGGTTGATAAGGAACGGAGTGCATTTACGTATACTCCTATGATTGACTACGCCACATATTCCGCCATCGGAGGTATGGTTAAAAATTTTACTTTTTGTGAAGCTGTTAAATAGCAAAAAGAAACAAACGGTATGTGTTGCTCAGGTGGGAAAGTACATATTGAAATATTACAAAAGCCTCCAGAAATATTAAGATCACTGCTAATCGGTGACCATCACAGTCAAAACATTTCTTGGACAACATACGTTCGTACAATAATGCCTTTCAAATGACATCTTTTGTTGCGAAACAGATTTCAGAAGGCCCATTTATGCCAACATTCAAAGTGCAAGGCCAAGTTTACCACCCTATTGGTTCATTATTGCCTGAAAATGACGTCTCGAATCGTCTCGCGCATCCCGTTGTTATCCAGTCCCCGGGTTCTTAGAATTCGACATCAGACGTTTCAGATCTTCGATTTTGACTACCCCGTTGTCGCTGGCATAACCAACAGGATCCGCGTACGAAGTCGCGGGCAGAAGCTAGTTATACATATTATTAGTCATCTTCTTATAGTGGTTGGCAGAAATAGGTACCTATAACAGAAATAGAAATAATCACTAAGGGGTTTATTTATAAACGTTACCTAAAGTTAAGTAATGATTAGCGACTGTTTAACCATACATTTTTGATGTTTAAACATCTCTCAACTTTAACCAACGTTTATAAATAAAGGGGTAAAACTTCCAGTGCCAATTTCAGTTGCAACTTGAATCTCGTAGCCACTTGCTACGAAATAATGCGTTTTCACTTGTGGTGACTTTGACGTTTCAGTAAGTTGTTAAAATTACTATAACTGATTCACTTTATGTAGAAGTGAAATACCTATAATATAAGCAGGTACTTGAATTGCCTGCAGTTTACATAATGTTAAAGGTTACGGTAAACTTACCCATTTTTGACAAAGATACCATCAGACCACGACTAGAATATTTTGACAACGGCATGGACAAACATAGAACGGAGTTATTATTATAAAAATAACTTTATCCACTTCGGTATCTCAAGGAAAACTTGAGTATTCAAGTTCAGTGACGGTTTCATAGCGGTTTTATTACCTACATGTGTGAATTTCAATATTTATCTTGATGATCATAACCACGAAAGAGTTCGTTGTTCTCGTCCAGAAATGCGGACTCAGAACCTTTTGCACACTAGGAAGAGATTGTAAGTTCATGGAAGTTCAACCTTATGCACTCTGCACCGTTACATTCTTGTCACTTTTTTCAGAATGCGTAGGTTCTATAAATAGAGTATGATGTTTTCTTTGTACTTATTTTAAATTTAGCAAATCAAATCATTTATTAGTTTGCAAAGATGGGTCATCAGCATCTCATAGATTTGTTTTTTCATATTTTACCATCACAGGGGCATGCCAATCATATTTAATTTACACTTTAAAATATATTAATTTACATTATAAAATCGTTTGAACTTTTCGTTGCTTTCAGAGGCCTATGCTTTCTGAACTGACATAGAACAGGACATCATCCCTGCTGCAGGTGGGAATATATGCCAAGGCATAGGTACTTAGGCACCAGCATCCCTGTGTGCGCTGTCAGAAACAATCATGTATCTAGCTAATGTCCGTTTCATGTCGAAATTTTACCGGTTACAACGAATCCTAAATACCTACATAATTTTACTACGACACCGCTCCTTTCAACTTCGAAAGGAACTAAGAAGATTGGTTTCAACTGAGACGATGACCTTAGCCTTAAAAATTACACAGAAATAACAACAAAGTTCAATTAAGAAGCTTCTTCGAAAATGTGAGCTTGATGGTTTAAACTTGTTCTATCGACGCAACGGTTGCATGCAAACAACAGTCATGTAGAGGACCTAAAAAGACCACTTTGGCAGAATCATAAAAGGATAACATTATTAATCATAATAATGGCGAAGACAGTCCGTGTTTTTCTTTTTTCGCTGCACTACGTAGGTATCAAAGAGATTTGGATTGGATTGATTGGTAGGTATTTAAACACAGACAAAAAAAAAACCGAAAAATCCTTCACCAATGGGATTTGATACGAATAACTTAACAGTTAACTGTCCATTATGATTCATAATGTTATCCTTTTATGATTCTGCCAAAGTGGCCTTTTTAACCCTCAGCTGTGCTAGTCTGTAAAAATGTCAGCTTGAAGTGAGTTGTCAATAATGTCAATCCTTAGCATATGATGGAATGACAGCTCCCTTCACCTAAGTTTTCACGGCGAGAGATTTACAGAATAGACAGGCTGTACATTAAAATCAAAAAATCAAAATCAAAATATTTTATTTCACACAAGCCTACATGCACTTCTGAAACGTCAGAAGCTAGGTGCACGGTTCCAATTGGTCGTTTCCTATGGAGAAGAACCGGCAAGAAACTCCACGGTTATCTTTTTAAAAATAATTGGCTTTTACAATATTTTCAAATTACAGAAGGTATGGGAGGATAGCGTAGGCCTGTCAACAAGTATTGATGAAATAAAAAATGGTCATTGACTCCGTGAATGCGACAAACATTCTTTATTGTTAACTAACTAGTTACTTAGTAAGTAGTTGTTACCTACTAAACGAGGCTTCGCACGCATGCAGTTATTAACTTTTTTTGGTTCGACCCTCAGTATGTCAATGATACTAACACTTGATTATTGTATTTGTATAGACTTACCTAAGACTAATTGCATCCTAGGCTTACCTAATCATGCATGTCGGGAATAATTGCCCACTAATAGTTCTTTTTCTGATAATATTTTTTTTAAACACAGTAGGTAGATAGGTGCCTTGTCCATTTAATAGGTATTTAATGCTTGAGCTTTTTGTAACAATTTAAAGCGAAATAATTGACGTCATCAAGTTTTAAGTTTGGTGTGATTACTAGAAGACATCTGCTGCCCTTGCCCCGGGCTTGTAATTATATCATTATGGCAGGTCATTGAAACGAAGACACATTCAAACCAATTATATTATGACTCCTCTACTCTGAATCCTGTTCAGGGATATTGAATTTTATCTATCACTAGCTACGCTCCGCGGTTTTACCCGCATAAGTGTCGATCCTGTGGGAATATCGGAATAAAAAGTAGCCTATATGTTAATCCAGGGTGTCGGCTACCTCCATACAAAATTGTATCAAAATTGGTTCAGCCGTTTGAGCGTGAAGAAGTAACAAAGATATAAACACACACACACACACACTCACAAACTTTCGTCTTTATAATATTAGTGTGATAAACTTTTTCTGCAAATTGCAGACTCGGTGCATTTGGTCACGGAACTACGGAACTATTCCAAAATGGAAGGGGTCGTGGAATAGGTAGGGCACTAGGAATAAACTCATAATTGCTGTATTATATGAGCCATCCAGTAACCACTCCTGCAGGTGATTGTTTGGAAATTCCCATCATCACGAATCCTTCTGGTGCAATCATTTCTCACTCACTGGCGAAACGGTCTTAGGAAACACTAAAGCTGTGGCGAGGTAGTGCTTCGCAACCCAAACCATTCGTTCCAGCTGCTGAAAATATCATGGACATGAGTTGTCTTGGCTTACCTGGAAGTCTTTAAATAGACTCCGGACAGGAAGGCTGAAGCAAAAATACCTGCTCAGGTGGAGATTGACAGATGACTCCACCCTGGAGTGTAAAGTGTGTGTGGTACTGGTGCTGTCCTACAAACTATGGGGACTAAATATCGTGTCCAGGGTGTTCTGCAGTCTGCACGCTACATGAGCTGATGGTTGCCAAACTCGTAACCAAATTCTGGGCTGACTCTACATAGATTGGCAGACGGATTTTTTTTTTTGGTTAGCCTGTTCTTTCCCACTGCTGGGCAAAGGCCTCCCCCATTTCCTTCCACATTTCCTTATACTGTGCCTTCTCCGTCCAGCCGGTTAGGAAGGAGTATATCGTCACTCTATTTTAAAGCGACATAAAAACACTTCAGAGAAATATGCATTTATGATAATCATAGAACGGAGTGAACGCTATGTCGCGACCCAAACATTTGATGAGCATCGTACTTACTCGTGTGAATTATCACAATAAGCGTCAATAAATAGTAGCTATGTACACGGATCTCCGGTTCGCTTAGTTACTTATTCTCAGTAAGGATGTAACTACAATTTACTCATACATATTTTTAAAGTGTATTCATCTTGGCATTATAAAATTAATGGATCAGTGGTGACGTGAGGATAACGAAGTAAATATGTCACCCGAGGTGTCGCATTCGCATGGATTCTTTGTTATGTCACCTAAGTATATTGTAATGTGAGGGTAATAAAAGGACTGCATGCCTGTAATATTAATTAGATTAGTCGTTATTGCGTGCCTAAATAATAACAGCTCACGGGTCGATCTAAAGTTAAGCTACGCTTGTCGAGGTCAGTCGGTGGATGGGTGGATCCATTACCTACTAAGACCCTTCCGTACCTCGGAAAGCATGTTATGCCGTTAGTTCCGGCTGTCATTCATAGATCTTTAGCAGTCGTTACGTTGTCAGCAGCCCGAAAGTCTGACAACCACTAGGTATTTCCAATATGTATCGTGTTACCCAGTAACTGGGTTGTGGAGGTCAGATCACAGTCGCTCCATATAAAATACTAGTATTCAGCTGCATCCGGTTAGACTGGAAGCCGAATCCAAAATTATGTCCAAAAATTATTAGCTTATGGAAAGCAGCAGCATCAAAAATACTTAATACTAAAATCAAAATAACGTGCCCGCACTTTTCCAAAAAAAAACCGGATTCAGTCAGGTAAAGTCCGAAATTTAATTCTGATTCTCAGATTCCACTAGTAGCATAAGTTAAGTACCTACATGATTCAAACATTTTACTAAAAAAATCGACATCAAAGAAAAATAAAACCGGGCAAGAGCGAGTCGGACTCGCGCACCGAGGGTTCCGTACCATCATTATGTTTTAAATTTTTATTGGCGAGGCCTATATTCATCAGAGAAATTTAACACTGTGCACTGCGGTGTAGAATATTGCAGTTTTATGTCAGCGCCATCTCTTGACCGATAGTGGAACTAATGTAACATTTATTGATGATTTCTGAAAAAGTGTGCTATTTAGAGACTTCATTTTATTTTTCCTGTAATCTTTACATAAACTTCTATCACATAGAATAATTTCAGATTTTTCTCTTTACAAATTTCGGATATATAGGGGGGCGGGACGGTATTTTTTTTACATTTTTCATCAAAAGTCGAAGACTATGCGGCCTAAAAAAAAAGAAAACGTGTTTGAGAATGTGCAAACTGCGCTCTTTCATATGATACCCCATATCCATACTTCGATTTTTTCAGACCCCCTTTCAGTCCCTTTTGCAAAAAATATACATAGTTGGGCAAACGTCATCTAAAACTATTCCAAATTTCAAGTTGATAGCATTAGTAGTTCTTGAGATATCCAGCTGCGACCGACAGACAGACTTTAGTCTCACCATAAGGGTTCCGTTTTTACCATTTTGGTACGGAACCCTAATAAAGGAATCGATGATTCCAAGAATGCGTAATTACGCCTACTGCCTTAACAACCAGTGTCACAACACAAGCAGTTGCATCAACTAAGAAGTTATTTATAAATTGACAAGATATCAACACGAAATAACAAGGATTTCTTATTGAACGGAGATTTAATAACTGTGGAGAAATATCTCATGACTCAGAATGTCACTATGGTATCTTTTATAGTGCGTGTTTCAAACTGAAATAGCAAAAAATAATTCCAATTAACAATCGTATGCAGCGATCATTTTCCCCCTACGATTCGAATTCTTGCGGTTGCGTAGTGTGTACCAATCACAAGTTCTAACTTTGTAGCACAAATTGGAATTTTCTCATACCGTCTTTAATGACGTACTGTATCCCAAGAACTGTGTTCTACTGACCTGACATCGATGCTTTTTCACAAAACGTGGTTTCGAGGTCTTTGATCTTTAACCTATCATTGCTACACACGAATTTGGTGGCACTTAGGTGAGTGCATGTGACCTAGGCCGCCTCGCAGTGAAAATAAATTTCATCCAATTTCTACCCATTATGGGGCTAAATATTGTCTATGAGAGTTCATCTTTATCCCAATCATCATTTAATCAATTTTATAAGGGTGAGCTGTAAAACTTCTACTTCTGTGCTCTTGATAGAGCCGTGGTAGGGCGTCTACAAACTACTTATAATGTGCAGAATGCAGATTAAACACTTTAAAAGATATTTATTTCGGGTCGGGCCGCAATATAGGTCTTTTCGCCTTTTTCCAGTTATGATTACGCTCAATAAGGGGCCTGCATATCTGGCGCACTATCCCTAAAGTGTTCTTCACTGTGGGTTAATGCTGTGTATGTGTTTAGTTGGTAAACCTTTATATAAATAAATAAGCACAGTAAGCACATTACTCGATAGATTCCCGATCCAGTTTTTTCAACATCGTGATGTATCCGTGAAGATACCATCACGGCACTTATTATATTAATATTAATACAATGTTAAAATTGATCGCATCGATCCCCTAAGTATACCTAGAATGCATTAACAAGTTACTTGAAAACAATTGGCGATTGTACAAAATGTTGTAAGCTTTAATTATTCAAACAAAAGATGACGTCAGAGCGATGTAAAAATTTATTTCAGTCATTATACACATAAAATTCATAAAGAGCGTGTTCAATTGTTCTTCGAACCTTAGAATGTATGCAACCATGTTGAATTTCGATTCGATTGTGTGTTAATAGGCCGTGCAGCGCGTACTGCAGTCTAAAAAGGATACAAACTCGAAGGTTTCTCGATGGTTGGGCAATCAGTCTTGAAGGGGAAGCTACCAAAGCGGTCGGAGTCAATCATGTAATGCTTTTGAGGTTAAAAGCCCTGAAAGATGTTATCGGGCGGCATTACAAAATGCAGTTTAAGGTGAAATACGAATGATTGTTTGTTGTGGACGCAACACCATCCGATAGGCATGAATCCAGCAGTTGGCATTGGCAGACTAATAGATGTAAAGCTAAGTTAGCTAGTTATGTGTTTTGATTGAAGGTGCATCTTAGGTTGCAATTGAATTTTTCGTAAAATAAACCAGTTTTCAATCAGATTCAAGATGTAAATACAGCTAAGTGCCGAAGCTTTTAATTAAAAAAAAATAGAATCAAAGGATAATAAACAACATAATTGAATATCATAAATCGATTTGATTTTGGAATTAAGCAATCGAAAACTAATTCAAACAAACGTTTCATTGACAAATATTTAAGTCCCTACATTAAAACTAATTTTAAATTCTTGTCTTTAGCTATCGTAAAGTTAATTAGTTACAAGTTACAATGATTGAAACACGACAAAAGTTTACGTAAACGTCAACGTTTACGTAAACTTTTGTCGTGTGTTTGTGTGAGTACTTAACATGCCAGTTTTTAACTTAACATTCAAATGTTAAGTTAAAAACTGGCATGTTAAGTACTCAAAGACCAACTTAACTAATTAAAGCGATCAACATCTTCGAGTGCATACTCATTCATTCGAAACAATTGCCAAACGCACATCCATTGTGTTCAAATGTAAAAAATAGCACCACGTGGGAAACCGTCTGTTTTACATCGCGAAAATGCAACGCGACTAGTAAAACAATCAGTCGTGCTTACGATGGTGGAATATTAAATAAGTACTCCGACATTTATTTAAAGCTATTGTTTTAAAAGGTACCTTAAAATATACCCGTGCCTCGTAAATCACGTTAAGCCGTCATGGTCAAGGCTAGTCATTCGTAGATTTTGACAGTCGTTACGTGTAGTTATAAGCCCAAAAGTCTGACAACCAGCCTGCTACACTGGAACCCTGTTACACTGGAAGCCGACCCCAGTAAATCAAATCAAATAATCAAACTTAGACCTTTATTCATAATCCCTGCTTAAAGTTAAGTAGTTATATTAGCGACTGTTTAACCAAACATTTTTAACGTTTGAACGTCACTTAACTTTAATCGTCGTTTATAATTAATAAAATAAACCCCCTAATGATTTGATTTGAGGTCAGATAGGCAGTCCCTCCTTGTAAAATAGTGGTATTCAGCTGCACCCTGTCAAACTGGAAGCCGACCCCAGTATAGTTGGGAAAAATGTAAAATAATAATCATTTATTTGCAGAAAATGTGTCATGTTATCAGTTGTAAAAGTTGATGGTACACATCAAGCTACCCGAAACTGTCAAATTTTCCCAATCAACTTTGAACCTTATACTCTAGCGATAAAGTTTGTAGGTACAGCCCATATTTTTTGCCTGTTTAGGGCATGCAAATTAACTTTGCAAGAATACCTATTAGGTACTTATTTTAATGCAGATTGATAGACATAAAAAAAACCTATCTTTAAATCACGAAAAAAAAATTAGCTGTTTCATACAAAAGTTCAATACCTACTTGACCAAAATGTATCAGTAAATGTCGCAACACTGACTCCCAAGATACAGGCAAATGCCTAGTTTGGGGGTCACTGTCTTCCTATTCTTGTAAAAATTGTGATTAATAAATAATTTGAATTTGTATGAAACAGCGGATTTTTTTTTGTGATTTCAGTCTTGGTCCCATAGTGAAAGATGTTCAGTTCGATGGTCTAAAGCACCTCTTAATGTTTGTCAGGTTAACCTTTTGAACGCCAGAGCATAAACGCACGCGCGTGCCCTCCACGCCAAGCCACAATTTTAAATATTTAAGGTATACAAATAAAAACACACAAAAGTAATGATTTAATTGTTTATTTCGTGATAAAGTGCACCGCATTTTTTGCCACATATTTGTGTCGCTCGTAATAGGATAGGCGACACACGACTGGCGTACAGGGCACGCGCTTGCTTGTCACGTATATGTGACAATGGCGTTCAAAAGGTTAATTTTTTAACACTTCGTATAATACACAAAGTAAAGCGCCTAGCTGGTTTCAAACTTACGACCTTAAGTCGGTACTCTTAAAGTCTTAAATCGAGGCCGTTACCACTGGGCCAGCACTGCTCTTGGCAAAAGGCGTGGCAATGGGCTCGCCCCCTATTCCGACTTAAAAATAACTGGCGAAAGTTGGAAATGATTACAGCCGGTCGATTCTGTAAAAATCTCACCGTGAAAACTTAGGTGAAGTGAGTTTGTTTTTGCTAGGAATTGACACTATTGACTCACTCCACGCTCACTTCACCTAAGTTTTCACGGTGAGATTTTTACAGAATAGCACCGCTGGCGTGATGTTGTGTATGTTATGTAGATCATGACTAGCGTTATGTGGGGGTACTACACCCTTTTTTTTTTAAGGATGGTGGAGCGGAAGGGAGTTTCAGACTCTTACTGACTAAAACCCACCCGTGTTCCTTCCTTAGGCCTTTAAGTTCCGGGCCAGCGGTAACCCTTTCGGACAATCCCACTGAGGGTACTACACCCTGGTTACCACTTGGGGGATTCATAATGTTATCCTTTTATGATTCTGCCAAAGTGGCCTTTTTAGGCCACCAGTTCTGCGTCCATCAGTTCCTGTAACGTGCATCTGACAGGACACGTAGGACATGATTTAAGTGTATTTTATTGATTGCCTTTAAAACTATTTTTATTTTGTTCACCTTATCAAGAGCCTTCAGGACCATCATGCCGAATTCACATTAAAATAACAAAATACATGTTTATTGACCAAACTAACAATTATATGTGCAATGAGACCATGAAGTGTGTATTTAAATTAATGATGAGTTCATAAAGTATTGTTTATTGTGCCGTAGTAAGGACATAGAAGGCTCATGATCTAAGAAATCAAGTTCGTGTAATAAAATATTTATTGGTGCAAATAATGTGCTGAATTACCGATAAAATCTATTTAAATAAATTTCAACATTAAACACAAGTAACTTGCCTTTCCATAAAAGCTCACGCTTGTAATACCGGAGGGTAGACAGAGGTACAGACGCCAGCACATCAAGCTACTACAATCTGTCAAATTTCTTTAATAGAATATCAACTTTATCGCTAGAGCTTATGGTTCAAAGTTGATTGGGAAAATTTGACAGTTTCGGGCCATACAAACAAATACGTGTTTTGCGAATTTAATCTTTATTAGCTACCTACTAGGTACTATACCCTATTACATACAGTTTGGCTTGAGACAAAATTTAAACAACATTTGACTACTCTTAATAAAAAGATATTTTGTAAAATATATCAAAAAAAAAAAAATTTGTTACACAAGAAGATCACACATATTTTTTTTTGTTAGAAATTAATGTTTTGAAGTAGGTATGCACAGGATCGTATGAGGCTTAATTTGGACGTTTAAACGTCTCTTAACTTTAAGCAAGGTTTATAAATAAAGGAAAATAACACACTGTCAGACCGGGAATCGAACCGAGGTCTCCAAACTCAGTCGTCATTCTTGCGACCACGAGACAATGAGGCATTTTGAACTTCAAACGACAAAACAGTTAAGTACGCTGATTACGCGCACATTTGCGGTGATTCAACCGATCAAAGGTTTCTCTAATATGAAGATTACAATCATTAGGCTGGCGTACAAGAAACTGGCAAGTTTACAAGGAAGGTACGTACAGTAGGTACGCAGGCGCAGTAGTCACGACTGAACTCTGAACTTATTTTTCTTCAATCACGTGATAGGTATTAAGCGAGTAGCACCAAGTTTCGTTTAACTCACAGATATAAACAGACCTAGATAACGCAAGTATCACGATCTGTATGAAAACCAAGCGTGCCATTTTTTGACTACCTACTATGACGTCACAAGCACTTTTAGTGACGGGAAAATCAAATCGATTCAAAGACGCTGCCGTGTGCGGCACCCATCTTGCCCCACCCCCGGGGGCTAGCGCCAGCGTTCACGCTTACCCAGCCAGCAGTACAGTCACGAGCACTAATATGTCAACACTTGGCAACTTACAATTGCGATTTTTTCGTGAAATAACGAATGCAACGTTGAAATACGACACTTTACACAGACCTATGGGTTCGAAAATACTTTGTTTGTAATAACACAAAATTTCATTCAAAACCATAGGAGAAAATCGTCTTTGAATAAAGCCAAGTGTATACATACTTTTGCTCGTGACTGTACACAGGACTGAGCGCGAAAGTGTCGGCTTACGATTTTTGTACTTACGTACGCTAGGCTGGGCACGCGAAGTAGTTGCTCTTGCGTTATCTAGGTGTAGGTATATCTGTGGTTTAACTGCTTTGATAACCAATGAAACAGCATAACATAACATAACATCACGCCTGTATTTTCCCGAGTTTAGGTTTTAGTTTCCCGGGTTAGGGCGAGGTGTTCTTTTAGAACCTAAGTTGTCGACATAGCTCACAGCATAAGCAAGCTGAAGTTGCAATCGGCCGGCCATATTAGCCGTAGAACCAATGACCGTTGGGGTAGACATGTTCTTGAGTGGAGACCGCGAATCGGCAAACGTAAGGTAGGACGCCTTCAGGAGTGACGATCTTCGCAGGGTAGCTGGTAGCAGCTGGATGAGAGTTACCGAAAATCGCGTTGAATGGCGTGCAATAGGAAAGGATTATGTCCAGCAGTGGACTGCTGTAGACTGATGATGAATGAATGGCGTCTGTACTTTTAGTAGGTACACCAAGGTTTAGGCACGGCAGTTATGTTTAAGTCCCAAGTAATAGAGGGCGAGCCTATTGCCATCAATCAGGCACAAATCCAGGGGGTCTACTCCGAAGCGGTTAACCACTGTATCGGCCGAATGTTCGGTCATTTTCTACTACCATTAATTTCCTATATTGACTATTGGTTCCGACCAAACTGTGCCAATCCGAACCTTTTTAGAACCCTTAACCCTTTTTTACCTTTTTTTTTTTTAATTCTTAGTAGGACAACAATATTCGAATCAGAAAATGACCGAACATTCGTTAACCGCTTCGGAGTACACCCCCAGACTCCGAGCTGCTACTGCGAAATTCCAGATGGAAAAACCGAACACCAACACGTAGCCCGACGCAGGAAATGAACTCAATCTCGTGCTCAGCAGTAGCGCTTGCGACGACTAGACCAACGAGTAATATCCGACGAAAATCACTGGTAATAAAGGTGTCGTGAGATTTTTCTCTATTTCTATTTAAACTGACAGCCTCGTTGGTCGTTGGTCGCGTGCGACTACTGAACGTAGGGGCCTAGGCTCGATGCCGGATTCGGGTAGTACCGTTGTACAACGCCTGTAGGGTAATTGAGTAACACACATAAAATGACAATTGATCGCAATTTCTTTCATTTTGATAGTTCAGCCACGTTCATTGCAGTATTTCCGTTGTTAAGTAAACAATTTTTTTAAACCTATGAAGCATGTATTGGCAATTACATTCAGAACCCTTGTATTGTGATTGAAAATCATCATCTGCTTAGCTTTTTCCCAACTATGTTGAGGTCGGCTTCCAGCCTAACCGGATGCAGCTGAGTATCAGTAGGTATTTTACATGGAGCGACGGCCTATCTGACCTCCACAACCCAGTTACTGGGTAATACGATACCTCTTGGTAAGACTTGTCAGACTTTCGAGCTTCTTCGACGACCTGTAACAACTGTCAAAGGATCCACGAATGAAAGCCGGGACCAACGGCTGAACGTGCTTTCCGAGGGACGGAGGGGTCTTGGTATTATTGAATAATTAATCAAAACCCGTAAATATTTGCCAGCTATTTACGACGTAGCCAACTTTTAAGGATGCACTCCCTTAAACACTGTTCCTCTAATTGAAAGCGTGTTGTGTTGTATTAAGGCTGCTGTTATTGAACAAAACTATTTAGCAAGTTATGGGCCCAAAATATAATAACTTCATTTATAAATATTCAAGAATCTGAATCTTGTATTTTTATCGTTGCAGAGCTAAATTCGCACTACATAGGTACCTAACTGTCTAAAACATGATCGTAATAGCAACAATATTTCATAACTTTTCAGTCTACTTAATTATTATTAGCAGTAACGGTCAAGGTCGGCTGGCATTTGAAAGACCTGTCAAAATTTAGGAAGAATGTCTCTGAACTAAGGCTAAGCGCGCACTGCGATGCGATTTTATTAATCGCATGTTCATGCGAAATAAATTCCCAACCGATACCTAGTATAGGTATTTTTTCTAGCGATATTTACCGCAGTGCGCGAATTCTAGTATATTATCTAGTATTGTTCACAAATTAGCGATTATTTTCCGCAACGATTAAATTTCGTGGTGCGCGCTTAGCCTAAATCAGTTTATTAGATGCTTGTGCCTGCTTAGTTAGGTATATACCTGCATATGTAAAGAGGGGCTTGTGGCTAACTAGGTAATAACAGCTGTACCTACGGGTCGATTGATCAGAGGGGCTTTAAGGCCCCTACAAACAGGCGCGACATGCGACGCGAATCGCGCCTTTCTGTAGGAGCCTTTAAGAACGTTCTCAATCTGACCTCAGTATCAATCTGTCAAAATTACCTCTAACCTCCCTATATTTTTGACATCGATTGTCGCTAAGATGAGATTGCGATTGGATTTTGAACGGTTTTAATTACGGGAATTGGCCTTCAGGTTAAGCTGCGCTTGCCGCGGTTGGTCCGTGGATAGGTGACCATCTTTAGATACCTACATACCAAGACCCCTCCGTGTCTCGGAAAACACGTTAAGCCGTTGGTCCCGAACTGTCATTCGTAGATATTTGACAGGTTACGTGTCGTCAGAAGTCCGAAAGTCTGATAACCAGTGGTGTTACCAAGGGGTATCATATAAGCAAGGTACGTAGTTACAAGACTAGGCAGAGGTACCTATAATATAGGTACCCCTTGGTGTAGGACAGACAGTCAGCCGCTCTACGTAAAACACTGCGAATTTAGCTGCATCCGGTTAGACTGGAAGCCGACCTCAACATACCTAATAGTTGGGAAAAGGCTAGGCAGATGATGATGATACCTACTTAGGTAAATGATACGTAGGTCGGTGGGTCCTTAAGATAGGTTCATCCCTATGTATTCTTACTGCGAACCTATTAGAAACAATTATTTCATACTTTTTTCAGATAACTATAGGTAGCTAATCGAATTATCGAAACAAGTAAAAAAACTAAAAGTTAATTAATACGATAGGTAGTTTAATAAAAGTCAAAACTAGAAACAATACCTATCTGTTGTCGCCATAAAAGCACATCGAACTCAACAAAAACAGCGAAAACTTCTAATTCATAACCAAATAATTATTACCAATTATGTAGATTCAGCAAACTGGTTTAATATTAATTAGCTCCGAATAAAAACGGTGTAATAAATTGACACAAAACGTTTATCAAGTAGGTATTATAAATTAAAATCGTTAGCTTTTCGTCCTTCGATCAAATGTTGATCGAAGTTTTCGTCCTATTATCAGATTAGAAATTACCTCATTATTAGTGTAAAGGCTAAGCAGGAATTGCACCCTAATTGCGTAACACACTATCAATAACAATCTGAAACATTTTGAAGGATATTGCTAATCCATTGCTTCATATGTTAGAAAAATTTGTTTGCTCAACAACATAAATAACGCAATGAATGTTGTTGAGCTGTCAAAATGAAAGCCCGCTGCACTGTATTAGGTGGGTAGGTACCTACCTTGTAAGTCGGTTGTATGACTTTCTGAGTAGGTAGGTAAATGCCTATAAATAACTACGTACCTAAGCCATTTTGGGTATAAAAGGTTCAAAAGGCACCTTGTGCCACCAAACTACCTAGCTGTCTACAAAAAAATAGTTAGAAAGAGTAAAAACTCGTTTTCGTTGTATCTCATCGTGACAAAAGGAACGACAGCATCATTTGTATTTGAAGCCTACAAAGTTGCATCTTAAAAGCTGAAGATCTCAAATCTCGAAGGGTCTAATTGTGTATCCACGCCGCAATTGTTTTGGGACGCGACCTGGTGCTGTAATGACACAGACGACCTTAGCCCCTTTAAACTCGGCACTCAGCAGTCAACTGAATTCGAGTACCTACATTATTATTTTGTTAGTTGCCTGCGTTTAAACGTTAAACGGTTGCACGACGTTCGGTGGCTTCAGGAGGTCAAGAGGGTATTTGGTTTTAGCCCTTGTAAATGTGACAAACGGTCGATTATCTGGTGATTATATTGGTAGCTAGTTCAGAGGAAATCCAATAAAAAATTTGAAAATAAAACAACAGTGGTCAACCAAGATCGACGACGATCAAAAAAAAAATCAGGAAGCTATAAAATAAACATTACATTATGTATGAGGCAGTTCTCATACATATAGTTCATAGCTTACTAGATTTATAGTTTGTTTTTGATACGATAGGTATACCTACGGCATCATTTAATATGCAAGCTCACGTGTCTCCCTCGCCACGTCTTCCAATTTTTGGTTTTAGGACATGCCGGTTTCCTCAAGAAGATTTCCTTCACCCTTTTGAGAGCAGTGGTGATGAAATAATTTACACAAAGTAAAGTGCCTGCTTGGGTTCGAACCCACGACCCACTACTCGTAAACACCAGTGCTCAGGGCCTCTAATAACCATAATCTAACGCTACTTATTGCTTGACTAACGGATTTCACAGAACAAAGGTAATATACCTACCACTTAGGACCCTAACCGTCTCTCCTCATGACATAATTCCATTGTTTCATTTTACAAAACCCACCTCAGGCAAGAAAGGGTCAGATATTCGTCATCAGCAACAAAAGTGGTCGAAGGCATTTTGATTAATTGGTTATTCACCGATATTGTAACTGATAGGAGCTTGCGGCTAAGTAGTAACGGCCGTACGGGTCGACCGATCGGGTTAAGCTACTCTTGCCGCGGTTGGTCCGTAGAAGGGGGACCATCTTTACACACCAAGACCCCATGTCAATCATGGACCTTTGACAGTTTTTACGGATTGTCAGAAGCCCGAGAGTGACAACCAGTCTTACAAAGGGGTATCGTCTTATTACCCAATTAAGTAGGTACTGGGTTGTGGATGTCAGATAGGCAGTCGCTCCATGTAAAATACTGGTATTCAGCTGCATCAGGTTAGACTTAAAGCCGACCCCAGCATAGTTGGGAAAAGGCTAGGCAGATGATGAGGTAGGTACCTACTTAATTACCGCACTAACATTTAAATTGGGCCTTGTTAAATTCCGTTCCGTAGCCGATACCCATTAAAAAATCAATTAACCGTCTAAGACGATGATATTAATAAAATACAGTGCAACACATCTAAATTTTAATTAGCTCAAACATGCAGCTAAGGTCGTTATTCGAGTGCAATGTACGAGCAATGTAAGGCAACTGGATGCGCGCAATTAATATTATACCTATCGGGTACATACCTTCAAAGCCTAATCACTGTGTTTAGATAGTAAGGCCACTGTTCTAATTTGTGGCACTTACTAATGTAAATGAGATGAGTCTCAATGGAATACATCGCCTATTAATATCTGGGATCTCGTGATCCGATGCGTTCGCGCATCATAATGGCGTAGGTAGATATGTGTCGTTCCTTTCCGTATCGTATCGACCTTGGAAAGAAGTCACCAATCGATTTCTTCCTCATATTTTGCTAAAAAATCAATTTACCAAAACAGCATACCTGCATCACGTTTTGAAATGTCTAGATTAATAGGTAGTCACTAAGATTAAAATGTTCTAGAAACTTAACTTTCGTGTGTGAATCGCCTACAATAGTAGATATAACCGACTTTACTTTAAAAACCGGTCAAGAGGAGTCGGACTCGCGCACCGAGGGTTCCGTATTGTGAAACGTGAAATGTTTTTAAATTTTCATCGGCGAGGCCTTTAAATTCGTCAATCGTCAGAGAATTTGATCACTACGGTATAGAATATTGTAGTTTTAGGTCAGCGCCATCTCTTGACCGATAGTGGAACTAATGTAATTTTTGTTGATGATTTCTGAAAAAGTGTGCTATTTAGAGACTTCGTTTTATTTTTTCTGTTATCTTTTCATAAACTTCTATCACATAGAATAATTTCAGATTTTTCTCTATGCAAACTTCGGAGATTAGGGGGGGACGGGGACGGTATTATTTTTTTTACATTTTTCATCTAAAGTCGAAAACTAAGCGTTCTAAAAAAATAGAAAAAATGTTTGAGAATGTGCAAACAGCGCTCTTTCATATGATACCCCACGCGCCCTAGTAGCCTCACTTCGATTTTTTAAGAACCTTTCAGTCCCTGTTGCATTAAAAAAAAAAATTTCTTTCATTTGCAAAATAGTTTGGATAGTTTGGCAAACGTCATCTAAGTCGTCGCTGTCGTCGTCTAGTTAGAATAGCATTAGTAGTTCTTGAGATATTCAACTGTGATATACGGACAGACAGAGACTAAGTCGCACCATAAGTGTTCCTTTTTAACAATTTCGTACGGAACCCTAAAACGCCTAATTTGCCCCGACTGCGGTGAGGCCCAAAAGGAGGGTTATGTTCAATTAAACCTGAAAGAAACACTATTGGTCTTTGGACCCACAGGTACTTACATAAATAAGAACCTGTGGATCGAAAGACCAATAAACAAAGACAAGAGCAGGTTTACTACACCTAGGACTTCATTATAAGTACGTGTATCTACATACCTACATATTTACCAAGTTTTTGAAGACATTTTTAATATTTATGTACCTAACTCTACTAATTCGCACGCTTTTTACGAATTGACAAAACTTCAAGATTTCTTTACAATATGTGTGGTACCCATAAACCTTCCGGAATAAATTCACTAAATGGTGGTGAAAACCGTATCAAAATTCGTAGCGTAGTTTAGGGCAAACGCTCGGTCACAAAGCCAGACACGAAAATCGACTTTAATGTAATTGTAGTCTGTGATATACCTATAGATATAGATTATGCTTTAAAATAATATTAGTTTTATTACAGTACTAGCTGCGCCCCGCGGTTTCACCCGCGTAAATGTCGATCCCGTGGGAATATCGGGATAAAAAGTAGCCTTTATGTTAATCCAGGGTGTCAGCTACCTTCACACAAAATTTTATCAAAATTGGTCCAGCCGTTTAAGCGTGAAGAAGTAACAAACATAAACAAACACACACACACACTCACAAACTTTCGCCTTTATAATATTAGTGTGATTGTGAGCTTGCGACTGAATAAATTGCTATAATATAAGGTCAATAGAGTCATGAATTCTGTATCAAATCGAAATTGAATCGGTATTTCCTCGTGATGGATAGCAAATGTCATTGCCACTTTCCTAGAGTAACACTTACATCCGGGAACCTTCCTTTTGGTATAATTTATAAGGTTTTAGGCCATACAAAGATAGTCCAAGGATAATGATACAACGGGTTACGAAACTAACACGTCCGTGACTACCGCCGCCAATCGCTTCCATATTTGGTAAATAATTAGTACTCAATTGGTACTAATTAGTACTCGAGCAACAAATTGGTAAGTACCTTACTAGCGATAAATGCAAGAGAAAAGTTTTTTTATATTTGAAATAGCCCAAGCTATTTAATTGAATAGAACAGCACCCTAATTGCATAACACAATAACAATCTCAATCTGAATAATTTTGAAGGATATTGCTAATCCATTGCTTCATATGTTCGAAAAAATTGTTTGCTCAACAACGTAAATAACGCAATGAATGTCGTTGAACTGTCAAAATGAAAGCCATTCCTGCTGATAGTGTGTTACGAAATTACCTCGCTGTTAGGATTACGAAGATGACAGAAAATTTAAGAAAATAAAACAGGCACGTTCTGAAAAAATATTTTTATGTCCGTTAACAAAACTAAAAGATAATAAAAAATCAAATAAAAATAACAACCTCTGTTATTTATTGTATTATTATTAGTAACAATTACACTTAAAAATAATCAGGTTAACTTAAAATTATTTTGTTTTAGTGCTGTTAAAGCATTTATTGTGCTTACATTGGTAAATTAATAAATGTCAAGATAATATTTCTACGCCTTCTGATCATCCTTATTTTGTTTAGAGTCGGGTCTGTTGACAGGATTAACTTTACAAGTAATCTTGTACGATTCGACCATTTTAACAGAGTCCCTAACTAAAATCGTAGACCTAATAGTGAAAGAATGTGAGAAACATACAGATGTGTCGCACAACGCCGTATGGAAACTCAGGTACAAGCGATAAAGGAACTTATCTGTTCGCTGCTTAAGTTTCATTTCCACTCGGCCGGGCAGCTTGGTCCCTTTACGAGAAGAGGTGATGAACTCGAAATCTTCTTGGGTCACATCCTTGTTATTCTCATCGCGTATACAAACAAGCCAGTTTTGAGGTGCTCCTGGAGTGAATTTAACATTTTTCGTTTCCGCGTCCAGACTAACATTAAAATAGATGATTAGATTGCCACATTTTCGATTCACAAATAGATCATTTTTGTAAAGAATCAAATTCTCTGGTTCTGTAAACTTAGGTTCTAGTAATCTCACTTTGAAGTCTTGGCACACATTTTTCGTTAGGTTTAGGATTTTGATGCAATGATTATTCGTGTCTGCAATGTATAGGTATTTTCCATCAGCAGTGATAGTTAGGCCTGATGGTTCATTGAACAGTGCTGGGTCGGTGGTCTCGATCATGGTAGGGTTTAACGTGGTAACTCTTTGTGGTCCGACTTCGACTTTCTTTATCTTGTGGTTGTATGTGTCCGCTATGTAGAGGGTCTTGGAAGAATCGCAGTACGCCACGCCTAGGGGATGTTGTAGTTTCGCGTCAACACCAACGTCGTCGATGTCTCCAAACGCGAATAAGTTCTGCACAGAAATATAAAATATCAAATGGAAAAAAAAAAACTGGCCAAGTGCGAGTCGGACTCGCATACGAAGGGTTCCGTACCACAAGGCAAAAACGCCTAAACGTATTTGTTGTTATAGCGCGGCGGCAACAGAAATACATCATTCTGTGAAAATTTCAACTGTCTAGCTATCACGGTTCATGAAATACAGCCTGGTGACAGACAGACAGACGGACAGTGGAGTCTAAGTAATAGGTTCCCGTTTTTACCCTTTGTGTACGGAACCCTAAAAATTGCAACCAATAAGTATCATTATCAATCATATTATCGACTAGCTCCTGTCCGCGACTTCGTTCGCGTGACATTTAATTACTTAATGCCTTTTGATTTTATTTATTTTTCTAAAATAATTACCTACTACTTATAACATCTATCTGCCAGTGAAAGTACCGTCAAAATCGGTCAAGCTGTTTCGGAGATTAGCCGGAACAAACCGATAGAGACAAAAAAACAAATGGTTTTATGTGCCGTATATACTTCCATAAGCATTTAGTAAAAAGCTGTTGTTTTAATATTACAAACAGACACTTAAATTTTATTTATTTCAGTCAGTGAATTGAATTTTGACAGAGCAGTGGTGGCCCAGTGGTCACGGACACGACTTACGAGTTGTAGGTCGTAGGTTCGAACCCAGACAGGCGCTTACTTTGTGTAAGTTATTTCATCACCACTGCTCTCAAAACGGTGAAGGAAAACATCGAGAGGAAACCGGCATGTTCTAGAACCAAAAATTCGAAGACATGTGACCTCCACCAACCCGCACTGGGCCCGCGTGGTGGATTATGGCCCACTCCCTCTCATTAAGAGGAGGCTTATGTCCCAGCAGTGGGAATATTATAGGCTGATGATGGAATTGAATTTGGAACGATGCAAGTCTTCTAAAAGGACAAAGTGTGATTTTTATCTCAAAAATGCAGGCGCGGCCACAGGATTAGTAACTAATTAATTATACATAAATCGCCATTTAATCCCCAACAGTCACGCAACATAATTGCAAAATAATCAGGTGGCAAACTGCACATATTTCATTAATTTCTATATTAACATGGGCATAAATTGTAAAATATTAATAATTATGATTATTAGCAATTATAATCAAGTCTTAGCAGGAACACCATAAAATTAATAAGTAGTAAAGATCATAGTAATGTGATAACTAGTAGTTATTAATGTAGTATGCATACCAAAGGGTTGCGGTCACCGCCACACAGTGTTGAAACCTGTCCCGTAGCTAGGGCCAGTCGTCGAATAGACGAACTCTCGGAGTCAGCTATGAAAACCTCGGGATTTGATCCTGTAATTAAAATAATTGTTAATTTGATATTACATACAGCATCGGTTTTAATGTTAATGTGTTTATTACGGTATTTCGTGTAATCATTTCTGACATTTGAATTTAATTATAATCGTAATAGAATTCCAATAGGTATATTCTATATCCGCAATAGCAGCGATTAGTTTTCCGTGACTCCGTTAGACAATTAATATTTAATATATTTTTGTCATACAAATGCGTACCGAATTTTGCCAACAATAACGTGCCCTAGTATTCACGTTCGTTATAAAGCTCATATTATAAACCTTATAAGGTGTAATTCTTACCCATTCTAAGCGTGAGCCCGGAAGGCTGCGCAAACGCAGCTGAGTGCGGGTACGCGCTGTTACGCGCCGCCTCCGCCCCCGAGCCCGCGACACACACGCATGTACCTAATAAATGATACACATGTTTAAAATAATAATAATCGATGTAAGACAGTTACAAAATAAATGTGAAAATGCTTTATAAAAGCCAACACAGAAAAGGCTTGCACAAACAGTCATGACGTAGGCAAGTTGCATGCGGAAGTAAGATCATTAATATGTAAAACCTTAACCTACTAGTGTTTTCTTACTGGGTGGATTTTTGAGACATGGCAGTAAGGGCAGGTTCCATAACAGTCGTAGCTACAGGAAAACTGTCTTAGCGACTGTCCTTTACTTTTTGAGGCATTTAAATTTCCTTACCTTCAGTAAAAGTCTTGTATTTCCACCAAATAGTAGTGTCGAGGTAAAGAGCCCATATCTGATGAGAGCCAGCGCAAGCGATTAGCAGCACCCGGCGTTTTTCATCCTTCTTGTCTTTTTCTAAAACAATAGAGACAGTTGAATCGAAATGAAAATATAAACGGAATATTTTCATAAGGTTTATATTAAATAAATAGTATATTTATTGTTGCAGCACATAATAATAGTAGAAAAAGATACATGATACACAATACAGAATGTTTTTTTTCGCAACTGTCATCAAAATTGAACACCACACAGTCTGTTAGTGTAATTTTATTAAATAATGACTGTAATAGGTGCCAGGCTGCAAATGTAACAAAAAATCAAATCATATCAAATCAAATCAAACGTTTATTTGCTAGAAATACATTGTTTTGGTAAAGGTAAGATCTTATAACCTAAGTGTGATTGTATTCTGCCTGCAAGCAAGCGTGCAAATTTTATTAAGTTTACATACATTTTATTATTTTACTATTATTATTATCTACTATTATCATGCTTTTATTTACTATTCAATTTACTAATTTCTATTGTTAAAATTCTAATAAATATACAAATTTCAATTTTTAAATTCCATAAATTCCTTAATACTATAAAAACAACACTTCAGAAGCCTTTCTGTCAATTCTGTCTTAAACACATCATCATGTGCCTAGCCTTTTCCCAATTATGTCCAGTCCCACCAGATGCAGCTAAATACGAGTATTTTACATGGAGCGACTGCCCATCTGCCTTCCACAGCTACTGGGTGACACGATATCCCTTGGTAAGACTGGTTGTCAGACTTTCGGGCATCTGACCCATAACAACCGCATTCTCAAAAAAAATCTTGTACTGTATTTACCTTTATCATCCTTAAGTTCTTCCTTCTCCTTATCAGGTGCAGTCTGGCTGCCCGGCGGAGGCGGCGGCGGCGGCAGGAGCGGCCGCACTGACATGTCCATGTCCGGGGTGGAGTACAGGAGCACGTCCCAGGGAGATGCGAGGGGCTGCATGCCAAGGCACTTGCCTCCTGAGAGAGGAGATAGATTGAGTTTTTCTTTATCGTGCGTGTGTGGTTAGTGAGTATCAATCTGCTTAGCCTTTTCCCAACTATGTTGAGGTTGGCTTCCAGTCTCACCGGATGCAGCTGAATACATGGATTTTACATGGAGCGACTGCCTATATGACTTTCACAACCCAGTTACTGTGAATACAACACTACTTTGTAAGACTGGTTGTCAGACTTTCGGGCTACGGATGAGCCGTAACGACTGCCAAAGATCTACGAATGACAGCCGGGACCAACGGCTTAACATGCTTTCCGAGGCACTGAGGGGTCTCGGCTTTAGGTATGTATTGATGGTCACCCATCCACTGACCGACCATGGCAAGCGTAGCTTAACCTGATCGATGGTGTGTATCTTATTTTAAAAACAATTAAAAAACTTTCTACTACAAAAAAACAATTAAAATATTTTAAAATTTTTAACAGACATATATATAATTATGAGAATTTATTTACAAAATTATATTTACATGATTTAAAAAGCTAACAGTCTTAAAATAATAATAATATGTACAAGTATATAAAAAGGAGAGGAAATAATCAAAGAATATAGTTGTGTGATAGTTGTGGAATATTATTATTATTATTTCCTTTATTTCATTAAATTACATATAAATTATATTTTTAAATATTAGAATATAAAAAATATAAAAACATTTAAAAATATAAAAAATAGTAGCCCACCGGTATCGGGAACAGGGTCCAAGCTACCGGCAGTCAGGGCTCCAGAGAGAGGAACCTCCTAACAATGCGGGCCGTGGCCAGAAGTACCGCTTTCTGAATCAAGCCCTTGATCCAGCTGCCCAACGAGAGCCTCCTTAGGTGTTGGTCGAGGCTCTTGGCTATTAACCCATTGGCTGTCACGACTATCGGCACAATGGTTGCTGAGTCCACATCCCACATGTCGACAACCTCGCGAGCCAAGTCAAGATACTTGATCTGTTTATCTTTCTCGGCTTTCACGAGGTTCTCATCATGCGGGACGGTTATGTCAACAATCATTGCGCGCCGCTCTGATCGATCCACCACCACTATATCAGGCTTATTGGCAACAATAGTCCTGTCAGTGATGATGGATCGATCCCAGTACAATGTGATATTACCATTTTCGAGAACTGGGTCGGGCACATACCTGTAGTACGGCACCTCCGATTCCACAAGGCTGTATTTCAAAGCAAGCTGCTGATGGATTATCCTGGCTACAAGGTTATGTCTATGCAAGTACTCTCCGTTAGCCAGACGAGAACACCCGGAGATGATATGTCTGATTGATTCCCCCGGCCGGTGACATGCCCGACAGATGTCAACCGTGCCGTCTTTCACAATAAATCTCCGGTAATTGTTCGTCATCATAACTTCGTCCATAATTGCACAAACAAAACCTTCGGTTTCTCCAAAGAGGTCACCGAAACGCAGCCAGGCTACGGACGCTAGTAGATCTACATCGGGTCCATGTAGGGCCCGGAGAAAGCGTCCGTGAAGCTCCTTACTCTGCCATACCTCCATGCGATCATTAGTGTCAAGCACTACTGGTTTGCGCCAGTTCTCTTTAGCCAAGGAGAGCGGGGTAAGGCCCTTGTCCACTATGACTACATCTCGATGCATTCCCACGTCGGTTTCCAGGAAATATTCCCTGAGACTGCATATCTCACGATTGTGGAGGGTCTTAGCATTTAAAAACCCTCGACCTCCACATTTTCGCGGGATATACAGCCTCATTACCGATGACCGTGGGTGATGCATTCGATTTGCAGTCAGCAGTGTACGGACCCTCCTATCCAGGGCATCGAGTTCGGTCTGAGTCCATTTGAGTATGCCGAAAGAGTACATCAAAACTGGCATGACCCAGCCGTTGAAGGCGCGCACCTTGTTTCCGCCTGATAGAAGACTATTAAGTACTTTTTTCAGGCGACCAAAGAAGCGCTCCTTCAACGATTGCTTCATGTCAGTAACATTGATCCCTAACGCTTCCGACATACCCAAATACTTATAGGTTTCGAATGCAGAGAGGGCTCTAAGGTTTGTGGAATCCGAGAGTTGAATTCCCACGGATTCCACAATCTCCCCTCGCTTTACATGCATGACCGCACATTTGTCCACACCAAATTCCATCCTAATGGCGCTACTGAAAGTTTGAGTTACTTTCAGTAGTTCCATCAGTTGCAATTTATTGGGGGCAAAGAGTTTTAGGTCATCCATGTAGAGGAGGTGCGATATAACCTGACCACCTCTCCTCAGCCGATAGCCTAGACTTGAATCCTCCAGCAGTGTGCTTAGAGGATTCAAGGCTAAGCAGAACCAAAGTGGACTCAAACTGTCACCCTGAAATATGCCTCGCTCAATCCTTATCGGTTCGCTATTCCTCTGAATATTTCGACATCCTGGATAGCGAAGGACCGTCCTCCATTGCCCCATACACGACATCAGGAAGGTGCGCAGAGTTGCATCTACTTTATACAACTCTAACACCCTCATGAGCCATGTATGTGGCACCGAGTCATAGGCCTTCTTATAATCTATCCAACATGTCGACAGATCCTTTCGGAAACGACGAACCTGTTGGCTAATGGCCATATCAATGAGGAGTAGCTCCTTAGTACCGCGGGACCCATTCCTACATCCATTCTGAGAGACAGACATGATGGAGTTGGTGTTTATATGTTTGTTAATTTTAGTTCTCAAAATGGATGTAAGAACTTTATAGACCGTCGGTAAACACGTGATCGGCCTATAATTTTTGGGTTCCGCGGTGCTACCTGATTTATGGAGCAGGTGGGTAATTCCTGTCGTAAGGAACTGGGGTAGCGAACCAGACTCCAAAGCAGTCTGAAACTGAGATGCCAAGCGAGCGTACGACCTTGAAAACCATTTGATCCAAAAGTTATGCAGCCCGTCCGGCCCTGGAGACTTCCAGTTAGGCAACGGACGAACTGCACAAGCTACATCTTGGGGGCAGATGGTGATAGCCCCCATTTCTAGTATTGGATCGCAAGCTCGCTCGACTTCCCGAGCCCAATCACCTTCGGTGTGACTGACAGGCACCGACCAGATACTGCGCCAGAAGGAACACATGGCATCATCATCTGGCAGGCACGTCTCAGCCACACCTTGGTCCGGTCGTTCCCAACCCCTATAAACCCACCTTTCATCGCTCTGGAAGGTGCGATTCTGAGTATATCGCTCTACTCGCCGCTTATACCTACGAATACGATTCGCCCATGCATACACTTTCTGCTTCAGGAAGTCGATGCGCTCTGTGACACAAGACATATAGTCTTGAGGACTGATATCAGTCCCCAAGAACGCCCGCCTCACAAAGCGCATCACTCTAGGGCGAGTATTGCCCTCCCTGAAGCAGATTAGTTTGCCGATGAGCGTTCTGGCCCCACCAATACGGCGTTCAATCCTGCATTGCCAAGCTGGTACGGCTGGTTTCGGTCGTGTAGCTCTAGAGTCATTGGCAAATTTGACGTGAGCTACACGACATGCCGCTACAGCCGCGCAGTACAGAATCGAATGAGTATCAGTGAGGTCTTCGCTGGTATCAAAATATTTTGACAACTGCGAATCCAGGACCGCCACCAGCGCCCTATTTTTGTTATGCATGGGCAAACGAGGTAAGCGTGGCCTAAGTTCGGGCGACATGAAGCGATATTCCTGAATCGCATCCTCCAAAGCACTCCTCAATTCCTCATTGCACTGGGTACTTACATTTGTATCCATATTATTACTCCCCTCGTCATCATGACTTCTATTAGACTGCGGTAATATTACAGCAGTCTGCGACAGGGGGGCGATGACATGGCTACTCTGCATTTCACTTCGCAGGCGATCAAGTACAGTGTCATCCAACATATGATTACGCTGGATGACCCGCACCTGATCCGACAGTCGTTGTGCCGAAACATTGACATCTGGTTCAAGCACCTGAAAAAGAGAGAGCATCCGAACACGGTACGCGGTCAGAATGTTTCCCCCCTCTGTAGCCCCATAGTATGAGCGCATGACATTTTCATTGATGGATCGTGTCCATCTCATGCGCTGCACACTACCGCCGGGAGCTGGGACCCTATCAGAGGCCGGTGGGCCTCGAAGTCCTAAGCCATCCGGCGGCCGGCGTCCTCCCCGTCGACGAGCAGGTGGTGGCGTCGTGGGCGGGGAGAAATACTCGTCGCTCGAGCTCGACGCAACTGCCGCGGCCGGTGTCGTCACAGCGCTCACAGTGGGGCTGGGTACCGGCGGCGGCGAGGCGGAGCTGAGCGAAGAGTCCGGAGATGGTAGGCGTGCGAGACGTCTAGCGGCAGATCTTGTCAACATTTATCCTATTTTGTCTTCTTGTTCGTTTTTATACAGCATTATATTGTAGTCTTTGTTGAAGGTGACATGACAGATGTCACCTCCTCCGGTTCGGCAATTTTTGGTTTAATATTTATCAAAATATGGTCCATTGAAGTACTATTTCTTTATAAGATTATGTTAAAATTGAGAAGTTATAGGGCTATGGCTGTAGTATTTAAATGATTAATAAAACTGCTTTTATAAAATAAATTACTTAAACTGTAAATTGTTGGACCTGTTGACATAGGTGTTGCCAGCTTATTATTATTATTATTAATATAAAAAAAATCATCCGCATCACTGATAAAATAGGAAACATGCCCAAAGGCTGGCAGTGTTGCATTTATGAGAATTGATATAAATAACCAACATTTACTTAACTTATTTTTTTATAAGGTTGTTTTTTATTTTTCAATAATGTATTTTGTTATGTTAAACTGCTTCTGTTTCAACTGTTATTCATTTTTTTTAAACAATTTTTTACAGACAACCGTCGGATTGAATTAAATGATGCCAGGATTGAAAAAAGGATGATAATTACGAGATTTATTTTTTGTGAGCATTATTGCAAATAGCAAATTCGGTCTCAAGGCTGTTATGGAAAAATTCCTGATGGAAGAACACAACAAAACTACCTGACTTAAGGAATCAAGCCCAACATCGGCTTCTTTCATCAGAAAACCATGTTCATTGGAATTTTTTGTAAAATTCAATAACTATAATACCACAGGACTGAACTTAGGAGTTGGCCCACCATAATAAAATCGCCAAACCTTGATCCCCATGCGCGCCCTGTTCTCCTGTCCCCGCCAGAACCTCCACCGTTCCTTCATCAAGATGTATAGCTCGCACCGCATGGTTGTTAGTGTCACAGACTGCTAACACATTGCTTGATAGCCAGCACAGGCCCTGGGGGGCGTTGAACTGCGCCTCGTTCAGCTCTTAGGAAAAAAAATATATTGTAATTATAATAAATATGGTGCTAATAAGAAATTGTGGCGATGAACATTGGGAAATAAATAAAACGTCTTATAAATGTGCAACTTCGTTAGCGACGCTTTAAAAATCGCGATATCACCGTACACTATCAAGGTTCCTACACACATGCCGGCGGCACAGCCGGCGGGTTTTGCCGCGCGGGTATGCCGCCAGCATCATTTTAGTTGTGCAGCTCGTTTGTGCGGCAAGCCCGGCTGCTCAAATACCCGCCGGTTATGCCGCCGGGCTTGTTGGCGGCATGCCCGCCGGCTGGGCCGCCGGCATAGTGTGTAGGAGCCTTCAGGGCCGTACATCGTACACCGTACACCAAGTATCGTTTCCTATGTACGTATACATGGTGGCAGGGGCATCGACACACTACCGTGGATTCAGTACATGTTCTGAACCTGCGTTGAAATTTTTCCTAGGTTATAAGAAAGAAAGAAAACACGTTTATTTGCGGTAAACATGACGCAATAAAGAACTTATACAAAAAATAATAATAAGAAAGGGTTGGGGGAAACATGCGTCAAATCCACGCAAAACGGCTATCGCTCAGCATTACGCTGCGACCCTATGCAAGACAGAGCCTTAGCGCTGGTTTTCAGCGACAGCGGGCGCCGACGAATTGACGTCGTCCGGTGCAGCAAACAATTATTAGGACGCTGTACTGGTACAGCATACACAAAGAAAATAATAGTATAATTGAAACTAAATGTAAAGGAATATAAAAAAAAAATAGATAGATATACATGCTATGAGAATATCATCCTCAATAATCTTTTTACGTAACATAAAAAAAAGTTATTGCTGTTCAGTACAGTTTGTGTGTCGTTGTCTTGCCACTCTGTATGATTTATTTTTCTATGTCATGAATATGATGATAGCTAACTTCAAGGTGCACTGAATATTTTTCAGAAAAGTTGCTAGAACTTTCTTTCAATGTCTGTTTGACATTTTAATCAAGCTATATTAGAACCCGAAAACGGGTTCCTGCAGCCTTCACAAGGTCGTCGGACCACCTAGTGGGAGGCCTTCCAACGCTATGTCTTCCGGTACGCGGTCGCCACTCCAGAACCTTTCGGCCCCATCGGCCATCTGTTCTGCGAGCAATGTGCCCTGCCCACTGCCACTTAAGTTTGGCAATTCTTCGGGCTATGTCGGTTACCTTGGTTCTCCTGCGGATCTCCTCGTTCCTGAGTCGATCACGCAGGGAAATTCCACGAAAAACTTTTAGTCCATGGAAAACTTTTAGCCTTCTTATAAGGCCCATTGTGAGCGACCACGTTTCAGTGCCATAAGGATGGTGAATAAATTCTAGTAAACTAAGCATACATACTGCCATCCTTAAACCCAGCTTCCAACCCGCCGACGATCCTTAGCACAACTCCTGAGCAGTCAGTTAGCAGCACACGATGATGGCCCGTGTCTGCGATCGCCAGGAACGGCTCGTCCGTACGCCCGCGGTAAAACGGGTTCAATGACAGCTGGAGTATCAACAGAGATGTTTAAATTACAGTATGCAACTGTCAGTAAGGCACATTATATCATCATTTCCTTTGCTCTTGTCCCAATTTATTTGAAGTCATCGCAGCATAGAATTTTAGGCCCAGTTGTACCACAAATCACTAAATAAGTATGATGTACACAATATTTTGATTTAAAAGAGTGTTGATGGAGTTTTTTCCCTTTCTCCTCACTTCTTTTAAAACATATAGGAGAATATTTGAATAATTTTTAATGAAATACAAACCTTGCTCGGAAAATAAAGTACTTCCTCCCTTTTAGATTTCAAGTGTTTGGCTGGTTCTATAGATATGGGTGACACAGATATGCGGTTCCCAAAATGACGCATTGCATTGCTCACATACCATACCAGTTCATCCTTATGACCTTCGCCGGTTAAAACAAACAGTGGCTTATTACCTGGACCTGAGAAATAATGGAAAGTAATTGTTATTTGATGTAAATGAGGGGCTCGTGACTACATAAAAACAGCCGTACGGGTCGATCGAACGTTAAGCTACGTTTGCCGAGGACGGTCGGTGGATGGGTAACCGCCCATAAAATATCGAGACCCCTCCATACCTGGGTAAGGGCATCATATTACCCAGTAACTGGGTTGTGGAGATCAGATAGGCAGTTGCTCCATGTGAAGCCAAAGACTGGAAGCCAACCCCATCATAGTTGGGAAAAGGCTAGGCGATGATGACTACTAATCTAAATAATATTAAAAGTAAATTATAATTGGAATCTTATATCCGTTTATAATGCATTTAAAGCATAAAAAATAACAGCATTTACCTCTAAAATACCATCATTTCTTATGCATGTAAAAACCGGCCAAGTGCGAGTCAAACAGCACACTAAGGGTTCCGTACGACAAGGCATAAAACGCCGAAAAAAACGTTTTTTTTATACCCCTTTAAATTTTAACTTTATTTAATTTTTATTATTTGTTGTTTTAGCGGCAACAATCATCTGTGAAAATTTCAACTGTCTAGCTATCACGGTTCATGAGATACAGCCTGGTGACAGTCGGACAGTGGAGTCTTAGGTTCCGTTTTTACCCTTTAGGAACAGAACCCTAAAAAGCAGTGAAATATGAATATTCATCAGGTGTAGCAACAACAAACAAAACCATTAACAGTAATTAAATTGTAATAACAATTAAAAATTACTTTTATTAGCATATTATAATAAAAAACAGTTCCCTATTTAATCTAAAGTGGTAAGTACTTTGTCGATTTGTTGTGCCTTGTTAAAAGGCAATCATCAACATCAAAGTATGTAAATCAGGATCACACATTATTATTATAATGTTTTCTGTACTAAAAGAGCTCATAAAACTTCACTCCTAGACATAGGAGCCCCAACAATACTGCTCCTTATTTGCTGTAGTTCATGAAAGAGCACACTTTGCTTTCTCTTGAAATTAAAATCAAAAGAATATTATTAAAGCATCTTAGCTTGGTAATTACTACCTACTACTGTCCCACTGTTGAGCAAAGGCAATCCAACATGCTCTCTTAATTATCTTAGTTTAGAATCATAATTAATTCCATACCCAATATAAGTAATGTGGGCCAGCATTTTATTCCAAGTGCGTCCCACATACAGCTGTCGGCGTCATTCACTACAGGATGCTGTATGTCATATCTAAGCACAGCTGACAGTACGTTGGTTGATTCCTTCTCATTTGAGAATTTGGCACAGTGCACACCTATCTGAAATGTAAAGTGGAGGATGTTAGTCATGCATTTATTAAAACATGTTCCTTATTCTCTTGTGGGTACATAATAACATTTTACAACTACAATATTTTGTACCAGTATTATTATGGATTGTTATATGTATAGACTAGCTTCAGCCTGTGGCTTCGTCCCCATGGATGTCGAAAATTATCGAATGTGTTACTAGGACAAAAAGCCTGTGTGCTTTCCCAGGATGCCATCCTTGCCAAATTTTATTGAAATCCATTCAGTGGTTTAAGCAAGAAAAGGTAACATACAGACATGGCATCCCAGTAATTAATTATTCATTATTTTAATCCATCAGTTTATGTAAACCTTCACTTATAACAAAATCAATGGAAGACATTTGGATTTTCTAACACAGAAAACAGAGTTAGAGCATTTATCAGATTCACTTGGATAAATTATTGATTTCAGAAACAGAGAACCTCTCTTTTTTCAATATACTTAGTTGATATTGAACTTACCACAACAAGACCACTATCGACAGCATGCATTTTCTCAATATGAGCCAAATCAGGCAGCACATGGTAACAGTTGATGCAGCAGTACGTCCAGAAGTCCAATATCACTATCTTGTCAGTACAGTGCTGTGCCAACGATATTGGCTCAGACACATTTACCCATTCTAAGTCTGAAATCAATCATTTGAATCAAGTCGTTTGAAAATACAAAAAATGTACTTAACATGTTGACTGCCAGACAACAGACACAATAAAAAATCCATTGTTGGCGGACACCATGTGACCGTGGTTAACGGTTAAGCTGTGAAATGAAACCGGCTTGGCATAATATCTTTCTCTTACAAGAGTTTTTTCTATTAATATTCAACTAGTAAGTAAATTAATGTAAATAGGGTTTGTAAGTAGGTAAATGTTGATATGCCCTGATAGTTAGAGATAAGTAGAATTTACAGTTAAGGTATGATTCCGATCTCAGCAGCACGCATCAGTGCTGCCGCAGCATTACTGGTCCCCATAACAGGTAATACGGGCTGGTTTCCGCTACTCCATGTCAATGCGCGTATTTTGCGTACGGGTGGGAAAATCGATTATTCGATCCACCCCAAGTCCTCAAAGAAGGCCAGCAACGCCTTGATGTTACTGACCGTCTCATGTAGGGTACCTGGGTTACTGAAATACTTTGCCCTGTACATGGCGACCACCGGGCAGTTTAGAAGCATGTGTGCCGCTGTCTCGTCATCCTCCATGCAGGCCCTGCACAGCGGACTGTCTGTTACTCCTATGACTATGACTACTGGTCCCCATTTATATCCATACTAATATTATAAATTCGAAAGTAACTCTGTCTGTCTGTCTGTATGTTACCTTTTCAAGCCTAAACCACTGAATGGATATCGATAAAATTTGGCAGAGAGATAGATGCATCCCAGGGAAGGACATAGGATAGTTTTTATCGACATACCTCGCGGGCGAAACCGCGGGCGGAAGCTAGTTCTCTATAGGTTTTATTATAAATTCGAAAGTAACTCTGTCAGTCTGTATGTTACCTCTTCACGCCTAAACCACTGATCGGATTTTGATAAAATTAGGCAGAGATAGATTGCATCCCGGGGAAGGACATAGGATAGTTTTTATCAACATACCTCGCGGGCGAAGCCGCGAGCGGAAGCTAGTCTCATATAAACCTAGAGAATATAATATATGGGGACCAGTGCTGTGGCAGCACTGATGCGACGGCACTGCTGCGTGCTGCAGAGATCGGAAATCGGAATCATACCTTTACTCAAAGATATTTTAACTGTTCTTTATATCTGATTACAGCAGTCAATTAGTGATTTAATTTTCTTTTTAAACTGAAGCCAGGATACTTACTTTTTTTAAAGTCTTCTATTGAAGTAACTGTGGACCAAACTTTCTTGATATGGTTTGTAATTAGAGTATCGCGTTCCGATTCACTTTGAACTGCATTCATAGCCTCAGTTAAATCCATGCAAGATTGCGCAACGAAATCTAAAGGGGTTAGTTCCATTTTTAATAGATTTATTATAAAAATTAGTAAGTATTTTTAATTTTATTTTGTTCAAACAGCCTTCACTTTCGACTTCGAATTTTTCTTTCTCGCGGTTATTTTCCCGTGTTTGACATTGACAATGACATTGAATAAATTGAATTTGCGAGATTGTTTTTTTTTGCACTAGCAACTTTGCAATCTTAAATCTCCCATGGGATGGGAGATCTAATAGTAGGGTTATATAATATAATAAAGTAGGGTTCCGTAGTTAAACAAGGAACCCTTATAGTTTCGCCAAGTCCATCTGTCTGTCTGTCCGCGGTTAAATTCAAGGCGTCTAGCTAATTTTAATTGCGGACAGACCAAAATTATGTAATTTGATATTTTTGACAAAGTTCATCATTGAAGTGATGAACATTCTAAACCCAAAAATTGCCAGCCAGAAAAAAAGTACTATTTCCATAAGGGAAAAAATATCTTGAGCATTCTTTACTATTACATCACAGATCTACAATTAAATGGTTGTTGATTTGAAAGTATCAAAAATCATAAATTTTTGCCAACAATATTTTGGACATCGTAGATATAATAAAGACGCAAACAGCTGTTATTGATTCGATAGTTTTCAGTCTGAAGACTTACACACACTTAAGATTTACACCATGGTAAAAATGGTGATAAGCGTTAGTTATTATATCTAATAGGTATTAAAAATAACGGGCTGGTATCCACAACTCCACATCCAAGTTCGTATTTTGCGGTCGATAAAACAGTGCTGTGCAGGCGTAAATATTCATCGCAAAATTCGCAACTACGGACTTTATAGTTACTTTACTCATTGACTACGGAACCCTACATCGTGGGGGGTTTTTTATCCAAATGTGTCCTCGGCCCTGGGGTCTTACCATCACCTCTTAAAGCTGGGCAGAAGTTGAACTGCACTACTTTTTTGTACTAAGACGTCGTACAAAAAAGTAGTGCAGTTCAACTTCTGCCCTGCTCCCTGAGCACGCTCCACAAATTATTACAACATTTAAAAAAATCTTGGTCAGTGGGTCGTCTTCTTAATTTATTTTGCTGAAACAATCAAATGAAACTCTTCATAGAGTAAAAAAAAATGGATTTCATCTATTCTTAACTTTGACACTTGTAGGAGAATGAATGAATTTCGCTTTTCATTCATTCATCTTGTGTTTATTTGTCGGAAGGCGTACTCGTGTTTATTTTTTCTCGTAGCTTTTTCTACTTCTAATAATTTCTTATTAGTTTTCTTAGTGTTTGCCATCAAATTATGTTCGAACATGGATGCCGTGTTTGATATATGTTACCTATCGTCTGACGGTAATAACGTCGAGCCTGATGATATTCCTCAGACAAAGGAGAGCGTATGGATCTTAGGAAAAAAATACAGCGCCGTTCAGGGTACGTGAAATATTAATTATTGTTTACACGTTTATTTTAAAGGTCAGATGATAATGAGCAACGAGGTACTGGTACCTATTTTTTTAACGATATCGCTGGGACGAAATGATCAGCTTTGCTGTTCATTAAATCGTAGCCACAATTTAACGGCGAAGTATTATTTTCAGACTTGGACCGCATAAGGAGAGACATCACATCAATCATTTGGTGTACATATAGAAAGGGTTTTATTCCTATAGGGGACGAAGGGCTAACTTCTGATAAAGGATGGGGTTGTATGCTTCGATGTGGACAAATGGTCCTTGGCGTCGCACTCGTCCGAGTCCACTTGTCAGCTGACTGGGTTTGGACACCTGAAACTAGGTAAGGTCATTTACTGGTTTTAAACATGTCAAGGGAATGCATAGTAATGTGTGGTAGCCAACCTAGACTCTTCAGTGTATTGCTCAATGCTTGCAATCATATAAAATCATTGTTTTCCTGTTTTGCAATGATTATAAAGTAGTAATATTATTATTTATTGCAATCATACAATAATGCATAATTGACTATTACACAAAGCTTTTATCAATTAACGTGAACATAATGCATTATTGATTGAGTTATAACATTATTATAGTGACCCATGAATACATTGTATGACTCCTTATCAGAAATAGAATTAGAGCAGCTCTAATCTCTTGTGAAAATAAAATGGACTGGTCATTTTATTTGACATTCTCAAGTAAGATTAACTAAAAATATAGATAACAGACCATCACTGATAACATTTGTCACTTACAGAGATCCAACATATCTGAAGATAATCCAAAGATTTGAGGAGAGGAAGCAAGCTCCCTACTCCATCCATCAGGTGGCCTTGATGGGAGCTTCAGAAGGAAAAGAAGTTGGTCAATGGTTTGGGCCCAACACTGTTGCACAAGTTCTGAAGTAAGTCCCAGTACTAGGCCTAGGTTAATTCCCTATACTATCAATGAGTCAACTATGGAGAATAGGCTATTTCAGTAATCACAACATGTTTCATCAATTGCCAACTAATGCCTATATAAATCACACTAGCTTGTTTAGGTGTTCATTAATTTATTTGGACAATGAATACATTATTCCCTTTTAAATGGAAAAAAGAAAGTAATAGATTAAAAATTGGCACAAGAGGCTAAGATTTCTCTGGAAAAAGGATAATTTAACTGCATTTTATTATCATTCATATCTTGGCAAAGAAATCAGAAAAATAACATGGGTTATCAACATATTGTTATTGCTTGCCACAAGAAAACAATTGTTCAAATACACATTGTGTCTTTAAAATAATCTTTATTTGTGACTCAGCATGTTGTCTCTCCTTATAAGTATAGCTTGGACTTCAGCCAGTTTTTAAGAATGTCTGCATGTTCCATTCAGAAAATATTTCATATATTTATCACTATTATTTGCTTGGAAACCTTTTCTTAAAAAATGTTGGTTAAAGTAAAGATCACATACCATTATATAATTTAATCATAAAAACTGTATTCATATTGTACTCTAGCGGTGCACCGCGGTTTTACGCGCATAAATCTTGATCCCGAGGGACTATCGGAATAAAAAGTATCCTATGACTTAATTTAGGTCATGGTCTACTCATGCGCCAAATTTCATCCAAATCAATAAATAAATCCATTCAGCCATTTTCGCGTGAAAGCGTAACTTTGTTTGTTAAGATTTGTACTACATACAAAAATCATCAGATCTTATCTCTTTATAATATTAGTTTAGATAATGTTCTTCTGTAGAGAAATAATAAGTTATTGGATTTCTTGCAGTTAGTTTAGTTCTAAGTCTCATATTAAGATTTGTTTTATTAATAATTTGTACTGTTTATTTCAGAAAGCTAGCAGTTTATGACAAGTGGAGTTCCCTGGTGATCCATGTTGCATTAGATAACACAGTTGTCAGAGAAGATATTTGTAAGTATTATGGATAAAGCCAACAGAAAAATAAATATTTTTTTTACCAACAAAAAAAGGTGGAGGAGGTTTTGGAACAACAGCCTAACATCTGACATTTATAGTTTATATACATTTATTATAAATCGACGGTCCCTACGTATATAAAGACATGTCGAAAATGGCCTTTTTTATTATAATTATCATTTGCTTTAGATTATCTATGCGACATACGATTTTTTTTTAAATTTTATTTATTACCTTATTTTAAAATATTTATTATTGGTCATAGAATTATTTCTAGGGCGTGTTGAACACAAATTACGCTCTTCTGTAAACCTCGGTTTTTGACTTGACCTTATGTACGTAGGAATCGTCGAAAAAGATAGAAGTCGCTCTTCGTGGTATAAGTACAGTTCTGCTTAACCCTTCGGAATCCCAACAGGCGTGATGGTATTTTATGTGTGTGACTACCTATGACCTGTTAGATCTCAAATTAGATATTTTATAAGTTCCTTTATACCTGTTTCCAGTACAACAATGCGTCGTGAACAACGACAGAGGCGACTCCTCGTCGGCGCCTGACTGCCTGGTCACCGACTGGATGCCGCTGCTGCTGATAGTACCGCTCAGGCTGGGCCTTAGCGAAATTAATCCTGTTTATATAAATGGACTGAAGGTAATATAATTCCTTCACTTAAAATGATCTAATATCTTTTGGAGTACGGCATTTTTATTTCTAAAAGGCAAAGTATTTGATCAAGATTTTTACAAGCAAAATTGAAATGGTCAGACAACAAACAGAAATAAAATATTTGCTTAAACTATGCGCATGAGTGGGTGATCGATCTATAATTTTAAAGCTATTAATAAAGCACAGATATTTTCATTGTTTCGTACTGTAGTAATGTGCCCAAAAAAACTCAAATCATTCTCGTAAAAACTACATAAAATTTCATGTTTTTGTCTATGTTTTCCAGATATGTTTTCAAAGTTCGCAATCAATAGGCGTGATAGGTGGCAAGCCGAACCAAGCACTGTACCTGGTTGGATGTGTAGAAGACGAAGTTATATACTTAGATCCTCATACTACACAGAGATCTGGACTAGTTGAGGTAAATCTATGCTCCATACTAATAATAACTAATGTCCAGTCAACAAAAGAGATAAGTATAGATAAGTAAAATTTTATTTTATTAATAGAAAACAAACAGCTCATTTATCACATTATATTTCAGTCGACAACATCCATCGGTATCTTACTAAACTTCAACTATATCCGACGATCCTGCATACTTAACTCTTTTGTTGACTGTAAATTACAGCCCGATTGAAACTTTATGACGGCTTTGAAGTGCGCTACTCGCTGCGTAGTACCTCGCCCCCTCACCCCCGCTGACACGTGAATTTGTTACTGCTCAGCGACCCGCCCTAAGTTGCCGGCATACAATTTGAATCCGGCTGCACTACAATTTACTAATCATTTCGATGCGATAAGAGTCACTCTGTTTGTTACGTTAAACTGTTGAATCAATTATGATACAATGTTTTGTAGAGATCTAAATGGCATGATCCCTCAGAAAGGACATGCTTTAAAATGTTAATCACGAAATATGGTGTTGACGTTTGTATAGGAAAATTCACTTGGAAGAAGTCTCAATTGAATTGGATATATCGATTGTATCATCACTACTAATAAAGAACTATGATTTAGAAATATAAGTTCATATTTGATTGCATTACGTAAGGAATCACACGGAAAACATGCAATATGCTGTACAATTGTTGCTGCATTTGCTATACGTGAATCATTTAAATTTAAACCTTATGTTGGTGTGAATAAAAGTCACACGTTATATCATCTTAGAATGTTACAATCGTATCGTTTGAAGGCTATATAAAAGACTAATACACAAAGATATAGCATTGTATGAAAGATGAAATGGCTAAGAAGGGAATTTTGAGATGAGGGCTAATAATAGAGATGTATGAAAGAAAAAGCTGTGCAGCGCCGACCCCGAATTAATTGGGATTAATCCTGAGAACAAATCATATTTTTTACAGACTAAATTAACTGATGAACAAAAAGAAATGGACTGCTCATATCACTGTAAATTTGCTTCCCGGATACCCATGCTGGCAATGGATCCTTCAGTTGCCGTGGTAAGTATTAAGAGGAAACGCGGGTGGTCGTGTCTCCATAGAAACACTCTCGCATGTTTTCTTTCTGGTTAATGACCATAGAGCAATGATTTTTACAGAATAATAAATATTAACCAAGTACTTGTATGTCCCTATGTTTTCCTTTTTGATGATACATTATTTTTGAAATGTATGATGAAATTAGTATTTAAAGCATGCCATTGGACGTAAATATACTCATTAACTACTTATTGTAAAATTTTGCATGTCAAATGTCTGACTATGTATTAGGAAACTTATTTAAATTTTAAGACCAACGCTGTACCAATACCTACTGCAAATAAATGATTATGATTTTATAAGCACTAGACCCCTCAAAAAATGACGATTTAAACCGCTGTCAACAGAGGCCTAGTGTACAAATTTGACAACTATTAATAAAATAAGAAAAACATACGGACACAGTATGTATCCTTCTTATTCAGTTTATGAAATATCTTTTAAATTGGTCCAATATTGGATGAGGAAATAGGCGAGAGCCAAACCTCGAATTACGGCTTTTTACTTAGAATTTTTCAAAAGTCTCTCCGACAGCATTTCCTCACTAGTCATTCTTGAATTGTTGAATTTAATAACATATCTCCACAAGTGGTGATATTAGCTGATTGATTAAATTATTTTTACCAGCACTTGAGAGAAAAATAAATAATTTCCATGAACAAAATACAGAGTAGAAGGGACATGACGCGCAAACTGTTACCGTGGTTTCAGTACATGATTCTGAAACCAATTGGTTGCAATTTTCCGTCGGATATTAAATAAAAAAATTGCTGTGCCATACATTTTGACCGCGTAGGTATTTCACTTTTCTATGAAACAGCATTTTTTTTTTAAAACCACTAAACATTTCTACACTAGAATGATGTACTGAATTCATGGTTTCAGTTTACGCTTGGATGCCCCTGCCACCCTGTATTGTCTTAGATTTTAGAAAATGTATGCAAAAATAAACAATTATTTTGTTTCAGTGTTTTCTGTGTCGAACAAAATCTGATTTTGAAGAATTGTGCGCCACTGTAGAAACTAAGTTGATGTCTGAAACTCAACCGTTATTCGAAATATGTGAGAAAAGACCGTCTCATTGGGGCCCGATGACATCTGACATTGATTTACAGAATACTACATTATTTGCAGGTAATTTGATCAATTTATCTCTTTGTAAATCGCACCTCTTTGCATGCCTTAACTAAACTTATCTTTCTGGTAATGAGTAAATAATTTTTTGTAATTTATTTACTCATTATCAGAGTGATAAGTTAATAACCTAGCAACACAGATTCAATCAGATAGGGAACACATTGGAATTTCATACCCTCACGAAAAAAAACTCCATGCTCATATACCACCTCTATTGTTATTATCATCCACTTGGTCTGTAACCAATAATGACTTCATTATTAGCCCGTATCCGCAACTGAACGTAGACTTCTGACAGTGGGAGTCCAGGTCCAAATTTGGTGGGAATCCCACTGCATTTATTAGTAAAAATGTGATAGAAAACCAAGAATAAGCGATGATTGCCAATAATTGCCAATGCCATGACCAAGCATGACAGATACTTTGTCGCAGTTTGGACACAATCACTAGCAACATTGTAGAATCAGAAGGGAACCATACGAAACTGTTAAAAAAATATGCCAATAAATTATTTTTATTCAATTGCTTTTGTTACAGAATTTGAAGACGTGGACAGACAATTCGACGACTCGGATGACGAATTCGAAATTCTGTGAAAGTGTCGTACAGAATAATAATGCAATTTATCACACAAACATCTTAATGTAGATAGACTTTAATTATTAATATATTATATTAAAATAGAAGACGATACTCGTACTCATGTACCAGTAGCTGCTAACGTAACACTGTTGTTTTAAGTTACCTACGTTTTAGACACGAAGAATATCTGGTTTTATGTATTAGTAATACTGTAATAGTGCCTACGACTGGATAGTGTAAGCCGCTACATTATATTTTGCAGTGCCTTTACTATTTTATTGTGCAATTTATGTAAATAAAAGCTATTAAACTTATGTACGCTGATTGACATTCCTGTGAAAAATTGTGATAATCAGTGCATCTAGGCAACTCGGTTAGAGTTCAGGTATCATCTAGTCATAATTTAGATAGACTCGAAATATTGAAGCTTAATTAATAAACGAAAACAATTACATAATTATTACACTTGAATGAATAACTTGTAATACGAGAATAGGTTTTAGTTCATGTGCATGTATTGTCCAAATAAGTTTTACATTAATTGCATAATAGCTATATGCTGAGTAGTCGGTTTTAGTTGTATTACGGAGCCAATTATATGCCATTAGCAGTAATTAAGTAAGCTCGAGACCTTAGCATAAAATATCATGATAATGTAATTAAATATTGCGTTTTTAAGTTTTTTGTAACAACAAAAAATGAGTTGAAATAACATTTTGTGTTATGTGTTTTAAGGTAATGTTTTGTTACAAAATTATAGGCTGGTTGGAGCAGCCTACCGAAATATTTTATATAAATAAAAGTTTAAAAAATATTTATTGTTATTTTAATTCCTACTAAACCGGATTCATTGGATATTCGCACAGGAGGTCAGTGACTCAATCTCAAACTCGACTGACGCGTTCACGATATCAGTCTGTACTGAACTGTCTTCAAGTTCAAATACTACCCACCAAGATCAGTGACTGAACTCCTCCCTCGGCCTCGTGTCCGGAGCCCATCGTCTGCAAAAGACTGGCTCGTTTACATTGGTGTAAATGCCTTGTCGTCTGACGACTCGTTTCGCACCCGAAGTCTACTACTAGGTTAACAGAGCCCGATCTAGCTATTTAGCCTCTCCAGAAAAAAATAATATTCGCCGCCCGTGACACTAACATCTTATAAGTCAGCTTGTTATTCCAAAGATTGGATGGGATGTTTGGAAGCTGAGTGCAAAGCTCTATGGGAGTGATAGTTGACACCATTTACAGCACGTTGAGCCATACATGCCTTAGCCAAAGTACCTTTATTTTTAACTGCATAGTGCTTTAACAACGTATCTGACGGACAGGGCCGTCATATACCCCGGTCGCGACGGGGCACATGTCGTGCGGTGTCCCACAGGGATCGGTTCTGGGGCCGCTTCTGTGGGACATTGGTTACGACTGGGTGCTGTGGGCCGACCTTACTGATGGCATCAGCGTGGTTTGCTACGCTGACGACACGGTGCTGGTCCTGGCGCAGTGGAGGTCGCATTAAGCGGCGGCCCACGCGATGACACGCGGGGTTGCGATAGTCGTGGAGAGGATCCGGCAGTTGGGTCTCGAGTCCGAAGCCATGTCTTTTCATGGGCCCCGGAACAGGCCACCATCGGGATAACAACTAACGGTAGGAGGGGTTCACATCGGCGTCGAGACAACGATGCCTAATACCTGGTTCTTGTCCTCGACAGCCGGTGGAACTTCGTCGAACACTTCCGAAATTGGCCCCCAAACTGGAACGGGCCCTCTTGCCCAACCTGAGGGGGCCAGCCTCCTGCCGGAGGCTTTATGCGGGGGTTATAGAGGTATGAGGATTTGAGGAACAGGGTGTAGGTAAAGTTCACTCAACCTCCATAGAAAAGAGAGGATCCTCCGACCAGACGGGCGTTGTGTCCGGTGGGCAACTGCCCGATGATTCATGTCGGGCCGTTGTATTTATGTTAATTGCGCGGTAAACTCTGCTTGCGCGATGCAGGATTTGCGTGACGTAGTATGACGCGTTGTTCGCATGTGGCGTTGTAGATACCGCTACTTTGCTGGAAAGGGCAAAGGAAGGAACATGGATGGGTTTTAGTCAGTAAGAGTCTGACACTCCCTTCCGCTCCACCCAGAGCGGGAGAAGGCACTTGATGATTTCCCACCCCCAAAAAAAAAAGCCCAACACTGCTGTAGGTGTAGTTGCTCGGATTAAAACCTTATTACAGTACGCGATATTTAGGGCCCCGTTTCCCTAAATCGGGATGGTGTAATAAGATGAAGGAAGGAAGGAAGGGTCATTAAAAAAAACACCAACTAATTATCGGGCCCTAAATATTGTGTAGTTTCTAGTGTAATTGTGTAATATTGTGTAGTTGTGTAGTTTGTGTAGTTCTAAATAGGGGGTTTACCTCAAATTGTATTGCCGGGCCGAACAAGCGTGTCTCTTCAATAAAATAACAGAATTTTATGATACCATTTATTTAAGTATTACATACAATATACTTTGGTAGGTAGATCTGAGGCAAGCATATAAACAATTGGACAACATATAAACCTTTAAGGCTTTGGTAGATTTACACATACTATAACACTGATTATGTACACGTCAAAAATACTAACTAAATATATATGTATGTTAAAATCTCTAAAAAATATTGGGTAACACAACAAGAGGTTAATTCTATCTGCTAAGTGCTTATGTAAACAATCACATTATTACGCAAAAAGTTATGAAAAACAGATCATATATCATAATAAAATCCAAGTAATTTTGGCACCTTACCTATAAAAATTTAGTGTTTTTCAATATGTGACCAATAACGTAGTAGGCGTCCATTAGGTCAAGTAGACAGTAGATCATTTGGCCCCAATAACGTGTATTTTAAAAGATAGTAATACGCCGTAGGCCGGTAGGTATACTTTGTAAACAATTTCTTTGTACTTAAATCGAACCTTATCATCGTTTTCTGTATAAAGAGAATTACAAAAATATTTTGAATACATAATTCTGTTGACTTTAAAAATTATCTTGAATTTAAAAATTATCTTTACATGAACCCCGTATTTATAAATGTCGCTTAAAGTTAAGTAATGATTAGTGTCTGCTATGAGACGTTTAAACTATTAAACGTCTCTTTATGCAACATTTATAAATAAGGGGGATAATGATTTACTATGAACAGCGCTTGTTGTCTATTATACAAAGAATTTTTATATGAAACAGAAACATAAAATATATAAAACTAAGAGAGTATGACTAGCACCACAGGCAAATATGAACCCAAGCCTAACATATAAACTAAACTAATACTCAAACCAAACCAAATGCAGTAAGAAGTAAATACATAATAAAGGCGATAGGGATTCCGTCAATTTCATACTTTTTAAAGGCTTTGTAGAATGATTGGCAATCATTGTACCAATAACGCTCTTGGAAAAATTAGGCCCTGGTAACATGGCGTTCATCATTAAAATATTTTACTGTATATTTTTAGGATCATATTATTTATGGCAGTTTCAAACTGCATTTGTTTTTAACTGTATGAACACTACAGTAAGATGTTAAAGTGTGTTCTCAACTTTTTACCGTAAAATATGTTATAGGGCGGCGCCGTGTGAACGGCCCCTTACGGTTCAGCGATTATAAACCGTCTCTATGGCCAAAACTAAACATTTTTATCGCACCTACAAAAAAATTAAAAGTCGTTAAAACAACACTCCATAGCATAATATAGATGAATGACAAGTATTTCGTGAGCGATAAAAGTTGCTCACTATAATAAACATTTAAAATGGTTTGTCAATTATGACAGGTAAATAACAAAACATTACTCATAAAGACCACCCAGTTTTAAAACTGTATCCACATCACAACCATCCATAAATTCAAAACCTTAGATTTTCAAAAATATGATCCTATACACTTTTACAATCAAAAATATAAACGATTCTCGTCTAAGTAATATCATCTATTGGACGTAACTATATACAAAATTTTCGTAATCTTAAGAATAACATCAAAATACGGAGTGAGTGATTGATTCAAATTTATATATTGTAAACTAAGTAGTCAAGGAGCCTAAACGTTAAGCAATTTTCAAACACATTCCTTTCCTTTCTGAACTGTTATTTTCAATTTTTCATTCAAAATGTTGACAATAAGTAGTTGAAAAAATAATAAGGTGCAAGTTAATATCAACCTTAGGTGCTTAACATTTCCATTCCTTGACTATGAATATACTGCAGATGAAAACATGGAAAAATACAGAACTTGACGACAATTACTATGCTACAACAATCTCGACATGTTATTATGCAGACACTTTACAATAAGTACAACATTTATTTCATATATTTGTTTGTTTATTATACAGGGTGGCAGGCGGGACAGTCAACAAAAGAGATAGGTATGCAGGATCGTCAGATATAGTTGAAGTTTATTAAGAAACCGATGGATGTTATCGACTGAATTTTAATTTGATAAATGACCTGTTTGTTTTCTATTACCATAACCATAACCATAATCAGCCTATAATGTTCCCACTGCTGGGACACAGGCCTCCTCTCAATGAGAGGGAGTGGGCCGTAATCCACCATTTCTATTAATAAAATAAAATTTTATTCGAGTACATCCATAGGTTTCTTACTAAACTTCAACTATATCCGACGATCCCGCATACTTATCTCTTTTGTTGACTGGACATCGACGCGCCAACTGTAACCTTAAGGTGGAACGTGGAACTAGTCGCGAGCTTAAGCTCACTGGTGGGCATGGCCAAAATTCACGCTGTCTCACCTGGCATCGTGTCCGACAGAGCTAGTATCAGTGATGAGCTGTTAGACGCTAGTCTACACGTACACAAACACCGTTCCGAAAAGAGACGCGCGAAAAAAAATACGTAAAGTCCTTTGGAAAATCGAGTTTTATGAAAAACCCACTGCATAAATCAATTACAAATAAAGTTAATTGAACACTTCGATAATTGAGCTTTGTCGGTACCGACTTTGTTTTGAAGATTTTACAATTACTTATTTACACCCAAAGTTACGTTAAAAATAGCAAGAAAAACGAATCTTTGTTGGTTCATAACTTTTTAATGGCTTTTATTTTACTAAGTATTCTGTTTCCGTACAGACAAAATTAATAGTAAGACAAAACGAATGTTTAACTTTGGATATACAATGACAAACAGTGGAGTTATACCCTCCCGAAATTTGTATGGAAAAAATATCGAGTAGTGCCACCTTAAATTCAGTAGATGATACTCATTTTTTTTAATAACCAATGAAATATTTCAATGCAGTGGGGTTCAGAGTTCGGAATTCCATGGTAACAGGTTACGATGTCCCTGCCAACTTGTATAGTACTTACAATGTTTTAATAATCATTGTTTTCAAAATAAAAATATTAAAAAAAACTACTGTGTTATACTACTTATTTACGATCTTGTTTCAAAATAGCTTGTTTTGAAAAGAATATAATTTTTAAGTTACTCTAATATGTATTATGCATAGACAACAGTTAGTATTACATTAATTGTTACATATACCATATAGGAAAATGTCTTGAAAATTATGAACAAAATTCTCACACATGAATTTTCAATCTTGAGTTAGTAAAAAAACCCTTACAATTCTAGGGAAAATATTCAAGTAAACCTTTCATAAATTGTAAGATTTTAGAATTTAACACGCAAGTACCCCAAAATTTTACTGTGAAATTGCAGCAAACATTTTATTTGTTAGAAAATTTATAACTAAAACTGTGATATTATCCACAGAACCTCTGTAATATGCTTGTAATGTCAAACTTTTAGCTCCATAGTCGGGTTCATCAAGCCTTTCTTTAATGAATTTCACAGCTTCCTCGTTTGAAAAAGTATCCCACAACCCATCAGAGGCTAAAACTAAGAACATAGGCTTGTGGTCGTCTAGGTTAAAAGTCAAGATGTCAGGATCAGCAATAACAAATTTCTTATCTTTCAAAGGGTAGTCTCCCATGGCACGTGAAGTTGCCAATATACCTGCCACTCGCCAAACTCCATTAAATGCTATGTAGCCACCAGCAGCCTCAATCCTTTTCTGTTCACGGACCTAAAAATATTAAGAATTATGTTAGTGTATGGAAACTTTGGAAATTGTGGAATGTGATTTATCATAATGTTCCCTTGCAAATATGGTATGAACAGAAGGAAGCAAAAAAACTAAAAGCTAGAATGGTCAATATTCCAAAAATATGAAGCATGTGTCTGCATGATCAAAATGATCCCTTCAAATCCCTTGTAAATATTCAGCTGGGTAATCATACAGAAAAAAGCATAAAACTAAAGAATGCTCAAGATTTGAAACGGAATTTTAAACAATATTTTTTGATAAGGCAATTTGCGCACTATATGAGGGACTTGTGGTTAAGTAATATCAGGCGCGAGAGTCGATCAATCAGGTTAAGCTACGCTTGCCGCGGTCGGTCTTTGGATGGGTGACTATCTTTATATACCAAGGCCCCGGCGTGTCTCGGAAAGCATGTTAAGCCGCTGGTCCCAATTGTCATTCTTGGATGTTTCGGGTTGGGTCGTCAGAAGCCCAAAAAACTGACAACCAGTCTTACCAAGGGGTATTGTGTTACCCAAAAATTGGGTTGTGGAGGTCAGATAGGCAGTTGTTCCATGTAAAATACTGGTACTCAGCTGCATCTAGTTAAGACTGGAAGCCGACCCCAACATAGTTGGGAAGGCTAGGCAGATTGTAATTTGTGCATTATAAGGGACAGGCTGACCATAATCACCAATATTAACATAATTTGGAAAAACGAAAATTTTATGTCTAGGGACAGTCACATGTGGATTGTTATTATTAAAATAACTAGAGCCTTTTTATAAATTATGAAATTAATTACCTGTTGTGGTTTATGGTCAAACGAGACAGGAATTGCATTGCCACGTGAATCACACATGACTCCTCGTGAATCACCGACATTAGCCACAAATAGATAGCTGCCTTCCATCACTGCAAGAAGAGCCGTAGTACCTGCAACATTTAAGGACCGCTTCGCAGCTTCCACTAATAGCCGATCTGCATCTAGTACCTCATCACTGAGCAACTTTCCATAGTTTATCTTTCCCTTGTCCATATAGCTGGACAGTGGTTTAGGCACATTCTTGACTGGTTTAGCAGTTGGTCTCACCTCCCTAGTAATAGGTCTTGCCTTCGATAGCTGTGCTAAAAGCTCAGGATCCGTTATTTCTTTCTTTGATGTATCATCAGCGGTACTCACTGACTTTTTAAAGCTAGATTTTCGATCAATAGAAACACTGTTCTCTTGTTTTGGTTCCTCAATCATTTCTATCACAGGGGTGCTAACTACTAGTTTACCTTCCCTAAATGCATGTAATTCCACAATTTTATTGTAGAGGTTTTGAATGAGGTGGTCTTTTGCGTAGTTGGCGGCAAAATCGCCTCCGTGTCCATCGAATATAGCAAACAGTGAGATCCCAGTGTCGTTTATGTTTTCGTTGATGATAAATCGGTCTTCCATATGAGCTCGTCTACCTTTGATTGCATAAGCAGCACTGAGTATACCCTTTTGCTCCCAGCTTTGCTTATCGGCGTCGGAGCCCTCCAAGATCTTCATTCGTTGCACTGCACTTATAGGACTCATGGCTTGCGACAATCTGCTCAGCATTGTGCGACTCCATAGCTCGATAGTTTGCAAGTACATAAAAAATAATATTATGGCTAGCGTGAACACTAACACTTCGGATCGTAGTAAATAAAGGCGCACCATCTTCCATAAATAGCTCACGGGAGTATCAAGCGGACCACTACTAGTGAAACGTGACAAGATTTTCGTAAACGAGAGATATGTTTGGTATAAAACTCTATCTTCTAATTCGTCTTCCATGTCTTTGCAGTGATTTCAATGATAACGCAATAAAAGCTTATCAGCACCCAAAGTGCACTTAACTTAGATTTTAACTCTTTTTGTGTATACCTACATTAAATTTATAGTACAACATAAATGCAATCTGCTAAGTGCTAGGAAGAGAATATAGATTTTGGCATGACATTTCTGTCATTCTATTTGAGTGATTTACCAACACGGGAAAACACCTGTTAGGTATTCTAACCCCTACATATAAAGTCTATTACGGGTTGGCCAGATGATATCATTATCTATGTTTATTACATCCGTTCTATAGACATTTGAGTCCATAGAGAAGTCATGTTTTCGTTTTAAAATATCATTCTCCGGGCAAAAAAAATAGTACGTAACCTAGGAGTAAATGGAGTAATAGTGTTCTGTGACTCGTACTTAGATTACAGACTAACCGACAGATTACATGCTCTGTGTGACCGACCGACTGTGTAGTAGCTAAGTCAAGGTCAAAGTAATTCAATGTAATTAGTATCAATTTATAGATTTTCTATCATTGCTAATTTGCTATGCATGTAATGTAGGCTGTAAACTAAATATACGTATAATCGTATGTCGGGGCTGTTACCACTGGGCCACCACTGCTCTCCTTCCCGCCCTTGTCTCATTATCTTTACACAAATATTGTTGTAACCAACGAGAGACTTCACCGCCAGTATCCATAAAATAAATATTACATGACCTTAAGTGGTATAGTCATTTTTTAATGCCCATATTCAACAGTGGACTGGTAAATGTTTGATGTGGATTAACTGCTAATACCTTTTAGATCATCTATGTCCACCTACATAGTTATATCTTCTTACTGTCAGTATTGTTCCATTCCACTGATGGGACAAGGCCTTCCCCATGACGGCTATGCTACTATGGCTGTCAGGGCTGGTCGGGGCATGGACAATTACTTTTTAGGGTTCTGTAACCGGTAACAAAATGACAAAAACGGAACCCATATAATTTCACCTTGTCTGTCTGTACGTCCACCCAGAAGTGTCACAGCCATTTTCACGGAATAGATGCCATTTTACTCGGAGACTATCACCCGGCTGGCCCATCGGGCATTCGCCCGTATGGCCAATCCGATGACGCCCTCATTGGATCCTAATAGCTCCGCCTCAGTTTACCCTTCGTCCAGATTTGACCTTTTCGCCCCCTGGCCCTACCTGCTCGGCCTTGGGGGATTTCTTTTAGAAAATAAAAAGTTTTAAGAATGCTGAAAAGGAAGATATAAAAGTGAAATTATTATTTTTATGTTTTTATAAAGGGGTTAGGGGGTCCCGTGGGGTAATTGCGTAACACACTATCAGTAGCAATGGAGGAAGGGTCCGTGGCTAAATAATAACAGCCGCACAGGTCGATCGATCAGGTTAAGCTACGCTTGCCGCGGTTGGTCTGTGGATGGGTGACCATCTTTACATACCGTGACCCCTCCGTGCCTCGGAAAGCACGTTAAGCCGTTGGTCCCGGCTGTCATTCGTGGACCTTTGACAGTCGTTACGGGTAGTCAGTCAGAAGCCCGAAAATCTGACAACCAGTCTTACCACGGGGTATCGGGGTACCCAGTCTGGGTTGTGGAGGTCAGATAGGCAGTCGCTCCATGTAAAATAATGGTATTCAGCTACATCCGGTTAGACTGGAGGCCGACCACAATATAGTTGGGAAAAGGCTAGGCAGATGACTCAGTAGCAATGGGTTTTATTTTGACAGTTCAACAACATTCATTTCGTTATTTACGGTGTTGAGCATGTCTGCTCAACGCTATTTCGAACATATGAAGCAATGGATTAGCAATATCCTTCAAAATGATTCAGATTGAGATCGATAGTGTGTCATGCAATTATGGTAGGAAGGAAGGCGTACGATGGACCGAAGCCAACTGTCAGTTATTATAAGCCTGTGTTGTCCCACTGCAGGGCAAAGGCCTCCCCAGGGCAGTCTTTACCCGGGGGTGCGTGGCACCTGGGCGCAGGGTCTTAGGGGGCGCAAGCATAGAGTAAAGTAATATATCGGGTAGGCGCAAGCCAATCCATATAGTACACGTAACATGCTTAAATCTTCTCGAAATTGAAATTAATAAAAAACTACTTACGATTAACTATGACTCAAGTCAAGATAGATTGACTGGCTATATAGTAGGTATACCTATCGAATTGAAAGTTGATTACAAAACAGACGGTAGGTATCATAAAAAAGATTGCTGATATTAAAGCCAGAATAATTAAATTTGATGTTTGAAAATGTACCTAATTTTATTGTAGAGTAAGTACCTACCTATCAAATAAAAAAATAAAACAAAAATTGGGGCGCAGGCTGATTTTCGCAACCCGGCGCCCAATATGGTTAAGACGGCCCTGGGTCTCTCTTCCCTCTTTCCACTTTCCCAGTATACTGCGATTGTGGGTCAATGCAAATGATGAAGGCTCCTCCATCTCTTTCTGGGGCTGCCGCACCGTGTCACTGACTCTGGCAGGGCCACCATCAGGGATTTTAATTTTGATAACACAAAAAATTAGTCGCTAATTAGTCGTTTGTCGCCAAATATCAGAATTTGTCAGTCACTGGTTTAAAAGATATATGGTCTTATAAAAAAAATCGGTTTGGCGAGTCATATTAATTAATTATATTCATATACACGCTAGGAAATAATAATAATGTTTTAATGGGTCGCCGTTATCGAAATCGATAAGGAGGACTATACAGGGTTATTTGTAAAACACCAGCAACCTCTTAAGAGGTCATTGTACTCATCATTATGAACAACTTTTACTATGGGACCAAACCTGAAATCGCGAAAAAAAAAATCAGCTGTTCCCTACATTTTGACGAGTTATACGAACATAAATGTAGGGAACAGCTGATTTTTTTTTCGCGATTTCAGGTTTGGTCCCATAGTAAAAGTTGTTCATAATGATGAGTACAATGACCTCTTAAGAGGTTGCTGGTGTTTTACAAATAACCCTGTATAATAAAACCATTGATAATCTCGCTCTGATTTGTCTGTCTGCCTGTATTTCAGTCACTGTATTCATAATATTTTAGGACCATAGCGCTGGGTACACGTAGGGCTTTTTAACCCGCTACAACTGTTTTGCTTAGTTGTAAGCTCACCAAACCTTTGAAAACATTTTTATTATTGATGAGGTTATCAAAGAAATAAAAGATATTTAGGTATTTTTATAAAATGTATTAAAACATGAAATTTAGATTACACTTCAGTAAGATTCAGAATAAGTCTTGCTTTAAATGTCGTGCCAGTTTTAACAACTTTTGTTATAAACTCATTCTAAAGTACACACAGTATATTTTATATCATAGGCAATTGAAATTACTTTATCTACCCACAACAACACAGCCAGTTATAAAGATCAAATCGAATATAAATTAGTACATTGTAACTATTGTCGACAATTACTTTAAGAATAAATTAGGAAATAGACATTTAAGAATATTAATCACACGAAATTGGTGTTAATTGTTTAAATAATTCAATAATAAACAATGGAGCCGATTCCCTTGTTCACATACTAAACTAAATTTAATTTCAGAGCAACTTTTTCTTTCTGTTTTGTTTGCCTACTAAAATTACGTCAATTTACGTCAGGCGCTGATTAATTTGACAGGACTAAACTAAAAATCTTCTGTCCTTTTCTTAATCAAATAGAAAGAAAAAGATGCACTGAACTTAAATTTTGTTTAGTGAACAACAGAATCGGCACCATTAAAGTATATCTAATTTAAAATATTGACCATTTTATTAAAAGAAGTAAATTTTGACTACAAGATAATTTTCTTCTACATTTTAATTTATAAAGGTGTGATACAATAATAATTAAGTACCCTTGAAAGTTACAGCAAGAAAAAGATGTTTAATTTTATGGCTGTTCCAATAAGTCGGATATTATACTATAAAATTAATGATTTAATATGACGCAAGGCATTGAGTATGAGATTAATTTCACTATTCATATATAAATAAATAAGTATGATGAATAATGTAAATGTACCCTTCTCCCAACTTATAAAGTTTTATAATTTAAATAAATAAGCAATGGAATGGAGTATTATTAAGAACGCTTATGGACTTAATAGTAGAATTTAGCTCGTTAAAAAAAATATTAATTAATACAAACGCTGAGAATTGACCGTCTTTGTGGTCAGTTTCAAGTCCAGGCTATCAATATGATTTTTTTTGCTAACAAAAAGAAACTTATTATGACCTTTTGGACTAGGTAGATTTGCACAGTTAATATTTTTCTTGTCAGGCATTTACAGTAAGAATAAATAGTAGTATAAAGTATAGTTTTAAGCATTACATCACTACCACGGTAGTTTCTTTTGTCACGAATCATGACATAGACAAATAACAATCACCCGTTTTTTTTTCTTATTTCTTATGAATTTATTACGAAGTTGTGTTTTTATTTATTTGGGTGGTACAGGCAAGCTACTGTGCGTGCAAATAGATATGTTTTTGAGTTACGGCACTTTGTCTATATTATGATTATCTTCTATAAGATTTTATAGTTTTAAAGTACATATTAGAGTTGTTTAATATTACAATTATGTTGTCATGAAATCTATGCTCTGATACTTAGTTATAAATACTTAATACCTAAATTAGTTTGAGCCAAGTATGTAGTTATCCGTGGTAGTGGTAGTATATTCTAACGTACAGGACATTATCAGCGCCATCTATAACTATAAAATGAAGCCTTAATACGACAAACAACAAAATAAATTAAACAGACGTACAACTTGCGTAATAAACTTTGTTTACACAATTTAATAAAACAGTACCTACTTTAACTGAATACTAAACTTCTGATATAAAAAAAATTAAAAAAAATGTTCAACTAAATCTAACGTCAGGTTTGAGTTTGTGATTAAAAAAATAGAGAAATACTTAATACTTTACAAAAAAAAGTAATCTTCTTTAGAGGACCTCGGCTAAGTTAGACGTGTTTCGTGCGCATATTCGCTTGAAGTAAGCTTTAAGCCGCATTCCCATGATACAATAACAAAGTGCTTTGCACGCAAGTTAAACGTTACCTTGCTTAATGCAATAGTTGGATTGCATGCTGCTAGTGGTATTAGATATAGTATAATATACAACGTTATTTCTAGTATATGCGGAACCTGAACATAGTTTGTTCAGAATAAGTAACTGAATCGATTCCAATAATTTTTACCCCATGTTATATTTTGTCCCAAAAATATTTAAAAAAGGTTAACTCTTGGACACCGAGCGACACTAAGTAGGTTATCCAATCTCCGCGCCGAACGGTTAGGTATCTAGGTACTATTATTAATGAGCGCAAGACGGCGCGGCGCGAGCGGCGCATGTTTTCCTTCGGACAAACAGGTAACTTAACCAGCTTATAACTTTGTGATTTTTCATGATACAGTTGTGAAAAAAATCAAACTTCTAAGTCAAAGCAATCAAAAGATACGGGCGGCGTCAAAGTTCCGTTTATGCCGCATATTTAGACACTCGCAAGGGAATCAAAACCTATAGGGTACTTCCCGTTGACCTAGAATTATGAAATTTGGCAAGAAGCAATGTAATGTAGCACAAGTAAAGGAAAAAATCCGGAAATCATAAATTTGTAGTTACATACCTACAAAGTACGGAACCCTCGATGCGCGAGTCCGACTCGCACTTAACCGGTTTTTTTTTGTTTACCGTACCTCACGTATATCCATACCCAACACGAATGCTAGCTAATTTAATTTGGCAGTTTATGCGGCAAAAACTGAATGTTACTTAATGAGAGCACTTGTGCGTATAAGGGTGTATGGTGCGCAAAGAAGTATGACTTAGCGAGATCCTGAAAAGAACTAAAACAAAGTTCAGGTCCCGATTATAATAAAGAAATAACAAATAGGGTGGTATCGTGAGCTAGTCAATACAACAATAAAGAATATAAAATTACACATGCAATTTGTTCAGTGTTTTACAACTTACAACACATAGGTTACATAGAATGTTAGTAAGACAATACAAATAATAAGGAACTGGAGAATTACGACCGATTTCATTAAAAAACTAATACAGAATTTTGACGACAAGTAACGACAGAAAAAAATCTACAAAAAAAATTGCCGTATGACAAGGTGAAAGATATTCAAAGAAATTTGTCATTAGAAGTAGGTATAATATCAAACCGGGATAAAAATCCTTAAAAACTAGTTTTATTTTAAGCATGGCAATAATAGTAAACAGTAGTTCACTAATGACTTGATATTCTTAGGGTGTTCTACTGAGGGTAAAAATCCTATACTAAACGCCAAGACACGTGGCGGTTGATGTTATAAAACGTGGGAGCAGGACGGTGTATATTTAGTACTGGATTTCTAAAACCTTGCCTATAGAGTCATTAAGACCGAATTTCGGCCACGGCAGCCGTGTGCGCGGACGCAGGTGCACTCACTCTTCCCTCACTCTCATAGCCCAAGGGGCGGCAATCTGACACGACCGGAGAGAGATCAGGCGACCAACAGGTTATCGTGCTTTCCGAGCCACAGGATTGTCACACCGCCAACTTCCAAACTGCGGGCTGTTACTGAGAAATCTTATCTTTTACTGAGCCCCGTGTCATCTCGCTCCGACGTTTTGTGACCGCAGCTGCCACGAACTTTGGCGTATATTATAGCTAGTTTAAATCGATATTTGTGCACATAATAACTAGACTATAATTTAGTCTAGATTAAGTTTCCTAGGTTAGGTAAGAGAGAAATATCAGTCATGGCACTTTAACAGTTTTTGTCAGATCTTAATTATTTGAAGAGAAATTGGCTGATTGTAGGATGGAGTTTGTAATTGACTATACATAATTATTTATGTTTATGACGAGTATATTTCCTCCCTTATTTTACTTATTGTTTATATTTACTTTGTTTAATGTAAGGTGTTTAGAACTCGATATTATAGAACCGATTTTGTTTAAAAACCAGCTAAACTTAGCTAAGAATATTCTGTCATTTACAAAAAGACACGAAACACATGAATTAGATATAATTAAATTTCGAGCTGTAGAACTTATTTGCATGTTAATCTTAAACATGTTTTAAAGCGACATATTCTGGGATATCGTCTCAACCTGTTTAGAAGTAGCAAGCAAATAATTGATAGCCCAAATTTTTCTTTTGTCATTTGAAAAGACAATTATTCTAACAGAATGGGGCCGATATTTTATTTCATTGTAAAATGTGTTAGGAATACAAATGATAATCACCTTCTGTAGTATATTTTAAGCCTTTTTATCTTTTTGGCAAGTTACCAATTAATATTAATTCTACACATAAATCATGCGCATGTTCAACAAAAAAATTGATCACATATTCCAATTATAGCTAATTATTGTTTCGATTTAGTTAGTTTTTGGGCAATTATTCGGCGATTGAAAGTCCTACTATTATTTTGATCGCAGTTTGGTGCATCTTACGAAAAGGTGACCTAGTCTCTTATCAACGATCTTCTCAGATTTGTCATCATATCTATCTATCTTAGTTAATAGAATAATTTAATAACGATGTTTTCAGATACTTGTCTTATAAAGGTTAATTGGAACTAATCTCCTTTAATTAGGAAAAAACTACTACGCGGTTAACATGACAATAAGATTGGACGTTTTAGAACTGAACAGCAGGGTAATTGCGTAACACACTATCAGTAGCAATGGGTTTCATTTTGACAGTTCAACAATAATCATTGCGTTATTTGCGTTGTTGAGTAGACACATTTTTCGAACATATGAAGCAATGGATTAGAAATAGGCTTCAAAATGATTCAAATTGAGAGTAATAGTGTGTTACGCAATTAGGGTGCAGGTATTTGGTCGATTAAAATGAACTACGATATGTCTACGTAGTAGATTTGTTACCATCCAAACCTGTTTTTAGTATAAACCAATTTGGCATGGAAGGCCTCGAACAAGGTGTACCGACAATATTGTGGAGGCCTCAGGAACCCGTTGGATGCGAGAAGCACAGAACCGGTCGAAGTGGAGGTGCTTGGGGGAGGCCTATGTCTAGCAGTGGACGTGTTTCGGCTGAAATGATGATGATGAATTTTACAGAGGGGCCAAATAAGAATTAAGAACGATGTGAGCGTTGCTGTAATTCCAAAGATCCATGCTTATCACCAACTTAAACGCACAGCTTTGGCTTCCTAGGAAAGCGGTACCGTCATATTATAACGGCCGTCATGAAAATCTGTCGTTTTCACCAGTATTTGACATTAAGGTGTCAAAAAACGGTTTGTAATTGGACAGCCGATAACGTGTGGCCGGTCACCGCTTTCGGAAGAAATCAAAAGCATTTACGTAAAAACGTCCGTAATATTATCTTTATTGGGTACAATATTTAATTAGTATTCAACTCTTAGTTCTAATATTTTGAGAACTTACTTTATCGGTGCAAAATCTATTTTGAACTACTGTGCTCAAATATGAAGAGCAGTCTTATAGACAATTATTGAGACTTGAAATTGTTTTTTTTATCGAATCCTGCGTACTATCAAGTGTTACAAATAATTATTAACCTTTAGACCGCCACACGTCAAAAAATCAAGAACGTGCCCTCGGCGTCAAAGTCTGTCAGGTAGTCGAACCGTGGCGTGCTGGGCACATTTTGGTTTGTCATCTATACATGACTGTGGCGGTCAAAAGGTTAATATTCTATTGCGGGAAAGGGATGTAGCTATTCGTGTTGTATAGCTATCTCTCTCTAGCACTGCAAGAATGATGGTTCTAACACATCATAGTACGCATAGGCTCTTGTTATCTTTTTCTAATGTATAATAGGCATTTTGGGACTAAAACCCGACGAAGGGTGGTTAGAACTATGACCTTTTGGGAGTTCAGACCTCATTGGTTAAAATCTGTCAAAAAGTTATGTAAGATTGTCTTATTCCACATCTGTCTGATATTTTTAGCTCAGCCGTAAGGCGGTAAGAAACGGAATTTTTCTTGGTTCTTTGCACAAATACTACGGCATAACTATATTTTACTTCTTTCCGTATTCCTATATTTCAGGTGAGGTCTACTGCTACAACGTCGTAAGTGTAGTACTCATACAAAATTTTGAGACAATAAACCCTTTGTCCTAGCAGGACAGAGCATCGCGATGTGTTGCGGCAACTTTCGATACAGTCACTCGCTGATTTATAAAGATCCGACGTACATTGGTTACATATTTACGCACCGACTATACCTGATGAAATCTGTGACGCAACGCCATGGATAAAGGCTGCCGTACATGTTGAGTTTGTCCAAAAAAACCTGTACTGTGTATGGAAATTATGGCATCAACGCCTACACGCATACGACAGTCAACTGAAGCGATTCAATCCGATCTATTACGAGAACAAACACGTTTGGTATAAGTGCACGCCGATTTGCCAAACTGACAACGGGTTCACCTGTTCAGTTTGGTCTCCTCATGTATGGTAGGCTTTAAGCAAAGCACTGGCCAGCTAGGACATAAACTTATTTCCCCTTTCAAGCATTACTAGACTCTAATTCAACTCCAGGGACAGTAGTACTCAGGTTCCCATTAACTAATATGTCTTGTAATGCCTGCCCTAACATGCCAGATAGAGAATGGCTCAGTTTGTAGTAGTTCGTTTCCAAAGCTTCGTGGTACGAGACTTGATCGGAGCAGATCAGCTTGGCGTTTAGTTGTAGTGCTGAGTGGCATACCGTTAGGAACTCTCTGGAAAAAAGATAAAGCAATATTTAGAATAAAATGTATGTAGGATGCTAATTCGGAACGCATCATAATTTTAAGAAAAACAAATTGAATATGAACGCAGCGATGAGTGAATGAGAGAGTATGTGTGGGAAGGAGAAAGGAATAGGAAGGAAGATGGCGAGCGAGTTAAGGGGATAAGACGTTTTGTAAGAAGTTATTAAAAAGAAGTTTCAAGAATTGAAGTTTATTTCGGTCATCCAAAAAAAGAATAAAAGGCACTCGGCAAAGTGAGCTCTCTATGTGATTTCGTTATGCACATCTGTTCGCGAATTTGTATTGACACAACTGACATAATAATGATTTTCGTCGTTACATTTCATTTGGTATACTTGGCCTTTGTTATTAGTAACATTTTCCTTTTGTGAAAATCATATAGGTATAAGTAGGTAAGTCTACTGCTGAATATAGGCTCCAATTTTATTTTAAATAACGGACGAAAATTTTCATGGGTTTCAGAATCATGTACTGAATCCATGGTACAGCTCGATTCAAACTTTATGGCGGCTCGGAACATGAGGCGAGTCGCAGTAACGATTGTATATGTCGGCGGGGGCGAGGGGTGGGGAACTGCGCAGCCGCCATAAAGTTTGTCGCAAACACGACACAGGTTGCACTTCGATAACCTTGCCATCTTGTATAACCGCCATTTTGTTATAGGATTCATATGTTGTTTTAATACAACATCATCTACCTAGCTTTTTCCTAACTATGTTGGCGTTGGCTTCCGTATTTTACATGGAGCGACTGCCTATCTGACCTCCACAACCCAGCCCCTACCCCCCCGCCCTGCCTTACCCTTGGCAAGTCTGGTTGTCAATTTTCGGGCTTCTGACGACCCGTAACGACTGCCAAAGATCCATGAATGACATCCGGGACCAGCGGCTTAACGTGCTTTCCGAGACAGGGAGGGATCTTGGAATGTATAGATAATCACCCATCCACGGACCAACCGCGGCAAGCGTAGCTTAACCTGATCAATCAACCCGTGCGGCTGTTATAACTTAGCCACATAATATAACATTAAAAGAAAGAAAAATAGGTTTATTTATCACAGAAACACGTGCATATAAAAAGATAATCAATTCTAATGACAAGGAAAAATAAAAACAAAACACGACACGTACACATGTACATTGCACGTTATTACCTTAAGTTAACGACCACCGATGGGTGGTTGGGGGAATATTTTGCCGACTACACGACGCATTTCATTAATTTATTATTCCCTAATTCACAAAATCGTACAATGCACGAATGCACCAAACATATGAATATCTATATATCAGGTACCTAATTTGCACAAATGGTATCGTTCTATTCATACGAAGGTTATCAATGAACGTTGGGGAGCGGCCAATATAGCCAGACTCTGTAAAGATATGAATGGTTTGTCCATTCATATCTTTACAGAGTCTGGCTATATTCTGAATATGTGGATATATCCGGTTGGCTGTTGGCCCAAAATCAATGTAGATATAAAACAGTACAGTGCACAGGCAACGTACCGCTAATACAACGGTATTAGTCGACGTAGTAGACACTGAATGGTGTACCTTTTACCCTTACAGTGTAAAAGTGCACTAAGAAAGGGCCTTTCGAAATTCCAACTTTGAGTGAGTTTTGAGACTTACTCAATGAACGGAAGGTTAATGTTTATAAACAGTTGCGGAAAACATCTAATACACCTATATAACTTTAATAAGCTTAGTACGTCCAACAGTACTTACTTGAATATCGCCTTGAGTTTGTCGACCATGTCGTCAGGATACATGGGCGCTAGTGTGGGGTCTAGGAAGGCGTTAGCATACGCCAGCGGGCCCGCGTTCACTTGCACGCATACACTGCCTTGTAATCTGTTACACGACGTAGAAAATATTTCATAATTAATGGGTAGTTTTTTTTTTTGGGTGGGAAATCATCAAATGACCCCTCCCGCTCTGGGCGGAGCGGAAGGGAGTGTCAGACTCTTACTGACTAAAACCCACCCGTGCCGTGTTCCTTCAGTTGCCTGTGCAAGGGGCCACGGTATCTCTTTCGAACAACCCGCGACCCTGGCGGAGTCTGACACTCCCTTCCGTTCCACCCAGAGCCAGAGGGGTCATTTTAAATTTACCATCCTCAAAAAAAAAAAAATTGCGAGTCGGACTCGCGCACCGAGAGGGTTCCGTACGAATTTATAGGTATGTAACTACAAATGTAGGTATGGTTTTTGGATTTTTTTCCTTTACTTGTGTTACATGATATTGCGTCTTGCCAAATTTCATGATTGTAGGTCAACGTACCCTATAGGTTTTGAGTCCCTTGCGAGTGTCAAAATATGCAGCATAAACGGAACATAATAGCCCGTATCTTTTGATAGCATGGACTTAGAAGTTTGATTTTTTCACTGCTTCAAGGGAATGATTAGTATTTGATATTAATTTCAACTTTATAACTCCATGCGTTCCTGAGAAAAAGGGTCTTGACAGACGGACAACGAAGTAATCTTATAAGGGTTACGTTTTTCCTTTTGAGGTACGGAACCCTAAAAATTACCTGTTCCATACATTTTGGCCGCGTAAGTATTAAAATTTTCTATGAAACAGCATTTTATTTTTCTTTAAACCGACAAGAAATTTTTACGCTAGTGGATAGAATCATGTACTGAATTCATGGCTACAGTTTGTGCGTCGATGTCAAGTATAGTATCTCTCGTTGAACAAGATATACATTAGCTTCAAAAAGAAATATAAATTAAAGCTATCATACCTGAGCTGTAACTTCTTAATATCAGGTGCTTTAGCGTTGACAATCTCCTGTAACTCGGTGACTTGTCCTTCCATTTCTGAGACAGCGACCTCTATCGGGCTCTTCTCCTCAACTTGCGTATCGATGACGGGCACGCGGCGTTTGACGTACGGGAACCACGAATCCGCTGCAATTATAACGTCAGAATTTACATAATAGTACTTTTCTATATTTCGTTATTTTACGTTAGTCTACTGTGAATTATTGTCTCTGAAAGTAAATGCAAAGCGCATTAATTCAACCTAGGTTCAGTTTTTTTAATTGTGCTTATAGCATTAAATAAATAAATCTGTGTTATCTTGATGTGCGACTTATCTTAATTAAGCATTTCATTGTTATTAAAAAGTGTGTACAAAGTACGTGAAACTAAGCAATCGTACCAGCTACTGATAATTAATATCCTTTGTAAGTAGGTCGACTTTTGATTCCACTAGGTACTGTTTAAAAACGTACTCTTACGCGATTGACGTTATCGCTATACATACTACAATATTTGAAATAGGTAACAGTATTTTCCAATTTCATGTCAATATTCTAGGGTTTTCAAGATATTGTGTAAATTGTGTTACTGTGCAAAAGTTCATTTTTTATTAAAGATCGAGTTATTTCACTCTTTGGGACCATTTTAATATCGGAAAATAAATATTTCACAAGCGTTTGAATACGATATCTGGCATATGCATAAGGCTCAAGGCAAACAGTTGCGTCTAAAGAAGATCCAATAAGGTATGTATCAACTCCTTTATCTGTACTGTATGTAGAAGAGACCTTGCACTAAAAATGTCCCACTACATGGCCCCTTCTCATACATAGATATACCTACTTGCAAGAATTAAAATAAAGGTACAGGCTGATTTCTTTAAACTTCGAAATAGGCATACACCATCTCTTAGTTTCATGTAATTTAACTTTCGTTTTTTGAAGTCTACAATAACTTACTAGTAAGATGCGTGAGCCTTATCCGTTGATGATGCACAGGTCCCCTGGCTGCTCCATCCCTTGTGAAGGGCGTCTCGAAAACAAAGCGCCGTACATTATGCGCTCGTTCGAACGATCCTTCTCCGCCTCCCGATACCACCACACCTTCGGGCGCTGCGCGAACCCAAGTCACTTGTATGTAGGCCAGTTTACTATCTAGCTCCTCACGATTCACCTAGATGCATAGAACAGAAACATCAATAAATTAATGAAGCGACACGACGTTTTTTTTTTTTGTGAAAATTACTAATTATTATTATTTATTTATTTAAATTAGACCATTGACAAGTTTGAGCTGTCAATATTTTTTTGCGTTCCAATTAATTGCGCAAGGAGTTTATGGTTAGTCCTTTAAATTCAGATTCTGTTACATTGTTATTTGACACATTGGTGCCATGGTGAATGTTATTAGAGAACAATAATTGTTTAGATAGAATAAATCTGCCGTGACTTATTTTATGGCGAAGAGGTACGGATCAGAATCGCTCAATTCAGCTATTTGAATGAAAATCAGTTCAGTAGGAAAAACAATTACTTAAATTAATCTCAATGTTGAATGGGGGGCACGATATTTTTATTATTTTGGTAAAATATTTTTATAACAGCAGTGTGATTGGAATCAAACTTCCTATAATGACATACCCGAAGTCATGATGAAATCCTTAGGTCTGATACATCATAATGAGAATGTTGAGTTATTAAAAACAATGAGTTCGTCGAAACCTCTAAAACCAACCGCAGATAGTTAATGATAAAAGCAATTACCGTTGTATCACCTACAAATTAGGCTTGCACGTGCTACTGATAAAATAAAAATTTAATTAGGTACCCTGTTTTTAATTACACAGAAAAATTTACCGATTAAGTACGCAATGGGGTAAACGTAATTGTTAAGAATTAAACCTCAAATTCTTTCCTAATGACGTATATCACATTACCTTACCTTAACTAATTGAATAATTTATTATACATTTGTTTTGGTTTGGGTACTGCATTATGTAAGCATCATAGAATAAAATTTATCATAATTGTACAAACCGGAGCAGAGTCCATAATCATTTTGACGTTGTCAGCACCATACTTTTGCTCGTAAAAGTTTTGCAATTTCTCTGAGATTTCACTCAGTGACGTCAGTTTGGGCTCTTTGTAGATGAACTCGATGCCCTCTTCATCTTCACCGAAATGGGCTTTGCCGTAGAAGGCAACGCGGTAGAATCTACCAAGTAATCGCTTCCCTGAGTTGGTAACTTCGATCACTTTGGCATAAGCTTTGGTGAGGTGCTGGTAGCAGGCTAGAAGGGCTTGATAGTCCTTTCTTCGCTCATAAATAGGTATTACGAGCCGGTACAGTGGCCCCAGGAGTTCATATCTTTCGGCTTTGTCTACGGCTTCCGTGCAGATCATCAATTGGTCGAGGAAAGCTTGTTCGTTGTAATGAACGTCGGTCATACCTGGAATTAGAAAAGCTAGTATGATTCAAATGTTTGTTATATAAAGGGGATTCAAATAAGTCTGTAACTTTTAAAGGTAATGCGTTAAGTCAGAAATCTGGTAATTTTTATAATTTCTTAACATTTTTCTAGAGCATGTCCTACTGAACTGACTTATCTCGTAATAAAATTTTGTGATTACATCAGTTTCTTTCTTTTTACACAATTGAGGTTAAAACAGCAAAAGGAAATTATATTCGAAGTGAAACTAAATAACATGAATGTTGTGTTAATATTAAATTCGTTATGGTCTAAACTGAAATGGGACATTACAAATCTAAACAATAATTTTCTTATGTTCATTTTACCTGCGCTTGTTATTTGAAAGGATAAGTTAGAACTGGAAATCTTTAGGTTTTATGTCTTATTTTATCCGCGTTAGAAAATTAGGAAATAAAGTAGATTTATTTTATCTCTATGGTAACTGTCATATGCAAGAAGTGTCATGCTACAGCCCATTCAGTTATTTTACCTCTGATTTTGCACTGTCCAAATCACAGTGATCTTTATACTCCTTGTAATAAGGTTGCTGCCACTGACAAGTCTGTCAAAATCACAATTATCTTTAATCTCGTTATTATAAGGTTTCTGTTCGGTTGCTGTCAGATATAAAAAAAACTCAAATGTAAGTTGTTTGTAGGATCATTTACAGGGGACAAAAAATACTGTCAGCTAAGGGAAAGTTGAGTAAACGTTAATTGTGGCACAACAATTAAATATGCCTTAAGTTAAAGGAAGACCATGAGATTCTTCAATTGAATGGATATCAAGGTAAAATAAAATAATCATTGAGGATAATTAATTACTGAAACTAGAATTAATTTACGTAAAACTGCAGGTAATAATGTCACCATGCCTATTGTTTTGTAACCCTTAAGTATTATTAGGAAAAATTATTAGGAATTTGTAGGAAAACATCGTGAGGAAGGTGTTCTAGAACCAAAAATTCGAAGACATGTGACATCTACCAACCCGCACTGGGCCCGCGTGGTGGATTACAGCCCACTCCCTCTCACTGAGAGGAGGCCTGTGTCCCAGCAGTGGGAACGTTATAGGCTGATTATGTAAGTATTATTAGTTTTTTAATTTAGTTTTATTAACAGAATTAGGACGGGACAGCAGGTTAGGAAGACTGAGACATTTTACCAAAATCATTATTGTTACTTAATTACGGGTTTTTTATTTGCTATGATTGCCTATAAACATTGTCTTAGGGCGGAAGTGTCAGGGTAGGCAGCGAAATTCAAATTTTCATTAGCATTATGCTGAGCGATGGCCGTGTTGCAGGGATGCGACGCATATTTTCCCCTTTGGTCCTTTTTGTTCTCTTACAGGGTGTAATTTTATCGTGGCTAATAATTCGGGCTAGGTAATCTATAAATTATCTTCATAAAAAAATGTTTCCTTTGAGTAAAATTTGCTATAATCACAATTAAACCCTTTCCCTGTCCCGCGATCCCATTATGATTCAAAGCGATTGTGTAACTTTTGTGTATGCGTCGAGGAGAGTGACGAAGCAAGGATAAAAGGTAAAAACAAACTTATGTCAAAAACTTGTCAAAATGTAGGGAAATTAGAAGTATTCTTTGACAGATTGTGACTGAGATCAGACTCAGACGTTCTTAAAATTACGAGAATTGCCCCTGTGATGTTTATTAAAAAAAAAAATCCTTTACGTAAAATTTGTTACGACGTCGCGTTCGACGTCAACGTTAAATCCTTTCCCTGTCCCGTGACCCCATTATGATTCATAACGATTGTGGAACTTTTGTGTCTGCATCGCGGAGACGTGACGTGACGTTGTGAGGAAAAAAGAACGTTCCCTCGACTTTTTCCTTTCTTCTACACATTATAGATACATACTAAATAATATATAATATAGCCATAGCATTAGATGAGCAGTCTCATAAAATTTTTGTCAGTACAAAATTGCCTAATACCTACAGGCAAAGTGGAATACGACATTTTGAAAATTTTATTTTGCTGTCACAATTTCTTCATATTTACTTCGAATTCGCCTACAATATACCAACGGAAAAATTATCTGTAAAAATACATTATATTTACTTACTATCTATTGTTTTATGGATCTACACACACACATGTATTTATCTTGATAACGCAGATACGCGAACGCTGTGATATACTAACACTGAAAATTATATGAAAAATTCTATGAATGAAAACGATAACCCTGAAATAACCTATGTACTTTATGACGACAGCTGTCTGCCGTGATCAAGTTTTACAATAGCCATAATTAAGGCAAGTGCATTTTAAATTGTTTCAAACAATTTGGTCCCACAAAGGTGCAATTTTCAGTATTAATAGATGTCTAACCACAGATTACGTCGTTAGAGATTCGCATAGCTATTGAAGCGGTACTGTCCGCCGGCCCTCTTGAAATACTATTCTATGTATCTCTATATAAATGGAGCAGAGACTCTGCGGGTTGCAGTCGAAAACGGTTCGCGAACGCGCGTACGTACCGCCGATAAGAGACCGCTCTGTCGGTTCGGCGGGAAATTCGCATTTAAAAATGGGGCTGGCGTTAGTGATGGTAGTTGTACTGGTAGCGGCAGTGAGTGGACAGGAGCCCCCCGGCCACTCGGTGGAGCCCCGCCGGATCGAGTCCGCAGACAATGGCTTGGCGAACACAGAGCTGATCCTCGTATTTGTGGTACGTCTGCGTCTGATGACTTGTTATTCAACCGGTCACGGCCGGCAAGCGTGCCTGCTTCCTACATGAATCGCAGGTCATTCATTTAATGACGAACAGTGGTCAATCATGTTAACAAACGAGTGCCGGTAACTGGTAATCATGACAATGCGCCGAAAATTATCATTGTAGTTCCTAATCAATCGATTAAGGAAATCGCTAAATAATACTCATACTAATGATCTGTCATCCTATTGCACATGAAAAAATCTGATACTTATAATTTTATTGAAAACGTTTACTTGATAAGATACCAATTACTGAGATACTTTGCATCAGTGATTTCTATTGACATCAATAAATTGTTAACAGATATTCCGCCATGGCGACCGTACTCCTGACCAGGAGGAGTTGGCTTTGTACCCATCAGAACAAAAACTTACCGACGACCTTTTCTTTCCCTACGGGAAGAAAGCCTTGACAAATGTAAGTTCTAGCTATAACAGGTGAAAAAATAAAAAACTGGTCAAGTGCGAGTCGGACTCGCACACGAAGGGTTCCGTATCACAAGGCAAAAACACCGAAAAAAAAATACGTTTGTTGTATGGGAGCCCCTTAAATATATATTTTATTTTGTTTTTAGTATTTGTTGTTAAAGCGGCAACAGAAATAAATGATCTGTGAAAATTTCAACTGTCTAAGTAGCTATCGCGGTTCTTAAGATACAGCCTGGTGACAGACAGACGGACGGACGGACGGACGGACAGACGGACAGACAGCGAAGTCTTAGTAATAGGGTCCCGTTTTTACCCTTTGGGTACGGAACCCTAAAAAGGGCATCGTTAATGTGAACAACTATTGTAGTTCGATGCAGGCAGTGACAGCCCTCTTAGTAGCCCATATATTTTGATCATAAATAATAACATTCAATGTTACAATATCGCATAGGTACTAACGTGACAAGCCTTTCACTAAGGAATAACACATAAATCCTAAACTAATACTAATCTATTTACGAACTGTGACTTTGATATACCGACTATAATATGAAAACCAATGTAATGTTACCTCCATGTAGATCGAAATAAAACTATTATTTCCCCTCTTTTTAGGGTTCTCTACCCAAAGGGTAAAAATGGGACCCTATTACGAAGACTCCACTGTCCGTCTGTCTGTATGTATGTCTGTCACTAGGCTGTATCTCATGAACCGTGATAGCTAGACAGTTGAAATTTTCACAGATGATGTATTTCTGTTGCCGCTATAACAACAAATAAGTACTAAAAACAGAATAAAATAAATATTTAATATATTCCCATACAATAAACGTGATTATTTCGGCGTTTTTGCCTTGTGGTACGGAACCGTTCGTGTGCAAGTCCGACTTGCACTTGGCCAGTTTTTTTATATACGTGTAAGTACATATTATTATTATTTTAAGTCTCTTAGCTTATATATTATGTAAATATTATCTTGTTTAAAAATAAACAAAAACTCTTAACAAAAAAGAAAAAAATTAGAAAATGTCAATGACAATGCCGACAATATACAGAACGTTACATAATACAGCAGCACGTTTAGGCAACACCATGATATCAAACCTGGAAATCTATAATGCATTTAGCCACGGTCTTGGATTCAGCAAACATTAGAATTGTGAGTTAGTACATATAAAATTGTTCATGCATCTATGGAATGGCGGTTATTAAAAGTACCTATTATTTGATACTAACATATCGCACGATCTAAAGAGAGCTAACTCTAAAATCTCAATTTTTGAGGTAGGTATGCATACCATCGAATTCCCTAACTCACTACCTAGCGACCAACAAAACACGATTCAAAAATAGTTCCATTACTCAACTTAAAAAGTATTGATCAATACAGCAAACTCCTGCAGTGCATATGGACATAGTAATCAGTTTTTCAACTGTCCTGAAAAAAGTGTTTTTTTTGAGTTAATCGCTGTTTAGATCTAGGTGTGCGATATGTGTTCATAGGGTTTGTATCACTAGAAATAATGCAACATTCTACCTAATCTATACAGGGTTATTGGTAAAACATTAACAACCGAAACGAACAAGCGAAAAAAAATCAGCTGTTCCCTACATTTTTGTTCGTAAAAATTTAGGGAACAGCTGTTTTTTTTTTTCGCGATTTCTACCTTGGTCCCATAGAAAAAGTTGTTCATAATGATGAGTACAATGACCTCTTAAGAGTTTGTTAATGTTTTACCAATAACCCTGTATATTTATCTCTTATTTTTAAAGCAAGGTCATAGGACACTGAACCTTTATATTTTTGTATTTGATGAGGATAAAGGAAAAGCTTTGCCCTTTTTTTTTTTTGTTAATCGCTTATTTATAGACTGTACCTTCGCAAACATTGTGTCAGAATTCAAACCCCCTAATAAACTGGAACGTGTGTGCACAGGTCACCTTCAAGGTGTCCGAATAAGGATAATTTATTTGCAGAAAATATAGATGTTATCAGTTGTAAAAGTTGATGGTTTAATGTACAGTCACACACAGTGTTTTGACTGTTTAGGGCATGCACATTAATTTTACACGAATACTACTAATAAGTACTTATTTTTAATAAGATATACCCTGCTGAAGATCGCGGAAAATTAGCTGTAGGCCTTTTTTTTTTCTGATGGGAAATCATCAAATGACCCCTCCCGCTCTGGGTGGAGCGAAAGGGAGTGTCAGACTCTTACCGACTAAAACCCACCCATGTTCCTTCCTTAGGCACCCATGTTCCTTCCTGTAGGCCTGGAGGAGGCAAATTAAGCAGAAGAAATCGAGGGACACCGATACGTGATATTGTAATATATAGTGTGTAGCATCACAAAATGAACACAAATATTGCCAATGTTGATATCTAGATTTCAAGACACCGCCCACCTTATCATAAAAATACGCATACACTCACCACGTGTAGTGTCTGCGTAAATAGTTTTTTTTTTTCTAATATTCGTCATCTGTCTACAGAAAGGCAAACAACGGAGCTACTTCGTAGGCAAGTATCTAAGGGAGCTCTACGATGGTTTCATCAACAAGTTATATTTACCTGATGAAATTACCATACGAACTACCGACTACGCCAGGACCCAGATGACAGCATTGACTGCCTTGTCAGCCCTGTACCCACCCCAGCAAGCCCAGAAGTGGAACCCTAATCTGGATTGGCAACCCATCCCATATAATACACCGCCGTACGATGAAGATGATGTAAGTGTACATTTTCTAGAAAATGCACTGCTAAAACTTAGACTTAATCCGTCTTATTACAAAACGAGTTCTAACTTTAGACCTAGATTAAACTTTCGAGCCAGATACTGTATTTGGAACTTTATTCCGACGACGGTAAAGTTATTAATTCAAAATTACAACTTCGATTCGGGTTTAACGTCAGTTTTTATAACTTTGTCGGAATAAAGTTCGAAATTTAAAAATGATTCGATGGTTTAAACCTGTCTAAATATAAACCTTGTTTTATAATAAGACCAAATGAATATTCTTTCGTAACAATTTTTTTTTTGAGAATATGTTAGTCAGAAATCAGTCTATAAAATATTAAACTATAAAAAAGTAGGCTTGCCTGACTAAACTTAAGTACTTATTTAAGAAATTAGTTTTAAAATACTCATTAAGCATGCAACTAACGATATCATAATTATCTAACAACCGGTTGGTAAATAAATGAATTTCTATCTAGTATACATACCTAACTCGTTTTTGATAAAGGCGAAACTTCACTGTTTTAAAAGCCAGCTATTAAAAAGAAAAGAACTCGAAGAAGAGAAACTCGAGACTAATATTCCCTAAAGTAAGAGGTATAATAAAATAATTAAAGAAGTCAATCTAATAAGTATTATCAAATTGAAAAATATTGTCTATCCAAATTGGCATCGAGACTACCTTTTAAGTTTACTTTTTTTAGGAAAATTTGTGAGAAACAGTAAATTTTCGTCTCCCACTACTCAATTTCCTGTAATCTCCATATTAAAGATGGCAGATTCACGCATTTGTCATGAGTGTAATCTTTATTCCAAATCCATGACACTTACATTTTTTTTTGACAGGTGTAATTGATTGACTCGTCAGAACAGGCTTTACACCTTATTTTCAAACGAAAAGAAAATTTTAGTTTATCTAAGAAGTAAAATACTTTGTTGTTTTCAGCTTCTCTACTGGTATAACTGCCCAAGATACTTAGGGTTGAGAGACAAAATGTATGAGCGGCCCGAGGTTAGAAAATGGATAGAACCCTATCAAGGCCTATTTAATACATTAAGTGAAAGAACCGGAACGAATATCACGAAACCAGAAGATGTCTTTTATTTAGACAATTTATTTCAAACATTGGTACGTTTGCATAACGAATAAAGTGACACGTGGAAATTAGACTTTAGATCCTGCAGTTTAGCTAAAATTAAAATATTTTCAGAAAAATGTCGGTGTAGACGCTCCACAATGGGCGCAAGATGCAATGCCGAAAATAAAAGAAGTTACCAAAATTGAATACGCCATAGAACTTTATAATGCAGAATTAATTAAATTGGCTGCAGGTAAAAATTATCTTAAGGCTAATTACTTCATTCTAATCTAAAATACAGTACTGTGCCACAAATACAATTAAAATTGTTGTTATCGACACTAAAACCTGTTGGTATCAATACCCAAAATTGAGTAAATATTTTTGTAAATTTGACACACCAACACGCCTGTATTCCCCGTAGTACACCCACCCTTCGCCAGTTATAAGTTCCATGTAACCAGGGACGACCCTATTGGTGACTTAATTTAAATATATCATGTAAATTATGTTTAAAAAGGCCACTTTGGCGGAATCATAAAAGGGTAACATTATGAATTATAATATGGCGAATATGGCTTTTTTTTTCGCTGCACTACGTAGGTATAACCAAAGAGATTGGGATTGGATTTGGATTGGATTGATTGGTATTTTAGCACAGACAAAAAAAATAACTGAAAAATCCTTCACCAATGGGATTTGATACGATTAACTTAACAGTTAACTTTCCATTATGATTCATAATGTTATCCTTTTACGATTTGCCAAAGTGGCCTTTCTAGGCCCCCAGGTTCTCAAAATATATTTTAATTTCAGGTGTATTAATGCAATCGATAGTAAATATCACTCATTCTGCCGTACACAACACTAGCGTTCCTCTAGAGCCGAAGTTATACCTGTACTCGGCTCATGAAAATAATGTTGCGGCCTTAATGGCTGCGGCAAGGGTGTATGAAGCCCACCAGCCTAACTACGGGTCTACATTCTCCGTAGAACTTAGGAAGAATACTCTGACTGATGAGTATGGAATCACAGTGAGTAAAACTAAGGACTATGAAATTATTTGTATTAGTTTTGTACAGTCACGAGCATTAGTATCAGTTGGCTTTATTCAAAGGCAATTTTCTCTTTTATTTTTGAATGAAATTTTATGTTATTACGAACATAGTATTTTCGAACCCATATAAGTTCAACGTTGCATTCATCATTTCACGAAAAAATCGCGATTGAAAGTTGCAAAGTGTTGACATTAGTGCTCGTGACTGTACACCAGGTATGATAGCATGGGTGGCGGAAGATGTGTGAGTATATTCAGCGCTCCTGAATCATGGTAGTAGAAGGAACACTGCAGGTGGTTAGTTTAAAATCCAATCCAAATCAAAATATTTTATTTCACATAAACCTACATGGGCACTTATGAAACGTCAGAAGCTAAGTGCACACACAAAAAATATTTGAATGAATGACAATATATAATTCCTCTGTTCTTTTCAAAGGTTTCCCCACGAAAAATAAATTATACCTTTGCAGGGTTTCCTTCAAGTCTATTGGTACTTAGGGCCTGTCCACACCACGTTTTTTAAACGCGCCGTTGGTTGACGCGCGTTTGTAGCGATACAGACGCGATACGCACGCGAGTCAGACGCAGCCTGTAGACCTGCTACCTATAGGATAAAAGCGCGCCGTCGACGCGCGTTTGCAAAACGCGCGTCGACGGCGCGTTTAAAAAACGTGGTGTGCACAGGCCCATAATGTTTAAGGAAGACATAGTTAACATGATTTGTATCTTTGTATGTCATCATACGACTACAAGGTTTTTGCAGGAAAATAAAGCAAATTTTATGAATCTCTAAGAAAAACAAACCAAAAAGAAATAAAGTTTTATTGTTATTTTAATAATTATCCGGTTTGCTGAACTTGGCTGTTGACGTATGTATCTACATTCATCATGAAGAAAAATACACGAAATACAAAACCGTCACTCTTTGTGTGTAGGAAATATTTTAATAAGTAAATAATGAATGACCATGAAATTAATTTATCTCTTTTGTATAGCTTTTGTATGGAACATATTGGATTTACGTACGATAATAACTTACATAATTACTGAAGCGATTTGACGTGTGTTTTAATTAGGCACACCAACATTGTGATGATGATTTGTCATGGCAGATATTGCTTTAGCAGTTAATTCACGTACATACAGCAAAAAAATCTCTACCTGTAAAACAGGTTGTCTGAAAATTAACAAACTTTTTAGTCTGATTGCGACTGTCGAATTTTTGCCACTAGTTTTATTTCAAGAAGTACCACATGCCAGTATCTTGCACCCAAGTATGCAAGTAGCTTGCATGCCAATGCGACATACCCATGACATCACCAATTAATTGGGGTGCATGAAAGGAGCATCCCTGAGCGGCGCCGGCGCTGATGTAAATTGTCCTGCAATTCCAAATGCCCGGCAATAATCCGATCCAGCCTAACCCTTGCTGCCTTCAGCGACGCCCTAAGTCGAGGTCCGTACCCCAAAGGGGGTGTAGTTTTAAACATTTTAAGCCGTGGCTGGAGGCCCTAATTTATTGAGGCACCAACAAGCAAGCCCGGTTAAGCAGTCGACAACCTTTTAGGTTGACCTGCGAGATGCCAAAGATAAACAAGGCATAAAACGCCGAAAAAAAAAAAACGTTTCTTTTATACCCCTTTAAATTTTAACTTTATTTTATTTTTATTATTTGTTGTTATAGCGGCAACAGAAATACATCATCTGTGAAAATTTCAACTGTCTAGCTATCACGGTTCATGAGATACAATACAGCCTGGTGACAGACAGACGGACAGTGGAGTCTTAGTAACAGGGACCCGTTTACCCTTTGGGTACGGAACCCTAAAAAAAGAAATGCCCGGCGCACCCTGTACAACTAGCACTCGGCAACGCATAGTCGAGCTGACCAATCTTTTCACCACGATGGTACGGTCAGCATCAAAGTCGATTAACACAACTTCAGTTTTTTTAATCTCCGTTATTGAGCAAAATATTTGTTCAAAATTGCAGGAGAAGTACAATGCAATTTTGAACAGATAATTTGCTCATTATTTGAGATTAAAAAAACTTGAAGTGTTAATCGACTTTTGATGCTGACTGTACCACTCAAAAGTTGATATGGCACAATGGCATGCAAGCTAACTTGCATGCTTTTGTGCGAGTTACTAGCGTGTTTTTTCTTGGCTTAACATGCCAATTTGTTCGTCGCCTTATACCTAAGACAATGTTTATCTATCGTAGAATTGTGCTAACATTATTTTAGAGATTTAGTAGATATCTGTCACGCCAGATAACAATGATTAAGAATTATTTATGGCACCAGGTACAGTCAGGGAAATACATTGTTAAGCAAATTGACACCCTACATCAATTTGCCGTGTTAAACATTTTCATACAACTGTCAAAGAATGACAGTTGTGATTTGAATACACGGACAATCTAAGTTGATATTCAATTTGCTTAACAATTAATTTTCCTGACTTTTCGTCATACAGCAAGCACATTTGGAAGTCTTTGCAAAAATAACATTTATTTTGCGAAACGTATTTACCGCGGGATTGGAAATTCTTAACAGTATTTTTTACTGTCTCGGCCTAGGTCTTTGACTGTTGTACAGTCAACAAAAGAGATACGCATGCAGTATTGTCGGATATAGTTGAAGTTTAGTAAGAAACCGATGGATGTTGTCGACTGAAAATTAATTTGATAAATGATTTGTTTATTTTCTATTAATTAAATAACATTTTATTCGAGAACATCCATCGGTTTCTTACTAAACTTCAACAATATCCGACAATCCTGCATACTTATCTCTTTTGTTGACTGTACATGAGGCCATTTTTTTGACTTGCCGTTTTTTTTAGTAAATAGTCGAATCGCGACAATTGTTTTTAAATTATTAGGCGACATTGAATAAACTGCTAGTATCTATTAGTGCTCGGGCATTCACCTAGATAAACAGGTGTACTGAGATGTGCTCTGACAAAAAATGCTTTGTTCTGGAGAAGGGAAAAAAAAAAAATTTTGTTTTTTGTACAGACGGTGTACGCACGAGATGCCGGTGGTCCAGGGGAGATTCTACCGATTAGCGGCTGCGGGGGCCAGCTGGTGTGCCCATATGAAAAGTTTTGCAGCCTAGTACAAGACGTGGTCTGGTCAAAAGAAGAAATGGATAAACAATGCAAAAACCTAACGCAATTATAGTACATATACTAAATTATTAAATAGATATTAGTTGACACGAATAAAGTGGCTGTGATTTTTATTGAATTTGTTTGATTTTAATTAACGTCAGATATACAATACGACCGAAGTAACTTGGCGGGCCTGAGTATAGCCTTTGCGAACTTTCGCGCATGTTCTCTCACTCACACTCGCCTCATGCCACCATTTGGTTCCTAAAAAACGTTCGTGCGCAGCCTTCTGCGCGAAGTTCAGGCCCGCCAAGTTACTTAAATGAAATAAAACATGCTAGAATAATAGCGAATGGCCGTGGAAATAAGTATGAAATGTTGTGCAGATAGCACATCTAAACCAGTTTTTTACGTGCTAGCGATATGCCCCGGTTACGCTCATATGCCTTAGTTAGAATAATCTATTTTCTTCTATCTATCTAATCTATACAGGGTTATTTGTAAAACACCAGCAACCTCTTAAGAGGTCATTGTACTCATCATTATGAACAACTTTTACTATGGGATTAAACCTGAAATCGCGAAAAAAAAATCAGCTGTTCCCTACATTTATGTTCGGTTCGTATAACTCGTCAAAATGTAGGGAACAGCTGATTTTTTTTTCGCGATTTCAGGTTTGGTCCCATAGTAAAAGTTGATCATAATGATGAGTACAATGACCTCTTAAGAGGTTGCTGGTGTTTTACAAATAACCCTGTATAAATAAAACAAAGTCGGGTTAGTTACACCATTTATAACTCAAGAACGGCTGGACCGATTTTTATGATCTTTAATTTGTCTCCGCCCCGAATAGCAGAATAACTAAGTATAAAAACATGGGAAAAATTCACGAAAAAAAAATGTTAAGATTAATTTTCTGATACATTCGTTCTTATTGATTTTGAGGCGGTAGGTACGAAGTCAGTTAGTAAAAATATATTTATCAGATTACTAGCTGCACCACGCGGTTTCACCCGCGTAATTGTCGATTCCGTGGGAATAACGGGATAAAAAGTAGCCTATATGTTAATCCAGGGTGTCAGCTACCTCCATACAAAATTTTATCAAAATTGGTCCAGCCGTTTGAGCGTGAAGAAGTAACAAACGTATAAACACACCCCCATACACACACGCACACACTCACAAACTTTCGCCTTTATAATATTAGTGTGATTAGTGTGATGTCCCATGTTAAATTGTACAGACGCCAGCACATCAAGTTACTACAATCTGTCAGATTTCTTTAATAGATTTTCGACTTTATTGCTTACGCATAAGGTTCAAGGTTGATTGGGAAAATCTGACAGTTTCGGGTAGGTTGACCTGCTGGCGTCTGTACATTATGGAAATCCAATTGAAATACGTGGCCATTTATTTATTTTCACTTCTTGTGTTAAAAAATAAATGGTAAGTAGTGCCGATTTTAAAGATCGGGCCTAGAATTTGTCTGTCCATTGATTAATTGTATACTGGATTAACATATAGGCTACTTTTTATCCCGATATTCCCACGGCATCGACAGTTACGCGGGTGAAACCGCGGGGCGCAGCTAGTGAAGAATAAATTCAACCAGACTAAGTATTTTCCTTTTAAAGCTGTCTGCCTGGCTCAATGCTAGTCCTGCTCCACAACCACAACTAATTGATTAACACTTGAAAATACTGTTGGAGCTGCTGAAGATTGTAAGACTATCTTTGCATTGTATAAACTCAATTTCCTTTGTAATGTATAATTGCATAGCACATATTATGTGAGTTCTATGGACCCTATAGCTACCATTTACCGGGTAATAATATGTCTTTCATTGACTTGAATGTGCCCTGGCGGCTGATAGTATGTCATGCTCACACAAATGTCTCGCTGACGGTGGCGTGTGTGTTGGATCATTTAGCTCCCTTCAAAATGGTTGAGCTGAATGGTGCTGATCTATGCGTCATGTTCGTGAACGGGCGCCGTCAGTTGGGGCTGGTCATCACTTAGCTGCCTCGACTTATTTTGAATTATTTTATTAACCCCCGACGCAAAAACGACGGGGTGTTATAAGTTTGACGTGTCTGTGTGTGGGGGTGTGTGTGTGTGTGTCTGTCTGTGGCATCGTAGCTCCCGAACGGATGAACCGATTTTGATTTAGTTTTTTTTGTTTGAAAGGTGTATTAGTCGGGAGTGTTCTTAGCTATGTTTGATGAAAATCGGTCCAACATGGCCGCCGCTACAAAATGGCGGATAACATATTTTTTCACAATTCCCTCAATATGGGTATCAAATGAAAGGGCTTCAATAGTAGAATACTATACACTATAACAAATTTCAAATCCAAGATGGCCGCCACAACAAAATGGCGAATTACATTTTTTTTTCTCAACTCCCTCAATATGGATATCAAATGAAAGGGCTTGACAAGTAGAATAATGTACACTATATTGAAAAGGAATGAGGAATATTAACTACCTAACGAAATGAAAACTAAAAAGTTGAAAAATATAATAAAACAAAAAAATCTGTTTAGTCTTAAAAATTATTCTTCAAATACCTATATATTAATCAATATTTTTTGACGGATAAAAAACCTGATTACACACCAAATTACCAGAATCTTAAAACGGAAGAAAATAAAAGAAATGAAATACAAAAATTAAGGAGTCCCTACAAAAAGCATGAAATAAAAAATTAAATTTAAAATTTAAAAAACCCCGGACAAAAATAAAATTAAGGAATCCCTACAAAAAGCATGAAATAAAAAAATAAATTTAAAAAAATCTTATGGAAGTCGGGGGACGTCAGAATAGAAGGTGTTCCACAGAACGGTCCCCGACTACCATAAGCTACGCTTTTAACGCGTACGTCTTTTTTTTTACATCGTTCTCACATTATATAATCATAAATTCAAAAGTAATGATGTAAGCAACTAATATTTTTGTAAAATATAATTTAAAAAGAGTGTCCATGGAGTTTCTTGCCCGTTCTTCTCCGTAGGTACAGTCACGGCCAGAAGTCCACTTACACCGCAATGACCATTATCGCCTGCGCTATACGGGCGGCGGCGCCTATACACACATACGCATTTTTATCCGTGTGAGTGATGTTCCAACGCTAACAAACTAACATGCCGTGTAGCATCGCGCTACGGCGAGTAGTCATAGATGTGGTCAATGCTAGACAAGGATGACAATATCAGTAACTTGTTTATCGCAGTCTGATTATTTTTTTCATAGTACTGCAAAATTTCAACAAGTGAATATAAGTTAACATTAGCTAGATCGGTAACGAGGCTGCATTCGCTAATGTGAATGGGATAGGTGTAGGATCGAATCCTAGTTGGGCCAGTTTTTTTTTATGATTTATATAATTATTATTATTTGTATGTTTTAGTAATTTATTTTAGTAAGTTACTTTGAACAAATAGATATTACAATAAAGGTAATTTATTATTATAATATGATAATAAATGAAACAAATTTTGATATGGTAACATTGTAATATTTTTTATACAAAAGAAATCCTTTACACTTATTTATGTTATTATAGGGCCACAATATTTGCCTTGGCTTCAATACTAATATTAGCCTGCATATTGAATTCAGAAGAATACTAAAATAGCAACAACAAGATAACACAAACGCTCGTAACTATGTTCACCAACCAACAATAGCGAATAGTGGAATAATTTAGGTAAACTAGTAAAGTAGGTAAAATATGAGGGTAGGTTTACAAAGTGAACTTATCACTTTGTTTCAAATCTACCCTCATATTTTAATAACGACGCTAAGATTATAATTGTAAAACGAAAGAATATTCGTTTAGTTGTGGAATATTTTAAATATTTGTTAGCAACTCGGCATTCTTATTTCACATGATTGTAATACTTAAAAAATATTTTTCATGTTTGATGTGAGACTCGAACCCGAACTTTCGCCATGCGAGGCACAATGCTACCTACTTTGGCCACCGTAACGCTCAATTAACTTATTGAAATTTGTAATAACAATCATAAGCGGCCAACAAGTTGCCAATGTGTAGTGTTGTCAAACGTTCTTATAGAAGAAGGCCATAAGTACAACTAATATTCTTATGCCATAGTTTTGTGAGATTGCTAGTCGACTTCTGACTGTTATAGTACCTACGCTTTGGAATGGGCAACTAGCTTCATATTTTCTGACTTCTTGACAATTCAAAAGTGCCTGTTAATGTTTTAATTGAAATAAATGCTTTGAGTTTGAGTTAGACTGGTCAAAATAACTATACAACGAACATAATGGACGGGTGCCTTTCATAAAATCTACCCTTAAAATAGGCTACATACAAATATAAAAAATAGCACTAAGTATACTTCAAAAGTTATAGTCTCCATAAACATTGTCACTTCATTAACAATCGATCATATTTCAGGGTTTTTTTTTATTTGAGGATGTTCCTACTGCAAAGCCAAGGGCAATTGACTTATAGGGGACAGGAAGTCAGGAATCCCCTGTAATGATTTTTCAAACGGCGGGTAAATCATAGTTCACAATATGCGGGTGCATTGTCATGGTGAATCAAACATTTGACCCTGAAAGTCTAGGCTGAGCATGCGCTCCAATCATGCTCTAATATATTATATCGTGCTCACTGCAGAAGCAGGTAGAAAATTCTAGTTATCTACGAACTGGGAAAATATCCTGATGGATTAGTTACAGTATGCAGGAATTTGAACTTGTTTTGAGACAAGGACACTTTCAATCTCTTTATTGGGTACCTGCTAAGACTCTGTGTAATTTATTTCATCACCACTACCTACTCTCAAAACGGTAAAGAAAAACATCGTATGGAAACCGGTATAATTAACTTAGAACCAAAAGTTCGAAGACATGTGACATCTACCAACTGCAGTATTAGTAATTACTGCATATTATGTTTTCAACATTCCATCTCATCTGCATTGGGCTCGCGTGGTGCTCTCCCTCTCAAAAACAGAGGAGGCCTGTGTCCCAACAGTGGGAACATTGGGTTAAATTCAAACAGAAGAGTCTTAACTCTTCTGTTTGAATTTGATTTATAAACGCGTCTTACAAATTCATATAAGTTTTGCCGAACTGTTAAACGATAAGAAACATAGAATCACTAGGTATCTGTATTATCTAATCTAAAGAAACCTCTGTTGCTATTTTGGATGCATAGACTTAATTATTTTCATGAACTCAAAGGGAAATAAGAGTTGAAAGCTAGAAAAAGTTGGAAGATAAGACGCCCACTTCCCATGGGGATAGGCAGAAACTACAGAACGCCACCTGCTACGATCCTAACATAATCCTCTTGCTTCGTTTACGTACATCTAGAATCTAGTCATACACACACGCCGGTTGCGAGTGTATGAACCTGACCTTTCTGAAGAACATAACCGTCATGTGTGTTTCTACGAAAATTTATGGAAGCAATCCTATACAATTTATACAAGTACACATAACTTGATATACAGACAATATTATGCAAATAAGTGAATCTATTCACTGGAAACAAAACCTTCAGCACGGTTGTAGTTACAATATGATTAGATATGATCACCCGCAGAATGACTGCCATAGAATTATATAATAAAAACAATGTTTCCTCCAACATCTTATTAATGTCTTATCACTAAGCGAGATGTGTAGATTATACGAATAATTTACACAAAGATAATTTGGTATTTTAATTAGAAGTACTGAGAAGTTTGTGGAGGCAAGATGGTGCATCTGACGAGTGTGATATGTATCAAGTAAGTACCTAATACTGTTTCTAAGTAAGTTGTAAACAAATAATAGTCTTGTAGTATGATTTAGAGCGAGAAGTCCATATGTGTTTGCAAGTTTGTAGATACATAAGGAGCTGTCCGACCGAATTATTTTCGTTTCTCGGTCTCTTTTTATTGTTTTTGTTACAACTATAAGACGTTGATTTCCATTCAATTCCAAATAAGATAGATAATAGTTATAAGTTGACACACTCATTAAAAGTAAGGTCATACTCTTTTTTTTCATGGTTTAATAGAGAAATGATTTCCGAGTTGTGCTTACAATACAAAAAGTGGCAATATTAAAGAAATCTTGTCAATACTTATTCCTAGCAACAAGTAGCTAGCAAAGAATGCGAGGTCGTTATAGAAAAATAGTCTTTCAGTACCACACATCAGGATAGGGCAGGCGGAAGGCACTGTATGTTCGCACGGCATCGCGCGCGCAATCTTTTAATTCACACTATGATGCAGGCGAATCAAAGCACCCTCATGCATATAATACTCACATGTTACTGTACTATTCATATGTACACTGTTTCTATTGCATATTCACAATGCATTTCCTACAGGAAATTAACGTTATCCATCTCTAATACGTATGAAAATTAACAATGGTCAATTCAAAGAATGAGTACTCATCAAGGTATACATGCATGGGCCACATTGAGTGACCAAATCTGATTTTTCCATTGACTCTGAGGTGAACAAGGGCGCCGGCCGTCTGAATATCAACATCGGACGATACGGGCACGCATGTGTAAATAGGCACCGTGGTACAATCGATTGGACAAAGTCAATCATCTGAGCGGGCACAGGTCGCGGCGACCGTGAATCTGGCGGAGCGTCCCGTACGGATCACAGTGGAACCCCGCCTCGCGCGCCGTGCGCTTCCTGCCTCGTACCGCTGCCGTTCTAGCTTACGTATACCAAGTGCATGCTACTGACAGTTCTGGTGGTTCATGTGTCAACACTAAACAATTAATTATGCGTTATCCCGAGTGACTAAAGCCCGATTAAGATCAGATTACAATGTAGAGCTGCCGACCCGGCGGAGGAAAATGTGAGTGTCATTTTGAGACATCATTCAACAAAGCGGATGTTTTTGTCAATAGCAGTTTCTGTAAGAACACGTGAAACAATTAGCTTGAGCATAATTCTCCCATCGCGTATGTAAAATTATATTACTGCACATGTTCTGAATAATTTAAATAATTCGTGTTTGAATATCACCACTTTAAGGTATACAAATTTCGTTACAAAATTAATATACTTATATAACACTTGCGTTAAAAAAAACAGTGTCCCAATTATTTCCGTGGTCAAGTGTGTGGTGCATTTGCGCAGGAAAGAGGGCGGTCGCGAGGAGGAGCCGACCAACGCGGCGGAAGCGGCGCCGGCGCAAGGCATGCGCATAGAACACACTTGCTGCTGCCTCGGCGTGTTGGTGGGCATCTCGCTCATCGCCGGTATGTATACTTTCGGGGATGCACTCAATGTGAAGGTTCATCATTATTATAGCACAAGTGTGTTAGTTTTCAACAGTTGGGTTTAATGCTTGCTAGAAACTATCTGCTTAACTACCCTCAAATGAAAACCCCATAAGCAATGGTCAGTTAGATGTGTTCATGTTCGTTAGCAATCATCGATGGAATGAATGGATACGACGAAAAGAATACACTTTTACTACTTATTTTGCCCCTTAATTTTTTGGTTAGTTTATTCCTCAAACACTTTTTAGCACTCTAGATACTGCGTCAGTCAGATAAGTTATCAAAGTAACAAAAAAATTACCAAGCAAGCCATAAAATAAGAAGGAAAGTGTATTACTCGTACAATTGAGAGAATTATTGATTTACCAAAAAAGGAAACATCCAGAGAAACCCTCCAGAAAAACATAGCCAATAAACGAATATTCATTTAAAACTAATAATTTTTCTTCAGCCCTCGTAGCAGTGATCCTGATGAAGGATTCAACGGTAGACGTGACTGTGCTTCGACAAGTGCACGTGGTAAGAACATTAAAATAACTTATGAATATAAAGTATGCATTAAAACTGAACCCTGTCCTTGTTAAAAGTTATGCAGAAGCGCATACGAGAAAAGGCTCTCTGAATAAATTGCCATTTAATGAGAAATGAGAGGTAATTAAGAGCTTACAGTATCCGGATACAAAACAATACCAATAATAATCAGACGTGTATACACATCTGATTATCCCTTTCGGGGATAAAGTCGACTTAAAAACAACTTGTGTAATATCGATGTGCTATCGATATTACATAAGTTGTTTTTAAGTACCATATAATAGAGGGCGAGCACTGTCACAGTATTTACAAGTCTACGATACGATGAAATCCATACTAATATTATAAATGCGAAAGTGTGTCTGTCTGTCTGTTACCTCTTCACGCTTAAACAGCTGAACCGATTTAGATGAAATTTGATATAGAGATAGTTTGAGTCCTGGAAAAGGACATGGGATAGTTTTTAGATTAATATAATGACTGTGCCTTCTCAGTACATTTATGATAATCTTTTGTATGCACATAAAAATATTAATCTGTTTAAAAAATACAGTGATATTCATAACATAAATACTAGGAACAAACACAACTTTGTTGTTCCTACAATAAGGCTCAAGAAAATTGGTGGCTCGTTTAGATGCCAATATATACGTTTTTATAATAAACTTCCTAGCCACATTCAAGAACTAAGCCTTAATAAATTCAAATCTTTTATAAAGCGAAAACTATGCCAGAAAGCCTATTATACTGTAAAAGACTATATTGAGGACAAAAAGGGTTGGGATTGAGCTGCTCCAATAGGTTTAGACAATGAATGATGTTTTTATTTTATTTTTTGCTATTTTACACTTTTTTTTTTTTTTAATTAAGTACCTATCTATTTACATAAACAATGACAATGACATGCACATTTACTGGTTAAAGTATAATATTATTTTAATAATTGTGAATGAGAGGACTATGTGGGTCATTGTTTCCGTTTTAATCATGGTCTGGCAGTTTGAGTAGCGGCCTACCCAAATGTCCTGTCTTTGGTATTGTTCGTCAAATCGTTGAGCTCCTTAAGTTCTGAGTTGAGCTGCACAGTTACTGACAAATGCGTGCACTGACAGGACAGGTCCACTCAATCTGTGTGGTTCTTTCCTCAAAAGATCATTTCAGACACCAATCTACATGGTCTTCACACGATCTGACTAAGATTTTGTCTGGACTTTAAAAGAGACTGTGACCTCTGAGTTTGTTTCGGATTTTCTTCTCAGAATAGTCAGATAGGAACCGCCGACCTCATCTAGTTTAAAAAAATACAATTGACGTGTAAAAGTGTTTGTACAAACCTACTTACAGAAAATAAATCATTTATCCCGATATTACCACGATATCGAAACTTATGCGGGTGAAACCGCGGGGCGGTTCTAGTAGTTTAATAAAAATATTCCCTTTGTTAAGAAAAGTACTTAGAAAATAAAGAAAGAAAATACATTTATTTAGCACAGCCTAAAAGACACAATACACCAGATAGTCAGATAATAGTCGTACAACAGATAACAACAAAAATAAAGATCAAAATAAAAAGTGCAAAGTCCGATGTAAGAAATTAGCAGGAATGTGTGCCTCACGGCTGCGCCAAAAAAAGGCCCAGAACACCATGTTTAGTCGATTAATTAATTATTAATGTAAACAAACGTAATCTTTTACTCTGAACGATGCGATGCATGAATTATAGCCGGATTAAATGAAGCGCACTCTAGGTCTTAAAAAAAGAAGCCTAGCTAATTTATCGTCAACTAGAAAACTATCTATATATTTACAGTTCAATGGTGGTCACTTGTTTACTAATTTTGGGATGCTTTTGTGTCTTACGAAATTGATGCACAGAGCATTTCAGTTTATCGATAGTCACTTATTTTGCGGGGAATTTTAGGAAGGTCAATTTGCAATGAATGAATACATTTCATTTTGCAGCTAATGTCGCACGGGGAGCGCACCCCTAGCGAGGGCGAGCTGGCTATGCTTGGAGCCCCCCCACCAGACCACGTGTTTTCGCCCTACGGAGCCGGCGCTATGACTAATGTAAGTGACCATTAAGTTTTCTACTGACCTTACTTCAAATTGGTATTATACAATTTACTACGCCGGAGAAATTGACACAGGCTGAGAGATCTCAGTACCTATTATTGCATTTAGTACACATTTTTAACATCATTTTATTATGCGCCAAACTCATGGGTTCCCATGACTTTGGCACATGAGACGTAATTTTTAACAATGGACTTTTTTGGCGTAGTTCCTCGATACATTAAATTAGGTGTCCGCCGGCCGTAACGAATAGCTTCTGACGGACACAGACCATAAAGGTGCTGCCACACTGCTGTTTAAAAATGTTTACTAACATTACCTAACATAAAAACCTTTCTGATTTCTGAAAAGCTTTTTGATTAAATGTATTAGATCACAATGTTAGAAAATGTTTGTAAACATTTTATAACAGCAGTGTGGCAGCACCTTAACCGCGACTGTCGCTGATCAATGGTGATGCTGCATATAGATTACTCATATGCGCCAGCGGCGCTCCTCTATACCGTACTCACAATACTGGCAATTTAACAAAAGAGCACTTGTTGATGCGTCCTTGTAGGCCAGCCACTCAGGTATATTAGCCATTGACAAGATTAGCAAAGTAACTACGTTACAGTTCGATTTTTTAATGCCAAACCACAAATCTCATCCGTGCACAATGCAATGCATACAAAGCTAATACAATCATTATTATTGCTAGTAAAATAATATAGTGCATACTTCCATTTGATAGGAAACGACAACAAATTATAATAAGTCGACACGTAATACTTTGCCATTGATAAGATTAGCAAAGAAACAAATTTACGTTAGTTCCATTTTTTAATACCAAACCACAAATCTCATCCCTGCACAATGCATACAAAGCTAATACAATCATTATTATTGCTAGTAAAATAATATAGTGCATACTTCCATTTGATAGGAAACGACAACAAATTATAATAAGTCGACACGTAATACATTGTCGAGGCCATGACAATGAATCCCCGGAACCACAGTTAAGGGTCGGACCAGAAGGACAAGTGAAGACGAATGATGTTATAACGAAGTGTCCGCTTCCTGGTCCGAATGCGGGAGGGAGTCCCGATAGCCGAAGGTCGGCTGCTAAACGGGAACGAAGTGTCGGCAGACACGCAGATTGCCGTCAGCGGCTAATAATGATTTATTGCTTGTCCCACGTCACCACGGCTCTAATAGAAAAGCGTTCGTGAGTGAACTGGACTTTATTAATAAAGACATTTATTTGTATGTTGGCATTTCTTATTATTACAGGAGGGCAAGATGTTGACATTTGAAATGGGCGCATTACTTAGGAAGAGATATGACGAGTTTTTGGGACCTTACTACCAGAGTGGTAATTATTTCGACTTTTTTTAAACGAATTCCCTTTATTATATTTACTTCTAGTTATTACTAATCGTGTTTAAATGTTTTGGTAGAGAGCAGTATCGTGATATCGTCAGATACAGAACTGAGTAAGATGACGGCTCTGTTGATCGCGGCGGGACTGTGGCCGCCTTCACCGGCGCAAGAGTGGAACGACACGCTGCCCTGGCAACCCGTGCCTTACAAATATCCGCCGCGACGTCAAGACTTTGTAAGTGCTTTGCGATGTTATAATTAATATTAGCATGTATGTATAGTAATAAATATGGGTTAATCCAGATCCTATGCATTGATTGATTGTTTTTTTTTGTTGATTAGAATCATTACCTGCATAATCAGCAGGTTAGATCTAGTAATCGAAGGTAAGATCTAATATTGTAGGTAATGATTCTAGCGTAATAACCACAAAATCACCAATAATCATAATTATGAATGGCAACAGGTAATGAGAGACTTTTAACTTTAGGAAATAGACAGTAGTTACTACATTGAGTTAATTTTGAAGAATTATGAGGACAATTTTTTAACAACATCTCTGCCATCTTAGGGGCGTTTAAAAAACGTGGTGTGCACAGGTGCACACCACGTTTTTTAAATGCGCCGTTGACGCGCGTTTGTAGCGATACAGACGCGATACGCACGCGAGTCAGACGCAGCCTGTAGACCTTCTGTAGGATAAAAGCGCGCCGTCGACGCAAGTTTCTAAAACGCGCGTCAACGGCACGTTTAAAAAACGTGGTGTACACAGGCCCTTAAAGTCACGATACTGAGTGATGTATTTATAAGGTATATTTTCTTTTTATAGCTACTTTACGAAGAGAACTGTCCTCGCTACACACAAGAGAGGGAGAGGATACTTAAAGCATTCACAGAAGAAGGCCTGTTGCAGCCATACCGCGATTTTTTCCACAAAATCGCTCAAATGACTAACACCAACTTCAGCACGCCGCAAGAAGCTTATTACCTAAATAATTTATTCCTTATACAGGTATGTTAATACTTTGCCTGTTATTATTATTACTAGCTTCTGCCCGCGACTTCGTCCGCATGAAATTTCTTTTTCCCCTGATCCACCCCGTTGCATCGCATCGGCTGTCCGCGATATTACTACGTTTTAGCTTAGCGTTCTTTCTGATTCTTTCTGCTTGGCTCCTAAGGGTCCTACAAGATTTGAGCTATCAAATGCAAAAAAACATTGCAAAAATTATTTCAGAGATAAGTGCGTTCAAACAAACAAACTTTATTATTAGTATACAACATTATTTTTAGTATATGCGAAACGAACCCGAAACACGTGTCTAGTATTTTTATGTAAAGAATCTATGTACAAAACAAAACTGTATCAAGAAAAATCACAAAGTTGTAAGCTTGTTAAGTTACCTGTTTGTCCGTACAAAAACATGCTCACTCGCGCCGCTCGCACCGCGCCGTCCTTGCGCTCATTGCTAATAGTACCTAGGTACCTAGCCGTTCGGCGCGAAGTTTTGATAACCTACTTAGTGTCGCTTGGTGTCCAACTTTTAATCGTTTTTTAAATATTTTTGGGACAAAATATAACATGGGGTAAAAATTATTGGAATCGATTCAGTTACTTATTCACAACAAACTCTATTCAGTTTTCGCATATACTAAAAATAACGATGTAGATGCAGATAATGTCGTAAAATATGTCACGATGTCATCCATCGACTTCGATCGACCAAAATATAGTTGCACCCTAACAAACAATTAGATGTGTTGCTGGTTGTTGTGTTTCTTCCACTCAGCTAAACGCCCTTGGGCCTTCTGGTGGCTGTCTTTGTAACTTTAACGTTGTACATAAAGCTTACAAGGACAGTCAGCAGTTTGTTTTGTTGTTTGTCTGTTTTTCAGTTTCCTTGGTTTTGTGGGCAGTTTGTGTTCGTGCTGATTCTCAGCTTAATTTTAATCAATGAGGGATTTTCCTTATTTTTTTTTCAACCCTTCCCTAGTCGCTGGATAGATGGCGCTGACCTTGGTAAGTTACTGCAAGGAATGGAACTTCAGATCTTTTTTTGATTATTTCACTTGGATGTAATTTTGAGATCGTAAAACGAAAGTAAACGAAAGTGTCAGTCAACGAGCGTATGTGACGTGACGCAAGGTTTTTTTTTTCAGGCGTTTTGGCTTTGGCATCTAGTAACGTAGTCAGTACAACGCCATCTACAGAGTTCTTGGAAACTATTTTTTTTTTAAATACTCAAAAAGAAAACCTCTCATTAATTTAGAATTTTAAGTAGAGCTGTCGAGTAGATATTTATTGTTGTGTTTGAATAAATTGCAGGACGACATTAAAGTAGCGAATCCAAAATGGGCGAAACATGTGAAGAGAAAACTTATGGATATTGCCAGGTTGGAGTACTCAATGATGTTCCATAATAATTTGCTAAGGAAACTTAGTGGCGGTAAGTTTTTACTATTCATAGACAAATGGATAAAAATAATCCTAGATATTCTTTTTTAGGTCCTTTGGTATTTAGATAACATAAAATAGAGATGGAATATTATTCGTGAACACCTGTGACTGGCTGTGAAGTTGAGCGCTCTAACCGTGTAGTCAAATATTAAAAACTCAATTATCTCGAGACTGGAAGCGATATTGCTAAGTTTGTAAACGTGATCATAAACTGCATATATCAAGTAATCAAATGACGGTATTAGTTTGAATTTTATTTTTTTTTGACATTTATCACTATTGCAGTGGACCCTTTTAAGGATTAAGAGAGAATATCAATTTTGAGGGCAACTTAAAACTGCTGTCACTATCATACACCCTTACATTTTGATTGTTTTAATCCTTAAAAGGGGTCATTGTACCTATCATTATGATCAACAAAAAAAAAATCTGCTGATCCATACATTATGTCGAATTAAGCGAACATGCGTGTGTGGATCAGCTGATTTTTTTTCACGATTTCAGGGTTGTTCTCATAGTAAAAGTTGTTCATAATGATGAGTACAATGACCCCTTTTAAGGATTAAAACGATCAAAATGTAAGGGTGTATAACTAGACTAGAATTATTGAAAGCATTATTTCTATCCTAGGCGCTCTTCTCCAACAAATAATAAAAGAAGCAAGCAGCAACAGCGCAGGCGACTCTCAGCTTCGACTAGTGGTGCGCACAGGCACTCCTGTGTCCGTTGCGGCCTTGCTAGGGGCCTGTGTGGCCCCGCCGCCGCGCCTGCCCGACCCTGGAGCGGCCCTGCTTTTCGAGCTACATGAACGACGGCCCTCGCCGCAATCGAATAAGGAACAGAAGATTTTGGCGGAGGGACAGCGGTTTGGTCTTAAGGTACGATTTTAACCTTTAGCAAGCCTAGACTAATAAGTTATAATTATTATATGTTCGTGGCTCTTTTGAAAGTCGGTGGGAATCAAATGCTAAGTGAGGCAGGTAGGCTTTAATTTTGTGATTCGGACAGATACACTGGGGGACAAACGTGGTCTCTCGGTTGGTTTTTCACAGATTTGTTGCAACGTTTGTAAATTATTAATAAACTCAGGCGCCTGGTACCAGGGGGAGGGGGGGAGGGGTGTAATCCAACGTGGCCAGTAGGCCTAAGGCCTGGAGGTCGTAACTAGACGCATTGCGACAATCTACATTTATAGTAATGTGAAAGAACTTGAACAGCTGTTCAAGGCTACAAATGAAGAAAATGAACTTGCTGGTTTGTTGATGGGAATTGGTAGAGCAAAACACAACAAAACCCGCGAAAACATTATTGGCAAGAACAGCGACAATGCACATTTCTGTGAAGCGTGTGTTGTCGCTGTTTATTGGGAAGCCCGAATATTTGTGGACATTTTCCGACTCATAATGAATGCAACTTAGAGAATACTAAGAAGGCATTCTCTTTCTTGGTAATTACAATAATTAATGGTTTTTGTAAAACATTCAGTTAGAAAGTCGACCGTGAACTTTGGCATCGTAGCCGCAACGCTAATTAGAAACGCTTGTTTAACAAATTGAAGGTCTTCCCCCGAAAAGCTATTTTTATTTTATTTATACCTTTTAGTTGACCAATTAGAAAAGGTTCAGTCTGTTATTGTTTTCCTCATTCTTATACTGACTTTTGAAAAAGGTTTTGAATTCGACCCATGGTTTTATTTAACATTAACGGCAGTCAGTTCAGGTAATAAAGAAGATTGTTATTCTCGTATGATTATTATAATAAATATTGCTGGCTGTTAGAGCATTTATACTTTTACAAAAACTTTCATTTCAGATATTCTACTGGGACGACGACTCGGCGGAACCTCGCCTAATGGAAGTACCAGGCTGCAACGCATTTTGTCCCCTAGAGACATTCAAAGAGCTAACCAAATACATAGTGTCACACAACTATAACAAAGACTGCACAATAGTTCCTAATACATAGTTAACCATGGAAACTTTATTTAAGTAGTGTGCTTTTAGGGCGGATTTCACAAAAAAAACTGAACGCGATCGCGTTCAAAAACTGCCGGTGTCAATTCAAATCAAATCATTTATTTCAGATAAATATCCATATTAATCAAATCAAAATAAAATCGCAAACTTGTAAAATTAAAAACAACAAAATTAAAATCAAAATCAAAATTAATAATGACACTGACAGCTCTTGAACGCGGTTTAGATGTGCTGATTGCGTTCAGTTTCATTGGTGAAATTCGACCTCGACAATCGATGAATTAGGCTGTGGTATTTAAAATTGACCTTTATGACGCATGACGCAGAACATAAAATATATTATTGGTATTGTGTTATTGGTGTTTGACTTACCCTCGTCGATTTTGAGGCCGGTCTCGTCTCGGGGTATGTTGCGAGATATCTCGGTGAATTCGTCCGCACCCCATTGTTGTGTTCCCCGTAGTTTTAGGTACTCTGCTATGAGGGCTGCGATGTGTAGTTGGCAGCACATAGCCTGTTAAGATATTTAAGTTATACATATTAATCGCTCGCAAGATAAACTTACAGTTTGCAAGGATAAAAATAAAACATAAATAAAATTATTCTGAAAAACCAGGTATTTACATAAAAACATGAGGACGAGGCCCAATCTGCCTAGCTTTTCCCAACTACGTTCGGATCGGCTTCCAGTCTAACCGGAAGCAGCTTTATACTAGTATTTTAGATGCGGCGATTGCCTATCTCACCTCCACAACCCAGTTACTGGGTAACCCGATACACCTTGGTAAGACTGACGACATGTAACGACTGTCAAAGATCCAAGAATGATAGCCGGGACCAACGGCTTAACGTGCTTTCCGAGACACGGATGGTGGATGGTCCCATCCATGGACCGACCACAAGCTTAACCTGATCGATCGATCCGTGCAGCTGTTATTACTTAGCCACGAGCCCCAAAAGCTGCGCGAGGCATACATCACGCCCAACCGCACTAATATTATAAAGGCGAAAGTTTCTGAGTGTGTGTGTGTTTATATGTTTGTTACTTCTTCACGCTCAAACGGCTGGACCAATTTTGATAAAATTTTGTATGGAGGTAGCTGACACCCTGGATCGGGATCGAAAATTATGCGGGTGAAACCGCGGGGCGCAGCTAGTCTATAATAAAATAGTATTTACCTCGTCATGGTCTCCTTGTCTTGCATTATGTTCTGCTAGGTTAGAGAGCCAGGCGTGTCTCAACCGTGGCGTTGCCCGGCAAGATGCTGCTAACGCGTGCTGCAATTCTGCTAAGTGGACACTGCCTGCACCTATATTATTAAAACATATTTTGGTTTGATCTAGTATTATATGTAGCTTATTTATGGTAGACTTTAACGAAGTTCAAGTTTGGAGTTATTTTATTATACATAATATGTAAACCATACGTAGGCAAAAATAAGATGTCAAATGAAATTGTGAAATGTCCCCTACATTTCACAATTTGATTTGTCAATTTTATTTTTGCATTTTTTTATTCAATGGACGGTGCCGGCAGTTTGAGTAATTGCAGTAGTAGATCCAGCCCGATTTAAACTACATATTATATGGCGGTGTGTGCTACTCGCTGAGTACCTCACCCCGCACCCCCGCTGACATTTGAGTTTGATACTGCGCAGCGAGATAAAGCACCATAAAATTAAATCGAGAGTACTTGTACATGCAGTATGAATTCAGCCATAAAGAGGTTATAAATAATTTAGGTAGAAAATAATTTGCGTCGTAGTACAGTGGCCTCGCATTCTATTGGAACTCCGTGCTACCCTAGGGCAGTTCAAGGTCAAACGTGAGCCCTAGTGTACCTATTATACACTGCCAGCTATATAACTTTTAGCTCCATTTCATTTCAAAGTTTTCGTCATAAGATTTACCTGAAGCACCAACCCCTCCTACTCCAGCGAGACGCGCGCGCGCTCCAACAACGGTGCGCACGCGACGCATCAATTCCGCCACTTCGCTAGACAAACCTGATAATACAAAACAATTAAATAATGTAAGTAGTTTTAATTCACAGCAGTAGAAAACTAAGGTTTTTTTTCTACGTTTCACGCTCTATTGTTTTCTTTAGAAAGCGGTGAACGGTCACTCAATAACGGCTGTCCAAATAAAGAGCGATTTTTGACACCTTAATGTCAAATACTGGAGAAAGTGACAGATTTTCATGATGGTTGTTATAATATGACGGAACGGCTTTCCTAGGAGACCAAAGCATAATAAGCGTGATTCTACAACGTAATGGATATGATTGAGGAACAGAAAAAGGAGAAACGAAAAAATCAACCCATGATAACTGAGTAAAATAGTAGAAAACCCTACCTACCGTCAATTTAATTATTACAAGAGGCGTTTTCGGGGTTTCGTACCTCAAAAAGAAAAACGGAACCCTTATATGATCACTTTGTCGTCCGTCTGTCCGTCGGTGAAGACCCTTTTTCTAAAGAACTCGTGGAGTTAGGGCAAGTTGAAATTAATATCTATATACTCAGGGCTGCAAACCCTTGAAGCAGTGAAAAAATCAAACTTCTAAGTCAACGCAAAGAAAAGATACCGGCGTTAATCTAGAATCACGAAATTTTGCAAAAAGCAGTGTCGTGTAGCACAAGTAAAGAAAAAAATCCGTAAATTAATAGTTACTTACATTTTTTTTTACCGTGATAAACTATTTACATATCTAGTACGGAACTCTCGCTGAGCGAGTCCGACTCGCACTTGACCAGTTTTATTTGCTCAAAGCAATTTCTTACAGTCAACGATTGAATGATCTCGTTCTTTCAATCGTCGATTACGAACGCAATCATGCATCAAAAACAATTTATTTTGTACGATATAAATAATGCTGTTTTTCTTACCAGTTCCTTTCATAGCTTTATCACCAGTCGCAAAACAGTTGATGACAGAAAGTGACTCTTGAAAACGTTTGCAGTTGAGCGCAGTGGAATTGTCGAGCAGCTTTGACACAGCCATGATAACCTGCACCATTAATAAAGTAGTGAAATCGCTATTATAAAACATACATTTTTTCCTACTATATAGTCCACAAATCTGTCAAAACCAATGTTTCGCGTTTTTTTCTTGCTACTTCGTTCTCTTGTTAGTTATTTTGTGACATAATGCCAATATAGTAACTTATTGCTTACAATATTGATAGATTAAAGTCGTATTCATAAGGTGATGTATACTGGGTTATTGGTGAAACATTAACAACCTCTTAAGAGGTTATTGTACTCCATCATTATGAACAACTTTTAAAATCAGCTGTTCTCTACATTTTGAAGAGCTAAACGAACATAAATGTAGGGAACAGCTGATTTTTTTTTCGCGATTTCAGGTTTGGTCCCATAGTAAAAGTTGTTCGTAATGATGAGTACAATGACCTCTTAAGAGGTTGTTAATGTTTTACCAATAACCCTGTATATATAAAATTCAAAGTCCTGACTGACTGATATATCAACGCACAGCCTAAACTGCTGGTCCTAAAGACATGAAATTTGGAGGGTGTTCTTTGTGAAGAGTAGGTATCCACTAGGACAAAGTTTTTCGAAATTCCACCCCTAAGAGGCTGAAGTTTCACGCGGACGAAGTCGCGGGCAGAAGCTGGTACGAAAATGTGTCAGCCAGTTTTTGCAAAACGCAGCCACCAAAATTTAACCAATCCAGAGAGGGATTTGTGAAAGTGTTAATAACTTTTTAAGTATCTGAAGTTTATGATTTTATATTTTCTCTTTTATGTGCACGTGTATATACAAACTATCTTTAATTATTGTAATTGGCTTCAAACCGTCTTATAGCCCGCCGTCGCAGCATAGGGTCTTAGCATCATGCTGAGCGATGGTCGTTTTGCGTGGATGTGACGCATGTTTTGCCCCAACTTTTTTTTTTGTGTTTGTATTCTTTTTATGCGTCATGTTTACCGCAAATAAACGTATTTTCTTTCTTTCTTAATTAACCTTTTGAACGCCAGAGCATAAACGCACGCGCGTGCCCTCCACGCCAAGCTACAATTTTAAATATTTAAGATATACAAATAAAAACACACACTGAAGTAATGATTTAATTGTTTATTTCGTGATAAAGTGCACCGCATTTTTTGTCACATATTTGTGTCGCTGGCGTACAGGGCACGCGCTTTCTTGTCACGTATATGTGACAATGGCGTTCAAAAGGTTAAAGGATTAAATAAATAAATACCTGCAGATGTACTCTAGTAAGGTCTCCACCAGTCCCGTGTTGGAAGTTGGCCCGCATCAGTAAGTACAGCGCAGCCGCAGCCTCCCGCCGCAGCCACGCCGCGCGCGCCTCGCACAGACGAACCACCGCGGCTACTACGCCTGAGCAAACCGTGCTACCTCCTGTATAAAAATAAATCGTACTCTTTTATCGAAACGCCTTCCTTTAATAAAATTAATAGGAGTAGAGTAACTCTGATTTAACCTCTAGTTTGAAGTGTTTAGGTAGGTCCTTTAATTGTATTGTATGCCGCAGGAAGAAACTTGCATCGTGTAAACGGGCCTGGGTGTTTAGACACCATACTAAAAGAACCATTTTAAAACGCAAAATTGGGCGAATCATACGCCCGCCGCTGGTAACTTAAGGGTTATTATTACGTATCGCTACGAGAGGTAAAAATCACTTGTGAATAATAAAACACTGACCTTCAAACAAAGTCTCAGAGAACTGATTGATATAAGCTCTCAGGGCAGAGAACAAATGTTTATACAAAGTCTCGCTCTGTGGGTACTGTAGTAGCTTCAGATAGGGCTTCGCCGCGACACCGTCAGCTGCTCCCAGGTTCTTCATGAATAGACACGCGCGGTCTATTATGGTAAGGCCCACTTCTGTTGCTAAGCAGCTTGCGGATAGCACTGTGTGTTCGGCAATCGCTTCTAATTCTATAAAGATAGAAAAATCTGGTTAGAAAGACGGGGAAGAGGCTGATTATAATCTAGCTATTCCAGGCATCAATATTTTCGCATTCGTCTGCTTACAACATTTTGGCAGCTGGCGAATGATCGGTGAGCGTCGATTGTACGAAACAGCTCGCTTTGCGGTCACCAACTCGCTTGGCAGGGTGATGAACGCACACCCCTTTCTTTATTCACAAACGTTGCTTAAAGTTAAGTAGTGATTAGCGACTGTTTAACCATACATTTTTGACGTTTAAACTTCACCTAACTTTAATCATCGTTAATAAATAAACCCCACAATGTTTAAGACAGTCCCATGATTAGCAATGGATCATGACAGAACAATTTATTTAGAAATGTTTTACAGTGCTACCTAAGTCTTAAGTATGAATTTTTAAGTGTGTTTAAAGACTCGTCAGACCCCACAGTCAAACCATTACTACGGTTTTGTGAGGCTTAGTTTGCAAGTTTTTTTTTTGCATGATCATCATCTGCCTAGCCTTTACCCAACTATGTTGAGGTCAGCTTCCAGTCTAACCGGATGCAGCTGAAGTATTAAGAGTATTTTACATGGAGTGACTGCCTATCTATTTTTGCATGATGTGAACTAATAATAAAATAAATAATGTTTTTACAATCCTAATCTAAGTGAAACGCTGCCCTACATTATTTCACACATCGCATCAATCGACTATCCTACAATTACAAGCTAGTCTCTCAGAAACGAGTCTTATTTACATCAGTAAAAATAATTGGAAGTTTATATTACACTTACCCGTAGTAACCGTAGGATTAACAAGGTTTTCCCTGTTAACAGTATTGTTTTTCTCAACAACAATAGGAGGTTCTTTAGAGAAGTCAGGCGGACTCATCCTAGCGGGCAGAGTCCTTGCTTTTAGGGGCTTTGGTTTACCGTTGCAGTCTGGTGTAGTTGCTTTCATTTCTGATAGGATTTTCTTTCTTCCTACGTATTGGAATTGTTCGGCACATATTCTGAAAAAATTAAAAGAAAAATGTTGATGTGTGGAAAATAATGCCGATTTAAAGAACCATCTTACTTATAAAAAAAAAGCAATTAGGTACTCAAACAATACAAAGGGTGGCCAAGAATATTTCAACAACGTAGCTATAGTTGTTGCATTTTAAAACCGCGCGTCAATTTACAATTTAAACTATAGTTCGTTTTTTAATCCCAGAGACTAATCTGACATGTAAGTCTTCGTGTTTGCGTTTTTTTAGTGTAAAAGTTTGACATTACACCTGTCAGATTAGTCTCTGGGATTAAAACACATGACATTTCGTGAATCGAAACGACTAGCGACTGACATCTTGTTATCTCAGTCTAGTTACAGTTCGCGTCAAATAACTTTGCCGCTCTGAAGTAGGTAACAAGTCACTGCACAGTAGTTAATCCTATGAATACAACAGCAGCGCGCATGGCGCGGATTGGCGCGGCTAGAAAAGAGCCTAGCTTCACTTGTACTTAGTAGCTAGACTTAGTTCTTAATTTAAACTTACTCTAAAACATTAAAGAACGACTGCTGTTGTGCTTGTGATTGTGTCTTCCACCAGTCTACAAGTCTTTCATCATCCAAATACTTCAAAACGAACAGGAAGCACAAAAGCACATCCCGCACCTCTTCTGCGGACATCACACCGAACCTAAACATATAAAAATAACCGTTAGTAGCGTGCGAATAAGGTTAAATATCACTTGATGATCTATAATTATGATCACACCTAGTTTGGTGTGATCATACGAAAATAACCGTTAGTCGATATGAATAAAGTTCAATTTAACATGCTGGTATAAGTGAGATATTTACCTATTGACCTGATCACCAATTTCGCTCAAGTCGAGTCGTCCAACGTTTCTAGGTAACGAATCTCCACCGGACATTGTAGATACCGATTCTAAAGAGCTCTGTGACATGTTGTTAGCGTGATCTAGAGAAATAAATAGGTATTTAAATTATTGTGTGCACAGTCAATAAGAGAGCTATCTTCTACAATTGGCGGCACGGTTGGCGCAGTGGTTAAGCGATTGACTGCTGCGCTGCGTGTCGCAGGTTCGATTCCCGCACGGAACAAATATTTGTATGACCTACAAGTAGTTGTCCTGGGTCTGGCTGTTTGTGTATGTGCCTTTAAATGTTTGTAAACGCACCCACCCACAGTACAGGAGAAATTCTTAGTGTGGGGCAACGTATTTTTATTTCAAATCATTTAAAATCATGTTGTTGAGTGTGGACAGTACTGAAATATTTGACATTGTTTTTAAGAGGGCGACTATATTTAAAATTGTTTTAAGAGTGCGACTATATTTAAAATTGAAAGTTAGGAACTTATGAGTTAGAGTATGACCCATAAAAAAAAAAGAATTTGCCTAGATGTAGTGTTAAGTTGTTGATTTCTTGGCTGGTTACTTTTCTAATTTGCTGACTGTACTTTAGTCAATTGAACAAAAATAAATTCCTGTTCTATTCCCTTTACCATTCCTGTCGTTCTTTAAAAAGTCTCACTTACCTTTCCCATACATAATATGGTTGCCTGGTATAGTGGGAGGTTCCTTGAAATGTGCGGAATTCCTGACTGGCGTATGATCGAAATGCAAGGTAAGTCGGTTTCTCCGAGGAGTGCTATTGACTGACGCTGCTGCATTCTGCGTACTGTTGAGCACTAGGTTCGCTGTCGCATCTCCATCGACTTTATCGTGACCATTCTCAACTGGACTAGCCAGGGTTTTTGTTATTAGGCGGTGGGCGTTTTCTGTTGAAAAACCGTACAAATAAAGATTAATTAATTATAGATAAAACACGATTTATTATTTACTAGCTTCCGCCCGCGACTTCGTCCGCGTGAAATTTCACCCTCTTAGGGGTGGAATTTCGAAAAACCCTTTCTTAGTGGATACCTACTCTTCACAAAGAACACACCCTCCAAATTTCATGTCTCTAGGAGCAGCGGTTTAGACTGTGCGTTGATATATCAACAATCAGTCAGTTTATCATTTTATATATATTTTATTATTTATTATTTATTTATAAAAAAAATAATAATAATAATAAATATTTTAGAGTAGGTAGAAATATTTGTGGCTCATTTGATCGAGATTTTTTTTTTTTATGGGGACAAAAGAAAGCGATAGCCAGCATATTATTATAGAAAATCTACAAAAGCTTGTGCCAAAGGCGAAGTGGGATTGTGAGATTACAGATCTGTGTAGCCTTTTTTTCCAGCTATGTTGGGGTTCCAGTCTAACCAGATTCACGTGAATATCAGTGTCAAAAAATACTATTTTCTAAGTAGAACTTTCAAAGAAATATGAAACGCTTTTCGAGCAGAATGATTTTAACGAAAATACGTACCAAGAACGATAGTAAGCCACGGCGAATACAAGTACGCTAGCCTTGCTCTGCACTGTCGACTTCTATAACGGTCATCATGTTCATGTTTAGTCAATAAAGCCCGTAACACACTCAACGCAGACCTACGTTTTAACGGCGCCTCCCGTAATGACTGTTCCACCTGGAGAAATAAATGCATTTGAAAAATTTGCAAGAAAATTGAAAATAAACGTATTCAAGCATGAGTCATGCTTTAAGTATGCTAGCAATGTACATATTTGGAAAACAAGGGAATACTTGTTTTAGTAGGGTTCCAGCAAGAAAGTGTCTCATTATAAAATCTTCAGTGAGTCTCAGCCTGCCAGGATCTGTGTAAAAGTAACAGTTATTCAGGTAAGCACTAACGGATCGATTTTGTCTTAAAGCATAGTGTAACTAACTACATCTTTGTCTATGCAAGCAGTGGTCATGGGGCAAAAAATATGTTACGCGACACGTTCTTATTTCATTCAGTCACCCTTTTCCGTCCACATTCATACTACAAACTGTTATTTACTGTGGCTCACGCAGTTTACTTTCATCCCACTACTAAAATCGATGCGGAGACAAGGCAAAAGAAAAGCGATGTTGCCAGACAGCGTGAAGTCTGGCAACATGTCGCGGGACATTTGTCCCCATCGCATGTGAATGAATAATGTGATAAAATTAATAAACTGACTATTAACCTACACCAATGTCTATTTGGTATAGCGGATATAGTTACACTGTGCTTAAATAATAATTCAATGGTATTGAATTCTTACCTTCTTCGCCATCTCTTGACAATTTATTCGCGTGTAATGGCAGATTGAAAGGCACAAAGTGCTCATGAGAACAAATCGTTTGCAGAAACGTGAATTTAAAGTCAAACAAAGCCTTCGGATCGCAGACTTTAAACTTATCTAAATATTTCTTTATTTGTCGGAACACGAAACCTCTGTCCATGAAAGATAGGCAAGACTGTAAAATAAAGTTTTACAAATGTTTTAGATTTGTTTATAACAAAACTAACTTTGTACATCTAAACTAGGATTTTTAAAAACAGAAAAGATTTGATTTTTTATTTATTACGCTAATACGGCTGAACGGATTTTGATGAAATTTGGCACATAGGTAGTCCATGCCTGGATTAGGAGTCCTAAATAACGATATTTCCTCGGGATCGAGACTCATGCGGATGTAACCGCGGGAAGCAGCTAGTAGAAACATGTAGTATTTCCTACTCTATAAATAAAAATGAGAACCTACCTTTAGAAACGTGGCAAGATTCTTATTAAAAATATGAGTTTGCATCGGCTGCTGTAATATGTAAGACGGCTCCACAGTCGATACCAATTTGTCAATATTTTCTAAGAGATCGGCATGAAATCTTTCATTACGTGACATCTAAAACAAGTAACGAATCGGTTAAATAATTGCAAGGAAAACATTAATAAAAACAAATATCGAAACAGTTTTCATATCTATATATTACGTTAAAACAAAGTCGGGTAAGTTACACCATTTATAACTCAAAAACGGCGGGACCGATTTTTATGATCTGTTATTTGTTGGATTTGTCTTCGCCCCGAATAGCAGAATAATCACACTAATATTATAAAGGCGAAAATTTGTTAGTGTGTGTGTGTTTATATGTTTGTTACTTCTTCACGCTCAAATGGCTGGACCAATTTTGACAAAATTTTGTATGGAGGTAGCTGACACCCAGGATTAACATATAGGCTACTTTTTATCCCGATATTCCCACGGGATCGACATTTACGCGGGTTAAACCGCGGGGCGCAGCTAGTGTATAATAAATACACTGTGGTTTTCCTTGTGCTATTTTAATAACAGGTAGGTACTTACTTTAATTCTTCCTGTATTGATTAGATACTGCGCCATGCTTTTGGTGATTATATCGAAGAAAAAGCTGGAATATTGCATGAATTTGTTGCCCAATAGAAAGTCCGGTTGGTTGGGGTCCACAAACATGTGAAGTGGAGCCGTCAACATTGTGTGTAGTTTAAATTCGACGCAGTTGAATACGTACTGTCGACAAAAAATGTATTAAAAAAAATCTGATTAAGATTAGAACTTATAGCGGAAATAGTCAGCTAATGGATCGGTCGAGATATTAATAGGAAAAAAATATGGAGCAAGGCTATAACAATTACTAAGGAAAACTAATACTATATACAATCATTCATACTAATATCGAGTTTGCAGGATTAACCTAGGGAAATACTTTTAGCTTACCTTAACGTAACTATCCAATAAGTCTTTCCGACCATAGTCGTGTATCATATGAACAAAATGCACTATCAATTTAACGATCTGGTAACCCATATCTTGAGTGTAGCTTTTTTCAACTGTCTGCAAATAGAACGAAACGATTATGAGCTGACCATCCTTAATATAACGTTCATTTTTCATTGGCAGCGTTTTTGCGTGTGTATTGCACTGCTGAATATAGGCCTCCTCACCTTTTGCGTTATCCTACTATAATATTATAAACGTGAAAGTTTGCGAGGATGGATGGATGGATGGATGTATGTTTGTTACTCTTTCACGCAAAACCTACTGAACGGATTTTGATGAAACTTTACTGTGAAATAGCATATACATCAAAATAACACATAGAATACTTTTTATCCCGATATTCCCACGGGATCGACACTTAATGCGAGTGAAACTGCGGGGCGCAGCTAGTAAAATTATATTTACAAGTTCACATATATTAAACATTGGTAACTGGCGACTAGGAATGCAGGCGTGACATCATATTCATAGCATAAAAACCTTTGCTAAAATATTTACCATCAATTCAAAAAGTTGATTCATGATAGTTGGCAGGAAAGCGACAAGTGAGGTCAATTTGATCGCATGCGCAGCTTTGAGCGCGTTGCATACGTCATTCCACGGCGGGGGGGACGGCGAGGTGGGGGGCGAACTGGACTTGATCAGCCTTTCAGCTTGGTTGAACAGATTGTGCAGGTGAGAGTCTCTGGTAGCTACTGTGGAGTCCAGGACCAGTTGGCAGCGGAAGAGTTGCTTCTCACCTTCCACCCATACAACTTCTGGGCCCGTGTTCTGTATAAAAATATTAATGTTTTTAAAGACAATGTTAAAGCAACACTATGCCTCTAGAATGCAGTTCCCAGTATTGTCATGCGCTCAATAGCTTGGTTATGTTTCACATTATTGATATGACGCGTTACTTCCAGTAAAAATAGGTGAGTAGAGGTTTACAACCTCGATGTTATTTAAACCGCCAGTAAGCTTCGTGAGTAGCCTTGCTACGAAACTTACCTTCTTGTGTTCCTCGTGCCGATACGAATGACGACGAATATGTGTAGCATAAGCATAATCAACCTACAATGTTCCCACTGCTGGGACACAGGCCTCCTCTCGGTGAGAGGGAGCGGGTCGTAATCCACCACGCAGTTCCCAGTACGGGTTGGTAGATGTCACATGCCTGCGAATTTTTGGTTCTAGCCCATGCCGGTTTTCTCACGATGTTTTCCGTCATAGTTTAGTAAGCAGTGGTGATGAATAATTTACACAAAGTAAAGCGCTTGTCTGGGTTCGAACCTAAGGCCTACAATTCACTGCTCAGAATAAGTTTGAACGACATAAATAGAACATACCCCTTTCCCAAGTCCAAGAGGCTGAATAGCCAAGTATCCGGACGGCAAGTGTGTTGCTATGGGTAAGTTTACAACTTCATCGACCAACTTATCGTTTTTCAACAACGGTATCCACGCATATCTGAAAGGAAAGCGAATTCATTAATATAATATTATTCACAATATACACTAGTCAATGAATAGTTCTAAATATGGGTCAGCCCTATGATGTATTGTTTGCTGGGAACAATAAGGGCGGATATCGTTATTATTGTTATTGGCAATCCAATTGCTGTTGATGTACCTCTTAAGAATCTAAAGAGAAAGTGGAAACGGATTAAAAATCTGGATTGATAAGGCGGAAAATTGTCAGTTGTAGCGGAATATTGGACCATGTCCAGCATTAGTAGGTAGTCAAGAGTCAAACGATCCCAAACCAATCATACGATCTTATGTAGATTTAAAAAAATAGGTTTGGTGCAGCATGGCTTCTTCTTACAAACAACTCTAATAAGGGTGCCATTGAAATAACATTTCCTAAATTGAAAAAATATATACTTATTATATGAAAATATTTACCCAATACATGTTTCAACGTTAGCATCGTTTTTCTTCGCTAGGTCACACGAAATGTGATGGAAAGTGAACAATAGATGATGCTGGGAAGTTATTGTGGCTGGCAGTCGAATTTTAGCTTCGTCACTCCATGTTGGGTTCGCATTGTGATGTAGCACCGAGCAGCGGTATTGTGATGTCATGCCGAATCTTCCATAGACCACCTAGAATTAAAAAATATTTATGGGCACTTATGAAACGCCAGATGTTAGGTGCTCGGATCTGAATTGGTAATTTCCTATTGAAAAGAACCGGCAAGAAACTCAATGGTTAGGGCCTGTGCACACCACGTTTTGTAAACGCGCCGTTGCCGCGCGTTTGTAGCGATACAGACGCGATACGCACGCGAGTCAGATACTAGCAGACACTGCTCTGTAGGATAAAAGCGCGCCGTCGACGCACGTTTCTAAAACGCGCGTCAACGGCGCGTTTGAAAAACGTGGTGTGCACAGGCCCTTACTTCAACCAAATTGATCAGCATCGGCTGTTATGTGTTTGTATGAGGCCCTTTGTATTGCAGCGGACAGTTATAGGGTGATATTATTATTATATCTTGTGAAATCAGACGTACAAAGTAGGTAATACGTGTATTGTGTGTGATGCTGGTATACTATGCACTATACTGGCAGAAATTGCTATCGAAACTGGAAAGTGCTTTTGTTCTCTTTTATTGTTTCTCACTGCAGAAATTTATGAAGTGAAAATCATAAAATAAATACATGTATTCAAAACTAGCTGGCCCCGCGCACTTCGTACCGCCTCAGATTATGAATTATGTGAATTTTTCCCATGTTTTAATAGTTATTCTGCTATTCGAGGTTGTGGAAAATCCAACAAAACAAATATCATAAAAATTGGTCGATCGTTTCTTGAGTTATAAATGGTGTAACTAACCCGACATTCTTTTATTTATATAGATAGATAGATAGATGAAACGATAATAATAAAACAGAAAATGCAATTTAATCGGATATTAATTCATAATTGCTGCTGTTTGTGTATGTGAGTTTAAATGTTTGTAAACGCACCCACAATACAGGAGAAATTCCTAGTGTGGGGCAACGTTTTTTCTAAAAAAAAAAACATTCTAACATTTTTATAATATAATATATGAATATTGGGGAAAAAGGTTAGGTAGGCCTAAGTAATCATGCCATTTGCGGGCTTTTTTACTTCAAGCAATTATACATTGCAATTCTGAAGAACTTATGTTCTTACCTGTAGTGACTTAGGTTCTCCAGTATCATTATCCCTCAACTCAATAGAACAGGCAATATTCCTGGCTCTGGCGAACATTTTCTGCGATTCAAAATTCAAAGCCAACGGCCGGACGTACAAATGATGTATGAAGGCTGCATAAGGCTGTTCAGGTTCCACGTTTAGTGTTGCCAGTTCTAATGTGAGTGGCGACGTAGGCGGAAGTGGAAAAGGTTTTAATGCAGCATAGGAGTTTGACATACAATCTGTAATGCAACATGTGACGTATTAGTACAAGTATCATCAATCAGTAGACTTTATTATTCTTTAAGACATTAGAAAGAGGCAATTATCTAATTGAGGAATGCTACATAGAATAGTAGATAATCTTACTTGGTACTTGTTCATTACTTTGATGTATATTAATACTGAGCCACCCAGGTATCACAGTAAGTTTAGCCATTTTCTCAGACTTGCGATAGTCCGACAATATTTTTAACAGATCATCATCTGACATTTTGTTTGGTTCCTGCCGATATATCGAAGGGAATTCAGGTGTCAAATCCAAGTCATTGCTGTACATTCTGTAACAAAACCATTTGCATAAAATAAAATACAGAGCTTCTTAAATTAATTGGTGAAACTTCACGAGTTAAAGATTCATGTGATAACAATGCAGATGGGAGATAATGTATTGTTATAAAAATCCCACTAAAATCATTACATACTATAAAACAAAATCCTCTCCGCCGCGTCTGTTTGTCTGTACGCGATAAACTCAAAAACTAACGAACGGATTTTCATACAGTTTTCACTAATGATGAATTCATGGGGATGGTTTAAGCGTACAATTATACACCTAAACCTTTCATTTGGGTTTTGTGTAAGGCTGAAATACGACGATGACTGTTGAAGATGTCGGAAAAAATCATGCCGACTGGGAGCTTTACTGGCGTGCGCCGCGTAAACAAATTCAAATAGAGTTATATGAAAACAATGTATTACGGATTTAATACATGGATTAACACATAGGGTATTTTTATCACCATTCCATCCACGCGGGCGAAACCACGGGCAAAAGCTAGTTATTAATATTGTAAAAGTTTGTATAGAGGTTTTTGGATGTACGATAAACAGCAGAACGCCCAGAAACATGCACTGGATTAGATATTACTAAAATAATTGTAAGTCTTACTTGTATAAAGGTTTTGCCGCCCAAGCAAAGGGCATCCTGTAAGTTCCCACACGGTTTGAGTAAGCCTGAACATTTTTATGGACTTTGAGCCCAAGTCTCGGGTCTTTAGTAGCCTTGAGGTACGGCTCCATAACTTGACTCACGTGACCTTGTAGGATTTTGTCGATTTTCACCACCAGAAACAAGTCTGGGTGGGGATTGTTTACAGACAGCATTACCTGAGAATTAATATAAAAATGTTATAGCCTTATAAATGACTATAAATTATATTATCATAAGCGCATCTCAGTTTCACTTATTTTCTTATGTTAATTAATTTAAATACCTGTCTCTTCGATCGAAACCACTCTTCCGGTATCTGATTAACGTTTAACTTAACATCGTAACTAAAATTTTCAACTAATGACTTTGTGCACTCCGTGTCCTTGACTAGATCTCTGACGGCATCATGGTTCAGGTCAAAGTGGAAGTTCTCCGAGAGTTTCTTCCCACTCCTCGCGTCATACAACGCTAAGTACGTGTAATAAGGCTCTACTTGACACAACAGTTCTTTATCGCCGTCTATTGGCGCTTGTAACCTAAACTTTAAGCTTTCGCATTTGAGCAAAATTCTTTGGCCAAAGTGTTCTCTGAAACAATAAAAAATACCGTTGAACAGACCGTGTAAACAAGAATGTTCGTGACAGTTACGCTGGCTAAAAAACTAGAAAATAAAAACCATTTATAGCTTGAGGAATGTCAGTCTTGCTGAAATAGTTTTATTGTTACGACTGAGTGAAGTTGACAAAAGTTATAACAAACTGTTATGACCTGCGTAGGAAAAATCGCTTTCACTACCTCACTGGCATACGAGAAATTTACAAAACAAAAGAAAAACAGGTACTTCCATTCAGAATCCCAGATAATTTGCATTCATTGCTACTTACTCAACTATCTATCTACTTTAGCGTTATGTAGTCAGAATTGATTTTTGAATGATAATTTGTAATTTCGAATTTTGATCCAAAACAACAGTTATCCGAGATTCTAAATTCAATTTACGTACTTGAATGGTTCGAGCTGAGGTTCAGGCGAGGGTGCGCGCTTATACGGCATGTTGAAGATGTTGTATCGGCACTCGTTGCGCGCGGCCGCAATGGACATGTCTGTCTCGCGAGAGTACCGCATCAGAAGAGGGTTCATGCTGTGCTCCAGACCCTTTAGGGTGCCGTAAGTGGGAGGCGGAGGCTCCGCTGTTAGGGAGACGTCGGCATCTAAACAAGGGTGTTAATAGTATGAGTTAGCCCAGTATGATTTAAAGTTTCCTTTTGGTCATCAAAATAAGAATATTTGCACCCCATAAAAGATAAAGTCTTTCTTATTTAACAGATGACTGGGTAAATGCATTAAAATTGCCTAAACATGTGGTGATACCTAGATCGGCGCCCGATGCATACGACACCGACGCAGTCAGTCGTGCCAGCGGCCTGCTTAGGTGCTAATATTTTAACCACACATAAGATGCCTGTTTGAAGTTTATAACGATACCAGAGAACAATAAATCGCTCTCAAAACTTTGTTGTTTGGTATAGGGTTCACATTTCTAATGAAACAGTCTCGTTTATCCTACCTTTGTCCAATGCTTCATCGCTTTGGTGAGTTTCCTGGCTATCCTGGTTCTTCTTCAGGGCTGCTTTAAAAGCATTGATCCAATCGTTCGCATCTTCCTCGTTTTCAGCTGCAAAAGTATAACCTTTCCCACCGGACATTCGCAATTCGAATGAGAACCTTCCCCTTTTCGGATTCTGTAACCACGCGCAATAATAAATCTTACGATAATAATATCCACAAAATATACATACGTATGGTTTTATGAACAGGTAAATGTAATAGCTTACTGATTAGCTATATTACTTTTGTGAGACATAAACATCTATGACCTATTTCGGAATTTCCCGATTAGTTTCAGACTCAAAAGGATATTCTCGATTTTGAGCCTGGAACTCGTGAGGCAGAACCGAAACAGGCGCGTAAGTATAGTTTTTACTGATAGTAGATTGTTCAGAAAAAGGCAAAGCCCATATTAAAAATTATTACAATTATTAATATTAGATTATAGTACATATTTTTAAACTCTTAAATCCGAAAATAGAAGCTGGATGTGTTATGTCATAGTAGGTGATAAAGCCTTACCCTGACAACGTCAGAACAAAAGTCCATAACGATAGTGAGCTTCGTATCCGTTTTCTTATCATCCTTGTACACTTCGAGTATGTACGTGCCATCGGCCTCCCGTAGCATTGAGCAATAACGTTTCTTAAACGACTTTGAAGCAAGGTTACTGAATATCCTATCTGAGCCGATTTCGGGTCCTTTGAGCAAGTGGCCCTCTTTGGTACCAAGGTCCAACTTGGCTGCCTGTGTTTCATTATCACTCTCAGTTTCGGCGTCAATATCGTAAACCTCTTCCGGAAATTTGTTTTCTATTGGCCTGTGTAAGAAAAGATAGTGGTCATGGAATTGATAAGCAATATCAATTACCTACTAAGTGGTGTGTTTGTATTTACTAATACACATTTTAAAAAGTGGTTCTCTGAAATACTGATTACACGGAAATCCTTGCCATATCATGTTATCAGTTTTTAAGGAGAATTTTGATACGATTATGAACTTGTCGTGATCATCAAATATTAATTTGAATATGAATAGAAATAAGTCGGTGGCTAAATAATAACAGCCGCACAGGCCGATCGATCAAGTTAAGCTACGCTTGCCGCGGTTGGTCTATGGATGGGTGACCATCTTTACATACTGTGACCCCTCCGTGCCTGAAAGCACGTTAAGCCGTTGGTCCCGGCTGTCATTCGTGGATCTAGTCGTTACGGGTAGTCAGAAGTCCGAAAGTCTGACCACCAGTCTTACCAAGGTATCGTATTACCCAGTAACTGGGTAGTGGAGGTCAGATAGGCAGTCGCTCCATGTAAAGTACTGGTATTCAGCCGCATCTGGTTAGACTGGAAGTCGACCCCAACATAGTTGGGAAAAGGCTAGGCAGATGATGGATAGAAATAATTTCACGCAATTGGAATGGTGCGTAGTGTGGGACGCCCCCCAGCTAGATGGACAGACGACCTTAAAAAGGTGGCTGGGACAGAGTGGATGCGAAAGGCGGAGGACAGGGGGTGGTGGCCCTGCATGGGAGGCCTATGACCAGCTGTGGACTGCGATAGCCAGAGTTCAGTTAAGGAATGATGCAATAAAAAACAAACACACACGAGAGCTTTCATAAGTTTAAGAATACCTACCTACCTCTTAAGTTTTGGTAGAGGTCACGACCTTTAAGATTAGCTTATACCCGAAGAGTGTTAATTTATGTTAAAAAAAAACTAGTCCTATAGAAATTAATTAGAATAATCAGTGAAAGCGTGAGTCGCGACTATTCTATTAGCATATTATGTGACTTATTAATTTACTATATTTGGTATGAAATCGGTTCATCCTATGTTGTGCAATCAGTAGGATATGACTCATGCATCAGATATGAGAGCATAATGCCCTGGCCTTGGGAATACAGCACATAACTTTTTGTTGCCCATACAATGTTCAATGCCATGTAAAGTATGTTAATTATAGCTACTAATGAGCACCCTACTGTTTGTTACAATTTTAGCACATTGCATGTAACCGCCTTTCATTAGTTTTAGATGGGAAGTCGATAAATCAATGCATTGTCAACAAGGATATTCAAATGTAGTTTTTATGTAATGAATATTATTATCATTTTGTTTACATTCGGTATTTTGGTGAATCTGAACATATCATTTTAGTTATTATTTATTCGTTTCGTTTTCTAATCTTGACTTTTAAACTTCTATGTAAATTATAATTTTGCCACCATAAAAAAATAATCCCTACTTATACAAATGCATTTCATAACTACAGACAAATCTTTATTTGCCAATAACTACATGTATGGAACAAGAGAAGGATGACGGATGTGCATCATCATCATCATCTTCCTGCCCTTATCCCATGTTACTTGGGGTCGGCGCAACACGTTTTCTTCTTCCATTCTCCCCTGTCAACCGTCACGCTATCATTCACTCCCTTCTCTTTCATATCATTCCTCACACAATCCGTCCATCTTTTCTTCGGCCTTCCTCTCCCTCTCCATCCATCAACATGTATATCCATCACTCTTTTAGTCACATGCGTTTCGTCCCTTCTCATCACATGCCCATACCAAGACAAACGATTTCCTTTCAACTTTTCTGTCACTGGCGCCACTTTCAAACTTCCTCTTATATACTCATTTCTTACTTTATCCATTCTCGTCACTCCACACATCCATCTCAACATTCTCATTTCCGCTGCATGCAATCTTTTTTCATCCGTCTTCTTCACGGCCCAGCATTCAGACCCATACAGTACGACAGGCCTTATCACGGACTTATAAATTTTCCCCTTTAACTTGAGGGGCATCCGTGGGTCGCAAGTTGTTCCTGTGACCTGTCGCCATTTTTTTTTTTTTTCATCCATCCTGAGTTGATCGGAGGATGACGGATGTGCATCACATAATAAATGCCACAGATAATAACATAAACATTTCCTCATAACAATTTTTTAATAAATAAATGTTATTAAATTACTTACCTTGGTAAATTGAGATAGGTGCCGGAGTAGTTACTGAACTTGTAATGTATGAGGTTCCAACTAGAGGCATAGCTGAGCAGTGCCTGTCTCGTGAGCAGGGGGCAGGAGGCCGCAGTCCTAACGTCGGGCACTGCCGTGGTAACTGTCCTCCAGCGACGGGGCAATACAACACTCTGCCAGAACATACATTTAACATTTGCAAAACATTTTTAGTTTTCTTTAACTAGGTTAAAGTTTAACAGGGAAAAAAGCTAGACCTCAGCTTTCAATCACACTAATATTATAAAGGCGAAAGTTTGTGAGCGTTTGTGTGTGGGGGTGTGTTTATATGTTTGTTACTTTTTCACGCTCAAACGGCTGGACCAATTTTGATAAAATTTTGTATGGAGGTAGCTGACACCCTGGATTAACATATAGGCTACTTTTTATCCCGATATTTCCACGGGATCGACATTTACGCGGGTGAAACCTCGGGGCGCAGCTAGTACTTACTTACTAAAAATAAATAATAATATTATTTCTACTTTAAGTGTGCAATATAATCTTTGCTTTTTTATGCAAGCATTCACTTTGCAGGGAATCCCCTGCAAAATGAATGCTTGCCTGATGGGGATTAGTTTATAGATTATAAAAAACCGGCCAAGTGCGTGTCGGGCCACGCACAATGTAGGGTTCCGTAGTAGCCCCGTTATCGCTATATGATTCTGTTGTTCTTTATTCTGAATATAATTATGTAATGGTAAAGATATTAGGAGTTTATGGTTATAATAACAATATATGCAAGGGTGGCCAGAGTAAAACAAAACTTTAACACAACGTAACCACGGAGGTCATACCTTGCAAGAAAATCTTAACACCGCGATCTACAAAAGTGACGTCACGGCACTATGCCATCTGTTATCGAGTAGCGATACTAAACACAACAATGATTTTCGAAGATAATTATTTAAACAGATTAGAAATTAACTAATAAGAACCACTTTCTTCCTTGTAAAGCTAAAAAATAAGAGTACGATTGCTGCCAAGTTATTATTTCAATTCACAAAATTTTAATTCCATCATTCCATCTAGCGGCAGTATTGTGAAACTTATGATAATTTATTATGGTTTTTATATTTCATATTTTGTTTTTTAATGCAAGTCTTTACCCGTCATAAACAAGTAACTACTTCGTCTTAGTCACTATATAGGATTAATGCTAAGGATTTTGTATTTGGTACAAAATTATCCAACACCCAAGTTAAACGACTATTACTGCTAAACTAGAACTAATAAAGTTATCTTAATTCCTATAGTTTTCCTTTAAAGTTCATGAAATGCACTATCATCTTATTCATTCCTACTTCACAAGTAGGGGAGCTACCCTAAAAAAAAATATTTTCCAAAATTTTATTTTACCACTTTGTCGGCGTAATTTATATACACATTCCTGCAAAATTACAGCTTTCTAGTACTAACGGTCTCTTAGCAAAACCTCGGACAGACAGACGGACATGACGAAACTATAAGGGTTCCTTGTAGGTACTACGGAACCCTAAAAAGGCAGCCATTGGTATTGCACACTTAAAGTGGATATAAAATGATTATTAATTTTATTAAAAGGGGCTTTTATTGACTGTTGTCACTGACTCTTAAGACAGTAAAAGCCCCTTCCATGCTCTAGGTTCAATGTAAAATAGCTATAGTATGTATGGGGATTCCCATTCAGGTTTTCCTGTTCTTAAAAAAACCTCAATAAGTACTAGGATTGCTGCAGTCTGCAACTGTCTGGAATTTTAATATTATTTATTTGCTTTCATATAGGAACATACATAGATTAGATACTAGTTAGTAATAAGCACGAATAAAAATTAAATTGAACAAGATAATAAAATTTATGTTTAGGCACTACCTCGAAAATCTAAAATCCTCGAAAACCTACTAAGCGAGCGAAAGTGATGCAATTAATATTTTGAAACGCAAAAGAAGAGTGAGAGTGAAGAGCGAGAAGAGTGAGTGCGTGCGCTCGGAATAAAACGACGTATGTGCCAAAACGAATTTACTCCTTTTTTAACAAAATAAATAAATTAAATTTAAAACTACTTTGACTAAACTTTGATATGGTAATTCTCTATGTTTAAAAGTAAATTCCATTGAATAACTCTTAACCGTTACGCTGTGATGTCGAAAAAAGTAAAAAAAATAGATATAACTTTGCAATTTTTTTGTATCGAGAAAAATCATTGAATTGTGTATTCCTTTTACATAATACTAGACCAAAGAGTCAAAAACCATATACCAAAATGTTAAATCCCCATTCCACATACTTAACAAGTTACATGAAATAGAAAAACCACATTTTTTAACATTATCACCTTAAGGGGGAAGCTCTAAGGTGGCCCGCGAAATTCAAAATTACTTACGTTTTTTGCAATTTGCTGGTCAGTATTAAGTTGTACGTTGATTAAAATATGATTCGCGGTCGTAACAAATATGTTATTACAAAATTATAATCATTAAAGTCATCAACACAACTCTCTAAGACCATGTAATCCCCAAATGTCAAGATTTCATGAAATAGTAATTCTTGGGGATTACATGGTCTTAGAGAGTTGTGTTGATGACTTTAATGATTATAATTATGTAAATACATATTTGTTACGGCCGCGAATCATATTTTAATCAACGTACAACTTAATACTGACCAGCAAATTGCAAAAAACCTAAAAAAAATTGAATTTCGCGGGCTACCCTGGCGCTTTCACCTTAACACATAAACTCTAAAAGGGCCCTGCAACTGCACTATAATTTTAGCTTATATGCTTACAAAAATTTCCACCTTACTTACCTAAGGCTTATAAGAGAATTCCTTAGACAATGGAATAAGTGTGAAATATGATACCAGAGTAATTTTTTGGTTTTCATTCTTTAGTACAAAATATTATGAAGTTTTATTAAACAAATAGTTCATTTACAGCTGGGTATAAGTGAACTGAATGAGAAAGTTAAGTGTGGTTATCAAAGGCAAGTGTGTAAATGAATTTTAAAAATAACTTACGGATACATCATCAGTTGGGTACAGTAGAATGTCTCTAAGTGGATCATTTAGCAGGAGAGTCTTGTTATCTTGGATGTACTGTTCAAAATCCAGTGCTGTACATTTTTTGGCAATGATATTCTGTAACAAAGGGGGACAGTAATGTGATTATATCCTCTATACAAATAAATAAAATTGAAGTGTCTGTTTGTAATCTCAATTTTTTTTTTACTATTGTCTTTCTGTTTGTTCTGTGATGGGACTTTTTCTGGCAGATAGCTCATGTCATATGGAGTTACTTAGGCTACTTTTATTTAAGAAAAAGAGTTAAGGTTCTCAACATAAAAAAAACCCATGAAATCAAATGAATGCAAATGAAGTTGCAGGCACAGCTAGTAATAATTATATGATCAGATGATCTACAAAGGAAAGTTGAAAGGTTCTAAGCAGATGATTTTTTTTACATTGTTAGGGTTAGTTCACACCGAGACGCAACGCGACGTGCAGTTTTCAAGATAGAAATACAATTACAGACTTTATCTACTACACTAAAAGGTACATAATTCAGTGTCTACTACGTCAAGCTACGCAGTGCGGCGCTGCGCGGCGTAGCCCACTGAATCGTGTACCTTTTTGTGTAGTAGATAAGGTCTGTAATTGTATTTCTATCTTGAAAACTGCGCGTCGCGTCGCGTCTCGGTGTGAACTGACCCTTAAGGATGATTATTGGGTTTTGAGTTATGTAGATCGCCATGTTCCTGGATTTGTTAAATGTACAGAATATTGTAGCAATTTTTTTTTAATTTTGAGAGTGGTTTCGTTTAAATCCCTTCTACGTACTATAATTTTATAGTCAACAGAAAAACAATCTGGAACTATGCATCTTCTAGCTCATTGTTTATTTTGATAACACTTTTAAATTTTACTGACATCAGGATAAACAAACCTAAATTGAAAATATAATTTGTTTACAGTTATCAAATGCAAGCTTTGGATGTTCCTAGAGTAGACTTAGCTAATGAGTTTGATAAACTGATGTTAATTTGTTTACTATTTACTCATAACATTGTTGTTAACTGATGGAGAATGAGAGTATGCTTATGAATTGGTTAATTTTTTTTTTCCTAAATTAAGTTGTTCTATTAAACAGGAATAAACAGGAAAGTCTATGTAGTGCTTATAAGATTCTATTCTAAGATGTTTGGTTAATGTGAGCCCAATGTCGTTCCTACGATGTTTACAATATCCGATAGCTTATGTTATGTAAATATTGTATAGCAGACAGACAAGGTAAAAACATAATATTACAGCAGTTATTGATATGGTAATTATGCCTCTGATGGAAAATGTAATGGACTAATGGAACTTATAATTTATCTTGCATGGAATAGAGTGATGTAAGTATAGCGTGCATGGAATTAGAAATTTCTAATGCAAATAGAAAGTAAGTAAAGGAAATTTTCCAATTAGGAAACACGAAAAACTTTTGTAAGGATCGAGAACATTATAATAGCGTATTTATATTAATGGATTAAGAACTATTTAATGCAGACATGCTTATTTTCGCTGTACATGGTCCTTACAATACATGTTAGACTTGTTATATTTACCTCATATTCTGCGCCGTTCTTTTTCACCTTAGAATTGACTGGAGGCATCGTGGAAAATCTTCTAACACAGAATATCTTAGAGCAATCACATCTATTTACGTTCATTAACACAAATGTTTACATTTTGAAAAAAATCAATCATTTTTCATTTACAAAACGCCGAAAACTGCAACGCGAACGAAGAAGCGAAACACGAACGAAAATGACAGGCGACAGCAACCAAACAGACAGCAGCGTAGACAGAGCACAGAGTATATAATAGTAGTCTATGGAGCACAGAACACTATTACTCCCAATTCTCCGCTAGGAGTATATGTGTTCTGTGTCCCAATTACTCCTCTCCTCCTCTCCTATATTAGTCTATGATTACTCCTAGCATGGACGTAATTATATACCCTGCGTTCCGAGTTGGGAAATAATCGATGTGAGCGTGCTTAAACCCGTACCGAATTAGCGTGAGCGCGATAACGACGTTCCGTGAATCGTCATAGATGACGTCATGACATGCGCCATCTTGCGATAACGCCGACCATGCCCTAGAATAATATCACCGTGAGCGCTGTCAAAAATGACAGTTCGTGTGTGAGTATGTGTCAGTGTGTGTTTTGTTTTGATTTGCATCTTATCATAAAACTAGCTTCTGCCCGCGACTTCGTCCGCGTGAAATTTCTTGTACCCCCACCCCGTCGCAACACTTCGTATTCGCTTAGCGTTCATTCTGACTTTTTTTCTTTTTGCTCGGCTCCTAAGGGTCATAGCGTGATATTAAATAGCCTATAGCCTTCCTCAAGAATTGGGCTATCAAATTCAAAAAGATTTTTCAAATCTGACCGGTAGTTCCAGAGATTATCGCGTTCAAACAAACAAACTCTTCAGCTTTATTATTAGTATAGATATAGATGTATTTATTATACTCTTCAAAGATCTTATACTTACAATCATCAACAAATATATTTCGAAAAAGATTATTACAGGATTATATGTTGATAAAAAACTCTATGGCCCATAACTCCTTAATAGGTACCAACTCTTAACATCTTACACACGTGATAACTTTTAAACGAAATATCCGATTGAGATGAAACAAAAAGTATTTTACTTCTTCATAAATACTCTTGATAACATAATGCTTAATTTCGATAAAGATTAATATTACGATACATATTTAACGTAGTTTTTTTTTCTTCAGACGATTTAATAATTATTTTGAACACAAAATCGGTTATTGTGATTAAACCATGATAGCTAGATATATGTTCTCGCGGACTTTTTTGTAGGTCTTAATGGGCTCTACAAACCCGTAGTACATCATTTTGTTCTATTGTCAATAGTTTTTGCAGCGCACGCAAAAATAGGTTTTCGATTTTACACCTTGTGTTACAAAATAGCAATTTTATTACGGATCCCTAATTTTGAAAAATAAAGAATATAGCCTATAGCCTTCCTCGATAAATGGACTACCCAACACTAAAAGAATCATTCAAATCGGACCAGTAGTTCCAGAGATTAGCGCGTTCAAACAAACAAACAAACAAACAAACAAATTCTGCAGCTTTATAATATTATAGTATAGATTAAACTAACGTGGCATTTTCGAAATTGTGCTTCTGGCTGATAGTCGCCACCTAACCAAAGAAA